>JAVQMG010000123.1:7545000-8790000 GCA_032878915.1 Castanopsis chinensis | reverse complement strand
GGGGGGGTTTGAGTATAATGAAAACAATTTTAAGAAAAAAAACTAAGGAACAATTCAAATTAAAGTATCGAATTCAATCAAAAGAATAAATCTTGGTCTAAGTCAACATCCACCATCAAAATTTTACAACCAATCATCGATGTAAGTGTATATCAATTCACACTTTGAATACTCATCGTTGGAACTATTTTCGTATTTCTCCTTAGTCGTAGTTAGTTAGAAAACAACCGATCTAATTAACCCTAACTACTAAATAGCCCAAGACAAGAGTTAAAGGTTTAATCTAGTAGCAACCTTAAGAATTAGAGAGATCAATGAAGCTAAACAACACAAGTACAAGCAGTTGTATTTAATTTAGTTGAGCGTTCTTCCTTAGATCTAATAATTTCTGATGCAGCAAATTATTAAATCTTAGTTGCTTTACAAATTAGAGGGATCAAATAATTACGGATTTGATATCTAATTTAGCAGTAGATTGCAACGAATAATAAACTAGTATGCTTCCTAGTAATTAAACAAGACAATCATGAAAATAGGCAAAGAAAAACACCTGATACTTAAAGCATAAAATTGAACGGTAGAAACAAATTAGATCTCACAGTTTTATTGATTCTGAGGCTTCCGTTTCCTTTGACCAAGTATAAAAGTTTTAGCCACGTAGGGCCATGACAAAAAATTGAAGGAGAAAACTAGAGAAGAGGGGAGAGAAATGCGTGTGTGTCCAATCTGATTTCTCCTCCCCTCTTTTACACGTTAATTCCCCCTTTCCCAAGCCTACAAAATCTCCTAAAAATATTCTAAATATTAATATCCAAATCTGAATAATTAAGGAAATATATTAAAAATAAAATAAAGTCCTAATATAACTAGGAAGTTGGCAATTAGGCATGACCGCATAAGTAACATTTGTTGGTGGCTTCCACTTTCAAGAGAAGAAACAACAAGATGACAACACCCACCTTTTTTGCCAAATTAACATTCGACCACAAACATTTGAAAGTTGAAACAAAGGTCAAAAATGAAAATTAATCAGTTTATGTGCCTAGTCCCTGTAAATAAATAACACACTAAGACCCTAAGTCAATGGATTAAAGGGCTTTGCTTCTCTCATTCTTCTTCTTCACACTCCCAATAGTTTTAGAAAGATGGTTCAGATTGTGTACGGTTGGGTGCTATGTTCGTAACAGAAATTTTTTTTTTAAAAAGAAGAAAAGATGGAAAGAGGAAAGAAGAAAGAAGAATAAATTTATAAACAATTTTTTTAAAAAATTAAATAAATAACGGTGAAAAGCTCAATAAAACAAGTAAAATTTTCTTAGATTGATAAATGTAGTTATTATGGAGACTCATTGTTACACACAATGCACACACTCTTTTGAAATCGTGTTTTAAAACACGATTTCAATTAAAATTGTGAAATCATGTTTTTCAAAACACGATTTCAAAAAAAAATATGTACTTGTAATAGTGAATATGTGATAATCATTATTCTTATATATGCTGTTAAACATTATAAACATGTGAGAAGAATAACTAAATAGCCTAAATTAAAGAACTTTAAAAGAGCAAATAGAGTGTCAAGAATCTTGTTAATTAACTCAAATTAAAGAATGTAAAAGAGAGCCAATTCAGTGTCAAAATTCTTGCAGTTTAACTTACACTTTTTTATAATATTTCTAAGGGGGACTTCAAGATTCAAATTCCCCCCTCCCCCCCCCCCCCATAACTAATAAAACATTAATTAAAAAAAAATCTAAGTCGATCACTCTCACTCGCCATTAAAACAAAGAATGGTGGGACTCATTAGAAGAAAGAAAACCTCGGGGTACTAGACCATGTCTTTATCTTAGGTATATGTGGCATCTGTATTGCTAAATGGAATAAGGGAAACTCCGAGGTACTAAACTGTCTTTATCTCAAGAACATCCTAAATAGAACTCTCTACTCAATTCGATTCCAAGGTCGTTGGGAGATGAGGGAAACTAGGATGTGGCTAAAAAGATGGTTGACCAAGTCTACTAAGGCCATAAATCATAAACATTCATACTTGCATCAGACAATAAGAAAACATAAGACAACACTTGAACAAAAGTTTAAACCTTATAAAAATTATTCAACCATGAAAAAGATATTGCATTAATTAAGATAAATATAAGTCCAAATGGGCATAAAATATTAAATATAGAAACCTTACAAAAACCATATGCTAAAAATTCCTAGAAAGACTTTAGCTCCAATGGGCCTTGAGCTTTTCTGTCAACTTTTGACAAGTCCAAAGTTACTATTAATTATATTTAATATCACTATATAAATATAATTGCACTGTAGGCCTTATTAATAAATTATGTCCCAAGACTTTATTATACATGCAATCCCTTTATAAAATATTCGTAGTAATACAAAGTCATGAATGTTGACTGCCACTTTGAAGATTATTACATCTTAATCCTTGAGTGTCCGGTTTAATCATTTAAGTTATTCATCATATATTTATGAAATCCAGTTTCATAAATATATACTTTAGTAACCTATTACTAAAGTGGTTAGGTCTAACACTCTGAATAACCAAACCTATTAAGTTTATCTCAAGGAAATATTTTATATCTCCGTTAAGAGAGTATGAATTCCATCTTAAGAATATATATTCCTCTAACATTAAATGCGGCTACCCAACATACTGAGGTTTTGATCTTGACTTTAGATCTCACTCCTGATATATCAAAGTAACTTACACTTCATGATCAGGTTTATTATTCTTTCAGGATTAAGAGTTCATGTAAATAGAAGTCATAAGATTTATTATTCATTTGACAGTCATTGGGAGAATAATAAATCTCACAACGGTCTAGTTCAATATGTCTTAAGCCTTAAAACATATCAACTAGAAGTCTCCACTTCTATGATCAAGACAAATCATCTTAGTTGTTATGTTATAGTCTTCACAGATGAAATACTCAGTTTCATCTTTGGGTAGGAACTAAAATTCTGAGTTTACAAAGAACTTATAATTTATATCTTCTGTGATTAATTCACATAAATTACATAATATGCATTTGATGGACTATATGATAATGTCCAAATATTCATGTTACCATTATTTTAGTTAATAATAAAAATAACTTATTAATCATAACATAATGTCATACATAATATTATACATAGAACAACCTCCTTTTCCACCTTAGCACAAGCAGCTATAGAGTCTCACCTTCTCCATCAGGTCCTTAACTTTCTTCATCAACTGCTCTGGCTTAATTGAAGCTTCTCTCTCTTTTTCAACAGCCATGGACATCCTCCTATCCATCTCCACCATGCCTTGGTAAGTCAACAAATAGTAATTATTGTTAGAACTATTCAAGATCAGAAAAAAAGCAACAACAACAACAACAACAATGATAGTAACATAAGAAATGTAGGCAAAAAGGATAGCATTTGGAAAATGAAAAAAAAAAAAAAAAGAATAAGAAAAAAAAAGAGTCAATTAATTCTTACCACCGCCACGTTCCTCTTCAAGGCCAAAAGCACTCCTCTTCCATCATTTTCCCACACAGTCAGCCACTTTGCCACCATGCATGTCTAGCCAAGTCCTAACACCCTCATTGGGTGAAAGAGGAGTCCCCTCCATGATAAAGTCGCACGTATACAGAGGAGGAGTGGGCTGGAATGATCCTTCACCAACATGAGAATCCTCGGCATCCAAAATTTGCAAAGGGGGAGTAGGAGGCCGAATTGGTCCAAATTTTACTCTTCTTTGATGGACCCTCACCTTGGGAATCCCCACAGGGCCATTTAGCTTTGGCAATGACCTTAGAAGTAGCCTTCAGGTCTTCAGTCCTTGGAGCTCCGAGCAGGTCAGCAATATCCAGAATCATCCTTTGATAATACATCTCCAGGTCATTGCGGGGAATTACCTTGAAAATGACAAGCATGATTCCTTGTGGGACTTTCAGAATGATTGGCTCCAAGCTCAGAATGGCCATGAGTACTTCAAGATCCGCATTTGTAAATGGGGGAGGAGAATCACTATTTAGATGCTTTTTTAACTATTCAATATTTACTAGTGGTTGATACTAGTCCTTCAAACGAACGTCAATGTAGGGTAGCCAGTAATCCCCCTTCTTAATTATGTCTTGTCCCTTCTAGAAGCAGGGATACGTAGGTGTATATCTGAGGATCAAGTGAGCAACTCAAAGTTGACTACCTATATGAACATAGATCTCGGACCAAAGTAGCCTGTTAAGCTTGACAACTCCAACTAGATCAAGATTCTTCTCAATGGAATGCAAAGCTACAAAAAAGGAAATACATGTATAAGAATAAAAATAATAAAACAAATAATAATGAATAAATAAATAAATAAAAAGGGAGGGCAAAGTAGAAGATCCTATAGACCTGGGTTCCCGATGTTAGTAGGACAGTAAAAGTTGTCAGTGTGCTAGTTCCCTGAAACAAAAAGGTATCCCCCATCCATAACTTTATTAGAATCAGGTAGGCAGGAGACTATCCTAATTGGCCCATGGCGGGCCTTGAGGTACCACCTCAATCTAGGGGCCTAGGATTTACGACTATTTTGTAAATTATATATATAATTGATGTCTTGGATGGTAAGATTCAAGCCTAATCGTTTGTTTAATGTATTTACAGCATTAACTACCTGAAAAATATTGGGTGTTACCTGGTCAGGGCATAACTTAAAATACCTAAGAAAATTCATTAACAAATTGTTCATTAGAATTTGAATCCCCCCCCCCCCCCTCTACAAAAGCAATCAGTAGAATAACTACCCTCTCAAACCCTCTATTTTGAGCAATATCCTCTTCCTCACATGGCTTAATTTCAACATCTTAGAGAATTTTATACTTAGCCTTAAAAACCTTTATACCCTCAGGTGTACTAACTATTTGGGAAAGCTTACCCATGGTATCAACTAAGAAAATAAAGAAAAGAAACGAAGATCAAAGGAGAAAAGGAAGAAAAAAGAATAAAGAATAAAGGCATAAGGACTTACAAGAATAGGAGATACCAAAGCCTAATTGGAGTGAGGAGAGACATAAATTTATCTTCGAAGAAAGAAAGAAAGAAAGGAGAGAGTAAAAATGGCGAAAAATTGGCAAAAAAGGGAGCTTAAATAGCAGAAGGGCGGGAAAAATTTTGCTTTGCCTCTTGGGCTTCCCCCACTACACGCTCCATCTTTTGACAGTCACCACCTAGATGTTGACAAGTGGCATGATAATTCGAAAACTGAAAAGACATTCCACATCCCATTTAATGCTTAAACAGCAGCATTCCCATCAATGTCAGACAAAAGTCTCGGGGAAAAACCCACGATAAGGCCATGATCTCATCCCACGAAGTAAATGGACACAAGACCATGAGGGGGCTATTGTAGTGGGGTAAACATTGGACCTTATATAACGGATAAATGTTAGGCCTATTTCAAGCATTGGCCTAAACACATGAAACAAATCCAACATAGATTAGCCCATTCTAATAATAGGTATAGAACCTCAGACTATTGATTAGGCCTAATACCCTTTCTAGCCTAGTTCCAAGGTAGCATCCGGACTATTGAGGTAAGTCCCAAAGAAGATCAACTTCACTAAAGAAGCCGTTTGAGATTTTCAAATGATTACCAGAGAAGATCAACTTCACTGGAGAAGCTGTTTGATATTTTCAGATGATTACCAGAGAAGATCAACTTCACTGAGAAACTATTGAGGTAAGTCCTAGAGAAATCAACTTCCCTAAGGAAGGTCACCTGCTTCGCATCACCACATTTAATGTAGAGGGACAAGCCTGAACAATAAAAAGACCCTAGATGTCTTCATTCATGATGAATAACAAGAAAAGGAGAGCACAATAAGATCAAAAGTTATATAGGTGGATGCCTGAACAGTAAGAAGAAGCCCTAGAAAGCTTTATTCATGATGAAAAATCAAGAAAGAAAAGCCTAATAAGGTTAGAAGTTATCTAGGTGGACAAGGACAAAACGTGAAAAAGAAGGAAGTGACTCGTATAGAAGGGAAGAAAGAAGCAAGAGAAAGGACACACGAAATACAAAGAGAGAAATAAATAGAGTGAGAATTGAAACAAAATAAAAAATCATATGAATAAAAGCATTTTTACATACTTTTACAAAAAATGAAACAATCTTTGGTTTCTTGTTCAAATTTCCCATTGTAGATTAATTTTGGCCCATAATCTAAATTAATTGTGTTCTTAAGCAAGTAATTCAGCACTAGTTAATTTCTTGATTCCACAGCCTTTAAAAGTATTAATGATATGGTTAAGGGGGGCTAAGTGTAATTTGATTAAACCAAATTAAAAAATTAATCCCTATCTATATATACTAATATTTTTATATAAAAAAAAATTGGGGGGTCATTGCCCCCTAAAGCCTAGGAATAGCTCCGTCCCTAATCACATGAACAATGGGTTCAAAACAACATTGGGTAACTTAGGTTCCTTATTAACCCCATTGAATAATTTTTTTCATTTGCCTATTAATTTTATATGATAATTTTATCAGGATGAATTTAAATTTTATCTATAAACTTTTATTTATGTTGAGTGAGTATAACAACTAAGTACCCTCCTATCTTATAATAAATATCATCAAGACAACTTTGGGAGTCCTAGAAATCAGATATTATGAGAAGTATTTAGGCTTGCCATCCTTTCTATGGAGAAAGAAAAAAGCCAGTTTTGAGTACATTAAGGAGCGGGTTTGGCGCAAGCTCCAAGGTTGGGAAGAGAAGCTTTTGTCTCAAGTAGGTCGGGAGGTTCTAATTAAAGCCGTGGTCCAAACAATCTCAACTTACACAATGAGCTATTTTAAGCTCCTGTTGGGTCTATGTATTGATATTGGATCTTTGATTAGAAAATTTTGGTGGGATCAATGTGGAGATCATAGTAAGATTCATTGGGTAAAATGAGATTCTCTTTGCCAACCAAAATCAGATGGAGGTATGAGATTTAAAGACCTCATACTCTTTAACAATGCTCTCCTAACAAAACAAGTTTGGTGCCTCCTTCACAATATATAGTCTCTATCCTACCGTATATTCAAAGCTGGATTTTTTTCCAAACTGTTCTATTATGGAGGTTGTAAAGACAAATTATGGTTCTTATGCTTGGAAAAGCATCCTAAAAGGTAGGGAAGTTCTACTTAAGGGGGCACGGTGGTAGATAGGTAATGGGGCTACCGTCAGTATATGGAAGGATGCTTGGCTCCCATCTTTGGAGCATCCCAAATCCAATCTCCTTTAGTGGATTTTCTGTCTGAAGCTTTGATAAATTCTCTTTTCGTACTTGATCACAATTCCTAGAATATGGACCTTCTGCATCATCTATCTTCAATTCAAGAGGTGGACCTGATCAAGTCAATTCCACTTGGGCAAGGATTCTCAGAGGACAAAATTTGTTGGCCCCATATCCCTTAGAGTGAATACTCCGTGAAGTCAGGTTTCAAGTTTCTCGCAAAGCAGAAAGCAGTTGAATCTTAATTTTCTTCCAATTTGGATCAGTATCAAGGGATTTGGAAACATGTATGGGGGATCAAAGTTCCAAACAAGGTTAGTAGCTTACTCTGGAGAGCTTGTAAAAAATGCCCTTCCAGTGAAAACCAACTTGGTTAGACGAAATGTGTTGGCTGAAGACATCTGTGAGTATTGTAAGCAAGTGCCTGAGGACATGATTCATGCTATTTGGCTATGTTCTGGAGTCTCGGGTGTGTGAAAGTCTGACTTGGCTTGGGATTTCCGTCATACAAAAAGCTCTCCTAAGTTTTTGGCTCTGGTTCAATTTATTATTGATGAGGGAAAAGATTTGGCTCAATTTGCAATGTTCATCCAGACTCTAGTTTCGTAGGAACAGACTTAGGTTGAAGATAAACCTTTCCCCCTCTGTTGCTGCTCTGGTGTATGGATCGTTAGCTGCCTCCCATGCGATTTACACACCAGAGCAGCTAACACCCTGGCTTTCACCCTGTCCAACAGACTTCATGTTGAGTTAAAATTCTATATGCATCCTTTACAAGGTCAAAGAGTCTTGTACTAAAGTAATATGGACTGCTCTTTTTTATTATGGGAATCGCGTTCTATTTATCAAGTTATGAAATAAAGTCTCTAAAAAAATGGAAATAAAGACAATTAAAAATAATTGTTCTTAAAATTTTGTTTTTTTGTAGAGTTTATTTTTCAAAATGAAACCAATCAATTTTTGGTTTTTAGAATCAGCTATCAGATAAGGCGTTCAGCAAACCAAAAACAAAAAGAGTGGGCTCTGAGTATCAGTAATCTATATATATATATATATATATATATATATATATATATAAGTGAAATAGAAAGAAACTCAAATTATAATTTCAAATTAGTGTTTCAATTTTGTGTCATGTGTTCTAAATTATTTATTTTTAAAGAGTTTTATTTCTTAATTTTAGAATCAAATGTGGGATCACATCATAAATATTTATTGAAGTAATTTATTAAGTACAAAAACTAAAGAGTCTAGAATAAATGAATCGTAAAAATAAAAATAAATAAAAATAAAAAGAGTTTCACAATAATTTTAAAAAAAATGGATAATTTACATTTTATACCTAATAATGTTCTTATAAAAAAATTTTAAAGAATCAACAAAATATAAAAATGACTATCAATAATATTTAAATTATATTATGCATCTTATTGAACATCTTTCTATCAATAGTATTTAAATTATATACATATGAATTATATTATGTATCTTGTTATTTATCTTTAAGTGCATTCATGCATATGCATAGAGTTACAAAATAGTAATTTAATAAAAGAAAAAGTGTTATATAAAGTAATGATAAAAATGAAGAAAACCAATTTTTTAATTTTAAATATCGAACCGTGTCTCCTGGGTGAGAGGTGTTTAGCAAACCGAAAGAGTGAGTACCGGGTACGAAGTACTGATTTAAAATAATTTATTTTCTCTAAAATAAAGATTATGAAGGAACAAAAAAAAAAAAAAAGGAAAGCCATTCTTCCGTTGCCGGGAATCGAACCCGGGTCTCCTGGGTGAAAGCCAGATATCCTAACCGCTGGACGACAACGGAAGTTCGTTGAGAGAATGGTCTTCATTTATTTATTTTAACAAATATTCAATGTTTTTTCCTATTCCCTTTTTATATTTGTAAATAGATAATTTGCTAACCACTAAGGTAACAATTTGATCATCTTATATATATATATCCAATAACACATGAAAACTCTAACTCACTAGCATTGTCAAGTAACAATTTCTTAAGATGTCAATTATTTATCACTCTTTTCATTGAGTTCCCGTTACAATAATATGTAAGGTCAAGGTCATATGATATCTTTTTAAAGAAAATTTTTTTCCCAAAGTAATAATAGCTTGTTTTCTTGTATGTAATTTCAACCTCTGAAATAATTATTAAAATATTTTTCATTATTTATTTCACAAAAAAAAAAATGTCTAATATTTCATGTTGGCACAATGGTGGTGGCGAGAATAGTAGGTAAGTTACATTAGAGTGAAAGAAATTATTTGGTAACATGTTCACATTTTGTATTCACAAAAGCAAGGTTGTATTGCTTGTATGTTGTGACATAATTGCGGATATAATACGATTATTAAGGGGTTTAACATGGTAGTAAAATAATTATGTTAAAAAGAGGTCATAGGTATTAAACTGTGATCAATTGAGTCTGAGGCATAATGAGACTTTGATGAGAATGTTGTTGTAAGAAACAGAGACTTGAAGTGGAATATAAACAATTGATTTTTCAGCATACCTCTCTTGGCCTAAATCGACAATCATATAGAAGCTTCGAGATTATCCTATGCTGTCTAGAGCCAACCTCCACACAGACCAGCTATTCAAACACGTTCTGAATTCCAGTTTGTATAACCCACGAAACAGTTTTGTACATTACTAAAGCGATGCAAACATAACTCACAACTTAAGAGCCTCACAACACTTTGTAAACACTATGAAAGAAATGCAAAATTCGTTTTGTGTGCAATGGGCACCACTCTTGATGTTTATATACACAACACTCTATTAATATTGAGTGGGATAGTGAAGTAAAGTAATGGTCCAAATCATTACTCCATAACTCTTGAATGTTACAATTATTTTGAGGTATACAGAGGGACATGCCCACTTTGGGTGTCCTTCCATATTCTTTTCAGTCTCTAACAATTGTTATGCTAGTCTTTAACAAGACTTAACACAATGTTCTAATTGTTTCTTTGTAGGCATACATGTAGTTCACAAGATGTACTTGCCAAGTATGAAGATTGTTGAAAATTGATATGAGAGATGTTTACTTGCCTTGTGTTTACTATGTAGCAATAAGAGATATTAGAAATATAAGGCTGACTAAACCTAAATGAGTAATGCTTATAATGGGCTTGATTAGCCCATAATGAAGAGTTGTGACTTTCGGTGAAGGGATGCACTCTTGGTAAATGGTTCCAAATTTTGGCAAAGCCTTTAATTTTTAGGACTTAAGATATTACATATTATTGTCAGAAAATCAGTTTCAATGACATTGTTGAGAACAACATACAAGGAATCTGTCTTTCTCTCTCTCCATTCTTTTTTTTTTTTTATATATAGATAAGATAAAATTTTGACTCTAACCTAATTTAGATGTATGTGTATGTGTATGTGTGAAACTCTCTCTTGAAGACTTGAACCCTAATTCTTGCCCCATACACTCTATAAAACACTTATATTTTTAGAATGACCATCATGACAAAAGTATGCGGTGATTTTCTATCGATTTTTATTAGTACTTTAAAGTGTAAATATTGTGTTTTTTGTTCTTGTAATAAATATCATTGTGTACATTTCATTAATATTATTGCGATGGCTAAAAACAATTTTCTAAGGTCACAACTAATTTGTAATGAATGCGTTGGAATTAATCCACGATGGAAACCTAAACAAGGATAAGAAACTATAAATAACAATCAAGAACATTCAAAGAAAAGAACATACATTTCACCCAGTTTTTTTCTCTCTTTTGTGCTTGTTTTGCTTCTCTTTATACTCCCCTCTTCCTTCCCTTCTGTAACCCTTTCTCACCACACAGCTGGTGTGATACTTGTCATACTAGCCACGTTATCCCTTCTTTTTACAAGGCGTCTGGACTCTTAGGGTTTAAAGCACTGTTCAGGTCAATCATTCGGCAATAAATACAATCATGCGAAGTAGGTGGGTCAAATTAATGCGAGGTGACATTGCTTTATCCAGAAGCCACCCTCTGTATCCTCAGACATTTCTTCCAAGGACACTGAGTTCATTGTCAAGTTCATCAGAGGACACGGGCTACACAGACCTTAAGCTTTAGACCATATTCCCCAAGATGCCAGATCTCAGTTCCTTGAGCCTAATAGCTTTTCTCTATTGCTGGGTATTGGGCCGATCTTCCTAATAAGCGGAAAACACTTGGAATCAAACCCACTCCCTCGTAATTATGTTCATGAGAGACATTACGAGACAATATAGAACACACAAAGCTGGCTTTGTAGTACAAGCTTTCTCTCTCAATGCACGATAAGCGCCCTTACTATCTTGTGCTTTGAGATTTGGGCTTTCTCCACTGCTGTCCTCTCGTGAGCGACGCTCAGGGAGGATTGGTCTCTACCCTTTGTGGGTTCCTTCTGGACTCTTGTAGGTCTTGTGCCGCCAATTCGTGTGGTTTCTTTTTGCCCCTTTGTGGGTCTTGTGCCGCCACTTCGTGTGGCTCTCTCTTTGCCCCTTTGTGGGTATATACTTACTCTGTGTGGATCATGTTGGTCTCTCTTGCCAAGTTTCTCATCTTGGTGTATCAACATTTCAACGGCTTGGTGTGTTGGTGAGGGTCAAGTGGATCAACTAGCTTCCTCAAACCGTTTACTCCTCGGTGTCATTGGCCTCCTTTGTTTTTGCTAAGAAGTGGTGATCTAATTTATGTGGTATGTTACTCTTTCCTTAATTGTGTTGTATAGTTGTTTTGAGGTTGAAATTACTTTCCATTTTGCTGTTTGTATGGTGCAGAATCATTTGGTGCTATAGTGGTCTGCTAAGATTGTTAGCTGGATGGTATTTTTAGTTGTGTTGAACTAGGTTTGGTTAGTGGCTATGCTCTGTTGCCTGGTGAGCATTTTTTGGTTGTCTAGTGAGCATTTATTTGTGGATTTGAATGATCAAAGCTTTCCCTATTCTGCATGGAGGGATTAGGAGGAAAGTGTTTCAAGTTCCAAACCGCTATGAGAATGTTAGGGTGGAACTATCGGGGTATTTGCAACGCCTCGACAATTAGAGCTCTTGAAGCTCAAATAAGGAAGACAAAGTCTGATATCATCTTTGTATGGGAAACGAAGGCAAACGTGGATCGCATAGAATTGATGAAGGGAAATATTCGTTCTTTTGATAAAGAAGTAGTTGAAGCGAAAGGAAGAGCAGAAGGGCTATGCTTACTATGGAGAAGTGATGTTAATGTGGAATTAATTGAATTCAACAAGCACTTGATTGCAGCCAAAGTCAGTGATAGTGTCTGTGATTAGTGCTTCATAGGATTTTTTGGGCCACCATATGCAAGAAAAAAAAAAAAAGAAAAAAAAAAAAGGAAAGCACGGGAAAATCTAAGCGGCCTGCTGGAAACCATTCAAGGTCCTTGGATATGTATGAGAGATACCAATCTGACCATTAGTGATGATGATAAATGGGGTGGTACAAGAGAAGGGTCATCAACCCCAAACTATCTGAAGGATATTATGTTTGAGCTAGGTGCAGTGGATCTTGGTTTCTCCGGCAACAACTTTACATTGTTTTGGCGGTAATGGGGGAAAAATAGCAATTAAGGAAAGGCAAGACAGGGGCATTGCTAGCATTTCTTGGAGGTTAGTATTCCCAAAAGCTTGCATTAAAAACCTGAGAGCCATAAATTCATATCATAGTCTTATTATCTTGGAAAATAACCCCCAAGATAGTTTTGCTCCAAGACCATTCCGTTTTGAGGTTGCTTGGATCTGGAATCGCAGGTGCTACAATGTAATTGACCAAGCTTGGAATGAAGAAGTGAGAGAAACTGAATTCACGAAGCTTTATAAAAAACTGGATGCTACTCAAAATGCTTTAAAGGTGTGGAATAAGAAAGTTTTTGGCCACTGACAAACTAGAATTGATGAATTAATCCAAAAGGAAAATGGCACTAAAGAGAATTACAGAGGAGAAACTGATTTACAAAATCAGTTAAATGAATGGTTGTTTAAAAGTGAGATCCTATGGAAACAAAAATCTCAAGAAATCTAGCTAAAAGGAGACAAGAACTCCAAAAATTTCCATTTGTCAACCATCATAAGTAGAAGAAGAAACGCTATTGATCTTGTAAAATCTGAATCGGGGAGATGGATTACTGACAATAAAGAGATCAGGGAGTTCTTCTTGGAGAGCTTCAAAAATCATTTCACTGAGGAGACGATGGACTTTCCCCCAGAGCTTGAAGATCTAATTACCCCCTACATTCAGTGGAAGAAAATGAGGAAATTAGTAAAATCCCTACCCCATCAAATATTAGGGACACTTTGTTCCAAATGCAAGACTTAGAAGCGCCAGGCCTAGATGGTTTCCCAGCCATCTTTTACAAAGAATACTGGTCAATTGTAGGAGAGGTTGTCACGTGAGCTATGATATCCTCTTTTTCTTTTCTTTTTTTTTTTGCTTTTTTTGAAGGTAGGTAGAATGCCTTGTGAGGTAATTTCTTCTCTCATTGTACTCATCAAAAAAACTCAAAATTCTTCTTCCTTCAATAATTTTAAACCTATCAATTTATGCAATACTGTATATAAAATAATTGCAAAAATTAGTGACTAGATTAAGGCTCTTACTTCAAAAAATGATATCTCCATGTCAACCTGCATTCATACCTAGAAGATGGATAACTGGAAATCAAGTTGTTGTGCATGAATTGGTTCACAGTTTTAGAGCAAGAAAAGTAAAATCTGGCATGATGGCCATCAAGCTAGACCTTCAAAAAGCCTATCATAGGGTTGATTGGAGTTTTTTTTTTTTTTTTTTTTTTTTTTTTTTTTTTTTTTTTTTAATTTGGCCTTATTGGGATTTTTGTTAGGTGGATTATAGAATGTCTTCTCTGCAACCTTTGAAATTTTAATCAATAAGGGTAAGTCTGGACAATTTAGGCCTAAGAAGGGATTTAAGGCAAGGAGACCCATTATCTTCTTATATTTTCATCTTTGGGCAAGTAGTATTGTTTAGAATGTTGGAGGAGTATGAGAAGAACATTAGTGAGGTGTAGGCCAATATTAGGGGTCCTGTCATTATTTATGTAGATGATATTATTTTATTCTCAACAGCTTGTAGGAAGGATGCTCTAGCAATCAGTGAATGCTTGGATAAGTACTGTACACGGTCAGACCAACTTATAAAAAGGGGGATCTGACATATTTTTCTCCAAAGCCACCCAAAACACAAAGTAGCAAGATCGTCAAACAATCTATGCAAATGAAATCTCTCAAAAAAGACTCGGTTTATCTTGGAGCTCCTCTATTCATGTCTAAAACACCTAAAAAAGACTTCAAGTATCTACAAGATAGGCTTGAGACAAGATTAAGAGGTTGGAGAAGTAAAAGCTTATCTTAGGCCGGTAGGTGCTCCTTGATATTCCTAACATACTCCATGACTACTTTTGATATTCCTATAAACAGTTGTGATAACCTGGATGCTCTGACTAACTAGTAGATTTTGGTGGAAACTGAAAAATATTAATGGAAGGTATGTAGCATGGAGAGCTTAGGACAAATTGTGCCAACTAAAAAGAAAGGGTGGTTTGGGATTCAAGAAGACCAAGGCAGTGAACAAAGCTCTAGTTTCCAAATTGGCTTGGATGGTGGTCTCCAAAAGGGACCACTTTTCCATGAATGCTCTAAGATGTAAATATAAGGTGAGAAGTGATTGGTTGAGAAAAGACCCTCCTAAAAAAGCTTCATCAATTCGGAAAGCCATAGAAAAATCAAAAGCTCTCATTTCAAAAGGTGCTTGCTATCTAGTTAGTAATGGGGACTCCGTAAATGTTTGAGTGGACCCTTGGGTTCCTTGGTTAACTGAGTTCAAACCAAAACCTACAAACATGATCTAGAATCCACTTATGATTTCAAGCCTCATAAACCATGATATACATTGTTGGAATAGAACCATGCTTCGAGAGTTGTTTGAGCCTGAGTCTATTCAAACCATTCTGAGAATTCCAATTGCTTGAAGTCCAAAGCCTGATGAATTAATTTGGGTTTTAAAGACTTTAAAGATGTATTTTTCAGTGAAATTTGCATATAGAGTAGACCAAGAGGAAAATCCCACCTTAATGCCACTTGCTATTCCTTGGTAGAAGATATGGAGGCTAAAGGCACCTGAGAGTCTAAAGATGCTACTTTGGAGAATGGGTTCAAATTCTCTACCAACCAAAGAAAACTTGATGCTAAGATTAGGATCCAATGATACTCTCTGCCCTTTATGTGAAAGTGAGGTGGAGTCTTGTTCTCTTCTTTAAATGTCCTGTTGCCAAGGCAATTTGGCTTGCTGGAAGGTGGGATTTAAGAGTAGATACTGCTCCTATAAACTCATGTGAGGACATCATCAAAGTGGTGACAGAACCATCAAAGTACTGTTACATGGGCAACAATTCAACAAAGAAGAAACAATTAGGCTTTCTTTGTATATAGCCTTCACCTTGGACGCTATTTGGAACTTAAGAAATCAAATTCTTCACAATGGTGGCCAAGTGGTGTGGACATAAGATACAAACCCCTAATTATACGCACATATGGAAAGAAGAGCAAAAAGAAAACGGCCAAACCTATGGCCTTATGGATGGAGCCTGTTAGTTATTGGGCTTGAAATTAAGCAAGTCCGAGCATTTAATAATTAGGATTTTTTTATGCATTTTGTTCTTTGCTATTTAAACACTTTTTCTGATTACTGTAAGACAGTTTTTGATAATTATTAAAAAAAACGTGTGTTTTCTTTACACTAGTGCCGACTCCATTTTGCTTGGTGCTGACTCCAAGCAACTCTTAGGTGCTAACTCCTAGGGTTTATCTTTTGTTCTATTGTTGTTTAATTACTCCATTGAAATAGTGTGGTTGTCCTACGTCAGTTTTGGTATTAGAATAGACTTTCCGTCCGTACAACACAGCTGTAGCCAACCACTGCAAAGCAAAGTGATCAAAAGAGCAAGCCAACCATGACAGTACCTTTCAAGTTTTTGCCCCATGAGATCTTGAACAAGCCCAAACCAGCCATTGCAATCCGTATTTACCCCCAAGCCCCACATGAGTTTCTAACCCCCAAACCAATAGAGAAGCCAGCGACACCTCCCAAGCCGATGACCACCATCTGTGCCCGCCTTTGATCAAAGAACCCACAGCACAACCAAAAAAAAAAAAGAGACAAAGAGATCCACGCGAAGCCCATCAATCATCAACCGCCGAAACCCACAACTTCAACACCCATCACCCCAAAGCCCAACAGCCACCAGCTGCCGAACGCATTATCACCCTCGACCACTACCGCCAAAGATGTCGACCACCATCGCTGAGGATGCCGACCCACTCCGATGCCAAGACCCAAGACAGCAACCGCCACTCCTCCACGATTCGAGCCACCGCTGTCCTCCTCCTCGTCGCGCCGCCACAGTCGTCAATCCCTAGTGCCACGAGCCCATCGCCGAGCAACTTTTTTTTTCCAATTTCGAGCTTCTGTTCTCTTTTAGTTTCGTGGACTTTTTTTTTTTTTTTTTTTTTTGTCTGTAGTTTAAGTTCCTTTTAAAAGCCTATTGTTTAAATTTCTTTAAGTTTTAAAGTCTGTAAACCCTTAAGTCCATTGTAGCAGTGATTTTTATTATTTTGCAAAAAAAAAAAAAAAAAAAAAATCAGAAATAAAGAAATAAAAAAAATCAGAAAAAAAGAAAGAAATTAAAAAAAAAAAAAAAAAAAGCATGTTACTGTGACAACCCATTACATTTATTGGGCCATTACGTTGTTCATTCACAGATTCACAGGTCCACTCTATTGAAGCAGATCCATTCACTTTGAGGAGCCAAGCCCCATGGCTATCTAGTGCAGTAAGTTAGCCATTGACAAGGGTACTATTCTTACTCTATTTTTGGTGGATTCAATTTTGTCTCATTAAAAATATTATCTTTATATTTTTTATGTGCATTTTCGACCATACTCCATTAGCCTACCCATTTTTGTGTTCAAGTTAGCTGTTTTATTATTTGTGTTTTCTTTCAGTACCCACTCTAAAATTCCAAAAAAAAAAAAGACAAAAGACATAACCCAATTTCTTTGAAATATTTGATTCTCATTATTAATTGTGGAGTTCATTGGAATTTGACTTTTATTTGAGCTATCTCTCAATATTGGAACACTGCCACTACTTGACTGCCATTTATTCCTTTGATTCTTTGATCTAGTTTCTACATGTACTCTTGCTTGACCTTGATTTTATATTGAGAATTGGTTATTTGAATTTTTGGGAATTTCAACTGCATTCATAAATATTGTGTTGCATGCATCTACATAGTGGTCGCATCATGTCAAACCCTGAACATCAATCCACTTTTAAATCTACGCCTTCTTTAGAGCAAACCATAGGAGATCTAGTAAAAAGTGTCCATGATGCTGGATAGGGTAGAGCGAATTGAAGCATCCCTAAGAGAGACCATTAACCATGAAGGAGATAATATGCTTAGGCAAAATAGTCATGTTTACTTTAATAGGGCTCCAAACTTTGAACATGATTACTATAATCACAATGGCCCTAGGGATTATGATGATAGGATGTCTAAGGAAAGGATAGAAGCACCCACCTTTGATGGCAGCCTAGACTCATGGGTTTTCAGCGATTAGTTATATCAAATGGAGAAATTATTTGACTATTACCATTAGGCTGAGAATAAGAAAGTGAGGTATGCTAGACTGAAATTAATTGGAAAAGCTAATCTTTTCTGGGAGGACCTAGAGGAAACCCTTAGGCGACGGCGTGAGCCCCCATTACTGATTGGATTGAGATGAAGAATGCACTCTTGAGGAATTATCTTCCTCCAACTTATAGGAGCTCCCTCCTTAAGGAATGGGATAGCCTAAAACAGGGCACTGCTCTTGTGGCCGAATAAATTGAGAAAATCAAGGAATTCAAGAGACGAATTCGTATAGTTGAGGAAGAGGTTTTCACACTCAATAGGTTCAAGAAATGTTTAAATGCTAACCTACTAGGTGAGATTATCACCAGAGGAGTCACTACCTTAGGAGAAGCATATGACCTTGCCAAGAATTGTGAGTTAGCATCCAAATCTATCTTTTGGCAACGTTCTGAACTCCAAAGTGTTCCTACCAACCCTCAACCTTTTGGTAGCAAATCTAGACTTGCCTTACCCCCCAAGGTCAAACCCAATAACATCCCAATAGAAAAAGAGGACAAGGGAAAAAGTGTGATCAATGAGCCCTTAAGATTAGGCTCTCGCCTCTAATGCTTCAAATGCAATGGGGTTGGACATGTCATAGTTAGATGCCCCTCTAGAACCCTTGTCATTCAAGAGGATGATGAAAAGGTAGAAAATGTTGAGGAGCTAGCGTATGATCTAAATGTTGAAAAAGTCCAAGATGTTAAGGGCGGATGGGAGGATAATCCTAGCTACCTCGCATGCATTAGAGCCATCTCTCCCCAGGTTGATGATTCCAAGGTTGTTTTTGGTGTCCCTAGAGTGAATGTGGTAAGGTGTGCTTTGACAAAACAAAGAGACACTGATGATTGGTGAAGGAGTGCCATTTTCCAGACTTATACTAAGTGTGGAGACAAAACTTGCAAGGTTATTATAGATAGTGGGAGTTGCATTAATGCGATGTCCTCTTACGTTGTTTCCTACCTAGGCTTGAAATTGATCTCACACCTTAACCCATATAAAGTTACTTGGGTGGATACTTCCTCCATAGCCATTAAAGAAATATGTGTTGTCTCACTTCAATTCCTCACCTACAAGGCTGAAATATGATGTGACATAATTTCCATGGATGTAGGGCATATTATCTTAGGTAGACTTTGGCTTTATGATTTAGATGTCAACCTTCATGGGCGATCTAATTCTTGCTCATTTATGTTTGAAGGCAAGAAGATTGTGCTCAATCCTTTGAAACCCAAGCCAATCGACATGAGCAAGAAGCCAGAAACACCAAAGGTGAAAGGTTTGAATATCATAAGCTCAAAGGCATTTGAGAGGGTAGCAATTCAAGAATCCATTGTGTTTGTCTTAGTTGCTAGGGAACTTCATGGAGAGGCCTGTGAGGAGTAACTTGAAGAAGTGAGGTCCGTGCTCTAGGAATTTAAGGATGTTTTCCCTAAGGAACTATCCAATTATTTACCGCCCATACGTGACATACAATACGCCATAGATTTTATGCCCAGAGTGACCCTACCTAACTTGCTTCACTATAGGATGAGCCCTGCAGAGCATGCTAAGTTGCAAAGGCAAGTAAAAGAACTACTTAGGAAGGGTTTTGTTTGTGAAAGCATGAGTCCTTGTACAGTCCTTGCACTCTTAACTCCAAAGAAGGATGGAACTTGGAGGATGTGTATGGATAGTCGTGCCATCAACAAGATCACTGTGAAATTTCGTTTCCCTATCCCTCGGTTGGATGACATGTTGGACAATATTCTCCAAGATAGACTTGAAAAGTGGCTATCATCAAATTAGGGTTCGTCTTGGTGATGAATGAAAAACTGCCTTCAAGACAAAAGATGGTTTATATGAGTGGATGGTCAAGCCCTTTGAATTGTCCAATGCTTTTAGTACCTTTATGAGAGTGATGACTCAAGTGCTCAAGCCTTTTATGGGGAAATTCTTGGTTGTGTACTTTGATGACATCCTCATTTATAGTAAGTCTAGGGAGCAAGACTTAGACCACCTAACTCAAGTTTGTACTACCCTTAGAAAGGAGAGTTTATATGGTAACCTCAAGAAATGCTCTTTCTTTTCCGATAAAGTTGTCTTTCTAGGTTTCATAGTATCCTCTAAGGGAGTCTCTGCCGACCCCCAAAAGGTTCAAGCAATTGTGGATTGGCCCAAGTCCAAAAATATCCATGAAAATCGCCGATTCATCAAAGGGTTTAGTACCATTATGTCCCCCATCACTAACTGCATATAATAAGGGTAGTTTATTTGGACAAAAGCTACTACTAAGGCCTTTAATAAGGTGAAACAAAAGATGACTGAGGCACCTGTCATGTGTCTTCCTGATTTTACCAAGCCTTTTGAAGTAGAATGTGATGCCCCAGGTATTGGCATAGGAGGACTACTTAGTCAAAAACGTCACCCAATTACTTATTTTAGTGAGAAGTTGAATGATGCTAAACAAAAGTACTCCATATATGACAAAGAATTTTATGCCATAGTGTGAGCTCTTTGGCATTGGCGCCATTACCTGTTGTCTTGAGAGTTTACTATCTACTCTGATCATGAAGCTTTGCACTATCTCCATCCCCAAAAGAAGCTGAATTTTAGGCATAGTAGTTGGGTTTAATTTCTGCAATGCTACTACTTAGTGGTGAAACATAGGGCGGGAGTTGAGAATAAGGCTGCTAAGGCACTAAGTCGAAGGGTGTCTTTGCTATCAGTCATGAGTGTTAAGGTTACTGGGTTTGAATGACTCAAGGATGACTATGAGTCATACCCAGATTTTGGGGAGCTCTACACTAGCCTAAGTAATGCCTCACTGCCAGTCTTGGAAGATTATACCCTTCAAGATGGTTACTTGTTCAAAGCCAACAAGTTTTGTATCCCTCGGTCGTCAATGAAAGATTTCCTAGTTTGGGAGATACATGCGGGAGGCCTTGCTAGTCATTTTGGCTCAGACAAAACAATTGAAGAAGTGGAACGTCAATTCTATTGGCCTAGTCTTAAGAGGGGAATTACCAAGATAGTTGGTCAGTATCGTACATGTCAACTAGCCAAACATTGCAAGCAAAACACTGACATGTACACGCCTCTACTTGTGCCAGATCGCCTGTGGCAGGATGTGAGTATGGACTTCATGCTAGGTTTGCCTCACACCTTTAGGAAACATGATTCTATCGTAGTAGTTGTTGATCGCTTCTCTACGATGGCTCATTTCCTACCATGTTTTAAGACCTCTGATGCTTCTAAGATTGCAAAGCTCTACTTTAATGAGATTGTCAAGTTTTATGGTCTTCCCAAAACCATAGTGTCTGATAGGGATGTTAGCTTCATGAGTTATTTTTGGAAGACTTTGTGGCATTTAGTAGGCACCAAATTGAAATTTTCCACGGCATTTCATCCTCAAATTGATGGTCAAACTGAGGTGGTTAATCATAGTCTAGGCAACCTCCTTTGGTGTCTAGTGGGTGAAGCCAATCGGAATTGGGATTCAATTCTTCCTATAGCCCAACTTGCATATAATAGTTCTATCAATAGGTCTATAGGCGTTAGTCCTTTTGAAGTTGTGCATGGATATACACCTAAGAAGCCCTTAGATTTTTTGCCCATGTCACCACATGTTAGGATTTATGAATCTGCTGAGGCATTTGTACGACATGTTCATGATTTGCATAATGAGATTTGCAAAAAAATTCAGATAAGTAATTCTCAATATAAAATTCATGCTGACAGTCATCAACGTCATGTAGAGTTTCAGGTAGGGGATTATGTCATGATTCAGATCCGACCTAAACGGTTTCCCTCTAGGACCGTTAAGAAATTGCAGGTTCATAGTGTCGGTCCGTTCAAGGTATTGAAACGAATGGACCCAAATGCATATGTCATTGACCTTCCTTATGATTATGGTATTAGATCCTCCTTTTGATGAGCCTTTGCTCGATCCTATTGATACCCCTATTCCTACCCATTTACCCTTAAATCTACCCTATGCACATAAAGAATCTATTGACACTATTTTAGATGAGCATATTGTTTCTACTAGAGATGGAGGAGTTCACCGTTCCTTAGTTTGGTGGCGCGGGCGACCTAATTCTGATTGCACATGGGTTACTAGAGATAAGCTATAGCGACTGGATCCTGACTTGTTGGAGTACTATCAGAGCTTTTTAGATTTCCACTCGACGGGGTCAAGTTCTTCTCACCCAGGGGGAGTTGGTGCGAACATAAGATACAAGCCCCCAATTATACGCATATATGGGGCGAAGAGTAAAAAGAAAACGGCCCAACCTGTGACCTTATGGACAGAACCTATTAGTTAGTAGGCTTGAGATTAAGCAAACCTGAGCATTTAATAATTAGGGTTTCTTTATGCATTTTGTTGTTAGCTATTTAAACACTTTTTCTGATTATTGTAATACAGCTTTTGAGAATTATTAAAAAAAAAACATGTGTTTTTTTTACACTGGCGCCGACTCCAGTTTACTTAGTGTTGTAACCCTTAGGTGTTGACTCCTAAGGTTTATCTTTTGTTCTATTGTTGTTTAATTGCTCTATTGAAATAGTGTAGTTGTCATACGTCAACAAACTAACATTGTTGTTGCTGCCAATAACATTGACAATAGGTACCAAGAATTTGTATCTGCAATGATTAATGGAAAGCCTTCCATAGCAGCTGGTGAATTGAAGTAGTGGGCTCCCCCTGCTTTAGGTTGGATTAAATTGAATATAGATACTGCAATCTCCCATGAGTGTTCTACTTTAACTGTAATACTAGAGATAAGAATGGAGAAGTGATCCAGATATGAGCTAAGCCGCAAGATTTGTGAACTCCCTTACAAGCTGAAACTGCAGCTATTCTATGGGCTCTTCAAATTGCTCTTGAGAAAAATTGGGTGCGAATTATTGTGGAGAGAGATGCAAAAATCTGCTTTGACTCGCTAGCTTCTATGAGCTCTAATGGAAACTGAGTAGGCTGGTCCATATCCTCCTTGATCAGAGACAATTTAGAAATTAGTAAGAGTTTTTTGAGTCGCAATTTTTATTGGATTAGTAGTGTTTGTAACGTTGTAGTCCAAGATACTGTTAAGCTGGCTGGTAGCCTTAGAAAGCCTTTTTCTTGTAATAAGTTCAATCTCTCTCCTCTTATTGCTGATATTTGTAGGGATTATTGCACTCCTTTTGTTTCTTAATTTTCTTTTTTTATAAAAGTTCTGGTTATCCAAACACACGCACGCGCGCGCACACACACACACAATTCCTACCTTGTTTTTTTTCTTGTTTCTTTTTTGGTTAAGTTTGATTAACAAAAAGGTAATGCATAAAAGAATGATAATTATTTATAATCATTTTTTTCCCTCTTTCCTAACATACTTTAATTATTAATTTATGTATGATAAACAAATGATAACATACTTTCTAAAAAAATGTTCATAAAAGAATAATAACATACTTTCTAAAAAAAAAAAACTATTAATTTATGTTCCCAATAGACAAATGGTACCATATGAATGCTAATAATGATAATTCATCCCAAAAAGAGAGTAATGATGATAATAACTTTGCTTATGAATTATGAGCAACAAAAATAAAAGACAAAAGACAAAAAATAAATAAATAAATAAATAAATAAAAAGAATTGAAATAGATTGGAGCAAGCTTCACAACCATCCACTTGGTGTCTGAATTTTAAAGCAATTAATTATACATTTATCATATGTTTTCAGCTCTTTGCTCATTATAGTAGTACACTCTCGTGATTGTATTGTAGGCCCCATAAGCATTAATAATGAAACAAGTCATATTTGTACTAAACACGTCTTTAGAGTTTAGAGTAATGCCCTTTTTTTTTTTTTTTTTTTTTTCACCGTGTTTTTCAAAATTTTTAATTAGAAATTAATCACTATTTATACCAGATGAACTTATGAATGGGTAAAACACTGGCATTGGCTTAGAAAATTTTTTTTAAAGTGCAAGTAGCAAAACTCAAATTAAGAAACATACTCAATCGAGCTCAGTACAAACAATTTAAAATAGAGAATTCAACCAACTCAACAAACCCCTGAATTAGTTTAGAGTATTGCTAGTATAATTAAAAATGACATAATTTTGTGTCATTATTTACTATATAGTGAATTATGATTGATAAATATGTGTCCTTTCACTAATCATAATTGGCTAATCATAATTAGCTACCATAAACTATGACAAAAAATTGTGCCAATTTTAATAATACAAGCATTACTCAAGACTTTGAGAGGTGTGCCCACAAATACAATCACGTCATTTATCAGCCGCCCATTATTTCATATGGCTTCATAAGTCACAATCACGATCACATCTCTCTCATTCCATGATAAGACACGTTGTGGCCGTCCACCATTCTCCCTTACAAACCCATCAGAGGCTGACAACGACACCCAGCTGGCTTCTCATATCTCCCAGCTAAAACATCGAGTGATCTTGATTTAATGAAATGAAAATCTTTTGAGTATCAGAAATACTGTTTATCGAAACATGTTTCTATCTTCTATGGCTTTACGTTTGCCAGAAGAGTTTATCTACGTATATCAGAATATGTGCGTATGCAAGAGACAAAAAAAAATTGTATTTCTAGATATTACGTGTGCTTTTAGGAACCTTGTAGTTTTATTTATAAAAAAAGGGGTTAACTTTGTTAAAATTTTTATTAGAAAAAAAGTTGAGTAACACAGGCAACAAGACCAAATTGTCGATAACTCCAAGAGAAGAAAAAAAAAAAAAAATTGTGGATTTGCATAAATTTTAAAGACCAATAGAACTAGAGAGTTCCTGATGTGATGATTTCTAATTATTTTGAAGAAAATTATTTTGTTGAGTTCAATTTATTTGAATTTTGAACTTATGCTATTCTCAACAGTGGTACGTACTAAATCCATACTAAGAGCTTTTGTTTTAATTGGTACAAAATTTTTTTTATCTATTTTAACATAAAAACTTTTATTTTTTATAATTTATCCCATTGTTTCTTAAAAGTTGCTGTCATTTTTTGAATGGAGTTTGTTCATTGCTTTTGTATTAGAGACCTTTACCTTTTTTCCTTTTTATGCGTTTTTGTAGGGGTGGCAATTTATATTTGTGTGTCAAGTTTATATTGTGTCAATTCATGAATATCTGACTATATGGATGAACCCTAATCTAATATGTTTATTAAATGGGTTAAGATTCCTCAATCCAAACATGACTTATTTATTAAACAAGTTAGTTATGTCGACCTGTTTATTAGATTTTATCAAATTAAAAAAAAAAATTATGTAAAAATAAATAAATAAATATTTTTAATATAAAATTCAGAACTAACAAGTAACTGTGTCATCAATAATCATTTAAAACTAAAATATATCTCGATATCACAAATAAATAATCACATTATGTCAAAGAAAGTAAACCACAACAACTAATAAGTTTCTATACCTAAGGTATAAAGGATATATTAAGAAAATGTCATTTAATTAAACGGATTAGACAGGTCAAACGGGTTCTATCGGTTGAACACTAGCTCAACCCATTTATTAAACAGGTTATATGACACCAACTCATTAAGCCTCAACTCATAACCTATTAATTTCATGTCGTGTTGTACTGGTTCGCGGGTCATTTTCAATTTTACCACCCCTATTGTTTGTTTATCCAAAAAAGAAACTATTTTTTCTATTTTATATAATTTCTTTTTAGAAACACTTATATCAAATTATTTATTTTGCACTATATTTTATTAAAATGTTATTTCTTTTATAAATTTTTTATTAATATCCCAAATTATTTCTCTCACTAAAAAGAATATTAAAAAACAAAATCGCATATGAGCAATTATCGCGTATATTTGGTCCGATATTGTAGCTAGAATGCTTTTTGGGTTGGTTGCACAAATTGTGGAGCTTATGCTATTTAGATGGACTGTACGTGAAAAATCAAAGTTTCAAAATCAGTAATGCTCATCTAAAATAGGTTTCAACTTTTACATTTATCATTTATGGAATGAAGCGCTGGGCTTGGTCTGGTCTAGAGAACAAACAGATATAGTAAACTATAGAATAAAAAGTATACTAACAAGTATCAACATGCAGAAGAAGCCAATCAATACAAATAACAGGCCCTGTGAATAAGAAGAATCCTTAACTTAAAACAGAGAACCAAACAGAGAAATAATTTCATCAGCCAGATGGACCAGCTTGGCCAACGCATCTCGAGGAGGGAGGTTACGCATCGATATCGCTAACTTGATTTGGTTGGACATATATCCTGTGTCTTTTGTGTTTTTCTCCGAAGTTCTTTAACTTTATTTCTACCTCACAAACTGCTTCACAAGCTGTTTGATTTCTCGGGGAGATTTAGAGGGGTATCTTTATCTGGCATCCTCATACTGTGCGAGTGGTCATTCTATTAGCATGTGAACCTTAAATGCATGATTATGTCATATGTATAGTCACAGTAAAGCGCACTAATAATGCGAAGCTTGTACCACACACTTCGCAGCAATTACTCAATGCGAAGATTGTGACTAAATATTTATTACAAGTTATAATAAAACTTGTGATATTAGCGTTATTAACTATATTAACGCTTGCATTTGTCTATTTTTTAAAATTTGACGTTTCTAATTAAATAGAATCATATAGCCTATAAGAGCGTTTGCACCAAACAATGCATAACAGAAAATGTATCAATTTTACACCTTCAACCTCCAAAATCACTGCTTCAATCAGTTAAAAATGTGTAAATTTATATTGACACTATTTACTTTGCATATAATTTTTTTTATTCTTTCTTTATGTATTTGAGGTTAAATAAAAAAAATGGATGGTGGTTATTATGTATGAAGAAAGATAAATAATTAAAAAAATCAAGAAAAATTAATATTTTAATATAATATAGTGTAAAATTAGTAATCTGACAGGTGGTATTTTAAAAAGTAAGTATGTAAAATAAAAAAAGTAAATTATATACTAAAATAAACGAAATATTTTATACAAGCTAACTTGAATGTTCTAATGATTAAGATGATAAAATTTCAATCATCCATGTATAAGAATAAGATCCAAAGTAGAACTCATAAAGACCCCTTTATAACATATTCAAATAATCTTTTTTCTTTTACGAGAAAATGTGAGAAGAAAAAGAAAAAAGGAAGGATGAAGTCCATAATAAGTTTTCAATAACCAATCCCCAAAAAAAAATATCTATATAAAATTTCATATCACAGGGAAAAATGCCGACTACGTCTTGGCGAGAGTACTAATAACAGAGCATCTTCAGTTTGTGGGTGGTATTCTATGCGTAAACACAATGGTCAGAAAATCTTCGAATACTATTTTCTCTCTCTTGTCTTTTTGATGTTTCGAGTAAGATATGGGTGATGCCAATAACAGTGTATAAAAGGAAATAATTTATAAATATACATGTGTGTAGCCCTCATAGGGGGGAAAAAAAAGCTGTCAAGATCGAGGTTATTCTTTTTCTTCAGGTGGGGAAAGGGTTATAACCTAGGGCTAGGGGGGGGAAAAGAAAGCTTATTATAAACACCATCAAGAGGAACTTTCGAATGTGAGAATGTGCACCAATATTATAGTATGATGATGAATCCCGCATTTTCATTTCAATGTTGTTGGGGAGGAAAACAGAAAACAAGGTTATTCTTGGTTAGGGCATGGAATGTATGGTTCCATCATTTCTTTTGTGGAACATTTTGGAAGGAAAGGAATAAGAGAATGCTTGACGGGTAAGAACCTCCTAAAATCAATGCATGTCATTCTTTTTCCTTGGATGTTTATAGATAAGTATAAACCCTCTCATGTACGTGACTTTTCTTAATTCAATAAATTGCTTAATTTTTCATAGCAGCAGTTGAATATATAGTGTTACAAGGAAACCTTGGTTATGTGATATACATTGGGTGGAGTTGGGACATTTTGTCCACCAGTCATAGGTGACCATTTTAGTATGTTTAAAATATGACCATTTTAGTATGTGTAAAATTGGATGTGTCAGTAGCAAGGTTGTCAAAATTGGGATCTTATGTAGGATCGTGAGAAGTAAGTGGGATTGTAAATTGTAGGATCGAACTGTGGATCGTAAGATCCTACATTATTTGAGAAAAAACAAAAAATACACATTGATATGTTAAATAATCACATAAAATATACATTCATTGATATAATTATTATATATCAGCACATTCATTTGTAAGCATCATTTGAAGAAGCCAAAAATCTCAAAATATGACACATTATTGAGATTTTTTTTTTATTTAGGTCCAACTGACACTCTATTTACATTAGAGTGGGAAAACTTGGTTTATTGAGATTTTATTTTTCATTTAGGTCCAACTGAGCATTCTGTTAAATTAAAAAAGATAACAAAAACTAAGGTCGTTTGGGATCGTCAAAATCGTACGATCCTACTGATCTTGAACGATTGCAAAGATCCTTAAAAGATCCAGATCGTTTTGGATAGGTTAGATTGTAAAATCGTAAGATCATAAGATCCAAATCGGGATTTTGACAACCATGGTCAATTGTATTACGCTAAAAATACAAAGTCCTTGTCAATGGCGGCACCACCTTATGGGTAGGGTGGTCCCAGGACCACCTTGACCTGGAAAAAAAAAATTAATATATAATAATTTAAAATTTTATACTTATTTACCTTTAAAAAATTTCTTGGGACCACCTTGAATTTTTTTTATGCCAATAAAATTAAATTTTGGTCTATAGTTTGAGCAACTTAACAATATATTGGAATTTTTCAAACAAAAAAGAAAAACTCAAAAAAAAGAAAAAAGAACTAAAATCTAAAAAAAAAAAACTATAATAAAACTATTAAAGGCTGGGCAGTGGCTTAATTCCTTAACTAAGCACACTGCCCAATACAACACAATTTCAAACATTTTATTAATTTATTATTATTATTTTTCCTCACTAGACATATATTACTTCTCATTTTTAATATTTTTTTTCTCTTGATTATTTTTAACCACATACATTTTCTATCTCCTCAATTTCTACACTTTTCTGTTTGGAAACTACTTATTTTACTAAAACGGAAAACTTGTTGTTGAAAGTATAATAGACAAAGGTAAAAATTAGTTGAAATAGTACAGTGAGTCCCATAAATAGTACCAAAAAGTGCTGTGAAACCTATAAATAACAGCAAAAATAAGCTGAATAGTAAAATAATTTTAATTTTTCATTTCAATCCAAACGCATGCTTCGTGTGTGTTTGGATAAATTATTTTTAGCTAACTTGTTTTACTATTAAGCTTATTTTTGCTACTATTCATGGACCCTACTGCACTTTTTAGTACTATTCATGGACCCCACTGTACTATTTTAATTAACTTTTACCTTTATCTACAGTATTTTTAACAAAAAAATTTCAGTTTTAACACAATAAAAGATTCCCAGACACTTTTACATCTACATTTTCAATTTTATTACATCTTTATTTACACTTTTACATCTAAGTTTTATCTTCCTCCTTGTTCGTAACTTTTGTGTCTTCTACCAGTATCAATGCGGCAGTGTCTTTTCTCAAGTTTTGAGTTTCAAATTTCTCAATACAATTTTTTTTAGCTTTCCAAGTACCTTTGTTCATTTCTTTTCATTTCATTTTTTTCCTTTTGAGGTTTTTCAGTGTACAGAATGCAAATTTATTTTAGTTTTAAATGTCGGATAAATATATGTTTATATCTCATACAAAACATACACATCGAAAAAAATAATGGATCTACTTCATTTGAAATTGCTAACATGCATTATGTAAGTTTCAGAATTTAAGAACAAGAAAGTGTACATTAATGCAATGAATTTCAAAAACAAAGATTAGAAGCACTTGAGAACACTTTTAATTTTCACTCCAATTTCACTAATGCCGAAGAAATGTGGTCTCTCAATCAGTTTTCAAGGGAGAATTAGAGAGAGTGACATGCATTCACACATACACAATTTCACAATAGTGTTGTTCCTTAATAAAAATTATGCGTGTTTCTTCTTTTTTATCTAACTGATTATCTAATTGGGCTGGCCTTTTCAATTAAGCTTAAGTGTGTGGCTTGAAATGGGACCAAAAGGGACCAATAAGACACTAGCTCCAATGGGCCTTGGGCTTTTCAGTCAACTCTTGACAAGTCCAAAGTTACCATTAACTAATCTTAATACCACTATATAAATATAGATACACTCTAGGCCTTATTTATAAATTATATCCCAAGACTTTATTGTACATACAATTCCTTCATAAAATATTCATAATAATACAAATTATAAATATGGACTGCCATTTTGAAGATTACTACATCTTAATTCCTTGAGTACCCTATTTAATCCTTCAAGTTATTCATCATATATTTATGAAATCCAAATCCATAAATATATACTTTAGTAACTCCTTACTAAATTGGTTAGGCCTAACACTCTAAATAACCAAACTTATTAAACTTATCTCAAGGGAATATTTTGTATCACCGTTAAGAGATTATGAATTCCATCTTAAGAATATATGTTTCATCAATACTAAATGTGGTTACCCAACATACTGAGATATTGATCATTTCTTTAGAACTCACTCCTGATATATCAAAGCAACCTCTCAGGATTAAGTATTCATGTAAATAGAAGTCGTGAGTTTATTATCCATTTGACAATCGTTAGAAGAATAATAAATCTAACAGTGATCCAGTTCAATACGTCTTAACTCTTAGAACATATCAACATACCAACTAGAAATCTCAATTTCTATAATCAAGATAAATTATCTTAATTGATATGTTATAGTCTTTGCAGATGAAATGCCTAATTTCATCACTGAGTACGAACTAAAATTCTGAGTTTACAAAGAACTTGTGATTTATATCTTCGGTGACTAAATCACATAAATCACATACTATGCATCTTATGGACTATATGATAATGTCCAAATATTCATGTTACCATTATTTTTAGATAATAATAATAATAATAATAATAATAATAATAATAATAATAATAATAATAATAAAATAATTTTATTAATCACAACATTAAGTCATACAAAGTGGAATAGGGTGGGTTACTGTTCTAGTTTGTTTACCGACATGGTATTTTCCAATCGGAACAGAACGGAATTAATAACATTGAATCAAACCTAATTACCTAAAGGCTAAAAGGAAATAATATTGTGTAATTTATACTTCTTAAAGAACACCTTAAACAAAATTTCTAGAGCCGCCACTGGCCCTTATACCAAGCTATCAAGAGAAAGAGAGAGAGAGAGAGAGAGAGAGAGAATCCCTTTTAACACATTTAATATTAGTGGAATCCATTATTAAATATAAAAAAAAAAAAAAAAAAGGAAAGCTATTTTTTAAGAATGTTAAATAATTAGTGGACTCTACATTTAGAGTTCAACAACATTGTCAAATCTCTTTTTTATATATAAGGAGTATTAGGTTAAGATAGATTGACTTTGGTTAATTAATTTAATTACTCAGCTGATTAATTAGGTCAAATTACATGCAAAATGTGGAAGCAAAAAAAAAAAAAAAAATCACCAAATAACTAAAATGCAGCTGAAAATAAATTAACACGGCGATTTGTTGGCAAATGAGGAAAACCTTTGGCAAGGCAATAATTTCACCGGATGAATTTAAGGTCACTACTCCTAAGAATCCACTAATAAAGAATCAAGTGATTACGGGTCCGTTTGGATAAAGCTTATTGCTGAAAACTGAAAACTGAAAACACTGTAGCAAAATAATTTTTAAATGTGTGAATAATACTACGGGACCTATTTTTTAATAAAAAATTACTGAAAAAGTACATGCACAGTGTGCGCACAATGTGCACAATACGTGCACTGTGCATTATGTCCCCAGCAACAGAAACCAAAAAAAAAAAAAAAAAAAGGAAACGCGTTTGCAGCTGGACGTCCACGTCCAGCTGCTCTATCCAAACCCATCCAACAAGTATAAAGAATCTTACCACTCCTTTGGTCTATCCCAAAATACCAACCTACAGTGGAACCTTTACTCCAATATCCAATTGGACTTGATCTGGTAGTAGCCTTCTTTCCCTTGTGGCACAAATCTTCAATCTGTGACTAACTCATTTGCACAAATCTTAGTACGTGACTAACTTCAATAACTTGATTGATTGTTGTTGACTACAAAGTTCTTCACTTCATAAATGATAAAGATCAAGAAGCACTGGATTACAAAACCCTAAAGCGTACACATGCAATAGCTTCACATAAAGTATATGAGTTCTGGGTCTCTATATCCATGTATGACGGCTTTTAAAATATGCCTTATATATATGACTAAGGTTGTGAGAAAAGAAATTCTAATCAAATAAGACAGCATTGGCCAAATTTCAGATATGGAATTTCTAAAATCATAATTCTTGACAGATCGAGCTTGCGTTGAGCTTTTCCATTTAACCTCAATAGCAGTATCTGTCGAGTTTCTGTCGAGATTTAATGAATAATCTTTTCTTCACTTGTTTCTTGAATCAATCTTCATGACTTTAAAGATACCGTTTGATATGTTTGGGCAACATACTTCTTGATATATTGAACCCACTTTAGATCTACCCAATTACAAGTAAATTGCGTTTTATTAAATGATTAGCCAATTACATAGAAATTATGACCCTAGCAACCTCCTCCTTTGGCAATCTGTGACAAAACTACAAGCATAATTATGAGAAGACAACAATCTCCATAACTATTACACAAAAAGTACATAAGTCTAACTACTACTATGAACTCTTGAAAACCTTTGCAAGAAGAGAGATCATGGCATGAAAGACTTGCAACCTGTCTTACCTAAAACACTTAAATGAGACCTATCAAGGCATCAAGTGTGAAATGTAGACAAGTCATATAAAAAATGAGACAAGTGCATAAAGAGAGAAAATAAACAACATATGTGAGATAAATGTGAAATACATACATCATCATCATATAATAGAAAGAAGAAGTACAATGTATGTAAAAGGTCACAAGACCAAGGTACATATAATGATACTATACAACAAAAGCCTCACTATATCTCTCAAAAAACTCTCCACCTATCACTAGATTAGCTCTCCCCCTAACAACATGATCACTCTCATATAACCAAAACTAATCCCCCTTTTTGTCACTAGTGACAAAGGTTGAGTCACTTAGAATTAGTCATCACATCATCACGAGTAGAGCTGGAAGCATCATCTCTTTCATCATCTCCACCATCAGAAGACTCAGAAGGATCGAGTGAGGGAGAAGGAGCAACACCACAAAGGTGTGACTAACGGTGAGCAATGCGTCCAATCTTGGTGTTCATCTAATACATCTCATCATAAATATGATCAAGACGACTACCAAAATTAGCACGTAAGAGTTGGAGATGATGGAGGATGGCAATAAGAGATGCCTTTACTCTAGAAGAAGAAGATGAAGTAGATGAAGAAGTGGGTCGAGAAGCATAAGAAGTATCCTTTACAGCACAAATGTCAGCCTCCTCCTGCTAAGCGGGAGTGAACTCCACATGAGGCTGCTTGGCCTTAGAGGCCAACGGTGCATCACTCCTCTGTGTAGACTCTTGACTAATAGCACCCATACAGGGAAAGAGAGGGAAAAGGAGGAATGGAAACGTGAATGTGTGTGAGAATGCGTGTGATAGCTAAAGAAAAAATTAGCTTATCATGTGTAGCTATGTCTTGATAGATATCATAGATACTATCACATGTGAAAGAAAGTCTATAGAGAGACCTTTAAGGAGAAAGGAAAGAAAGTGAGCACGAGGCTCAATGATGGTGTTATAGTAAGACCGTGGAATGAGAACAAAGGTCATCACCATATTAAGGATCCTTGGACCCTTGGTGAAGTCATGTGTGGAGAAATTTAGAAGATCACCCCACGCCATGGCCAACTCACAAAATCATGTGGCCAACTCATCTTTAGAGACGGAAAAAATTTGAAGATGACTAGGATAACCTAGATGAACTATTCTAGGGACATGTAGTACCTCAAAAATGAGCTCCAGGGTAACTATGATACGTGTTCCTCAGAATATCGTAGTGAACCAGAGAATAGAGATATCGATAGCATGTATGTTAGAGTAGAATTCCTGTATAAACAGACTAAGACACCTCAAGGGTTTCTCGTATAGAGTTTCCCAACCCTTAGAGCTAAATGCACTAGCGAGAAGCATGTTTGGAAAATTAGATAGAATGACTCGGCATTTCGAATGAATCCCTCAGTCACAAAAATTCTCCTCAAAATCCTGTTAAGATTTCAAATCATGGAACCTATTTCTAATGGGAATAGAAGGAAGAGAAGAGGATGAAGAACCACGACAAGATATCAAGTTCTTCAAAGAAGCAAATTTCTTAGGTGCCATGAATAGAAACTAAGGAAGGAGAGAAAAGAAGGGACACAACAGAAATAAAGATCAGGAAAGATAAAGAAGAAATGAGAAATGCATGGGAATGCATGAGAATGTTATATGCGAAAAGAAATTGCATCATGGGAAAACCTAATCCAAACTAGAGTCCTGACAAGATATAATCAGTCACACAATCCTCAAATGCATGAACATGTGAAGAAAATGCTAGAAATTGCAATGCATAATCATATGATTACATAGCAAAACAAACCAACCTAAGAATTTCAACAAAAACACAAACCCCCCCCCCCCCCCAAAATCTCCCAAAACCTAAAATCTAGGTCACAAAATGCATGAAATGCATGAAAGATGAGGAAAAGAAGAGATTGAGACAACTTATAGAAGGATTTGAGCTTGGAAGAGGCCGAAATCTTGAGGAGAAGAAGGTTTTTGGTGAAACAAAAGTGATTGGATTGAGAGAAAAGGAAGAAAGATCGAAATATTTAAGAATGAAATAAAATGGGTCAAACCTCGAGTATATATAGAAATAGACATCTTGAATGATCGAGAAGTATCGAGGAGGTGTTGATAGCCAAAAAATTCGATCGATCAAGGAGGTGTCAAGCTTCTATCGAGTAGACAAAGAGTTCAAAAAATTAGCTCGATGGATCAGGATATCTATCGAAAGGTATTGGGAGAAACCCAGAAAACCTCATAGAAGATGCTTGTGTTAAGAGGTATTGAGCTGCTATCGAGCTAGTATCAAGCAGACGGAAGCAAGGTTTGTCAAGGAGGAAAAACACATGATATGAAAGCAAACAAGATAGACATTAAACCAAACCTCAAAGAAGCTTGCTAAGCACTCAAACAAATCACAGACTATGGATGCAAAGCATTCCTAGATCAACACACACACTAAACCAGTCTAACTAATTTTATTTTCAAAAAAACAAGTAAAGACAGTTGAATAAGCTTATACTGCCACATGTATTTCTTGTGATTACCAAATCACATTGTACCTGTACAATAATATCAAGAGTAGCAAAGAGTATGCATGTTGTGTGAGAAACTTTTGCAAGAAAGGATAAGTGTCTCATCATATGAAGATAATGATATAAGAGAATCAATTACATTCACACACAATCATAACTATTTGATGGGACCATCACCTTTGAGGTACATTATATAACTCCTACATCTTTTAGAATCATGCTTGCAATCATATTTAAAAACATTTTGATTCTTTTTTCTTTACATGTTCATTGCATATTTTTCTTATAAACATATATCATGCATGGGTATATAAGAGAGAGAAATAAATTACCCAATTATGTAAGCCAAACATATTGTTTTTGCTATGTAAGTGGTACACCTTACCAAGCACAGCTTTTATGAATTGCACACAAATATTTTATGATTGATGAGTTTTAGTGGTGAGATGGCTATTTATGCTTTTCTCTTAGAATTTTTTTAGTCTTTCTCATTAAAAAGAGTGATAAGGATATGAATGATAAAAGATTAACCAAATCATACAAATCACATAATGAGCCACAAACCTCACATTGCTTAATAGTGCAAGAAGATACTAATCTAAGTTACAAGAGATATAAAGTTAAGAACATTTTTTTCAAAGACCATCAAGGTACACAAGTACCAGTATACACATACACACTATTTTTGTATTTTTCCAGATTTTCCCCCTTTTTTTAGTGAAAGCAATAAACAAAACACACAAATAGACATTAGAAAAGCAATAAAACTAGACTGACTCAAAACAAACAAACAAATAACCAAGAGATGCAATATTAGGGATGGAATCACTTGAAGGGGTCTTTTTCCTTTTAAAAAAGAGACATGGAGGGAGATGAAGCTTTTTTTTTTTTTTTTTTGAGACCTCTCTATAGGAGAATATGAAGGAGGATTAAGTGTTGGATAAAATCTGGTTTTGTATCTCATACAAAACACACAGCGGAAGCAACAAATAAGGATCTATTTCATTCATGATTGACAATATGCACTCCGTAAATTTCAGAATTTAAGAACAAGTTAGCGTACCTTGGTGTGGAGAATTTCAAAACAAAGATTAGAAGCACTTGGGAAAACTTTTAATCTTCACTCCAATTCTACTTTACGCCCAAGATGTATGGTCTCTCAATCAGTTTCCAAAGGGAGAATGAAAGTGTGTCTCATACTCTTTGTTTTTCTCTACGATTAAAATCGCATTGTTAAAAAAAAAAAAATTCTGTATGTTTCTCCCTTTATAACTAACTGATTATCTAATTGGGCCGGCCTATTGGGCCTTTCCAATTGGGCTTTAGTGTGTGGCTTGGAATGGGACTAAAAGGGACCAATAAGACACTAGCTCCAATGGGCCTTGAACTTTTTCCGTCAACTCTTGACAAGTCTAAAGTTACCATTAATTATATTTAATACCACTATATAAATATAATTGCACTCTAGGTCTTATTAATAAATTATATCCCAAGACTTTATTTTACACGCAACCCCTTCATAAAATATTCGTAGTAATACAAAGTCATAAATGTAGACTGCCACTTTGTAAATTACTACATCTTATCCTTGAGTACCCGGTTTAATCCTTTAAAGTTATTCATCATATATTTATGAAATCCAATTTCATAAATATATACTTTAGTAATTTCTTACCAAAGTGGTTAGGCCTAACTCTCTGAATAACCAAACCCATTAAACTTATCTCAAGGGAATATTTTGTATCTCCATTAAGAGATTATGAATTCTATCTTGAGAATATATGTTCCATCAACACTAAATGTGGTTGCCCAACATACTGAGGTTTTGACCGTTACTTTAGATCTCACTCCTGATATATCAAAGCAACCTACACCTCATGATCAAGTCCATTATTCTCTCAGGATTAAGAGTTCATGCAAATAGAAGTCGTGAGATTTATTATTCAATTGATAGTCATTAGGAGAATAATAAATCTCACAGCGGTCCAGTTCAATATGTTTTAACTCTTAAAACATATCAACATATCAACTAGAAGTCACCACTTCCATGATCAAGACAAATCATCTTAGTTGATACGTTATAGTCTTCGCAGATGAAATGCCCAATTTCATCACCGACTACGAACTATAAATTCTGAGTTTACAAAGAACTTGTGATTTATATCTTCTGTGACTAAATCACATAAATCACATACTATGCATCTAATGGACTATATGATAATGTCCAAATATTCATGTTACCATTATTTTAGATAAAATAAATAACTTTATTAAATACAACATTAAGTCATACATAATGTCATACATAGCATCATACAATAGGATTTAAGGGCACATATCCTAACATTAAGCCCATTGAAGTTTCTCAAGAACATCATAGCCTTTAAGAGCTCCCCAAGAGGAGCCAGAGAGTTTTGAAGTTGATTTTGGCCTCTGAAAGATAACTCACTATTGCTTTGTTGAGTGACAAGCCACTTATAGCAATTTGGATAAGTGTGCCAAGATGTTCCACAATGATGGCAAGCCATTTATAGCAATTTGGATAAGTGTGTCAAGATGCTCCACAATGATGGCAAGCCACTGTGGAGCAAGTGATGCTCCATAGTGATGGCAAGTCACTTATAACACACTATTGCTTTGTTGAATGGCAAGCCACTTAGCAATTTGGATGAGTGTGGGATGCTCCACAGTGATGACAGAAGTGAAGTTTTTTTGGTTGAGACTTCTTATTAATGGAGTGATGATTGTTCTGCTTAGTTTCTTTAACAACCTTAAGGAGTGCTCCCAAAATAGATTTACCCATATCATGCTTAACCTCACTCACATTTTCAATTTTGGGCTCAGTTATCTCAGATTTAGCATTAGAAGCAAGAGAAACAAACATAATATTATTCAAAGCACTAGAGGAAGTACTACAAGAAGAGAGAGAGAGAGAGAGAGAGAGAGAGAGAGAGAGAGAGAGATTGATCATACCCAAGACCAGTTTTATCAAAGGCAACTTTTTGGAAATTTAGCATTTTATCCAGCTTAGAACTTGAAATTCTTTCCAGTTGAGCTCTCACTTAAAATAGCTCAGCATTTAGTTTCTTAGTGTGTGTTTGGATACTGTTTGTTTTGCTGAAAACTAAAAACTTATTATTGAAAATAATAAAAAAATAATTTCTGAGTTGCTGTTCATTATTGAAAATACTATAGCTTTGCCTTAATGCATTGCTCAAATCCCATGAACAGTGCAAGAGGCATAGGTAAACAAAAAAAAAAAAGCCAAAACACAAACGTGCATACGTGATCCAAACGGACACTTAGTCTTCTTAGCCAGGAAGTTGTTTTCAAACCGTAATGCTTTGATGGTTTAATTTGTTTCATCAACTTTAGTGAAGAGTTCCTCTCATTCCAACTCCACTTCACTTAGTTTCCTTGTGGCTAGCCTATAAAGCTTTTCATACTTCTCAGAGTTCTTATACAGCTTTGAGTAGGCAGTATGAACATCATCTTTTTCATCCATCTCTTCAAACTTGGACTCCATCAGATCTTCTTCCTCATCAACCAGTTCTTTGGACCCTTTGGATGAATCAATCGTAGTTGTGAAGGTGCTAACTATCCCTTATTGATCACTATCCTTTGAGTCTGCTTCTGGTTTGGTATTACTTAAGGTGACAGCTAGGGCTTTGCTCTTGTCAATTGACTTGAGATAGGTAGTATATTCTTGCTTCATGTGTCCATACCCTTGACACCCATAGCATTTTGGACCGGTTGGAATGTTGTTGTTTTGTCCACCTTCTTTGGGTTCTCTCTTGAATTTATCTTAAGACTTAAATTGAGAAAATCCAAATTGTTTGCGATACTTGTCATTTGCCTTGACATTCGCATTCTTGATGAACTTCTTGAATTGTCTAGTAATGTAAGATTTTAACTTTGAGTTCTCATCCTCAAACGGCTTATCTTCTTCATCATTCTTGGCTTTTAGAGCCATATTCTTGCTCTTGCTTCCCTTGCCAATCCTCATTAAGCCTAATTCATAGGTTTGCAGATTCCCAATAAACTCTATCAAAGGAATAGCACTAATGCCGTTTAATTCTTCAATGGCTGTGATCTTAGCATGGAACCGCTCTGGAAGAGATCTGAGGATTTTCCTCACAATTTTAGGCTCTAGGATCTTTTCACCTAAGTTGAAGGCAAAATTCACTATGTCTTTGAGCTTAGCATAGAATTCATTGAACGCCTCATCATTATCCATCCTTATTTCTTTTGTAGCTTTGTACCTTCATAAGTGTTTTGAATGATTGTCCATGCTTCATTTTCACTCTCAGTCGATGAGATCTTCTTGAACTCCTTGTTAGTCACAACACTAAACAAGACATTCAATACTTTACTATTGAAATTTGTAGCTTTGATCTTGTCATCATCCCAAGATGCAGGTGAATTAGTAGGTTTGACATACAACCAGACGTTTTCATCTACAGAATGCAAAAAATTTCTCATGTGCTCTTTCTAGTATGCCTAGTTAGAACCATAAAAAAGAGGAGGTATAATCAATGATTATCCACAATCCATAACAACTAGAGTCAATGGATCACATAGCAAAGATTAAAACCTAATCAGAGTATGCCCACTCTGATACCACTTGTTGGGTTAAGATATATTGACCTCGATTAATTAATTCAATTACCCAAGTTGATTAATTAGGTCAAATTACATGCAAAATGTGGAGGCACTAAAAAATCACCAAATAACTATAATGCAGTGAAAAATAAAATAACACGGTGATTTGTTGACAAATAGGGAAAACCTCTCGCAAGGCGAAAACCCCATCGGGTGAAGTCAAGATCACCACTCCTAAGAATTCACTAATAAAAAAAATCAAGCGGTTTCAAGTAGAAGGAATATTTCAACTACCCTAACCTATCCCAAAATACAAGCCTACAGTTGAACCTTCGCTTTAATACTAATTGGACTTGATCTTGTAGTAGCATTCTTTCATTTGTTGCACAAATTTTCAATCTGTGACTAACTCCCTTGCATGGATCCTAGTATATGACTAACTCTAGCAACCTAATTGATTGTTGTTAGTTGCAATGTTCTTCATTTCAAAAACAATGAAAATCAAGAAGTCCTTGGTTACAAAACCCTAGAGTGTACAAACACAGCAGCTTCACACAGAGTATATGAGTTCTAGGTCTCTGTATTCGTGTATGACAGCTTTTAAAATATGTCTTATATATGACTAGGGTTGTAAGAAAAGAATTTCTAAAATCGTAATTCTCGATAAATCAAGCTTATGTCGAGCTTATTCATTTAAACTTGTCGAGAATTAATGAAACGACTTTTTTTCACTTATTTCTTGGATCAATCTTCAAGACTTTAAAGATACCACTTGATATGTTTGAGCAACATATTTCTTGATATATTAAACCCACCTTAGATATACCTAATTACAAGTAAAGTGCGTTTTGTCAAAGTCAAAGGATTAGCCAATTACATAGAAATTATAACCCTAATAAGGAGAATTAGAATTTAAATTTGCAATTTCTCTCTTGTTGTAATGGTTGAATTGTATGTGTGTGTGTGTGTATCTATATATATATATATATATATATATGAGAGTCAGAAACACCCAAAAAGGGAACAGTGATGGAGATAATTGATCCACACAACTAATTTATAAAAGATGGGAAAAATTTTATAGTGGGAGAATCAAGTAGTAAGTTAAAGACAGATGTAAACCGAATCAAGCTTTCATATATGAAAATACTGTGTTCCCGAGATACATGAAAAAGGATTCAAAGGATAAAAACTCAAAAGAAAATCTCTTTAATTCTCTCTCTTGTTCTTACCTAGCCTTTCTCTCTCCAATTCTTCTGAACCCCCTTCCCTGTGGCTTCCCCTCTCCTTTTGTAGCCATTTCCCTTCTTTCCTCCCCCTTCAGCTATCCAATTCCTAACTGGTTTCGGGGGATACTTGTCCCATCATCCTTCTGCACTGTCACCTATTAATTATGAACGAGGACTTTTGGGGGTATTGCCACTATTCAAGCTAGTTAATCAACATTGAATGTGGTTGACATTAGGTAAAGGGGTCTCATTAATGCGAAGGTTACTGTTTCATTGGATTTTGCAGTTTTTCGTCATGTCCCTCGAGAGAAAGGTGGAAGTAGGATGGTCATATCAAAGGAAATGAGTCGTTATCCAAGGTATCTTGATGACCTCAGGAAGAAGGTTCAAGGGGGATTACCTCGGTTATGCTTCCTGGGAGGGTTACTATTCTGGATTTCCTCGGTTGTGAATCTAATTGGTTACTCTTGGTTAATATGACGTTCCATCTACAATCACACCTTAGACCAGGCACACTCCTCGGGTTTACTCCTTGGACTTTGCCCCTATAGTTAAGTCAGAGTTCACTCTTCCCCACAATACACACACACACACACACATCTCCAAAATGGTACACAAGTGACTTACAACTCTCTTTTTTTTCCCTTATGATTTTGGGATTTTTTTTGTGATGAACCAAGACTTTGATTAATTATAAATTGAAATTGAAGTAAAAAAAAAAAAAAAAGATTGAGAATTGCATAAATTCTAGGGTTGAAAAAAAAAAAAAAAAGACCCATATTGTACTTTTAAAATTTCTCTTACGCCTTAGTCAATAAATATTTTAATGCAATGTGGATTTTGTCAATCTTCTTCTTCTTCTTCTTCTTCTTCTTTTTTCTTTACTTGAAGAAGATTTGTTTTTAAACATCACAATGACAATGATGAGTCCGAGCATATCTATAGAAAAATCTTGTGAACCAGTTAGTGATAATGCTCAAACAAAAATGCAAAGGGCAAAACTAAGGAAATATTCACCAATATAAATGGACAGAATTACAGTAAATTTTTTGTTTAAATAATAATATCTTTCGTAATTCAGACGATTGCTTTTTGTTATCGGTTAACATAGAAATTAGTTTGTGTTGCAATATTTTATTACAAGAAATAAATACAACCAATCCAATTAATTAGAAATGGGCATTAACGTGATTCTTTACATTAGAGCATCCACAGCAGCTGTGGCATATATTATGCCATTTTCCCACACTAAAACCCTACTTTATTATTTTCCCACACCATTTTACAACATCTCAATTATCAGATGTTCTATATTTCAATTTTATACATTAAAATAATATAACTACACATTAAAATAATATTCTCTTTCATCCCAATCAACAACAGCAACGGTAACAAAATCACTGCCGATCACAACAGCATCAACGGCAACAACCCAACACCAACAACACCAGCCAAAAAAGAAAAAAAAAAACTCAAAGAGACACCAAAATAAAACTCAAACAGACCCAAAAATAAACTCGGTGGCGAGCGTTGGAGCATGACAGAGGCGAGATCGGCGAGGATCGAGACCGATCTCGGCAGGGAGGAGCTGACAGAGGCGAGATCGGCGGGGATCGAGACCGATCTCGGCGAGATCGGCGCGGATCGAGACCGATCTCGCCGAGATCGGCGCGGATCGAGACCGATCTCGCCGAGATCGGCGGCGATCGAGACCGATCTCGCCGAGATCGGCGGGGATCGAGACCGATCTCGCCGAGATCGGCGGCGATCGAGACCGATCTCGCCGAGATCAAGATCGGCAGGCAACATTTGAGATGCAAAGTGAGAGAGGCGTTTGAGGTTGAGGGAGGAGCTGGGAGAGAGAGACCGGCTGGCAGAGAGAGAGTGAGAGACAGATTGTGAGGAGAGAGAAAAAAAAACCAATTAAAAAGGAGAGAGGAGAGAGAAAAATTGAATAAAAAATAGTAAATTTTTTCCCACATATGTCCGTACCGTGGCAAAATTGCCACGGTACTGTGCAATGTTGCAAATGTTTGCAACATTTGCACTATCTGATAAACTGCCTTTTTTTGTGTTTGATGTGGGATATGTGGCAAATATTTACCATTTGCCACATATCCCACATCTACTGTGGGTGCTCTTATGGAATGTCTGCATGACAATGATGACATTACCTTTATATATATATTTCTTTTTTTACCCCTCACAAAGAGAAGTCGACAAGAAAGTAGCCCGAGATCCAGCTATTTTTACTTTTCGAGAATCAGATCCAGCTATCACATCATTGGCCTTTGGGTTAAGATTTACGCGTTAGACATGAGGATTTATATGGAGGCTTGGTCCCCACACGGAAACTATGCTAGCCCTAAGATCAAGGCTGTCCAAAATTCTTAAGCACTAAGATAAGCTTTGATTTGTATATGTTACTCAACGCCTCCCAACTATAAGGTGCAACTCTCTTTTTTTCCCGAACGTAGGACCCTGCAAAATCCAAGAAGCAATCGGATATTGACAACACATGGGACAATGTATGGATACAACAAATCAAGCTTGGGCCACAAAGGTCCACACTCCACATTAGTTAACTCCAAGACAGAAATGACCCCAGGCATTAAAATCATTCATTACTTACAATGCTGTTGTAGTGGGTAAGAGAATAGTAATTTTGGTTCTTTTGCATTTAGTCAATCATTTCACATTCCATGGAAGACAATAGCATATAGTAATAGGACTATAAGATATGAAGGCCGCATGCTTTGGCCAAAAAAAAAAAGAAAAGAAAAAAAGATATGATATGAGTATGACACTAAGATGGGTATTTGCTTCAAATTCCAAGCTCTCACTCTCTCCTTCCATGGCTCCATCTTACAATCCACAACAACAGCAACAACAACAACAACAACAACAAGATGAGCTTCTGTTCTTGAAAGATAGGCACTTTGAGTTACACGGGGAGATTATGATGTTTGTTCTTGTAGCTATGTTCTCTCTTTTCATTTTATTCCTAGTCGTGCTGCCTTGTCTCAGGGTCAGGCACCTTAGCAATCATGAACCTGATTCTGTTGCACAAACAAGGTGTCCCTTACCATGGCTGAAGACACGGAGGAGGAATATTGATGAGATTACACCAGAAGTTTCACAGCAGGGTGAGACTGAAACGGACAGAAAATTTCCTCTGTAAGTACTTATTTCGTTAGGCTATCTATTATTTCTATGGCCTAAGCAGTAGTAGATCCTGTATTGGAACTGGATTTATGATGTATGAGTACACGTTCGAGGATCGAATGTTTCAGAATACATGTTTATTTTATGCACTTAATATTTTAAAGTTTAGGTTTGACGAGTGTTAGTTTAAGTTTCAGTTGAAAGCACAGCCATTATGTAGCATATATCACTAGCTTGTGGTTGTGAGTCTTCCTATCTTCTATCATTGTGTCATATCAGGATATTCTGTAAATCTTATAAGGTCTAGATATATGGTTTAAAGCTCCTATTTTCTAGGATTTCTTTTTGGTAAATTTGCTACTCCCGAAAAGTCGCTCTCTATTTTTTGTTAATTGGAATATTCATGTAGAAAATTAGAAGATCTCAGTTTTTATCTACCAAGTGCACTCAACTTGCTTCAACCATTCCACGTGTTAAAGCAGGTGACTACTTAAAGCAATGAGCTCTAAGAACATTGATTTAGAGGTCTAGTGCTCAATGTAATCTTCAATATTCTTGATTGTCAGAGTAGTCCCCCCCTCCCCAATGTTCTTTTAGTGGATCTTAAACCCACGATTCTATCCATATTATTCCAATAAAGGAGGATATGTCATTATAATTTATTTGAACTAGAGTTTATTGACATTTTCGGAAGCAGCACTTTTAAACCTAAAGTGGATATACAGATGAAAATGTATTGAACTTTTGTCTAAGCTCATAGGTATTCTTATGTACATTTAAAAAAAAAAAAAAAAAAAAAAGGTATTCTTATGTAGATCTTATTTTTGTTCTTTTGGTTTTCTTGAACTATAAGGGAAACGAAATCAAGTCACTCCCTCGGGATTGGGCCACAACCTAATCTTAACCACCCTACCCATGGTCTAGTGCTTTTAGGCTTCCATTAAATTTAACTGACATCTTGTTGCCGTCTCTAAATGTTTAATGTGCAAACTCAATACGTATCTTTTATACTAAGACCCTCCCCATTGGATTAGGGCCGGACCGGCCGGTTGATCGATTTGAAACTTTAGATAAAAACTTTAAGTGAGCTCGTTTTCTTTGTATATATCATTAATACGGAGTATTTTGATTTTTTTTCTAAACTTGTTTAGTTTTTTTTAATCAAGAATTGTTTCTCTCTCTCTCTCTCTCACACATATTATTATTACATTATCATTTTGATTATATTCATTATTGTCTTTCGAGTTTTTATTGTATTATTTCATTATCTTCTAACTTGTTTTTGTGAATTTCTTGTTCATTTGTAAGATATTTATATAAAATTTTCATATATTATTTTTGCTAGTAACAAATTTATCAAGAGATACTTGTGGAGATTCAACTAATTTTGAGCAAAATTACAATTTGTTCTATAACCATAAACGAATTTTAGTTCTAAATATTTAAAATGATCACTTTTAGTTCTTAATAGACTTAATATATATATATATATATATATATATATTATTTTTTATACTTTTGTAAACATCTATTAAATCTTTCAAACAGGACATCCATTTTACCAAAATAAAAACTAGCATATCATCCCTTCATTAAACTAACAGATAATTGTTATATAAAGGGATTGCTTTAAACTTCTAGGACTAAATTTACTAATGGGTTAAAGTTTAAATACTAATAATAAATTTTGGCTATTAATTTTCTATTCTTCTCTTTTTTAAATATTTTCATATTAAAAGTCATATTTCTTATACATAATAATTTATAACATAAAATATTTACTAAAAGAACCCGTATAATGGAATAAACTTTTAAGTGTAATATAAAAAATTATGATTTATTAAAAGAACTATTGTAATTTCACTTAACAATATAATTGCACAATAACTTGAAACTTTACCAACAAAGACAAATTTCATTTCAAATCAAACTAATAAAAGTACTTTACATCAATTGTGTATAAGCCCCCCCACACACACGCACACAGACATTTTATATATATTTTTTGACAATCGACATTTTATATATATATATATATATATATAATTGTGTATAAGAATAAGTTAAAGGTTAGTAGAGGAAACAAAAGGTTTAATTATGATTGGTTATCAAAAAATGTTTTTAGAGAGATTAAAAGAAAAAAAAAAAGAAAAGAAGAGAAAGGCGTTTATCTTCAATGTGACCAATGGAATTAAAATTAATGTTAAGAGAGGAAAATGAACGATTGGATTTGGAGTGGTAATCAAATAGTGTGCCTAGATTTTAGCTAGACACGAGCCGTTTATTGAAAACTAGGGAAAAAAAAGAGAGGTGTTAAATCCACAACATTTTCACAATAAATCATAAGTAGTTAGTTGTTATTGGTTCAAATTTGAACCTAACACGAACATTACTTTTTTGTTCCAATAATAACAACCAGTAATAATCTACCACTTAGAATTCGTTGTGAAAATATTGTGAAAATGTTGTGAACATATCATTTCTCAAAGAGAAAAAATAGTTATGAAATTTATCATATTGATATTGTCCTACAAGACAAATTTTATTAGAGGTGTAATCGTTTCAAGTCGGTCAGTGTTGAAGTCAGTTTTTGCACTGAACTGATAATATCGGTTTTAACATATTTGGCACCGAAACCAACATCTAAGGAACCAACGTTGAACCAACCGATTACATTCAGTTTTGATTTCATTCAATCGGATTTCAATGTTTGGGAGGGGAGGAAAAAAAAAAAGCAACAAGAAAAAGAGAAGAAGAAGATGGCTGGTTTTGGAATGAGAGAAACAAAGTCACAAAGAAAAAGAGAAGAAAACATACCAATAGCAAAATTAAATCATAATAGCAGCATCGAGGAGGGGGTCGACACTGAGAAGAAGAGAAAGGAATAAAATGCTAGGGTGAGAGAGAAAAAAAATGGTGAGAGAAAGAAAAAAAATGGTGGAGGGGTAGCTGGAAAGAAAATGGTAGGAGGGTCAGAAATTATAAATATAAAATGCTAGGGTTTTAATGGTTTTCAAAAATTAAAAAAAAACTCAAAAACGATTAGGTGAAGACTCGAACAAGAGAACACTTAGTCATTAAAGCCATATCAAAAAGAATCTCACCCATGTGGTCAAATGCCTTACTTCCCATGATGTTTGGCAATCATTAGAACACATGTTCACCTCGTAATCTCATGCTCGAACAATGCAGATTCATTATTAGCTCGTCACATTGAAGAAAGGTTATTCTTCAATTGTTAATTATTTTCACCAGTTTTATAAATCTATCTGACACTTTTGTTGCAATTGACCAACCATTGAGTGATTTTGAGCTTGTGTCTTTCCTTTTGGCTGGACTTGAGTCTGACTACAACTCTTTTGTTACCTTTATGACCACTTGTGTTGATCCTTTCTCCCTTGAGGACTTGTATGGGCATTTACTAGCCCACGAAGTGCATTTAGAACAAAATCAGCCAGTTGCAGATCTCACTCTTGGTGTAGCAAATTTGGCTAACCGAGGAAATTCCTCAAGAGGTGGCCGTGGTGGTTGCCATGCTTGTCCAGCACATCAACTTGGCCATGGTTCTCCTTCAACAAATCAGAAAACTTCTTGAGGTAGAGGGGGTGGTCGTGGCTACACCAACTCCTCTTCCAACAACCGGCTTGTCTACCAAGTTTGCAACAAACCTAGTTATGTTGCTCTCTCTTTCTACCACAGATTTGACAACTCCTATTCCACTAAAGCATATTCAAACATGCAAGCTCTCCTCACCACTCCTCAAGGATCCTTTGATCCCAACTGGTGTCCAGATTCTAGAGCCACTCACCAATGATCTTGCAAATCTAAATATGCAAGCTGAAGACTATCTTGGCTTTGACTAGATTCGTATTGGAAATGGTATTCGACTATTAGTGAAGCATATTGGTTCACCACTAAGCTACAAACTCTAACACAACTTAGTGTTACATATATATATATATATATATATTAGCTTGGTTCGGTTGGTTTCAGGTGAAAAAATCCAACATTGCCACCTAACCGAAAACCAAAAAACTTATAACTCTCAAACTGAAATCGAACTGGAATAACAGAAAACTGCCCAAAACTCTAAAATTTTAGTCAGTTTTGGTCAGTCCAGTCGGTTGATCGGTTTTTTGCACACCTTAAATTTTATAGTCTCTTTTCCATTGTTTCAAAAACCAGACCAGATCGGTCGATTTAATAGGTTGAATTGAGAACTAGGCACGAAATTGGTCTGGTAAAAACCAGAAAAAACAACAAAAAACCGATCAAACTCGGTAAAACGTGATCAAAATCAGTAAAAACTGATTAAAAAAAAAAAGGAATTGGTCTCTTTTTCGATTTTTTGACTGGTTTGGTTTTTAAAGCTATGCTCTTTTCTTCCACTTTAAGGCTTTAAGTAGGAATGACAATGGGTCAAGTTCAGGATGGCTTTTTTTTTTTTTTTTTTTAATGCCCGAACTCGACCTGCGGACCAAATCCAAAAACCTGAATCTACCTCGTTTAATAAATGGGTTTTATTTCAACCCCAAACTTGCCCCGAGGGCCCCGCCTAGCCATGTCACAATTAGGGCCCAATCTGTGGCCCAACCATGGCCCAATCAAAAAAGAAAAAAGATTGCTCGAAGCCTATGCTGTGGCTCAATTAAAAAAAAAAAAAAAAAGTTTGCCTAGATTCAAGGGGCTTGAATAAAGGCAAACTTCTTTTTTTTTTTTTTTTCTAATAATTTTATACTAGCAAAAGTATACTTAGGTAGAGAAAATCAGAGAATAAAATTCCCACATAAAAAAATTGTTGAAAAATAATAAAGATTTGAACTTAAGTAGAAAAAATCAAAGAATGAAATTGGAAAATTGAAAAGGAAAATGCTATGTCCACAACATTTTCACCATAAATCTTATGTGACAAATTGTTACAGATTGTTAATGGTAGGGTAAAAAAGTAATTTTAGTGATTAGTTCAAATTTGAACCAATAACAATTAATTACCTCTGATTTGTTGTAAAAATGTTATGAAAATATTGTAGACATAGTCCTCTCAATTGAAAAATATAAAGACCCACTAGTAAATTATGGATGAACAATGACCAAATATTTATGATTCTCCCTTTCAAAATCACAAATACAAACATAAATCCCAACACCAACAGAAACATAGAAATCATAAACAAAAAAAATTTCAAATTTATGATTTTCCCTTTGAAAATCACAAATACAAACACAAATTTCAAATTTATGATTTATGATTTTCCCACTAAAAAACACAAACAAAAACCCTAACACAAACACAAACACAAACACAAACACAAACATAAACACAAACACAAACACAAACACAAATATTTCAATTTTTTTATTTTTCCTTTCAAAATCATAAACACAAACATAAACACAAATCCTAACACAAACACAAACAAAGAAATCACAAATACAAACACAAACTCACATGATTGAGATGAAATGAACCCAGAAAAAAAAAAAAAAAGAAAAAGAAAAGAAAAGAAAAAAAAAAGATGGAGAACTAGGTGGTCTAGTGGAGAAACATGGAGGGAGCAAGGCGTCTTGACTGAGGCAGCGAGGCGAGCGAACGAATGGGAGTATGGCCGGCAGCAATGATGCAAGGATGAGATTGAGAGTGCATGAGGGTGAGGGAGAGGGGCGGCTGGGTTGAGGGAATGAGTCAAAAAGTGAGAGGCGGTTGTGTGTTCAAAGAAAATTTAGGGTTGTAATTGTATTTTTATTCTAAATGGGTTGGGTTTAGGTTCGGGTTGAGGGCGGCTATTGCCAAAACCTGAACTCAACCTGGACCCACTTCGGGTACCCCCAGGTTCAGTAACAATTGCCATCCCTAGTTTTAAGCCATTGTTGTGTAAGCGCCTAGTGAAAGAACTGGTCTTGCTCTAAACTGTCCTTCAATGGTGAGCACTAGCTTCATTAGCTGTGCACTATTCCAAATGTCATTTTTCCACACTAAAAACTATTTTATCTTTTTTAACACATCACTTTATAATATACCATATATCACATGTTCTATTTTAACATTCAACACATTAAAATTATATATAAAAAAATACAATAAACTAACTTTTAATCTAATATTCATTCCTTGCCTACACTAAAAACCGATTAGTGTCTTGGTTTGATGATAAAGATCAAAATCATTAGAAACAGACGCCATAATTTGAAACTACAATCCCACTTCTCAAACACCATAGTCCATCACCACCAACCACCAGCCAAAATCAACCAACCACTACCTTAAAACACCAAACCTATAGAACTACAATCAACCCCCCAAAGTTTCATTTAAAAAAAAAAAAAACCTATTAAACCCAAATTAAAATCCCACTTCTCAAACCAAATCCAATCACCAAAATTAACCATAAGCAACCAAACAAAGACACGGATTCTCAGCCATTGGTGAAATAAGAATAAAAAAAAGAAAGTAGAGGTAGAGGCAAGCAACTTGGTGAGAGGTGGAGGTGGGAAGAGTTTGGTGCTTGGCGAGACCGTTTGTGGGTTGAGATCATTGTGCGCAGAGATCGGCAGCTTGAGAGAGAGAGAGAGAGAGAGAGAGATGAAAGAAGAGAGAAAAAGTAGAATAAAACAATGAGAGGAGAGTGAAATAGAATATAATCTTTTTATAGCATTTATGTCTATATCATTCCAAATTTGGAACGATACTATTCATTCATGCTAAACTTTTTAGCATTTAGAACATCTAATGTGAAAGGTTTTTTGATATTTGATGTTTGACATTTGGCACAGTTGATGTTGCTCTAACGTTATACAATTAGCAGTGAGAAGTGATAACCAAATATTTCTGGATTGTACCAGAAATATATATCCAAATTGCAAGAAGAAATTACCATCTCACTTATAGAGGTCTAGCAATCTTCTGCAATTGTTTTGATGGGAAGCAAAAATGATCAAGTTTAAGCATTTTATCAAAACTAAAATAGCAGTTGAGTAAAAGGACAAATGAATATATAAATAACATTAATCAAATGACAGGGTACATCTAAATATCTAATCAAACTGTCAAGAAAATTAGTATACAACAAATACATGTTCATCAAAAAGTATACAACAAATACATTATCTACCCCTATATTAGATTCCTGACGATTCCCCCCTCTTTTATGAGTTTTGCATTGCCCCCACTCGTGAAATCAGAAAACAAGAATGCCCACCAATATGGAAGTCAAGGGAACCGTGAGGTTGTCATCAAGCTCACTACTTATGGGGAGTGATTCCACCAATGCTGATGCAAGAGACACAACCAAAAAACCCAAAATCATTTCCCATCTTTCCTGAAGAAATCCAAATGAAGAGAAATAGTACATATACCTGTCACAGTATCATTTATCATCAGAAAACTCCATAGATTATGCACAGATCGGATCAGAAAATAATTAGGGAGAAAAACTGTACCCTATAGATGCTAAAAAGCCGGCAGATACCATAGCAATACTACCAATGAGAGACTTGTTTCCGTTGTATGGAATTTTATGACTACCGAACCTCCTTCCAATTATGTCGGCAAAACCTGAAACCATGTAAGTATAAGAGCCGGTTACTTCCAGAACCATAAAAGAGTCTAGAGTGTAGCACTGAGCAGGATTGCTATTGCTGACTGTTGTTCAAGAGATAAAGTTTAATTATACCATGGCTAAATTCTACCAAAATCAAGCCAACAGACAAAGTAATTCACTTGATCAAAAAATTACCATCCCCAGCACAGAGGTTACAAATTGCTGCAATCCCAATAGGGGAAGTTCTCCAATAGATGATGCAAGCCAAAGTGATCGTTGTAGCATAGTAGAGTGGTCCGCTAAGGAGTTCCCTGATGCATAAGTAAGCGAAGGGAAATTTGAGTCATGTCAATATATGAAGAACTAATCAATGGAAAATGTGTGTATGTGTGTATGTGTGTATATGTATACACTTGAAAATACTTGGTTATGATTATAGTGAGTATTTATTCATTTTGCTGAGTTAATGCTTCACATGGCTCAATTGTAGAAAATTTGGCCCCTACCTAAGAGAAAATTTAGGATCACCATAAAATATATTTTTGATGTGCCAGGTTGTAGGTGGTAGAGAAAAAGTGGTAGGTTTATATGAAAATGATAGGCAACCGATCACAATCTACCATATAAGATAGTTTTGGAAAAGAGTGTGGTAAAGGTTGTGTTCTTAGAATAATTCTCGCAACCTAGCATGTAGAAGTGTAAACATATCCTTCTACCCGAGGATATAATACCAAAAGGTCAGAAAAATTACTCATTTTCCATCTGGGTCAACCAGCTTTGTCATTTTATAATAAAAGAGGTCTCCCTAGGTGGGGTCAAGTCCAGGGAAAGAAAAGCAGACACATGACTCATTTTTTCATAAAGTCATTCTGAACCAATAATTCACCCAGAGTTGTCACCTGTGGTCTCCATTTCTGCTTATCGACTTCACTATAGCCTCATCTTTCATTATTCCAAGTCCCAAGAGAAGCATCCGAATGATATTGAGACCTGGAACAAGACCTGCTAAAATGGAACCCCGATACCCAGAACTGTAATAAGAAGTAATAACTATTCAACAGACAGATATGTAGTAAAATTATGAAAAACTTCTTGAATGATAGTAATAATAATAGTACCTGAACATTGGCCAGCAAAGCATGAAAACTAGTCCAACGCTTATATGCACAAGCTTCCTATTCAATTTCTAAATAGGAAAATACACAAATAAATAACTAAAGGAAAATCAAAGAATAGGAAGAGAAAGATAAAGACAAGAACACTCTACAGATGAACAAGATAGAAAGGCTTTAGGTGTAAAGGATTTGGGACAGCATTTTATGAGGGCCAGATTGTCTCTAAAAGAATCTTTCCTTTAAGTTTGCAAGTAAATTTAAATGACATTTTGGCAACAAGGGTTAAATCACTAGAGAAACAAAGCTAGTCAGATAACTCAGAACTATCTATTATTGCAAGGATTTAGTTAACTTAACTGATAAAATCTCTTAATCGAGCTTAAGAGAATTTCAAATCCTGCCTAACCCCTCCCCAAACCCCCCCCCCCCCAAAAAAAAAAAAAAAAAAAAAAAAAAAAAAAAAACCTCATTGATAACTTACCCTCCTGGCAAACAGCAATTATCATGGAATGGAGGATATCATAATTTCAATTCAAATCCTATTGTATGTATTGAAAAGAAATCTACCTACTACATAATATCTAAAGTATAGTACCATCTCAAACTTTAAAAATTATAACATTCACATAAAACAGGTAAAATTAAAAGAATTCCTACATGGGAATCTAAATGCTAAAAGTACGAGTGCTTAAAAAAGAAGAAGAAGCAAAGTGTTCAAAGAAAAGACAAGTACGCTTTCCGATCTACAATATATTGATCTTATAACTCAAAAGAAAATTGAATCTATTCTTGCAATATATCTAAGAACCAACTACTTTGAAGTTTGAACCTAACAGTTATATTTATACCATACCCAAGTAAATTACCTTCCATTTAAACCATTTTTGAATCATCAATTATTGTTTCTATTTTTGTGAACTTCTCTTTCCACATAACCAGCTCTAAATTCTAATCAAAACCCAAAATTTTAACCGAAACGGTAAAAAGGAGAATACCCAAATAGACAGTATAACAGCTTAACCACTTAGCACCAAGAAAAAACAAAGAAAGAAAAAAAAAGTGCGGATTCGATTTTGACCTTGTCAAAGATGCCACGATTGGCGATTTCGCCCCAGAATCGGAGCAAGGAGAGGGCGATGCAACCGGTCAAGCTGGCGGCACAGATATCGGAGACAACCGCGTTTTCCAGTCTCATAGTGGCAGCCAGTGGCTTCATATCGCGATTAGGTATTCGCCCAGAACTGATAACTCCCAGTCTCAAACCAAAACCAAAACCACAAACAGAGCTAATACGATTAATATTAATAGTATGATGTGGGTTGTTGGGTGAGGGTGAGAGTGAGAGTGTGGCACCTGAGACTGAGAGTAACGAGGGAGTGTTGGAATTTCGTCTCAATCCCAATCCCAATCCTAATTGAGATTTGATTTTGGGGACAAGTAAGTCAAACATTGAGGAGGAGCTTAGTGGGGAGAAGATATAGGCTGCCATTTTGTTTTATTTATTTATTTATTATTAAATTAAAAGACTCCGTTTGGAACGGTGGAAAGCGGGGAGAAAGGAACTGGTGGGTGGAAAATCAATTTCCACTTTTTAGTTCACAGGATACAAAGGAAAGCGTGAATAATTGGAGAGAAAGAAAATTCCTCCTAGTCCTGGGTCCACATTTCATTGTGTGCCAATATTGAGCTGACGATGAAGGAAACCAAATGTTGAGTTCCGCCAGTTAATATTTATTTGAGAAATTATGAGCTTACGTTTTTTCCACTAATCCACTAAAAGATTACCTTAAAATGATTGGATCAGAAAATTCTTCTAAATAGAAACAGATTATTAATTCAGCAATTTTAAATAAGTGAAAGTTTTTTAGTGGAATGATGGATGAGTGACGTGGTCCATCACATAGAAAGTATAATTTCTCTATTTAAGAGCCTTTTTTTGTTTGACTTCCTTAATTTAGATACCCAACATAATCTCAAATTCATCCATTTTTAAGACTTAAATTGTAGAGTTGGACATGTAAAATTAGTAATTTAAAAACTTTGTTTTTTCTTCCACCTCCACATTTTTCTCTTAAGCTAGTTGTAATACAACTTCTTCATTGTTGAAAAAATATAAAAAATAAAACTATTTTTTGACACAAACGTTTCATTTTTTTTAATTACTAAGCTGTTTTTTTTTTCCCCCCTCACCTTCACATGTCTCTCTTATATTAGTAGTCAAGTATTAATACAACTTTTTCTTAAAATAAAAAATAAAATAAAATTGTTATGAGTAAAACGTGTAAACCCAAAAAATAAAAAATAAAAATCGTGAAAATAATGGGAGTTTAATTATCAAATAACACCGCATAAGTAGTATTTTAATAATAATTTTTGGAAAAAATAGTATTTTATTACTAATAACTATTAAATGGATAAAGTTTGGCTCTAACCTGTTGCTTAAAAAAAAAAAAAAAAAAAAAAAAAAAAAAAAAAAAACCTTAGTTGTAACATGAAGTTATAACTTTTATTAAAAAAAAATTAGCATGGATAAATGTTTTGAAAATCAAACAGTTAGATTGCATTTTTTTAATGTTTTTAACGCACATATCAGATTTGTATCAATTGAATATAATTTAGTATTAGATCCACAAGCTTATTTTTCATTTATAAATTTAAATTACAAAAACTTGAATTTTAAATATTTGATTGATGACATAACTATTGATATTTGATCTTTTGAAAATTTTGCAAACATAAATGATATAAGAAGAAAATGTAATCCAATGGTGGATTTATCAAAATTTACATCTAATAAAAATATATTAAATGGAGCTGTAACCTTAGATTACAATCAAGTTTCTAGCCAAATTTTGTCCATATTAAACTTAGCATTGTAGAAAAATTATTATGGAGCATAATTTCTTTGTAAAATCGTGTTTTGAAAATATGATTTGACTTGAAATTCTACTAATGTGACAAGAGTTGATGAGGCAAGTGTCAACCTAAAAATTGTATTTCCAAACATGATCTTAGTGTAAATTTTGAAATTTTGCAATTTGTGCAAGACAAATTGTCAATTTTTTTGGAAACAAGATTTTCCAAAGCTTTGACTTCAGTGTAAAATGTTTTGAAAAAATGATTAATAAGTGGACAATTGCATGGTCAACTCTTGCCACATCAACAAAATTTAAAGTGAAATCGTGTTTTGAAAACATGATTTAAAGATAAGACTATTCTCTAAAATAATTTTTCAAAAAAACTATTTTTAATAAGAAATTATACAATAATATATATATATATATATATATTTCCAAAAAAAACCAAAGTATAGGGACCATACATATAAACCCCTGCGTGGTAAAGCAGTCCATAGGTTGAGTCGGATCGGGTTTGGGCTCAACTTCCATCCAACCTAACCTTGTCGGATGGAGTAGCCATCAACTCCCCACCAATTGAGAGATTGGTTAGGTCTTGTAGATCAGACCTCCAATAAGTGGCGGGTGGGTCGGTTGGAGTTAGATTTTTGAGAAAACAGCAAGAAAATGGTGAGTGTGGACATAATGGATGTGAGTCTTCACCTAGTTTTTGCAATGGTCTAGGAACCACATATATAGCGTCCTCTCGAGAAAGGACCTATTTGATCTTACTACCAGAGATATGGGTTCAGAGTTAAGGTACGATCTTGAGAAGATGTTAGACACCTAAAACTACCCAACCTTGGGGTTGGTTTCCTCTCATTGTATCTTATGTCTTAACCTTATTAAAGGCACACTCAATATTACATTCAAACCAAAAGATTTGACCAAAAGATTTTTATTTTCATGTTCAAGAGTGTCTATCTTTTTCAAACCTAAGTCAACATTCATAGCATCTTTTGTTGCAATCTTGCATAGTTTGTTGTAAGCCTCTTGAAAGTCAACATTTTCATAGAGTTCTCCATCAAAAGGGTTCTCCTCAATAATTTATGATTCACAAACGACAGAAGTTGCAATGAATGCCATGAAATTTCCTTCTTGATCACTTTCAAACTCGTGGCTAGATTCTTCATCATCAATAAGAATAACTATAGCTTTACCCTTTGATGTTGGACATTCAAACCTTGAATGTCCATACCCTTAACTCATAAGATTTTCAAGAACTTCTGAAACATATTTGAGGTTTTCCTTTTATACTAGGTGGTGTTGGATTGAAACCCTAAACATTTTTGCGAACTTTGGGCCTGATTAAAATTTTGCAGAACATGATCTTCGATCAATTGAGCCTTTCTTTTGATCGATTGAGCCTTGCAAATTCTAATTTCTTCTTTCTACAGTTTGAATGTTCTTGAATCTTAACTTGAATCATCATGAGCAATGTCTAACACTTAAATTAGACATGTTTTTGCTCTTGGTTTGCCAACTTACATAAAATTAGAACCTAAACATTTATTCCTAAATATTTAGAACCTAAAAAAGAAAAAGAAGGGTCTTTTTAATGGGTGGTTTTAGTACATTTATTTGATATAGGGTATTTTTGACAAAAAATTAACACGCCAAGAAAGCAGATGATGCCTACGGGTCTATTAGCTACACAGAAATGGACGGAGGTCCTAGAACAACGACAATGAATGTGATGATGCCACCATGAAGCCCAACGAACACACCTCTCCCATGAGCCGACAAGAGGACCTTAGGGGACAGAAGACCATGGACTAACGAGGTGGAAAGCCGACGGGTCCTATATGGCCTAGCGTGATCCTTATGAATACCTATACATGGAAACATCTTGCGTATCGCGTACAAAACCCCCCTACTCACCCATATCTCCCTCATGTGGAAAAACACCCTAAAATCTCAGAAACCCTAAATTTCAGATCTTCCCTACAAGGAAAAATCCCTACTCTGAAAGGACCTCGATTTGCTACTCATTACTATGTAAGTACCAGACCTCCTCTTTTCTTAGGTACGTAAAAAATCCTTAGCTCCTTCACTATAGTGTTCTTAGAGATTTCTCATTCCCTGACTTGATCTTTGGAGGGTTTTTGGCTAGTACCATGTCGGTGCTTTCTGTTTGATCCTTGTGATTAGCCATATCACAGCCTTTAAGACAAAGAGTTGCATGGTCTAGACACGTTCAATGGCTACCATCAACCAGGAAATAGGGAATCCTTCTAGCGCCTTAGAAACACAGGTGCAAACTCTAGCTGTAGCAGTAAAGTGACTCACCCAGTGAAACTAGGAGTTGGAGTAACAACTGAAACAAAGGAACGAGCAGCATCTAAAGGACCAACACGATGAGCGGGATAACAATGAGTAGAATTTGAGCCACCTACCAACGAGAGACCAGTAAGAGAGGGAAGATTAGGAAGAAAGCAATGTCCCCAGCAGATGAGATGGGTTGGAAGACATTAGTCGCCCCTCCAAGATGGAAATCAGTACAATTTGTATGGCCTAAGACATGCAGATGATGAGGGAGAAGATAATCTGATTATGAATACCATGAGGGGACGGGTATCCACCAACTTGGACAAGTTGGTCCAGCGGATGGACTCCTCATTCACTACCCAGGTGACTTCCTTCCCCTTTCTTGCGAAGTTTCAGATGCCATAGGTAGAAACGTATGACGAATCATAAGACTCGCTCGACCATCTAGAGTCGTTCAAAATCTTCATACACCTGCAAGGAGTTCCAGATGAAATTATGTGCAGGGCCTTACTACACTCAAGGGACATGTGAGGGTATGGTTCAGCAAGCTTACCCCAAACACTTCCTTTAGCTTCAAAGAATTGAGTGGACACTTTGTCACCCACTTTATTGGGGGGCAGAGATACAAAAGATCTTCCACAACTATATTGAACATCAATCAGTGGGAAAATAAAGCATAAGGTCGTATGTGACCTGTTTGAACAAAGAGCCCTTTTAATTGAAGAAGTTGATGACAAAGTCCTCGTCACTGCATTCACCAACAAGTTTTAGCCTGGAGAGTTCCTTTTCTCTATCTACAAAATTGACCCAAAGACGATGGCTGAGACGTTGTACAAGGCCACGAACTACATGAATGCTGAAGACACGATGATCACCCAAGGGGATAGACCGTAGAAGAGAGGAAGGCAGGACGACCCTCGTTCAAATAAAGGAAAGAAGCCGGCCCAAACGAGCTACTAAAGGGATGACAAGAGACTAAGGCCTTAGCTGGGGAGAACAATGAACTTTACTCCTTTGAATACCCCGTTGGATCAAGTCCTCATGTAGATAAGGGATGATGTAGCGTTAACTTGGCCAAATAAGCTGAAGGGCGATCTAAACAAAAGGCCCAGGAACAAGTATTGTTGCTTCCACCAAGACCACGGGTATGACACTTCTGAGTGCTACGACCTTAAGCAGCAGATCGAAGCCTTTGTCAAGCAGGGAAAGTTACAGTGGTTCATTAAGGGTGGAGAAAACCTACCAAGGGACCTCAAACCCAACCGACGAGCAGAAGAAAGACCCAGAGTCATGCTAGGAGAAATACAGGTGATCGTAGGGGAGGAACACAATGGCAGGATCCTTTAACAAGGCAAAAAAGACGTACTTACACGAATGGTGCAAATCGTCCAAATTTCCAGACGACTGCCTAAAGCAACTAGGGTTAACAGCGTTGCCAAAACGCTAGATGACTACACCACCCTCATGATGATGCCCTGGTTATTAACCTGTCAAATGTAGACTTTAATACCTAATGGGTGCTTCGAAAACTAATGGAAGACTTGGAAGAGAATTCCTTGGATGATAACATCCCAGGCTAAACCGCACATATCGGTATGCAGGCTGACCCCTCAGTCTGCAAAGAACTTGCCCTCTTCTTAAAGAACAATCAGGATGTCTTCGACTAGAGCCATGAGGACATACCATGAATAAGCCTGGACATCATGGTCCACAAACTCAACGTATGCCTATCCTTCCCTCCGGTCAGACAGAAAAAGAGAGTTTTCGCCCAAGAAAGAGATAAAGCCATATCCAAGGAAGTCCGCAAATTGCTGGAGTCGAATTTCATCAGGGAGGTTTACTATCCTGAATGGTTGGCTAATGTGGTCATGGTCAAAAAAGAAAATGACAAGTGTAGAATATGTGTAGATTTCACCGACCTAAATAGAGCATACTCCAAAGATAGCTATCTACTCCCGCGCATTGACCTTTTAGACAAGGTTCGGGCCATATTGGAGATGACGCCTCCTAAAAACATCAAAGAGGTGTAGAGCCTGAACAGTAGGGTAGCAGCCCACAATAGGTTCGTCTCCCGTGCAACGGATAAATGTCTGCCCTTCTTCAAGGCATTAAAGAAGGCTTTTGAATGGACCAACGAATGCCAGAAGGATTTTGAAGAATTAAAGGTGTACTTTGCATCCCCACCATTGCTCAGGCCCTCTAAACCTAGTGAAGAACTCTTCCTCTACTTGGCCGTGTCACCAACTATTGTCAGCTTCGCTCTTATTCGGGAAGAAGAAGAAGACTGTATGCAATTACCTATCTATTAGTGCTTTATGGAGTTGAAGGGAGGTATCCCCCAATGGGAAAATTGGCCTTCGCGCTGATCACAGCTGTACAAAAGCTTAGGCCATACTTCCAAGTGCACATTATAGTGACCTAAACTAACAAATGTTACAAAATGTAATGAACAACCCGGAGGTAGCGACGACTAGTCTTATAGGCGATAGAACTCGGTGAGTTTGACGTCCAATGTCGGCCTAAAACCGCAATCAAGGCATAGGCCTTAGTTGAATTTATTTCCAAGTTCACAGCGAAAGAGGACAAAGAGGAAAAACTAGAGGCGTGGATGATATGGACAGATGGTTCGTCTAACCAACGGGCCGTAGGATTTGGGGTCCTACTATGGTCACTAGAAGGAGAAACAATAGAATGCACAGTCTGCCTCTAATTTCCAACAACCAACAATGAGACAAAGTACGAAGCGGTCCTCTCGGCCTCGACATGGCTAAAGTAGCAGTGGCCATGTCAGTTGTCAAACATTGCGACTCGCAAGTTATTGTCGGGCACATTAACGACGACTACAAGGCCAAAGGAGAACGGATGAGGGGATATCTGACCATGGTTAACGGAAAGGTAGGTGAAGGGCTCCCAGCTAAGTTTGTACAAATCCCAAGAGAAGAGAATGAACAGGCAGACTGTTTGGCCAAAACTACATCTATAGAGTGTGCGGTCGCCACTAGTCAAGTACTATCCTTTGTCCAATATTCTCTTGCCATTGACAAAGTAGAGGTGCAGGTGATCCCCATGGGAATTGACTGGTCAATGCCAATCATATCCTCTCTTAAGAATGGGACGCTCCTAGAATACCGCAATGCTACTTGAAGGTTGAGGATATAGTTGTCATGTTTCGTACTAATTGAAGATGTCCTTTACAAGAGGGGTTTCTCTCATCCTTATCTGAGGTGCCTAGTGTCACGCCCCAAACTCGATACCCGAATTTGAGACCATGACCGGCATGCTAATATCAAGCTTAAACCTGATATTAACAAGAACCAACTAAACTTTTTACAAAAGCTTCCCTTTTTCTTTTCATTCTTGTTTCTTTACTTCTTGATATAACTTTTCTCTTGATATTTAGAGCATCTACATTGTAATCAAAGAATTACATAATCCACCAGTCATTCAATATCCACACTTTCACATAATACATCTCTTAATACTTTAAGGTACACAACTTTCATTAGATCCTAAAATACATAATACTGCAAAGCTAAACATCAAATTGACCATAATGTCTTCAATCTTTCAAATTACTTACACAAAACCACAATTTTAGCTTCTAACAATTAGATTAGAGAACATTGAGGAAACTAAAGGAAACAATCACACCATCAAATACCTGAAATAAGATGATGTTTTATTTACTTACCCACAAACTTTGAAGCTGAACCTTAGGGCTAATCTTTTAATTTCTTCTTTAGAGAGAGATATATAGTTTTGGTGAGAGAGGGAGAGAGAGGTGTTGCCGATTCAAGAGCAAAGAAAGAAGAAAGAAGAAAGAAGAAAGAAGAATAGAGAAATGGAAGACTAACTTCAGTGCAACAACAAAAAAGACAAGAGAAATTGACTTAGGTGGGGCACGTGTTTGCTAAGGGAAGAGTGAGCTGATGACTCACCTTTACACTTTTTAAAATTTACTTTCCACCCCCCCTCCCCCTTATAAGCTTATATTCTATGGAGGCCTAAACTATAAAATAACTTTGCATAGAAACCCTTACCTTAAACACTTAATTAAACACCAACAACTATATATCTAATAACTTAATCACTTAATATAGTCTTGTACATAGTATATATTTATAACATAATTAGCCATTCAATTATTTATAATCTTTACAATTCTTATTTAATGGCATTATAAAATAATATGTTTATTAAATAACTCTTATATTAATTTTAGAAAGTAAGTGACTCAAATAATAATTAACCACTTGCACGCATATGTTAACTGTACAGTTGGGTCGGGGTGTTACACCTAGCCCCTGTGGAAGTAGACTATGTCATGAAAGAGGTCCATAAAAGAGTATATGGGAACCACTTAATGGCACGCTTGCTGGTCCATAAGCTGATACGAGTAGGATTCTATTGGCCCACCATGCAAAAGGACACCATTTTCTATGTAAAATAGCCTGTGACAAGTGCCAACACTTCAACAACATCATACGACAACCGACGAAGGAGCTTACACCAATGAGCACCCCCTGGCCATTCGCCTAGTGTGGGTTGGACATAGTAGGACCCTTCCCCATAGCGATGTGACAGCTCAAGTTCCTTGTCGTAGGGATGGACTACTTCACCAAATGGGTCGAGGTAGAACCATTGGCCACTATCACGAAGAAGAATGTCCTAAACTTCGTTTGGAAAAATATTATTTGCCATTTCGGGATCCCTAGGGTCTTCATCTCTAACAATGAAAATCAATTTGAAAATAACGTATTCAGAGGTTTTTTCTAACAGTTAGGGATGAAGAACCATCACTCCTCTCCCGCCCATGCTTAGGTCAACAGACAAGTTGAGGTTACTAATCGATCCTTACTCAAGATGATTAAGACTCGGCTCGAGGGGGCAAAGGGTATATGGCCGAAAGAACTACGTGAAGTCCAATGGGCGTATCGGACGACAACATGCACACTTACAGGGGAGACATCTTTCTGGCTTGCATTCAGAAGCGAAGCCATCATCCTAGTCGAAGTCTGATTAATTAGCTACTAGATAACCCACTATAACGAAGAAAGGAACGAGGAGGAGATGCACCTACAATTGGACCTTTTGGATGAAGTTAGAGTGATGGCAGAACAGTGGATAGCTTGTTATCAGGTACTGATGGCAAAACACTACAAAACCAAAGTCAGGCCTTGTCATTTTCAGGTTGGGGACCCAGTCTTAAGGAAAGTGATAGTGGCTACTAGAGATCCTACACAAGGTAAATTGGGTCCCAATTGGAAAGGACCTTATAAGATCGTTGACTACCATAGAAAGGGGACTACTACCTTGAGACCTTCGACGGGCAAAAACTCCATCCTTCATGGAACATCGAGCACTTGAGGAAATACTACTAGTAGTGGACGAGTGCAGCCTATTTTATCGCTTTCTTTTGTTATTTATGTTAAAGATAGATATTAAAAGACGTTGAAATAATAAGAGTATTAGTCATTTTAATCTTTTCTATTATTATTAATAAGACTTGTAAGGATTATCAAAAACATTTTTTTGTACCCCTCAGTGAATTTTACTAAGTCCTATCTATGGGGTGGAAAGATGACAAAGGATATCGACAGGTACCTGGTTAGGAAATTTTACTAAATCCAACCCACGGGGTGGACAGTCGACCAAGGATGCCAATGAGTACTTGGTCACGAAATTTTACTAAATCCTACCGACAGGGTGGACTGACAACCAAGGAAACCGACGGGTACTTGGTCACAAAATTTTACTAAATCCTATCCATGGGGTGGACAGATGACCAAAGACACTGACGGGTACCTGGCCAAAAGTTCCTATCTATTACAATGATAGATGGACAACCAAGGATGCCATTAGGGTGCTTGGTTAAATCTTTACCAAGTCATACCCAATAGAAGGACAGACAACTCGAAACACCGATGGGCGGCTACCAAAATTTACAAACAGGTAATAAATATGCATACAAATGGGTAATAAACATGCAAGTCTTTACAACAAGCTGAGGGCACGTCAGGATTAATAACATACAAAATGTAGATAAATGATGAAAATAATAAAATAAGATAAATATACCCAGCAGGGTCAAATGTTTATACATAAACGCCCAAAATAGGGCCTACCATTGTCTCAAAATGAAATTAAAAAAAAAATTAAAAATTACAAGTAAAAAAAATTTAAAACTAAGGAGTTTTGGAAGGGGATTGGTCCTTGGTAGACATGCCTTCAAGGGCAGATGGGTCCACAAAAGACACGGAATGTTAGGAGTTATCTATTCCGTAGGGATAGGTTGATCAATGGTCCCAAGCTTGAGTTCCCTCACCTCATCCTTGACCGTACAGATGGAGTTGTCAGCTTCGTTGTGAATAGTGTTAGGACCTCCAAGCGTTAGTGGGATGGTGTTGTCTATGGAGATCTGAGACAAGTCCAGATCTGAGTAGACGGCTGCAACTTGTTTCAAACAGTCGTCAAACCCGTCGCCATATTGGATGCCACACTGATTGAAGAATGGTTGTAAGGTCCTGAATGTTGCCACGACGTCAACTTTGGCCTTATCCATTTGACTGTGGAGGGCAGCTAGTTTCGTTGATAGGTTGGTGGCGTCTTCTCCAACTCCTCCTGATGGCAAGTCTCCTTCTCCAACTAGGCAAGCTTTGCTGTCAGCTTGATGTTAAGAGTGCGAACAGCCTCCTTGTACTAGTCCCTCTCTTTGTTCTCTATCTCTTGACACTTCTGGAATCGACAAATCACCCCCCTTGTTGGCTACACAACTGTTCTGGAGGGCCATTATCCATACTATCATCTGAAAGAAAAAATAGCAATTAGAGCAAGTATACATAAATGACGGTTAAACCAAACACTAAAGCTAACGGAGCATACCCTTGACAGGTTGTAGAGACTAAAAGCCCCCAGGTCCTTAGAGGAGTGCTCGCCATAGGGGTCTAGGTATATTTCCTTGATAATCGAATTGACCATCTTAATGGCGTAATCCTTGTGAGTGACCAACCTCTGGATAGAGCTAAGAACGACGGGACCCTTCCCCATCATCAAGCCCTTTCTAGCTCCATGACAAAGGGGAGGAGGGGGCAGAGGGGACTTTTGCTGCTGATCCCTAACAGATGGGCCCGTCCCCTTCTTGGACAAACGATAGCCCTTGGCATTTTTCTTCCTTTTGGAGGCAACTTTAGGGCCCACCTTGGAGGTCGACGCTGACGTTCCTCCTTGCTGCTTACGTATGGCAGTAGACTTCCTCACCATTGTTCTTTGCCTGCCTGTGTCCATTTATGCAAAAGGACAATGGATAAAGTTAGAGAAAGGACAAATAAACTAAAAGGTGTATACTAATATAAATTCTTACAACGGCGGGAGAAAAAGTGTTACTGTCGGGCTACGAGCATTGTTTTGGGCCACCATAGAAAGCATGGAGAGTATCGAGGGTGACCAAATCCTTCCACTTCCTCTGCTCAAAGGGCATAGCCTAAACTCGTTTGAGGAAACTCTCCTGCTCATCGTTGATTTGCAAATGAGTTTGAGTTGAAAAAAAGAAAGAAACATGTTAGATGCATAACTAAAATTGACAAAACAAAAGTAAAATGGACATTGACGACCCGCCTGACTCCCTTACAATGCCCCAGGTGTTGTCAAAACAATTTGGCATACTATCCTACTCCTCAGGTCTACATACCCAATCTATCCCTTGAAAAAAGAAATATCTATTCTTCTAGTTCCTATTGGAGTCAGGCATGTCTGACACCATCCTAAGTGACGTTTTCCTCGCTAACAAATGGTAGATGTCGTTCGATTAGGAAATCTGTTGGGGCTTATAGCAATAGAAGAACTCGTCAAGGATGAGACGATAGTTACCATCACTTAATTGGCCCTAATCACCTAAGCGCTAATAAATATTCTCCATGCATTGAGAGTAATCTACCTGATGGACATACCCAAGTAATTGGCAAGCTGGTGATGCAGCTCCGTCAATGGAAGTCTCAGCCCTGCAGTGAACATGGCATCATACATGCCAACATCCGTTGTCCTTCTAGAGTAACACCTCTCGAACTTCCTTGGCAAACGAAGGGGAATGTTCTTGGGGATTTGGTAACAATCATGGAGGGTGTTGAAGACGTTATCGGACATGGTCGGGTAAAAAATGTTAACCATCCATATCAAAGAAAGGATGAAGGGCCGAGCACTATCGTCTACTTGGCCAACTGCCTCGTCACCCTCAGCCCGACCCTCCTCATCAATTTCCTCCTCCTCGTCTTCCTCCTCCTTGTTGACCCCTCTCATCACCCTTTTCCTTTTCCTCTCCTTCCTTATCTTCATCATCCTCTTCTTCTTCCTCATCAACAAGGGAGTGAGCACATGGTTCCCTCTCAGGGGACCAGCTTACATCCTCTTTAGGCTTGCGCCCTGACGAATAGACCTTGTCAAAGCCTGCACCCTCACGGACTAATGACGACTGTTCACTAGTCACTTCTCTATCACCAGACATTTATTAACCTACAAGCAACAGAGGTATTCTAAGAGCCTATTTGACGGGTCTTTAAACAAATGATAACTGGCTAAGAGTAAAATAAAAAGATGATAAAGGAAAGAAGCTTACAAGAAAAGTGGATGGTGGCTCAAAGCAACGAATTCCTCGAAAATGATGAGGTGTCATAATGATGGGCTGCTTGTGGGCGATGGCACGACACAATAACTCTAATCTCAATAGCTCCAAAAAGATAAAAGTAAAGTAAAGAAAATAATAAGAGAAGGAGGAACTATTTATAGAGCGACATGGCACAGTATATGAAGCGATACTTCTAATTAGAAACGAGGCCAACCAACAGGTGCCACGTGTTGCCTAGCATTTAAACCTAGGGATGCCTATGCCATTTAATGATCATAAATACCCTTATTACTCCATGTCTCGTCAGCTAAAGTCGACGAAACCATGGAGTAGGGGGTAGTTGATAGGAGGCATTTTTGACAAAAAAATAACACGCCAAGAAAGCAGACAATGCCTATGGGTCCGTCAGCTGCACATAAATGAATAGAGGTCCCAGAACGACGACAATGAATGCGACGATGCCACCATGAAATCCAACGGACACACCTCTCCCATGAACCAACGAGATGATCTCAAGCAACGAAAGACCATGGACTGACAGGGTGGAAAGCCAACAGGTCCTACATGGCCTAATGTGATCCTCACGAATACCCATACATGGAAACATCTTGCGTATCACGTACAAAACACCCTTACTCACCCATATCTCCCTCATATGGAAAAACACCCTAAAATCTCGAAAACCCTAAATATCAGATCTTTCCCACAAGGAAAAATCCATACTTTGAAGGGACCTCAATTCGCTACTCACCACTATATAAGCACCAGACCCCCTCTTTTCTTAATTATGCAAAAAAATCCCTAATTCTCTCATTATAGAGTTCTTAGGGATTTCTCATTCACTAATTTGATTTTCGGAAGGTTTTTGGCCGGTGCCACGTTGATGCCTTCTATTTAATCCTTGTGTCCTTGTTCTGCAGGGGCCAAAATAGGAAATTAATATTATTTTTTAAACATTATAATTAGTAGTTACTATTTACAAACTATATGTTTTACTAGCATCTCAAGTCTAAGAGACTGATTTTGAGGGCCAAAATCGAGTTTTAAAGACTCGATTTCCATGGTCTGATCACGTCCGATGCGGAGTTTTTTCCACGTGGACCCTACTTGGAAATCAAGTCTCTTTGATTTATATCTTTCTTTTCTTATTTTCCTTCTGCGTTTCATTTCCTCTGTGCATCTATTCTCCGTGTCTCTCTCCTCACTACCTCTCCATCTGCCTCCACGCTGATTTGCACAAGCCTAGCCACCACAAGCCCATCGCCGTAGACCCAGCAGCGAAACCCAGGCGAGGTGAGGTGAGCTCTGATCTGATTTGGGTTTCTGGGAATGTGTTTCATTGTGCTGAGATTGTTGTGTTCCCGAGATTTCATTGTGCTGGGATTTTTGTGTTTCTGGGAGAGACTTGAGACTTGAAATTTTTTGGTTTATAAATCGAGTCTCTAAGACTCGATTTTCAGGTGGACGCTACGTGGGCAAAATGCCAGGTTAGGCGTGATAGACCATGGATATCGAGTCTTTTAGACTTGAGATGTTAGTAAAAAATATAGTTTGTAAACAGTAACTACTAATTATAATGTTTGAAAATTAATATTAACTAGTATGTAACCCATGCTACCGCATGGGAATGGATATAATTTAATAAAACAATGGAAACAAATATATTGCATTTTATTATTTAAGTGATACTATTGGTTTTGTTTTTTTTTTTATTATTATTATTATTAATCATGAGTTTAGTCATATTTAAAAGACTTAGTTTATTCATGTTAATAAATCTTAGTATTATGTAATTTTTTAACAAATATTTTTATCATACAAAATTCTAAAGAAAGAATGCTACATATATATATATATATATATATATTTTTCAAAATTGATTCATAGACGATACATATAGCTATAATTAAGTTGCTTTATCATAAAATAATTTTTAACAAAATATTTTAATCACATAAATGTGAATCTCATAACATGCATCTCATAACAATATATAACAATAGAATAACGTGAATCTCATTTAAAAAAATTTAATCAATTAAAAGCCACTAAATTATGAACATAAAACGTAAAGACAAACAAATAGGATAAGTGTTAATTATATATATGATCTGCAATATAACTTGAGTTCATGTCTTCACCAATCGTATATAAGTCTGAGTTTTGATAAGTAAAGATCTAAGAAAATTGTGGTTCAATCTTGAGAAGATTCTCATATTTAATAATTAAAAAAAAAACTATACATCAAAAGTCTACCTTTGGAGTAAACACTATATATCTCTTTAACACTCCAAAGAAAGAAAAAAAAAAAGAGCCCATCATCAATCCTATAAACTAAAAATTCTTGAGAGAAAGAGATTGAGAACATAGGATGAAAATAAATAGATCTAATGAAAATAAAGAGTGAGAGCTAGATTATAAACTCCATAAAACTTGCGAACAAAAAAATAATAATAATAATAAAAGAAAATCATATCTAATTAACAATTACCTTGCATATGAAGCTTGCCTTTGTAAAGGAGATATATAATTGATCTGCAAAACAGAGGGAGAGAAAGAGAGATTAGATTGAATTTTGCAGAGACGGAACGAAACAAAAAAAAAAAAAAATCTTGATAAAACAAATTTAGTAGAGAAGTAGAAATTGAATTTTACAGAAAGAGAGAGAGAAAGAGAGAGGAGGTTCGGATAAATATGAGTAGTGGAGGCGTATTTTTTTTTTTTTTTTGAGAAAAAATACATGAAATAAAAAAATTACAATAGGAATCTATGGAAAACCTCTTCTTATATAGGAGAGTTGTATTGGAGATGGGGAGATAAACCTTGAAATATGCAGATGTAAGGAGATGAACCTTGAAACATGTAGATGTGGGGAGATGAACCTTGAAATACGCAGGTGCGATGAACCTTGAAATATGCAGATGTGCGGAGATGAATCTTGAAACACGCAGGTGTGATGAATCTTGAAATACGCAGGTGTGGAAAAAAAAGAAAAGAACACATCGAAATTACAATTGATCCACTTAAATTTAGACAAATGGAACCACATTAATCTTGACACATGGCACAAAATTAGGATTCTAATTTAGAATTGCAATTGGAGACTCTCTCTGCTTCACCTATTATATATATATATATAGATTTCCTATTTTGGCTTTTTGCAGGTGTCTATTAGTGCGATTTGGGACCCACAACTCACTGATGATTTTTTGCACCATCATTATTAATGAACAATTTTAGAAAAGTTTTAATTTTACATTTATGGGGAATATAAAAAATTGTAAAAAAAATTAGTTATTTTTCTTTTTCTATAAATTTTTTTCTTTTAAAAAAATAGTTACTAAATCAATGACCTTAGGGCATTAGCTAGTTAACTTTTCCTTAAAAAGAATATAAATTCAAGGAAATATTCATTCAAGTTATAAAATAATTTGTCTACTTTGATGGGAAACCCCATCCATCAAGGGTGGGTAACAATTTTTTTTTTTTAATATATGGTACAATTTATATATATATATATATATATATATGGTACAACTTTTATGTGAGAAATTAATTGAAATAGCTAGCATTTGATTAAAATTTATGTTTCACCACTAATATTATCCCAAAATTAAATGTAAACTGACTGAAGAAAAAATAAATAAATTGAGTGACATGATTATTATTATTATTATTATTATTATTATTATTATTATTTTTTTTTTTTCATAACCATGTGTATAAGAAATCCCAACTTGAGATGTATAATCCGGAGGGGATTGCAATAAATGCACTCAGCGCCCACAAGGCAACATCGACACCTTAATCATAACGAACCTTGGTATAATCATGATGCCTTTTCTTGCGCACTTGAGACCGTGGGTGTGGAGAGAGATTAGAAGATCTAGGCACTGGTAAGAACTAAGAACCCTAGCAGAGACTTGGAATGCTAGCCTAGCCATGTACAAGGAGTCAAGGACAAGAGAGCTCGGTTAAATTGTTGCAGGGTACCTATGAGTGACTAACATTAGGATAGTGGATTGGAGGGATTTTTCAAACAAAAGATGTGTGTTAAGATAATCATTGACGAATGTATGCCTTGATAGGCGCCCTTTGTACCGAATGAACCAATGAACGATGATAAATTAATTTTTGACCACGTGATGCTTGGCTCTTTAAATCAAGTTACATTTGTCAAAAGATCCTTTATTAAGAAGAAGACCTGTGTCTCCCTCAACTTTTGCTTATAAAATAATCTTTAATCACAAAAGAGAGGAGTTATATAAGAGAAAAGAAAATGACACGGAAGGAGATTACAGATTTACCTATATCCAATAGAATAGGCAAAGTTAATGAGAGGTACCTAAGATATAAATTCTAGATTTGGATGAGGCATTCGCATTCAAACGGATTCCCATGATGCAAATATTATGCATATTATATTATAAAATTTTTTAAATAAATAATGAAACTAGCATTAATTTTTAATTTTTGTTTTGATAATTGAGTTTTAATGGGAGTAGTATTTTAATTTCTTTAAATCTTTTGCAATAGAATTCTACTTAAAATATACTAATTAAGTTTATAAGTTAATTACCACCGCTCTCCCTTGGTGCGGTGGTCACTCTACAAGTATAACTACTTGTGGGATGTGGGAGGCAAGGGCCGGGGTTAGTCTCTAGGAGAAAATTTTACATATATATACACTTAGATTAGATTATAGTAGAAATTATATTTTATATTAAGAAAAAAGTTTATAAGTTAATTAATGTACTTATAATGTGTCACGTGATGAAATTATGTTATACAACTTTTAATATTTACATCGATCACATAGCGTAAACATAACATATACGATCCAAATTTTATGTATATATTTTAAAATAATATATATTAAATTATAAAACTTCTTTTTAAATTTTTAAAAATTCTTGGTAGTAGAAGTTCAATTTGAGTTGTTTTATTTGTTTATTGTTTTTTAATTTTAAATTATACCAATAACTATATATGTTAATTATTTTATTGTACTTATAGTGTAGATAATACAATAAGAAAAAGAGAAAAAGAAAATAAAAGAAAAAGTAGGAGACTTCACTCGGTCCAACAATAGTGTCTAGGGAACCATTTTTTTTTAATAGAGTTTCAACATATGTTGTTTACTTCTGATAGTTGTATGATTGTATTATTTTTTATTATATCAAAACATCAATAAATTTTTGGTGTAAAAAATAATTTTTATTATATATTATATTACTCACTTAGAAAGATATATAAATGAAATTAAGAAAACCATCTAAAAACAAGGTTCAATTGATGGAAGTCCATTTCTGAATGAGTATTGTTAGAGTCAGAAACTAATTTACAAATTGTTTACAAATTGATGAAGTTATTTTAAGTTTAAAAATTCATTTTAATTTTTAATTATACAAAAAACTTAAAAGACCCAATTTCTGGTGACTGCTCATCTTCTTCCTAAGATCACTGTTGGCCATCTTGCATCTTAGAAGCCAAAAATAAATAAATAATAAAAAATAAAAATGCCAAACAGAAGCTGAGATCGACCCCAAGGAAAATTTATCAGGAAAATTACACAACCTCCTAAGGCCGAAACCCGTGAACTCTCGCGAGCTTGCTCTAGTCTCTCCGGCCACTGTGTTCAGTGCTTTAGCCTACGCCTGTGCTCAGTTTGATGTTCGCTTCTACTTCCTAAACCCTTTAAAAGCACTTTCCCCAAACTCACAACAACGAAGTAATTTACAAAAGCGTTTTCATATGTTTATTCATTGTTTTAAGTACTGGCCACCATTTGTAAATAATTAAAGGATGTTCTCTTAGTTTGCCGACGGTGAATTTTGAGAGGAGATGAACAGTCACCGGCAATTGGATCTATTAAGTTTTGGCGTAATATTACAAATTATAATGAATTTTTAAACTTAAAATCTGATCATTTAGTCCAGCTCTTTTTTTTAGCTGACATGTACCTTGTAAATTAACTTGTGGTTCTAGCATTACCTTAATTCACTCACAATTAGTCCAAGTTTGATTCTCTCAAAAAAAAAAAAAAAAAAAAGGTCCAGCTTTTGCTGTCTCATTTGACTATTAGTAGGATGAAATATAGCGTGACTTTACCAAATGGTCTTTCAATGTGGAGGCAAGACCTTAGGTGGCGAAGACAATTTTAGTTAAAATTAGGAATATTACTTTATCCTACAAAATAGAACATTATAACTCATAGCCACCCATTTCAGCATCCGTATATTAATACACCCTCATTGATTCTCGATCTCTCCACTTTCTTCAATGGCCACCAGAGATGCCGAGATCATCCACGACTTCCGTTTTTTCCGTGTATACAAAGACGGCAGCGTGGTCCTCTCCAATCCCACCACTGATAAAAAAATCCCACCGTCAGATGACCCGAATTCTAGAGTCCGATCCAAAGACATAGTCATCTCATCTGAACCAGCTGTATCAGCTCGTGTCTTCGTCCCCGGATCCGCCAATTTGACACAGAAACTCCCTCTCCTTTTGTATGTACATGGTGGTGGTTTCTGCATGCAATCAGCTTTCACTCCCAGGTACCATAATTATGTTCAAACCCTTGTTGCTGAAGCTAATATAATTGCTGTCTCTGTTGAGTACGGGTTGTTCCCAGACAGACCTATACCTGCATGTTACGAGGACTCTTGGGCTGCACTTAAGTATGTGGTGTCACATGTTAATGGAGATGGACCTGAACCATGGTTCAATGATCATGTAGATTTTGGTCGTGTTTTTATCGGCGGAGAAAGTGCTGGAGGGAACATAGCTCATAATTTGGCGGTTCGGGTTGGGACAGATGGGTTGCCTGAAGTGAAATTGGTTGGGGTGATTATGGTGCACCCGTTTTTTGGTGGTACGGAAGATGATCAAATTTGGCTATGTATGTGTCCGGAGAATGGTGGATTGGATGATCCTAGAATGAGACCTGGTAAAGAGCATCTAGCTAGGCTAGGGTGTGAGAGGGTATTGATGTTTGTGGCTGAAAAAGACCATCTTTTTGTTGTGGGTAAGCGTTACTATGAGGAATTGAAGAAGAGTGGTTGGGGAGGAAAGGTAGAGATTGTGGAGAATTTAGGGGAGGAGCATTGTTTCCATTTGGGTGACCTCAAATATGAGAAGGCTGTGGATTTGATTAAAAAATATGTTTCTTTCTTGAAACAAGAGTAATGGTTGTATTTTTGACTTTGTGTGATGAATAAAAAGATGTTACGAACCAGCTTGTTGAAGTGGATTTGGCCAGCAGCTCAGATCAGATTATGCAGCACAATCGTTACTATCTCTTGGCTGCTCTAGATGAGTGTTATCTGCTGCACAAGATTGGTTCTATCTTGTTGAAGTTATTTGATTGTTTAGGATTTGTTTAGGAGTTATTAATGGTTATCTTATTTATGTTTGTAGGGTTGTTTTTCAAATAATGACTCTGCTTGGGTGTGTCCAACAGAGATAGGAGTTGGAAATAGGATAGGACTTGATGTTATTTTATCTTTATCATTAGGAATGCATTGTATGCTCAGTTGGAGGCTATTTATAGTCTACGTTTATTAATAAGAAAAGAAATGATCTAAGTATTCCACCAAAACACTCAAGCTTTTGCTTGTTAAGGAGGTCCCGGTTATCCCTCGAAGCATAACCAGAAATTTATCCTTCTTCTTTTCTGTTAATTTCCAGAATTTCCTCAATCTAACCATAGCCCCACGCGGGAAAAAAGGCGCAACACACGGCTGAGGCAGGGGTTGTATCAAAAGAATATCAATTCGGGGAAATATTTTTGCTTTATAAAATATTTGTCTGCTTTGGTTAGTTTTACTTTTACATGGCAATTGGAGTGGTAACTCCATCCTTCCTAATTGTAAATTTAATCATGGAATGGCTAATTGAATTCCTAGCAGCCATGTAACAACACAGTTAGGAGAGTGCACTCAATAATGGTTGAGGATCATGTGGGTAGATTGGAAGGTGAGATTAACAACCTGACTTCCATTGTTTCGGAACAACAGAAGGTGATGAAGGAGATACAAGAGATGCTTGCTGCAATGCATACTCGTTCTAAAAGGCATACAAGTACTCATAGCTGTGAAAGGACAGAGAGTTCTCATCAACATGGTGAGGGAGAAAGATTTTTAGGTAGATTCAACTCAGGACAGTGGGGCTCAAATGGTTCGGTTATCCCAAAGGTAACTAAACTTGACTTTCCACACTTTAACGGCATGGAAGATCCCACCAGTTGGGTGTGTAGAGCCGAACAGTTTTTTGAGTTTCAAAAAATCCCACAGAAGAGCAGTTGCCTTTGGCTGCTTACCACCTGGAGGGAGAAGCTCAGTTGTGGTATCAATTACTTAAAGACGAAGGGGAGGAACTCACATGGGCTACACTTAAGGAAGGGTTGTAAACAAGGTATGGGCCAACTGAATATGTAGATTTCTTTGGTGATTTGACTAAACTCAAGCAAACTAGAACAGTACAGGAGTATCAGAGTCAATTTGAGAGACTACTTTGTAGAGGAGGCAAATTACTAGGTCTTCAACAAGTTGGGTGTTTTATTAGCGGCCTTAAAGACTACCTGAAAGTTGACGTTCAAGCACTCAAGCCTACAACTCTAACATCTGCAGGGGTTGGCTTGGTTATCCGAGGCCAAAAGTCAAAACCAGAGAATGGTGTTCAATACATCAGATAATAAAAAGCCAGTTGCAGCATCTAATTCAAGCCCGCACCAATCAATGGCTGTTAACACGACCATCTGGAGGTTGAATCCGACAGAAATCAAGGAATGGCGAGACAAAGGTCTATGCTTTTATTGTGATGAGAAGTTTGGGCCCGGTCATCATTGTAAACGTCACTTTTCCATTGATTTTGATAGATTCGGGGAGCACCCATAATTTCTTGAGTGAAGGCATGGCAAATTGATTAAAGCTACAGCCATGCAAAGTGGGCAGATTTGATGTGACAGTAGCAAATGGAGAGAAGTTGATGAATGGGGGAAGATGTCAAGGGGTGCAGGTAGAAATGCAAGGTAATGCCTTTGTCTCTGATTTTTATTTATTACCATTAGGGGGGTTTGGTGCAGTTCTGGGAGCACAGTGTTTAATCACTCTAGACCCTATACTATGGGATTTCTCAAGAATGAACATGAAGTTTAGGATGGAAGGAAAGACAATAGAGTTGCAGGGTCTAACAAAACCAACTAATAGATTGGTTAATGAAAAGGAAATTAAACAAGAGATCAAGAAAGAAAAATGTGGAATTTTGCTGCAATTGTTCTCTCTCTGTGTAAGTGCACCAACAACATACGTTGGTAATTCTGCAAATACAGAATCGCTCTCACAGCAGGTGCTATCTTCATTCCAAGATCTCTTTGTCGAACCTAAGGGGCTTCCACCTTCAAGAACTCATGATCACCAGATTCCCTTGACACCAGGAAGTCAACTAGTTTCAGTGAGACCATATCGTTATCCTCATTTTCAAAAAGCTGAAATTGAAAAATTAATTTCAGAGATGTTGGAATCGGGAGTAATCTGGTTAAGCCACAGTCCTTACTCCTCTCCTGTCATTCTTGTGAAGAAACATGATGGGTCTTGGAGGCTTTGCATTGATTATAGGGCCTTGAATCAAATCACGGTTAAGGATCAATTTCCCATACCAGTGATCGACGATTTGCATGGAGCTTGCTACTTCTCCAAACTAGATTTGAGATCCGAATACCATCAAATCCAAATGCACCTGGAGGATATCCCAAAAATCGCATTTCGTACTCATCAAGGCCACTACGAGTTTCTAGCAATGCCATTTGGTCTCACCAATGCCCCATCCACATTCCAGTCCCTTATGAATGAAATTTTCAAGAAGTACTTAGAAAAGTTCGTCTTAGTATTTTTCGATGATATTCTAATTTACAGCAAAAATTGGGAGGAGCACTGGATTCATGTCGAGAAGGTACTGTCCATTTTAAGAGATCATAAGTTGTTTGTCAAGAAGGAAAAATGTCAGTTTGGCCAAGAATGTATTCATTACCTTGGTCATGTGATTTCAAGGGAAGGAGTAGCAGTAGACCCAGAGAAGGTGCAGGCCATGTTGAAATGGTCAAAGCCAAAGACACTTAAGGCTCTTAGAGGATTCTGGGATTAACTAGATACTATGGGAAATTTATTCAAGGCTATGGGAAGATTGTTGGTCCTCTCACATCCATGTTAAAAAAAGATTCATTTGCCTAGAACCAGGGGCAGAGAAGGCTTTTGAACACCTCAAACATGCTATGACTCAAGCACCAGTGCTAGCTCTTTCGGATTTCACTCAACCATTCATTGTTGAATGTGATGCATTAGGCACAGGTATTGGAGCGGTTCTCATGCAAAATAAGAAACCAATTGTATTTCTAAGTAAGGCTTTACATGGAAAGAATTTGGCATTATCAACTTATGACAAAGAAATGTTGGCCTTGGTGTTAGCAGTGAAGAAGTGGCGACCGTATCTCACGGGGCATCGGTTCATAGTAAGGACAGATCATAAAAGCTTGAAATATCTCTAGGAGCAGAAAATCAACACAGCAGCACAGCAAAGATGGCTCACAAAATTGATGGGCTATGACTTTGTCATTGAGTATAAGCGTGGAAGTGAAAATGTTGTCGCTGACGCTTTGTCACATTGTGCAAAAAATGGAGAACTCATAGCATTGTCTCAACCTAAGCCACCCTGGTTGGAACCCATTAAGCAGGAGGTCAATCACAACCACAGTTACAATGGTTAGTCAAGCTATGTGAAGAGGATGAGGTAGTGGGTCCATGGTTGTTTCAAGAAGGAATTCTTTTCTTCAAGAACATGATTTATTTATGGGAGCAATCCCCATTAATATCATCCATAATTGAAGAAATTCATTCCAGCACTCATGAAGGTTATCTAAAAACATTACAGTGGGTCCGATCAAATTTTTATTGGAAGGGGATGAAGAAACATGTAAAAAATTTTATTCAGCAATGTGATGTCTGCCAACACAATAAGGTTGAGAATCTCTCTCCAGCCGGCCTACTTCAATCGTTACCAATTCCCACTCAAGTTTGGTCAGATATATCCATGGATTTTATTGATGGTCTTCCTATGTCACAAGGTAAGACTACTATTTTTGTGGTTGTGGATAAACTATCAAAGTATGCACATTTTGTACCTATCTCTCACCCTTACACTGCAGTTGGTGTGGCACAAGTATTTTTTGAACAAATTTTTTGATTGAATGGCATGCCACAATCTATTGTTTGTGATAGAGATGTAGCTTTTACTAGTGCCTTCTGGAAGGAATTATTTCGATTGCAGGGAACTCATTTTAATTTCAGCTCTTCATATCATCCATAAACTAATGGACAAATTGAGGTTGTCAATCGAACCTTGGAGATGTATCTGCGTTGTTTTACAGGCACAAGACCCAAAGAATGGGTAAGATGGATCCCATGGGCTAAGTTTTGCTATAACTCAAGTGTTCATTCGTCAACAAAAATGACCCTATTCGAAGTAGTCTATGGAAGGAAGCCACCTAACCTGCTGTCATATGTTCCTAGTACAGTAAAGGTTGAAGCTGTGGAAAAGGAATTGCAAACTCGGGATGAAGTTTTGTAAGAGCTCCATCAGAATATCAAGGCTGCCCAAGCACGGATGAAGCAAAATGCAGACAAACATCGTAGGGAAAAAGAGTTCAAGGTTGGTGATTGGGTGTATTTAAGGCTCCAACCTTACAGGCAAAACTAAGTAGCTTTTTGTAAGAATCTCCAGCTGTCATCCCGCTATTATGGTCCTTTCAACATCATTGAACAGGTAGGAGCTGTGTCTTATAAACTCAAGTTACCTGAAGGGTCAAAAATTCATCCGGTGCTTCATGTTTCAATCCTCAAGGAGAAGTTAGGTGAACAAGATAAAATGAATCCTGAGTTGCCTAACTTGGATGTCACTAACAGTATCAATCCCACTACACAAGCAATTTTGGATAGGCGAACCAGGCGAAGGAAAGAAGAGGTTCTAGTACATTGGCAAGGGTTATCACCAGCAGATGCCACATGGGAAGAAGTTGAAGGTTTACGCATTCGATTTCCCAATCTGTCCCTTGAAGACAAGGGAATTCTTTAAGGGGAAGGGAGTGTTACGAACCAGCTTGTTGAAGTGGATTTGGATAGCAGCTCAGATCAGATTATGTAGCACAGTTTAGATTATGCAGCATAGTTGTTACTATCTCTTAACTGCTCTGGATGAGTGTTATCAGCTGCACAAGATTGGTTCTATCTTGTTGAAGTTATCTGATTGTTTATGATTTGTTTAGGAGTTATTAATGGTTATTTTATTTATGTTTATAGGGTTGCTTTTCAAATATTGACTCTGCTTGGGTGTGTCCAATAGAGATAGGAGTTTGGAAATAGGATAGGACTTGATGTTATTTTATCTTTATCATTAGGAATGCATTGTATGCTCAGTTGGAGGCTATCGTTTGTTAATAAGAAATGATCTGAATATTCCACTAAAACAATCAAGCTTTTGCTTGTTAAGGAGGTCCCAGTTATCCCTCGAAGCATAACCAGAAATTAATCCTTCTTCTTTTCTGTTAATTTCCAGAATTTCCTCAATCTAACAATAGCCCCACACGGGAAAAGAGGTGCAATACGCGGCCGAGGTGGGGGTTGTATCAAAGAATTTCAATTTGGGGAAATATTCTTGCTTTATAAAATATTTTGTCTGCTTTGGTTAGTTTTACTTTTACATGGCAATTGGAGTGGTAACTCCATCCTTCATAATTGTAAATTTAATCATGGAATGGCTAATTGAATTCCCAGCCATGTAACAACATAGTTAGGAGAGTGCACTCAATTATGGGTTGGGTTTTGTAGTTTCAAATCTGCACATTGGCTGCTCATTTCCTTGTCAATGGTTTTTCTTTCATTTCAGTTGAGCACTCAATAATGGGTTGAGAAGAGTGCTCAATTGTATGATGATTTTGATCTTATCTGGATTAAAATGACTCATCTATTCCTTCAGTAATATGTTTTTTTTTAGTCAATATGAGAACAGGTTCCTGCATCTTGTATGAACATTGTCACATAAATCTTAGCGAAGCCAGTAATGTAAGATTGTCACCAAGTGAGACAATAAAAAGTGGTTGGATCAATGTATGAATTGCTAAGGTGTGGGATTACGGGATGTGGCTTGGCTTGTGTTGGTCTTTGGCCCCTTAACCATGGTTTATGGGTAACAAAACCCATCATGAGTAGAAAAAATAAAGAAATTGAGTAACATGAAAATAAAAAACATTTTTTGTAACCATGCATGCATTTTAAGAAATCCCAAATTGATATAAACAATCCGGCGGGGATTGCAATAGATGGACTTAGCACCCGTGCATAAAGCAATCTCGACGCCTTAATCGTGGCGAACCTTGATATAATCATGATGCCCTTTTTTTGTCAATATTCCTCATAATTGCTCTTGGATTGGACTAATCTATTGAAGCTTAGAACTAAAGCCAAGCAGCTAGTATGGCATGAAGTAGGTGATGGAAAAAGTATATTCCTATGGTTGGACAATTGGCATCTAGATGGGGTGTAGCTCCAAGCTTATAGGCCCAGAGTTATCTATGATGCAACTCGTTCTTTTGTGGCGAGGTTCTGCTGTGTACTTTGTTAAGTTGTTATTTTTCTTGTTTTTGATCGTTGGCTTTATTTCATGTCAAATTACTTGTAATTTCTTTATATACTTATATTTAGGTGGGGTTTAACTTTAAGATAGTAAAGTTTTGCTCAAGACAACACTTTTGGCGATTAGTTAGTGGTTGGATCAATCCACAAAATGACATGTGCAAGCGATTACCTGGTAATTGGATCAAGTTGCAAGATGACACGTGAGCAGCACATGGGAGATTCGAAATTATTTTATGCCAGTGAGTTGCTAGTTACTCTAACAACTCATTTTGTTTGTGACTCTTCCTCTCCTTCACCTATTCTATATATACCCACATTATCTATGAAATTGTAAGAAGAGTTTTTGAGAGAAAACCCTAAAAATACCATTTGATAGTTAGTGATTGTTATCCATTAATCCACTACACAATTCTCTTAGTTTTCTCTAATCTCTTTACTCTCCAATTTCCATACCCATGAGAGGAACTTAGTCCAAACACAATCCACACACATTCTTAGTGAAGAGTGTTGATTTGGAACAATTGGGAAGCATTGGGTCTATACCAATCTTTGTGGCGCAATTGAGCAAAATTGAGGGATTCGAAAAACTAGTGAAGACAAAACTCCATGAAATTATTTGGTAGCAAGAGCTTGGAGGGTTTAACTACTTTGGGTAGCTTACGCTTGGAGAGTCTTTGTTTTTCATGTACTCTAACTAATTTATTAATGGATTATTTTGGCTTATTGTGCCATGAAGAGGTTTTTCCTCTGAGATTTCCTGTTTTCCTCTTCGATAACACTCTAGTGTTATCTTGTGTTTGCATTCTCTTCTCCCTTACCACTCTTGTTTAAATTGCTTGTCAATTATGTATGTCCATGATTTAGTTGTTGGTTTCAATTGATTAATTAATAATCACTTAAATTAATCAAGTTGTAATTGAAATTTGGGGGTCTTAATTAGTTCTAGTGATTAGACTAGTGCTATTTCATACTTAAACACAAGGAATGGCATTGGAGGTCTAGGTTTGAAGATTTGGTCAAGATTCAAAGTAAATTGCTATTGATTGACCTTAAAGAGTGTACGCACAAGTTAGATTTGAGCTTATATAGGGGAATATAATAAGTTATCTAATAGTACATCAACAGGTAAAAGCTTGCAAAGATGCTAGCTTTGACATGACACTTGAAAAAGAAGAAGAAAATGATAGTAGGACATGAAAAAGGACGCAAGATGTACGTGGAAAACCCTAAAAGGATGAAAAACCACGGTTTGAGAAAGAATGGAATGTTCGTGCTCTGTTTAGATTGTATTATGTGTGAAAAGAGGCCAATCTTGTACAATAAGGTTGTTCTTTCTTCGTACCAACGTTCTACTCTCTTCTACAAGTGTCTACTTAGGTTCTTGCCTAAAACTATAGCTACATATTCCTCTTATAATCTGAGGAATATGACTGAATACAAAAACAAGTGTCAAATCATCATTTCTCTATTTTTGACCTCTTCATAGTTGTGATGTTATCCGTTGACTAGAGGGTAAGGAATTGCGCCAACGTGGCACTGGGACCCGTGGGTAGGTGACTTTGCCACTGCTTAGCAAACAAGTTCTTGACATTAAGAGGGATATCAGGAGTACTGTGATTGATATATGTGTTTTTGAGGTGGTCCAATATGCATTCAACCAATAAAGGGTGTCCTCATAGCTTCTGACCTTAGAAAGTGACTATGTCCCTTTTTGTGAGTGCTTGAGTACCATGTTAGGTGCAAATCTTACTTCCTTCTCAAGGCAGTCATTCCTTTAGCATGGACCAAGAACAAGATCCTGTAGCCAACGCTTCCTCTTCCTTTGCTCATAGTTGTTCCATATGTAAGGTCCAAATTCAACCACATATGCATTCTCCCATGCCTTAGTAGTGTTATACTGTTATGTACAAAGAGAATGATAAAGTAATTTGGACAGCATCTCCTTCAGGGGAATTTAGCATTGCTACCACTAGGAATCATCTTTGCAGCAAGAAGAGTGAGGCCCCTAGGTGGAAGCTGATTTGGTTCTCTGCTGCAATACCAAAGCACAACTTCGTAGGGTGGTTAGCAATGAAGGACAGACTCTCATCTAACGCAAGATTGATACAATGAGGTTTCACTATAGGGATACTCTATACTCCTATTATAAAATGATGATTGAAACTAGGAACCACTTGTTCTTTGAGGGCCCTTTAAATTTAGCAAAAGAATTTGGCAAGCCATAATGGAACTTAGTTTAATTCATAGTATACCCTATAAATGGGAGGAGGGGGTCAGCTGAGGAATAAATCGTCCACTCGGCAGTAACTTCAAAGTATCTTTGTGTTAAGAGCATTATCATTTGATTTCTAAAAAATATTCTATATTACTACCTCAAAAGCTACTTTATTTATTATACCATATCATTTTATAATAGACTTAACATCCCATTATTTATTTTATCATATAGCACATTAAAATAATATATTTACAAAAATAACCCAATACTTAAATAAAACTCAATATCCAGTTTTTTTTTTTTTTAGAATGAAAAAAAAAATCCAAAAGAAAAACTAAAACCCAATAAAATATTATTTTTTAAAAAATATCATCTTTCTAAAGTACAATCATAAAAGTAGGATGGTATTGTAGCTCAACTGTAAAACTATTTAGAATTGAAAGTGTGGGTAATGCAAGATTTATGGACTTTAACGCTATATTTTAGTATATTTGGAGTTTTAGCATGGCAGATACTGATGCTCTTAGTGGGCCACTGTTTATCATCTTTGGATACAGAGAAACAATAGAATTCATGGTGGAAGCATCAAAACCAAAGAGAAGCTGATCAAAAGTATAAAAAGTGCTATCAATTAAGAAGGAATAATGAAAGAACCCTTCCTTTTTTTATTATTTTTTATTATTATTATTATTTTTTAAACTCCTAACAGCAGCATTCTTGCCTACAATTTGGGGGTTTTACTGTGTGTAATCATTTTTACACATTTGTAGTGAGCTATAGTGTTAGGAGTAGCAAAGTTTTTGAGCCTTATAGGAATTTTAGCTATGAGCGTATATTGTAGGTTGTAGGTTGTAGGTTGTGCTATAGCTTATGCTCTACTTTGTGTGTTGTTTGTTTTGGGAAAAGTTTTTGAGTTTCCTTGTGGACCTCTTTTCTTGGTTTCCTTTGTTTTTTGGTAAAATAAAAAAAAGTTCTCAATTAACAAAAAAAAGAAAAAAAAAAAAAAAAAAGAATCCTAGCTGAGTTTTGGAATGCTAGCCGAATCATGGACAAGGATAAGAGACCTAAGTTAAATCGGTGTGGTGTTCACTGTACATATGAGTGAAAAACATTAGGATAGTGGATTAAAGGTGATGATATAGAAACAACATCTGCACAACACCAAAAAGAAGACCTTAAGAGAGTACCAAGGTAGTAACGGCCAAATACCCTTTGAAGGTCAAGTCAAAAAATTATCACAACTCTAGGGTGCCAAAGTTGGGGTGAATTATGCGTACCTCATTTTTTGAAGGTTTTGGCCTTTTTATAGTAGTGGGAATCGACCTTGGTACCATGGAAAAGAGGAATATTTCCTTGTAAAGAAAATCCTCATAAATGTGCGTAATTTAAGGGATCCTTTCCATATAAAGGCTTTATTGACTATGGTTAATTGTGGAGCACAAGTTATTTCCATTTGAAGTTTCTTGGGGCCCAAATAAGCCATGTTATTGCCACATGACTTTTTGCCACCGTCAACCTCTGTATCAGTCTGGACCGTTATTCGTCCACTGCAGATGACCCATTCTTCCCAGATCATCGGTCCACCTTCGATGCGTCGTTGCCGCCTCATCTTTTTGTCTGTCAACCTAGTGAAGTGACCCATGGTATGTCTTCATAAATTCTGGCCATCTACTTTAATTTCACCTTCTTTAGTTGCCCTCTTACTCCATGGACCCGTCGCCTATTTTTGTATGAATCCATGGTGTGAAGGTCTGGCCCTATCCTTGGGAAGTGTGTGGTGATTGATAGGCTAGCCTAGGGTCATTAATGAGGTGGGGACACGTGGCAAGCTTCTAGTGGTCGATTGCTTGAATCGAAGTGTCCCTTCGTCTTCCGCACTATTCCCTTTATAAATATGTTGCTCGTCCCTTTCATTTTTACATTTTGAATTTTTTGTTTGTTGATTAGAGTGCTACCATCCACTCTCTTTAAGTCGTCGCTCCGTTAACCTGGTGCCACCATTCTCTACGCTCTTCCCACCGTCCTTCTTACACCATCAAGCTGTAAGTATTCTTCCTTTTATTCCAAGTTTTTTCTTTTTGTCATTCTATTCATTCGTCCATCGTCTGTGTAAACCTAGAGTCTTAGGGCTTTTAGCTGTCACATGTAGGTGTCAGATGTTTAGTGAGGCGTCAAGTGGTCAATCGTTTGTTCGCGAAGGAGCGGGCTATGATTAGGTGTTTCTGCTAGGTCAAGTAGACCTCGGCACCTCCAGCGAGGAAAGGGTTCTGTCAGCCAACTCACCTTCCACAATGGAGGATGAGGTACGGGGTGAGGACGGGTCAGAGTATGATTTGAATGATGATCTAGACAGTGTAGACCCTCCTATCCAATCTGTTATAGGCCCTGTAGGGAATTTATCCTAGTCCCCTTGTGATGGTTAATGACTTTGTTTCCACCATCAAACAATCACACTTCAATACACTTAGGGAGAAGTACCAGATACCTGACCACATACCCATACGTCTACCCTTCCTGGGTGTGGAAGTTTTGTACGGTGCGATGTCTAACGGGCCGCGCCGGTTAACAATGGAGGAGTTCTTCCATTGTTACAGTTCATCCTAGATTGCCCAATCTAAGGGTATGTACAGTTTCCTACCTTTGAGTCCATTGCTTTGGTTAGTATGCGAGACCTTGGACTCTAACAGGAATTGGAAGGGTCGATATTTTTTTCTCCAAGGGGACGACTGGATGTGTCACGCCAACGACCAAGAGTACATGCCTATGGATAAGGCTTGGGGCATAATGCCTTCATCTGGTATGGGTTCGTCCTTCTTAGGTTCTTTTATACAATTTGTTTAATCATTCTGTCCGTAAGTTACCACTGAGTAGTTTGGTTTCTTCGAAAAAATCTTCAGGACCACCAAGCTGTCGGAGAGAACATGGGTTAAGCTAGTCACTTTAAATACTCTCCACTGGGACTGCGACGACCCTGAACCCACTATTGCTGCCCGTTGATACGACACTCAAATTTGCCGTTGTCTAATATATATTTTTGTGTTAGAAGCTTCCATGATTCTTACCTGCCTACTTTTATGCAGAAATGGAAGATAGAAGGAGAAGGGCTTACATCAAGCAGCAGGCTGCTGCTAAGAAAAAATAGGAAGGGAGCCTTCCTCCTAAGACTGGCTTGGCTCACGCGTCCACCAAAAGGCCTCTGTCTAAAAAACTGGACTGTCATGCTAAGAAGCCTAAAGTGGTGACGGGGCTAGCTGCCGGTCAAACTCTCGGCTCATTCAAGTTGCCCCCCAAGCTCGGCTCAGGGAAAGGTAAGGGCTTGATGGTTAGCTCGGACCATGTCAAGGAGAAGCCACCCGTCCTTCTTCACGAGGATTCCCAGTATGCCTTTAAGCAAATCATATCCATTATCAAGGGCAAGGACTCCGAGGACTTGGCAACCACGCCATTGAAGCTATGGGGGAGACAGGTTTGTTCAACCTTGCCTAGGTTTGTATACGTCCCAATACCTTTTCTTTGTACTTGTTTATTAATTTTCTTATCTTATTTTGTGGTTGGCTTAGGGAGATGAAAGGGTTGATGGAGCACTACCATTCCCCTGAGACGGAATTGGGGCATGTCCGTGCGAAGGCAAAAGCAATGGAGAAGGAGCTAACGGAGCTGAAAGCTTGGAAGGTCTGTTAAGAAGAGAAGTTCAAGACATTGGAGCAATTCCGGGGTGAGTTGGAGAGACAAGTGGAGGAGCTGGGAAAAGTCCTGAAAGACAAAGAGGATAGTCTCCGTCAGAAAAAGATGGACGCTATGCGAGAGTATCGATATTCTGATGTCCTTCTAAGCGAACTAGGCACATCCTTTGCTAAAAATTTCGACAATTGCCTTCATCAAGTTAAGGCTTCTTTCCCAGACTTGAATCTTTCGCACATCACCATAGATCTTGAAAGCCAAACTCCTACCCACCCCCTTGACTTTGAAGCGATGGACGAGCTTTTTGGTGATGACCCTAGTGACGACGATGCTCAAAAAGTTGGAACAAAAAAGTCCGTTGAGGATGGCACCCATCAACCCAAGGTCCAAATGCTTGATGACAAGGAGGAGGAAACCCCTATCGCCCTAGAGTAGCTTTTGTTATTTTTTATTTTTGTTCAAACTTGAAAATGTATGGGAGAACAGTACCCTTGTTAATTTTAACCATTGCCTATCATAGGATTTTATGTAGACATTCCTTTATGATATTTTGATTATATGCTTCATAATATACATCCGTCCATTTTGCGAATGAATTATCCTTTCATTTGTGAATGAATTGTCCTTTTGGGATGATCTGTCCAGTCTATTTGATGAATCAGTTTCATCCTTCTTATAATGGTCCGTCTAGTTTATGGACTTACTGAATAAAATTCCTCCTTCTTAGGATAATTCGTCCAGTTTATGGACTTGTTAAATAAGTTTCTTCTTTCTTAGGATGATCCGTCCAGTTTATGGACTTGCTAAATGAGTTTCGTCCTCCTTAGGATGATCTGTCTAGTTTATGGACTTGTTAAACGAATTTCATCCTCCTTAGGATGACCTGTCCAGTTTATGGACTTGTTAAATCAGTTTCATCATTCTTAGGATGATCCGTCCAGTTTATGGACTTAGTGAATAAGACTCTGGAAAAACATTGAATGTGTTTTGAATAAACTCTTCTTATTATAATAGATATGCAAGTTGAATTTGTTTATGAAAAATAAGAAAATTTCCTTTTGGGCTTTAAAAGTACTGTAGATAATAACAATAAAAACTAAAGTTATAAACTGGAAATGAGGAGTGTTGTTGCCTGCGCCCTTATCTACTGGTAGTATTTCTTTAGGTGTTCTACGTTCCTATGATGCTGCAACCTTTTTCTGTCCAGTGTCTCGAGGTAGTAGGTTCCAATGATGCGATTCTGTACAGTCCTTCCCAATTGGGTCCTAACTTCCCATGAGAGAGGTCTTTGGTGGCACTCGTTACTTTCCTCAAGACGAGGTTTCCTTTCTAGAAGTCCTTGTGTTTCACTAGGGAGTTATAGTGCTTGGCCATGAGGTTTTGGTATTGAGCTAACCTTTGTTCAGCCGTCGCTCTGATGTCATCTATTATGTCGAGCTGTAGGCGCATCGCCTTATCATTCTTTTCCTCGTTGTGGTTCGCTACTTGGTAGCTTGTGAGACCTGCTTCAGCTGGGATTACTGCCTCACTGCCATACATAAGTCGAAACGGTGTCTCTCCTATAGGTGTCCTTGCTGTCATCCTAGACGCTTATAGCACGCTTGGCAAGTCTTCTAGCCAGATACCCTTTGTCCCCTCGAGCTGAGTCTTGATGATTTTTAACAAGGATCGATTCGTGACCTCAATTTGTCCATTGGCCTGAGGGTGTGCAGGTGATGAATAGTGGTTCTTGATCCCCAGCTATGAGTAGAAGTTCCTGAATGCGTCGTTATCAAATTGTTTCTTGTTGTCCTAGACCAAGATCCTAGGTATATCGTACTTGCAAACGATGTTCCTCCATACAAAACTGCGTACATTCTTTTCTGTGATCGTAGGTGAAGTAGTCTATGCCGACTAGTAGAAATTTCAACTGCCTGACTGCTATAGCAAATGGTTTTATGATATCAAGCCCTTATTAAGCAAAGGGCCATGGGGCCGTCATTGGTGTGAGCTCCTTCGTCGGTTGCCTTATAAGGTTGCCAAACCTTTGATATTTGTCACATTTTCTGATGTACGCTTGTGCCTCCTTCTGCATAGTGGGCCAATAGTATCCAGCCTTAATTAGCTTATAAACTGAGGATCATGATCCCAAGTGGTTCCCCCACACTCCTTCATGGACTTCTCTCATGACATAGTCCACTTCCTCGGGGATAAGGCACCTCAGGTAGGGGTGGGAGAAACCTCTTGTGTATAAGATATCTTTGACCAGTACGAACCTTGCAGCGCAGAGTCTCAACTTCCTCGCGGCTTCCTTATCATCAGGCAATACGCTGTCTTTTAGGTAGGAGATAATTGGTGTCGTCCAGTTGCCTTCGATTCCTATCTTCAACACACTAATTGTGTTTATTATTGATGAGTTCTTAACAAAGAAGAGTACCTGACTGGGGGAAAGACTTGTCATTGGCTGATGCCACCTTGGCAAGGTAGTCGGCTCACTCATTCTCCTCTCTTGGGATTTGAACAAATTTGGCATTGAGGTAATGCGTCCGATTCTTCACCTGTTCGAGGTACTCCTTCATCCATTCTCCTCTACACTCGTAACTACCGTTAATTTGATTGGTGACAACTTGGGAGTCACAATGCACTATTGCACTCGTGGCCCCTGCTGCTCGCGCGAGATCTAGTCCTTCTATTAGAGCTTTGTACTCGACCTCACTATTTGTTATGGAGAAGTCAATTTGAACCATACACTCGACCTCATCTCCTTCTAGGCTATGAAGTATTATACCGGCTCCTTTCACATGTTTATTGGCTGACCTGTCTATGTGGATCATCCACTAGGGGTTCCCTTCTGCCCTATGTTCATCTGTGGGGGTGAATTCAGTAATGAAGTCGACAATAAACTACCCTTTTACGGCCGTATGCGGTTGATACTATATGTCAAACTCACTTAGCTTGATTACCTATAATGCCATCTGTCCAGCCACCTCTAGATTGCTCATTGCTCTTCGCAATGGTTTTTCTGTCAAGATAACTATAGTGTGGGCCTGGAAGTATGGCTTGAGCTTATGCGCTGCAGTTAACAACGTGAAGGCGAGCTACTCCATAGGGGGTACCTCCCTTCTACCCCTTGGAGCGTTTGGCTTGTGAAGTATACGGGTTTCTAGGCCCCGTCCTCTTCCCTGACTAGAGCTGTACTAACAGCAGTTGAAGAGACGGCTAAGTAGAGGAAGAGCTCATCTCTTGGTCTAGGTGGGCTTAGCAAAAGTAGGGAAGGCAGGTATGCCTTAAGATCCTCGAAAACTCGTTGACATTCATTAAACGTAGTGAGGTGCAGTTTAGGTCGCGAAAGACTGGGTCAGTAGCTCCTCCCACCTGTTGGGCTCCATCTTGATCTACTCCATCCACATCCACTCCCTCATCTTCTATGGGTGATGTGACTCTCGAAGACATCATGGCCCAGCTTCAACGCATGAATGTTGGCCTTGATACACTTTTTACTGAGCTGTATCAGGTAAATGTTCGTGTCAGTCGTATTGCACGGCAGCAGGCGGTCAAGGGTGGCTTCGCTCTTAAGGTTTCTTCTCTACCTCCTCTAGTGGGTTCTGATTCTGAGGCTAAAGATGATGCTAATGGTGATGATGATGGTGATGGAGATGCTATTTTTATTGATGAGATGTCTACTTGACACTCTTACACTTTGTCACTCGTGACAAAAAGGGAGAGTAGTTTTGGATATGAGAGTAGTAATATTTAGGGGGAGAGTTAGTATAAGACCACTTTGTTAGGGGGAGTAAGGGTTGATATCTTGAGGGATGTAGTGAGGATTACTTGTATCTTTTTCTTTTCTTTCTTTTAGAGATACATTGTTCTTGTACCTTCAGTCTTGTGACCATGTTTACATACATTGTACTTATTCTCTTTATATGTTGATGTATGTTTCTTTCACCTACCCCTTACATGCGTTGTTTCTTTTATCTCTTTATGCACATGTTTCTTATTATTTGTATACAATCTATTATTTTTGCTTCACACAAAGATGCCTTGATGTGTTTTGTTTAAAGTTTTTCAAAAATATAGGTTGCCAAAGTCTACTTGTCATGAACTCTCTTCTTCCAAAATTTTTCATGAATTTGTGTTAGGATAGATTTTATTGTATTCAACAAGTGAGTATAAGTTGAGTGATTTATGACTTCTCTTATATGTTCATTTGTTTGTTGTGGTTTTGTCACGGATTGCCAAAGGGGGAGATTGTTAGGACATATGTCATTATTTTATGTAATTGGTTAATCCTTTGACAAAATATACTTTACTTGTATTTGGGTAGATCTAGGATGTTTTTAATACTTGAAAAAACAAAGTTTCAAGATCAAGTGTTAAAGCCATGCAAGTCTGTCTAAGAAACATGCTGAAGAAGTGCCTTTCATTAAAGCTAGATAGCTAGCATCTATCGAGCTTAAGAAGCTGTTCCAACCTCGTGGATCGACAGTTGCTTGATAGCTTCTTGATAAATGGCATCTGTCGAGGTTTAAGAAAAACAGAATTTCTGATCTATTTTCTTCAAATCCGTGAATATGCCTTTGGGTTTTCTATTCTCATAACCCTAGACACATAAAAGGATTATTTTAAAGACCGTATCTGGTTACACAACTGAGAGCACAATTGCACAAGAGCATAATTCCATAAGTGTGACCGGAAACCTAGTTTGCCCTAGTTCTTGAAGAAGCTGCTGTGTTTGTACACTATAGTGCTTTGTGACCAAGCAACTTCACGATCTTCATGTGTTGAAGAGAAAAAAAAACTTTGCAGCCAACATCTTTCTCAAGTTGGTGATTAGAGTCGCATATTGGGATCCGCGCAATTGGTTAGTCACATACTGGGAGCTGTGCAATATAAGGAGAGATTGTTACTACAGAACAAGTCCAATTAGGTATTGGGGTAAGGGCTCAACTGTAGGTTGGTCTAAGGTACTGAGATTCCTTTACTTGTAATCGCTTGTTTTGATAATAATGGATTCTCGGGTGTGGTGCCTTGAAGGTTTTTCCCATTTGTAAACAAATCACGTGTTAGTTTCCACTGCATTTAGTTTATTGGTGATTTGTTTGTGCTACAAGGTGTTTGCATGTTAATTTGATTAATTAATAAACTTGGCTAATTAATCAAATCAATTTATCACAAAGGGTCAATACGTTGTTGGCTTATCAAGTGGTATCAGAGCAGGCAAACTCTGATTAAGTTTAATCCTTGCTGTGTTGATCCATTGACCCCTGTTGTCATGGCTATAACCGGCTTGTAGAGATCTTTACTTTCAAATACATCTTGTTTTTTCTAATCTCTATTTGTTTGAGCGTTTCAGAAAATACAAGTCTAAAAATTATTTGAATTCTCTTATGATGACTATTGGAAAAGATCTCAGTTTGACTAAGAAGAAACTAGACTATCTCAGAATAAAAATGTGCAAAGGAGTTCGTTTGAGAAGAGAGAAAATTAAAGGCTTAGCTTGTAAAAGGTAGATGAGAGAAAGCACCATCCCCACTGATCTGTCATCTAAGCACGAAGTGTGTTTTATGATGAAGTCTATATTTAAAGTTATGGACACATGCTTGTGGTACCTTGATAGTGGTTGCTCAAGACACATGATTGGAGACCGATCCCTTTTCAAGGCTTTCGAGTCTAAGAAAGGTGGCAATGTCACTTTTGGTGATGGGAGCAAATCACAGATTAAAGGGAAGGGAATTATCTTTCTACCTGGAATGCCGGATATTGCAAATGTTCTATATGTAGAAGGTCTAAGGGTGAACCTGTTGAGTGTAAGTCAGATATGTGATCAAGACTTCATGGTGCTATTCTCCTAGGGAAAGTGTCTTGTCATGGATGAGTCTGGAAAGAAACTCATAAGTGGTGTTCGCACTTTAGACAACTGTTATGGATTGGTTCCTGATGCTGATATTGTGTACAATAGCATTCGTTTGCCAAATAAAGATCTATGGCATCAACGGATGGGATATGCTAGTTAAGCATGAATTAGTTTTAGGGATACCAAAGCTTAGTAGAATGAGCAATGTGGTGTGTGGACCATGTCAGCTTCGAAAACAGACGAAAGCTAAGCATCCGGGCACTCAAACATCACCCACATCTAGACCATTGGAGCTTCTACATCTGGATCTTATGGGTCTAACTAGAATCGAGTCTCTTGGTGGTAAGAGATACATTATGGTTGTGGTAGATGACTTCACTAGGTACACTTAGGTCATTCTCCTACGATCCAAGTCTGATGCTCTTGAGTACATTGAAACTTTGTGAACAAGACTGCAAAACGAAAAGAGCTTGAAAATTGATCGAATTCGAAGTAACCATGGTAAAGAATTCGAGAACTCGTATATGAAGTCCTTTTGTACAAGATCAGGTATATCTCAAGAATTCTCTACTCCTATTACTCCTCAGCAGAATGGTGTAGTAGAAAGAAAGAACAAGGTTATTCAAGAGATGGCCAGAGCCATGTTGCACAATAAGGATGTGGCTAGAAACTTATGGGGAGAAGCCGTTAACACTATGTGTCATACGGTTAATAGGGTGTATTTTAGATCTGGTACCAAGAACACTCCATATGAGTTATGGAAAGGAAGGAAGCCGAATGTGAAGTATTTCAAAATCTTTGGAAGTACTTGTTTCATTCTCAAGGATAGAGAGAATGTAGGAAAGTTTGATTCCTGAAGCGATAAAGGAATATTTCTAGGCTATTCCTCTACAAGCAAGGCTTATCGAGTATACAACAAAAGAACTATAGAGACAGTGAATGTTGTTATTGATGAGTCTACAGATTCCGGTTCTGAGAAAGGCATTGAGGAAGTCCCTAAGGAAATTCTTCCTCTTGAGTCTAAGGAAGTTCAAGAAATTATTGAACAAGAACCTGTAACTCCAAGTACTCTAGGTACTCCTAGTGTAGTGGAAGATTCTGCAAATATATCCACTTCACTAGATTCTAAACCCCATGAAGAGAAAGGACCTTCCTCTAGGATTAAGCGAAACCATCCTCCAGAAGTTATTATGGGAAACATGAATGAACTGACATTAAGGAAACGTACGGTTGATAAATGTGTTGCTAACTTTGTGTCTTATTCTTGTTATTTGTCACAGGTTAAAACCACTAAAGTTGAGGAAGCTCTTCAGGATGAAATTTGGGTTGAAGCAATGCATGATAAACTGCTTCAGTTTCAGAGGAATGATTTCTAGACTTTAGTACCTAGACCGAAGGGTGAGCACATCATCGGCACAAAGTGGATATTCCGCAATAAGACTGATGAGGAGGGCAATGTTATCCACAATAGGGCTCGACTTATAGCTCTAGGATACTCACAAATGGAAGGAGTAGACTATGATGAAACATTTGCCTCAGTTGCCTGTATGGAGTCCATCAGAATTCTCCTTGCCTTAGCTTGCCATTCAAAGTTCAAGCTTTACCAGATGGGTGAAAAGATTGCTTTCTTGAATGGGCTACTTAAAGAAGATGTCTATGTGGCTCAACCAAAAGGATTCATTGATTCACACTTTCTGGATCATATGTTGTACTAAAAAAGGCACTTTATGGGTTGCAGCAAGCACCTTGAGCTTGGTATGATCAGCTCACACAATACTTGGTGTTACATGGGTTCACAAGTGGAAAGACTGATTAGACCCTCTTCATCAAGAAGGAAGATGGCGAATTGATAGTCGCTTAAGTCTATGTTGATGACATCATCTTTGGATTGAGTAAGGATGAACTTACTCATGGCTTCTCAAAACTCATGCAGGTCAAATTCGAGATGAGCATGATTGGAGAGCTGACTCACTTCCTTGGATTGCAGATTCGTCAACAAGAACCTTGTGAAAAAGTATGTTGCCAAAAGGAGAGATTGTTAGGATATACGTGGTTCACTTGTTAGGAACATATGTCATTATTTTATGTAATTGGCTAATCCTTTGACAAAATGCACTTTACTTGTATCTGGGTAGATCTAGAATGTTTTTAATATTTCAAGAAACAAGGTTTCAAGATCAAGTGTTAAAACTATGCAAGTCTGTCCAAGAAACAAGCTGAAAAAGTGCCTGTCATTAAAGCTCGACAGCTAGCATCTATTGAGCATAAGAAGCTATTCCAGCCCTGTGGCTCAACAGCTGCTTGACAGCTTCTCTACAGATGCCATCTGTTGAGGTTTAAGAAAAATAGAATTTCTAATCTGTTTTCTTCGAATCCGTGAATATGTCTTTGGGCCTTCTTTTCTCATAACCCTAGACATATAAAAGGACTATTTTAAGAGCCGTATCTAGTTAAACAACTGAGAGTACAATTGCACAAGAGCATAATTCCACAAGTGTGACCGGAAACCTAGTTTGCCCTAGTTCTTGAAGAAGCTGCTATGTTTGTGCACCACAGGTTTTGTGACCAAGTAACTTCACGATCTTCATTTGTTGAAGAGAATAAGAACTTTGTAGCCAATATCTTTCTCAAGTTGTTGATTGAAGTTACGTACTGGGATCTGTGCAATTGGTTAGTCACGTACTGGGAGCCTTGTAATACAAGGAAAGATTGTCACTACAGAACAAGTTCAATTGGGTATTGGGGTAAGGGTTCAACTGTAGGTTTGTATAAGGTACTGGAATTCCTTGTAATTGTTTGTTTTGATAATAGTGGATTCTCGGGAGTGGTGACCTTAAAATCACCCGGTGGAATTTTTGCCTTAGAGGTTTTCTCATTTGTAAACAAATCACGTGTTAGTTTCCACTGCATTTAGTTTATTGGTGATTTGTTTGTGCTAACATGTGTTTGCATGTTAATTTGATTAATTAATAAACTTGGCTAATTAATCAATTCAATTTATCATAAGGGGTTAATACGTTGTTGGCCTATCAGATGGTAGGGCGATCTAGAATGGCATTGTAAGTAGATGAACATTTTACTACTAGGAAAATGACATCCTTGGTGATCCGCTGGGTAATTGCCAACTGTGACTGGCAAGGTGACTAGTCCTAGGGGGTACACTCTTAGAAATGATATTAGGGCTTGACGGACTGGTGGGCTTGCAAGAGCACTTTTTTTTGTTGTTTGCTTGGGTTTGGAGTCGTTAAGCAGCACCTTTTTTATCCCTTCTACTAGCTCCGCCACCATTTGTTGTTCCTTTATGCACATTGCCTGTAAGTGGTCCTCTATATCTAGCATGGCGGTATAACATTCGCACGCCGCTACTTGATCTTCCCTACCTCTCCTACCTCGTACTCGGTGGGGAACTTGATCATTAGGTGGTAAGTGGATGTTACGGCCCTCCATGAATTGAGGGTTGGGCGGCCCAAAATGGCATTATAAGTAGATGAATAGTCTACTACTAGGAACGTGACATCCTTGGTGATCTGCTGGGGGTAATCGCCAACTGTGATGGGTAAGGTGATCGCACCTAGTGGGTACATTCTTAGAAATGATATTAGGACTGGACGGACTGGTGGGCTTGTAAGAGCACTTATTTTTATTGTTCGCTCGGGTTTGGAGTTGTCAAGGAGCACTTCTTCTATCCCTTCTACTAGCTCGGCCACCGTTTGTTGTTCCTCTATGCACATTGCTGGTACATGGTCCTCCATCTCTAGCATGGAGATATAACATTGGTGCGCCGCTACTTGATCTCCTTGTACTTCTCCTACCACGTACTCAATGGAGAACTTGATCATCAGGTGGTAAGTGGATGTTACGACCTTCCATGAATTGAGAGTAGGGCGGCCCAGAATGGCATTATAAGTAGATGAACAGTCTACTACCAGGAACGTGACATCCTTGGTGATTTGCTGGGGGTAATCGCCAATTGTGACAAGCAAGGTGATCGCGCCTAGCGGGTACACTCTTGTTCCTCCAAACCCAACGAGTGGTGTGTTAGTAGGAATCAACCATTCCTTCGCAATCCTCATTTGCAGGAATGCTGGGTAGTAGAGTATATCAACAGAGCTGTCGTTATCCACTAGGACCCTGTGAGTGTTGTAGTCCCTAATCCGTACGCGTACAACAAGTGCATCGTAATGCGGATGATGGAGACTTCGAGCATCTTCCTTCGAGAACATAATCACTGGGTTATTGATGTGCGCCATCTTTGGGACCAAACCTGTCGGCTGGACATTCTAAACCATTCGAAGGTTGGTCTTGCACGCCTTCTTAGTTGAATAGGAAGTTGTTGTGCCCCTTATAATCATCCTTATGTCCCCTATGGGCAGTTTAAGACGCTCACTTTCCCTCCAGAGGTCCTGCTCTTGTGGCTGGTTTGTCTTCTCTTTACTGACAAACCTCTATAAATTTTCTTGTCTAATCAAGGCTTCTATTTACTGCTTCAAATCGTAGCATTCGAACATATCGTGGCCATGGTCTCGATGGAAGCGGCAATACTTGTTCCTGGACCTCTTGTTAGGGTCATCTTTCAGCTTGCTAGGAAACGTTAATGATCCTTTATCCTTGATTTGCATAAGCACCTGATCAATAGCAACCTTTAGTGGGAAGAAATTTGTGAATCTCGCTGTGGGGGCCTTGGAGCGTCTATCCTCTCATGCGTCTCTCGTCCTTATGGCCTTCCATCCTCTATCCTGTCTTGCTTCTTCCTGTATTTCTCTCTTCCTAGGCTTTTCCTTGCACGCGAGTAGAACATCTTCCGCGTTCATGTATTTGGTAGCTGTGTAAAGCACGTCTGACATGGTCTTTAGGTCATTCTTGTATAGGGAAAACAAAAACTTACCCTTTCATAGTCCATTGGTGAACACCACTATGAGTATCTTGTCGTCTGCTTGATTAATCGAGAGGGCCTTCTTATTAAAGTGGTTGATATGAGACGTTAGCATCTCATCCTCTCATTGTTTGATATTCATTAGGCACGCCATCGATTTCCTGTACTTGTGCCCCCTAATAAAGTGTGAGACAAACTGGGTGCTTAACTCCTTAAAGGTACTGATGGAGTTTGGCATCAGCCTACTAAACCACACTCTTGCAGAACCTCTCAATGTTATAGGAAAGACCTGGCACATGATCTCATCCGTCACACCTTATAGGTGCATAAGGGTCTTGAAAGTCTCCAAGTGGTCTAATGGGTCCTTTGACCTGTCGTAGGCCTTTATTTACAACATTCGAAACTTCGGCAGGAGAGGGAATGAGGTAACGGGTGCAGTAAAGGGTGAGTCTGTCTAGTGTACTAGTTCATTAAGATCACTTGATACCCATCCTCTAAGGGCGTTCATCATCAGGTTCATCTGTTCCCTCATCATCTGCATATCTATGACCAGGTTCAGTGGGGCGATATCCATAGCCATCGGTATACTCATGAAATTATTGCCTTCCTACCTTTCTCGATTCTGTTTGTTGTCATTGTGCTGAGGGTTGTTGTCCTCTTGCTCCCCCTCTTGGTTTCGGGGCTCAATGTTCCTTTGGCATAGTTTTTCTTCTAAGTCATGGTTTTGATTGGTAAGGAGTTCAACTGCCACAGTGAGTGTTTGAACTTGTCTCTCAAGGTTCGCGATACATGGTTCATCTCCTTGGTTGTTGTTGGCTGCCATCAAGCGAGTAAGCACCATGCAACTCTTTGTCCAGGAAGCAGCAACACGGCTCACCTACGTTCTGTTCCCATAGACGGTGCCAACTGATGATGTTGAAAATCATCAGTAAGCTGTACAGCCCTTATGTGCTGAAACACCTGCATAACACCGAAAAAGAAGGCCTCAAGAGAGTACCGGTGTGGAACAGGCCAAATACCCCCGAAAGTCAAGTCAGAAAATTATCACAACTCTAAAATGCCAAAGCTAGAGTGAATTATGCGTATCTTGTTTTCTGAAAGTTTTGGCCTTTTTATAGTAGTGGGAACCGACCTTGGTGCCTTGGCGAAGATGAATATTTCCTTGTAGAGAAGATCCTCATAAATGTGTGTAATTTAAGGGACCCTTTCCATATAGAGGCTGTATTGACTGGGTTAATTGTGGAGTACAAGTTATTGCCACGCGGCCTTTTGCCATCGTCAACCTCAGTATCTGTCCAGACTATTATCTGTCCACTGCAGATGATCCGTTCTCCCCAGATCATCCGTCCACCTTCGATGCATTGTTTTTGCCTCATCTTTTTTCTATCAACCTAGTGAAGCTACCCATGGTAGGTCTTTATAAATTCTGACCATCTACTTTAATTTCACCCTCTTCAGAAGGGATTTTTGAAACAAAAGATTATTTTTAAGGTAATCTCTAATGAATGTATGCCTTGATAGGGGCCTTTGTACTGAATGAGCCAATGAAAGGACAATAAATTAATTTTTAACCACGTGCATGATCTCTGGCTCTTTAGATCAAATGGAATTTGTCAAAGATCCTTAGGAAGAAGACTTATATCTCCCTCAACTTTTACCTATAAAACAATCTTTAATTACAAAAAGAGGAGTTTTATGGTTTGTTTGGATACCGTTTATTTTGTTGAAACTAAAAACTTATTACTGAAAGTACTGTAGATAAAGGTAAACGTTAGTTGAAATAGTACAGTGGGGCCCATGAATAGTACCAAAAGTGCAGTAGAGCCCATGAATAGTACCAAAAAAAAGTTGAATAGTAAAATAATTTTCAATTATAATCTGCATCCAAACAGAGGCCTAATAAAGAGAAGAAAATATAGGAAAGGAGATCACAGATTAGCTCGATAGAATAGGCAAAATTTGGGAGAGGTTGCCGTGTTTCATTCAACGGAAAATAGTTTTTGAGAAATATATTACGTTTATTTTTTGGTTGCATTCTTAAAAATACTTTGGAAAATATTTTCAAGTGTTTGGTTGCATTCTTAAAAATATTATGGAAAACATATTTTCTATTTCTTTCTCACATTTTCTCATCTCCTAAGAACATATATAATAAAAAAAAAATTAGATTAAAAAAATCGTGATTGGGGATAGGTAGTGGTGGTGGCTGGTGGTTGGCTATCGGAGACCGAGGACGTTAGTTGGGGGATGTGGTGGTTAGGTGGCAGACAATGACGGGTGGAGATTCGATTGATATGTTTTGGGTAAGGAAAAAAATGGTTTACAAAAAATGAAAGCATAAATTAAGTTTTGCTATAAGAGCATTCACATCTGGTTTCTAAAAATTTTCTCATTTTACCATTTCAAAAGCTACTTTATTTATTATACTATATCATTTTATAATACATCTAACATCTCATTTCTTATTAATCTCATCTATTCATTAAAAGATTAATTTCACCACCTCTTTTTCTCTTTCTTCCTCTCCTCACTCTCTCTTTGTCCCTCTTCCTTTTCATAAAAAATAATTAAAAAAACCCAGCCACCACTAGGAAAAAAAAAAAAAAAAAATCCTAACCACCACTACCATCAGCCACTGCCATCAACCCAACCAAAACCATCACCATCAACCCACTCTTCCTCTCCATTTCACAGTGTCTAAAAGATCAACACCACTACCACTCATATTCTACCTTAAAGCAACCAACAACCACATCAACACACCACCGACTACCACACACACACAACACCTAAACCCATAAACCTCTACCCAAAACCACAATAGCCAATCAACCACCAACATCATTCATTGATCCATCCCTACCACCACCATGAACCTAACTCACAACATAATAGAAAACAGTGAAACCTGGCCCACCCACCCCCCACCATGGCAACCTCCACCTTTACATACACAAACCCATAAATGACCCATAACAAAAAGCCACCCCTTCACCACCACCATGGCAACCCCCACCTCCACCATCATCAGTCACCTACCACCACAGCAACCCCCTACCGCCACCACCACATCAGTGACAAACCCAACCATACCCACACCGACACTCATCAAACCCACCACTACTGTAGCCACCCACCACCGCCAAACTAAAACCAAAACCCACCACAAATTGGACAACACAACCACCACTGGATAGGTGGAGACTGAACCGAAACAGAACGGATTGATGGAGACTGGATTGATCTTTGCTTCTTTGTTCTATCGGCTTGGAGGCCCAACACTAGCATCAAAGGGGCAAGTTAGAGATAGAGTGTCAGAGATAAGATGAGAGGACCTAGGCTCGAAGGAAAAGAAAAGAAAGATAGATTTGGTGAGAGAGAGAAAAGGAGTGAGGACTTAACGACCCACGCTAGACCTAATAGATCTCAACCAACCACACCCATGCCAATCTCAACCAACCACGTGCCGATTGCAACCCACCACACCCATGCCAGACCCATTCTAGAAAAAATCTAGCATCGTGAGAGAGAGAGAGAGGGAGAGAGAGAGAGAGAGAGAGAGAGAGAGAGAGAGAGAAGGGAAGTGAGATCAAAGGGAGAATGGGAGACAAAGAGAGAAAGAAAGTGTAAGGACCAGAGAGAAAAATGTAATTTAATATTATACAACATGCTATAGTAACATCTTACAAGTAACACATTATTGTAGTACTATTGTAAACATATTTGCAAAAACATGCTCGAGTATGCATGTTTTTTATGCTTTGATGCTGAAATATAGCATATTTTACCATTTGGAAGCGTGGATACTGATGCTCTAAGTGCTTTTTATTTTATGGTCAATTGGAAAAGAATTTTTGGTTAAACAACATTTTTCGTTACCCTAAACACTCATAAATGTGAAAAATATTTTCTAGAAATTAATTTCCATCAAACTAAATACAATGCAAATTCTAGATTTGGATGAGGCGTTCCAGTTAAACAGATTCCTGTGAAGCAAATATTATATATATATTATATTATAATTTTTTTTGAGAGAGTTTCAACCTATGACGTCTGCTCCTAATAATAGCTCTTTATTATCAAGATCAAGAGATCAATTAGTTTTTTGGTGTAGGCGAGAATTGAATTTCAGATCTCTTATACAACATTTAGAGACTTCACCAGTTGAAACTAACATTAATTCTTTAAAACCTTTGATAATGGAGCTGTAATGGGAGTAGTATTTTAATTTCTTTAAATATTTTGCAATAGATTTCTACTTTTTTTTTTCTTTGATCCAATAATAGATTTCTACTTAAAGAAAGCTAATTAAGTTTATAATTTAATGTACTTATAATGAGTTACATGATAAAATTATGTTATTCAATTTTTAATATTTACATGGATCACATAGCGTAAACACACAATATACTATCCAACTTTTTTTTTTTTAATAGATATTAATATTATATAAGGTAAATTATAAAACTTTACAAAAAAAAAAATGGTAATAGAAGTCCAATTTGAGTAGTTTTATTTATTTATTTATTTATTTTTAATTTGAAATTTTGTCCATAACTATAGTAATCATTTTAATGTACATATAGTGTAGTATAATATAAAAATAAATAAAGAAAAATAAAATAAAGAAAAAGTAGGAGACATGGATTTGGTAGAATTATAGTATGTAAGACACAATTTTTATTATACATTATATTAGTCAATAATTTGTGCAATATAATACCAACAAAATTCAATAGATATTATATTAGTTACTACTATAATATGCACGTTCAGGGAAAACTTCAATGAAATATGATATTCTCTCTCATTTATAATTTTTTTTTCCTGAAAAAGGAATTTGATAATTATGATAAATATTTATTAGGGTTGTATTTTTATATTAAACTAATTATTTCATAATTTAAAGGAAATTTATAGTAGCAAGATTCTTTTGATAAAAATGTAGCAAGATTCTTATTAATGGTATAAACACAAAAAAGTAGAATAATGATATTAAAAAAATATGAATAATGCTCATGATACAAACTATTTTACAAAAAGTTGTATAAATTGTTGATGTGATGAGTGATTATTAGTAAATAAAAAACTGATATTAATGGTGAGCGTAGATGAAAACCAATAAAAGATTGACCACATCAATATTTTGTAAAAATGTTGTAAAATAATTTTTTGGCTGTATCATTGCTTAAAAAATATTAACTTTCAAAAGATTATGTAACAAAATTAGAAGAAGTAAACAAAAAGACAAAGTATTTCATTTTATAAAATACACCAATGTCAGTTTCTTTAAAATTTTCTCCCTTTTCCACGTGTGTGTATTAAAAATATTTAATATTTTTTTAAAAAAAAGTATAATGTAAGAAAAAAATCAACAAAATATGATAGTTTCTTTCTTTTCAAAAAATAAAAATGATAGTTACTAAATATTAAATCTGATAATTATGATAGTTATTAATGTGAATTTGTTATAATTGTCTTTATATATGGAACTATATTTTCTAACTTAAAAATAAAATATGACATGTCATGATTCCAATAGAAGATGTAAATATAGGAGGTTTTTTTTTTTTTTTGGGGGGGGGGGGGGGGGGGAATATATCAAATTTTAAATAAAACACAAAAAATTCTTTCAAAAAAAAAAAAAAATACAACACAAAAAATTAATCTAAAATTTTATTTTTTTAAGTTAATGATTTGTCACTAATTACATTAATTGCTACATCCGTTTGTAAAGCTTTGTTTAATATTAAAATTGATATATAGTTCCCTTATGATTTTCCTTAGAAAAATAGCATAGAAAATATGGCTTATCTAGTAAACACAAATTGAGACTTTCATTTTCCGTAAATTATGTGAATGATTTTGAAATAAGCTTATATAGTATTATTTTTCTTTGAATGTTTGGTGGCAATAATTAAATTACTAATTATTATATATGCAATTGCTACTTGACATAAAGTGTATCAATTACGTCTTATAATTAATTATTATATACACAATTTTTATATAAGTAAATTTGGTAGTACATTTTGCATTATCACATGAAATAATATTCTACGTTTCGATAGGTTTTAGTCACAATTTATATAAAAATATGTTAGTTTTAGTTAATATTGACTTACTGAAGGTGGGAACTAAAGTGGTGAAAAAAGTTCATAGTTTTCATTAGAAAAAATTTAAAATTAAGATTTATTTTGCAACTATCGGATCCAAACTCTATAAGAATTAGGTAATTTACTAAAATTTTTAAAAAAGTATAACCACTTAAAATAACTATATAATATATGTTTTATTTATTTGTAATTTTGAGACCCAAAAAGCTTAGCATATGAAGTATTTGGATAGGAAATTAGAGATATATATATATATATATATATTTCTATTTGCATGTTGTAAATAATTTATTACACAATTGTTTTGAATTAAGACTAGAATTGTCCTTGTAATTTGGTTGGGTGAAGAAACCTTATTTCAACACTTTTAAAAGCACACGGATAGATCTCTCCCTATAAGGGAATAGAGTAATTCTATTTCAGGGCTTTTATAGCGTTGGTATAAGTGAACCCTATTCCAACGCTTTTAAAAGCGTTGTGATAGTTCTCCCCCATAAGAGAATGGAGTAATTCTATTCCAGCACAGCTAACAGTGCTGGGATAGGTTAACTCTGTTCCAGCACTTTTAAAAGCACTAGGATAGGTCTCCCTCGTAAGGGAATAGAGTAATCCTATCCCAACGCTTTTATAGCGTTGGTATAGGTGAAGTCTATTCCAACGCTTTTAAAAGTGTTGGGATAGGTCTCCCCTATAAGGGAATGGAGTAACCCTATTTCAACGCTTTCTAAAGAGCGAAGATAGGTTGACCCTATAAGGGAATGGAATAACCCTATTCCAGTGCTTTTAAAGTGCCGGGATAGGATCTTTTCAAAAAAGAAAATAATTATAAAAAAATCGGTAATTCTGACCTATAGCGGCGGTTTAAAAACACTACAACAAGGCTTCCTATACCAGCGGTTTTGAAAACCGCCGCTATAGGTCTCCTATTGCAGCAATTTATGAAGCGTCAATGTTGAAATGTCGTAATAGGGTGTCCTATACTAGCGGTTTCTAAAAGCGTTACTACAAGTTAATTTATTACAGCGATTTTGAAAAGCGTCTGGAAAAAAACACTGCTGCAGGATGATTTTTTTTGAAGTGTACTGGTAATTTAGTTATTTGTTTAGATTCTAATGTCACAATAAATTGATGCGAATGATGACGTAAGTTCCTAAATAGTAAAGCCCTCTGCATGGTTTAGGAGTAATTCTTAAGTACTCCTAGAGTATAGAGAATGATTTTTTCTCTTCTCACATTTATGGTTAGGTTCACTAGTTAAGTTTATAGTAGGGTCTTCCATGAATATGAGAAGAAGGAGCACCATTTTTCTGTGCTCCAGAAGTACCTAAAGAATTTTCCATGGTTTAGATTTTATCACATTATCTTTAATATATTATATTTGTTTGTATTGTGATGACATGACATGATCAATCCAAATAAATTAATTTCATAAATAATATATGTAAGACCTATATCATTAACTTTAGACGATTTTTTATACTTTGATTTATAATACTACTCATCACATGAAACTAAAAAATTATGAAATTAACTGGTAAAGTGATTTGGGATGGATTTAGAATCTAATCTTCGGAAGGTCCAAGTATGAATTAATTTTTTTTTTGGAATCCAGGTTTAGAATAATATATTAAAATTTCAGGCTAAATTAATGTTAGGACATATGTAGTTCAAGTCTGTGAACATATGTCGCTATTTTATGTAATTGGCTTATCCTTAGACAAAACGCACTTTACTTGTAATTGGGTAGATTTAGGATGAGTTTAACACTTCAAGAAACAGTGGTTCAAGATTAAGTGTTGAAGCCGTCAAAGTCTGTCCAAGAAACAAGCAAGGAAGTGTAAATTTTTAAAGCTCGACACATACCTCGATAGATGCATCTATCGAGCTTTAAAGAAGCTGTTTTGCCCGAGCCTCGACAGCTTCTCGACACCTCTCGACACCTCCATCTGTCGAGAATTAAAGAAAACAGATTTCCAAGTCTGTTTCAAGTCTAATCCGTGAGTGTGTCTTTGGGACTTCTTTTCTCCTAACCCTAGACATATAAAAGAATTATTTTAAGGGCCGTCAAGTAGCAGCAGAAGATACAAGTTGCACATTCTTTGAGGACTTGTTGTTCATGCAATTTGTGATCAGAAAGACAAAGTTCGTGCCCTAGTTCATCTCTGATGATTTGAAGAACTTTGCAGCCAACTCTCTCTCTCTCTAGTTGGTAATTGAAGTCGCGTACTGGGATCCGCGCATTTGGTTAGTCACGTACTTGGAGCCGTGTATTGAAAGGAGAAACTGTCACTACAGAACAAGTCCAATTGGGTATTGGGGTAAGAGTTCAACTGTAGGTTGGTGAGGTACTGTGATTCCTTACTTGTAACTGCTTGTTGTGATAATAGTGGAGTTTCGGGAGTGGTGACCTTAAATCACCTGGTGGGGTTTTTGCCGTAAGGTTTTCCCCATTCGTGAACAAATCACCGTGTTATTTATTTTCCGCTGCATAACTTAGTTTCGGTGATTTGTTTGTGCTGCCACGTGATATTGCATGTTAATTTGATTAATTAAAAACTGGGCTAATTAATTAATCTAAGTTATCACAAGGGGTCAACGCATTTGTGGCCTGTCAATTAATATAGACAAAACAAAATGAGCACATATTCATTGTTAACATATTATAAACAAAAAAAAAAAAAATACAAAATAATAATTTCTCAAAACATTTCAAATCAAACATCTATTAAAACAAAACTTAAGGTTCTTTTATATCCCAAAAATCATTCATGATTGATAATTAATTAAATTTCACAACAATTTTCCTTTCAACATACAAATTAAAGAGTCCTTTAGAAATTCATCTTCCTTTTTGTTGCAAAATCTAATTTTGATCATATTCATTTTCAAAAATTTTTGTTTCATAATTGCTGTAGGAGAGTAAACACAAATAAAACCATTCCATAAGTTTATTGGTAGGTTGTTAATCTTCTATTAATTCTTTACCAATCATTGGCATAATTAAAAGAAAAAGAAAAAGAATAAAAAAACACATTTTTTCTTTGGGTCTAATACCATCTCTATCAAAAATTTGAGGGAAAAAACTAATATTAAATGTATTGATCAAGAAAAGCCCACATGCATATATATCCAAGATTAGCTGGCTATCTTAGAGTAGAAATAAAAGAGTAACCTTATTTAAATTTTTTTTTTTGAGAATTAACCTTATTTTATTGAATGTCCTTAATCCCTTATTTCTTGGTTTGCCCTTAATTTTTTGGGGAGAATTTTTTTTTTTCACTAAAGGATCATAATTAAATTTAAAAAAAAAGATATTTTATATAAAAAAATTATGTTAAAGAGTCTTTTTTTTTTTTTTTGAAAGACCACATGTCTCGAGACTCGAGTCAGCCAACCATTTATTTTATTTTTATTTTTTATTTCTTTTATTCTCTATGGGCCAATTGAATTCTAGAGAGAACAAATATTGCCACTAAGGGTCAACATATTTATATAACTTTATATTATAAAAAAATATATTTGGGGGATGCGGAACCATGAGCTCCCTGCTTGGTCCAAACGTAGACATGTCTCTGAATGTAATGATTAAAAAACCTAAGAGCCTATTCTTCAAACTTCTGTTTTCATTTATTTCTCGTCATTCTCTTCAAAAATTAAACATCTACTTCAACGACACTATCTATCAAAATATGAAAGGCAGACTTAGTTTTTGAGGGCCTTAATTAACTATAAATTGTTTGAGAATTAACATCTTAGGGGGTCTTTTTGAGGAACTCATACATCATTTTAAGGCGCTACTTAAATTAATTACTATCTTTTTTTGATGGGAATTACTATCTTTAACTTAAAAGTTTAAGCTAACAGATTTAGGCCTAATAGTTTTATATTCGTTAAAAGAGTTAACCACTTAATTAATCGATTTCACCATGAATATTCCAGCACACATACTGATTTATTGATGAAAAATAATTCCAGAATACCAGAGTTCAAGTACACCAACAAAATATGAGCAACATATCGTTTTCTCTTTCAAAAGCCTTAACAGACTCGTAAGAGAAAGAAAGACATCAAGATAATTATAAAGTATCTCGGAAAACATCAAATAAACAAGCACAAGGGAAACAAAAGGATAGGATAAACCCAGACATCATCTCTGGACAAACCAATAGCAGAAAGTTTACATGAAGTTGTAGGAAGGCCCTCCAACCCCAAATTGGTTCAAGTTCTGGTTCAGCATCTGCGGCACACCAGGTTCCATGAAATCATCATTGTTCTCAGGTTGGTTCAAGCCCATGTTCGCCAGTTGATGATTAGCTTCGAGCATCTCTGGCAGTTGCAGTTCTGGCTGATAAATCCCAAAGAACTTCATCAGCAGTGCTCTTTCTTTCTTCAGATCCTCATATTCAGCTGCAGTAATTATTACATGGTTGTTTAAGAAGGGGGTTGTCTATTTCATACAATGTCTTGTGTATGTTTATAAACTAAAAATGTGATTTAAATCATGTTTTTAGTTATAAAAACAACCATAAGTTCTTTGAGCATAAGTTCACCGGAGAGAGTGTGTGTGTATTTACCTTCTTTGAGCATAAGTTCACTGGAGAAGGCATCAAGTTTTTGTTTCATAGAATTGTTTTCTTCTCGTAGAAGTGAGTTTTGGCGATCACTATATGTAATCCTAGGGGAATTGATCGCTAATTCGGCCTGCATATATATAAATATATATATATAATTAGAAAAAGAAAAAAAAGAAAAGGGAAATCCGAAGTTTCAATATATTAATTAATTAATTGATCGATGTTAGAATGGAAGGAATTAACCATAGGCACACACACCCACGCACAAGACCATGAGCATGCTGAGATTCGCAAATCACCTGGAGAGCCTTCACTTCAGTTTCAAGTTGCAGAATATATTGAAGCTGTTTGAGTCGATATTTCTGCGAGTATTGCCTGCTTGCCAGAATTCTACGGGCCAAAAAAGTAGAGAAAGACACTAAATTTAAATATCTGAGTGGGGCAAACATATACTTGCAAACATATAAAGCTATACATATATTGTCTACGTGCTTAATGAAAACATATTATATAAAGAATACTTAACATCAATCCGGACATTATAATGCCATTCACGTAAATATTCTTATATTAAAAAATATTTACAAAAACAGCATATCTATTTTATTATGTTTATTTGTTTAGATTTTATATTTAAAAATAATCCGCATTGTATTATTTTTGTAATAAAGACTACGTACATAGTATTCATTTTTGCATCTACAATATCTTAGAATAGATGCTATAATACTTCAAAATTTTATTACAATACAGTCATTTTTATAAAAATAATAAATTATTATAGAAAGAATTTGAGCTTAACATTTTTGAAAGCTAACTATATATTGTACTCTTTTCTCTCCAATTAAAATTTTACTTTTTATTTTCTTTTGATCTATCCTTAATTTTCTTTGATAAAATTTTTGAAGCTTAAAAAACTTAAAAAACAAGAAAGATCTCTCTATTTTCAATGGAACTAAATTTAAGAATCAAGGCGGCAAAACCTGCTACTAACATAAATATGTTTCCATATAGTCACAAACATACAAAACTATACATATATTGTCTATGTGCTTAATGAATAAACATTAAATAAATAATATTTAAGATCAATATGGAGATTATATTACTACTCACGTAAATATTCTGATTAAAAAAAACCTTGTAAAGATAGCATATCTATTATATTATATTTATTTTCTTTAGACCTTTTATATAAATAAGCCAAGTTATTCTTTTTTTTTTTTTTTAACTAAATTTAAATATCAAGCTTTCCTTTTTGTGTGTGTTTGTTTCTCAAAAAATAGAAAATTAAATATCGAGCACGACAAAACCTACTACTAACATAAATACGTTTCCGTATACTCACAAATATACAATGCTATAAATATTTTTTCTACGTGCTTAATGCAAATACATTATATAAATAATACTTAAGATCAATCCGGACAATATAATACTACTCATGTAAATATTATCATATTAAAGAAACCTTTACAATAGCATATCTATTATATCATGTTTATTTGTTTAGATTATATAATATATACAAATAAGCCGTGTTGTATTAAAAAAAAAAAAAAAAGTTAAGACTACATAGTAACCATTTTTGCATCTACTGATCTACAACCCTAGAATAGACGTTATAATACCTCAAAATTTTGTTCCGGTTCACTCATTTTACAAAAATTATAAATTATTATAGAAAGAATTTGAGCTTAGCATTTTTGAAAGCTAACAATATATATATATATATATATATATATATATATATGTGTGTGTGTGTGTGTGTGTGTGTGTGTGTGTGTGTGTGTGTGTGTTTGTGTGTGTATTCTCTCTAATTAAAAATTTTGCCTATTATTTTTCTTTTGATCTATCCTAAATTTTCTTTGATAAATGTTTTGAAGCTTAAAAAAAAATTAGAAAATAAGAAAGATCTTTCTATTTTCAATGGAGCTAATCCGTAATCCATGCCATACACAAAAAAAAAAAAAAATAAATAAATAAATAAATAAATAACGAGATATGATTTTTTCCCCTCTATTTTACTTTTTGCCCAAATATGAAATTTGATAATTTTGATATTTTATTATTAATCTTTTATTTTTTTTGTCAAAATATGAAATTTAATAATTATTGTATTCATAGGTAATTATGCTATCTTTTATTTTAATTGTGGAAAGAATCTAGTGGATGACTTAAATATAGAACATAATTTAAATTTAATTAAAAAAATAAATAAAATTTATTTTATAGACCACAGAAGAATCTCTATAGAAGGAATAGATGTGGAATGGGGATTTATATAAAGAGGTGGACAAATTAATATACCTTCTGAGCCTCTTGGGGTCAACGTTGGATTCTGGATCACGAGGACCTTGAGGGGCCTGCTGGTTCTCAGTTTTGGGCTCACTTGCAATAGCTGCAACTCCTTGGACAGAGCTACCACTTGCATTGTTACAGGGCATACCAGTGCTAACATTTCCATGCGATGGTGGAAATGGAATAAAGGAGGTGTTGGAGCCATCATTCCCTTGGGTTGGTACCATCGAATTAAATCCCTCCATTTCTTCAACAAATAACCTGCAAAAGTGAATGAAACAACAAAAGTCTAATATGAGTCTACAAATACAATACAGTAGAAGTGTAACGAAAAAAAGAAAAAAGAAAAAGCTTTTTCACTCTCTAATCTCTATTCATACTTACGCTAAACAAAAAGGAAGAAATGATTAGATGCAGAAAAAGTTGAGAATGCCTCACCTTTTATAGATGCTTGGGTAGGAAAAATCTACACGTTACTGACAGCCGGTTATTCAGTCTCTGAGAACTATTAATTCGAAACACATATACATGGCACCGTACTGTTGGCACCATTTTTGGAATGGACTGCCTCCCAATAAAAAACCCAAATTACCCATGTTTATATGTCCTAGATTAGGTTGAACTTTGAAAACATTTGTCATTTAGATATTTACATCATTACGTTTATATTCTAGTTTGGGTATCCATTCTGGCATTATTTAGGTTTATATCATCCTTTAATTATCTTAGAGCCTATCTTGTAAGAGCAGATTTAAAGTGATTAAGAGGTTCCCACCTATGTAAGAACTCAGCAGTTGTCATCTAGTGTGATGTGTATATGCCAGTAAGCTTCCTCTGAAAGCCTATAATGAGATTTTCAAAAACATGAAACCCTACTAAATTTGGTGTGCAGTGTTGATACTAAATATGGAAAAACTATGAATTTCTATTAGCCAAATAAATCTAGATACACAACACTTTCCATAACTTGTTGAAGTGACGAGTTATGAGTAGTGAAAACCATATATAACAGTAGGACTTTTTTTTATTAAATTCATGATATGACTAATGACTAAGCTAGAATTCGGCTCGATGGAGAGGGGCAAAATTTACCTATGACCGTTCACATTTATGTACACACATTCAGATTTATACATATAGTATTCAAGACCAATTTGAATCATAATAATTCATTCGTGAATACAAAACAATATTTGAATGTAAAAAAAAAAAAAAAAAAAAAAAAAAATCCACAATAAAATAATATATTCATTATATTATATTTATCCATTAGGGTTTCACATGAATATATAATCCGGCTTTTGATTTTCTTACTGTCATAATCCTACTTATGGATGGAAAGATTTTTGGTTAGTAGATAGACATTAAGTACAACTTACATAAAATTCCGTTATATCGGTAAAACTATATTACCGGTCTATTTATTTAGCTTACCATACATACCAACTTATTTTTACATGAGAAGTGTTATATTCACAATACTTTTACAAAATTACTTTTTTTATTTCTAACAACATGCCAGCAAATAACCGCAAGTAACAACATGCCACATAGGATTTATTGTGGAAGAGTTGGCTACATAATATATATATATATATATATATATATTATTTTTAACAAATGCACAATATTTTAAAACCTCACTTTTTATAAATACATCTATATTTTTATATAATTTATTTCTTAAAAAAAATAGGTCAATTAAAATAATCTCCTCTAAACAAACTTTATGAAATTTTTTTTACTTAGAATCTTTAGAGCTAATTAACTTAAAAATAATATCGTAACTCTGGAACTTATTATGTAATTATTCCTTGTATTTTATTGCTTATATCTTATATGAAAGAGAATAGTTATTACATACAAATACTTCGAGCACGTTTGAATTCAATAAGCGGCACCTTTCGACACCAGCGACTTACCCTAGTAACAAGGTGCCACATATATGCCACAGTGTCTTCATCGGCCAAATTTGGGGTGTCTCATAAGTAATGAATGAAATAAACTGACCAACAGCAAAAACACCAATTTTTTATAATAATAATAAAATGTATAATTTCATTTTCTAAATTTACAGCCAAACATGAATATTATACTAACTAATTAAGAACTTAACTAAATTTGTCAATACCTAAACCAATATAATAATAAATTAAGCAATTCTTTATTACAAAAATGAAATATCAAATCACCGCATACTTTTAAAGTGATGGTTACTCCATAAGTATAAAGTTTCTGTAGGCTGTGAGGAGGGGGAGGGGGAGGGAGGGGGGATAAGAGCCGGGGTTTAAGTCTCTAGAAGGGAACTTCAAAAGCCCAATCAGTTGGATACCCTCAATCCAATCTCTTGGCTTCCCCTCATCAGAAGCCCAATTATTCTCGAAGCTAATAGATAGATGTTCTCTAGTAGTCCTCTTATCATAAAGTTCAAGCAAACTCTAATGTAGGATATTGTTCTCCCTGCTCAAGACCTCTAAGGTCTTTAACTTTATCATCATCCCATGTAGTCTTAGCATCTTTATATTCTTCATCACCTATTACTTTCTTATCTAAACCACTATTAGGCAATGAGAATTTCACCCTCTTGGCATCATCACCATCAATCCCAACTCTCATCTGTGGAGTCTTTTCAAAATCTTTAATTTCATTGAACTTCTTTTTACAGGTCTGCACAAGAGTCTTGTACATACCGCAGCAAGCATGCCCTCTTGCAACAACTAATGATCTCTTCCATCTTCCATTACTAGGGTAATTACAATAACTTTCTCGATCCATAGCCAATGTAAAAAACACATTTATCTTTAAATCTAGAACATGTTGCACAACCTTCAATATCACGGTGTTACCAACATTGGTTTCTATGCATACATCACCAATTCCCACAATTTTCAAATAACTAGAATTACTCATCTTCACTGCACAAAAGTTCTTTACTTTGTACGTGGTAAACAACCCTTTCGTAAGGTAACATGGTGGGAGGCTGCCGAATAAACAACTCACTCAACATCATTATTAGCAACATGCTCACACTTTTGCTCTTTAACAAAGAGCACTACAGTATCCTCAACAATCACAGCAATTGTAGTATTTTTCTCATTATCATTCTTTTCCTTTTTGCCTTTAGTTTATTCTTTATTCCGATGCCAACAATTTCTTCTTATATGACCCATTTTTCCACAATAGAGGCATTAACTAGTTTCCTTAAATTGAGATCTATCTCTTAATTGTGACCTATGAGTGAACTTAGCACAATCATTAGATCCTCTAATTCTACCTCTGCTATTGTCCTTAGTGACAAAAGCTTGATTTTGTGCATTGTCTATATTCGCATCTCTCCTGCGAACATCCTCACTTAAAATTAAATCTCGAATATCATTATATTTGAGTTATTTTCCCTGCAGAAATACTCATTGCCCTTCTCATGGCTTCTCAATTGTTTGGTAACGAAGCCAAAATAATCAATGTATGAACCTCATCATCAAATTCAATTTCCACTGAGGATAATTGATTTGTGATCATATTGAACTCATTCAGATGTTCCACTATAGGAGTGTCTTTTGCCTCCTTCAAATTGTATAACTTCTTCATTAAATGCACTTTGTTGTTAGCCAATGGATTTTCGTACATGCTAGATAAAACCTTCATCAGATCCATTGTGGTTTTCTCCCTTACATCATTGTGTGCAACTGATTTTGACAGAGTTTATCGAATAACTCTCAGTACTTGTCTATTAAGAAGATTCCATTCTTTATCCTTCATAGTATCAAGTTTCTTCCCCAAAATAGGTAGATTCAACTTCTTCCCATAGAGATAATATTCAATCTACATCCACCAATATCCAAAGTCTGTTCCATCAAAACTTCTCAATTCTTGAAGCGTTGCTTTCTTCCCCAGCCATTGATTCTACTCAAACCTATGCTCTGATACCACTTGTTGGGTCTCAAATAATATTATCACTAATATTACCAATTCCAAATAGCAATCACATACAAGAATACAAATATTTACATAGAAAACTCTTTCTCTTTGAAGGGAAAAATCATAGAAGAAACTCCGAATTAATTCACTATTATCAAATCAATTACAATAATTTTCAAGTTTATGCCTAATTTGAGATTCACCAGATACAATAATAAATCCACTAGTGTATGTCTCATGGCTAAAAAAATCTCATTGTTTTCTTTACTCTCACACACACGAATTATTTCTCTCAAAGGCGGTAGCACTTTGCTCTCTTCTCTCTATTTTATTCTCTCCACTCGCAGGTCTCTCTAGGCTACACTCTCTTTTCTCTTGTGCAGCTTCCTCTTTCTCTATCTCTTCTATACGTGGCACACTCACAAAAAACCACATATAAACCTTGTTTATATATTAACCTAACCAACCACATACTCCTACAAACACACAGTTTGAAACTCATATGCAGTCTCTTATTTATAATAGGATTAGTGTCCATCACGGGGCTCTCTTGCCACCAATTATACAATAGTGGGCTAGATATGCACTCAACAATTAACTATATTTAAATGGTATTAACTATTAAAGAACAAAGATTATGTAGTTCTCAGTAGTGAGCAGTGTCTACACTCTCCTCACTATAGCATAGAGTTTCCCTTCTCTTAGAGAAGGACATTGAGTTCCTTCTAGTAGCAATGCTGCTAGTAGGGAGTTTGGTACGGTCTTCTGTTCTCTTTTTTTGGCGTATGGTGTGGAGGACCTCGCTCTAAGGTGGAATCAGCTCTCCTTAACGGAAGCCAAAGGAAAAAAGGCGGACTTAACAAAGAATAAGGAGCCTTTTGAGTTTGTGGTGGCTGCAAAATTTTTCACCCGTAGATCTTTAAACATAGAGGCGGTGGCAAACACTTTCAGGCCACTTAGGCAAACACGGGGTAATTTCGAGGTGAGCGACGGCAACAATAATGTATTACTCATAGCTTTTGAAAAGAAGGGGGATGTGGAGAAGGTGTTTCAAGGAGAGTCATGGGCATTTGATAGACACTTGGTTGCTATGTAGTAGCACGATGGTTTTCTTTCAGTTCACGAACTTCGCTTTGAGAAAACGACTTTCTGCGTTCAGATACATAATCTCCCATTTGCATTACTGACAATTGAGATGGCACTTAACATTGGTGAAACAGTGGGGAAGGTCATAATACTGAAGGATAGAAGAGAGATAAAGGGAGGCAGTTTCATAAGGGTGAGGGTCCAAGTGGACATTACGAAGTCGCTGTGTCTAGGGAGGAAAATTTCATGGGATAAAGGTAGTGAGGGATAGGCTGCATTCAAGTATGAACGGCTTGTGAATGTCTGCTACTGGTGTGGCCATGTTTCCCACAATGACAAAGATTGTGAGACACGGCTTGGCAGCAAGGACTCCCTTCAAGTCGACGACAAACAATTCAGCCCTTGGTTAAAAGCATCTCAATTTAATCCGGCGAGAAAGACAATTGTTGAGGTATGGGGTTATGAGGACTAAAATTCAAAACAGCTTCCATGTGTATCATATGGTTTTCAAATTGGATCGGCTTCACACGAACTAGCAGCGAGGTTGTCGGACGAGGGGCAAGTCTCATTGTTGGAGAAGACGTTGCAATTGACGGTGGAAGCTAATGAAATGGAGGCCGACATGTGTGGTGGCTTGTCGGATAACGGTGGCGATGAACTGCAGGATAACTCACGTCAAACACAGAACCATATCCCGAATTTTGAGGAGCTTATCTCAGAAATTGACAAATCTATCCATAATCCATTGGTGTCTTCAAATTTGAATAAAGCCGATTCAAATACAACGAAGAATCTGGATGAAGATAATTCTAGCAATCTAATTGAGATTGAAGTGGTGGAGGATGATCCGAATCCTTGTTTTCAATTAATGGCTATGGATATTCGAAGGAACTTGAAGATGCCAAGTCGGTTACATTCAATATGGGCAGGGGTGCTGGGAACGAAAAAAGGAGAAATAGAGGCAGGCCCAATAAGGGTCTAGACAGAGGAAAGCAATCTCAAAAGCCCAAACCCAATCTAGCAAAGCAGATTGGTCAGGAAAAGGGGCATATAAGAGTTAATCCAAAAAAGGGCACTTGGAAAAGAAGTGTGGGACTTACCTCAATCCTTACTTTGATGGCACTAATGGAAACAGAATCCGTTGAAAAAAGAAAATCTGGGAAACCTACGTATGAGGGTGCAGACTTGGTGGGGTACAAAAAGAAGCAGGATGTGACATCTGATAAATCAAGAGTGGTAGGAGGTTGTAGAGCAACCTCGCCAAGCACAAAGAGTCTTCTAATTTGAAACTGCCAGGAGCTTAGGAACCTCCAGATAGTGAAAGCTTTAGAAAATGTGGTGAATAAAGAAGAGCTTATTATTGTCTTTTCGCTGGAGACAAAATCAAATAAAGACTAGATGGAGATGGTGGAAGGAAGATGTAAGTTGAAGCATGGATTAATTATTCCTAGTAATGGTAGTAGTGGAGGTTTGGTAATGTTATGGAAAGAAAGTGTTAAATTGGATGTGCAGATGTATTCCAATTATCAATTGATGCATGGGTGGATGGGGGATCTAAGGTGGGTTGGTGACATTTAACTGGATTCTATGGCAATCCTGAGACGGCAAAAAGGCTAGAATCATGGGAAAAGCTGAAACATTTAAAGGGTACCTCTCCTTTACCATGGTTAGCCATCGGGGATTTTAATGAAATCACTGGTCTTACAGAGAAGGAAGGGGGAAGCATAAGACCAAGGAAACAAATGGAGCTTTTTGTTGATGCTATAAATCATTTGTGGCTTTCGGGAGGTCAATTTTGTTGGTCCTAAATTCACTTGGTTATATCAAAGTGCATATGGGATACAGATTTGGGAGAGGTTGGATAGGGCTTTGGCAACACAGGATTGGATTGAATTATTCCCTACAGCAAAACGCCATGACCTCTCATCATCAACCTTTGATCATTCACCCTTGTCCTTCAAATTGGTGCATTGGTAGAAGAGTAGAAAAGGAAAAAAAAAACCCTTTATGTTCTAGTCCATGTGGCTCAAAGATAGACGATGCGAAGAAGTTATCTAAGCAACATAGGGGGAGGGGGAACTATCAGGTTTGGACTAGGTGCTAGGAAGGTGGTTGGAGAGGTGCAGAGTTGATTTGATAACATAAAACAAAGCTAAGTTCGGGCATGTGGGAAGGAAAGTTTAGGAGCTACAAAGCAGGCCGAAATGGTTAGAAATGCAAACAACAACTCTAGATCTGATTCAGGATTTGAAGAAAAGCAGAATTGATTTGAATTGTTGGCTCAAAAAAGAACATGAGATGTGAAACCAATGATCAAGACTCAACTGGTTCCAAGCAGGGGATAGAAATATGAGCTTCTTTCATGCTAAAGCCTCGGCACGGCATAAGAAGAACTACATGGAACGGTTGATGGATGCTAATGTTGTATGGCAGGAAGATGATTCAAATATGGAGGAAATTGTTGTAGACTATTACAATAATCACTTCACCTCAATTCAGCCTAAAGACTTCACTGAATTACTCAATGCTGTCCACCTGAAGGTATCCATGGCCATGAATGAAGAGCTAACTCAAAGCTTTACTAGGGCTGAAGTTTGTTTAGCTTTGAAGCAGATGTATCCACTTAAAGCTTCGAGGGTCGAATGGAATGCCCCTATGTTCTTCCAACACTTTTGCTGTACAAGTGGTGCTGTGTCACAAAAACGGTACTTGACTTCCTTAATCATGGTATATCGCCCCCTAATTTTAATGAAACCCACATTATGCTCATCCTAAAAATAAAAGAACCCAAACGAGTTACAGATTATATGCCTATTAGCTTATGTAATGTTGTTTACAAAATGGCTTCAAAAGCTATAGTAAATAGGCTTAAAAAAATCCTTCCTACTATTATCAGTGATATTCAAAGTGCATTTGTACATGGCAGGCTAATCACTGATAATGTCTTGATAGTGTTTGAGATGATGCACCTTATAAATCAAAAAAAAAAAAAAAAAAAAAAAGAAAAGAGGAAAGGAGGGTGAGATGGCTTTAAAATTTAGACATGAGCAAAGCATATGATCGAGTGGAGTGGGTCTGTTTGGAGAAGATTATGGAGAAACTAGGTTTGGTAGAGAGGTGGAGAAATCTTATAATGCAGTGTATTACCTCTATTACCTATATGATAAAGATTAATGGGAGCCCTAGGGGCTGTATCATCCCATCTAGGGGGATTCGTTAAGGAGATCCTCTATCACCTTATTTATTTCTTTTGTGTGCAAAAGGATTATCATCACTAATTAAGGCTTTGGTGACATCTTGAGGTATGGAAGGTATAGCTGCTTGTCGAGGAGGCCCCAAATTATCTCATTTGTTTTTTGCAGATGATAGCCTTTGCAAAGCATCTATAGCAGAATGTGATTCTCTTCAAAGAGTGTTTGGTGTATATGAGAGAGCATTAGGTCAACAGATAAATCAGACAAAAACCTCTCTCTACTTTAGCAGAGATACTCCAAGAGAATTCCAGGAGGAGATTAAACAAAGATTTGGGGCTCAAGTCATAAAGCAGCATGAGAAGTATCTTAGTTACCATCACTGGTGGGGAAGAACAAACAAATACTTTCAATGATATTAAGGAGAAAGTTGGCAAGGAGCTAGCAAGGTGGAAAGAGAAAATGCTCTCCAAAGAGAGTAAGGAAATTCTCATCAATACTGTGGCTTTAGTTATTCCAACCTGTACCATGAGTTTCTTTAAATTACCAGATTCTCTTTGTGACGAGCTGATGAGCATGATTAGGAACTTTTGGTAGGGACAAAGGCAAGAGGAGTAGAAAATTTCCTGGCTTAGTTGGAAAAAAATGTGGGTGGATGAATGGGATTTAAAAACCTAAAACTTTTCAATTTGGCACTTCTTGCAAAGCAAGGCTGACCGTTGCAAATGGTGCAAGAATGACTTGTATTTAAAGTGTTGAAAGCCAAATATTTTCTAAGGGGTGACTTTATGCATGCTTCACTTGGCCATAATCCTTCATACACATGGCAAAGCATCATGGCGGAACAAAATTTGGTAAGGGATGGGTTAAGGAGGAGGGTAGGCAATGGTGCAAATATCTGGGTTTGGGAGGATAGGTGGCTGCCTGTTTCATCAACTTACAGAGTTATATCTCCATGGATGTTTCCGTTGGAAAATTTGGTTTTGTATCTCATACAAAACACATAGCAGAAGCAACAAATATGGATCTATTTCATTCATGATTAATAGCATGTACTATGCAAATTTCATAATTTAAGAACAAGATAGCCTACCTTGGTGTGGTGAAATTCAAAACAAAAGATTAGAAGTACTTAGGAACACTTTTAATCTTCACTCCAATTCTACTTTAAGCCCAAGAAGTGTGGTCTCTCAATCAGTTTCCAAGGGAGAATAATCAAATGGCTTCTAACCACATATACACACCATTTCACAATGATGTATCTTTTCTAATAAAAATTTTTGTATGTTTCTCCCTTTATAACTAACTGATTATCTAATTAGACTAGCCTATTGGGTCTTTTCAATTGGGTTTTAGTGTGTGGCTTGGAGTGGGACCAAAAAGGACCAATAAAATACTAGCTCCAATGGGCCTTAGGTTTTTTTGTCAACTTTTGTTAAGTCCAAAGTTACCATTAATTATATTTAATACCACTATATAAATATAATTACACTCTAGGCTTTATTAATAAATTATATCCCAAGACTCTATTAATATCATTTGACCCCTTCATGAAATATCCATAGTGAACAAAGTCATAATAAAATATCACTTTGTAAACAACTATTTTATCCTTGAGTACCCTGTTTAATCTTTTAGTTATTCACATTTATTGAAATCCAATTTTAATAAATATAAGCTTTAGTAACTCCTTACTAAAGTGGGCACCCCGAATAACCATTTTTCATTAAACTTATCTCAATGGGATATTTCGTGTCTCTATAAAACGAGATTATGGATTCTATCTTGAGAATATATGTTCCCTCAACACTACGTGTGGTTACCCAACATACTGAGGTTTTGATTATGAATATTAGATCTCACTCATGATATATCAAAGTAACCTACATCTCATGATCGGGTTCACTACCCTTTCAGGATTAAGAGTCTGTGAAATTAGAAGTTGTGAGATTAATTATTCAGGTGACAGTTGTTGATTGAATAATTAATCTCACAGCTGTCCAGTTCAATATTTTTTATCTCTTAAGACACATCAACATATCAACTAGAAGTCTCCACTTCCATAATCAAGACAAATCATCTTAGTTGATGTGTTTTAGTCCTCACAAATGAAACGCCCAATTTCATCACTGACTACGAACTACATTTTGAGTTTATAAGGAACTTGTGATTTACATCTTCTGTGACTAAATCACATAAATCACATATAATGCATCTCATGGACTTGATAATGTCCCATTAGTTCATTTATAAATAGTCTCATATAATTAAACAATTTAATTATTTATGACATGCCAATAAATTGGATTTTAGGGCATAAACCCTAGCAGTTTCTTCATAAAGACACACGGGTTAAGGAGCTGATTGATAATACAACTACCAACTGGAAGCATTCGGTTATCGATACACTATTTATGCCCTATGAAGCTGGAGTTATTAAAGGAATCCCATCGAGTTCTCGATTACCTGAGGACAAGCTAACTTGGTCTAAAACCTAGAATGGATTTTTCAACATACGTGGTGCTTATAAATTGGTAGTGAAGCTTGCTCATAAAGGCAATCGAGGACAGAGCTCAAATAGCAGCCAACTTCGGCTTTTCTGGAGAAGAATGTGGAGTTTTCTGATCCCATATAAGGTTCGTTATTTTGGATGGAGAGCTTGTTGTGAAGCCTTACCTAAAAAAACCAATTTGATGAGGAGGAAAGTAATACCAAAAGATGCAGTTGAGGTCTGTAGAGAGGCGTCGAAAACAATTAGGCATGTTCTGCCCAAAAGCTCAAGAAGCATGGATGTGCTCCAAGCTAGCCATGATCCCAAACAGAGCAAATGGTGCTTCCTTTTTGGAACTTATGTGGCAGCTGTTGATGGTCGACGGTATAGGGGATGATAACGCTGAAAAGTTTGTTACCATAGCGTGGGCACTGTGGCATAACCAAAATAAGATGATGAATGGAGGGGTAAGGAAGTCTGGACAGGTATTGGTTCACTAGGCGATGGAGTGCCTTGCTAAATATGCAGCTGCAATGGAGATGGATGCACCCAAGGATCTTGTGGTGGAACACAACGAGCTATGGACACCTCCAAGGGTTGGATGCTTCAAAATAAATGTAGATGGTGCAACCTTTATGAAGAAGAAAAATATTGGAGTAGGAGTGCTCATTAGAGATGACAAGGGACGATTAAAAGCGGCGTTAGCTAGGAAGTTTCGGGCTCCTCTCGATGCCTTGGAGATAGAACCTAAAGTAGTTGATATTGGATTCTTACTTGCAAAGGATCATGGCATACATGATGTTATCTTGAAGCGAGATTCTTTGATTCAAATTAATTTGTGGTATATCTTCCCCACCCTCTTCAATTATGGAGAGGTTGCAAGAGATATGTAGGGATTTTAGGAGGATAGAATTTTCTCACATACGAAGACAGGATAATATGCCTGCACACCTTCTAGCCAAACATGCAGCTAGCATTGATAACTATATGACTTGGATTGAAGAGGAACCTCACTGTATTGAGCAAGCTCTTATGATGTACTTTCTTTTTCACATATGCAATAAAAGTATCAGTTTCCTATAAAAAAAAAAAAACAATTAACTATATTTGTAACTAAATATAGTTGTTGAAAACATTGAACAATTTTCTATTTAGGATTCTCTAAAGAAAAAATGGTAATAATTGTGGAGGGACTCAACCTTGAATATATATATATATATATATATATATATATATATATTGAGACGAGACCCTTGAATGATTTTAATAACAAAAATTGCGGAAAGTATTTGCTATATTTGTAACTAAATATAGTTTTTGAAAACATGGAATGACTTTCCTTTTACGGTTCTCAAAGACTTTTGGAATAAATTAAAATGTGTAGCAACTCGACCTTGAATGATTTTAATAACAAAAACTAAAGGAAGTGCAATGTTGTAATTAATTTGTACCAAATTAGCGATAAAGGCTTTAAAAAAGTGATAGGGTTAGCTCTTTAATGTAGGGTTTAGCTTATCTTAAAATAAGAAAAAAAAGAAAAAGAAAAAGAAAAAGAGTACGGTAAAATTACCCTTTTTTTAAATGAAGGTCTCCTTTTAAATACATAATAGCAGGTGGTAGTGAGCTTTAATCTTCACATTTTATTTAGTTAGTGGGTGATATGATAGTTTCTCATTAAATAAAAAGAAATTTCAATTAAAAAAGTATCGAAGGTAAGTCAAATCCTTTAATGTATTCCACATTGGAGCCACTCTTGTCCATAGAGCACGAAATCATAGAAATAAATATTAAATCATATTTTAGTCATAAAAGGTAGTTAACAATGAACAAAATAAGCTTTTGTAAATCATGTGCCAAAGTAATTAATCATACTAGCTTGTAACCTGAGTATAGAAAACATTTAATAATGATAATAAAAGTAAAAACTTTTTTTTTTAAAATACTCAATTGGATTTTGTATATTATTATACAAATATGATACTAAGAGACTCTGTGGTTGTCAGTAATCTTTTCAGAAAGATTTGACAAGTGATGAAATTATTTGTTTATTAATTGGGAATATTTTTTTTGAAAAAAAAAAAAAAGTTGTGATCTACATTTAAAATGATTATAGTTACTGAGTTATAATATTGCAAATAGATTGTGTGTGCCATTTAAACATGCCTGCTTTATAACTTAAATCCCATATGTTTTTTTTTTTTTTTTTAATTTGCTCATAACATAAAAAAGAAAAAAGGTGAAAGTTTCAATCACTTTATAATTGAAGATAATTGATCTTCTTACAAATGAAAAGGTAAGTAATCAGTTTATATCCTAAACCTTCAAATCTGTTAAATATATATTAGCAACGCGATGCGTTATACCATGTTGTATATGCTACTGTTGAAGTCAAAGGGGAAGCATAGAATAAGAACATTGAGAACACGAGGGTTACATGGTTCAGCCTTGTTGGCCTAGATCCACGGAGGAGTCTTTTAAGGGCTATATCGTTATTATGTAAGAGTGTAGTACAATAACCTGTATTACAATGAACCCTAACGTGAGTATATATAAGCAATTAAACCCTAGACTACAAGTACATGTAGGAGTAGGCTTGGGCCTATTACGTTGGGCTAATATATCTAATATATCCCTTACACCCTCCTTCAAACTCAAGGCGGAAGTCCAATAAAAACTTGAGGTTGGATAAGTATGAGAAGATCACTTGGAAATACCTTGAAGAATACCTTTGACGAAACTACAATGAAAAATGTGCCAATTGACCAATTTTGGAGCTTCAAATGAAGAAATGGAGTCCAAAATTGGATTCTACGCTAAAACCTGAGCAAGATAGGCTATTTTGAAAATTTTAACTTTTGGTCAAAGGTCAACGCAAAAGTCAAAGTCAACAAAAATCAAAGTCAATGGATTCTGGTCAAAGTCAATGGTCAGTCAACGGCTACATGGTCCGGGTCGGTTTCGGGTTTCAGGGTTGGGCCACGTATCGGGTTGTAGAGACGCTAACGTCATCCTATGACGTGGTGCTAACATGGCTAGGGTTGACGTGAACGTGTTTACGTCGCTACTGATGTGGAATGATGATGTCATCCAATGATATCAAATGACATCAGCAGGGGTTCTTCGACGTGTTGTTAGAGCGGGAGTGTCCACCAGCACGTGGAGGAGAAGCTAGAAACCCAAGGGGCACTTGTAGGCGCATGTGAGCGGATTCATGGCCAGACTTCTCAGGTTTTGCAGATTGACAGGCCACGAGTCTAACAGAGCGGTGCATGTGACCATAATCCTATCTGGGATTCAAGATTTGTGGCAGCACGTGGAGGTGTGTGTAGATTTCTGTGGAAGCTGGACTTTTGGTTTTTCTAGCAATATGCCGTGGAGCACATTTGTATTGTTGGTTTCATCAGGTGAAGGCTTGATGTTCACAAATCTAAAAGGTGAGTGGCATGACTTGCTTGAGAGATCAAAGATCTAGCGACAAGGCAATAACAGAGTTTTCGTGGGAGCTGCGTGATGCTCTAGGTTCAGACCTGAACGAAGTCGTGGGCACTGCTGTGGATTTGTGTCGTGCGTGTGTGTGTGAGAATCTTGTTTGCTGTGTAGATATGTTTGTTTCAAGCCAAGAACGGCTCTGATACCTTGTTAAATATATATTAGCAACACGATGTGTTATACTATGTTGTATATGCTAGTGTGGATGCGTAAGGGAAGCATAAAATAGGAACACAGAGAACACGAAGGTTACGTGGTTTAGCCTTATTAGCCTACATTCTCGGAGGAATCCCTTAAGGGCTACATCTTTGTTATGTAAGAGTGTAATACAATAACCTATGTTACAATGAATCCTAACATGAGTATATATAGGCGACTAAACCCTAGACAACTAGTACAAGTAGGAGTAGGCTTGGGCCTATTACATTGAGTTAATATGTCTAATATATCTCTAACAAAATCAAACATTTCACAATTTTTTTTTTCTTTCCTTCACTTTTTTTTGGTTGGGTAAACACTCAAAGGGATGTGTGGTATGGGCTAATTCATTTTTTATTATATATTATTTAACTTTCTGCAGTGACACTATTTAGTGTTAAAGTTCACTAATAGTAATAATAAAATGGTTTTATAAGAATCAATACACTACAAAAAAAAAACTGTACTATTGTGGCGGGCCAAAACCGCCGTAAAAGGTCCATTTGACCTTTTGCTGTGGGGGTTATCATGGCAATTCTACCTACCATTGTTGCGGTGCCACTATAGATCTATTTCAACAGCCACAAAAAGTGCCGCAATGGATCAACCATTTAGCAGCACTTTTGGCCTATTGCAGCAAGCAGAAAACTGCTACCATATGAGGTTACCATTTTGGCCAAGTGACCTTTTAGTAGCGGGCATTAAGTGCTGCTATAGGGTTTATTAAACAATAGACTATTCTCACTGTGCGCACCCAAAGGCGGCGTGTGGACCTAAAGGACGTTGGGCTCACAATCTATTTGTATAGTGGGCTTTTGGCGTTTCCTGCTATGGAGTGATTCTTCGTTGTGGTACCCTTGTGCTTTTGTCTTCTTCCTTCTCCTTCTTTTTCTTCTCTTCCTTTCCTCCCTCTCTCTCTCTCTCTCTCTTTTCACCACCCCCTCTTTCTGATGTTCCCTTTCCTATTTATAGCTGCAGCGGGCTGGTCTAGTGGATGGGTAGGTCCAATGTTATCCTCTGTAAGTGGTGAGCAATTATGAGCGAAAGAAGGGGACGATGGTGGCATCGGAATTTGGTTCCATTGTCACGTAGTTTCACAGCAGGGCAACTTCCGAGGTGTGCTGGGGTATACGGCACGGCGTCACGGGCCTCTTGCCGGCAAGGCCGGCAAGACCTCGGGCATCAGATGCAAATGACACGTGGATTGTTCTGCCGGCCATACCTAAGGTGATTTTGCTTTTAACCCTCGGGCACTTCATACAGGTTAGGTCGGTCTTAAGTGAGGCCTTTTTAAAACTGATTGGTGCCGGGACTCATAAGGAGATGGTCGTTCTCTAGGGTCGAACGGATATGGGGCATGGCCCTCTAGCACAGTTGTACTCATGGGCTTGAGGATGGTGGGCCTGGGGGTTCGATGCCCGTACATTAGCCCCCCCTTGGTTCATGAACGGCGCTCGGTGATGAACCAAGGTCCCCGAGGTGCAGGGTTGGCTGAAACCCGTCCACTCCTTGTGTGCGGGGATTAGTGGCTGCTGTGGACCGGCAAGGGTTAGCACTGCGGCAGACGGTCATTTCGGTAATGATGAGCCTCTAGTTAGCGAATCGTTGGAAAATAAAAAGGCTGACGGTTCGTAATCCGTGAGCGCGTGTAAGCGGTTTTCCCAAGAAAAAGCCTGGCGGGCAGGGATTGGGGAGTTCTCTTTTCCCGCCTTTCCTTTCATTTAATGCCCCTGAGCCTATATAATCCTCCTTTTAAGCTTTTATTTCACTTTTTGCGCATCCATTCCAAAATTTCTCTGCCGAGCAATCTTTGTGTAAAAAAAAAAACTTCTCCAGTTCTCCGCTTCTTTAGATTTCCAAGTAAGTGCGTTTACTTCTTTTCCTTTCTTTTTCTGCTTCCTACCTTATTTTATACCTTTAGAAATGGGTTTCTCCCACCTTCTGGCCCCTGGGACAGCCTTGGCCAATTTTAGAAGGACCTTTGGCGTCCCTAATGACGTTGATATTGCGTTCTGGAAAGAGGGTGATATTGCCCTTGAGCGGGCAATCAGTCGGAACGTCGTCTTCATTCCACTGATGGCCATATTAGAGGGGGGCGTTAGGTTCCCTTTAGACCCTCTTATTGTGAGTACTTTAGGGTTTTACGGCTTGTGCCCCGACCAGCTTCCTCCCAACTTTTATAGGGTCGTTAGTTGCGTCAGCCGTCTAAATCAGTTGTACGGACTACACCTAAACCATCACGATATCAATTTCATGTATAAACTGTGTGGGAGTTTTTCCAAGGGCTATTACCTAAAGACTAGGGATACCCGAGTCCGGCTGATATCCTGCTTGCCGGACTCGAATAGAAATTCTGCTGGGGAGTTTGTCAGGGTGAGCGGCAACTGGCTCGCCGAGGGGCTGCAATGCCCGCATACTCCTCGTGACGTTGGTCGGTACTGTGACCCTTCATTTGTTTTCAAATTTGTGTTTTTATGGCTTGTTTAACTAACAGTTGTTTCTTTTGACTTCCCGCAGAGACGAAGCGTTTTTCCCCGGACATCAGGGTCGTCCACGAGAGAGACCTTAATTTCGTTCTCAGGTCAGAGATTTTCGTGCACCGTGATGGGCAACTCCGAGCGTCTCACCTGATCCTCGGGGTGGACCCCGTGTATTCCACGTGGCAATCCATCGGCCCGGCGCTCCTGGTCGATAGTCCTCTCCTATCGTACATCGACGTGCGACACGGTCAATTCCTCCCCCCGTCGCTCACGGTGGGCGAAGCTAGGGACATAGGTCCCCGATACACAACTGCCGACGACATCCCACCGGTTAGGGACGAATCAGCCGAGCGGGTGTCTCAAAGCCGGAGGAGGCACGAGGCCATAGAGCAGCCGCGTACCGATACCCTGGTGACCGAGGAACGAGCCCCCGATCCGATCTCCGCCGAACCCGTCCCTAAAACAAAGATGGTGAAGAAGAGGTCGATGACCTTGTCTCGGTTCATCCCTAACGCTGGTCAGGCTAACCCACCTCCCTCTCCGACGAGAAGCCCGGTCCGTCAGTCCGCTGTTGAGGTCCGGAAAAGGAAAAGGCCTGTTGAGAAGGAGGCAGATTCTCCTGGCAACCTGCCTCCGAGGTCTCCACTCCGCCCCAGGGGAGGGGTGACAATCCGGGAACCGGGAACTGCTACTCCCGCACAGGCACAGGCCATGGAGGCGCCTTCTCCTCCGGCAGAGGGCGGCTGGAGGCATACTTTCAGCCTCGGCGGAGGGCCACTGCCCGAGACGGCCTGCCTATGGAGATGGGACAAGGGCGACGGGGGACGTGTGGCTCAGAGCTTAGCCCAGGGCCTTCTCCTGCCCGAGGATGTGCACGTATACTCCGAGGCAGACGACGAGTCGATCTCTCGGCGACTACAGTGGCATACCGTCGCGGTAAGATCGGCTCTTTCCTTATGTCTCATCATGGGGCTCCACCAATAGTTTTTAACATTTTGCTTCTACCGTGATTGTAGGCGGCACAGCTCTCTTCCCTCGTGGACGAGAGGCTGAGAGAAGGGGCTGAGGCGACTGACCGGGCGCTGAGGCTGAGGAATGCTGCGGAGATACTTGCCGAGGAGAGGCTGGATGCTGCTAATGCCGCGGAGAGGAAAGCGGTTGACGCCGAGAAAGCCAGGCTGTCCGCGGAGACCAAGTTGGGGGAGCTAACTTCCAAGTTGGAGGAGACGGAGCTGGAATTAGCGAAGGCGAATAGCCTAAACTTGGCACAGGCCGACCAGCTTACATCCCTCAAGGACGCTCTCGAGGCTTGTGAGGATAAGTGGTACAACGAGGGTTTTACCGAGGCAGAGAACTCGGTGGAACCCATCGTTCAGCAAGCCCGGCAGCATGGTTTTGGTGAGGGGTGGGCGGCTGCGCTCCACGCTGCGGGGGTGCCGGAGGACTCTCCTTTGTGGGATCCTAAGCGGATCCCGTATCCTACTCAACCCGAGCCTGTCCACAGCCAGATCGGCACCGAGGATGAAGACACGCCGAGCTTGAGGGATCTCGTTCAAGCCATCGACACCCATGTGGAGATGGTGGACCTGGAGGCCACGAGTAACGCCCCTGCCGGAGATGCTGGTGCGCAGGAAGAAACTCCCCTCCATTCCCGGCCCGCCGAAGAGGACCCTGGACAGGCAGAGACCCTCCCTTCCAACCCCGCCATGTGAGACAGTGATGATCGGATAAAATTTTTGTGAAAACCTTGCTTTGTTTTTTGCTGTTATTTTTGGTAAAAGCCTATGTCGCCGGGCTGTGGTGGCAAGACATTCAAAACATCATCTTTAATTATTTTAAGTTGGGATGGTTGGCTTATAACTCTCGTCATAATGTTTTGAAAACAAGTATTTCGCTTTTCCCCCTCGCTTGTTTTAATTATGCTTAAATATGACTAGTATTTGCTATTATGTGATTGTGATTGGTTTTGAGCGAAAGTTTGTGCCCTGCGCGGGTTTAAATGAGTAAGGGCGACTAATCCCTTGGCGTGGGGGTAAAGACTTAGACGGGAACCTCAATTCGGGTGGGATGCAGGGGTAGGAGGTTGGTGGCATTGTTTTTGGCCCGTGGTAGAGGTAAGTTTCCTACCAGCCCGGTGATCGGAGAGAACTGGGGTTCCGTTTTGACATATGTTGTTAGGCTTCCAGCTTTAGGATAATGTGGTCAAGGGTTTTATCTGCCCGGCGATAAGTCCGTACCGGGTTAAGTTTCCCAGCTTGGTTATAGTTTGGAACCGAGGTTAGGTCCCTGTCTTTAGAGATTCAAGGTTTCGCCTTGCTCGGTGATAAGTTCGAACCGAGGTTAGGTTCCCATCCTTAGCGGTTCAAGGATTCCATATGCTCGGTGACAAGTTCGAATCGAGGTTAGGTTTCTGTTTTTAGAGGTTCAAGGATTCCATCCGCTCGGTGATAGGTTCGAACCGAGGTCAGGTTTCTGTCCTTAGCGGTTCAAGGATTCCACATGCTCGGTGATAGGTTCGAACCGAGGTCAGGTTTCTGTCCTTAGCGGTTCAAGGATTCCACCTGCTCGGTGATAGGTTCGAACCGAGGTTAGGTTTCTGTTCTTAGCGGTTCAAGGATTCCACCTGCTCGGTGATAAGTTCGAACCGAGGTTAGGTTTCTGTTTTTAGAGGTTCAAGGATTCCACCCGCTCGGTGATAGGTTCGAACCGAGGTCAGGTTTCTGTCCTTAGCGGTTCAAGGATTCCACATGCTCGGTGATAGGTTCGAACCGAGGTTAGGTTTCTGTCCTTTATAGGTTCAAGAATTCCACCTGCTCGGTGATAGGTTCGAACCGAGGTTAGGTTTCTGTTTTTAGAGGTTCAAGGATTCCACCCGCTTGGTGATAGGTTCGAACCGAGGTCAGGTTTCTGTCCTTAGCGGTTCAAGGATTCCACCTGCTCGGTGATAGGTTCGAACCGAGGTCAGGTTTCTGTCCTTAGCGGTTCAAGGATTCCACCTGCTCGGTGATAGGTTCGAACCGAGGTTAGGTTTCGGTCCTTTATACTGCGTTCACGCTCGTTAAATGAAAATGGCTGTAAAGAATGTCAGTAGTGCAATAGTATGAACAGGTATCTCATTGATACGTGCCGCCCTCTACAGTTTACAAGTTCCAACTGTGACGGATTAGTGGTAAAACTTCTTAAGGTTACATACATTCCATGGGTGAGGCAGAGGTCTCTCGGCCAGATCTTCCAGATAGTAGGCTCCTGCACCGGCAACGGCCGTCACCCGGTACGGTCCCTCCCATGCCGGAACCAACTTCCCTGTATTACGGTCCCGGGCATTCCCCACGGCTTTTCGTAATACCAAATCACCGGCTACAAAATTCCTCCTTCTCACATTCCTGTCGTGTCTCTGGGCGAGCCTCTGCTGGTATTGTGCCAGTCGGATAGCCGCGGATTCTCGACGCTCTTCCAGCAGGTCTAGCTGTGTCAGCATTAACTTCTCATTCTCGGTTGCCGTGAATTCCGATACTCGGTTGCTGCACAGATTTATCTCGGCAGGGATGACGGCTTCAGCTCCGTAGGCAAGTGAAAAAGGCGTTTCACCCGTAGATCTCCTCGGCGTTGTCCGGTAGGCCCATAGGACACTAGGTAGCTCTTCTGCCCATCTGCCTTTGGCCCCGTCCAACCTCCTCTTCAGCCCGTTGACGATGGCCTTATTTGTTGCCTCGGCCTGACCATTGCTTTGCGGGTATGCTGGGGTAGAGTACCGATTTCGGATGCCGAGATTCCCACAGAATTCGCGGAATTTTCTGCTGTCGAACTGCAGTCCATTGTCGGAGATGAACGTTTCCGGTGCGCCGAACCTAGTCACGATGTTCTTCCACACAAACTTCATGACGTCTACATCCCGGATGTTGGCCAGTGCTTCCGCTTCCGCCCATTTAGTGAAATAATCTACCGCGACCAGAACGAATTTTCGGTTCCCGGTTGATCGGGGAAAGGGCCCGATTATATCTAATCCCCACTGGGCAAAGGGCCATGGACTGCTGATGGGGTTTAGATTCCCCGTAGGTTGATGTATCATCGGCGCGTGTTTTTGGCATTGTTCGCATCTTCGGGCGTACTCAAGGGCGTTCTTCTGCATCTGCGGCCACCAAAATCCCTGGGTCATTGCTCGGTGAGCCAAAGATCGTCCTCCCACATGGCTGCCGCAGAGGCCCTCATGTAGCTCGGCGAGCAGTGATTCAGTTTGGCTGGGGTGGAGGCATTGTAAGTACGGACCTCCGAACGACCTCCGATGAAGTTTCCGATCCGGTGATAGCCAGTACCGAGGGGCACTTCGTCGGATTTTTGCTGCTTCTTTTTCGTCCTCCGGGACCTTGTCTTCTGCTAAAAACTCGATTATGGGGTCCATCCAGCACCTCTCGGCCGGCCGAACTTGTAATACTCCGCACTTTTTACTGATGCTCGGTTGTTTTATCGATTCTATCTTGACTAGCCGGGGGAATTCGTTGTTTATTGACGCTGCCAAGGTGGCCAAGGAATCAGCGTGGCGGTTCTGTCCCCTCGGGATTTGTTCTACAACCGCACTGCAAAATTGTCCTAACGCGTGTTTCACCACTCGCAAGTATTCGACCATTCGTGGGTCTTTGGCTTCAAAACTCCCCCGCACCTGGTTTACAACCAGCCTGGAATCCGAGAATACTTCTACCGCCGTAGCTCCCAAATCTGCAGCAATTCTTAGTCCGGCCAGTAGTGCTTCATATTCGGCTTCGTTATTGGAGGCCCTGAAGCATAGTCTGAATGATTGTTCCAATCTCGTGCCTTCCGGGGTGATAACCACGATTCCGGCCCCGGCCCCGGCAGTGTTGGAGGCGCCGTCCACGAATACCTTCCAAGGCTTGGCCTCCACCGTGCATATAATGTCTCGCCCCCTCGGCGAGAACTCGGCAATAAAGTCCGCGAGAACCTGTCCCTTTACCGCATTTCGTGGCCGGTATTTGATGTCGAAGGAGCCCAGACGGGTCCCCCATTTTGCGATCCTCCCGGTGAAATCCGATCTTCTCAGCAGTGACTGCAGTGGGTACTCCGTTAGGACGTACACGGTGTGAGCTTGAAAGTAGTGGGGCAGTTTTCGGGTGGAGTGAACCAGAGCTAATATTAACTTTTCCAGCGGCAGATATCTTTTCTCAGCGTCCACCAAGGTCTTGCTGATGTAGTAGACCGGCAGTTGTACTCCGTTGTCTCTAAGAAGCACGGCGCTGGCGGTGTGTTCTGACACTGAGAGGTATACATAGAGGTCCTCTCCTGGCTCTGGGGCCGTTAGTGTCGGTGCCCTCCCGAGGTATTCCTTCAGGTCGTTAAAGGCTCTGTCGCATTCCGCATCCCACTGGAACCCCTTCCATTTCTTCAAAAGTTGATAGAATGGGCGGCACCGATCAGAGAATTTTGATATGAACCTATTCAGGGCGGCTAACATGCCGGTCAATCTCTGGACTTCTTTCGGGTTGGTCGGCGGTCTGAGCTGCAGCACGGCGTTAATCTGCTCGGGATTGACCTCGATGCCCCTCTTCGTGACTAAGTATCCCAGAAACTTGCCTGACCCAACGCCGAACGTGCACTTGTCGGCGTTGAGACGGAGCCGGTGCTGCCTAAGTATCCGAAATATCTCTTGTAGATCGCAGATGTGCTGCCCCTCCTGTTTGCTTTTTATCACCATGTCATCGATGTATACTTCTGCCGTCCGCCCAATCTTATCCCTGAACATCCTTGTCATCATTCGTTGGTATGTGGCCCCCGCGTTCTTTAGTCCGAATGGCATGACCGTATAGTGGTAATTGGCGTCAGGTGTGATAAACGCCGTTTTTTCCTGATCCTCGGCAGCCAACGCGATCTGGTGATAACCCTGGAAGGCGTCTAGAAAGCTTAATCGGGGATGCCCGCACGTAGCGTCCACCAGTTGGTCAATCTTCGGCATAGGAAAAGGATCCTTGGGACATGCTCGGTTTAAGTCAGTGAAATCGACGCATACCCTCCACTTGCCGTTCTTTTTTCGTACTACTACGGTGTTGGCCAGCCAGTCGGGGAAGAAAATCTCCCGTATGGCTCCTGCCTCCTCCAATTTAGCTACCTCCAGCCTCACTGCCTCGACGTGCTCCTTTGCTGACCTCCTCGGCTTCTGCCTTCTCGGGGAGTGCGTTGGATCCACATTGAGCCTGTGGACTATAAACTCGGGGTCGACCCCCGGTACTTCATATGGACTCCATGCGAACACATCCACATTTTGCACGAGAAAAAGCAACATTTCCGTCCTTTCTTCATCCTTGAGGCCCGCCCCCAGCTGAAAATGCTTGTCGTCGTCCGGTAGAATCTTCACTTTTAATACTTCCTCGGCACACCCAACTCCCGCACCAGCTTCGGGTTGCTGTAATTGCTACAAGGAAGACTCCTCGGCAAACTTTGTTTGATCGGCCACCATGCTCGCGGCGGCCATTAGGCATTGCCTCGCTGCTAGTTGGCACCCTTTTACTTCCGCGACGCCTTCTTCTGTGCGGAATTTAACCTTGACATGCAGTGTGGACGGGACAGCCCCCATCTCGTGAATCCAGGGTCTTCCGAGGATCGCCGTGTACGGTGAGTAAGATGCGATTACTATGAAAGTTACCGTCACCTCCTTCCCCCCCATGCTGATGGGGAGTGAAATTCTCCCTTCAGGGACAACCATATGGCCGTCGAACCCCATGAGCGGTGCGTCGTACCTGGACAAATCCTCCTTCCTCAAACCGAGCCCCCTGTATAAGTCGGGGTACATCACGTCTGCCCCGCTTCCCTGGTCTATCATCATCCTTTTCACCAAAAACCCTCTTACGCGGGCCATGACTACCAGGGCGTCACTGTGTGGTTGAATGGTGCCCTTCATATCCCCGTCATCGAAGGCAATGGTCGGGGTTGTGCATCTTGGCTTCTTTTCCGGATGGCAATCGCCCAGGCTTGCACCTGCCGGGGTAACGGTCAAGACGTCCCTTGCCGAGATACCCCTTAGGACGGCGTGGATGACCTCAATTACCCTCACGGGAGGTAAGGGTTGGTTTCCGCGGTTATGATCTCCGTGCCCGGACCCTTGGTTCCTTGCTGCCATAAACTCTTTTAGGTGCCCGGCGTTTACCAGCTGCTCTAGGTGGTCCTTGAGCACCCGGCATTGTTCTGTCGTGTGCCCCTTGTCCTTGTGGTACGTGCAAAATAAATTCTGGTTTCTCCTTGACGGATCGCCGGGCATTCTGTTCGGCCACCTAAAGTAAGGCTCATTTTTTATCTTATCCATAATCCTGTGGACCGGCTCTTTGAATGTTACGTTGACAATTCCTATTGCCGGCCCGAGCTCTTGGGTTCTGAAGTCCCTCCTAGGCCGGGGTTGGAAACCGCCACCTCGAGGGTAATTTGCAATCGGAGCCTTCCCCTTGCTCTGCAGCCGGTCATCTTCTAGGCGTTTGAATTCTTCGATGCGTCTCATCAGTTGCCTCATATCTTCGGGGGGTTTCCTCGTTAGAGATTCTCTTAACCCCGATTCTTCGGGTAGTCCCATGCGGAAGGTGCTTGCCGCGATCTTCTCGTTACCCCCGCCGATTTCATTGTACAACTCCCAATACCGACCAGCGTAGCTGCGAAGGGTTTCTCCGGCCCCCATCTTCATTGACAGCAAGGCGTCAACAGGTTGGGGTACCCTGCTGCACGTCATGAACCGTATACCGAACTCCTGAATCAATTCTGAAAAGTTGTGGACCGATCCCTTTTTTAGCCCGTTGAACCACCTTAGGGCCGTTGGACCAAGGCTCGACGGAAAGACTTTGCACATTAACGCGTCATTATGGGCGTGTAGGGACATCATCTGGATGTAATGGCTTACGTGTTCTACCGGGTCGGTTTTTCCCGTGTAGGAGTTGAACGGTGGCCTCGTGAATTTGCTCGGCATATAGGCCTTCTCGATTTCCCTTGAAAACGGAGATCGGGCAGCCTGGCGCAGCGCTTTACTCATGGCGTCCATGGCTGCGTTTCGTGGTCGCCCTTCGCCTGGGGAGGCCGAGCCATGGTTCGCGTACTCTCGTGAGCGTTCGCGATGCCGAAAGGGTTCGGACTGGTGTGATCCCTCTGCGCGGCGGTGCTCAGGGCTGGTGGACCCTCCCCTGCGCCGTCTATGTTCCATCCTCCGACCTCTGACTCTGGCTTCTAACTCCAGTTCCCTCACCAATCCACGTAACCGCTCTAGCTCCCGATCTCTTTCCCTGGGATCGTCATCTTCTCTTTCGCGGCAGCTACGCCCTGACGCGTGAGTCGGTGTATGAAACGATCTTTCCCCCAGCCCGGACTCCCCTTCCTCGTCTTGCCGCCGGTCCTCGTGTCCCTTCTGTCTCCTTTCTCGCCATGTTGACCCCCGTGACGACCCGCCAGAACCACTCTCGGCGTAGCTTGCACGTCTGCTTCCCGACATTTTTCCAAGGTGCCTCGCAAAGAACCACCGCTGCGCAGGAGTTCCCCACAGACGGCGCCAATTGTGCGCACCCAAAGGCGGCGTGTGGACCTAAAGGACGTTGGGCTCACAATCTATTTGTATAGTGGGCTTTTGGCGTTTCCTGCTATGGAGTGATTCTTCGTTGTGGTACCCTTGTGCTTTTGTCTTCTTCCTTCTCCTTCTTTTTCTTCTCTTCCTTTCCTCCCTCTCTCTCTCTCTCTCTCTCTCTCTTTTCACCACCCCCTCTTTCTGATGTTCCCTTTCCTATTTATAGCTGCAGCGGGCTGGTCTAGTGGATGGGTAGGTCCAATGTTATCCTCTGTAAGTGGTGAGCAATTATGAGCGAAAGAAGGGGACGATGGTGGCATCGGAATTTGGTTCCATTGTCACGTAGTTTCACGGCAGGGCAACTTCCGAGGTGTGCTGGGGTATACGGCATGGCGTCACGGGCCTCTTGCCGGCAAGGCCGGCAAGACCTCGGGCATCAGATGCAAACGACACGTGGATTGTTCTGCCGGCCATACCTAAGGTGATTTTGCTTTTAACCCTCGGGCACTTCATACAGGTTAGGTCGGTCTTAAGTGAGGCCTTTTTAAAACTGATTGGTGCCGGGACTCATAAGGAGATGGTCGTTCTCTAGGGTCGAACGGATATGGGGCATGGCCCTCTAGCGCAGTTGTACTCATGGGCTTGAGGATGGTGGGCCTGGGCTTGATGATTTTTGGAAAGTTAGAGATTGTTGAACCGGAGGAACCTCATATACAAACCAAGATTACTCAATAAGTGCATATAAATGGATCGAATAAAATGACAAGAAAATCTTAGAGATTTAAGACTTTTCATCTTGCTCATTCAATACGTGCATACAAACCAAGATTACTCAATAAGTGCATATAAATATTAGCTCATCAAGCCTATTAAGACTTTTCCATGATTTTGTTTAGGACTTGATATGGTTCTATGTATTTAGTTGGGCTTCTTCATTTAATTTAATCAGTTATTTCTCCACTTCAACACCATTAGCATGCAGCATGACATAGGCTCTTCATTTCCCAAAAAGTGTCTTGGTTCTAAAGACACAATTATCAATGAAAAGTAAAAAATCCAAAAAAAAAAAAAAAAAAATCCATCAAAGCGTTCAAACAAATTTGAACGAGTGAGACGTTGAACTTTATAAGCTGCTTTAGTTATTATGGAGTCCTAGAATTAATTTTTTTGAGTTAGAAAATTTCTAGTTCAGTTATAATTAGAAGCCCATGAGTCTTATTTTGTGTTTTGAGGGCCAACAACAATATGGACTATACCCCCTAAACAACAACAATCAGCAATGCATTTGTGTAATAAATGTTATCATATTAAAATATAGTTCAGATTCTCTTGCCAACTTCATATATGGAGCTTCTTCATTTGAAAAATAGATTGAAAGATAATAAAAAAGTTCCATTACTTTGCCAGGTGACAACACATTATTCACTGTATAAGGCGCAAGGTTGACTGGCATCAAAAGACATAAACGGAATGCCTTTGAATCTCACTAATAATTCACCTTTTTCATTTTTAATAATAACAAATTAAATTCTTAAAATGCACAATTGGAGAGTAGTGTGTGACATATACTTGATAATAGCAAAATATCTAACTAGAAATGTCAACAAGTTGAATTTCTCAATAACGAAATTTGCATTTTCAATAAAGACATGTTTTGGGTTTCATAAAACTTTCATATAACTATAATGGCTTAGATAGAAACTTGCTACCCTACCTGTCATGCCAGTTGCCAACAACCCAAGATACTTGGTGATGGGGAAAAGATGTGTGACACTTGTGTGATCCAAAAGCTTGTCTTGTATCAAATTTCATAATTTATTACCCGCTTCAATTCAAACTCTAACTAAAATGCATTTTCAGTATGATGAAAAACTAATACTTACCGGGACCTTCTTTTGAGTTATGACACGGACTGAGTCCTTTCCTCGTACACCAATCGAGGTGATTTCGGCAGCCTTGACAGCCTTAAAAGCATACTCTACTCATTCAAACCCAAACAAATAATTAGACTGTTATCGACAAAAAAAAAAAAAACAAAAAATCAAATTCAATATTACAAAGACCTGCAGCTCCAAAGTACAAAAATTTAGATGAAACTTTTGGAACCAAGACAACACATACATTCATGTGTTTGAATGACCGGAATCCAACTTCTCAATAGTACAAATTTCTTGTGGTGATATCCTCTAAAATTCTAAAAAAATCTCTACCGTATAGAGTTTCTTGAATCCTTATCTTTCTAACCATTTTTTGGATCCAAGTTTCAACCCCTCTAACTAATTTTTAACGTGTCATTACTTGAATCCTTACCTTTCATCCCTAGCCCAAAAGCCCTCCTCCTCATCCTCCAACTAGGAACCAACATTGGTGTTTGCCAATATAGTAAGAGCAATCTCAAATTTGGTTTAGCAAATAACTTTTTTAGCAATTTTCATAATTTGGTATGCCTCTGCCTTCAATCATCTTCTTCTCACTATTTTTTTTAAATCTCTTTTTTAGTAAATTTATTCTTACCAAAAACCTGTAACTCAGAATTGAAAAACATTCTCAAAATCTTTTATTCATCAAGGATTAGCTTTCTAAATACAAATTTTTCATAGATAAATCACAAAATGAGCTAAATTTCTACCAAAATCTTATATTGTCTTTGAAGATAAGGGATGGTGAAAGATAAGGGGTGGCAAAGGGGAGAGAATCAAAATTCTTTTTATTCTATTGGACATAACTCCTTTACATGATCTTAATTTGTTTTACTTAGGTGACTAAGGTGGTCACCTCGGCTTTCATGTTAATTATTCTAAATTGGTCACTTGACATTAAAATTAAGAAAATTAAAATGCACACCTGATATAACCAGCCAATGTTAATCATCCTATATTGATAACCATCCTTCTTGCAGTAAGTTAGCTATTGTTTTAATCCAAAAAGAGAAAAGAAAATGATAACCATTATTTATACTCACATGCCAAATTTGTCAATCATCCCTTGGCCAAACACATTTTATAAAGGATGAACTTGACTTTATTCTAAATTTAATTATGCTAACATTAAATGAATTAATTACCTTGTACCATCTTTCATTCATCAAACTTTACAACTAAAGTTCTAATGGGGTGAGTTAACCTCGATCCCAATACAATCCTCCAAATATGCAGCACACTTTTTTGCAACCTAGTTCCACTTGTTATTAGTTTTCTCCAATATTTCAATAATTTTCATCCACTACAACAAAATGTATTTTTAGTGACGAAAATTAGTGAGGAAATATTTTTCGTCGCTAAAAGTACAGCTTTAGCGACGAAATATGAATTTCGTCGCTAATAACCAAAAAAACATAATAATAACATTTAGTGACGAAAAATATCTTTCGTCACTATTGTGAGCTGAAAAATGGGTGCCAATAGGGGACATGTTGTCCGGAACTTAATTTATTTATAGTGACGAAATATTTCGTCGCTAAAAGTTGAAATTTTTAGTGATGAAATATTTTGTCATTGTAGGTATTGATGTGAATGGTATTAGTGATGAAAATCATTTCGTCTCTATAAGGAAGAATTAGCGACAAAATAAGAATTTGTCACTAAAAGTATGCTATAGTGACGAAAAGTATGCTATATCATCAAGAGCTTTGTAACTTAATTAGTTGTCACATTTTAATACTTTTAATTATTAGAGATATCTAAGATTCAAATCAACACACCCCTCAACTATAGATATATAAAAAACAAAAATATATTTCAATAATTTTCTTTGAAAAAATTGTAATCTTTAATATTGTATTATTTTATAAACAAAATAGAAAGATAAAGTGGTGTAGTGATTTGATCATACTATATTTGTTCACAAACTGAAAATTTGCATAATATTAGTGACTAATATAGAAACATATGTTGCATGCCTACTAAAAGATTTAAATATTGTTTTGGTAACATAAAAATGCAAATATTCTTCACTTATTTTTACATTCTTGATTGTGTGTTATTAATTTGTTTTTTCTTTTTCTTCTAATTGTTTTTTTGGTTCAATTGTTGCAAAAACAACTAAATTGAACCAAGAATACCATATTTCAAATTAATTATTTCTCATGTAAATCTTATAAAAAATAACATAAAATTTCCGTTATACTTAAATAATTAATCCATCATTTAAAATAGCTAATATAACAAAATAAATGTGTTTATCCTAGTAATAATCTTTTAACTTAAATATAATAAATACTGTAATGTCGGTTCCATATACATACATGCATACATATATATATATATATATATATATATATATATATAAAAGAAGTTAGGAAATCTAAATATTTAAGATTAATTTTAGTGAATTCACAAATATTTATTTATTTTTAAAAAAAATAAATTTAGATGGCATGTATGTCAATTGTTGTCAAATCAACTATATATGAGGAAGAATGCCATATTTTAGATGACTATTATTATTATTATTATTATTATTATTATTATTATTATTATTATTATTATTATTATTATTACAAATAAAATTGTTCCTTATATAGAATTTATTAAAAAGAAACATTAAAATTCCTTTAATACAAATAATTAATGCACAATAATAAATGATTAATATATGCATTTACTCTATTAGCTAATTCAATGAATTAATACTTTGATATAAATGCAAACTTTGTTGAGGTGGAAGTCTAAATGAAGAGAATCTCAAGAAATGTTCCATATAACAGAAGCTCATGCTTTTTCACAAGAGACATACATACATACATACATACATACATATATGTATGTATATTAGGGTAATGGTTAACAATCCATTTTAAGAAAGTTTTGACACAATTTTTATGGAAAATGAAAAAATCTGTCAAAACATTAATTGTTTTTTTTTTCCCCCATAAAAACTTTCTTTAAATGAATTATTAGCCAATGTCCTAAGAGCATCCGTTAGTATTTCTCATATATATATATATATATATATATATATATTAATTGATTAATTGATTAGTGTTGATCTATGAAATTTAGCACTCTAAGATGATGAAGTCTAATTAAGATGTACATGTTTTCTTTACCGCAAATGTCACAAAGCAATAGTTTGTGGCTTAAAAGCCCGAACAGAGAAGAGAACACATGCCACTGCATTTATTAAAATAAATCCTTTACTGAATTATTATACAAAAACAATCGGTTTACCTAGAATTTCGAAAGGGCACACACAATCTAATTAAGAATATTATGCAAAAACCCACATGAGCTATATCATATTGTTTTCAATAATAGTATCATTATGTTTTGTCTAAAACTAATATACAAAGTGTTCTAAATATTTAAGAGGAGAAAATTTATTAAAAGAAAATCCATTTATATGCATGAACCAAAAGAAAATTTATCAAAAGAAGAGAGAAGAAAACGCATAGCTCAGCATTCACAGAAGCTAAGAAGACTACAATATATACGCCAAAATCAAAAGGAATTAAAAAACGAACGATAAAAAAAAAGGACAAATAGAATTTAGAGATTGAAATTGAAATAAGAAGATAGAAGAAGATCTGAAAAATGAAAAGCAAAAAATAGAAGAAGATCTTTCTTTTCAACATTGAATTAACTCAATGATGATGGCATCATGGTGGTGATTTGGTGGCCTTCGAATTTGTTTTTCTCTCTATTGTTTAAAGTCAGTGGTGAGTTAGGAATAATGATATAGTTGGCGGCAAAGGAAAGGAATGTTGCTGAAGCCTAAAAAAAAACATACACGATATTCTCTCAATAGAACATAAACTAAACTATTAGTTTCTGGTAGTAAACTTCAAATTCACGAGGGGTTTTCCTGAATTCACAAAAAGATAAAAAATAGAATCCACTAGAGGAAAATTTGGCAAAACATCTGTGTTTATTGATAATAATTTCCTTTGCCGCTGATAGCTACAAAACATATAAATATTGGAAAAAAAAAAGTTTAAAGCTCTAATTCACACTAAATACACAATTAGGTGACAAAATACTTAAATTTACCAAAAATAGAAAAATTGAGTTAAACGCAAAATCATAAAGTACAGACCTTAAGGGTCGTCCCAAAATAGATGAAACATTATTTTGACTTTTAAACTAAAAGTTATTAAGGAAAAATAAATATTACTATAAATAGCAAAAACACTGTTTTCAAGGCCTTAATGAAGGAATTCTCCTAAATTTAGGTGACGCTCATGAAAATTGTCATGAGACTGGATTAGAATACTGTTTCCCTTCAACCTGCCAAATTTCATGCAATTCAAACATTGTCACCCCAATGCCCTTTATTGCCACCCCCCTTTGATCTTGTGTTGTGACTCCCATTGCCCCTATTGCTCCAGGAAGGCATGTGCCATCTGATCTACATTAGAAAGAGAGTCAAGAAAAGGGAGGAATCGTTTAAAAGAAAGGAGCTTGAGACTCTATTTAGTTCAACCATAGAAGTGTGCACATGAGATGTTCTTTCAATTAGGTGAATGAGCCTCATTATTGTGGTCTTCTTGGCTTCTGTATTAGTGTTAATGCATGGAAAAAAAATTTATAAAATTTAGATGGAACACATGGTGTAAAATAGGCATTCAATTTAGAATCTAATTAAATTTTCTCTTAACTTTGGCTATATATTTATATATAATCTGTAAATGACTATTGTTATTGAAAAAATGGACTGAATTTCCTTTTACAAATCACCGATAAAATTGAAGCGTAGTATTAACTATATTTGTAGCAAAATATAAATTTTATTTTATTTATTTATTTATTTATTTTAATTTTTTTTTTTTTTTTTTTTGTGAATCAAGTCAGCATGCTTTTATTCAGTTATTGGAAAATCATAAAAAATAATATCAAAAATGAAAGTTCAATTAGTGTATAAAACAGTAATGAACGTTTAGACCCCCTAATATTAAAATTATTAACACAAGCTTATACACAAACAATATATGTGCGAAATGATGACTATAAGCTAAACCCAAATTGGTAAAACACTCTAAACCAAAATTAATCACAAACACAGTAGTAATTAAAAGGTAAAGTGTAAGGGAAGAGAGATGTAAACACAAAGATAACACGACGATGTGTTATCGAAGAGGAAATCGAAGTACTCAGTGAAAAATGTCTCTGCCGCCCTCCAAGCCGTTAAATAATCCACTAGAGAATGAAGTTGGGATACATAAATAGCAATAGGCCCTCTAAGTCTAATCTACCTGATGCACCTAAGCCCTCCAAGCTTTTGGCTCCAATAGGGTTACACCAAACCTTATCTTCTCTAGCTTATTAGATTCCGCAATAAATCCATTGCATCAACCAAATGAATTGGTACTCTCTGAACTACTTCCCAACCACCAAAATACCTCCTCACTGATATGGATATAGTGAGAAAAGGATTTGGGTAATGAACCTCTCAAGGGTATGTCAATGGAGAGGGCGAGAGTAGAGGAATTTGGAAAATCAAAGGACTAAGATTGTGGATGAGTCTATCTTGTTTTTCTCTAGGGTTTCTCTCTCAAAATTCTCTTTGTTGGAAGCTCTCTACATTTCGTGTATATAAGGGTATTTATAATAGGGTACGTGAGGAATGTGAAAAGACATTTTTCATCCAAACAAGGCATTTTGTCAACTCGGCTTCGCAACTGGAACTAGTTGCGAGTCTGAGTCACAAGATAATTGCCAGGCCAGATTATACTTTTTGTCTTGTAGTGCTCCAACTATCATGATCCTTCAACTTCCTGCATGCTTCACACGTGTGCTACTTTGGCGACTTTCCAGTTGCGAGATCCAGTTGCGAGATTCTTTTGAGTGCACACATCTTGAGTTTTCTTCACACTTTTTTTCACATAACCCTTATATAATTCCCACCTAAATACAGGGTTTCTAACTGCTAAATTACAAGCAAATTTATCACGTAATAAAGCCAACATATGATTGAATAAATTCAACTTTACAAAAAATATCTAGAGAAAAAAATTTCATCCAAACTAGAAAAAGGAAAAGAAAACTAGTTTTTCAAGCTAAGATATGAGCTATATTGTTGCCCTATCTCCTAGTATGAGAGAAGGAATGGTTCATCACTAACAAATCGCAATAAACTCAATATCTTTAACAAGATATCTAATGGAAGAAAGATGAGAAATTGTTGGATAAAAATCTAGTTTTGTATCTCATACAAAATACACAGCGGAAGCAATAAACAAGGATCTATTTCATTCCTGATTGACAACATGCACTACACAAATTTCAGAATTTTAGAACAAGATAGCGTACCTTGGTGTGGAGAAATTCAAAACAAAGATTAGAAGCACTTGGGAAAACTTTTAATCTTTACTCCAATTCCACTTTACACCCAAGATGTGTGGTCTCTCAATCAGTTTCCAAAGGGAAAATGAAAGTGTGTCTCACACTCTCTCTTTTTCTTTACGATTCTTCTCTTTCTTCTAATAAAAAATTCTATATGTTTCTCCCTTTATAAATAACTGATTATCTAATTGGGCCGGCCTATTGGGCCTTTCCAATTGGGCTTTAGTATGTGGCTTGGAGTGGGAGCAAAAGGGACCAATAAGACACTAGTTCTAATGGGTCTTGGGCTTTTCCGTCAACTCTTGACAAGTCCAACGTTACCATTAATTATATTTAATACCACTATATAAATATAATTGCACTATAGGCCTTATTAATAAATTATATCCCAAGACTTTATTATACACGCAATCTTTTCATAAAATATTCGTAGTAATACAAAGTCATAAATATAGATTGCCACTTTGAGAATTACTACATCTTATCCTTAAGTACCTAGTTTAATCTTTTAAAGTTATTCATCATATATTTATGAAATCCAATTTCATAAATATATACTTTGGTAACTTCTTACCAAAGTGGTTAGGCTTAACTCTCTGAATAACCAAATCCATTAAACTTATCTCAAGAGAACATTTTATATCTCCGTTAAGAGGTTATAAATTCCATCTTGAGAATATATGTTCCATTAACGCTAAATGTGGCTACCCAACATACTGAGGTTTTGACCGTTACTTTAGATCTTATTCCTGATATATCAAAGCAACCTACACATCATGATCAGGTCCATTATTCTCTCAGAATTAATAGTTCATGCAAATAAAAGTTGTGAGATTTATTATTCATTTGACAGTCGTTAAGAGAATAGTAAATCTCACACGATCCAATTCAATATGTCTTAACTCTTAAAACATGTCAACATATCAACTAGAAGTCTCCACTTCCATGATCAAGACAAATCATCTTAGTTGATACGTTATAGTCATCGCAGATGAAATGCCCAATTTCATCACCGACTACGAACTATAAATTCTGAGTTTACAAAGAACTTGTGATTTATATCTTTTGTGATTAAATCACATACTATGCATCTCATGGACTAAATGATAATGTCCAAATATTCATGTTATTATTATTTTAGATAAAAATAAACAACTTTATTAAACACAACATTAAGTCATACATAATGTCATACATAACATCATACAATAGAATTTAAGGGCACACATCCTAACAGAAACAACATGATTAAGGGTATTAATAGCAATCTCTAAATCACACTCAAATATGGAATAATGAATACCGAGCTCAAGCACAAATTGAACAGCCCTATGAGAAACTAGCATCTCCAACACTACTATTGACACTGGCAATGGAATTTTCTCAAACATGGCAGCCATCACTGCTGAAAATATTGAACGGCTTTCTATTTAGGATTCTCCGGGAAAAAAAATTGTAATAAATGTGGAGTGACTCAACCTCAAATATATTTTTTTTTTGGAGAAAAGACCTTGAATGATTTTAATAACAAAAATTGCCGAAAGTAATAGCTATATTTGTAAAAATATATATAGTTGTTGAAAACATGGAACGACTTTCCTTTTAGGGTTCTCGAAGAAAATTGGAATAAAATCAAATTTGTAGCGCCTCGACCTTGAATGATCTGAATAACAAAATCTAAAGAAAGTGGGATGTTGTAATTAATTTGTATAAATTACAAATTGAGGATTTAAAAAACTTATAGGGTTACCCCTTAAATGTATTCCACCTTGGAGCCATTGATTTCAGAACTGGACCGGACCGTGAGGTTGGACAGTGAAAACCGAAAATCGGGATGAAAACCGGTTTTTTAAGTATAAAGAACCATATTTTTAGTTAATTCCTTGAACCCCTAAAACCGGGGTTGGACCGCACGAACCGGTTAAGAACCGTGCGGTCCAACCCCTTAGCAATTTTTTTTTTTTTATAAAAACAACTTTACACAATTTTATTCTACTTAATTAAATTATCAATCTCTTATAAGGAATAAAAAAAATTATAATTAAAATCCTTCAAAGATATTCAACATTACTACAAAAATTAATCATAAATTTTAATGTTTTTATGGTTATTATTTTATTTTATTAACTTTCTTATTTAATTATTAAATATATGCTTGAAAATCATTAAATTTCCCTCACATAGATAGATATATTAGTCAATTTTTCTAGTTTTATAAATTTAATATATATTTAGGCTTTAATTAATTATAACATCATCACGGTTCGACCCCAATTCAATCTTGGTTCTACCTCCAAAACCTTGAACCTCTCTCTTTTACGGTTCAATGAATGGTCCAAGTTTCAAAATCTTGCTTGGAGCCATAGCTGGCCGTAAAGCACAAAATTATAGAAACAAATATTCAACCATAATTTAATTATAAAAGGTTTATGTTTTTTGAGAAATAAGAGTATTTAGAAATTTTTGAGGATCTCATGAATATCATAATAATTTAGGAACCATTAAAACAATTCCTTGAAGTGAACACAATGAGCTTTGTAAATAATGTGCCAAAATTGTTAATTATATTTGTAACTAAATATTGTTGTAATATTGGAGTGAATTTCCTTCTACGGTGCACAATAAGAATTGTAGTGAAATATATGAAACCAATTGGAATGAAATATAGAGCCTACTACTTTTCTAGAATTTTGTTTTTGGGTTAACTCCTCCAATATTAAATTAAGCCTACTAATTTATAGTACACACTTCATCATTGTGAAAATTTTATGTAAGAAAAAACAAAAAAAAATTGAAATGTATGTCAGACTGTTCACTTGGCACCATTCACCATACTCGTTTGTTATACTATAATGATTAAGATTCCATACTTAGGCCTGAATTCAGTTTCAAAAAATCATTATACCCATCCTGTATGTTCAAATTAAGCATTAGCTACAGCTATCATTTTAATGCAGTGTCTGAATTACTATTGGAAGAGTTGCTTAATGGCGATAAGCATGAATACCAGAAGGACATACCTAGTTTAGGCCACGAATAACATCTTAAGAGGCCATGTGAATTGACCAAATTACCCAATGGGGCCTTTAATATGCACCCTGGTTTTTCAACAATACGAGGCTAAATTTATATATTTATATTCTACAATGAGATACGTCTACCATTTAACTCGATGAGAGTGGTGCAAGAATGTGATGGTAATATTTGGTAATGTTACTGTATCTTCTTTTTATAAATATAGGCCCACGCAAGCCGATCTTGGTCTCACAGGCAAATTACTCATACATCTTATTAGGGTTAGTATATGAGCAAAAACTCCATTTCTTTTATGAGGTTTCATTCCCTTTCTCATAATGCTCACTTGCATTTTCCTTTTGTAGGCACTATAGCATTCAAATATGGAGCAGAACCCAATTAGTGGTGTTGGCCTGGGAGTGCAACCATGGCCTAAAAGGCCCTCTATAATGATCCCTCCTCTATCAAATTGTCCTGAAGGTGCTGAATCTTCATTTCAAATGTGTAAAAAAACATACATCATGAACCATGGCAATAGTGGGATTGGTAGCAGCGTGACCAAGACCTATTTTCAGTCATCTGATACCAAATCCACTCCTCCAATGGCAAAAGATGATACTACTCATGACAAACAGACCCAGAACCCACCTCCTCAATCCCTTGGTGGTGTTGCTTCTGGTTCTAGTGCAGATGAAAACGGCTCTGTCCAAGCTGAGATTGTGGATGGTGTACAAGTCAGATTGGGTAGAAACATAGATCCAAACATTGACCCCAAAAAGCTCAAGCGGTGAATCCATCTCTTTATATCTTTTTTTTTTTCCCCCAATACTGCTTTATTGTCTTTTCTGGAGCCAATCTTTTTTCTTTTTCTTCTTTTACATGAGTTTGTTTTGTAGGATTATCTCAAACCGAGTTTCTGCACAGAAATCTAGAATGAAGAAGATTCAGTACGTTACTGATTTGGAAAGGAGATTGAAAGCTTTAGAGGTAACCATGATCACTCTTTCAGAAATTATACCACTAATCTTTCCTTGATGTTGATCAATTTAGAGCCAAGATATTGTCTCTAACCACGCACATATTCAATTCACCGAATATTTTTTCTTTGAATTTGCAGTCTCAAATCGCACAGCTATCTCCTCAAGTTGAAATTTACAAAAACCAGCAACGTTTGTTACAACTGGAGCAAATAAGCTTGAACCAAAAGATGAACACTGTCAAGAACAAAAAAATTCTCAGAGATGGTGTCTAAACTGAACTTCTATCTTTGTCTGCTTATATGTGTATCTTCCCATGATTGTATTATTAATTAAATTTCTCTTTCAGTTGAAATTGAAGAGAACAAAGAAGAAGTGCAAAAGATGAGGCAAATCCTTTTGCAGCTGCAACAGCAGCAAATGCATGCAGAGGCAAGGATGTTTAATTGGGAAACTGGAATGGAGCAGATGGAATATCCAAATTTCAATCAATCTAGCGTGGGACCTATGGTTTCTGTCAACTTAAACCAAGGTAAAACCAATTCTAACCTAGATAACAAGGAATTTATAATGTGAAGATTTGACACTAAATCAACTATCCAAAAAAAATAAAGACACTAGATCCTCATAGTTATATTTTTTTAGTTTATGGTTCCTAGTGTCCATAAATATGCATGCATTCGGTTTTTTTTTTTTAATACAAATTCTTTGTACTAATTTTTATATTCTACCAATCACAACTTACCATATATATGTTTAATTTTTTTTTTTATAAAATAACAGAATAGGAAAAAATAAACATGTGACAAGTTGTAATTGGTGGAATATAAATTAGAACACAAAATATGGTAGAGAGAATTTATTTTTGTTTTTTTTTAATTAAAAAATGTATTTCCCATTTTTGCTTATCAAAATCTAGGAACACATATACACAATTGATATAATTTCTCCACCCTAGTAATTGTACATTTATGGTCTAAAAAATGTAATTCTGATGTGTATTTCTTATTAAAATTGATAAATTGGCAACTTGAATCCTAAAAGTAGTGTTACGTCCATAATATTTTCACAATAAAATTTAGGTAGCAAATTGTTACTAATTCTTATCTGTGCCTGAAGCACTAACATATATCATATTTTTACTTACCATTTACAACGTGCTACTTAAACTTTGTCATGAAAATGTTGTGAGTCTAGCTTTATTCGACTCCTAAAAGGTGCATAATAATTACTAATAACATTTGAAATGTTAGACTTTGCTTTGGAAAGGAAGTAAGACTAACAACATGTTACTTTAGAAATGATGGGGTTTAGCTCCAAACCAATTTGAACTATATCATCCAATCCACTAAATAGCGATTTATAAAATTATCTATGTGTATTATTTAAACAATTCACATGACCCATCAAAAATCAAATAATTAAAACTACACAATGATGATCATTTCAATCGTTACATAATAGATGGGAAGAAGATAACTCCAAACTGATTTAGAACAAAAACTTTCTTTTAAAAAACATTGCTTTCCATTTGAAATGGATATATTTGATGGTTTAGAATATTAAAAAAAAATGCCCTATTTAATTAATGTATTTTTTTATATAACATCATTTAAAAATTTTAAATGATGTAAAAACATGGAATTTTTTTTTTTTTTTTGGTAGACCTAAATGGAGAAAACACAGCAGAAGTGCATAGGCTGAAGCAACTGAATTTGACACAACAACTCGAACAACAACAGCATGAACAGGCTTGGATGCCAAGTTGGGAACTTGCATTGGGCCAGATAGTTAACCCAAGCTTAAATCAATCTGAGACTCAGCAGAAAGCAAACATGGGTGTAATGGACCCAATGCTGAATTACAGCACGTTCAAGTCAGATCCTCGCAATTTCTTTGTGTGAACCTCTAAATCATCTGCATGTTCCTCTTCATTAGATCTCCTTGTTGTTTTCTTTTCGTTTATCTCTGTTGTAAGGTTAATATTGCATGTTCTTCTAAGACTTTTGAAGGCTTAATTGCTGTAATTTTTTTTTTTTTTTTGAATTCGAAGGCTTGCTGTAATTAATTATGAACTTCGGTTTATGTTTGTGTAACCTTTTGTGGAAAGGGACAGTCTAGCAGTTATTTTGCTTTCTCTGCTTGAGTTTAAGTGAGAGATTTTTGTGTGTACTTAAGATTTCTTTTTATTGTTTTCTAATCTAATTTCTTATGTATAATTTTTTAAATCCTCACATTTTTAAGATGCTATAATGTTTATAAATATCTAAACAAATAAGTTTATCCAAAAATATTTGAGATCCTATATCATTTTCATTATATCTTTTTTGACCTATTAAGTAAATGCATATAGTAAACACAAACGTGTGTGTATGTGTGTGTATGCGTGTGTTAAATTTTATATCCTCAAAATCAAATCTTCACTACATGATTGAAGATAACGAGAATGCTATGGCCTATTTGTGTGAATCTGTCATTCTTTCTTGGATTTCGATTTTCTAAAGTTTATAGGGTACTCTATCACATAAATTTTTCTCAAATCTCAATATTTCATTTTAAAATAAATGGATAAGGTCATTCCATGTCATTAATTCATTAACAAAAACCTTAAAATATATAGATGTCATGTTAGTTATTAAAATGGACAACTCTGTCTTTAAATTTATTTTAGTTTTAAGAAATTAAACAACATGGATCTAAACCATAATTTCTTATTCATGCCAACACCGATGAGACCGATGTAAACCCACAGTAAGCCATCTTCCTCATAATACATATGGAGAAAAGTTAAAAGCACAAGTGACAAAGAACATATTTAGCCGTAGCATGAATATGAAACCCACCATCAACACAACCAATACCACCACCATCAACCCACTACCATCAATCACCAAATCCATATCAAAAATAGAAAAAAAAATAATAAAAAAAAAAAAAAACCCACCAATGAACAAACCCACCACCACCACCGATCAAACCCAAACTTTGCCACCTCCACGAACCAAAACTAATCCAAACCAGTTAACAAAATCATCCATTTTCTCCTAAAATTAAAAAAAAAAAAAATGAATAAACACAAAAAAAAAAAAAAAAAAAAAACCCAATATTCCATTTTAGATTCAGAGCACAAATAGATAAAGCTAAACAGAATAAAAATACAAAAAAAAAAAAAAAGAAAAGAAAAAGAAAAGAGAACCTAGGGTTTTAGGGCGAAACAAGGAGGCAGTGACGCGAGCAAGTGGAGGCTATTCCTTGGAGGATCGCGAAGGCTTTAGAAATAGACCAATGTACAGGAACCGATTAAACTCTATCGACAAATACCTGCAAACTCATATCAAAATCCATGCGTTAAACATCAACCCATTGTCTATTATTGCATACAGAGACAGTGCAAAGTGTGTGTGTGTGTGAGAGAGAGAGAGAGAGAGAGTGTGTGTGAGTGTGTGTTACCAGTTCTGCGATTTCGACCTTGAAAGGGTTCGACTTTTGGTAAGAACAAGACCCGAAGTTCTTGATTTTTCAATGACCTAGTGTTGAGATCGGAGTAGGGATTTGGAGATTTGAGCTTAAACATGTTCGGAGAGGGTGGAAGTGAGGGAAGGAGGGGAGTTGAGAGTTGAGAGTGATCGAGAGTTACAATTTAGGGTTTTTTTTTTTTTAGGGATTTTAGTTTTTTATTTATACTAAGACCTAAGCCGCGTTTAATCAAATGCAGCTTAACAGAAGGTTTGAGTTGCGTTTACTTAAATGCAGCTCTAAGCATCTGTTAAGTTGCGTTTCTTAAGAGCAGCTCCAGAGATATTGAAGGAAAAAAAAATTCGGCAAAAATGGGGTAGGGAGCCACGTTTTTAAAAATGCGGCTTAAGTCCTACCCACTTAAACCTAGCCTCAATAGCACAAAATGCAGCTTCAAGTAAGGTCTATAGCCGCGTTTTTTAAACGCAGCTATACATCTAGGGTGGAGCTGCGTTTTTCACAAATGCGGTTCAAAGCTCACCTTGTAGTTGCGTTTTTGTAAAATGCAGCTAAAAAATGCTACTTAAAAACACGTTTTTTGTAGTGTTTTTACCTACCTTATTTTTAGTTTTCTTGAAATATGATTTTCCCTCTTTGAATCCTTCATTCTACTGGTCATACAAAAACGGAGAACCTTTCCCAACTGTGATAGCTCGAATCCTTTGCATTGTTATTAAGATATGATCAGAAAAACAATTGATTTGGTGAATCGGGTGATGTGTCCTAGGATGAGTGGAGTCGTTTTTTTCTTTTTCTTTTTTCAAATGGAGGCACATGATGCACTCTTCTCTCTTTGAAAAGGTACACTTTAAAAATGTGTCTTAGGGTTTCCTTTAAATACTAGGAGAATTAGATCCGAAACCCTAATCACTTAAAGAATTGTTGGGCCAAAATTAAAATTTGCAGAAACACATTTCAATTAATCAAGCCTTCTTCTTGATCAGTCTAACCTAGCATGTTTTGAATTCCTGAACCTGTAGCTTCCTTTTTCTTGTATTATGGCTTGTAACACCTTGAGTATTGTCTAATATACCCTATAGGCTCTACGATCTATATCTAGACAAGTTTTTGTTCATGGTTTGCCAATTGTTCTAACCTTTTAGAGCCTAACAATATCTACCCCTTTGGCAATCTGTGACAAAACTTACTTACGAAATGAAATGATCAAATACAAGAACAACCCTATTGCAATAAAATACCCAAATACATCACAAATTCAAATCTAATACTTTTTACCCAAAATTTGCAAGAAAATACAGAAGGTCTTGATCGAAATGCACCTATCTTTCCTAAAACACTCAAAAGAGCACATCAACGCATGTGTGGAAATAAAGACAGATAAACAATATGAATTACAATGATAACACATATGAAACAATAAGCAAAATAAAGCAAACTAAATCTACCCCTAAGTTAGATACATCATAAATATCTTTTCTTCCCCCTTCAAAAACAATTTCATCTCCCACTAAAAAAAAATAGTTAAAAACATTTTTCAAATTTCATCTATTTCCCCCTCTCTTTTTCATGTATTGACAAAGACAACCCAATCAAAAAGTAGACCGTATACATACACAACAAAGGTCAAGAGAAAATAGAGAATCAAGGAAACACAAAAGAAATAAGATCTATAAAAAATAGAAGCAACTCCCCTATGAAGAGCAACAACTCCCCTTAAGAATAACACAGGTTTAAAAAAAAAAAAAAAAAAACAGCTTTCTCCCACAATAAAATAGGAAAAACAAAATAAATTTTGAGAAAAACAATTTTGGAGAAAATTTAAGAGATGAGGAAATATTAAAAAAAAAACACAATCCAAATTTAAAAAAATAAGTTGAGGATACAAATGAACACAAATATTCTCTCTTTCTATATGCAAACTTGACACTATGTGACCCATAAACAGATGCGTGTAAACACTCCGTATAGAAAATTAGCATGCAAAGTATTTTCCTGTGTCAAGATGTTTTGAACTCAAATCAATTTCAAGAGTGATAGGCCAAAAACATATTAACCCTTATGATGGAATGATTTGATTAATTAGCCAAGTTTAATTAATTAATCAATTTAAGATGCAAACGCGTGGTAACACAAACAAATCACCAATAAACTAAACTGCAGCAGAAAATAAATTGATAAGATGATTTGTTTACGAATGGGAAAAACCTCCAAGGCAAAAACCCCACCGGGTGATTTTAAGGTCACCACTCCCGAAAATCTACTATTATCACAATCAACGGTTATAAGTAAAGGAATCCTAATACTTTATACCAACATATAGTTGAACTTTTACCCTAATACCCAATTGGACTTATTCTATAGTGACAATTTCTCATTTTCAATACACGGCTTTCAGTACGTGACTAACCAACTACGCGGATCCTAGTACACGACTTCAATTACCAAATTGAGAAAGATGTTGGTTGCAAAGTTCTTCAGTTCATCCTCACAATGAAGAACAAGAAAATGCTTGGTTACAAAACCCTATGGTGCAAAGACACAGCAGCTTCTTCACAAAGAGATGAACTAGGACAAACTTTGTCTCTAGTCACAAATTGCTTAACCAGACTTTTCTCAATGCTTGTGCAACTTGTGTCTACTTTTACGACCCTTAAAATAATCCTTTTATATGTCTAGAGTTATGAAAAAAGAAGGCCCAAAGTCATATCCACTTATTGGAATCAAAACAGATTTGAAAGTCTGTTTTTCTTAAACTTCGACAGTTAGAGGTGTAGAGATGCTGTCGAGCAACTGTTGAGCCACAAGGCTGAAACAACTTCTTAAAACTCGATAGATGCAACTGTTGGGCTTTAATGACAAGCACTTCTTAGCTTGTTTCTTGGACAGTCTTGCATGACGTTAACACTTGATCTTGAAGTATTAAGAACATCCTAGATCTACCTAAATACATGTAAAGTGCGTTTTGTCAAAGGATTCGCCAATTACATAAAAGTATGACATATGTTCTTAACAAGTGAACCACATATGTCCTAACAATCTCTCTCTTTGGTAATCCGTGACAAAACCACAACAAACATATGAACATATGAGAGAAGTCATAAAACACTCAACTCATACTTACTTATTGAATACAATAAAATCTATCCTAACATAAACTCTTGAAAAACTTTGCAGGAAGTTCATGACAAGTGGATTTTGACAACTTGTATTTCTGAAACATTTTAAACAAAACACATCAAGGCATCTTTGTGTGAAGCAAAAATAATAGATTGCAAAAAAAATAAAGAAACATGTGTATAAAGAAAGAAAATAAACAACACATGTAAAGATAGGTGAAACACATACATCATCACATATATATCTAAGATAAGCATCATGTATGCAAAAATGGTCACAAGAACAAGGTACAAAAACAATGTATCTCTAACAAGAAAGAAAAGAAAAAATACATGAAATCCTCACTACATCCCTCAAAAACAAAACAAACTCTCCCCCTAATAGTAATCTCCTATGTACTAACTCTTCCCCTAAGAATGACTACTCTCATATTAACTACTCCCCCTTTTTGTCACGAGTAACAAAGGGTAAGAGTGTCAAGTAAACATCTCATCAGAATTGGAAGAGCTAGCATCTCCATCCTCATCATCATCATCATCATCATCATCGGTAGAACCATCATTATCAGATGCCTCAGATGCCTCGGGAGGTGGAGAGGGAGACTCCACAAAACCACCAAGGCGAGCCTGCCGTCTAGCAATACGGCCAACATGGGTGTTCACCTGATACAACTCCATAGAAAGTGTATCAAGGCAAGCATCCATGCGCTGAAGCTGCGTCATGATCGCATCCAAAGTCAAACCACCCACTGAAGAAGAGGGAGTGAAGGTAGAAGGAGGAGTTGCTGAACCGGACTGCCTTGAACGAAACTGCACCTCGCTCCGTTTAACAATAGCGTAGTCAATGGCACACATAACAGAGAAGTGGTCGGAAGAAGGAAAAGGAACAGAAAAATGGCTTAAAATCAAAGTGATAACAGAAGGAAATATGAGCTTATCACGAGTCATCGTATCCCTATACACATGTATGATAGAAAAGATGAGGTCTGAAGGAAAATGTATAGAAAGATCCTCAAGAAAAGATAACAGAAAATGAGAACGAGACTCAGTGATAGAGTTATAGTGAGAGAGAGGATACAGAATAAAAGTCATCACCATGTTCAAGAATCTAAGACCTTTAGCAAAAGGCCGACATCGTGTAAACTGATGCTCACCCCAATCAGCTAGGTGCTCACAGAAGGCAGAGATCATCTCGTCTTTGTACACATTTCGTAGACGCTCACAACTGAGGTAATCAGGATGCGTAACCCTTGAAACTCGAAGCACATCAGAGACCAACTCTAGTGTGACTACTATGTGCGTACCTCGAACGCGAGTATGAAAGAGAGGTACTGAAGTATCAGTTCCAAGCATATTGGAGTAGAACTCCTGAATTAGCACGGAAGGACATGTGACTGGGATGTCACACAGGGACTCCCATTCCCGTTTGTGAATGACATTAGAAAGGTCAGTGTCGACAAAATTTGACAAAAGAACTTGGCATTCTGAATGAACACCTCTTTTGGAAAAATTCTCCGAGAAGTCCATTTGGGCTTTCTCATCACGGAACCGAACAGAAGAAGGAGTAGGATCAGAGGACGAAGAGGCCCTAGAACGAAAAGGGTTCTGGGACAGAATAGACTTACATTTTGGTACCATTTACACACTAACACAAACTAGAGAGAGAGGGGGAAGAATGAAACACTCAGAAAAGTTCCAACACAGTTCAAATATAACAAGTATATTGAAAGGAAAGAATGTATGCATGAAAAATGCGTGAACATGTGACATGCAACATAAAACACATCATGGGCTCAGCCCAATCCAATCTTACCAGCACACAATCAAATTGCACACATCTAAATGCATGATAATACAATTATTATGCTTATGTGTTGCAATGCATGATATTTGAAACTCATTTAGACAAAAACCCATTCAAAAATTTTCAAAAAAAAAAAAAAAAAAAAAAAAAAAACTCAAAACCTAGGTATGAATGCATGAAAAGATCATGAGAAAAGAGAGAAAGAAAGATCATACCAAGTGATTTGAAGCAAAAAAGGTCGAATATCACGTGGGTTGAAGGTTTTGAGAGAGAAGAGAGTGTTTGGAAGAGAAACAAGCATGGACAGATCGAGAGAGATCAAGAAAATAAAGTCCAGGTTGCGTGAGAAACTATATATAGAACCTTAGTAAATCTCAACAAATAGAGGTGTCGAGAGGTATCAAGACAGGTGTTGAGGTAGGTGTCGCGAACACAAGCGTCGACAGATGCAGCTATCGAGGAGGTGTCGAGAAATAAAACATTAGACACACAAAAGAATCTCGATCAATCCACCATCTGTCGAGAGGTACCGAAAGGTTGAGAGGTTTCTCGATCGATCCACCAGGTGTCGAGAAGTGTCAAGATTGAGATAAGATACAACAAATGAGCTCGATAAATAAGCCAAGTATCGAGAGGTATCGAGAAGGTATCGAGAGGTATCGAGAAGGTATCGAGAAGGCTTAAAAACAATTTTTCAAAGGAGGAGAAAAACATAAATATGAATGCAATCAAACATGCAACTCAGCCAATGATCCAACCAACGTTTTAACCTCTCAAAATCATCTCTCAATCAACAAAGAGATAAAAATATAACTCCCAAAAACACACACACACACTAAACAAGTCTAACCAATTTTATATTTCAAAAACAAGCTAAGACAGTATAATGAGTCAACATCAACACATGTAAACCTTGTGATGGCCAAATCACATTGTACCTGCACATGTATCAAGAGTAGCAAAGAGTATTGCGTGTTGTGTGTGAAAAACATCCAAAATTGCACAATTAGCTCAGTGATATGACGATTTAAGATATGAGAAAATCACTTTAACTCACACACAATAATAACTATTTGATGGGGACTATCACCTTTGAGGGACATCCTATAACTCCTACATCTCCTAGAAAACACGCTTTCAATCATATTTTAAAGCATTTTGTTCTTTTTGCTTTTATTTTCTTGCATATTTTCTTTTTAATAAGCAAATCATGCATGGGTATACAAAGAGAGAAAAGAAATAACCAATTATATTAAGCCTTTTGATATTGCACTTTTGCTATGCCAAAGCATACAGATGTCATTGACATTACACTTTTGCTATGCCAAAACATACGGATTTCATTTCATGATTGGCGGGTAATAGTGGTGAGATGGTTATTTATGCCTTTCTCTTAGGATTTTCTCCCATAAAAAAGAGTGATATGAGTGTTAAATATAAGAGATCACTTAACCTTACTCATCACAAACAAAGAGTCACAAAGCTCACTTGCTTAGTTATGCATAAGGATGCTTATCTAAGCTACAAAAGATACAAAATTTAGAAAACTCTATTTCAATGGCCATTTTAAGGTTCACAAGAACCGATATACACATACACATACTGTTTTTGTATTTTTCTGAATTTTTCAATTTTCTATTTTTAAAAGAAAACAAAAATAACTAAAACTGAAAAACTAACAACCAAAAACATATAAAACAAAACAAGACAATGCATAAAACTAGACTGACTCAAAAACATTAAAGCAAAACACACAAGTAATGCAAAATCAAAAATAGATGGAGAGAGAGAAAAAGTGATTAAATCACTTGGAGCCCTTTTCGTTCCACACCTTGGAAGAACCTTTCCTTTTTGTAAACCCTTAAACCGATGGTGAGAGGGAAGAATTGATACCATTCAAGTTTGAAAGGAACATAAGGGCTTTAAGAATATCTCCGAAAGGAGCAAACGAGGACAGAAACTGATTCTGGTTTCCCGATGCTAACATGCTATTGCTATTTTGAGTGGCTAACCGCTTATAGCAATTTGGTCTAGTATGGCCAGCTGATCCACAGTGATGATAGATGACAGGCCACAAACGCGTTGACTCCTTGTGAGTAATTAGCCAAGTTATTAATTAATCAAGTTAACATGCAAATTCACATGGCAGCACAAACAAATCACCAATAACTAAAGTATGCAGTGGAAAATAAAAGATACGGTGAATAGTTTATGAATGGGGAAAACCTGACGGCAAAAACCCCACCTGGTGATTTAAGGTCGCCACTCCCGAAACTCCACTATTATCACAACAAGCGGTTACAAGCAAAGAATCTGAGTACCTTACCAACCTACAATTGAACCCTTACCCCAATACCCAATTGGACTTGTTCTGTAGTGACAGTTTCTCCTCTTGATGCACGGCTCCGAGTACGTGACTAACCAATTGCGCGGATCCTAGTACGCGACTTCAATTAACCAACTAGAGAGAGAGTTGTTGGCTGCAAAGTTCTTCAAATCATCCACACGATGAAGATCAAGAAGATGCTTGGTTACAAAACCCTACGGTGCACATTACACAGCAACTTCTTCACAAGAGATGAACTAGGGCATGAACTTTGTCTTTGATTACAAATTGCATAAATAAGAATTACTCAATGCTTGTGCAACTTGCATCACTTTGACGGCCCTTAAAACAATCCTTTTATATGTCTAGGGTTAGGAGAAAAGAAGTCTCAAAAACACATTCACGGATTGAAATTAAAACAGAACTTGGAATCTATTTTCTTTAAATCTCGACAGATAGAGGTGTCGAGGATTTGTCGAGAAGCTGTTGAGCCTCAGGGCTGAAACAGCTTCTAAAGCTCGATAGATGCATATGTCGAGACCAGGTGTCGAGCTTTAGTAACTTGCACTTTCCAGCTTGCATAAGTGTCTCAAAGTTATGATGATTTGAGATATGAGAAAATCACTTTAACTCACACACAATCATAACTGTTTGATGTGAACTATCACCTTCAAGGTACATCCTATAACTCCCACATCTCCTAAAAAACATGCTTGCAATCATATTTTAAAGCATTTTAATCTTTTTGCTTTTATTTCTTTGCATATTTTCTTTTATTAAGCATATCATGCATGGGCATATAAGAGAAAGAAAAGAAAAACCCAATTATGTTAAGCTTTTAACATTGCACTTTTGCTATGCCGAAGCATACAAATGTCATTGACATTGCACTTTTGCTATGCCGAAGCATACAGATGTCATATCATAATTGGCGGATAACAGTGGTGAGATGGTTATTTATGCCTTTCTCTTAGGATTTTCAAGTTATACCCGTCAAAAAGAGTGATACGAGTGTTAAGTACAAGAAATCACTTAACCTTACTCATCACAAACAAAGAGCTACAAAACTCACTTGCTTAGTTGTGCATAAAAATGCTCATCTAAGCTACAGGTGATACAAAGTTTAGAACACTCTGTTTCAATGGCCATGTTAAGGTTCACAAGAACCAATGCACACAAACACACACTGTTTTTGTATTTTTCAATTTTTTTTTTATTTTGAAAATAAAACAAAATAAAAACTAATCAACCAAATAGAAACAGACAAACAACATGAAAGCATGAAAGAAAGATGCATATGCATGAAAGCATGATAGAAAGGTGCAAATGCATGAAAGCAAATAGAGTCCTACTACAGATAGAAAGAATTAAAGCAGAGGACAAATAGAAAAGACAATTAAGTCCTAGGCTCATTTCTCACCCACACAGCACGAGTCTTTGGCCGTGAAGATGAAAAGACATATGTCCTAGTATGACTACTAAAGGACATAGAAGAATTAAAATTCTCCTGAAATTGAGTTAAAAAGCTTAAGACTTTTAATAACTCTCCAAACAAAGGTGTAGGTCCTTGAGAGGAAACCTGTGACCGTTTGGACAATTGCTTATGAGACTACAACTTAAAGCAATTAGGACGAATGTGTCTAGAAACACCACAATGGTGACAAACATGAGCAGTTTTAGAGCTACTCGGCTTCCTAGAAGGAGGTCTAACCTTAGAGGTTGACAAAGTCCTCAACTTAGGACAATTTGGCCTAATATGACCAACAATATGACAATGATGACAAGTAGGGACAAATTCAGAATTTTTATTCAACTTAGGAGGAGTTTTAGACATAGGCTTAAAAACTTTAGCGTTAACATCAGATTGTTTACCTTTGTCTATCCTAGCAATATTAGCCTTCAACTCTTCATTATTCCTTTTGAATGGAGGAATATAAAAATCATTTTCTTTTGAGTTAGGCTCAACAACAAGTTTGGCACTAGTTAATTTTTCAACTTCAGTTTTAAATTCAGCTAGTTGCTATTCCAAACTCTTAATTTTGTCCACCTGAGATGAAATTTGATTTTTAAAATTCTCATTCAAATTAGTGGCTTCATCCAATTTTACCATCAAATCATCTTTCTCAAGCTTGACCTTTTTAAATTTAGCTTTTAACAACAAGGGTTTCCATAAAAATCAAGAGTTTCCATAACAACAAGGGTCAATGGATCACACATCAAAGATTAAACCCTAATCAGAGTGTGCTTGCTCTGATACCACTTGACAGGCTACAAACGCGTTGACCCCTTGTGATTAATTAAGTTGATTAATTAGCCAAGTTATTAATTAATCAAGTTAACATGCAAATTTACGTGACAGCACAAACAAATCACCAATAACTAAAGTATGCAACGGAAAATAAAAGACACGGTGATTTGTTTACGAATAGGGAAAACCTGACGGCAAAAACTCCACCGGGTGATTTAAGGTCACCACTCCTAAAACTCCACTATTATCACAACAAGTGGTTACAAGCAAGGAATCCGAGTACCTTACCAACCTCCAGTTGAACCCTTACCCCAATACCTAATTGGACTTGTTCTGTAGTGACAGTTTCTCCTCCTGATACACGGCTCCGAGTACGTGACTAACTAATTGCGCAGATCCTAGTACGCGACTTCAATTCACCAACTAGAGAGAGAGTTGTTGGCTGCAAAGTTCTTCAAATCATTCACACGATGAAGATCAAGAAGATGCTTGGTTACAAAATCCTACGGTGCACAATACACAGCAACTACTTCACAAGAGATGAACTAGGGCATGAACTTTGTCTTTGATCACAAATTGCATGAACAAGAATTACTCAATGCTTGTGCAACTTGCATCACTTTCATGGCCTTTAAAACAATCCTTTTATATGTCTAGGGTTAGGAGAAAATAAGTCCCAAAGACACATTCACAGATTGAAATTAAAACAGAACTTGGAATCTATTTTCTTTAAATCTCGACAGATAGAGGTGTCGAGGATTTGTCGAGAAGTTGTCGAGCCTCGGGGCTGAAATAGCTTCTAAAGCTCGATAGATGCATGTGTCGAGACCAAGTGTTGAGCTTTAGTAACTTGCACTTTCCAGCTTGTTTCCTGGACAGACTTGATGATTTCAACACTTAATCATGAAACACTGTTTCTTGAAACGTTAGACACATCCTAAATCTACCCAATTACAAGTAAAGTACGTTTTGTCAAAGGATAAGCTAATTACATAAAATAGTGACATATGTCAACAACTTGAACTACATATGTCCTAACAATAGAGATGCTGCTTCTTTTGTTTAGGCCTTTAAGAGTTAGACCTCTTAGCCCTAGGGTTTTTAACTTCCTTCTTGTCCTGCTTAGGGGGTGCTCCTAAGATAGATTTACTCTTGTCTATGTTCTCACTAGCTAATTCAGTTTTAACATTAGAGTTCTCAATTTTAGCATTATTGCTAGGAGGAACAAAAATAGTAGTACTTGAAGAAGAAACATTTGAGTAAGAGAAATCATGCCCTAAACCTGTTCAATTTAAAGCAGATTTTTGCAAACTGTGCATCTCGTCGAGCTTAGCGCTTGAAGTCCTTTCTAGTTGAGCCCTGACTTGGAATAATTCTGCCTTAAGCTTCTTAGTCTTCTCAGCCAAGAAGTTATTTTCAAACCTTAGTGCTTCAATAGTTTGATTTGCTTCATCAAACTTTGTGGAAAGTTCTTCACGTTCAAGCTCCACATCACTAAGCTTCTTGGTGGTCAAGCTGTACAACTTCTCATGCTTTTCTGAGACCTTATATAGTTTAACATAGACTGTGTGAATGTCATCTTGATCATTCATCTTCTCAAATTTGGCTTCCACCAATTCCTCTTCTTCATCTACATCTTCAACAATCTTCTTAGTAGGATTAACTGTGGCAGTGAAGGCATTCAAGATTCCGTAATCCTCATTGTCAGAATCATCTTCAGGCTCAGTGTCGCTTAGCGTAATAACAAGTGCCTTGCTTTTCCCCATCGTCTTGAGATATGTTGGGCACTCTTGTTTCATGTGTCTGAAGCCTTGGCACCCAAAGCACTTAGGTTTTGTAGGAACAGTGTACTGACCGCCATCCCTTGCATCCTTCTTCCCTTTGTCTTGGCCCTTGAACTGAGAAGAACTAGATTGCCTATGGTCCTTGTTAAAGCCTTTTCCATTGGCATCCTTCATAAACTTCTTGAATTGCCTGGTGATGTAGGACTTCATCTTAGAATCTTCATCGTTTGAAGACTCTTCTGCCTCACTGCTCTTGGCCTTTAGCGCCATACTCTTGCTCTTGCTCGTCTTTTTGATTCTTGACAAACCCAACTCATAGGTCTGTAGATTTCCAACTAGCTCTATCAAAGGAATTTTATCAATATCCTTTGATTTCTCAATCGCGGTGATCTTGGCATGGAATCTTTCGGGCAGAGATCTGAGTACTTTTCTCACAATATTAGGTTCTGGAATAGTTTCTCCAAGATTAAGGCAGAGTTCATTATGTCATTGAGTTTTGCATAGAACTCATCAAACAACTCATCCTCCTCCATCTTTATCTCTTCGAAGCTTGTAGTGAGCGTCTGAAGCCTCGAATCCTTGACAGCCTCGAATCCTTGACAGCCTTTGTTCCCTCATAGGTTGTCTAGAGGATGGTCCATGCCTCCTTTGCAATTTCAGTGGAGGATATCTTCTTGAATTCCTCATTCGTGACTGCAATAAACAACGCATTCAATGCCCTACTGTTGAAGTTTGCCGCCTTGATCTTAACCTCATCCCAATCGGCTGGCGCTTCCTTTGGCTTGGTCCAGCCAATCTCTATAGCTTGCCACACCTTTTCATCTAAAGACTGCAAAAAAACTCTCATGTGTACTTTCTAGTATGCATAGTTAGTCCCATCAAATAAAGGAGGGATAATAAGAGATTGTCCTCTATCCATGAAAAACAGGGGTCAATGGATCACACACAATGATTAAACCCTAATCAGAGTGTGTTTGTTCTGATACCACTTGATAGGCCAAAAACGTATTGACCCCTTGTGATGAATTGATTTGATTAGTTAGCTAAGTTTAATTAATTAATCAATTTAACATGCAAATGCGTGGTAGCACAAACAAATCACCAATAAACTAAAGTGCAGAAGAAAATAAATTAACAAGGTGATTTGTTTACGAATGGAGAAAACCTCCAAAGCGAAAACCCCACCGGGTGATTTTAAGGTCACCACTCTTGAAAATCCACTATTATCATAACAAGAGGTTACAAGTAAAGGAATCCTAGTACCTTATACCAACCTACAATGGAACCCTTACCCCAATACCCAATTGGACTTGTTCTGTAGTGACAATATCTCCTTTTCAATGCACGGCTCCCAGTATGTGACTAACCAACAGCGCAGATCCTAGTACGCGATTTCAATCACCAACTTGAGATAGATGTTAGTTACAAAGTTCTTCAGTTCATCCTCACAATGAAGAACAAGAAGATGCTTGGTTACAAAGCCCTATGGTGCTAAGACACAACAACTTCTTCACAAAGAGATGAACTAGGAAAAACTTTGTCTCTAGTCACAAATTGCTTGAACAGACTTTTCTCAATGCTTGTGCGACTTGCGTCTACTTTTACGGCCCTTAAAAAAATCATTTTATATGTCCAGGGTTATGAGAAAAGAAGGCCCAAAGACATATCCACGGATTGGAATCAAAACAGATTTGAAAATCACAGGGCTAGAGGTGTCGAGAAGGCCCAACTTGTTTCTTAAACCTCGATAGCTAGAGGTGTCGGGCAGCTGTCGAGCAGCTGTCGAGCCATGGGGCTAAAACAACTTCTTAAAACTCGATAGATGCAGCTGTCGAGCTTTAATGACAGGCACTTCTCAGCTTGTTTCTTGGATAGTCTTGCATGGCTTTAACACTTGATCTTGAAACAAGATTTCTTGAAGTATTAAGAACATCCTAGATCTACCCAAATACAAGTAAAGTGCGTTTTGTCAAAGGATTCGCCAATTACATAAAAGTATGACATATGTTCTTAACAAGTGAATCGCATATGTCCTAACAAAGAGTAGAGAAAATATTTACACAATTATTATCCATCATAATTCTAAAAAAATATTTCATATTTTCAGCAGTTCATATAGAAAAAAAAAAAATAACATATACTAAAATGTATAGAACTCAAAAACTAATCAATCAATTTCTAAATTAAGTTGAGTACCAAATTTGGCAAAGTTTACGTGTGTTATGTGTGAAACCAATCTATGAGAAATATGACTACAAAAATGCAAGATAGATAAAGAAAACAATGCAATGCATGTGAATCTAAACACAAATGATGCATGAAAAGTTTGATTGGCCAAGAACCTAAAAACTGAAAATTTTCTAGTTTTGATCGGTTGAACATCAATCAAGCATCGATTGAGAGAGGCACAAATTTTTTATCATAAAAACTTATAGGTTTGATCGGTTGAAGCAATAAAAAATTTTAAAACTTTAAAAACTAGAATTTTATGCAGAAAAACAACTTGAAAGCAGTTTTTATAAGATGTAATGCACATGAACAAGATCCAAAAAAGTTTTAAAAACATGATGCCTCTTAAATGCAAATATCAAAACCAATTAAGAAGTTAAAATCAAAAAATTATAACTTATAACACTTTTTTTTTTTAACTTTCAACCAAAAAAAAATTGCATGTACACACCATCACACTAGATTTTATGCAATTAAAGAAGGCTAAACTAGACAATACACACAATCTAATGTACAAGATTTAGTAAAGATTTGCATGTCATGTGTGCAACTAGTATGTGTACAAAGTACAATAAAAGTGATGTGTAGATAGCAATCAAACAAATTTTCTACATTAACAATCACATTAGTTTGAAAGTGATTATCACATAAAGAGTTATATCATATAACTCCCACATCTCCTAGAAAACATTATTGCAATCATGTAAAAACGTTTTGATTGCTTTTGCTTTTTGCCAATTTTTTTTTTTTAATTTTTCTTTTTTAGCACATTCAAAGATGTCATGCATAGACATATATGAGATAGAAAAAAAAAATGCCCTAGTTATATATATATATATATATATATATATATATTAAAAGAACACCTTGTTTTATCTTGCTATACAAGTGTTACACCTTACCAAGCACGGCTTATATGATTTGCAATAGTTGTTCATGATTGGCGAGTAACAGTGGTGAGATGGTTATTTATGTCTTTCTCTTAGGATTTTCTAGACCTTACAGTTAAAAGAATGTGACATCAAAATCAAAATCATTTGTTCAAAGACTATAAACAACTCACATAATTAAGCACTAAATACCACAATGCAAAAAGTAGCTCATAAAATTAAACAAGGTACACAATTGAGAAATACAAGTTTCATTAACCAACCTTAATTACACACTAAATGGTGTGCAATACCCAAAAAAAAAAAATGTGTTTTTATATTATGATCAAAAATCAAAAAGCACACATTATGCTAAACAAAGAAAATGCCAAAGCAATGCTTGATAACATGTAATGCAAAAACAGTGCTCAACTAAGCTATAAAATATACACAAACAAGAAATACCAATTCTTAATTAACCCATGAGTAAATGTACTATCTAGTACATACTCATACAAAATGAAGAATAGCTCATACACTCAGTTATGCAATATACAATTTCTATGTTTCTCCACAATACCAAGCATAACCTAAATCAAGAGAGCGATATTATAATTTATGTAATCTTTAAGGAAAAATAAAACTAGACACAAAATAAAATATTTTATCATTTTGAAAATTTTCAATGTTTTTGGATTTTGTTTTTGAATAAAAAAAAACCCAAGAAAAGTTTTAAAAAAATGAAAAAAAAAAAAAACATGTCCACAAATAATTGAAAGAATTAAATCAATAAAAAGTAAATAACCCTCACCTTAGCAAATCTTTTCTCACTCATATAGCATGAATCTTTGGCTTTGTAGGTGAAGAACCATGAGAATTAAAGTGTATTTGAGGGATTACAAATTTTTTATGAGTGAGACTCAAATCCTGCAATTTCCTTTCACAAGCCAACATGCTTAGATTTTTCAAAAGCATATGAAACAATTTATCAAGACTTGTAGCAAGAGATATACCATCACATATTCTAGACTGAAACACAAAATGCTAAAATTTCAATTTATGACAATTAGGACAAATGTGACCAAGAACGTCATTAAAGTAACAACCAGGAACAAATTTTAGAACATTAATATTCCACGAAGTAGATCTAATCTCAAGTTTTGGTTTTTGCCTCAACAAAGAACGATTTGGTTTAATGTGACCAACAACACTACAAAGGTGACAGGTAGGCACAAAAAAATATTTCTTTTGTACTCTAGCAATAGGTTTAGACATAGGTTTAAAAATTTCGGCAACTACATTAGAACTTTGACCTTTGTCCAACCTAGCAAAATAAGAGTTTTCTTTATGATTCCTCTTAAATGGAGGAATATAAACTTGTTAATTTCTAAAGATTTAGGTTTAAATGTTTAGCATTATATTTTAAATGTGTTGGAAAACCGAGAACAAAACATGTCTACTCTACGTGTTAGGCAATGTTTAAAAGTGTTGGTTTCAAGTTTCAAGTCCAGCTGACTGTAGAAAAAGGAAAATAGTTTCTGCATTGCTCGACCGATCAAAAATCGTAGGAACAAAATTCTACAGAATTTTTAAATCAGGCCCAAGCCCATAAAAATGTCTAGGGTTTCATTCCAACATCTCTACATAAAAAAGGGAAACCATAGCTACATTTTTCAGACTTTTTGGAAGACTTGTGTGTTACTCTTTGTGAGATCTGAGAGATTTTGTACTTTCTAACTACACAAGAATCTATCGGAGCAAGATCTACAATCAAGCGTTGGTAGAATATTGTTGCTGCATCAACATCATTACTGATGGTGGTCTGAAACATTTAAGTGATATCTCAAAATCACAGGCAAGGGTGCTTGTGTTGGTGTAAAGGAGTCTATGGATTCGGAGTTTGCATGTGGTCATGTCAAGAAGTTACTACATAATGTAGCAATAGATTTAAGGTTAAATCTTATTGTAAAAACTTCAATTCTCTTAAAGTGGATTTACTTTACCTTGAGGATAAGTAGGTCAAATTCTCCACTGGTTTTTACCTTGAAACGGTTCGTTTCATCAGTTTCTTGGGTTATTATATTGTGGTGTGATTTACTTTTCCACTTTTATGCATGATATGATATTTTCTTGTTTAACTTAGATCTAAATAATAAACCTATTAATCAACTTGGTTAATTAATTAGGTTAAACAATTTGGTTTAAGGGGTCTAAATAAACAAACAAAACTTTTTCATCTTTAGGCTTAGTGGAAATAGAAACAGATCTGTTATCAACATCAAGTTTGGTATTAGACAAATTTTCAAGTTTAGCTTCAAACTCAGCTAACTTTTGTTCCAAAAATTTCACCTTTTCATCTTAAGAGGAAAATTGATTTCTCAAAAATTCATTCTTTTTTATTTGATACATCCAATCTCACAATCAATTCCTCTTTATCAATTAGCCAATTTTAATTCTTCGTGGAATTTCTTAGCAATTTTCAAAGATTTAGATAATTCTCTACAGAGAGTTTCACAGATATCAAGGAAATCAATAGAAACATTAGTGTCCTTTTTATTCAGATAATCACAGCCAAAAGCAGTATGACACTTAAAATTATCCATGATATCAATGATCAAATATCAACTCTAGGTAAAACTATCTAATTAAGAGCTAACCTACTTTGATAACACATGTTAATTTGTTTAGACCCCTGAACACTTAAATTGTTTAACCTAATTAATTAACTAAGTTGTTACTTAGGATTTTTATGCAGATCTATATTAAACACAATCATATCACATATAGCAGAATAATAAAGAAAACAAGCGATATGATGACCTAGGAAAACTAATGAAACTGTCCAATTTCAAGGTAAAAAACTTGAGGAGGATTTAACCTAAACAATCCCCAAGGCAACAAATTCACTAAATAGAATGGAAATTTTATAATAGATTTTTCCCTAACTCTAATGCCACCTCTTGTAATACATACTCACGTGACCACACACAGCTTCGAATTCACAGACTCTTCTATCTAAATTTGTTGAGCATAAACACCAACATTTGTGACTTTGATATCCTACTCAAATCTTTAGACCATCAGCAGTAGTTGATCTTATATGAAGAAACTTACCTCCACTGGTTCTTATGTATGGATCTTCTTTCTTTTAGATGCTTGTTGAGAAAGCTTTAGGTACAAAAACTCTAGATCTACAATTGGAGACACAAGATGCGCTCTTCTTTCTCTAAAAAACCACACTTCAAAAACATGCCCTAGGGTTTCCTTCAAATACTGGGAGAATTAGATATGAAACCCTAATCACTTAATGGTCTTAATGAGCTATTGGGCCAAAATTAAAATTTGCAAAAACTCATCTCAATCTGTTGAACCTTCTTCTGGATCGGTCGAACCTGATATGTTTCGAATTCCTAAACCTGCAACTTGTCTAATATAACCTATAGACTCTAAGATTTATATCTAGACAAGTTTGTGTTCAAGGTTTGCTAATTATTCTAACTTTTTAGAACCTAACAAAAATAAATTTAAAATCTGAGCTCTTCATTTTAATAGTTGACATGACATTTATTTTAATATTTTTGTTAATAGATTAATGACATGGTATAATCTAAAACATTAATTTTTAAATTGAAAAGGTTAAGATTAAGAGAACTCTATGTGATAGAGTACCCTAAGAACTTTAGTGGATTTGAATCCTATGATAAATATGTTAAATAGTAAGAATAAATATGATTAATACCACTTCAATTATATAATAATTGATTGTTTAATTCATATTTTTGTGATTGGTGATACATCCATTTATGCAATATATTTATAATATTTTAAAGTCCTATAAAAATAAATGTGATTGGTTTCACTTTAATGATATAATAAATGAATATTTTTAATTTATATTTTTATGATTTGTGGCACATCAATATATGTAGTATAATTTTTAGCTAGAGTAATATAATACTCTAAAAAAAAAAATTAACAAAATAAAATACACATTTTTAGACTTATTATTTAAACTTTTAGTTATAAAGATAAATATATGATATAGGGTATAAATATTTAAAAGATTAACATAATATCCTCTTGCTCCTAGCCATAAACTAAACTTCAATGATGTGATGTTTTCAGATCCTCCTACCTCAAGTTGTGGGATGATTATTTGATCCTAAGTGATAGGTTCTAAAGATTTAAGATTAAATGTTTAGAGTCATAATTTGTCTATGTTGGCAAACCAAGAACAAAAACATGTCTAAAATAAGTGTTAGACATTGCTCAAGGTGATTCAAGTCAAGTCTCAAGAACATTCAAACTGCAAGAAAAAGAATTGAAATTCAGTGAAGCTCGAGCAATCTGAAATTCATTCAGACCCAAGCTTGTGAAAACGTATAGGGTTTCAGTCCAACATTCCTAAGTATAAAAGGAAAACCCTAACTACATTTTGAAGACTCTTAGAAGACTTGTGAGTTAAGCCTATGAGATATGAGAGGTTTTGTACCTTCTAACTCCACAAGTATCTATAGGAACAAGATCTACAATTAAGTGCTGGTAGAATCTAGTTGCTGCTACAAGATCAACAAGTGGTGCTCTGAAAGCTTTGAGTGGGATCTCAAAGTCATAAGCAAAGGAGCTTGTGTGCTGTAAATCCAAGAGAGAAGAGTCTATGAATTCGGAGCTTGCACGTGATCATGTTAGTAAGTTACTAATGGAGGTTGTAATAGATTTAGGATTAAATCTTATTTTAAAAACTTTAATTCTCTGTTAGAAGATTTGTTTACCTTGAGGATAGCTAGGTCAAATACTCCACAGGTTTTTACATTGAAACAATTCGTTTCATTGGTTTTCCTGAGTAATCATATCTATGTGTTATTTACTTTTTCACTATTATGCATGATACGACTTTTCATTGTTTAACCTAGATCTCATAATTAACCTAAGTAATCACTTGGCTTATATATGAGGTTAAACAATCTATTTTAAGGGGTCTAAACAAACAAACAAACAGTATCAGAGCGAGTTAGCTCTTGTTTAGGTAGTTTACCTTGAGTTGATCCTTGAACCCTACTGCCATAGAACATTATCACTCTCTGGTGATCCCTCCCCATTTTGATGGAAACAACCATGCTTATTGGAAGGTTAAGATGAAAGCCTTATTGAAATCTCTAGATTAGAGAATATGGCTCTCTATTAAAAATGGCTGAGAGAGAACTACCACTACTGTAAGTGAATGGTCTACTACTCAAAAAGAAGTGGCAAGCTTTAATAGCAAGGCTATAAATGTTATATTCAATGTTGTTTCTATGAAAGAATTTAAAAGAATTTCTAATGTGGAGATAGCTCATACTGCCTGGAATATTCTATAAATTTTGCATGAAGGCACCAAGGTTGTAAGGATTAATAAACTGCAACAATTGACCTCTGGTTTGAAAGCATTAGAATGGCTGAGGATGAGACATTTAATGAGTTCTATGCCATACTGAACGACATAGTGAACTCAACCTTTAATTTGGGTGAAGTTTATGATCAACCTAAGATTGTTAGGAAGATTCTTAGATCCTTACCTGAGGACTTTAGACCCAAAGTCATTGCTATAACTGAAAGCAAGGATGTGGATACTATACCTGTTGATGAGCATGTATGATCTCTTCAATCCTATGAGTTTGACTTACCCAAAACAAGCAAATCCAAATGTATGGCTTTGAAATATGTTGATGATTGTGGATTTCATGATGAAATCTTTTCTACAAAGATTGCTTATCTTGCCAAGAACTTTAGAAACTTTCTAAGGAATAATAATAGATGGGCAAGAAATCAAAACAATGCTAACCCCATGAATGTGAAGAAGAATGAAACAACTAAAAACAATAATTCTGAAAAATCAAAACATAAAGTTTCAACATTGTTTTGGTTGTCAGGGGTATGGCCATCTTGGGTTAGAATGTACTTATTTAAGATCTAAGGGAAAAGCTATTGTTGTTACCCTTAGTGATGATAAAGTTTCTAATCATGAGTCTGAAAGTGATCCAAAAGGAAATTTCATGGCTTTTTTTGCTACTACTGTAGTAAGTGAGTCTGAAATTGTTAATGAGAACCCTTTTGATGAGGAACTCTCTAAGAATGCTGACTTGAAAGAGGCTTATAACAAGTTTTGCAAGATTGTAGCGAAGGATTCTGTGAATGTTGACTTAGGTTTGAAAAAGATTAACACTGTTAAGCAAGAGAAGAAAAATCTGTTGATTAAATTGGTTGAGGCTGATGAACTCATAACCTTTGTTAAGATTGAGAACATGTCTTTGATTGAGAAAGTTAAAAGTCTAAAATTTGAATTATCTATTGCTAGAGAACAACTTGATAAGACTTTAACTTCTAAAATGGATAACATGCTGAATGTTCAAAAATTTACTTATGATAAGAAAGAGTTAGGGTTTGTTGAGAGTGTTTCTACTTCTGTTGTTTATCCTACTAAGTTTGTACCTGCTTCATCTATTCCTACACTAGAAGTCAAGATGTCTAAGGAAGAGATTCCAACTACTAGGGAGATTAGGGTCGATCTTCGTGAGTCAAAACCCAAGAAACTCAATCATCCTGGAAGTAAGGAACAACACAAACCTCCGTGGTTTTATCACTTTTGTGGCGGAGTTGGGCATACTTGCTCAAATTGTTTTAAGTTGAAAGCTTTAAAGTAAGCAACCAAACAAAAGGTGCCTGTGCCAAAAGCACAAGATCCCATGGTGCTTATTCATGAATTAGTAAAGGCTCTTAACTTTTATGTCAATGTTGAAGTTGATCATCAATTTAATTTGTCTAGATATTCCAATTCTAAGTTTGCATCTAAGAGAGTGTGGATGCAAAATACTCAATTTCAGTGAGTCTGTCTGGCATGGTCCTCGTGCTTAAACTTTCAATTCCTTGTGACCAAAATGTTTTTGATTAGGATTTTCATTTACATCACATTCATGCATTTCATTCTAAGTTTGTTAGAATGTTTTTAAGTTTTTTTTTTAAATAATAAAAAAAGAGAAAATTAAAATTAAAAAAAGAAAAAAAGAAAAAAAGAATTTGGTATTACACATCACTAAGTGTGTAATTGAGGTTGCCTATGAAATTTTCATTTCTTGACGCTTTGATGAGCTATCTTTTTTTGCACTTTGCTAGTTTGCGCTATGTAGTGCTTAATTGTCTGAGTTGTTTATGGTTTTAAAACACATGCTTTTGATTTTAATGTCACATTCTTTTAATTGTAAGAACTAAAAAATTTTAGGATGAAGACATAAATAACAATCTCACCAATGTTGCTTGCCAATCATGAACACTTGTGTGCAAATTATAAAAGTTGTGCTCAATAAGGTGTAGCACTTGCGCAACAGGTGTTGATTTAAAAAAGAATAGAAAAAGAAAAAGAAAAGTAAATAAAATAAAATAAAATTCTTTTACATGATTGCAAGCGTGTCTTTTAGGAAGTGCGGGAGTTATATGATGTAACTCTTTAGGTGATAATCACTTTCAAACTAATGTCATTGATGATTTAGAATTTTTTTTTTTAATTACTATCTACATATCACCTTTTACGTATCTCATACACTTACTAGTTGCACGCACCACATGCAAATATTTGTTAAACTTTGTACATGTGATTGTGCATTAATTAATGTGGTCATCCAAAGATTATGTTTTTTTGTGATGTTTAATGCACTTTTAAGGGTTTGAGATGAAATTTTTTAGGGGAAAATTTTGAATTTTGATAATAATTAAATTTTTTGAAGAGAATGAGGTTTCTGAAAACATTTGGAATCATTCACATGCATTTCATATCATGAAATCTTGTTTTGAAAAGACTTTTTGCAGAAAATTTTAGGTTTTCAAAAAATTCTAGTTTTTCAAGTTTCAATTGATCGAACCTTTTTTCGACCGACCAAACCTTTTTTCCACCGATCGAAAAAGTGAAGTTTTTAGGCCAAAACGCACTACCTAATTCGATTCCTCCTTCAATTCCTCTAGATCAGTCGAACCTGTTATTAAAATTTTTTTGATCCCTTGCTCGATTCCTCCTGATCGATCAAAATCATTTTTATTCAAAAATAAAAGGATCAAAACACATGTTCTTCATAAATTTTGTCTTCTTCTTCGATTCCTCTTCAGTCATTTTTTTTTTTTTTTTTTTTGTGTTCTTTTTTAAGTCAAAGCTTCAAGAGTTTTCTTCCTCATCATTTGGTAAGACACGTTCATCCTTCCTTTTTGTTTATATTACATGCATTCATGCACTTTCATCAAATTTTCCAAAAAATTTTAACCAAAGAAATTTTGGGGCTTTTGGTGATTTTAGGTGTTTTGATCTAATTTGTTGAATGGGTTTTTGTTCATACATCATATAAACTTGTTTCCTCCATTTTAATTTCATAATTTTCATAATTTGTGTAAAATTTCGAAATTAGGGTTTATGTGTTCTTGAGGAATTTGGGGATTTTGTTCAATTGGGTAAAATCGATTGAAATTGACTTGTGATATTGTTTAATTGAGTAATTATAACATGTTTTATGCCTGTTGTGATATTCAATTGCTCAATATGTGGATTTTTGGAAAATTAGGGTATCAAAATTGTGGATTTTTCATAAAACCTTAATTTCTAGGTCAATTTTTAAAATTTTGCAATAATTGGACTTTTTTTTTTTTTTTTTCTTTTTGCATTAGATCATGCATCACTTATGTCTATACTTCATGCATCATATAAATTTTCAAGTTTGCATATCCTGTGTTTATCTCCCTAATGCAGTTTGCCCTTGGTTTTATGTTTTGTTTTGTTTCTCATTCCTTAGTTTCTATGGATCCTAAGAAAACAGTATTTGATGATCTTCAAGTACCTCTTGTTCATGATGCTACCTACCCATACAATCCTTCTCCTCATATTGATGATGTCATGCTTCTTCTTTGTGGCAAACCTGTCACATGGGGTTCAAAACCCAAAATTCATTCTCGTGAGATAACTAAGTATCAGTATATGCTGTTTAGGATTGTTGTTCATAATAATTTTCCTATCTCTCATGTAGACACTAATCCTTTAGATAGATGTGTTTTTGTGTATGCTTTTAGTACCAATGGTTCTATCTGTTTTCACTTTCACCTCATTCAAACCATTGTAGAAGCACATAGGAGAAAATATAAGAAACATGCTCTCTATTTCCCAGTTTTCATACATAGGATCTTAGAATATCTTCAGCTTGAGGATTTTCCTGTCTCTGATCCTATACACCTCACTACACCCATAGAAGCCTCTTTTCTTAGGTAGCGGATTGCACAATTGAAGACGGTTGAGCCAAGGGCTGCTTCTTCCAAGAGACATAGAGTTGAGACTCTTATTGTTGATCCTTCTCCACCACCTAAGGAGAGACATTTTGACCCTTTGACTGAAGTAGCTGATGATGGTGTGGATGAGGTAGATCTTGATGTTGATTGTACTCAGACTACTGATCCTTTTGTTCCTCCACGTCTCTTTCTTAGATCTATGATGGAGATTTTCATGACTACACAAGCAGCTCACGGACATCTTCTTGATGAGCTTCTTACAGAGATGGCTGCCTTGAGGACAGATTTTGATGAGTATAGGAGGGTTTTCCCATCTCCTCCACCTTCAAAAAGTTGAGTGTTGCTTTCGTAATATGTAACAAAAAGAGGGAGTAGGATGTGTAGGCTCTTGTACTTATGTACTTAGGAGGAGAGTAGTTTTTTGTACTTGTGTACTTAGGGGGAGATATTATTATGTGATGTACTTATTTTTATCTTTTGTTTTGTTCTTGTTTCACAAACATGATTGATAGGCCAAGAATGTATTGACCCCTCGTGATGAATTAATTGATTAATTAGCCAAGTTTATTAATTAATCAAATTAACATGCAATGTATGTAGCAGCACAAACAAATCACCAACTAAAATAAAATGCAGTAGAAAATAAAGTTGACAAGGTGATTTGTTTACGAATGGGAAAAACCTCCAAGGCAAAAACCTCACCAGATGATTTTAAGGTCACCACTCCCGAGAATTCACTATTATCACAACAAGCGGTTACAAGTAAAGGAATCCCAATACCTTATACCAACCTACAGTTGAACTCTTACCCCAATATCTAATTGAACTTGTTCTGTAGTGACAATCTCTCTTTTTAATGCACGGCTTTCAGTACGTGACTAACCAATAGATGTACTGATCCCAGTACGCAACTTAATCACCAAATTGAGAAGGATGTTGGCTGCAAAGTTCTTCAGTTATTTACACGATGAACATCACGAAGCTCCTTGGTCAAAAAAACCTACGGTGTACAAACACAATAGCTTCTTCAAGAGAAAGAAGAACCAGGGCAAATTAGGTTTTTGGTCACAATTTGCATAAACAACACTTTGCTTCACACTCGTGCAACTGTGCTCTCTATGATGGCCCTTAAAATAATCCTTATATATATTTAGGGTTATGAGAAAAGAAAGCCTAAACACATGCTCACAGATTGGAATGAAATCAGAGTTGAAAATCTGATTTTCATAAATCTCGATAGATTCCCTATCTATCGAGCAGCTGTCGAGTGTCGAGCTTAAACAACTTTTTAAACCTCAATAGATACTAGCTATCGAGCTAGCTGTCTAGATTTAAAATCTAGCACTTCATCACTTGATTATTGGATAGACTTGCATGGCTTTAACACTTAAACTTGAAACCTTGTTTCTTGAAGCATTAAACACATCCTAGATCTACCCAATTACAAGTAAAGTGCGTTTTGTCAAAGGATTAGCCAATACATGATGACATATTTTCCTAACATGAATCACATATGTCCTAACAATCTCCCTCTTTGGCAATCCATGACAAAACCGCAACAAAAAAATGAACATATGAGAGAAGTCATAAATCACTCAACTCATACTCACTTGTTGTATACAATAAAATCTATCCTAACACAAACTCATGAAAAACTTTGCAAGAAGAGAGTTTACGGCAAGGAAGACTTTGACAACTTGTATTTCTGAAACACTTTAAACAAAACTCATCAAGGCATCTTAGTGTGAAACAAAAATAAAAAATTGCATACAAATATAAGCAACATGTTCATAAAGAGAGAAAAGAAGCAACACGTGTAGAGATAGGTGAAAGAACTTTAATAACAACCTCATCATATATTTATCATCAATAAGTACAAAGTTTGCTATCACAAAGTGGTCACAAGACCAAAGGTACATGAACTAGGTATCTAAAGGATAAAGAAAAGAAAAGATATATAAGTCATCACTACATCCCTCAAAGTATACACACTCCCCTTAACAAAAATCTCTTATGTACTAACTTTCCTTCTAAATACATGACTACTCTCATACCCAAAACTACTCCCCCTTTTTATCACGAATGACAAAGGGAAGTAACTCAAGCAATCATCTCATCATCGCTGGAGAAGCTAGCACCATCATCCTCATCACCACCACCATCAGAGCCACCATCATTATCCTCATCCTTAGAATTCTCTAGAGAAGGAGTGGAAGACTCAACAAAGCCACCAAGATGAGCTTGCCATCGTGCAATACGACTGACACAGGTGTTCACCTGACATAACTTATCGCTGAGAGTGTCAAGTCCGGCATCCATGCGTTGAAGCTGCACCATGATCACATTAAGAGTCACACCGCCCGTAGAAGAAGAAGGAGCAAATGTGGATGGAGCTGAAGAAGTAGGAGGTGTCGCCGTCTTAGTACGTGGCTGTTTTGATTGAAGCTAGGCCTCACTCCGTCTGATAGTTGCCGCATCAATGGCACACATGACAAGGAAATAATTGGAAATGGGAAAGGAGACAGAAAAGTGGCGAAGGATCCTCGTGATAGCTGAAGGAAAGATTACCTTATCACAGGTTGTCGTATTCCTATAGACATCTATAAGGGAGAGGATGAAATGAGAAGGGAAGTTAATAAAAAGGTTCTCTAGGAAGGATAACAAAATTAAGCATGAGACTTTGTGATAGAGTTATAGTGAGACAAAGGATGTAGAACAAAATTCATCACCATGATAAGAAACCTTAGACTTTTAGCAAAAGCTAAGCAATGGGTGTTCTGACTATCACCCCAAGAAGAAGAAGTCTCACAAAACAGAGACATAAGCTCGTCTTTAGACACAGATTAAGATGCTCACAACCTAGGTAGTCTGGATGCACCACCCTCGGGATATAGAGCACCTTGGATACAATATCTAGAGTGACCATAATGTGCATACCTCGAACATGAGTAGAAAAATGAGGTACTGAATAATCGAATCCGTGCATATTGGAGTAAAACTCTTGTATGATCACGGAAGGGCACGTGACCGAGATGCCACACAGTGACTCCTAACCCCTATTGTAGATGACAGTGGATAGGTTAGTATCAGAGAAATCCGACAAAATGACTTGGCGTTCCGAAAGAATGCCTCGTCGAGAGAAGTTCTCCGAGAAGTCCTTACAGGCTTTCTCATCACGGAACTAAAGATGAGAGGAAGTAGGATCAGAGGAAGATGCCCTAGAATGAAGAGGGTTCCGAGATGGAGTGGATTGAAGCTTAGGTGCCATGATGCAGACTGAGAGAGAAAGAGAGAGAGAGAGAGAGAGAGAGAGAGAGAGAGAGAGAGAGAGAAGCAAAAAAGCACCAACAATTTAATATCAATATGATACAAAAATAAGATACGTATGCATGAAAAATGCATGAGCATGTGATATGAAAACTTAAAAGCATCATAGGCTCAGCCCAATCCAAACCTAACAGCACACAACAATTTAACATATATAGCACACATCTATAATGCATGAATATATAGTTAAAATATTCATGAGATGCAATGCATGATGATCTTAAATCTTTTAAACAAAAACCCATACCAAAAATTCACAAAAACTCCAAAATTTTGAAAAACCCCAAAGTTTATCAAAAATTCCAAAAATTAGGTAAAAAATCATGAAATGCATGATAAAGAAGTGAAAGAGAATCATACCAGTGAGAAGAAGTGATCTCTAGACTGAAAAAAGAGTGGGAAAGTGATTTGGAGTGAAAGAGAGGTGTTTGGGAAGGTGAGAGGTCAGAAACTATCAAAAGAGATCGAGGAGAAATGAAATGAAAATCGCACTGACCCTTTATATAGAATTCCCAATTTCTTGATGGATCGAGAGGTGTCGAGAGCTATCGAGAATTAAAAAGCGAGAAATAGCTATCGAGGAGCTATCTAGAGGTATCCACAGCAAAAGAGGCTTGATAGATTGAGAAGCTATCGAGCATCTATTGAGGAGACAGAAATTTTCTCGATGGATTGAGGAGCTATCAAGAAGCTATTGAGATTACGATAAAAAGAAGCTAAAGAGCTTGATAGATAGCCTAGCTATCGAGAGGTATTATGAAGCTGTCGAGATTGCTTAAAACAATTTTTCAAGAAGTGAAAAACATAAACATGAATGCAATCAAGCATGCAACTTAATTAAAGATCCAAACAACATTTTAAGCTCTCAAAAAAACATCTCTCAATCAAGAAAAATGTCAAGCATTTAGATCCAAAACACACACACACACACACACACTAAACAAGTTAACTAATTTTATATTTCAAAAACAAGTCAAAAGAGTTTAGTAGGTATACACTAACACATGTATCCCTTGAGATAGCCAAATCATATTGAACCTGCACATGTATCAAAAGTAGCAAAAAAATATTGCAATTTGTGTGTGAAAAACATCGCAAGATTGCATAAGTGTCTACATGTTATGACAATTTGACATATGAACAAATCAATTTAACTCACACACGATCATAACTGCTTGATGGGGACGATCACCTTTAAGTACATCCTATAACTCTCACATCTCCTAGAATACATGCTTGAAATCGTATTTTAAAGCATTTTGATTCTTTTTGCTTCAGTTTTTCTTTGCATATTTTCTTTTAAGCATATCATGCATAGGCATATAAGAAAGAGAGGGAGAGAAAGAGAGAGAGAGAGAGAGAGAAATACTCAATTATGTTAAGCTTTTGACATTGCATTTTGGCTATGCCAAAGCATACATATGTCATTTGATGATTGTTGAGCAACAGTGATGAGATTGTTATTTATGCCTTTCTCTTAGGACTTTCTAGCCCTTCTCGTAAAAAAGAATGATATGAGTGTTAAGTATAAGAGATTACTTAATCTTACTCATCACAAACACTAGCCATAAAGCTTCCCTACTTAATTGTGCATAGAGATGCTCATCTAAGTTACAAGAGACACAAAGTTTAGAAAACTTTGTTTCATTGTCCATTCAAGGTACACAAGTACTAATGTACACAAACACACACTGTTTTTGTATTTTTTTGATTTTTCAATTTTTTTTTTTAAAAAAAAATAAAGCAAAACTGAAAATACACAAACAAAAACATATTTGACCAAAGAAATTTATAAAAACTAGACTGACTCAAAACAATAAAGCAAAACAGACAAGTAACGCAAACACACAAAAAGAGGGAGAGAGAAAAAAATGACTAAATCACTTAGAGCCTTTTTCCTTCCACACCTTGAAAGAACCTTTTCTTTTAGTGAACTCTTGAATCAATGGTGAAGGGGAAGAATTGCAACTATTCAAGTTCAAAAGGAACATAAGAGCTTTGAGGAGATCTCCAAGAGGAGCAAAAGAGGATGGAAACTGACTCAGGTTTCCCGATGAGACCATGTTGTTACTCTGTTGAGTGGCTAGCCACTTATTGCAATTAGGTCGAGTATGTCCAACTGCACTATTGTGATGATAGAGATGTTGCTTCTTCTGATTAGACTTATGAGCAATACTCTTCTTAGTCCTAAGTTTTTTGGTTTCTTTCTTAGCAAGCTTAGGGGGTGCTCCAAAGATAGATTTACCCTCGTCTATGTTCTCACTAGCTATCACAATTTTAACATCATTGGTTTCAAATTCAACATTATTAGCAGGAGAAACAAAAACAGTAGTACTAGAGGAAGCAGTATTAGAGGAAGAGAAATCATACCCTAAATTGGTTCGATAGGAAGCAGATTTCTAAATATTGAGCATCTCACCAAGCTTTGCACTTGAAGTCCTCTCCAACTGAGTTCTAACTTGAAACAGCTCCTCTTCAAGCTTCTTAGTCTTCTCAGCCAAGAAATTGTTCTCAAACCTCAGTGCTCCAATAGTTTGATTGGCTTCATCAAACATTGTGGAGATTTCTTCACGTTCAAGCTCCACATCACTGAGCTTCTTAGTGGCAAACATATACAACTTCTCATGCTTTTCGAAGACCTTGTATAACTATGCATAGGCTATATGGATGTCATCTTGTTCATCCATCTTCTCAAACTTTGACTCCACCACGTCCTCTTCTTCATCCACATCTTCTACAACCCCTTCAGTAGGATTGACAGTGGTAGTGAAGGCATATAGGTTTCCATCATCCTTATTTTTGGAATCATCCTCAAGTTCGGTGTCGCTCAAAGTAACAACAAGTGCCTTGATCTTCCTGATGGACTTGAGATAAATAGAGCACTCTTGTATGTGACCAAAGCCTTGACACCCGAAACACTTAGGTTCTGAGGGAATAGTGTACTGACTGCTATCCCTAGCATCCTTCTTCCCTTTGTCTTGGCTCTTACACTGAGAAGAATTAGATTACCTAGGATCCTTGTCGAAGCCCTTCGCATTGGCATTCTTCAGGAACTTCTCGAATTGCCTTGTGATGTAGAACTTCATTTTAGAATCTTTGTCGTCTGAAGACCCATCTATGTCACTATTCTTAGCCTTCAGTGCCATGCTTTTACCCTTACTTGATTTCCCAATCCTTGTCAAACCTAGCTCATAAGTCTGTAGATTGCAAACCAGCTCTATTAAAGGAATTTTGTCAATGTCCTAAGATTTCTCAATAGCAGTGATCTGAGCATGAAATCTCACGGGTAGAGATCTGAGTACTTTTCTCACAATCTTAGGTTTGGGAAGGGTTTCACCAAGATTAAAAGCTAAGTTTACTATGTTCTTGAGCTTGGCATAAAACTCATCAAATAACTCATCCTCCACCATCTTAATCTCTTCGAAGCTAGTAGTGAGCTTCTGAAGTTTCGAGTCCTTGACATCCTTTGTTCCCTTATAGGTTGTCTGGAGAATGGTCCATGCTTCTTTTGCAGTTTTAGTAGAGGATATCTTCTTGAACTCCTCATTTGTGATAGCACTGAGTAAAGTATTCAATGCCCTACTGTTGAAGTTCACCACCTTGATCTTAGCTGTTAGGACATATGTAGTTGTTCAAACTTGTGAACATATGTCGCTATTTTATGTAATTGGCTTATCCTTAGACAAAACGCACTTTACTTGTAATTGGGTAGATCTAGGATGGGTTAAACACTTCAAGAAACAGTGGTTCAAGTTTAAGTGTTGAAGCCGTCAAAGTCTGTCCAAGATACAAGCAAGGAAGTGCAAGATTTTAAAGCTCGATAGATAACCTCGACAGATACATCTATCGAGATTTAAAGAAGCTGTTTAGCCCGAGCCTCGACAGCTGTCTCGACACCTCTCGACACCTCTATCTGTCGAGAATTAAAGAAAACAGAATTCCAAGTCTGTTTCAAGTCCAATCCGTGTGTGTGTCTTTGGGACTTCTTTTCTCCTAACCCTAGACATATAAAAGGATTATTTTAAGGGCCGTAAAAGAGCTGCACAAGTGAATAAGCAGAAATCACAAGATACAAGTTGCATCTTCTCTCTTCATGCAAATTGTGATCTGTGAGGATAAGTTCGTGCCCTAGTTCATCTCTGATGATTTGAAGAACTTTGCAGCCAACATTCTTTCTTTCTCAAGTTGGTGAGTGAGTCACGTACTGGGATTCGTGCAAAGGAGTAAGACGCGTACTGGGATCCGCGCATCACATTGGTTAGTCACGTACTGGGAGCCGTGCATTGAACTGGAGAAATTGTCACTACAGAACGAGTCCAATTGGGTATTGGGGTAAGAGTTCAACTGTAGGTTGGTGAGGTACTGGGATTCCTTACTTGTAACTGCTCGTTGTGATAATAGTGGAGTTTCGGGAGTGGTGACCTTAAATCACCCGGTGGGGTTTTTGCCTTAGGGTTTTCCCCATTCGTGAACAAATCACCGTGTTATTTATTTTCCGCTGCATAATTTGGTTTCGGTGATTTGTTTGTGCTGCCACGTAAATTTGCATGTTAATTTGATTAATTAATAACTGGGCTAATTTAATTAATCTAAATTATCACAAGGGGTCAACGCGTTTGTGGCCTGTCAAGTGGTATCAGAGCAAGCACACTCTGATTAGGGTTTAATCTACTGTGTGTGATCCATTGACCCCTGCTGTCATGGATAGAGGACAATCTTTAATTATACCTCCTTTATTTGATGGCACTAACTATGCATACTGGAAAGTACGCATGAGAGCTTTCTTGCAGTCTTTAGATGAGAAAGTGTGGCAAGCTGTGGAGATAGGCTGGACCAAGCCTACAGAAGCGCCAGCCGAATGGGATGATGCAAAGATCAAGGCGGCTAACTTCAACAGCAGAGCATTGAATGCCCTATTCAGTGCAGTCACCAATGAGGAGTTTAAGAAAATTTCCTCAACTGAAACTGCGAAGGAAGCATGGACTATCCTCCAGACAACCTATGAGGGCACCAAGGCTGTCAAAGATTCAAAGCTACAAAGGCTCACCACACGCTTTGAAGAGATTAAAATGGAGGAGGATGAGTCGTTTGATGAGTTCTATGCCAAGCTGAAGGACATAGTGAACTCAGCCTTCAATCTTGGGGAAACCATCCCAGAACCCAAGATTGTAAGAAAGGTGCTCAGATCGTTGCCGGAAAGATTCCATGCTAAGATCACGGCAATTGAAGAATCAAAGGATATTGACAGAATTCCTTTGACTGAGCTAGTTGGAAACTTGCAAACCTATGAGTTAGGGCTGACTAGGTTAGGCAAGTCAAGTAAGGGCAAGAGTTTGGCACTGAAGGCCAAAAGCAGTGACACGGATGACTCGTCAGATGATGAAGATTCCAAGATGAAGTCCTACATCACAAGGCAGTTCAAGAAGTTCATGAAGAATGCCAACGGAAAGGGCTTCAACAGAGACCGCAGACAATCCAGTTCTTCACAATTCAAGAATCCGGATAAAATGAAGAAGGATGTCAAGGATGGCGGTCAGTACACTGTTCCCACAGGACCAAAGTGCTTTGGGTGTCAAGGCTTTGGACACATGAAACAAGAGTGTCCTACGTACTTAAAGAGCATAGGGAAAAGCAAGGCACTTGCTGTTACCTTAAGCGACACAGAGCCAGAGGATGATTCCGAGGATGAGGACGACGGAATCTTGAATGCCTTCACTGCCACTGTTAATCCTACTGATGGGGTTACCGAGAAAGCGGATGAAGAAGAAGAGTTGGTGGAATCCAAGTGTGAGATCATGGATGATCAAGATGATATCCACACTGCCTATGAGAAGCTATACAAGCTCTCGGAAAAGCATGAGAAGCTCTATAGGCTGGCCACCAAGAAACTCAGTGATGTGGAACTTGACCGTGAGGAACTGTCCACAAAGGTTGATCAAGCGAATCAAACCATTGGAGCACTGAGGTTCGAACAATTTCTTGGCTGAGAGGACCAAGAAGCTTGAAGCAGAGCTGTTTCAAGTCAGGGCACAACTGGAGAGGACGTCAAGTGCTAAACTGGACGAGATGCTGAGTGCTCAGAGATACTCTTCAGATCGTACTGGATTGGGGTATGAATTCTCTATCTCTAATACTCCTTCTGCTAGTACTACTGTTTTTGTTCCACCGGCTGATAACATTAAAACTGAGGAAAATAATGTTAAAACTGATTTAGCTAGTGAGAACATAGGCAAGGACAAATCCATCCTAGGAGCACCCCCTAAAATTGAGAAAAGGGAAGCTAGACACCCTAGGAATAAGAAGGATAACTCTCAAAAGGCCAAACATAAGAAGTCGCATCTCTGTTATCATTGTGGTCTCGGCGGTCACACTCGACCAAATTGCTACAAGTGGCTTGCCACTCAACAGAGCAATGGCGCTATAGCATCTGGGAGCCAGAATCAGCTCCAGTCTTCTCTCGCTCCTCTTGGAGACATTCTAAAAGCCCTCATGTTCCTTTCAAACTTGAACGGTTCATATTCTTCTCCCCCTACACCGGTTCAAGAGTCAACCAAAAGGAAAGGATCTTCCAAGGTGTGGAAGCCAAAGGGTTCCAAGTGATTTTAGTCACTTCTTCTTCTCTCTCTATTTTGTGTGTTGCATTACTTGTGTGTTTCTTTACTGTTTTGAGTCAGTCTAGTTTTATGCATTGTTTTGCTTTACATGTTTTTGTTTGTGTGTTTTCAGTTTTGTGTTTTATTTTTGCTTCTCTTATAAAAATAAAAAAAAAATTGAAAAAATGAAAAATACAAAAACAGTGTGTGTTGTGTGCATCAGTTCATGTGAACTTTTGTAATGGCCATTGAAACAGAGTTTTCTAAACTTTGTGTCATCTATAGCTTAGATGAGCACTCTTCTGCACAACTAAGCGAGTGAGCTCTGTAGCTCTTTGTTTGTGATGAGTAAGGTTAAGTGATCTCTTCTTCTTAACACTCGTATCACTCTTTTTGACGGGTTGAACTAGAAAATCCTAAGAGAAAGGCATAAATAACCATCTCACCACTGTTACTCGCCAATCATAATATGACATCTGTATGCTTCGGCATAGCAAAAGTGCAATATCAATGACATCTGTATGCTTCGGCATAGCAAAAGTGCAATGTCAAGGACACCTGTATGCTTCGGCATAGCAAAAGTGCAGTGTCACAAGCTTAACATCATTGGGTATTTCTTTTCTTTCTCTTGTATGCCCATGCATGATATGCTTGTTAAAAGAAAATATGCAAAGAAATAATAAGCAAAAAGATTAAAAATGCTTTAAAATATGGTTGCAAGCGTGTTTTCTAGGAGATGTGGGAGTTATAGGATGTACCTCAAAGGTGATAGTCCCCATCGAGCAGTTATGATTGTGTGTGAGTTAAAGTGATTTTCTCATATCTCAAATCGTCATAACATTGAGACACTTATGCAATCTTGCGATGTTTTCACACACAACACGCAATACTCTTTGCTATTCTTGATACATGTGCAGGTACAATGTGATTTGGCCATCACAAGGTTGACATGCGTTAATGTGTGCTCATTAAACTGTCTTAACTCGTTTTTGAAAGATAAAATTGGTTAGACTTGTTTAATGTGTGTGTGCGTGTTTTGAGATACATGTGCATCATATTTCTTGTTGAGAGATGTTTTTGAGAGCTTAATGTGTTGGTTGTATCCTTGGTTGAGTTGCATGCATGATTGCATTCATGTCTGTGTTTTTCCTCTTTTGAAAAACTGCTTTGAAAGGCATCTCGACACCTCCTCGATACCTCTCGACACATAGCCATCTGTCGAGATCCCTAGACTCATTCTTATCGCAGTCTCGACAGATACCTCGATAGCAGCTGGATCGATCGAGAAACTTTCTGTTTGCTCGATAGCTCCTCGATAGCTTCTGGATCGATCGAGGTCACCACATGCTTGTTTCTTCTTCCTCGATAGCTAACCTCGATAGCTTCATCTGTCCACGAGCATTTCTCGACAGCTTACCTCGACAGCTACCTCGACAGATCTCGATACCTGCATCTGTCGAGATTTACTGAGATTCTATATAAGGGTCCTTCGCGATTTTGAAATCACTTCTCTCGATCTCTCTCGCTCGAAAACACTTGGATCTCTCTCAAAATCTTTTCCCTCTCCCTCCAAACCTCTATCAAGGCTTTCTCAAGTGTTTCTTCACTTTCTTCATCATTTGGTAAGCCTTTTATCTCTCATTTCATGCATTGCATTGTTTTCAAAACCCTAGGTTTGTGTTTTTTTGAAAATTTTTGGGAGTTTTCAAAATTGTCGGGATTTTTCTGAAATTTTTGGGTTGGTTTTCGAGTTCTGATCTTCAAAACCACATGCATTGCATCACATTAGCATTCTAATTGTATTTTCATGCATTTAGATGTGTGCCTTCCTATTGTGTGCTGTTAGGTTTGGATTGGGCTGAGCCCATGATGTGTTTTGAGTTGCATGTCACATGCTCATGCATTTTCATGCATACGTTCTTTTCATTTCAATATTTCTTTCTGCCAATATTGAATTGTTTGGGACTTTTCTGTTTGTCTCTTCTTTCCCCTCTTCTATGTTTACGTTAGTAGCGTCTATGGCTCCTAAACGTAAGTCTATTCCTCCTAGGAACCCCATGCGTTCTAAGGGGCAGTCTTCTTCTGATTCTACCCCTGTGTCTGTTCGGTTCCGTGATGAGAAAGCCCATAAGGATTTCTCGGAGAACTTTTCTAAACGCGGTGTTCATTCGGAACGCCACGTCGTCTTGGCAGACTTTGCCGACACTGACCTTCCCGATGTCATTCACACTCGGGGATGGGAGTTACTGTGTGACGTCCCGGTCACGTCTCCTCTCGTGCTGATTCAGGAGTTTTACTCCAACATCCACGGGATTGATTCGTCAGTACCTTCCTTCTTCTCTAGCGTTCGAGGTACGCGCTTCTGTGTCACCCCAGAGCTTGTCTCTGAGGTACTCCATGTCCCTAGGGTGGATCATCCCGATTACCCTAGTTGTGAGCGTCTCTGGACTGTGTCCAAAGACGAGATGATCTCGGCGTTCTGTGAACGTCCTACCCTTTGGGGAGATCACATGTACACACCATGTCGACCTTTTGCTAAAGGTCCTAGATTTCTTAACATGGTGATGACCTTTGTTTTGCACCCACTGTCTCACTACAACTCGATCACAGAGCCTCGTGCTCGGTTCTTGTTGTCCCTCCTTGAGGATCTCTCTATAGACTTTCCTTCTCACTTCATCTTTTCTATTATCGATGTCTATAGAGATACGGCCACCCGTGATAAGCTCATTTTCCCTTCCGCTATCACGAGGATTTTGGGTCGTTTTTCCATTCCCTTCCCTACGTCCGATCATTATCATGTCATGTCTGCCATAGACGCCGCTACCGTAAAACGTAGCGAGGCACAGTTCAGATCGCGACAGCCGGATGCTGCACCTCCTTCCACCCGTCCGACCACCTCCAGATCCGCTCGAGCATCTACCTCTTCTTCTACGAGCGAGGTCACACTGGGAGACGTCATGACGCTGTTACAGCGCATGGACGCTCGCCTCGATACACTCACCACTGAGTTGTATCAGGTGAATGTCCGTGTTGGCCGCATCGCTAGGCGACAGGCGACCATGGGCGGCTTTGCATCAGAGGCTTCTCCTCCGCCACCTCATGCGTCGTCTGAAACCGAGGCTGATGATGATGGCGATGATGATGATGCTTCCGACGATGATGATGATGGAGATGCTGACTCATCGGATGAGATGTCTACTTGACACTCTACCCTTTGTCACTCGTGACAAAAAGGGGGAGTAGTTTTGTATGAGAGTAGTCATACTTAGGGGGAGTGTTAGCATAGGACATAGGACATTTTTGTTAGGGGGAGTGTGCTTTGAGGGATGTAGTGAGATGATCAGATGTATTTCTTTTCTTTCCTTATCTTTTAGAGATACTTTGATCATGTTCTACCATACATTGTACTTATATTCTTCTTATATATGATGATGTATGTTTCTTTCACCTACCTTTCATGTGTTGTTTCTTTTCTGTCTTTATACACATGTTTCTTTACTTGTATGCAATCTATTATTTCTGTTTCACACAAAGATGCCTTGATATGTTTTGTTTATAAGTGTTTCAGAAATACAGGTTGTCAAAGTCTTCTTGCCATAAACTCTCTTCTTGCAAAGTTGTTCAAGAGTTTGTGTTAGGATAGATTTTACTGTATGTAACAAGTGAATATGAGTTGAGTGATTTATGACTTCTCTCATATCTTCATTTGTATGTTGTGGTTTTGTCACGGATTGCCAAAGGGGGAGATTGTTAGGACATATGTAGTTGTTCAAACTTGTGAACATATGTCGCTATTTTATGTAATTGGCTTATCCTTAGACAAAACGCACTTTACTTGTAATTGGGTAGATCTAGGATGGGTTAAACACTTCAAGAACAGTGGTTCAAGTTTAAGTGTTGAAGCCGTCAAAGTCTGTCCAAGATACAAGCAAGGAAGTGCAAGATTTTAAAGCTCGATAGATAACCTCGACAGATACATCTATCGAGATTTAAAGAAGCTGTTTAGCCCGAGCCTCGACAGCTGTCTCGACACCTCTCGACACCTCTATCTGTCGAGAATTAAAGAAAACAGAATTCCAAGTCTGTTTCAAGTCCAATCCGTGTGTGTGTCTTTGGGACTTCTTTTCTCCTAACCCTAGACATATAAAAGGATTATTTTAAGGGCCGTAAAAGAGCTGCACAAGTGAATAAGCAGAAATCACAAGATACAAGTTGCATCTTCTCTCTTCATGCAAATTGTGATCTGTGAGGATAAGTTCGTGCCCTAGTTCATCTCTGATGATTTGAAGAACTTTGCAGCCAACATTCTTTCTTTCTCAAGTTGGTGAGTGAGTCACGTACTGGGATTCGTGCAAAGGAGTAAGACGCGTACTGGGATCCGCGCATCACATTGGTTAGTCACGTACTGGGAGCCGTGCATTGAACTGGAGAAATTGTCACTACAGAACGAGTCCAATTGGGTATTGGGGTAAGAGTTCAACTGTAGGTTGGTGAGGTACTGGGATTCCTTACTTGTAACTGCTCGTTGTGATAATAGTGGAGTTTCGGGAGTGGTGACCTTAAATCACCCGGTGGGGTTTTTGCCTTAGGGTTTTCCCCATTCGTGAACAAATCACCGTGTTATTTATTTTCCGCTGCATAATTTGGTTTCGGTGATTTGTTTGTGCTGCCACGTAAATTTGCATGTTAATTTGATTAATTAATAACTGGGCTAATTTAATTAATCTAAATTATCACAAGGGGTCAACGCGTTTGTGGCCTGTCATTAGCATCATCCTAATCTGCCGGCTCTTCCTTCAGCTTGGTCCAACCTATCTCCATAGTTTGCCACACTTTCTCATCTAATGACTGCAAGAAAGCTCTCATGTGTACTTTCCAGTATACATAGTTAGTACCATCAAATAAAGAAGGTACAATGAGTGACTGTCCTCTATCCATGATAAATAAGGGTCAATGGATCACATAGCAAAGATTAAACCCTAATTAGAGTATGCCTATTTTGATACCACTTGATAGGCCAATAATGTATTAACCTCTTGTAATGAATTAATTGATTAATTAGTTAAGTTTATTAATTAATCAAATTAACATGCAATGTATGTGGCAGTACAAACAAATCACCAACTAAAATAAAATATAATGGAAAATAAAGTTGACAAGGTGATTTGTTTACGAATGGGGAAAACCTCCAAGGCAAAAACCGCACCCCCGAGAGTTCACTATTATAACAATAGGCAGTTACAAGTAAAAGAATCTCAGTGCCTTATACCAACCTACAGTTGAATCTTTACCCCAATACCCAATTGGACTTGTTTTGTAGTGAAAATATATCCTTTCAATGCACAGCTCCCAGTACGTGACTAACCAATAGATGCACGGATCCTAGTATGCGACTTAATCACCAACTTAAGAAAGATGTTGGCTACAAAGTTCTTTAGTTCATCACACGATGAAGATCACGAAACTTCTTGGTCATAAAAATCTACAGTATAAAAACACAACAACTTCTTCAAGAGAAAGAAAAACTAGGGCAAATTAGGTTTCCGGTCACAATTTGCATGAACAACACTTTGCTTCACACTCATGCAACTATGCTCTCTGTAACAGCCCTTAAAATAATCTTTATATATGTTTGGGGTAGTAAGAAAAGAAAGCCTGAACACATACTCATGGATTGGAATGAAATGAGAGCTGAAAATTTGATTTTCATAAATCTTGATGGATACCCTATCTATCGAGCAGCTGTTGAGTATCGGGCTTAAACAACTTTTTAAACCTTGATATATACTAGCTGTCGAGATTTAAAGTCCAACATTTCATCGCTTGATTCTCAGGCAGACTTTGATGGCTTTAACACTTGAACTTGAAACATTGTTTCTTAAAGCATTAAACACATCCTAGATCTACCCAATTACAAGTAAAGTACGTTTTGTCAAAGGATTAGCCAATACATGATGACATATGTTCCTAACATAAATCACATATGTCCTAACAATGATGTTATTTGTATTGATACTATGATGGTTTATTGATGATATTCATTTGATATCTATCTACTTTTTATTTTTTGTGAATTCAAGTTTAGTTTTTAGATTTTGGATTTATACTGTATTTTTCACACATGCATTTATGGTTTATTTTCAGTGTTTCATAATTTTACTTGTTAATTCTTTCAACAAACTACTGTTTATTCTAGCAACTAATAGTTAGTAGATAATGATAAATATTGATACCATATTTTGTCCACCCTCAATTTGCATGTCAGACCCCGAAATATCATTTTCTCCCCATGGAGTTACGAGAACATCTAGAACGACGTGGCACAATCCGTTCAGGCACCAAAGCACCCGAAGTGCCCTTTTCAGCTAAAATGACCAAAATACCCCTAGTTAGCCCTAGGTTAGACCGAAGCTCAAACGAGGTCAAACACCCCCCCCCCCCCCACAAAACAACATTTTTCATGGTTTTACATCAAACTCGAGCTTCTCAAAGAATTTTGATAGCTTTGACTAAGTTTGACCCAAAGTCGATCCTAGGCAAGCCCAAAAACCCTAATTTTGATCCGGCTGTCAGAATTGGTTGAAGCCAACAACCCTAATTTTGATCCGGCTGTCAGAATTGGTTGAAGCCAACACCATTGCGAAGAATATCAAATTCTCATTCTAGTGACTATACATGGGTCGAAATTGGAGCTAGAATGACTGACATATCACGAGAACCGAGATGACACACCAATCGATGCTCCGCTAACTTCCAAGAGCCATAACTTTTGATCTAACTGTTGGATTTTCAACATCCATACCTTTTCAAAAACAAGAAATCAAAATCTTTCTAGGGAGTCAAGACTAATCTAATTAGAGGTCTTTTAAGGCCAGCGGTCCTTGAAGGGCCACTACCTCGAAACACGTGTCGGGGGCTATAAATAGCCCCAAGCACTCTTCAAACATAAAGAGAGACACATTTTTCTGAATTTATGCTCTTTGATTGGTTTCTCTACATGTTTTTTTCTCTCTTCCAAACACCAAAACACGCACAAAAAAACACCCAAAAACACATAAAAGTTTCTTGATTTTTGCATCTTCACCAATAATACAAGGTAGTGTTCTTGTGCCCAATCTTCTTCTCCTTGATTCTACATCTTGGATTTTGGGGTTTAGGGGTGTGGATGTAGCTTTATAGCTATCATCCACACCCCTGACCCTCTAAATCTTTTTCCTAGCATGTTCTTGCTCTTTTTTCCAAAATAATATGTTTTATTGCCTTCTTTGATATGTTTCTTGCTTTATCTTGTTTCTAGCATGTTTTTAGCTTAGATCTATGTTCTTTTATGCTTGCTCACATGTTATTTGTTCCGATCTACATGCTTTATGCATTATGCTATATGTTTGTGCCTAGATCTATCTTTTCCATGTATTGTTTGGCTAGATCGACATGTTTCTATGCTCGTTTACATGCTACTTGTCTCAATCTATGTGTTTATGCTTCATGCAATGTTTTCCTATGCCTTGTTCATCTTTTTGCTCTATGTTGATGTTAGGGTTACACACCCACATGCTTGTATGATGTTTGACCATGCCTTGCTTTAATCTATGAGTTTATGCCCATTTTCCTATGCCTATAGGGTTAGATCCTTGCTTTCACATGCTTACATGCTTGGTTACTTGTTCTTCAATTTTTAGGTGTTAGGATTTACATGTTTACATGCATTTTCCTATGCCTATATACCTAGATCTATGCTTTCACTTGCTCGTGTGTTTGGATCTATGTTATCTAAATGCTTTATGCCATCTTCCATGAGCTTGTGCTCTCCATGCCATGTTTTTTTGCCTATACCTAGGCTATATTGGTCATGCTATGTGCTATTGTAGCCCTATTGTTGCTTTGTCTTTCTTTCTTGCATTTTGGCCTATTGGTCTGGACCTAATCTTAACCCTATGGTCTTGGTCCTCATCCATACATCTTGGCCCATATCAAAGGGTTTGGATCATTAAATTTGCATGTCTATGCTTTCTTGCTTGCTTCTATGCTTTATTCTCATGTTAGCCTCTCTTGTTCTAGGCCTTGCTTCGCTTGACACCCTTAACGGGTTTGCGGATGTGTGGTTACATCTGACGCCCATAAGGCCTTGTTTGGGTGTAACCATTTGGGAGGCATCTCTGGATGCCAGGTTGCTCCATGCATACCTTTCCCTTTTTCCACTCTATGCGATGATACGCTTGCCATGCTTGTTTGCGCCACCCGTTGGCTTTCTATGCATCTTACACGCTTGCTTACATGTCCATGCATGAGTCTTGCTTGCTAGTGTGTTGTCCATACTTCAACACAATGAAGTTATGGACATTCAATCCAAACCTACATTTTTCCCTTGCAGACACCACCTTTTGTTTGCCTTTCTGGTTTTTTTCTTTTTTGATTACTTGTTTGCTTATCTGTTACCTTCGCTTGTCATGTCTCTCGTCATACGCTATGCTTACTATGTCTATCATGCTTATTGCTTTGTACCCTTTGCGCATTATCTACACATCTCTTTCTTTCCATTGCTTGTCTACTGGTTTCTTGTCTCTACCTTTGTGTACACACATAGAGTAAGGACGCATAGAGCTAGGGCATAGTCTCCTAGGTGAAAGCAAAGAGGGCAAGGATACAAGTAAGTATATTTGAGCCAAGTGGCTATGTTCAGTAGGTTTAGGAGCCTAGTCTATCCCTTTGGTTATGTACTCTCTTAAACCCCCTTTTTGCCTCCCCTCATTTCTCTCTTAGACGGTTTATATAAGGTATATCATGTCGTGTACCATTCGTCCTCATCTCTAGGGTATGGCAACCCCTGTTTATTTTCCTGCACTTATATTTTGGGCCATGCTCTAGGGATGTAGGCATTTACTTTCATGCTCTGTGTGCTTGCATTATGCATGATGTATATGTGTGTATGTATATATATATATATATATATATATCTACCAACCCCTTTTCGATGTGATCATCGCAATCCATGTCACCTAAGGCAAGCAATGCCTAATTTCCGTCATGAAAATAAGGTGACACGTTGCCAGATTTTCATCGTGGGAATCTGGTACTTTGCCCGAATGCCTTAGGAAAGCATAGATTGGGACCATACCCATTCAAAATCCAAACCCCAAAGCCCCCTACACGTGTAAAGCCTCGAAAGCCAATGCCAAAATCATGTTTTTACTGCTAATCTCCAAAAATTAAGGTTTTATCAAAACAAAAGACTGTCCTCGGATAGGCGTTGCGGGGTGCCTAACACCTTCCCCACACGGAACCAATCTTCTGGACTCAAGAATCAAGATTTTTTGCCATCCACCTTAGATTAGGAAAAATGACAATTTTCTTTGCCTAGAATCAGTAATAAAATCAACTAGAAACAAGTGACCAATCACACCTTAGGAAAACCCAATGAATGGTGGCGACTTCACTCACCTTTGGTAATCCCTTAAAATTTAGCATAGATTCCTGCCATAACACCAAACGTAGACCCACCTTCCTCCACCGAGAGAGAGAGAGAGAGAGAGAGAGAGAGAGAGAGAGAGAGAGAGAGAGAGAGAGAGAGAGCACTCGAAGCTCCGCTTGAACCACACACAATCATTATCAAAAGGGCCCCTCCAACGGGGCCCTACGCACACGATAGCATCGCCACAGCGGGTGGTCGAACGAAGGCACATCGATTCTCGTCTCGAAGCCGGGCATCGACAAACTAGTGACTCCACTAGAAATCAATAAGTGTTTAGCCTTTAGAGCTTTGGATAAAACCATAATCTTTAGACATTGGCTTTCAAAAACACTGAAATTGGCATTGGCCTCCGGAGCTTTCCTTATGGAAAAGGCTTCTACCATATCATGGAAGACTATTTCCAAAAGAGCAAAAATCTTTTTCAAAAAAATCCTTTTGCAAGAAGGGGTGTGAGGTATTTTCATGGGGCTTTATCACTTTCCTCACATGCTTTACAACTTTCCTCACATGCTTTACAACTTTCCTCACATGTTTTACAGCATTCCTGTACATGCAAACATAGGGTAGCAAGTTTTTCCCCTTCATTAAGAATTGCATGACATATACACCCTTTTTTAGCCGAACTCAGGCTCTGCACTGCTGGCTTAGTCACATCTCGTTGGGAATTTCATCATCCCAATTGCAAATGCCCAGACACAAACATCGGCAGTGTTACCCATAGTTAGATTTAGGGCTGATGTTGTAGGCACTTTTAAGTCCAAGGGTGGATAGGAGTAGTTGAAAAGGCTCTCTCTATCCTTCCTACCCCATAACTTCCATGAAGGGAGCGATATGGCGATTGAGTACCCTAGGATAGGAACAACCTACCAGTTAAGCCTTTGCATACAATTGGCCTAATTATGTCAAACCTGTGTGGACTAGATTAAGCCCATAGCCCATCAGGACTAGGTGAAACCCAAAAAGTGAACATACATGACTAGGAAAGGATACCCTTTAAGGACTAAAGGTCAAGGGAAAATGTCTTGTAACAAGTGCGCCCTTTTTGCTTGTGCTAAAGAAATTGTGCTCTACTCTAGGTTCCTTCTATCTTGTTAAGCACAACATACATGGTTAAACCCCTAGGGAAAACAACCTTGTTGTTTGTATATGCTAGATCATACCTTATCCCTAAAGGTTTACGAGGGCACTCATGCATACACTAAATGGTTACGTCACCTAATTGTGCAAAGATAAAATTTATGGTAAATAACCGAAACTCCATTCTGGGGAAACGCTGCCAAAAAAACTATCAAAATCTCAAAGTGTCAAGAGTTTAAGAGCTTTCCAAATCATCAAAGAGATCCCTAGATGTCAAGAATCCAAGGGCTCTTCCAAAAGACCTAAAGGTTCGAAAGGTCCATGTTACCCAAATTGTCAAGAGGTCAAAATTGCCAAGAAGACCTAGATGTGAAGAATCCAAGGGCTCTCCCCAGAGATCCAAAGGTCCAAGAGATACATACTGTCCAAGTTCTAAGAAATCCAAGTGTCTGAGAGCTTCCCTGAAAAGTCCACATTGTCGGGAGTCGAGGTTCCCCTTGCAATTGCATTTCTTTGTATTGTAAAAGGCCCACTGTTGAAGCCAATGAACCCAGCTTTGTAAAAACAAGTCTTGTACCAGCATGTAATCAAAAGAAGGGTCATTCCCACATTACCAAGCATATCATGAAAGTTTCGGCTACTTGCCAACCTTGTGCATTAATCTTGTATCATAGTAGAAACTCACCAGGATACATGCCCGATCAAGGGTATAAAGCCATATTTTTCTGAAAATGGTAGGTGCATGTTAAATAACAAAGACATTAACTGACTTGATTTTTGTGTTATGCTTCCACATTGTCAAATGCACCCCATCTCTGTCACCTTCCATCCATTCACAGGATCAAAAGATTGCTAAAAAGAAACAGGCTAAGCTACCATCACAATGGGAGAAAGGGTTCCAGACTTCTCCTCACCTTCATTCCCATGGAAGGCCCTACTTTAAGCCTTGGTCCAAGAGAGCCACCTTGATATTAAGGGTATAAGGACTCCATAATTTGATTGGGGAATTTGTTCATTTTGCGATAGTGGAGACAGGCATGCCCTGTTCAACTATAAAGTGCTCCAAGCATAGGTTCAAAGTCTAGCCAGCCGCAGAATTATCTAGATCGAAAGGGAAATTGTATGAAGAGGCAATTGCATGACAGCTAGCTTATGTCCTCTAGCTGCCCAGTCCAAAACTAGCTACAATGCTATATCAGTTGGCTTAAGGAAAGATTGAGAAGAATATCTAGAGAAACACCTTGGTAAGGCTACTTCAATGCCTCCCTCTTTAGTGGTCATTGAGAAGATTGTAAAATCACATGCGGATTCAAGGACATCAGATTCAGGAAGAGGGCAAGCCCTGCCAACTATCAAGGGATTCACTCCTCTAATTTATGCGTTACTTGCACTCGCAGGGCCAGCTTCATTATCAGTGCAGGAGGGAACCACCATTGTTCCCACTATCCGAGGTTTTGACCCTCTTATTTTGCTAAAGCCCACCTTAGGAATCTCTGTGGTATCCTACCCAAAGGCTCTTGAAGCCATTCTGCCAAGTCCAGTGGTCATTAATCTGAGGACGTTTTCCATAGCCACCAATTTGCAAACTCAGGAGGGTGTTATCATTCGAACGCTGAAGTTGTTCCCTTATAAGGATAACCATCGTGTCCCGTAGAAATACAAGGTGTACTTGATCTCCACTCAAACTGGAAAAGAGGAGGTCTGCTCCAATATCTCTTTAGGTCTATTGAGGCTTACTAGGAGTGGCCATTGCTATACTCCTGATGAGCTAGAAAAGAGAAGGAAATAGGCTAGCAAGGGTACAACTGAATTCGTTAGGAACAGGGTCACAATTGAGGAAACCGAGGAATTCTTGAAAATTATTAGACACTCAAAATATAGTGTGATTCAGTAGCTAAACAAGTCACCAGCTCAGATTTCTATCTTGGCGTCTTCCGAGGTTCACTGTAAGGCTATCTTGAAATTGTTGAAAGAGATGAGTATTCCTACGAATGCCACAAAATCTAATTTCGAGGGTGTGGTCTCAATGGTGTTGGCCACCAACCAGATCTCTTTTACAAATGAGGAGTTACCTCCAGAAGGAAGAGGGCATACTTTGCCCATGCACATTATAGTGAGGTGTAAGGACATGATTGTCTCCAAAGTATTGATTGACAATGGATCGACAATGAATGTTTTCTTGATATCTGCGAGGGAGCAATTGAATTTGGATACCTATCTTATCCACCCTTCCACAATGATTATTAGAGCCTTTGATGACACTCTCCGTGAGGTGCAAGGCGAGATCGAATTAACAATCAGGGTCGGCCCCAGGTTTTTCGTGGTCATCTTTCAAGTCATCAAGGTGGATTCCCCGAATAACATGCTCCTAGGGAGGCCTTGGCTACACGCCATAGGTGCGATTGCTTCTACCCTTCACCGAAGGCTCAAGTACCCTTTCGAGGATCAGATGATCACTATTATGGTTGAAAAGCCCTAGTCCATCTTTAATGAGGCTTCTATCCCTTACATCGATGCTAATGCCTTTTTGGAGGCAACTTTTCACAGTTTTGAGGTAGTTTCTATGAGCTCTAGAGCTCCAAAACTCAAGTCTGCATGGCCCTCTGCCACTTTAATGGCTGCTAAGGAGATGCTCAAATTTGGCTATCAATTGGGCTAAGGCCTTAGTGCCGTAGGACATAGGAAGACTGTTAAGATGTGTGCCCTTAAATCCTATTGTATGATGCTATGTATGACATTATGTATGACTTAGTGTTGTGATTAATAAAGCAGTTTTATTATTATCTAAAAATAATTGTAACATGAATATTGGGACATTATCATATAATCCATGAGATGCATAGTATGTGTTTTATGTGATTCAGTCACAGAAGATATAAATCACAAGTTTTTTGTAAACTCAGAATTTTAGTTCGTAGTCGGCGATGAAATTGGGCATTTTATCTACGAAGACTATAACATATCAACTAAGATGATTTGTCTTGATCATGGAAATGGAGATTTCTAGTTGGTATGTTGATATGTTTTAAGAGTTAAAAAATATTGAACTAGACCGCTGTGAGATTTATTATTCTCTTAATGACTATCAAATGAATAATAAACTCACGACTTCTATTTACATGAACTCTTAATCCTAAGAGAATAATGGGCCTGATCATGAGGTGTAGGCTGCTTTGATATATTATGAGTAAGATCTAAAGTAATGGTCAAAACCTCAATATGTTGGGCAGCCACATTTAGTGTTGATGGAACATATATTCTCAAGATAGAATTTATAGTCTCTTAACGGAGATATAAAATATTCCCTTGAGATAAGTTTAATGAGTTTGGTTATTCAAAGTGTTAGGCCTAACCACTCTGGTAAGAAGTTACTAAAGTATATTTATGAAATTGGATTTCATAAATATATGATAAATAACTTTAAAGGATTAAACCGGATACTCAAGGAATTAAGATGTAGTAATTTACAAAGTGGCAATCTACATTCATGACTTTGTATTACTACGAATATTTTATGAAGGGTTTGCATCTATAATAAAGTTTTAGGATATAATTTATAAATAAGGCCTAGAGTGCAATTATATTTATATAATGGTATTAAATATAATTAATAGTAACTTTGGACTTGTCAAGAGTTGACAGAAAAGCCCAAGGCCCATTGGAGCTAGAGTCTTATTGGTCCCTTTTGGTCCCACTACAAGCCACACACTTAAGCCCAATTGGAAAGGCCCAAAAGGCCATCCCAATTAGATAATCAGTTAGATACAAAGGGAGAAACATACAGAATTTTTATTAAGTAACAACACTATTGTGAAGTTGTGTGTATGTGTGAGTGCAAGTCACTCTCTCTAATCTCCCTTTAAAAACTGATTAAGAGACCACACATTTTGGGCGTTAGTGGAATTGGAGTGAAGATTAAAAGTGTTCTCAAGTGCTTCTGATCTTCGATTTTTTAAATTCACTGCATCAAGGTACACTTTCTTGTTCTTAAATTCTGAAACTTACATAGTACAAGTTAACTGTTATGAATGAGGTAGATCCATTCTTTTTCCGCTGCATATGTTTTATATGCGATACAAACATGTATTTATCCAACAAAGGCTTTTTTTGATTGAGCTCCCAAACAACAAAGGAGGATTTGATCTAGGCTACTACTTTTCCGATGAAGAACTTTTCCAAGCTTCCAAGGGAAAGAAAAAGAAGTGCATTGACTAAGGGATGCCTATTCCCCACATTAGAGTCACTTTTCCGGCTCCGATCAAGGTCATCATATCAGAAATGGAACAGGAATCATGTAAGGAGGAATCTGATTTGGCTTGTCTCATCTGCTTGTGTCCTGAGGAATTCTTAATGAATTCCATCATATCCTCGAAGGATGTTCTAACTTCTACTATTAGGCCCTATGTGCTAGGCGAGACAATAGGCCATTGGACCATTAAGCGCTGCTTTGTGGTTACACTTGCTAAGTAAGGAGTATTCATCATCATGTGGTTGGGTCCTCCAATTGCCCGAAAGAGTTGAAATAGCGTATCTTGTTTTTTTTTTAATGTTTATTTCCTACTTTTCGCTTTTCTTACTTGCATTTCCCAATTCATTTCCAAAAACAAATATTAGGACATATGTGATTCATGTTAGAAACATATGTCAACATTTTATGTAATTAGCTAATCCTTAGAAAAAACACACTTTACTTGTATTTGGGTAGATCTATGATGTGTTTAATACTTCAAGGAACAAGAGTTCAAGTTCAAGTGTTAAAGTCATGTAAGTCTGTCCAAAATTCAAGTATTGAAATGCAGGATTTTAAATCTCGACAGCTAGTATCTATTGAGGTTTAAGAAGCTATTTCAGCCTAAGGCTTGACAGCTACTCAATAGATAGGGTATCTGTCAAGATTTATGAAAAACAAATTTTCAGTTTTGATTTTCATCCAATTCATAAATGTATGTTTAGACTTTCTTTTCTCACAACCCTAAACATATATAAGGATTATTTTAAAGGCCATCAAAGTTTGCGTGAGTATTAAGCAAAGTCTTATTCATGCAAATTGTGACCAGAGATAGAATTTGCGCTAGTTCTTCTTTTTCTTGAAGAAGCTGTTGTGTTTGTTCACCATAAGAGTTTATGACCAAGCAACTTCATGATATTTATCGTGTGATGAACAGAAGAACTTTGCAGCCAACATCCTTTTCAAGTTAGTGATCAAGTCGCGTACTAGGATTTGCGCATCAGATTGGTTAGTCACGTACTAGGAGCCGTGCAATACAAGGAGAGATTGTCACTACAGAACAAGTCCAATTGTATATTAGGGTAAGGGTTCAACTATAGGTTGGTATAAAGTACTAGGATTCCTTTACTTGTAATCGTTTGTTTTGATAATAGTGGATTCTCGGGAGTAGTGACCTTAAAATCACCCGGTGGAGTTTTTGCCTCAAAGGTTTTTCTCATTCATAAACAAATCACCGTGTCAACTTTATTTTCCTCTGCATTTAGTTATTTTGTGATTTGTTCGTGTGACCACATACATTGCATGTTAATTTGTTTAATTAATAAACTTGGCTAATTAATCAATTAAATTAATCACAAGGGGTTAATACATTTTTGGCCTATCAAGTGGTATCAAAGCAAGCACACTTTGATTAGGTTTTAATCTTTTCTGTGTGATCCATTGACCCCTGTTTGTCATGGATAGATGACAGTCACTCATTGTACCTCCTTTATTTATGGTACTAACTATGCATACTGGAAAGTACGCGTGAGAGCTTTCTTGCAGTCATTATATGAGAAAGTGTGGCAAGCTGTAGAGATAGGCTAGACCAAGCCGAAGGAAGCACCGGCCAACTAGGATGATGCAAAGATCAAGGTGTCAAATTTCAACAGCAGGGCATTGAATGTTTTATTCAGTGCGGTCACAAATGAGGAGTTCAAGAAGATATCCTCCACTACAACTACAAAGGAAGCATGGACCATTCTTCAAACAACCTATGATGGAACTAAGGCTGTCAAGGATTCGAAGTTTCAGAGGCTCACTACTAGCTTCGAAGAAATCAAGATGGAGGAGGATGAGTCATTTGATGAGTTCTATGCTAGGCTCAAGGACATAGTGAACTCAACATTTAATCTTGGGGAAACCATTCCTGAACCCAAGATTGTGAGAAAGGTGCTTAGAGTTCTGCCCGAGAGATTTCATACCAAGATCACCACTATTGAGGAATCATAGGACATTGACAAAATTCCTTTGACAAAGCTAGTTGGTAATCTACAGACTTATGAGTTAGGATTGATAAGGATTGGTAAATCGGGTAAAGGCAAGAGCATGGCATTGAAGGCTAAGAGCAATGACATGAATGAGTCTTTCAATGATGAAAATTCTAAAATGAAGTCCTACATCACCCGTCAGTTCAAGAAATTCATGAAAAATGCCAATGCAAAGGGCTTCGACAAGAACTGTAAGCAATCAAGTTCTTCTTAATCTAAGAACCAATACAAAGGGAAGAAGGATGCTAGGGATAGTGATCATTAACTGTTCCCCCAGGACCCAAGTGTTTCGGGTGTCAAGGATTCAGTCACATGAAACAAGAGTGCCTTAAGTCCATTGGAAAAAGCAAGGCGCTTATTGCTACCTTGAGTGACACCGAACCTAAGGATGATTCTAATAATGAAGATGACAGAATCCTAAATGCCTTCACTGCCACTGTTAATCCTATTGATGGGATTGTGGAAGATGTGGATAAAGAAGAAAACTACGTGGAATAAAAGTTTGAGAAGATGGATGAGCAAGATGACATCCACACAGCCTATGCAAAGTTACACAAGGTCTTGTAAAAGCATGAGAAGCTGTATAGGTTGGCCACCAAGAAACTTAGTGATGTGAAGCTTGAATGAGAATAACTCTCCACAAAGTTTGTTGAAGCCAATTAGGCTATCGAAGCACTGAGATTTGAAAACAATTTCTTGGCTGAGAAGACTAAGAAGCTTGAGATGGAACTATTCCAAGTTAGAGCTCAATTGGAGAGGACCTCAAGTGCAAAGCTTGATGAGATGCTTAGTATGTAGAAATCTGCCTTCGATAGAACTAATTTAGGGTATGATTTCTCTTCTCCTAATATTGCTTCTTCTAGTACTACTATTTTTGTTTCCTCTACTAACAATATTAAATCTAAGAATAATGATGCTAAAACTGTGATAGCTAGTGAGAACATAGACAATGGTAAATCTATCTTAGGAGCACCCCCTAAGCTTGCTAAGAAAGAAACCAAAAGTTGTAGGGCTGAGAAGAGTAATGCTTAAAAATCCAAAGAGAAGAAGTAGCATCTCTGTCATTACTGTAGAGCAACTGGACACACTCGACCAAATTGCTACAAGTGGCAAGCCACTCAACAGAGCAACAACATGGTCTCATTAGGAAACTTGAGTCAGTTTTCATCCTCTCTTGCTCCTCTTGGAGATCTCCTCAAGGCCCTTATGTTCTTTACGAACTTGAACGGTTGCAATTCTTCCCCCTCTCCGTAGGTTCAAGGGTTTGCCAAAAGGAAAAGTTCTTCCAAGGTGTGAAAGGAAAAAGGCTTCATGTGATTTAGTTACTTTTTCTGTCTCTCCCCTTCTTGTTTTTGTTCTGGCTTTACTTGAGTGTTTTGCTTTCTTATTTTGAGTCAGCCTAGTTTTTTTGCATTGCTTTGTTTGACATGATTTTGTTTGTTTATTTTTCAGTTTTGTTTTATTTTGCTTTCATTCATAAAAAAATTTTAAAAAAATTGAAAAATTAGAAAAATTCAAAAACAATGTGTGTTTGTGTATATTGGTACTTATGTACCTTGAATGACCAATGAAACAAAATTTTCTAAAATTTGTATCTCTTGTAACTTAGATGAGCATCTCTATGCATAACTAAGCAAGTGAGCTTTGCGACTCTTTGTTTATGATGAATAAGGTTAAGTTATCTCTTATACTTAATACTCGTATCACTCTTTTTGACGGGAATGACTAAAAAATCCTAAGAGAAAGACATAAATAACCATCTCACCACTGTTGCCCATCAATCATGAAATGACATCTGTATGCTTCGGCATAGCAAAAGTACATTGTCAAAAAGCTTAACATAATTGGGTTTTTTTTTCTCTCTCTTGTATGCCCATGCATGATATGCTTAATAAAAGAAAAATATGCAACGAAAAAAGAATCAAAAAGCTTTAAAACATGATTGCAAGTGTGTATTCTAAGAGATACGGGAGTTATAGGATGTACCTCAAAGGTGATAGTCCCCACCAAGCAGTTATGATCGTGTGTGAGTTAAATTGATTTACTCATATCTCAAATCGTCATAACATAAAGACACTTATGCAATATTGCAACGTTTTTCACACACAATATGCAATATTATTTGCTACTTTTGATACATGTGCAGATACAATGCGAGTTAGCCATGACAAGGTTTACATGTGTTAATGTATGCTCATTGAACTGTCTTAACTTGTTTTTTGAAATATAAAATTAGTTAGACTTGTTTTATGTGTGTGTGTGTGTGTGTGTGTGTGTGTGTGTTTGGATCTATGTGCTTACATTTTTCTTGATTGAGAGATGTTTTTTGAGAGATTAAAATATTGTTTGAATCCTTTGTTAAGTTGCATGTTTGATTGCATTCACGTATGCGTTATTCTCTTCTTGAAAAACTGTTTTTAAGCCAATCTCGACGGCTCCTTGACACCTCTCGACACCTAGGCTATCTATCGAGCTCTTCAGCTTCTTTTTATTGCAATCTCAATAGCTTCTCGATAGCTCCTCGAGCCATTGAGAAAGTTTCTATCTCTTCGATAGATGCTCAATAGCTTTTTACTGTGGACACCTCTAGATAGCTGCTGGATCTCTTCAAGCCTCTAAAGCTCGACACCTCTCATTCTGTTGAGAATTAAGAGATTCTATAAATAGGATCTGTGCAACTTTTCTTCATTTCTCCTCAATCTCTCTCAATTGTTTTTAAACTTTTCACTTCCCAAACACAATCTTCTCACTCCAAACTTCATCCTCAAGGGGTTTTTTTTTTTTTTTTTTTTTTTTTTTTTTTTTTTTTTTTGCCTAGATCAAGTATTTCTTCACTGGTAAGGGTCCTAAATCCTTCATTCTTCATCTAGATAGGGTATCTGTCGATAGCTATTTTAGACCGAGGCTCGATAGTTACTCGGCAGATAGGGTATCTGTCGAGATTTATGAAAAACAGATTTTCAGTTCTGATTTTCATCCAATTTGTGAATTTATGTTTGGGCTTTCTTTTCTCATAACCCTAAACATATATAAGGATTATTTTAAGAGCTGTTAAAGGTTGCAAGAGTACTGAACAAAGTCTTGTTCATGCAAATTATGACCAGAGATAAAATTTGCCCTAGTTCTTCTTTCTCTTGAAGAAGCTATTGTGTTTGTTCACCATAGGGTTTTGTGACCAAGCAACTTCATGATCTTCATCATGTGATGAACAGAAGAACTTTGCAGCCAACATTCTTCTCAAGTTGGTGATCAAGTTACGTACTGGGATCCACGCATCAGATTAGTTAATCACGTACTGAGAGCCGTGCAATACAAGAAGAGATTGTCACTATAGAACAAGTTCAATTGTGCATTGGGGTAAGGGTTCGTATGGATCTCATTAAGTACATCTTTGAAAATCCAACTCTCACAGGGAAGATCTCCCGTTGGTAAATGTTGCTCTCCGAGTTCAACATTGTGTTTGTGACAAGAAAGGCCATCAAGGGCCAAGCCAAAGCTAACTACCTAGCGAACTTGCCGCTAAATGAACCAGAACTTATAGAATCCCTCTTCCTTGATGAGGATATCATGGCACTAGAACCAAAGCTAGACAATGTGGAACCATAGCGTTGGAAGCTTTATTTTGATAGAGCCACCAATTCTACTGGAAATGGAGGAAGCAGTCTTAGTTTCCCCCAAGGGCAGGTAAATCCCTAATTTAGTCAAGTTAAATTCTGATTACACTATCAATATCACAGAATATGAAGCATGCATAGTCAGCCTGTAAGTGGCCCTAGAATTAGGCGCCTATGACTTGAGCGTCTTTAGAGATTCCTTGTTGATCATCTCCCAAATCGAAGGAAAATGGAAAGTCTGAGACACCAAGTTCATTTTGTATCAGAAATGTGTCAGCCACTTAATTCCAAAGTTCTGGAACATCACATTTGCCTATTTGCCCCGAGCACACAACCAGTTTACAGACGCCATAGCTACCCTGGCTAGCAGGGTCAAGTTATCAGAAGGAGATGATATGCAGCAATTATGCATAGAGGTCTGGGGTGTGCCAGCCCATTGCATGAACATCGAAGAATGCATGAATGTCAAAGTCGAAACCAAAGGAAAGCCATGGTACCAAGATATCAAGGTTTATATCAAGCCATGGTACTGACAGAAAGGCATGGTACTAAGGTACCCGTCCGGTGTAATGGACAGTGAAAAGAAGTTTATCCGGCTTATGGCCTACCAATTTTTATTGAGTGAAGAAGTCTTGTACAAAAGAAACCACGATTCTACCCTGCTTCGATGCGTAGATGCCCCCGAGGCTAATTATCTGATGGAAGAGATGCATGAAGGCCTACTTGGAGCTCATGCCAATGGACCCCTGTTGGCCCACAAGATCGTGAGAGCTAGTTACTACTGGCTAAGACAGGAAGAACGATCCTCCTTAACCTTTACACTCTTTAGCAACACTATGGCCCTTCTCAGCTTGGGGTATGAATGTCATCAGACTTACGATTTCAAAAGCTTCAAATGGTCATGAGTTCACCTTAGTGGCCATCAATTATTTTACAAAGTGATTGGAAGTCACTTCATACAAGAGCATCACTCAAGCAGTGGTAGCTTGGTTCCTGAAACACAACATTATTTATCGCTACAACATGCCAGGAGAGCTCATTACAGATAATGGGACAAACCTAAATGGAAAAACGATCCAACAACTCTGCCAACAGTTCAAGATGAAGCATAGAAACTCAGTTCCTTATCGGCCTCAGATGAATGGTGTAGTGGAAGCCGCTAACAAGAATATAAAGAAAATCTTGGTAAAGATGACAGGCACATACAAGGATTGGCATCAGTACTTGCCATTTTCTTTGTGCGTATATCGCACTTCTGTTCGTATTTCCATAAGTATGATCCCGTATTCATTAGTATATGGCATGGAGGCCATCCTCCTCGCAGAGGTAGAGATCCCGTCTCTCAGGATTTTATCTCAGAAAAAGCTGTCAGAAGTTGAATGGGCCCGTTCATGATATAAACAACTGAACATGATAGATGAAAAGCGCATGACCGCAATGTGCATGGACAGTTGTACCAATGCTGCGTTGAGCGAGCATTCAACAAGAAAGTTAGACCCAGGGTCTTCGAAAAAGGTGATTTAGTCTTGAAGAAGCACAACTAAGCCATGCTTGATCACAGAGGAAAGTTTGCCCCAACTCATGAAGGCCCATATGTGGTGAAGAAGGCCTTTTCCAGAGGAGCCTTGATTCTAGCCAACATGGACGGGCATGACTTCAATATGCCTACCAATTCTGACGTAGTCATACGGTACTTTGAATAAAGGAGCCTCCCAGTGCACCTCATTTCTATGTTTTTATGTCAAAAGAAAAAAAAAAAAAGAAAAAAAAAAAAAAAAAAAAAAACAAAAACGAAAAGGAGACGCGAGAGAGCTTGCTAGATTGAAAACCCAAAAGGGTGGTCTAGGCAAAATTTAAGGCAACCAAAAGTTAGTTGAACTACATGATGACCTGATCCTTCCTAATGAAGGTAAGTAGGCAACCATCTTGGTTTGGTCACGTCTTAAAAGAAAAATCGGTCAGTTATGCCTGCTTGAATTTCTGCTCAAGATCATAAAATTAGATGGATACATTATCCAAGATAAGACACAAAGACGCCTCCGAGATTACTCTCTGTCTGCAATACTACCATGACCTGGTGATCCGCTCAAGATATTCTGGCTCATGCCAATGGGAAATGTACCTCAATTGGAAAAGGAAAAGATCCGTCTGGAATAGGATGTATCCTTGGAGAAATGAGATATTGATATGCTTGGGTTTTACATTTATCACTTATTTGTATTGTTTGGCATTTTCAAAGCATTTGCCTGCATATTCATTAACATGCCTGTGTTGTGCCATTCAATTTCTTTCATACATTCTGATGTCAAAACATGAAATCTCATCTCATAAATACATCCTGAATTTCATCATAAACATCTCTCCCTACCACCTCTCAGTTTCTAAGCATGCCTAACAAACTAGACTATGCTCTAAGAACTCAAACAAAGAAAGAGGAAGACCTTATGCAATTGCCTAGCAATTTACGAAGGACCTTTCCATACATGGTGGGATACTAACTACATAACTCGTGCAGAAACAAAATAAGCAGTAAAGAGCAATAACAGTTCAAACATGGCCTAAGCGATCGAACACGGCCTGACATACCCACCCAAAACCAGTACGGAGAATCAGGTCATTAGGAGCATGGGTGCGAAGCAACCCAACTACGTCAAAGCCTAGGTCTCGGGCAACCCTTCTAGTCTATTGTGTGAATATCGAAGGCAAACCAGCTCCCTCTCCATCGTACAATTAGAAGTTGAGCCCTGTCTCTTAATCTCTAACAAAGCTTGCAAAGTGCCCACCTCTATAATAGCGATCCTCAAGGACTCCTCTTTCTCGGCTAGCAAAGTCTAAAGGTGGCGAAAGGCCAACTGTGGCTTACAAGGCTCATCGCCCTCTCGCCCATACTCCATACTCAGAGTGGAATTAATATAGGCCCTCGCCTGCACTAGCTCCTGTTCTAAACTGTTGGCCCTGCTACTAGCCTTGGCCCTATCGGCCTCTAGTGCGGCCCTCTCCTCATCGCAAGAATGATCTGAGGCAGAAAATCTCTGGGTAAGGTCTGCAAGCTCATCCACTAAGCCTATAACCTAGGATCTCAGATGAATGCACTTAGCCTCTATGCCTGGAAGGGCCGGCCCCCTCCGATCAAGCTCTGCCCTAAAAGTGGTGAGCTCACTATCCTGTGCACTGCCCATCTACTCAATGTCCTCTATGAGGGTATCAACCAACTCTCTATAGCTGTTTATGTCTTAACTGCCTCTCTCATGCACTCTTTAAGATCCGTAAGTGCCTGGTTGACCCAGATCTCAAACTCTAGGGTATAATTCCTTAAAACATCAACTGGGAGTGGTAGCTCAACCGAGGCTGGTAATGACAAGTCAAGCACAAAACTAGGATCATTAATGTCCCGCCACACTCTGAACTCCACGGAAAACCACTCTTGATCCTATCTAGAGCAAAGAAGGAAGTCAATACACGATTTACGCACCTCCTAGAAATCCAAGGCACGCCCTGTCACTGCTACATCAATATCTAGGAGCCTGTACTCACAAGTAATGATAGGGAGGTCACTAAGTCAAGGGATATGCTAGATACCCCCCGATACTACCGTATGGCCATGTTAGGAAAGCATCCTGTACACTCCCCAAATGCCCACCAAGGGGATGCCAAGTAAGACAACACAATAGGTCTACCCCTTCCATTTAGTAATACCCCACTTAACCCTCTAGGTCCAGTCAACGGGGCTCAGGTCGCACTAGTATCTCAGCCAATCCTCAATACCCCCAGAAAAGGGAAGATTAAGAGCTATAGTAGCCCGAACTCTATTCCTACTCACAAAGCCCCCTAGGCACAAACCTACGCATGTTCTGGCACTCCCCTTCCTATTTAGGATGTTTTTAACCAAATTGGAGCAAATATTCCCTTGTTCACCCGCCGTAGTGCGCATTCGGTCCAACAGCCAACTGGATTAACAAAAATTCTCTCTCGTGTATCCAAGACTACACAAATCCTACACTAGGGCAATTTTTCTTTGTATTTACCGTTCAACACTTCCAAACATCTTGAGCCTCATTTTTCTATGTTCGGTTCGCCCAGTTCAAGGGTCGATTCAGCCTCAGTAATTAGAATCCACAACTGAAGGGTACTAGAACCCGTTCTCAGCCATCCGATAGCTTTTCTAGCTTATTCAGGTGATAGATGGAGTCATTTCCCAGAAGGTTACCCCAAGGAACCTATCTTTCAAATGATAGCCCACCTGGGCAATAATAGGAACAATCAGTGCATACCGCCTCATGGCGTGTCTAAGGAGGTTTTGTTCAGAACGTCCACATTTATTACCAGCATCTAGTATGGTCTATGGAGTCAAGGAAATTTTCAGCCAGTCCACAAGCTTGGAACCCCACAAAACCCCAAACTAGGGCAATTTTATTTTATGTGGCTCCTTTCACTTTGTGCTAATCAGTATGCAAGAACAGGTCCGTCCCGCCAGGAACTATTCCTTTCATGCTAAGGACCGCGCAAAACCCACATTAGGGCAGTTTTATTTTGCGTGGTTCCCTTTACCTTGTTTGATATGCTAGAATGGGACTGTCCCGGAGAGGATGTGTCCTTCATGTCAAGAATCACATGAAACCTTAAACTGGGGCAATTTATTTCATGCGATCCTTCCTTCCCCCCCCCCCCCCCCAGCGGGACGATCATTCTCAAAATTCACTAATAAATCTGTGAAACTACAGTGCAATACAAATGAGTGTAATGCAAGCCAATTCGAAACCGCCATTTATGATGGAAATGCGATAGTGCATGCATACGGCAACAACCCTTTCAAAGGCGATGTCCAAAATCATACATGTAAGCCCTGCCAAGAGGCATTGTTCCTCCTACATTAGAAGCCCTCTCAAAGGCATTTTCTAGAGTTATACATGTAAATCCTAATCACAGGCATTGTTTTGCATATGTTTACGACCCTCTCAAAGGCAATTTTTAGAGTTGTGCATATAAGTCCTAATCAAAGGCCTTGCCCCTCACACATCAACAGTCCTCTCAAAGGCAATTTATTTAGACTTATGCATGTAAGTACTAATCAGGGGCATTGCTTTACATACACATTAGTAGCCCTCTCAATGGAAATTTATCTAGAATTATACATATAAGTCCTAGAAGGAGGCATTGTTCCATACATACATTATGCTACAAGGAGATAATACCATACATCAAAGCCCATTGTGGGGCAATACAACATATACATGTCTAGACCTGTCAAGAGACAGTGAATAATATACATACATAAATGGCCCACCATGGGGCAATGTCTACAAGATACATGAAAGAATACATGCCCAAGCAGGGACTACATCATGCTACAACAACTGGCTAACCCTATGGAGAATCATCACCCTTAATGTGCTGATTAGTGTCATCATTATCATCATCATTATCGCCTACAAAAGGGCCGGTGGAAGGACCCATACCGTCTAAAGTGCCAAGGGCATACCCTGGATCCTAGGAAGGCCCCAGAGCTTGAGCAAAAGAACCCCAACCACCTGGCAGGCTTAGAGCATCTGGCATATACCCTGGCTCGAACGAAGGAATGATAGGCCCTTGGCCTAAAATATAAGGAGGAAGAGGCGGAACCTGAATACGAGCTACCTGTAACTCTCCCATAAGAAGAATGGTATATCAGTGAAGTATGGCTTGCTCACTCTGAAGCTGGTACCTTTCTCTCTCTCTCTCTATAGCAGCAGCACAAGCCTCTCTATCCTACTGCCAAAGCTCCCTCTCCCGAGCTAACACTCGAGCAGTCTCCTCCTACATGTGCGCCTCCCTAGTGGCAGTAGTAGTCTCAAGCTTTATCACTCCGGCCTATAGAGCCTCTACACACACTCTCCACTCTACTCCGGTGGCCACTTGAGCATGAATAATGCCCCATGGCAGCCTACCTTTGCTCATAGGGACATCTCCAATAATAGGCCCCGTGGAGGACTCTGTGAACTAAGCAGCATAATCTTTTCTGGTATCCACGTACGAATCAAAAGATCTCGTTGCATAAGCTGGGTCACCCAGGACCATGGTCTCAAATGACAAGCCATGAGGAGGCGGATCTCTAGGTACTCTGTAGACAGACATGACCTAGTGGAAGGTCCTCTCTGCCAAAAAGGACTCCCAGCTCGTCAAGGCCTAAAACCAACGTCGTATCCTCAACTAGCCCAAAGAAATAGTGAGCTCCAGCCTCCCCAGCAACGAGCCATCATAGAGGCAAACTATAATCTCATCCTAGGTAACACAGTCTAAGGCTATGAAGATAGTGACTGGCTGCACTACAACAACTGTGGTAATCGTACAAAGAGCCTATGCATATGCTCGAGGGTACACTATAAATGATAAACCTGAGTACCGTGGTTGCAAAGCTAGGATGTACTCATATGCCCACCATGTCAAAATCTGCCAGCATCCCTCCAAACTCCTGAAATCTTGCTAAGAGGATTGCCTAAAGAAAAAGATGAAGAAGCCGTAAGTGACAGATCCCTAGTCGAATCTTCCAATATCTGAGATTGCTCTCATGGCCATAGCAGCTGGCAAGTTAACATCGACCGATTGTTGCCAAAAAAGCAACTACTAAGAAAACACAGGAAGAACTGTCGAAGATGAATGTCGATAGGTGGCACACTCCAAGGAATGCTACCCTGCAGCCACTCGATACAGATCTGAGGTGACGTAGTGGGCCTAAAATATCCTTTCATGTTCGCAGTCAATGGAAGAAGGATACTCAAGAGCTCGCTGGCCATCTCAAAGCTCATCTCATTGGTTGGAATCGGGAAGCCACTAAATTTGATACCCAAGATGGTTATCTAATCAAGAGAGGGGATCATGTACTCACCACAGTTCAAGCGAAAGTTGCCCATCTCAAAATGAAACCATCGCACCAAAGCCTCCCCAATCTCGTGCCTCATGGTGTACAGGGTATCTGTAGGTCTTCCTCAAATCCTTGCTCTCTTAGAAACTCAGCATACCAACTGTAGGTCCCAGGAGCAAATACTTGTCAAATAAAAGTGGATCAAACCCCCCGACCTCGGATCTTTTCAGGCCCCTGCATTCAAAATCAGAAGTTGTTCATTAGCACATACATATGACAAGAATCTGAATGACCAAGAAAAAATATAACATACCTCTCTCCTCTGCGTCTGAGCAGAAGGAATGTCCTTCAACCCACCTTGAAGATGAGTGTCTCTGATGCCTTTGTTTATGGCTTTAGTACGAGCATTGGCCCCGACCTGATGTGGTGGGAACCTAGGCCTCAAACTACGCCTCTAAGCGCCCAAGTCCGCATGGACCTCACCACCAAAAATGTCAACATCTATGTCGATGGGGAAATCCTCGACTCATGTCTTTCCTTTGGAAGGCCCTCTTCCTCTAGACGACCTGCGCCTTAAGGAAGCCCCACTAGAAACAGTATGGGACTCAGAGGAGATTTTGGCCATCTCGACTGAAAGGCGCCTCCTAGAACAAGTCTCTATAGATATACTGCCGACGGGTCTAATATCCTCCTCCCCGAGGTCAAAGCTGCTCTGCAAAACTTGAGCCACCTGCTTGCCAGCTGAGGCACGTCATCAAAAGAATCGTTCGCGTGGGACGTAGCATACATCGGGGCCTTCACCTGGTCTCTCTTGGAACCAACTCTCCAAGACATGATCTACAAAATAGCAAGAAATTCAAACATAAATGGTAAGCCCATAAGTAAAATGGCAATACAAATGAACTAATACTTTTTCCTAAACATGCTATGCAGGTCTATGTCAAGCATATGATCTCACCAAAAGCAAATTCTTGCACGCATTCTACAGTGGGAGCACCAACGACAAGCGTCTCTAGACTCGCACTCTATAGCAGAAGCACCAGCGACAAGCGTCTATGGACTCGCACTCTACAGTGGGAGCACCAGAAACAAGCATCTCTAGACTCACACTCTACAGTGGAAGCACCAGCGACAAATGTCCTCGGACTCACAATCATTCAAGAGTTTTCAAGATTTTCGATTTACAGTGAGTAAACTAGCGGCCACACCCTAGGCTCACACTTCCACTATTCCCAACTACCAGGTAAGTCCCCTTGCCCATATCCCGCATTTTATTTTCAAAATTTAAATTCCCGCATATTCACGCACCCATATATCAAAACAAAATATACACATATTTTCCTAAGATAGCATGGCATAAATCATGGTAAAATATATGATTTCGAAAATTCCAAAAAAATAAAATAAGCACTAGCATGCATCTATAGTAGTATTGCCACTAACATTTTGTAGGAAAATAATAATAATAATAATAATAATAATAATAATAATAATAATAATAATAATAACAATAATAAGAAAAGAAGAGAAAAAAGGACACTGGCCTCAAGCGCAAAGAGAACTAAAGCAATTGACTGAAATGACGAACTAAAGCTGAAAGGACGAACCCGCTAAGATCTAAAGTACTCTAGAAATTTTTGTAAAAGTGAGGAGTAGAGAGAAAGTGAGAAATGAGCAAAGAAAATGAGCCAAAAAGGCCTTTTATAGGCCCTGGGCTACCCAGTGCACCTTCTAGGGCCACAGGGTAGGCCTAGCGGTCCTATAAGGGATGCCGAGCAGGGTTGACTAGGTCAACGTTGACCCGATCAAACCCTAAAAAAAAAACCTCTTCTTTCTTCTCTTCTAAAGTGCAGGGGCATGACAGAAAAATATTTCAACAGCAACTGTAACAAATCAAGCCAAGTAGGTAAAGTCCAATTTCAAACCATAAATAGTCTCTGCACGCAAATCCAAGGGGCAAAAAAATTCAAAATCACATTCTTTATTTGACACCTCTCACTACAGTGAGACATCAGATAAAGAAAAGGCAACTATTGATACCATATTTTGTCCACCCTCAATTTGCGTGCTGAACCCCGAAAAATTCAAAAATATAAATTTCTCTCCATAGGCCCGCGAGAACATTCAGAACGATGTGGTGCAACCCATTTGGGCATCGGAGCACTAGAAGTGCCCTTTTCAACTAAAATGACCAAAATGCCCTTAGTCAGCCCTAGGTTTGACCGAAGGTCAAACAAGGTCAACCCCCCCTCCCCACAAAATAACATTTGTCATGGTTTTACATCAAACCCACGCTTCTCGAAGAATTTTGACAACTTTGACCAAGTTTGACCCGAAGTTGTTCTTGGCGGGCCCAAAAACCTTAATTTTGATCCTGCTGTTAGAATGGGTTGAAACCAATGGCATTACGAAGATTATCAAATTCTCATTCCAATGACTATTCATGGGTCGAAATTGGAGCTAGAACGACCGAGATATCACGAGAACTGGGATGACGTGTCGATCGATACACCGCTAACTTCCGAGAGCCATAACTTTTCATCCGACTCCTGAATTTTCAAGATCCATACCTTTTTGGAAACAGGAAGTCAAAATATTTCCAGGGGAGTCAATACTAATCCAAACAATGGCCTCTTAAGGCCGCCAGTCCTTGAAGGTCCGCCAGTAGCCTTTTAAAGGCTACCGCCTCGAAACGCGTGTTGAGGCTATAAGTAACCCCAAGCACCCTTCAGACCCAAAAAGAGACATTTTTTTTGAATTTATGCTCTCTTTCGAGTTTCTCTACATGTTTTTTCTCTCTTCTAAACACCAAAAAACACTCAAAAACACATCAAAGCTTCTTGATTTTTGCATCTTCACCAACAACACAAGGTAGTATTCTTGTACCCAATCTTCTTCTCCTTGATTCTACATCTTGGATTTAGGGTTTAGGGGTGTGGATATAGCTTTTTAGCTATCATCCACACCCCTGACCTACCCAAATTTTTTTTTTTTTTTTTTGAGCATGTTCTTGCTTTTTTTGCTATAATAATATGTTTTATTGCTTTTTTGGACATGTTTCTTGCTTTCTCTTGTTTCCAGCATGTTTTTAGCTTTGATCCATGTTCTTTTATGCTTGCTCACACATTATTTGTTCTAATCTATGTGCTTTATGCATTGTGCTATATGTTTGTGCCTAGATCTATCTTTCCCATGTATTGCTTGGCTAGATCCACCTATTTCTATGCTCGTTCACATGCTACTTGTCTTGATCTATGTGTTTATGCTTCATGTCATGTTTTCCCATGCCTTGTTCATCTTTTTGCTCTATGTTGATGTTAGGGTTACACGCTCACATGCTTGTATGATGTTTATGCCCATTTTCCTATGCTTATAGGGTTAGATCCACGCTTTCACATGCTTATGGGCTTGGATCCTTGTTCTTCCATGTTTAGGTGTTAGGATTTACATGTTTACATGCATTTTCCTATGCCTATATACCTAGATCTATGCTTTCACATGTTTGTGTGCTTGGATCTATGTTCTCTACATGCTTTATGCCATATTCCATGACCTTGTGCGCTCCATGCCATGTGTATGTGCCTAGATCTAGGCTACATTTGTCATGCCATGTGCTATCGTAGCCCTTTTGTCACTTTGTCTTTCTTTCTTGCGTTTTGGCCTATTGGTCAGGACTCGATCTTGACCTTATGGTCTTGGTCCTCGTCCACACACCTTGGCCCATATCAAAGGGTTTGGATCATCCCATTTGCATGTCTATGCTTGCTTGCTTATATGCTTTATGCTCATGTTAGCCTCTCTTATTCTAGGCCTTGCTGTGCTTGACACCCTTAGCAAGTTTGTGGTTGTATGGTTACATCCGACACCCATAAGGCCTTGTTTGGTTGTAACCATTTGGGAGGCATCTCTGGATGCAGGGTTGCTCCATGCATACCTTTCCCCTTTTTCGCTCCATGCGATGATATGCTTTCCATGCTTGCTCACACCACCCGTTGGCTTTCTATGCATCTTACACGCTTGCTTACATGTCCATGCAAGAGTCTTGCTTGCTAGTGTGTCATCCATACCTCAACACAATGAAGTTATGGACATTCAATCCAAACCTACATTTTTCCCTTGTAGACACCACCTTTTGTTTGCCTTTCTATTTGTTTTCTTTCTTGATTACTTGTTTTTTTGTCTATTTACCTTCGCTTGTCATGTCTCCCATCACATGCTATGCTTACTATGTCTATCATGCTTATTGCTTTGTACCCTTCGCGCATTATCTATGCATCTCTTTCTTTACATTGCTTGTCTGCTGGTTTTTTGTCTCTGCCTTTACATGTACACACATGGAGCGAGGACATATGGAGCTAGGGCATGGTCTCAAGGCACAAGCAAAAAGGGCAAGGATGCGAGCATGCAGATTTAAGCCAAGTGGCTATGTTCAGTAGGTTTAGAAGCTTAGTTTATCCATTTGGTTATGTACTCTCTTAAACCCCCTTTCTGCCTCCCCCCCCCCCCTTTCTCTCTTAGACGGTTTATATTAGGTGAATCATGCCGTGTACCATTCATCCTTATCTCTAGAGTATGGCAACCCCTTTTAATTTTCCAACACTTATATTTTGGGCCATGTTCTAGGGACGTAGGCATTTACTTTCATGCTCTATGTGCTTGCATTGTGCATGATGTATGGTGATCTATCTGCCAGCTCCTTTCTAGTGTGATCATCACAATCCATATCACCTAAGGCAAGTGATGCCTAATTTCCGTTGCGAAAGTAAGGTGACACGTGGCTAGATTTTTGCTACGAAAATCTTGTATTTTGCCCAAATACCAACATAGATTTGGACCATGCCCATTCAAAAGCCAAACCCCAAAGCCCCCTATGCATGCAAAACCCCGAAAGCCATTGCTAAAATCATGTTTTCACTGCCAATCTCCAAAATTTAAGGTTTTATCAAAACAAAGGACTATCCACGAATAGGCGTTGTAGGGTGCCTAACACCTTCTCCACACGTAACCAAACTTTCAGACTCAAGAATCAAGATTTTTTGCCATCCATCTTAGATTAGGAAAAATGACATTTTTCTTAGCCTAGGATCGGTAATAAAATCAAGTAGAAACTGGTGACCAATCACACCTTAGTAAAACCCAATGATTGGTGGCGACTTCACTCACCTTTGGTAATTCCTTAAAATTTGGCCCCAATTCCTACCATAACGCCAAAGGTGGACCTACCTTCCTCCACCGAGAGAGAGAGCACCCGAACCTCCGTGCAAACCACACACAACCATCATTAAGAGGGGCCCTCCAATGGGACCCCACGCGCGCAGGAGCATCGCCACGGCATGTGGTCGAATGAAGGTAGGGCGGTTCTCTGTCTCAAGGCCGGGCATCGACAATAGAAATATATTAGGGCAACACTTTGTAATTTGGCCTAGTTCTTGAGTTGAGCAATTCCTGTGTATGTGTGTTTAGTCACGAATTGCCAAAGGGGGAGATTGTTAGGTTCAAAGATTAAGGATTAAATTTTTAGAATCCTAATTTGTTTATGTTGGCAAACTAAGAATAAAAACATCTTTAGAATAGGTGTTAGACATTGCTCAAGGTGATTCAAGTCAAGTCTAAAGATCATTCAAGCTGCAGGAAAAAGAACTGAATTCAATGAAACTCGACCAATTGAAGAATAGACTAGACTAATCGAAAATCGCAGTAAATTTGTTTTTCCAAAATTTAAATCAATCCCAAGCCCACGAAAACGTTTAGGGTTTCAGTCCAACATTCCTAAGAATAAAAGGAAAACTCTAACTATGTTTTGAAGACTCTTGGAAAACTTGCGAGTTACGTGATCTGAGAGGTTTTGTACCTTCTAACTCCACAAGAATATACTAGAATAAGATCTACAATTAAGTGTTGGTGAAATCTAGTTGCAGCTGCAAGACAACAAGTGGTGATCTAAAATCTTTGAGTGGGATCTCAAAGTTATAAGGATGGGAGCTTATGTGCTGCAAATCCAAGAGAGAAGATTCCACAGATTTGGAGCTTGCACGTGGTCATGTCAGCAAGTTACTACTGGAGGTAGCAATAGATTTAGGATTAAACCTTATTGTAGAAACTTCAATTCTCTATTAACGGATTTGTTTACCTTGAGGATAGTTAGGTCAAATCCTCCCCAGTTTTTACCTTGAAATAGTTCGTTTCATTGGTTTTCTTAGGTGATCATATTTTTGTGTTATTTACTTTTCTGCTGCTATGCATAATATGATCTTTCACTATTTAACCTAGATCTCATAATTAACCTAAGTAATCACTTGGCTAATATATTAGGTTAAACAATCTATTTTAAGAGGTCTATACAAACAAACACTAAGAATTCATTTATTTTTCCATCTTAGCATGCATTTACATTAGTTTGCCATCTTTAGCATCAATTGTTCTAAAACTATGCTATTTTAATACATTAAAAAATTATTTTATTATTTTCGCATAAGATTTTACAATGCATCCTATATCTCAACTTCTATTCTTCAATTCAACACATTAAAACAATATTAACTCAAAATTCAGCCTAAAACAAAACATGACCAAGTAGCAACCCAACGGGCAGTGACAAGATGAACCAGCAGCCACCAACTAACAACCACCACCACACAACCACGACATCCTCCACAACCAAAAATACAAACTCAAAACAAACCTAACCAAATCCAACCACATACCTACAACAAACCCATTACTGAATCCACAACCGCAGCTAACAATGACATCAACAGCCAAAAATCAAAACCATGGCCACAACTAAGAATGAAATAAATAAATAAATAAATAACCCAAATCCTCCAACTTTGAGAGATTAAAAGAGAGAGATGATTATGAATCTAAGAACTTGGGTTACCATCGTGGGTCACCAAAACCTTGATTTTAGGTTTGATCTCCATGGGATGTCAGTGAGGTTTGAGAGAGAGATGTAATCTATGAGGAGAGAGAGACTGGGAGAAAAGAAAGAGGAATTGTGGTCTCAAGTCTAAGATTGTGAGAGAGAAGAAAGAGGTGAGAGAAGAGTCTAGAAAGTCAGTTCAGAGGAGTGAGAAAATTGAATTAGATTTTTTTTTTTTTAGCATTTGTGTCCATACACTTCTACTAATAACATCATAAAAACACAAATACTAAATTTTTTTTTTGGCATTTGACGTATGTGATGTAGAAATGTTTTTATGCTTGGCAGTGTGCTAAAAGCTAAAAACTTATCATTTAAGATAGCTGATGATAATGCTCTTAAGTAACTTAATTAGCAAAGGAACCCATACACCTATGGAAGTGAGTAGGATTTAAAGGATAAAATATCACTGAAAATTGTGCAAATTTTTATTATATATTAATTTTTTTCCCTTCTCTAGCACAAACTAGCATATATATATATATATATATATATTAAGATTTCATGCTGCTCTCCTCATAATTTGTTTTTCATTTTTTTTTTAAGACAAAGAAAGAGAGTATGGGAAAAATAATTATTGTAATGTTTTTGTTTCTAATAACATTGCTAGAAAGACTTTATTAGAAGTCGATAGGAAATTGAAGCTTCTTAACAAGCTAGAAGTCAAGGGTATTGATGTATATTTTTCTATTAAACTTTCCACTATCCTCTTATGCTAATTAACACAGAAACTCCAAAATTATTGGTGCATCTATATTCAACACATCAAGGAAAACCCTACATGTGTTTTTATTGTGTTAGAAGGAAAAATAAATAAATTTTGATTTTGGATTTATCTCTAGAGCATAGTTGACATATCGTATCATGTGTAAAAAGTTCTGTATCATAAAGGTATATCAGAAATGTTCATGAATCGTACGATACAGTTTGTGTACCGTATGATTCGTGTCGTATCGTATCGTAAAATCGTATGTATCATATAGTACATGGACATATGCTTTAAAATGATTTTTTGTTAAAATCTATACTCTTATATGAATCTTACATGTTGTTACACTTGTTATTGACACAAAATTATTAGATTACTTAATTTAGCACAATTAAAAAACATGCTTGTAAGGTTTTTTTTTTCTCTCTTTCTCCTACAAAATTTAGAGCACACACTTACACTTCACTTTCATATTTACGAATTTCTTTTATATACTATAAATAAGATATTAACTGATAATATAATTTTTTTTTCATTATTGTTATAAGTCTAAAAAACTATAATGCCAAAAAGAAATATATTTTTAAAAAATTATTAAAATAAAATAACAAGAAGAGATAATAAATGTTGATGATAAAGAAGAAAATTTCAATGAAGAAATAAGTTTACAAAATGATGAACAAGATAATAACATTGACTTAAATGGAGTTGATCAGGCAAAATGATGAATATGATAAAAAGAAATTATTATTTTGGTTCATTTGTAATGTATAATCACTTTTGATTTTAATCAATTTGAATGTGTATATTATAAATTTTAGGGTTTGTTCCATAAAATCCAATTTATTGGCAGGTTATAAATAATTAAAAATTTTAATTATATGAAAGTATTTGTATATGAACTAATTGGACATTATCATGTAGTCCTTGAGATACATTGAATGTGATTTATGTAATATAGTTACAGAATATATAAATCACAAGTTCCTTGTAAACTCAAAAATGTAGTTCGTAGTCTGTGATGAAACTATGCATTTTGTTAGGACATATGTGGAACTTCTTAGAACATATGTCATTTAGAATTGGTTAATCCTTTGACAAAATGCACTTTACTTGTAATTGGGTAGATCTTGGATGGTTTATGTCTTCAAGAAACATTGTGTTCAAGTCAAGAGTTAAAGCCATGCAAGTCTATTCAAGAATCAAGTGAAGAATTTCTGTATTTTAAAGCTCGAAAGATTGCATCTATCGAGGTTTAAAAGGAGCTTTTAGCCCGAAGCTCGATAGCATCTCGACAGATAACCTATCTATCGAGGTTTACAAAAATTAGATTTCCAGATCTGTTTTTCACGCATATCCAAGGTATTTGTGTAGGTTTCTTTTCTTATAACCTTAGACATATATAAGGATTATTTACTCAAATTGTAACCGAAGACAATTTACCCTAGTTCATCTTTCTCTTGAAGAAGCTGTTGTGTTTGTACGCCGTAAGGTTTTGTGACCAATAAGCTTCTTAATTTTCATCATATGGATGAACTAAAGAACTTTACAGCCAACATCTTTCTCAAGTTGGTGTGTAAGTCGTGTACTAGGATCCGCGCATCAATTGAATAGTCACGTACTAGGAGTCGTGCATTAGAAGGAGAGATTGTCACTACATTGCAAGTCCAATTGTGTATTGGGGTAAGGTTTCAACTGGGTCAATACATTCTTGGCCAATCAAGTGGTATCAAAGCAAGCACACTATGATTAGGATTAATCTTTGTTGTGTGATCCATTGACCCATGTTAGTCATGGATAGAGGACAATCCTTAATTATTCCTCCTTTATTTGATGGCACTAACTATGCATAATGGAAAGTATGCATGAGAGCTTTCTTGCAGCCTTTAGATGAGAAAGTGTGGCAAGCTATGGAGATAGGCTAGACCAAGCGAAAGGAAGCGCCGGCTGATTAGGATAATGCTAAGATCAAAGCGGCAAACTTCAACAGTAGAGCATTGAATGCTTTATTCAATGTGGTCATAAATGAGGATTTCAAGGAGATATCCTATATTGAAACTGTTAAGGAAACATAGACCACCCTCCAGACAACCTATGAAGGAACTAAGGTTGTCAAGGATTAAAAGCTTCAAAGGCTTACCACAAGTTTTGAAGAGATTAAGATGAAGGAGGATGAGTCATTTGATGAGTTCTACGCTAACCTCAAGGACATAGTGAACTCAAAATTTAATCTTAGGGAAACCATTCCCAAACCCAAGATTGTGAGAAAAGTACTCAAATCTCTTCTAGAAAGATTTCATGCCAAGATCACCGCCATTGAAGAATCAAAGGACTTTGATCAAATTCCTTTGGCAGAGCTGGTTGGCAACTTGTAAACCTATGAATTGGGTTTGTCTAGGATAGAGAAATTGAGCAAGAACAAGAGCAAGAGCATGGCACTAAAGGCCAAAAGCAGTGACACCGATGAGTCTTCTGATGATGAAGATTCTAAGATGAAATCTTATATCACAAGACAGTTCAAAATGTTTCTGAAGAATGCCAATGCGAAAGGATTTGAAAAGGACCAAAAGCAATCCAGTTCTTCACAGTTCAAGAGCCAAGATAAAGGGAAGAAGGATGCTAAGGATGGCGATCAGTTCACTGTTCCCTCAGGACTAAAGTGTTTCGGTTGTCAAGACTTTGGACACATGAAACAAGAATGTCCAACTTATCTCAAAACCATTAGGAACAGCAAAGCCCTTGCTACTACCTTGAGTGACACTAAGCCTGAGAATGATTCAGATAATGATGATAAGGGAATCTTGAATGCCTTGACTACCATAATAAATCCTACTGAAGGGATTGTTGAAGAGGTAGATGAAGAAGAGTACTTGGTGGAGTCTAAGTTTGAGAAAATGGATGAGCAGAATGACATCCATACAGCCTATGTAAAACTATACAAGGTCTCCAAAAAGCATGGGAAATTGTATAGGCTGGCCACCAAGAAGCTACGTGATGTGGAACTCAATTGAGAAGAGCTCTCCACAAAGGTTAATGATGCAAATCAGACCATTGGAACATTGCGGTTTGAGAACAACTTCTTGGCTGAAAGGACCAAAAAGCTTGAAGAGGAACTATTCCAGGTTAGATCTCGATTGGAGAGGACTTTCAGTGCAAAGCTTGATGAGATGCCTAGTTTAGGGTTTAATTTCTCTTCTCCTAATATTGCTTCTTCTAGTACTATTGTGCTTGTGCCACCTACTAATAATGTTGATTCTAAGAACAATGATGTTAAAACTGTTTTAGATAGTGAGAACATAGAAAAGGGTAAATCTATCTTAGGAGCACCCCCTAAGCCTGAAAAGAAAGAGACTAAAAACCCTAGGACTAAGAAGGGTAATAACCAAAAGTCTAAACAAAAGAAGCAACATCTCTATCATCACTGTGGAGCTACAGGACATACTTGACCTAATTGCTACAAGTGGTTAGCCACTCAACAAAGCAATAGTATGATCTCATCTGGAAACTGAAATTAGTTTCCATCATCTATTGTTCCTCTTGGAGATCTTCTCAAGGCCTTCATATTCCTTTTTGAACTTGAACGGCTTCAATTTTTCCCCCTCACCTCCAGTTCAAGGGTTCACACAAAGGAAATGTTCTTCTAAGGTATGGAAGGAAAAAGGCTCAAAGTAATTCAGTCACTTTTTCTCTCTCCCTCTCTTTTTGTTATGCATTACTTGTGTGTTTTGCGTTCTTCTTTTTGAGTTAGTCTAGTTTTATGCTATACTTTGTGTTAACATGTCTTTGTTTGTTTGTTTGTTTTCAGTTTTGCTTTTTTTTTTTTTAATAAAAATAAAAAAAAATGAAAAATCAGAAAAATACAAAAACAATGTGTGTTTTGTGTACTTTTGTACTTGTGTACCTTGGATGGCCATTGAAACAAAGTTTTCTAACCTTCATATCTTTTGTAGCTTAGATAAGTATCTTAATGCACAACTAAGTAAGTGAGCTTTATGGCTCGTGTTTGTGATGAGTACGATTAAGAAATCTCTTATACTTAATACTCATATCACTCTTTTTGACGAGAAGAACTAAAATATATTAAGAGAAAGGTATAAAAAACCATCTCACCACTAAAGCCCGCCAATCATGTATAACATCGGTATGCTTTAGCATAGCAAAATTATGATATTTAAAACTTAACATAATTGGGTATTTCTTCTCTCTCTATATATGCCCATGCATGATATGCTCAAAGAAAAATATTCAAAGAAAATCAAAAGCAAAAAGAAAAAAATGCTTTTAAATATGGTTGCAAGCATGTTTCTAGGAGATATAGGAGTTGTAGAATGTACCTCAAAGATGATAGTCCCCATCAAGCAGTTATGATTATGTGTGAGTTAAATTGATTTACTCATATCTCAAATCGTCATAACATGAGAAACTTGTGCAATCGAGCTATGTTTTCACACACAACATGCAAAAACTTTTTGCTACTTTTGATACATGTGCAGGAACAATATGATTTGGCCATCACAGGTAACACATGTGTTAATGTATGCACACTAAACTGTCTTGACTTGTTTTTGAAATATAAAATTGGTTAGACTTGTTTTGTGTGTGTTTATGTGTGTTTTTTGATCTTATATGCTTTACATTCTTCTTGTTGAAAGTGTTTTTGAGAACTAAACATATTGTTTGGATCTTTGGTTAAGTGTCTTGCTTGATTGCATTCATTTGTGTGTTTTTCTCCTCTTTGAAAAACCTATTTTTATCAAGCCCGACAGCTTCACGACACCTATCGACAACTAGCTATCCATCGAGACCCTTGGACTTCTTTTTCTCGATGGATCTTATTTCATCTTCAATCCATCAAGCTATTTAGAATTTGTCTCGATAGCTTTTGACAGATTCTTGATCCATTAAGAAAATTTATGTTTGGCCAATAGCTTCTTGACAGCTACTCAATCCATAGAGGTTCTTTGCCGTCAACAAATTCTTGACAGCAGGTCAACAGATTTATCTGTCGAGAATTAGTGCTTTACCGATTCTCGATAGATCTCAATCCATTAAGACATGTTTTCTTTAAATAGATCCAGCGCGATTTTAGATCTCATTTCTCTCGTTCTCTCTTGACAGAAACCTTCCCTTTCACCTCCCAAACACTTTTCTCTCCCTCTAAATCTCAAACCCAGTTGATCTTCGGCCTATATTGACCTTTTCTTCTTTGGTAAGCTTCTTAAATCCTTCATTCTTCATTCATTCATGCATTTTAGACTTCGGTTTTGGGTTTTCTTAAAATTTTTAGGGTTTTTGAAAATTGTTGAGTATTTTGTGAAATTTTTGGGTTGGTTTTTGCTTAAATTATGTTATATGCTCATGCATTGCAATACATTTTCATTTTCACAATATTTTCATGCATTTAGATGTGTGTTTTATATGTTGGAACCTTATGTGCTATTTGGATTGGATTGGGCTGAGCCCATGACTTTTTATTGTTGCACGTCACATGATCATGCATTACTCTTGCATATGTACCTTCTTTTCTTTCCTCTTTGGTATATCTATTGATTGGTGCTTTTGTGTTTCTCTCTCTCTCTCTCTTTCTCTCTCTCTCTCTCTCTCTCTCTCTCTCTCTCTCTCTCTCTCTCTCTCTCAAATATCTGTGCAATCGCACCTAAGCATAAGTCTACTCCGTCCTAAAACCCTCTTCATTCCAGGGCATAATCTTCTGATTCTACTTATCTTCATGTCAAATTTTGTGATGAGAAGGCTCATAAGGACTTCTTGGAGAACTTCTCCAAACGTAGTGTTAATTCGGAACACCACGTTATACTATTAGACTTCTCCGATACTGCTCTTCCAACTGTCATACATAGGCAGGGATGGGAATCTCTATGTGAGATACCCGTGAGTTATCCCTCCGTGATCATACAGGAGTTTCACTCCAATATGCATGATTTCGATTTTTCTATTCCTTAGTTTTCTACTCTTGTACGAGGTACATATATAATAGTTACTGAGCTTATCTCCGAAGTGCTACATGTTCTGAGGGAATCAAATCCTGATTATCCTAGTTGCCCACATCTAAGGACTACGTCCAAAGATGAACTTTTGTCTCTCTTTTATGAGACACCTTCATCATGGGGTGAGCGCCAAAACACCTCATGCTCGGGCTTTGTAAAAGGTCTAAGGTTCTGGAATATGGTGATGACATTTGTTCTACATCCCTTGTCTCACAATAATTCTATTACTATGCCTTGTGCTCACCTTTTGTTGTCCCTCTTGGAGGATCTTTCTATAAACTTTCTCTCTCATTTCATTCTCCCCCTTATAGATGTCTATAAGAATACGGTGACCCATGATAAGCTTATCCTTCCTTCTACTATCACGAGGATCATTCGCCACTCCTTTGTCTCCTATCTTGAGTCTGATCACTTCCCCATCATGCTTGCCATTGACACCAGTACTATTCGATGGAGTGAGGCCTAGCTTCGACCAAAGTAGCCAAAAACTGAGACAGTAACTCCTCCATCCACCTCCGCTCCTTCCTCCTCCACGAGTGGCGTGATGCTCGACGCAATCATGGCGCAACTTCATCGCAAGGATGCTCACCTTGGTACTCTCACTACTAAGTTGTATCAGGTGAACACTCATATAGGTCATATTGCATGACATCAAGCTCGCCTTGGTGGCTTCCTTGCTTGTCCCTCTCCATCTCCATAGGCTTTAAAGGATGAGGATGATGATGATGGCTCCGGTGATGATGATAATGATGATGAGGATGAGGATGAGGATAAGGATGCTAGCTCTTCTAGTGATGAGGAAATGACTGCTTCTCAGTAACTTGCCCTTTGTCATTCATGACAAAAAGAGGGAGTAGTTTTGGGTATAAGAGAAGTCATGTACTTAGGGGGAGAGTTAACACAGGACATTTTTGTTAGGGGGAGTGTTTTTTGTTAAAAGAATGTAGTGAGGTTTTATGTATCTTTTTCTTTTCTTTTCTTTTCTCTTTTAGATACACTATTTTTTTGTACATCGGTCTTGTGACCACTTAGTGATAGCAAACATTGTACTTATCTTTGATATATATATATATATATATATATATGATGTTGTTATCATTTTCACATATCTCTCCATGTGTTGTTTTGTTCTCTCTCTTTATACACATGTTTCTTATGTATGAAATCTTTTAAATGCTGTTTTACACTAAGATGTTTTGATGAGTTTTGTTTAAAGTTTTTCAAAAATACAGGTTGTCAAAATCTATCATGCCATGAACTCTCTTCTTGCAAAGTTTTTCAAGAGTTTATGTTAGGATTAGATTTTATTGTATTCAACAAGTGAGTATAAGTTGAGTGATTTATGACTTCTCTCATATTTCATTTGTTCGTTGTGGTTTTGTCACGGATTGCCAAAGGGGGAGATTGTTAGGACATATGTAGAACTTATTAATACATATGTCATTTAGAATTGTCTAAACCTTTGACAAAACGCACTTTACTTGTAGTTGTTGGATAAAAATCTAGTTTTGTATCTCATACAAAACACACAGTGGAAGCAACAAACAAGGATCTATTTCATTCATGATTGACAACATGCACTATGTAAATTTCAGAATTTAAGAACAAGATAGCGTACCTTGATGTGGAGAAATTCAAAACAAATATTAGAAGCATTTGAGAACATTTTTAATCTTCACTCCAATTCCACTTTACGCCCAAGATGTGTGGTCTCTCGATCAGTTTCCAAAGGGAGAATGAAAGTGGGTCTCACACTCTTTCTCATCTTCTTTTTTTTTTCTCTACGATTTTTCTCTAATAAAAAATTTTGTATGTTTCTTCCTTTATAACTAACTAATTATCTAATTGGGCTAGCCTATTGGGCCTTTCTAATTGGGCTTTAGTGTGTGGCTTGGAGTGGGACCAAAAGGGATCAATAAGACACTAGCTCCAATGGGCCTTGGGCTTTTTCCGTCAACTCTTGACAAGTCCAAAGTTACCATTAGTTATATTTAATACCACTATATAAATATAATTGCACTCTATGTCTTTTTAATAAATTATATCCCAAGACTTTATTATACACGTAACCCCTTCATAAAATATTCATAGTAATACAAAGTCATGAATATAGACTGCCACTTTGTAAATTACTACATCTTAATCCTTGAGTACCCGGTTTAATCCTTTAAAGTTATTCATCATATATTTATGAAATCCAATTTCATATATATATATATATATATATATATATATACACTTTAGTAATTTCTTACCAAAGTGGTTGGGCCCAACTCTCTGAATAACCAAACCCATTAAACTTATCTCAAGGGAATATTTTATATCTCCATCAAGAGACTATGAATTCCATCTTGAGAATATATGTTCCATCAACACTAAATGTGGCTGCCCAACATACTGAGGTTTTGACCATTATTTTAGATCTCACTCCTGATATATCAAAGCAACCTACACGTCATGATTAGATCCATTATTCTCTCAGGATTAAGAGTTCATGCAAATAAAAGTCGTGAGATTTATTATTCATTTGACAGTCGTTAGGAGAGTAATAAATCTCACAGCGGTCCAGTTCAATATGTCTTAACTCTTAAAACATATCAACATATCAACTAGAAGTCACCACTTCCATGATTAAGACAAATCATCTTAGTTGATACGTTATAGTCTTCGCAGATGAAATGCCCAATTTCATCACCGACTACGAACTATAAATTCTAAGTTTACAAAGAACTTGTGATTTATATCTTCTATGACTTTTCACATATATCATATACTATGCATCTCATGGACTATATGATAATGTCCAAATATTCATGTTACCATTATTTTAGATAAAAAATAAACAACTTTATTAAACACAACATTAAGTCATACATAATGTCATATATAGTATCATACAATAGGATTTAAGAGCACATATCCTAACAGTAGTTGGGTAGATTTAGGATGGTTTAAGTCTTCAAACAACATTATGTTCAAGTTAAGAGTTAAAGTCATGCAAGTCTATTCAAAAATCAAGTGAAGAATTGCTGTATTTTAAAGCTCGACAGATTGTATCTATTGAGGTTTTAAAGGAGCTTTTAGCCTGAAACTCGACAACATCTTGACAAATAACCTATCTATCAAGGTTTATGAAAATCAGATTTCTAGATCTATTTTTCATGCATATCCAAACTATTTGTGTAGGGTTTCTTTTCTCACAACTCTAGATATATATAAGGATTCTTTCAAGGGCTGTCTAAGGTGATGCAACTTGAACCAAAGTAATTTTTCACTCAAATTGTAACCGGAGACAATTTACCCTAGCTCATCTTTCTCTTGAAGATGATACTGCATTTGTATGCCGTAGGGTTTTGTGACCAATAAGCTTTTTGATCTTCATCGTATGGATGAACTAAAGAACTTTACAGGCAATATCTTTCTCAAGGGTGTGTGTAAGTCGCGTATTGGGATCCACACATCGATTGGTTAGTCACGTACTGAAAGTCGTGTATTGAAAGGAGAGATTGTCACTACATTGCAAGTCCAATTTTGTATTGGGGTAAGGGTTCAACTGTAGGTTGGTATAAGGTACTAGGATTTCTTTACTTGTAACCATTTGTTTTGATAATAGTGAATTCTCAGGAGTGGTGACCTTAAATTCACCTAGTGGTGTTTTGCCTCTATGGTTTTCCCCATTCGTAAACAAATCACCCGTGTCAAATTTAATTTCCACTGCATTTAGTTATTTGGCGATTTGTTTGTGCTACCATGTGTATTTCATGTTAAATTGACTTAATTAATTTATTTGGCTAATTAATTGGTTAATTTACCCAAGAGGTCAATACATTCTTGGCCTATCACGTTTCATTTGCGAAGACTATAACATGTCAACTAAGATGGTTTGCCTAGATCATGGAAGTGGAGACTTTTAGTTAATGTGTCTTAAGTGTGTAAGACACATTGAACTAAACTACTATGAGATTAATTATTCAATTAACAACTGTCACCTAAATAGTAAATCTCACGACTTTTATTTTCACAGGCTTTCAATCCTGAGAGGATTGTGAACCAGATCGTGAAATATAAGTTGCTTTGATATATCAGGTTTGAGATCAAATTTAACGGTCAAAACCCCAATTTGTTGAATAACAATATAGTGTTAAGGGAACTCATATTCTCAAGATGGAATCCATAATCTCTTTTTATAGATGCACAAAATATCTCTTTGAGATAAATTTAATAGGAACTAGTTATTCATGGCTGACCACATTAGTAAAAAGTTACTAAGATTTATATTTAATGAAATTTGATTTCATAAATATGAATAACTAAAATATTAAACTGGGGACTCAAGAAATAAAATAGTTGTTTACATAGTGACAGTTTATTACTACTTTGTTCACTATGAATGTTTCATGCATGGAGGGCTCAAACGATATTATATTAAAGTTTTGGAATATAATTTATTAATAAGGCCTAAAGTGCAGTTATATTTCCATAGCGATACTTGTTATATAATATGATAACTTTGGACTTGCAAAGAGTTAACAGATAAGCCTAGAACTCATTGGAATTAAAGTCTTATTTGTAGCTTTGATCCCATCCCAAACTGTTGGATTGAAATGAATTAACCCCTTGCAAATTAATTAATTACCCAAGTTAATTAATTAGTCAAATTACATGCAATAGCGTGGTAGCACAAACAAATCACCAAATAACTAAATGTAGCGAAAAATAAATTTGACACAACTGGTTTGTTTACGAATGGAAAAAACCACTTTGACAAAACCCCACTAGGTGAATTTAAGGTCACCACTCCCAAGAATCCACTATTATCAATCACAAGCGGTTACAAGTATAAGGAATCTTACCAAACCCTTTGGCCTATCCGAAATACCAATCTACAGTTGAACCCTTACCCCAATACCCAATTAAACTTGTATTGTACCTGCAATCTCTCTGTTCAATGCACGGATCCTAGTACGTGACTAACTCACCAACTTGAAGAAGATTGTTGGCTGCAAAATTCTTCTATTCATTAACAATGAAGATCAAGAAGCTCCTTGGTCACAAAACCCTTGGCATAAAGACATAGTTGCTTCTACAAAGAGAATAATGAACTGTGCCCTTTTTGCATTCGGTCACCCAATGCATGCATGACAGCCTTTAAAATAATCCTTATATATGTCTAGGGTTGTAAGAAAAGAAATCCTACACAAATACATAGGAATATGCGTGTAATCAGATCTGTAAAATTTGATTTCGCAATTCTTGACAGATACAGCACTTGTTGAGCTTCTGTCGAGTTTCAACATTAAATCTCGATAGAAAGGATTCTGTCGAGACTTTTATCAAGCTTTAATGGACAGCACTTCCTTCACTTGTTTCTTGGTCAAACTTGCACGGTTTCAATACTTAACTTGAATACTTGTTTCTTGAAATACTAGACCCATCCTAGATCTACCTAATTACAAGAAAAGTGAGTTTTGTCAAAGAATTCGCCAATTACATAAATATGTCCCTAACAATCTCGCCCTTTGGCAATCCGTGAGAAAACCACAACAAAAAAAATAATCATGAGAGAAGTCTTAAATCACTAAACTTATAACCAGTTGTTATATTAAAAAATAAATCTATCCCTACTACAAACTCTTGAAAAACTTTGCAAGAAGAGAGTTCTTGGCAAGATAGGCTTTCACAACCTGTCTTTCTGAAACACTTAAACGAAACTCATTAAGGCATCATGTGTGAAACAGAAATAAAGATTGGATACATAAAGAAACATGTGTATAAAGAGAGAAAAGAAACAACACATGTAGAGATAGGTGAATAAAAAGAACATACATCATCATCAAATATAAAAAAGTAAAGTACAATGTATGTCATAATAAAATGGTCACAAGACTTGTATATAAGAGGCTAAAGAACTAAAAAGAATGAAAACTACATATAAGCCTCACTACATCCCTCAAAACTATACACACTCCCCTTAACAAAAAAACTTATACTAACTCTCCTCCTAAGTACAAGACTACTATCAAAACCAAAACTACTTCTCTTTTTTGTCACGAATGACAAAAGGCAAGTCACTGAGAGGTCGTCATCTCGTCATCACCGAAAGAGCTAGCATCATCATTACCATCACCCTCATCAGTCGAGGCCTTTGGAGAAGGAGAAGGAGAGGGAGAAAGTGCAAAGCCAGCCATGCGAGCCTGTCGGCGAGTAGTTCGACCAACTATGGTCTTCATTTGACACATCTCATCTATGAGATAGTCAAGACGACCACCAAAGATAGCCTCCATCTGCTGAAGCTGTGCCATGATGGCCTCGAGGGTCACTCCACCAACTACGAAGGTAGAAGGAGCAGAAGAAGATGGAATAGCAGAAATGGTAGGATCATCTGTCTCCACTCCTTACCGCTTCGGTCAAAGTTAAGCCTTGCTCTGCCGAAGAGAACCAGCGTTGGTGGCACCCATGGTGGTGAAGAAAGGAAAGGAAAGAATGGGAATGTGAAAGTGCTACAAGATTCGCATGGTAGCCAAAGGAAAGATGAGCTTATCATGGTAGCAGTATCCAAGTACACATCCAGAATAGATTTGATGAAGTGATAGGGAAATTCAATAGAAATATCCTCTATCAAAGCAAGAAGAAAATGAGCACGAGGCTCAGTGATGGAGTTATAGTGAGACAAAGAAGTAAAAGTGAATGTCATCACCATGTTAAGGAACGTCGGGCCCTTAGCAAAGCCCAAGCATGGGGTGTTTAGCTTACCACCCTATATGGAAGGAGTCTCACAAAAGTGAGAAAGAAGATTTTCTCTAGACACTTTCAAGAGACGCTCACAGCCAGAGTAGTCAAGATTTGCTACCCTAGGAACATGTAGTATCTCGGATATAAGATCCGGAGTAACTACAATACGTGTACCTTTAAATGTGGTAGCAAACTGAGGTACAAAGGTATTGATGTCATGTATATTGGAGTAAAACTCCTATATAAACATGAAGGGACACCTCATGGGTTTCTCACAAAGAAAATCCCATCCCCGAGTCTGAATGACATCAGGTAAAGGAGTCTTGGCAAAATACGACAGGATAACCTGACGTTCTGGATGAATGCCACGTTTCTGGAAGTTCTCAGAGAAGTCCTTTTGGACCTTCTCATCACGGAACCAGATATGAGAGGGGGGAAAAGGATTCTGAGCCAAAGTGGATTTACGTGCTTTAGGTGCCATAACACAGTCTATAAGAGAGAGAGAGAGAGAGAGAGAGAGAGAGAGAGAACATAACACATCACAATTCAAAATAGTAAAGAAAAGAAACGTATGCATGAAAAATGTATGAACACGTGACATGCAAAAATTAAAAACATCATGGGTAAAAACCCAATCCAAACCTACCAGCACTTAAACAACAATAACCAATCAAACATCTAAAATGCATGAAACATTGTTATCATGCAATGAGAATGCAATGCATGAGCATATATCACCAAATCAAAATAACCCATCCCAAAAATTTGACAACAAACTCAAAAACCCCTAAAATTTTCAAAAACCCAAAACCTAGGTCTAAAAATGCATGAATGCATGAAAATAAAGGGAATTAGGAGGCTTCCCAAGTGATTTGAGCTTGGTCTAGGCTGAAACTTGAGTGGTATAGATATTTGAGTGAGAGGAGAGTGTTTGGGGTGACAAAGAATTATTTCTATCGAGAGAGGTGTGAGAAAATAAATCTGAAATTGCGCATCAACTTTATATAGAAAACACAGCTCGATGGATCGAAGATTCTATCGAGGATCTTGTGAGGACATATGTGGTTCACATGTTAGGAACATATGTCACTATTTTATGTAATTGGCTAATCCTTTGACAAAACGCACTTTACTTGTATTTGGGTAGATTTAGGATGTATTTAATACTTCAAGGAACAAGATTTCAAGTCCAAGTATTGAAGCCTACAAGTCTGTCCAAGATTCAAGTGTGAAAAGTGTTATTTATTAAAGCTTGACAGCTAGTATCTATCGAGCCTTGAAGAGCTGTTTTAGCCCGTGGCTCGACGGCAACTCGACAAATAGGGTATTTATCGAGATTTATGAAACTCATATTTTCGAGTCTTTTTTTTATCTAATCCATGATTGTATGTTTGGGCTTTCTTTTCTCACAACCCTAGACATATAAAAGGATTATTTTAAGGGCTGTAAAAGGTGACATAAGTTCCACAAGAGTTGAGAAAAGTTTGTTCAAGCAAATTGTGACCGGAGATCTAGTTTTACCCTAGTTCATCTTTCTTGTGAAGAAGCTAGTATGTTTGTACACCGTAGGGTTTTGTGACCAAGGAGCTTCTCGATCTTCATCGTGTGATAAACTGAAGAACTTTGCAGCCAACAATCTTTCACTAGTTGGTGATTGAAGTCGCGTACTGGGATCCGTGCAATTTTTTAGTTGTGTACTGGGAGCCGTGCATTGAAAAGGAGAGATTGTCACTACAAAACAAGTCCAATTGGGTATTGGGGTAAGGATTCAACTGTAGGTCGGTATAAGGTACTGGGATTCCTTTACTTATAACCACTTGTTTTAATAATAGTGGATTCTCGAGAGTGGTGACCTTAAAATCATCCGGTGGGGTTTTTGCTGTATAGGTTTTCCCCATTCGTAAACAAATCACCATGTCAATTTATTTTCCATTGCACTTTAGTTTATTGGTGATTTTTTTGTGCTACCATGCGTTTACATGTTAATTTGATTAATTAATATACTTGGCTAATTAATCAATTAATTTATCATAAGGGATCAATAGATTTGTGGCCTATCAAATCTGTCAAGAACTAAATCTCGACAAAAATGAATCTATTGAGGTGCTGTCGAGGATCTGTCGACAGCAAAAACACCTTGTTGGATCGAGAATCTATCGATCAAACAAAACGCTCAGAAATTTGGCTCAATAGATCAAGAAGCTGTCGAGATGTTGTTGAGAAGAAACCTAGAAATCTCGATAGAACAAAGATCTATCAAGATTCCATCGAGGCTAAAGAAAGAAGCTCGATAGAAAAGGAATCTGTCGAGGATTTGTTGAGCTTGAAGAAAATGAGTTTTTCTAGGGAGGAAAAAACACATAAAGATGAATGCAACAAGCAAGCTACTCAACCAAAGATCTAAGTAACATATTAAGCTCTCAAAACAACTCTCAACTTATAAGCATAGCATCCCTAGGTCCAAAAACACAAAAACACACTAAACAAATCTAACCAAATTTTATATTTCAAAAACAAGTTAAGACAGTTTAGTGAACATATATTAACAAGTGTATTCCTTGTGATGGTCAAATCATATTGTACCTACACATGTAACAAAAGTAGCAAAGAGTTTGCATGTTGCGTGTGAAAACATAACAAGTGTGCATAAGTTTCTCATATTATGATGTTTTGAGCTATAAGAGGATCTAATACACTCACACACAATCATAACTGTCTGATGGGGACTATCACCTTCGAGGTGCATCCTATAACTCCCACATCTCCTAGAAATATGCTTACAACCATATTTAAAAGCATTTTGATTCTTTTTGCCTTTATTTTTCTTTGCATATTTTCTTTTTGAACATATCATGCATGGGCATATAAGAGAGAGAAGAAATACCCAATTGTGTAAGCCAAAAATCACAATTTTTCTATGCCAAAGCACAAAAATGTTATACATGATTGGTGGGTTTTAGTGGTGAGATGGTTATTAATGCCTTTCTCTTAGGATTTTCTAGTCCTTCTCGTCAAAAAGAGTGATATGAGTATTAAGTGTAGAAGATTACTTAATCGTACTCATCACAAACACGAGCCACAAAACTCACTTGCTTAGTTGTACATTTAAGTGCTCATCTAAGCTACAAGAGATACAAAGTTTAGAAAACTTTGTTTCAATAGCCATCCAGCGTACATAAGCACCAATATACACAAACATACGCTGTTTTTGTATTTTTTTTATTTTTCAATTTTTTTATGAAAAACAAATAAAGCAAAAAAAAAAAAAAAACTAAAAAACAACCAAACAAAAACATAAAGAAACACACAAAACATAAAACTAGACTGACTCAAAAGCTAGAATGCAAAATATACAAGTAATGCATAAACATAAAGGGAGAGAGAGAAAAAGTGATTAAATCACTTTGATCCTTTTTCCTTCCACACCTTGGAAGGTCCATTTTGCGAACCTTTAATCCTGAGGAGAGGGGGAAGAATTGATACCGTTCAAGTTGGAAAGGATCATAAGGGCCTTGAGAAGATCTTCAAGAGGACCCAAAGATGGTGAGATCTGACCCAAAGATGGACAAGTGTGTCCCGAAGCTTCATGGTGATAACAGAAATGTGGCTTCTTAGGTTGAGACTTCTTATTTTTACTCTCATTGTTCTTAGGGTTTCTAGTCTATTTCTTCTCTATCTTAGGGGATGCTCCTAGAATAAATTTACCCTTGTCTATGTTCTCACTAACTATTTCAGTTTTAGCTTCATTATTTTCAAAATTCTCATTATTAATAGGTGAAACAAGAATAGTTCTACTAGAGGAGGCAATATGAGAAGAGTTAGAGAGTTCATACCCCAAGCTAGTTCTGTTAGAAGTTGATTTCTGAAGGTTTAGCGTTTCATCCAGCTTTGCACTGGAAGTCCTATCCAACTAAGCTGGAACTTGGAACAATTCTGCATCAAGCTTCTTGATTCTTTTAGCCAAGAAATTGCTCTCAAATTGCAATAATCCAATGACTTGATTGGCTTCATTAACCTTAGTAGAGAGCTCCTCTCATTCTAGTTCCACATCACTCAGCTTCTTGGTGGCCAGCCTATACAGTTTCTCATGCTTCTCGTAAACCTTGTACAACTTAGCATAGGCTGTATGGATGTCATCTTGATCTTCCATTTTCTCAAATTTGGATTCCACCAAGTCCTCTTCATTATCCACTACTTCTACGATCCCCTCAGTAGGATCTATTGTGGCAGTAAAAGCACTCAAGATTCCCTCATCATCACTGTCATCTAACTCAATCTCAGGCTCAATATCACTCAAGGTAGCAAGAAGAGCCTTCCTTTTTCCCAATTGACCTGAGATATGTTGGACATTCTTGTTTCATGTGTCCAAAACCTTGAAATCTGAAGCACTTTGGTCTAAAGGGAATAGTATACTAATTGTCATCCTTAACATCCTTCTTCCCTCTGTCTTGACCTTTGAAATGAGAAGAACTGGATTGCTTACGGTTCTTGTCAAAACCTTTCACATTGGCATTCTTCATGAACTTCTTGAACTACCTAGTGATGTAGGATTTCATCTTGGAATCTTCATCATCTGAAGACTCATTAGTTTCATTACTTTTAGCCTTTAATGCCATACTCTTACTTGTGGTTCCTTTCCCAAGTCTGGTCAAAACCAATTCATAGGTTTGCAAGTTGCCAATCAACTCTGTCAAAGGAATAGAGTCAATGTCCTTCGATTCTTCAATTGCTGTTATCTTGGCATTAAATTTTTCAGGGAGTGATCTGAGCAACTTTCTCATAACCTTAGGTTTGGGAATAGTTTCCCCAAGATTAAAGGCTAAGTTGACTATGTCCTTAAGTTTGGCATAGAACTCATCGAATGACTTATCCTCCTCCATCTTGATCTCCTCAAAGCTTGTAGTAAGCCTTTGAAGCTTGGAATCTTTAATGGCCTTAGTTCTTTCATAAGCCATTTGGAGAATAGTCCATGCTTTCTTTGCAGTTTCAATCGAAGATATTTCTTAATCTCCTCATTCGTGATTGCACTGAATATGGCATTCAATGCTCTGCTATTAAAATTTATTGTTTTGATCTTTGCATCATCCCATTCATCTAGCACTCCTTTGGCTTAGTACAGCCAATCTCCACAATTTGCTAGGCTTTCTCATCTAAATACTACAAGAAATCTCTCATGCATACTTTCCAATATGCATAGTTAGTGCCATCAAATAAAAGAGGTATAATAAGATACTATCCTTTACCCATTAAAAACAGGGGTTAATAGATCACACAACAAAGATTAAAACCTAATCAAAGTGTGCCCACTCTGACACCACTTGCAAATTAATTAATTACCTAAGTTAATTAATTAGTAAAATTACACGCTATAGCGTGGTAGCATAAACAAATCACCAAATAACTAAATGCAAGGAAAAAAAAAATTTGACACAGGTGATTTGTTTATGAATAGAGAAAACTACTGAGGCAAAATCCCACTGGGTAAATTAAAGGTCACCATTCTCGAGAATCCACTATTATCAATCACAAGCGATTACAAGTATAAGGAACCTTACCAAACCCTTTGGCCTATCCCAAATTACCAACCTATAGTTGAGCCCTTACCCTAATACCCAATTGGACTTGTATTGTAGCGGCAATCTCTCCATTCAATGCACGAATCCCAGTACGTGACTAACTCACCAACTTGAAGAAGATTGTTGGCTACAAAGTTCTTCAGTTCATTAACAATGAAGAACAGGAAGCTCCTTGGTCACAAAATCCTTAGCGTAAAGACACAGTAGCTTCTACAAAGAGAATAATGAACTATGCCACTTTTTCCATTCGGTCACCCAATGCATGAGCGACAGCCTTTAAAATAATCCTTATATATGTCTAGGGCTGTGAGAAAAAAAAAAACCCAGCATAAATACATAGGCATATGCGTGTAATCAAATCTGGAAAATTTGATTTTGTAATTCTCGACAGATACATCTTGTATCGAGTTTCTGTCGAGCTTCAACATTAAATCTTGATAGAAAGGATTTTTTCGACCTTTACTGAACAGCACTTCCTTCATTTGTTTCTTAGTTAGACTTGCATGGCTTTAATACTTAACTTGAACACTTGTTTCTTGAAGTACTAAACCCATTATAGATTTACCCAATTACAAGTAAAGTGCATTTTGTTAAAAGAATAGCCAATTACATAAATATGTCTCTAACACAAACCACACACTAAAGTCCAATTGGACTGTCCCAAAAGGCTAACCCAATTAGATAATCAGTTGTTTATTTAATAAGAGTTATTAAATAAAGAAATAAGTTTAGCAGTTAAAACGTACGTACGATTGAAAGAAGAGAAAATAGTTTTCTCTCATCTCTTGAATACATTTTTCCAAAAGGAAAATCATTGTACTTAAGAACTGATTGAGAGACCACACATCTTGGACACCATATGGAATTAGGATGAAAATTGAAGGTCATCTCAAGTCTTGTTTTTGAATTTTACTGCATAAAGTTATGCTTTCTATTCTTTGTTCTAGAATTCAAGGTTATATGTTATCTCTCATGAATGAAGTAAATCCTTGTGTTGCTTTCGCTGCTTATTTTGTTTGAGATGCAAAACTATGTTTTCCAACAATAAACATATGCTAGTTTGTTTTGTTTTGTTAACTTATTAGAAACTATTATACAAGTGATAAATATATTAGTCATTAGTTGAATATATTCAAAATTTATAATGAATATAAAATTTATATATGTATATCTATAAATTTGTATAAATTTTATTAAATGTTTGTGAATCTTACAATACACAATACAAAAATTTCAAAAATCGATTCACAATATGATTCATGATTTAATAACTATGCTCTAAAAGTTTCTAAAAAAAAAAAACAATGCGCTCTAAAGATTTGGATAATTATCATTAATTTTGAAAACTTAAAATAAAATGTAATATGTCTATAAGTAAATACATAAAATCTACCTAATAATGTATATTGATTAATTGTTTTATCCTCACATTCTTATATTTTTATTTTTAAAGAACATGATTGATGTGTATGAGGATGACTTCAATGAGGTGTATTTTAATAGGATATGCCCTGAGCCACTTGTTTATTTTTAGTTGTTTAATGAATCGTCTGTTCACCAAAAAAAAAAGAATTATTATGTCACGTTTCGTGCCCATGTTCATGTTTCTGCTCTACATAAATGTAATAAACACTAGTGCTCTAAACAATGCGTTCACATTTTGTACCAACTTTTGCATTGGACAACAACAATATCAGCAATAACGCTAAGAATTAGAAGATTTTAGTGATCATATAGAAGCTTAGAACGGTTCATCAGAGTATAGATTTTGACCTAGTATAAGAAATTCTCGAATATTGAATTGAAACAAGAACTGGAAAATGTTGGAAATAAAACAAAACACTGATGGGCCTTTCTTCACTTACTCTCACAAACACTCACACGCTACTTAGTGTATAGAAGAGACTCACACTCACAAATTAAATAAAGGGAGAGAGAGGGAAGAGGGAAGAGTTAGAACTCTTTAAAGCTTTGTATTGTCTTCAATTCTTGTATTGAACTTGACGGATGAATGGGTTTATATAGTACACCATCCAACCTTTAACTCTTACATTCATAAATCCCACACATAACTTCAATAAACTTCCCACTACATTAAATTATGAAACTCACACTTATTTATGAAAGATTAATTAAAAACAAGTTTAACTTCTAACATCCTCCCTTAAACTTGTTTTCTTGATTACTCTAAGTAAGGCTCATAGCTTGTTGAGTGTGTCATACTTGAGTTGTTTAGTGAGTATATCTACAACCTAATCATGTGGCTACACAAACTCAAGATGAACTTCCTTTCTTGCTTGCTTCAATCATGAAAGACTAAATTCTTTGCAAGAGCTAGTGCTAACTTATTGTCCACAAATATCTTTGTAGCTTCTTCTTGAAACATCTGAAACTTTTCCAATAAACTTCTAAGCCAAATTCCATGACAAACAACAGAGGTAGCAACAACATACTTAGTTTCACAAGTGGAAAGCGTCACGATTGGCTACATTTTGGACATCCATGTAAATGCAGTATCACCCATATAGAATACAAAACTGGTAGAACTCTTTCTATCATCTGTGTCTTCAGCCTAGTCACTATCACTGCAGCCAACAAGTTTAAAATCTTTAGAGGGTGAATACAACAATCCATATCCAGTGTACCTTTTAAATAGCGAAAAATTCTCTTGGCAGTCTTCAAATGAATCATCGTCAGTACTTCCATGTGTTAAGGACATATTTTATGTAATTGGCTAATCCTTTGACAAAACGCACTTTACTTGTAATTGGGTAGATCTAGGATGTGTTTAATACTTCAAGGAACAAGAGTTCAAGTCTAGTATTGAAGACATGAAAATCTGTCCAAGAAACAAGTGAAGAAGTGCTGATTCATTAAATCTCGATAACTCTCGATAGCTCACAAGTGAAGCTCAACAGATAGCTATCTATCGAGAATTACGAAATTCTGATTTTCAGATCTGATTTTCAGCCCATGCTTATGTATTTGTGTAGGGTTTCTTTTTTCACAACCCTACACATATACAAGACTTATTTTAGAGGCTGTCACATAAGAGAATACAAGGAGAACACATGCAAAAGGTGACCGATGCCTTATTCTCTCTGAAAAAAGCTATTGCGTCTTTAGGCCTTAGGGTTTTGTAACCAAGTGCTTCTTAATCTTCATTGTTGATGAAGTGAAGAACTTTACAGCCAATATTTTTCTTCCTCAAGTTGGTGAGTGAATCACGTACTGGGATTTGTGCAAAAAAGCTAGTCACGTACTAGGATCCGTGCATCAAAGGGTGGCATTCATATATTGAAGAGTTTAGAAATTCTGAAGTGGTAGAAGATTTCTACTGTAAGTTCATCTACGGGGATTGTAAAGTCTAGGGACAAAAGTTTTGTACTAGAACTGAAACTTCTCTTTACTATAGGGAATTGCTTTTCAGGAAGGTTTCCCCCCAGGTTTTTTACTATGAAACTAGTTTGTTTCATTTGGTTTTCCTGGGTCATCATATCTTGTCTTGTTTACTTTTCCGTTGCATATGATTTGACATGATATTGATGTTTGTTTTTTTAACAAGTTTTATTCATAATAAATTTAATTAACAACTTGGGTTTAAAACTTTTTCATTCTATCAACTGGAGTCTAAATTTCCTAACACCATGTAACGACTAACTAGTTCAACGCCAAAAAGAATGTCTAGTCTTGTGCATGTTAGATACCTCAGACTTCCGACCAAACTCTTGAAAAATGTTGGATTAACCTTCTCTTCGTCTTCATGCTTTGACAACTTCACTCCACATTCTACAGGGGCGCTAAACATCTCAAACTTCTCGAGAATATCCTTCGCATGACCTTCTTGGGAAATAAAATCTCATCCTCCATCTACTTCACTTCAATGCCTAGATAAGGGGCCATAAGTCCAATATTTGTCATTTCAAACTCCTTAGTCATTGCTTTCTTGAAGTCTTCAAACATACTTGGATTATTGCCTGTAAAAATCAAATCAGCTACATACAGACAAATAATTAAGATATCTCCATTTTTATACACCTTACAATAAAGCGCATGTTCATATGGGCATTTAAAAAACCCATGAACGTGGAAGTATTTGTCAATTCTACTATTCCGAGCTCTTGGTGCCTGTTTCATGCCATATAAAGCTTTCTTTAACTTCAAAACTTTATCTTCCTGCCCTTTTACAACATAGCCTATAGGCTACTCAACATAAAGTTCTTCCTCAAGGTAGCCATTCAAAAATGTGGATTTTACATCCATTTGAAAAATTCTCCAGTCATTCTACGCTGGTAATGAAAATAGCAATCGTATAGTTTCCAAATGAGCAACTGGGGCAAATACCTCATCGTAATCAATACCTTGCCGTTGACTATAGCCTTCCACCACCAATCTTGCTTTGTATCTCTCTACCTCTCTTTTTGCATCCTCCTTCAACTTGTACACCCATTTTACACCAATTGTCTTCTTTCCAATTGGAAGAGTTGGAAGATCCCATGTATCATTCTTCTATATTGCCTTAAGCTCCGTTTGGATTTGGCATTTACATTTGGATTGTCTGCATTTATGGCTTCTTCTTTTTTTAAGTCCAGCGTCTGTTCCCATGAACAGTGTAATCAGGCATATAAACAGTAACCAAAGCTCAAACAGTAAATTTTTTATTATTTTTTTATTGTTTTCAGTTTTCATCAAAATAAGCGGTATCCAAACGCACACTTAATCTCTTTGTCCATATCATTTCTCCATTTTTTGTCTCGCACCACTTCTTCAAATCCTGTAGGTTCACAATTAGAAAATAGACAAAAAAGTGTTACATCTTTTGTAATCTCTGTTGAATCATAAAGGTCCTGGAGACTTCTCATTTTTCTTGGTCTTTCACTAGAACTTCCTTCTAGTAAAGATGATGATAATGGACTTTCATGAATGAGAGATGATGTTGCTGGTGATAGAGGTGAAGTGATAAGGTCTTCGTGAACTTCATTCCGTTGACCTTCCTCTTCAGATAGAGGAAAGAAGTCATACTTCTCCTCTTCTTGGGTGCTCTAATCCCATGTGCCTTCTTCGTCGAATTCCACATCTCGACTAACGATGAATTTTCTAATGCTCGGATTATAGAGCTTATAGCCCTTAGAGCTTGGATCATAGCCAATGAACACATACTTCTTGATTTTATAATCTAGCTTGGATCTCTCTTAATCTGGTACATGTGCATATGCAATGCTCCCAAACACACGAAGATGGGAAACGGTAGGTTTCTCCCTACTCCATGCTTGTTGTGGGGTTTTTCCTTGTACACTTCATGTGGGGCAACAATTGGACAAATAGATTGCACAATCTATAGCTTCAGCCCAAAATTTTTTAGGCATTTTATTGCTTTTCAACATGCTTCTAACCATATTAAGAATTGAACGATTCTTTCTTTCTACTACTCTATTCTGTTGTAGTGACCTTGGAACTATTAAAGGGCGAGTCTCATTTGCTTCACAAAATTCTTTAAATTCATTTGATGTAAATTCGTCTCCTCTATCAGATCTTAATGCCTTAATTTCATGGCCACTCTGCTTTTCTACAAATGCCTTCAATTTCTTAAATGCACCAAGCTGTTCAGATTTCTACTTCAAAAAATAAACCAACGCTTTTCTACTAAAATCATCAATAAAGAGAAGAAAGTAGTAACTTTTATCAAGTGATGATGGCTTGATAGGTCCACACACATCGATATGAACAAGTTGCAATGGCTTGGTTGCTCTTGTACTAGCTTTTTTTGGAAAGCTCATCCTTGATTGTTTGCCAAGAAGACATCCTTCACAAAGCTGGTTAGGATGTTGAATGGAAGATAATCCTCTCACCATCTTCATCTTTGTCAACAACTATAGTCCTCCAAAGTTTAAGTGTCCAAATCTTAGATGCCAAAGCCAAGAAGAATCTTTAAAACAAGTCATCAAACATCTAATAACATCAGTTTGAATATTTAACAAGAAAATTCTATTTCTTGTCATAGACACATTAGCTATCATATTATTTCAATGATCCCTTATTAAGCAACTACGATCTTTCAACTAGATATCATAGTCTTTCTCAAGGAATTGTCCCAAACTCAAAATATTAGTTTTCATGCTTGGCACATTATATACATCAGAAATAAAATGATGGTCTCCATTCTCTAACGGATAAGAATTTTACCTATCCCCTTCACTGAAAATTTGGATGAGTCACCAAAGGTAACATTCTCGACCACTTATTCATCAATCTCTATAAACACCATTTTATTCCCACATATATGATTGCTAGTACCAAAGTCAAGATACCACACACCATTTTCTTCTCTGTCTTCTCCTTTGTATGCCAATAACAAAGTCGGCTCCACTTCTTCATTCTTATCTTCAACATAGTTAGCTTTCTCCTCAACAATGTTGGCAGCATTTTTACGTTCAGAAGCATAATGCCCATACTTTTGACAATTATAACATTTGATATTAGACTTATCATACCTTCTTCTATATGGTCTTAAGAAACTTCCTTTTCCACGATCTCTTGTAGATTGTGAACTTTGATCCCTCTCTTCATAATTGGGAGAGTTTTCACCATTCCTTCCTCCAATTCCTCTCCCTCTACCATGTCCATGTCCTCGGCCTCTTTATCTTCTTTCAGGTCAACCTTTCTTATTTAAGGTGAGCTTTTCTTGTAGGACTTGCCCTAAAGGCTCTTGCTTCTTCTTATTGAGCCTTTCATCATGGGCTTGTAATGATCCCATGAGCTAGTCAATGGTCACTGACTCCAAGTCTTTTGATTCATCAATCACCACAACGATATAGTCAAACTTAGAAATTAATGACTATAGGATTTTACCTACCTCACGGACATCATCCAAGTTCTCACCATATCTCTTCAATTGATTTACAACTGCCAACACCCTTGAAAAATGATCTCAATAGATTCAGATTCTTTCATGTGCAAACCTTAAAACTCACCTCTCAATGTTTAAAGGCGAACTTTCTTCATTTTACGAACTCCCTTTATAGAGTTTTTAAAAATCTCCCATGCTTGCTTGGATAAAGTTGCATTTGCTACTTTTACAAACATAGTTTCATCCAAACCTTGATAAATCAACGTAACAGCTTGTCGATCTTTCTTATAAGTCTTTTGCAAGGCTTCCTTTTGGTTTTGGGTCAAAGAGTCTTCATCTTGTGACTCCACATAACCTTTCTCCACAATCTCCCAAGCAACTTGGGATCCAAGCAATGCCTTCATTCAAATACTCCAATTTTCAAAGTTTTGTTTAGTAAGCCGAGGAAATTGGAACGACACCATCCCATTAGCAATAGTCATTCTCAATACAAACCGAGTGGCTCTAATACCACTTTGTTGAAAATAAAACAAAATACTAGTAGGCATTTCCTCACTTACTCTCACAAACACTCACACATTACTTAGTGTATAAAAGAGACTCACACTCACAAATTAAATAAAGGGAGAGAGAGTGGAGAGGGAAAAGTTAGAACTCTTTAATGCTTTGTATTTCTCTTCAACTCTTGCATAGAACTTGACGGATGAATGGGTTTATATAGTATACCATCCAACCTTTAACTTGCACTACATTTATTTTTCTAACTCTTACATTCATAAACCCCACACATAATTTCAATAAACCTCCCACTATATTAACTTATGAAACTCACACTTATTTATGAAAGATTAATTAAAAACAAGTTTAACTTCTAATAGAAAATGAATAAAGAGAACGCGTGGCTGCAAGAACAATTTGAGGTCGTGAAACTGAATAGGATCGTTCTGGAATCTAAGCAGACGTACGAGGAAAAGAGAGTAGCAGTGGATAGGAATGAAAAGCTGTAGAAGGAGGCAAACCAAGCCAAGGAAGAGGAGAAGATAATGGTTGGTTGAGCTCTAGAAGAATAGGTTGGGGGGATTGAACTATAAGGATTTTGAAATTGGAGAAAGATATAGCAATGTAGATGGATTTGGAGCGTCCGGTTAGGAATAGCTGTTAGGACATATGTGGTTCAAGTGGTTTCAAACATATGTCATTTTTTTATGTAATTGGTTTATCCTTTGACAAAACGCACTTTACTTGTAATTGGGTAGATTTAGGATGTGTTTAACGCTTCAAGAAACTGTGTTTCAAGATCAAGCGTTGAATTCATCAAGTCTGTCCAAGAAACAAGCTGGAAAGTGCAAGTTACTAAAGCTCGACACCTAGTCTCGACACATGTATCTATCGAGCTTTAAGAAGCTACTTCAATCCCGAGGCTCGACAGCTTCTCGACAAATCCTCGACACCTCTATCTGTCGAGATTTAAGGAAAACAGATTCTAAGTTCTGTTTTGAGTCCAATCTGTGAATGTGTCTTTGGAACTTCTTTTCTCCTAACCCTAAACATATAAAAGGATTATTTTAAGGGTCGTCAAAAGGAGCACAAGTACACAAGTTGCACAAGTACACAAGTTACACAAGCATTTGTGATCCAAGACAAAGTTCATGCCCTAGTTCATCTATTGTGAAGATGTTGCTGTGTATGTGCACCGTAGGGTTTTGTAACCAATCATCTTCTTGATCTTCATCATGTGGATGAATTGAAGAACTTTGCAGCCAACAACTCTCTCTCTAGTTGGTGAATTGAAGTCGTGTACTGAGATCCGCACAATTAGTTAGTCACGTACTTGGAAGCCGTGCATCAAAAGGAGAAACTGTTACTACAGAACAAGTCCAATTGGGTATTGGGGTAAGGGTTCAACTGTAGGTTGGTAAGGTACTGGGATTCCTCTACTTTAACCACTTGTTGTGATAATAGTGGAGTTTCGAGAGTGGTGACCTTAAATCACCCGGTGGGGTTTTTGCCGTCAGGTTTTTCCCATTCGTAAACAAATCACCGTGTCAATTTTATTTCCGCTGCATACTTTAGTTATTGGTGATTTGTTTATTCTGCCACGTGAATTTGCATGTTAACTTGATTAATTAATAACTTGGCTAATTAATCAATTTAATTCATCACAAGGGGTCAACACATTTATGGCCTATCAATAGCCATAGGTCTGTCAAAGTGATAAAAGAGCAGAAGGATTTGACATGACATAACTATGTATTCTTCTTCTTTTTCTCAGGAGGAGCCCTTTTGTTAGCCTTTTCATATTTCCTCAGAAACAGAACAATGTAATATTATGTAACTGTCATTACTATCTTTTAAATCCCCATACCACGTGGTTATCTATGTTTGAAATCATTTTGGAAAATGTAGTTGAAGTTCAAATTTATAAATTTCATAATCAACTTTAGCATTTGTATTAACTTGGCAATCCCTTCTGGGAAAGTGACCATGCATAATCGCATTCGATTTTATATAACAGCTTTACTAGGACACCGCGGATATGTGTCTTGTTGTGCTTGCAATAGTTGAATTGTGGACTGAGGGGCAACCTTCCTTTTTCCACTTTTTTTTTTTTTTATATATAACTTCAAGAGAATATTAAGCTCTTCTTTTCAAATTTCCCATTTCGTAAAAGTTTGCCAACTACTATTGGCTTGGTTTTAGGATCAAACCAACAGTACTAAACATTATAATGTTTAGTTGAAAAAATGGTCTTACATCCAATATGATGAAATATTTACTACAATTTTCAATATCATTTTTCCTACTCCTTAATTTACTACCACTAGTGAGTGAGGGAATCAAAAAACCAGATTGGCCTTATTCAAATGGAATTTAGAAGAGCTTACACATAGTGTATCAATGTTGTTTTTGTAGGAAAAATACATGTTTGTATTGTATACAAAACATATGCAGCAGAAAATTAACGGATCTACTTCATTCGCAATTGATAACATGTACTATGTAAATTTCAGAATTCAAGAACAAACGAGCAAACCTTGGTGCAGTGAAATTCAAAACAAAATATCAGAAGCACTCAGGATACTTTTAATCTTCACTCAAATTCCACTTTATGCCCAAGAAGTAGTCTTTCAATCAGTTTTCCAAGGGAGAATAAGAAAGCAACTTACACTCACATACACTCCATTTCACAATGATGTCTCATACATCAAATTTTGTATATTTCTCCCTTTGTATCTAACGGATTATCTAATTAGGCTGGCCTTTTGAGTCTTTTCAATTGGGCTTTAGTATGTGGCTTGGAGTGGGACCAAAAGGGAAAAAATAAGACTCTAGCTCTAATGGGTCTTGGGCTTTTTAGTCAATTTTTGACAAGTCCAAAATTCCATTAATTATATTTAATACCATTATATAAATAAAATTGCACTCTAGGCCTTATTTATAAATTATATCCCAAGATTTTATTGTACATGCAACCCCTTCATATTCATAAAATATTCATAGTAATACAAAGTCATAAATGTAAACTGCCACTTTGAAGATTACTACATCTTAATCCTTAAGTACTTTGTTTAATCCTTTTATGTTATTCATCATATATTTATGAAATCCAATTTCACAAATATATATTTTAGTAACTTCTTACTACAGTGGTTAAGCCTAACACTTTGAATAACCAAACCCATTAAACCTATCTCGAGGGAATATTTAGGATCTCCGTTAAGAAATTATGAATTCCATCTTAAGAATATATGTTCCATCAACACTAAATGTGGCTACTCAACATACTGAGATTTTGATCGTGACTTTTAGATCTCACTCCTGATATATCAAAACAACCTACACTTCATGATCAGGTCCATTATTCTCTCAAGATTAAGAATTCATGTAAATAGAAGTTGTAAGATTTTTTATTCATTTGACAGTCGTTAGGAGAATAATAAATCTCACAGCGGTTCAGTTCAATATGTTTTAACTCTTAAAACATATCAACACATCAACTAGAAGTCTCCACTTCCATGGTTAAGACAAATTATCTTAGTTGATATGTTAGTCTTCGTAAATGAAATTCACAATTTTATCATCGACTACGAACTATAATTCTAAGTTTATAAAGAATTTGTGATCTATATTTTCTTTGACTAAATCACATAGATCACATACTATGCATCTCATGGACTATATGATAATGTCTAAATATTCATGTTACCATTATTTTAGATAATAATAAAACAACTTTATTAATCACAATATTAAGTCATACATAATGTCATACATAGCATCATACAAAAGGATTTAAGGGCAATAACCCTAACAGTTTCCTACCAAAGGGCAGAAGAAGATTTGTTGGCCCATTGTTATCAATTATTAAAATCAGTTTCAGGTCGAAGTAAAAGTTTCCTGAATCAACATAATCAATAACCGAAATAATAGACAAGAACAGAATAATTCAACAAGTACCGACAAATCAATAAATCTAATAGATATAAAGAACACCAGAAAGGATAGTTTAATATGTGATGATAGCAGAAGTTTTCAAAATTCAAAAGTAACTGATAGGCCTATACCTATAACATATAAACACAAAGAAGAAGCTTTGAAAAAAGAAGACTTAAAAACAGATAAAAATGAAAGACTTATGGAAATAATGAAAGAAGAAAAAGGCATAGAAAAACAAAGAGGCAATAGCATGAAAGATAGCCTAATTATAGAAAGAACAACACGTATGGAAAATGAAGAAATATTAAAGAAAGGAATAGCAAAAGCAATGATAGAAAAGATAGAAATGGAACATGGCAATAGTACTTTCAAGATAATCAACTCAAAGGAAAAAGAAACTCTGACAAAAAAGATAGAAAGTAGCTCTACAGATATAATGCATAAAGAAAGAGACATAGCTATAGGAAAACAGATGTCAAAAAAGTCAATAGAAAAGGATATGTTGAAGCCAAAACAAAAGAGTACTCTTGAAGAATCTCTACGTAGGAAACTAGAAGTAGAGAAGATAGAACAAGAAAGACATAATAGTAATAGTCTAGAAAGTTTAGAAATAATCAACAAAGGTAGGAAAATTAATAATAATAATAAAAAGGGAAATAGTGATAGTTTGAAAGAGAAAATAGATGAAAGATTAAAGGCAATTGAAAGAACTATGATATATACTCAAAGTATAGTTTGACAGAAATAGCTAAAAAGATAGAACTTTTAAATTCACCTTTAGAAATAGACAAAAAAAAAAAAAGAAATATAGCAGTTTTAAATACTACTGAGTTATCTGATAATGAGAAAAATGACAAACACACTAAAAACATTATTTGTCATAAATGTAAAGAATATGGACATACTAAAAAGCAATGTGACAGACAAAATAGGATTGCTAAACAAATAAGTAAATTAGAATTTGGAAAAGAGATAATAAATGAATTAATGGATATATTTAACGTCACTCAAAGAGATATAGACCAAGTTAAGAAGGAAGAATTAAAATCAACCAACCCAATCAAAATTAATAAAAGAAAAAGGAAACAACAAGACATAATAATAAAACTGATAGATAATTTACCTAATTACCTAAAAGATAAGAAAGTCTATTTAATAAATCTGAAAGACTCAATAGACATCCCTATTGTTTGTATTAGATGTAGGTAATATGGACATCATGTTACGGATTGTAGGAAACTAGAAAAAGACAAGAAAGAAAAAGATAAGAAAGAAAAGACAAAATTGACACAAAATGGAAAATATGAAAAAGAGGTAAAACCAGTAACTTTACAAGACTCAATGACAAAAGCAAAAATAATAAAGGAAGAAATTAAAGAAATCAAAGAAGATAAGTCCATAGATATAAATGAACAAAACACTGCAGAAATAATAAATTAAAAAGAAGTCTCTAAACCCATAATAGACCCCCTTCATCAAATAAAAATGATAATAATAGACAGAATAGACAAAATTTCTAGAGTTTAATTGATAGAGTAATTTTTCAAAAATGGTATAAAGAAATCATTTTAGTAATTAATAAGGAATTCTCCTTGACAGAAATTGCTTTCATAGATTCTGGTGCAAATATGAACTATATACAAGAAGGATTAATACCTTCAAAGTATTATGAAAAATTATCTGAAAGATTAACACCTAATACTTACATATGTAATGATGGAATATGCTTTAAGACAGACTTTGTTTTATTTAAAAACATTCCTTTTAAAATTATTTTAGGAACTCCTTTTTTGACTTTACCCCTTTTTAATGATAGATGAAGGAATTAAAACTAATGTGTTGGGAAAAGATATATTCTTTAGATTCATTTTACCATCTGCTCTAAAACAAAATCATTCTTCCAAAAAGGTTACTATTTTAAAAGATATCAATGAAAGAGGAATCTATAGAACTGAAACAAGTTTTTCACCTTTAAAGACAAAAATATCACTTGATAACCAATTGACAGTTAATGTCATAAAGAAGTTCAAACGGGATATAGAGACAGAGGTTTGTTTTCCTTTCACCTTTTGGCACAGACATAAAACAATTATCTTGTAGAAAAGAAAGAACTATGCTTACAATTTCCTTTAGCCAATATGAATGGACCGACAGCTTGATAGATATACCAATTGGATTTACAAATGTTTTAATAAAAGAAGCCTTGACAGATACTCCTTTATTAATCATTAATTGTGGTAATTTCTTGAGTAAAGACAAATTTAATCTCTTGACAGACAGAATTAATCATCAGTCTCTGACAAATTTTCCTCAAACCATTATAGTGGTTGATAAAAGATTTCATGAAGAAGCTTTACTTTACATATTTTTGTAGAATGAGATATATAGTAATATACACACAAATGAAGTCATGGTAGATTTTGAATATCTTTTGAATTCCACTCACTCTGATAGACTCCATCGTGGCTACTCTAATACAACTATTACTCAACATGAGTACAAAGGTATATAGAGAAAAGTATGTTTTACTTTAAACTTTAAAAATGACTTTCTTATAAAACATTTTAAAGAAATTTCACAAAAAGACAATGGTGAAGGGATTTTAAAAACAAATTTGAAAGAAGCTTTGCATAAAAATGTTTATTTTCAAAATAATATTTCAAGACATAATCCTTTCAAACAGGTATGAATTTCAAACACTTCCCAAAGCCCTCAATAAGAATTTCAAACGGGTATGAAGGTGTCTCGATAGAGACAATATCCCTTCAGGATATGTTGTTAGCAAAGGCAATGTATTTATGTTGTGAAAAAAGTGAAATTTTGCAAGAAGTGCTTCGCACTGACCTCATTTTTTGAAATGGAGAATTTACAGACCTTCCTTTTCACATTAAAATACTTCTTGACAATTTACAGGCAACCTTTACCCTCAGACAGAAATCCTTATTCCAAAAGACCCTTAAGGCTTTGGAATTACATCTTGTTAACACCAGTGCATTTCTTAAAGCACTTGGTTGTTAACTCCCAGGCAAGGAGGATGGAGATTCAAGCTCCACAAAGACAGATTCGCAGTCTCTAAAAAGCTATCTTATGGGAACAAGCTTTTCAAAGCTCCACCCTAAGATTCAACAAAAAATGAGACTTGCCATCAAAACCTTACCCCCTGAAATCCAGCAAAATATACTAACCCGTACAACTATAACAAGTTCTTATGATAGATGGATGGATCTCTTCAAAGTATTAGTCTCTACAGCATTTATCAGAATAGAAGACATGACAGATGATACATGGCTATCTCATAAAGCTACATGGTATGAAAGATTTGGAGACGCAGATAGAGTTTATGAAGGAACTGGTGACAGATACAATCCCTATCCAGGATTACTCATCAATACAAAGATAAAGGATCCAGTAATTTGTGATCCTTTATGGTTATCTGAAATGATAGAAGCAGGATTCATTAGCAAAGTTACTATCTAGAGTACTCTTCCAGAGTTAAAGGATCCAGTAATTATTACTTCTGGAGTTCAGATTAGTTTATTTCCCAAAGTTATCCAAGAGGCAGTAGCTCAAATTGGAGGATTTAATTATATGAAGATTACTATCTAGAGTACTCTTCCAGTTTGGGATTAGCTATTATATGGAAGCTCGGCCAGCACACATTTTGGTCCTTATCCATGATTAGGGTTGCATCCCTGAATACAACTGGCATACATGAGATACTTACTTATCACTTGATGATCCAGACGCTTTGGCTCAAGAATGGTCTAATTTTATGAGTAACAAGATTTATGAAATGCAGAAAGAATTAGACAGGGGTTTCCACTTATATGGCTACACAGACAGGATTGCTGTATACGGACCAAGACCTTCAGCAAGAAGGCTTATTTGAAAAAGAAGGATCCCAGATTAATGACATCAAATGATCGTGTTCCTATTTATCTCCCTATTTCATATTGCATTCTATGTGGCAATTATGAAACTATCCATGAGCATGAACAATATGAGGAGCAGTCCGAGGATGATCCATTAGATTATGATAACTAGGCGGATACAGATTGACAGACAAATAGATATGCTGAGCAAGCCAGAATACTCTCATAAAAAGAATCAGAAAGACAAAAGCAGCAGATCACTGTTTACTAGCATGCTTCAGATAAGATTCAATACAGTTCAGACAGATTTTCAGTCAGACAGTCCAGATAGAAACAGATAGAAACAGACAAAATAGTCAGAAACAAACACATAGAAGCAAACAGAAGTAGCTGATCACCATTTACAGATGACAGATGATAGATCACTATTTACTAGCCCACACGCTATTATAGATTCACACAGAAAAAGACAGATGTTCATCCAGCATAGTCCAAGACAATACAGACAGACATAGATAGACAACAGACAGACAAATATTTATTACTACTGTTTACTAGCATGCGTAAAAAGAAACCTGACAGATTTTCAAACAGACTACTGTTAAGGATAAGCCTCTACCAACAGTTTAACTTGAGTTAATTCTACAAACTCAGGTTACTTTACAGACTACTGTTTAAGATAAGCCTTCACCAACAGATTAACTTGAGTTAATTCTACAAACTCAGGTTACTTGTCAAGATTAACTATGGTTCTCCTCCTCTATAAAGGGACAGAATTTGAAGACAGATGCAAGCCTTAATTTCCAAACCTTTCATTTAGAAGAAAGAAAGAAAGCCTTTAATAGCCTTCCCTTTCCCTCTCTCAGACAGACTTCTGTAACCCTTCTCTTTTGTAATCTTGTAACCTTTCTCAGACAGATTTTTCTTTGTAATCTTTTAACTCTTCAAACAGTTTTTATTTTCAAAGCTTGTATCAAAGACAGAGTTTTTAGTTTTAATCAAAGACAGAAGTTTTTATTCAAGTAAGATTTTATCAGTCTCTGTGTTCATATTCCATATTCCAATTTAACCTTATTTTGAATATATCTATTTTGCTATTTTCTTCTTTATCATCTATTTTATCATTGTTTATGCTTCCATATTACTGTTGTGCTCTCTCCTGGGTAGTTTACTGTTATGCCAGTAATTATTAATTGTTTAGAAATAGAATAAATACGTTTATTGTTCATTATCTGTTTGCTTGTTCACACTTAGGTTAGGCACACACTAATTTGAAATATGGACTATAATGATATAGATTATGATGAAGCATATAGCATGAGAGATATAGATAATAATTGGTTAAATGATGATATGGATTATGAAACAGATTCTGATTCTGACAATGAAATGGATAATTATAATTATAACTCTAATAACACAAAAAATTGGCATACATCAATAGGAGATAAAATCAATAGACAGACAGATAGACACAATAACAATTTCTTAGACAGAGTAAATAAAAAATTAAAATCTTTAGAAGATATTGAAAGATCCACTGTTATAGAAAGAGAAAATAATAGAAATGATAGATCAAATAGTTTTTTGGAACTTTATGAAAAAATTAAAGCTTTAAATTCAGATTTTGAACCCCATCAAAGATCATCTTTAACAAAAACCATGATAGATAACCGATATAATAGACAACAACAGAATAATTCAACAACTACCGACAGAACAATAAATTTGATAGATATAAAGGACATTAGAAAAGATAGTTTAATATGTAATGATAACAATAGTTTTCAAAATTTAAAAGTAACTGATAGACCTATACCTATAACATATAAAGACAAAGCAGAAGGTTTGAAAAAAAAAAAAAAAGACTTAAAAACAGATAAGAATGAAAGACTTATAGAAATAATGAAAGAAGAAAAAGTCATAGGAAGACAAAAGACTAATAACATGAAAGATAGCCTAGTTATAGAAAGAACAACGCATATTGAAAATGAAGAGATATTAAAAAAAAGGAATAGTAAAAGCAATGATAGAAAAGATAGAAATGGAACATGGCAATAGTACTTTCAAGATAGTCAACTCAAAGGAGAAAGAGGGTTTGAAAAAACCAAAAGAAACTTTGACAGAAAAGAAAGAAAGTAGCTCTACAAATATAATGCATAAAGATAGAGACATAGATATAGGAAAACACATGTCAAAAAAGGAAATAGAAAAGGACATGTTAAAACCAAAAGAAAATAAGACTCTTGAAAAATCACTACGTAGGAAACTAGAAGTAGAGAAGATAGAACAAGAAAGACATAATAGTGATAGTTTAGAAATAGTCAACAAATGTAGGAAAACTAATAATAATAATGAAAAGAAGAATAGTGATAGTGTAGTAAAGGTAAAAGAAGTTGTGGGGGCAGAGGCCCCAAAAGGCGTACTTGGGCCTTGGGCCTGAGCCGAGAAGCGTCAGCTTATCCAGAGATCGCAGGACGATGATTGGGGGCCCCAAAACTTGAGGGCCCATAAGCCTGTTGTCGGATTATGGGCTAATGGGAGCGGTCTAAGGAGGGGGTCTCCTCCGACAACTGAAGCAAGGGCCGCAATGTGCCCCACGATGCCTAAGGAGGAACTCTTGAAGTCCAGTAAGCCATGTACACTCCAATGGAATGTAAAGGGGAAGAACAACTGGGGAGTGCCCTGCATAAAGCTGCTACTGCTGCATTAAAGGCTTCACACCTACCCACCTGGCCACATTAATAGGAAAGTGACCCATGAGGGGACGGGGGTCAGCCTTATGACCATTAGGGGAAGTTTCCAAAGAGACAATGGATGGGAGAGGGATCTGCATTTACACCTCCATGAATAGGGACACAAAAATTGGAGTATAAATAGAGAGGGGAAGGCTATTGGAAAAGGCCCGGCTTCTCCAAGAAAAGAACTTCTTCTCCCAAGCAGAACAAGGGAAACAAACACAGGGACTCCTCGGCTCACGTCCGAGGAAAGCTAGAATCACACCATCAGCTCATTACACATAACTGTGGACCTAGCCCAAATACTATTGTTTTCTATTGTCCCAAGAACACCAAGCTTCAAGCCCACTCTCTAAAAATTTTATTGTTTAGGCCACCTGGGCCTGCCCCGTTGAACACTTGGGTGCAGGCCTGATTCGTGTCCTTACAGAAGTCAACAAAAGAGGGAAGATTGATAGTCTAAAAGAAAAAATAGATGAAAGGCTAAAGGCAATTGAAAGATCTATCATATATACCCAAAATGATAGCTTGACAGAAATAGCTAAAAAGATAGAACTTTTATATTCACCCTTAGAAATTGACAGAAAAATAAATATAGTAGTTTTAAATACTACTGAGTTATCTAATAATGAGAAAAATGACAGACACACTAAAAACATTATTTGTCATAAATGTAAAGAATATGGACATACTAAAAAACAATGTGACAGACAAAATAAGACTGCTAAGCAAAAAAGTAAATTAGAATTTGGAAAAGACATAATAAGTGAATTAATGGAAAGATTTAACGTCACTCAAAGAGATATAGACTGAGCTAAGAAAGAAGAATTAAAATCAACCAACCCAATTAAAATTAATAAAAGAAAAAGGAAATAACAAGACATAACAATAAAACTAATAGATAATTTACCTAATCACCTAAAAGATAAGAAAGACTATTTAATAAATCTGAAATACTCTATAGACATACCTATTGTTTGTATTAGATGTAGGCAATATGGACATCATGTTACAAATTGTAGCAAACAAGAAAAAGCCAAGAAAGAAAAAGATAAGAAAAAAAAAGACAAAAAGAACTCAAGAGGGAAAAGATGTAAAACCAGTAACTCTGCAAGACCTAATGACAGAAGCAAAAATGATGAAAGAGGAAATCAAAGAAATTAAAGAAGACAATTCAACAGAAATAAATGAACAAAATATTACAAAAATAATGAATTTAAAATAATTCCCTAAACCTATGACTAATCCTCCTTCATTAGAAAAAGATGTTCTAGAAAATGGTATTTCAGATGATAGACAGAATTTCTTGAGTTTAATTGATAGAGTAATATTTCAAAAATGTATACAGAAATCACTTTAGTAATTAATAAAGAATTTTCCTTGATAGAAATTGCTTTAATAGATTCAGGTGCTAATATGAACTGTATAGAAGAAGGACTTGTACCTTTAAAGTATTATGAAAAAACTTCTGAAAAATTATCTCAGGCTAATGGAGAAAAGCTCATCATTAATTAAAAAATACCTAAGGTTCACATATGCAATGATGGAATATGTTTTGAAACTGTTTTTGTTTTAATTAAAGACCTTTCTTCTAAAATTATCCTAGGCAATCTTTGGCTTTACTTTATCCCTTTTTAACAACAGAAGAAGGAATTAGCACTACTGTGCTAGGAAAAGACATACTTTTTAAGTTCATCTTACCACCAATTCCGAAAGAAGTTTATTTACTTGATAATATCTCTATAATAAAGGAAATTGACAAAGAAAGAATTTATAGAAAAGACAGATACTTTTTATCTTTAAAGTCAGAAATAATATATGAGAGAATTGCTGAACAATTGACATAACCCATATTGAAGCAAAAGATACAATTATTTAGACAACAGGTTGAGACAAAAATTTGTTCTAATCTTCCCACTGCTTTTTGGCATAGACACCAACATATAGTTCAATTACCTTATGAAAAAGACTTCAATGAAAGATAGATACCTACTAAAGCTAGACCGATACAAATGAATAATGAATTATTAGAACATGTAAGAAAGAAATAGAAGATCTTTTAAATAAAGGTTTGATTAGGAAAAGCAAGTCTCCTTGGAGCTGTGCTGCTTTTTATGTTGATAAACAGGCAGAATTGGAACGAGGAGTTTCAAGATTAGTTATAAATTATAAACCTTTAAATAAAGCATTACAATGGATAAGATATCCTATTCCTAATAACAAAGATTTGCTTGACAGATTTCATGAAGCAACTATATTTTCCAAGTTTGATATGAAAAGTGGATTTTGGCAAATGTAGATAGATGAGAAAGACAGATATAAAACTGCTTTTACAGTTCCTTTCGGTCATTATGAATGAAATGTTATGCCTTTTGGTTTAAAAAATGCACCTAGTGAATTTCAAAATATAATGAATGATATATTCACACCCTTTACAAAATTTTCAGTTTTCTATATAGATGATGTTTTAATCTTCTCTAAATCAATTGCTGACAATTGGAAACATTTAGATATATTTGTTAAAATAATTAAACACGATGGATTAGTTGTTTCAACCACTAAGATAAATTTGTTTCAAGATAAAATTCGGTTTCTAGGACATAATATTTATAAGGGAACCCTAAGTCCTATTAACAGAGCCATCCAATTTGCAGATAAATTTTCAGATGAAATAAAAGAAAAAAAATTAGTTACAAAGATTTCTTGGCAGCCTAAATTATGTTTCAGACTATTTTCAAGGATTAAGAAAGATATGTAGACCTCTGTATAAAAGGCTTGAGAAAAATCCCCCTGCATGGACAGAAAAACATACTTTGATAGTTAGACAGATTAAAAAATATGTTAAACAACTCCCCTACATTGTTATTCCTTCACCCCATGCTTTCAAAATTGTTGAGACAAATGCTTCAGATATAGGCTATGGTGGAATTCTAAAGCAGATTGTAAATGCTGATAAAGCACGGATTGTGAGATTCCATTCTAGCTCTTGGTCAGCTACCCAGTAGAATTACAGTACTATTAAAAAGGAAATTTTATCTATTATATTATGTGTTTCAAAATTCCAAAATGATCTTTTTAATCAAAAGTTTTTAATCAGAGTTGATTGTAAAAGTGCTAAAGAAGTTCTGCAGAAAGATGTTCAAAATCTTGTTTCTAAATAAAGTTTTGCAAAATGGCAAGCCATTTTAAGTGTTTTTGACATTGAAATTGAATATACTAAAGGAGAATCTAATTCCATTCCTGATTTTTTAACCAGTGAATTCTTATAGGGAAGATGAGTTCCCCCTTACAAAAGAGCAATTCCCCAAAACCCAGAACCAAACAGTCCTATACTGCTCCTCCTATTCCTCCTAGCAGATTTCTTCCTACCCCATCCTTCACTTCACCCACTACTTCTTCAACCAAACCCCAAGTGTTATCCAGCTCAAACCGTTTCAGCCCACTTTCCCCAAGTCCTAGTCCAACATCTAAACAGTCATATGCCATGCCCTCATCCTCAACCTCAACCTCAACCTCAACCCCTCCCTTAAAAACACTATTTAATTTAGCAGCCTCTTTTCCCTCTTTACCCTTTCCCTCCAATCAACCAAATACAAATCCTCATCCTCCACCTCTCAAGAAACCCCAGCACCAAAAGAAAACCACAGTATTGAACTCCTAAAAGACTCTTGGAATTTTATTCTATGGATTGAACTAGAATACCAGCACATAACAGATACCCTTTCTCTAGTTAGAAAGCTTTTACCCCTAGGATGGGAACATCCTAAGACAAAAACTTTCAAGACCCAAAGATTTTATGAGCATATTTTAGTTGATACAAACTCAATAGTGCTAACACATATTCCCTGCTCCCAAGACCCCAACAGAATTGGTTATTCCAAAATTGTCATAAAACAGATTCTTACCCCCTCTCAGTGGAATGCACAACCTTGGATCACTAGGAACTTTTCAGTATAATTTCAACCCCATTTTTATAATTATTATTACTATATGGAAGCTTAGGATAGGATCCTCCTATTCCAAAATAATATTTACAAACACACTTGGTTTTTTCGTTTTGATATGTATAGAAAGAAAGATATGATGATTCCAAGATGGTTCATTGATTGGTGGAATTCCTATGGTCCTGAAGCCAGGATCCTTCCTCCTGATCTCCTTCAAGCTTATAAAACTTTTAAGAAAGAACTAGGCATCCCTCATCTAAAGGATTTCCCTCACCTTCTACAGTTCTTTTACAGATTTCTAGACCTCCCATGGATTATCATATAGGAATATAAAATAGAAAAGCATCCTCAATATCCTTTTCCTATGCTTACCAGAAAGTTTTCTTTAAAATGGTGGAATAAATTTAATTTTGATCATGTTTGTCAAGAATTACAGGAAAAATCCTCTACTTCTCATTTTCTTTTGGAAAAAAGTCAAGTTCAATGCTAGCTCACCTCTGCATCAGATAGAAAACAACTTAAAAAACAGTTACTTGAAGCTGCATCACAAATTTCAAATTATGAAGATGACACAGTAATGGAATCCAGAACTATTTCAAGATTCTCAGGATCCCTATGATATATGATAGAATGACAAACTAGATATTTATCCAAGAAAGTCCAAGACAGTGACAGTCCAAACAGATTTTTACTACTGTTTACTAGCACGCGCACAAGAAAGTCCAAGACAGTGACAGTCCAGACAGATTTTTACTACTGTTTACTAGCACGCGCACAAGAAAGTCCAAGACAGTGACAGACAGACACAAACAGACGACAGATAGACAGATATTTATCACTACTGTTTACTAGCATACATAAAAGGAAACCTGATAGTTTCTCAGATAAACTACTGTTAAGGATAAGCCTCTACCAACAGTTTAACTTAAGTTACTTTTGAAGACTAACTATGGTTCTCCTCATCTATAAGACAGACTTTGAAGACAGATTCAAGCCTTAATTTCCAAGCCTTTCATTTAGAAGAAAGAAAGAAAGCCTTTGATAGCCTTCCTTTCCCTCTCTCAGATAGACTTTTGTAACCCTTCTCTTTTGTAATTTTGTAACCTTTCTCAGACAGATTTTAATTTGTAATCTTGTAACTCTTCAGACAGTTTTTATTTTCAAAACTTCTATCAAAGACAGAGTTTTCAGTTTTAATCAAAGATAGAAGTTTTATTCAAGTAAGATTTCATCAGTCTCTGTGTTCATATTCCATATTCCGTTTTAACCATATTTTGAATATATCTATTTTGCTATTTTCTTCTTTATCATCTATTTTATCATTGTTTATGCTTCCATATTAATATATTTATACTCTCTAAAACATATCATAATTGATATGCTACCACAATATGACTCTAATTTGACTTTACAAAGCATGAAAAACACCTAGAATCAAGAAAATAGTATCCCTAAACCTAAAATTTCAAAGATTTTATAAAAATAACAAAATGAAAGTGCAAACTCTATCCTACATCAATTTTACAATCTAAACCTATTGGAGAAGCACATTTTGTTTCTATATACCTACAACTTCTTTGACAAATTTTTAACTTTTATGTACAACATTTTAAAACTTCATTTTTTTTTCTCACTTTTTCAAAGTACAAATATTTTTTAACACATTTTCAGTAAAAAACCAATAGATATAAAACTAAATAAACTAATGTCAAACACAAAATTTATACTGGTGAAAATTTTTTAGCTAAAATGTTCCTCGGATATTTACAAAGGGGAGGGAAAATTTGAACACTAAATGTCTTTATTGAAAATACTAGAAGGTATCAACCAACTATATCCACCACATTTTCTTTGGCTTTAAGCTTTTGTGGTGATCGTTGAAGCTGCCTCTCTCACTCTACAAGTTGCCACATAATGACACACTTACCCTTTTTTGAAATCTGAGGATTTTGGATACTTCTATTTTGAAATTCCCTTTTAATTATAACTATAGGGTCATATTTCTTATTTGTGCGGGGGTCTAGAGGGCCCTCCCTCTACAACCTATTAGTCTCCTCAATTTTAAAATCGACAATAGTCTTTGGCGATGGCAGCTGGAGACTATAGTTGACATGAAAGTACCTGAAACAGCTTGTGTGGAAGACAGCAAATGCATATATGGGTCAAGAATGGATAATGCGATGAAGGAGATGAAAGTGATGAAGTAAGCTTTAGTCGGGATTAAAGAAAGTTCCCAAAAATATTAGTAACTAATAGATTTCATTGAAAAATATATAGGATAACATACATAAGATCTTGATGTATCTCCTTGTACAAGTACCAACTGGATCTCACTAGAATTCTGTAATTCATATAGTCAGATCAAGGGAACTTGTACTCGCCAATTTCATATTTTTCGCACTATTTTCTTGTATTAAGCTACTAAGCTTTGATGGCATGTTGAGATCTATAGAATAGTTGCCTCTTTCTGAAGAAGAGGAACAAGAAAGATATAAATTGCCATCCGCTTCTTCCTCAACCCAAGTTATTCTCTTAACTTCCTCTTGTCTTGATCTTCTGCCCAGTGATAGACTCAAATCAATGTCATCTTGCAAAGCTTTCCATTTCCCTATGTTCTGCTCTCCATTTCCGCTAACATTAATAGACTTGGTGTTCACTGTGATTGAATTCTGAAAACATTTTGTTCTCTCCCATCCTCTTCCATGCAATTCATTATTGAAAGATGGTTCTATGGGGGTTGATCTTGTCTGGGTTTCACTGGAATTGTGATTAGACAGCCACTGAAATTCTTTTCTGAACTCTCGTAGTTTTCTCTTTCTACTTTGTTCAGCGAAGGCAATATTGTCATTCATGCAGAAAGCTCTAATATCCCTTATGTTCGAACCAGTACCTCCATAAATCCTTTCGACTACTGACCCATGAAGGCTATCTCCTGTTCTAATATACATGTTCTCAGTCAAATAAGGCCTTGATACCCAGCTCCCATGACCATTCCAAGAAAAGTCACCTTATCTTGAGAGAAAGGGAAACATTGTGACATTGATTTAAACTCATATAGAGAATCAATCGATGTAGTTAATGCGAGAGAGAGAGAGAGAGAGAGAGAGATCATGTAAAACAGTAGAAGTAAAGGTCTATCATAGGGTATTCTAACTGTAACACTACCTTAATTTGGAGGTAACCCTTTCATTAACACTCTGAAGCATGGATTGTTGCCAAAGGTGATTTTCACTTCCTATAAGATATCCCGTAAAATGTCCACTACTGGTTATAACTGTCAATTCATGAAAGAAAATAGTCTCAAATTTCACTTATTAGAAGCATGAATGACCGACAGGAAATAAACCCTAAATCCTAATTTCTACAGAACGATTTGCTAAATTGGTGTACCTTGACACTGATCATCAATCTTCTTGCTACGATACATCTGTTCCAAAACATGTGCCAAAAGGTAAACAAAAATGAAATTTCTCCAATGAGACAAATCTCGACCCACTGCATAAAAATATATTATATATGAGACATACTGAGTTAGTGTTTTACCTGTAAATGGCTCTTGATATGAGCAATGCTTAGGCCCTTTATGTTCATTAGTTGCAAAACCAATTTGGGGGTTGCTCCTACACCAAATTTAAATAACTGAATAAATAAATTGAGAAACAAAGTTATGCAGGTGTAATTGATGATATCTTTATAAGTAGACGTTCCCGAAGGATATGATGAATCTGCTAAAATATAATCTACAAGAAGAAAATATAAAAAACCATCAACAGGTGAAGAAGTTTGAAGATCTTACTCTCTTGACCCCCAAGTCTCTCTATTGCTTGGACAAAACAAAGATGAAGATCAGGAGTCCATCTTAGCCTGGGCACCTTGGATCGAACATATGGCCGCACCCCATTAGAGCTGGAGGCCTTCCTCTCAGCCTCCTCAAGCTCAACTATGCTGTTGCTCGAGCCTGCACTGTTTTTGGGCTTACTTTCATCTTCTACTTCCTCGTCCTCTCTCCTGTCTGAGGATTGCATCTTCAAACCATCGTTATTCTCATTTTCCATCATGTTCATGGTTCTTTCCGGATATGGGAAAAGCTTTAAACTTCAACTCAAAGTGATTGCCTCTGAGGAAGAAAATTCAGCCATTAGGCCAAGTCTTTTGTGGCTATCAGTATTGTTTCTCCATTGATCTTCCTTAGTCCAATATAGCAGAAAGGATAGCATACTTTATATTTGCAGAGCAAATTTCTTCAGCCGGCAGGTCCCATATACACAAAATGATAAAAAGAAAAGAAAAGAAAAACAAATCTTGATGGTCTTGGTCTTAGTGTCAAATAGCTTTAAGCACTCAGACATAGATCTTCTATTAAGTATTATTTTAGGTAAGATAAATGTCATATAATGTATCTCAGCGAAAAAAAACAAGAAAAAAAAATGTCATATAATGTATGAATGGTGTGGGAATACATGTCAAGTAAGAATTTGGAGCAGTTGCTTTCTGAGGTAAGGTGAAAGATTAAAAATAAGATCGAGATGTGGAAAAACATGCATGAGATATTATCAACTGTGTAGACAAAAGCAAGACCCAAGCTCTAGCAGGCGCGTTGGTTGGCAGGACGTTGCTTTTTATTAAAAATGTGCTTAAATATATTTGTATTTTGAAAAAGTAAGTAAAAGTGAAATTTTAAAAAATTATATATAAAAGTTAAAAAGTAAAATAATTAATTTATAAGCGAGTCTCAAATGCACACCAAAGTGACCCATAGAATTGTAAAAAGTCTATGACCATAGTTTTAATCACACCCTTTTCCATAACTATTCTATATGTTTCCTTTTTTCTTTTCTTTTTTTGTTTATGTGAAACCAATTGTAAATTTCATTGAATCAATAGAAGATTTTATCGTACATCACAAGAGGAGCAACATCACCAAGGATGTTTTCTAACCAAAATTGGGGTACAGTTAAATTCTTTGCTTTTTTAACTAATTATTCTATGTGTTTGATTCAGTGATGGCTTCAGAAATTTTTTTTTCAAGAGGGATCATTAAAAAGCTTAAACTTTAAAAAAATTAATAGAAAGAGAATTTGAATATATCGAGCTATTGATAAAAAAATAAAAAATAAATAAATAACTTGCAAATACATGAAGTTTTACAATTTACTTCTATAATTTTTTATATTTTAAAATTATTACATGTTAGTTCATTTTCAATTATCATTATTGTAAGTGCTTAGAAAATGAAGGCCCAAGCCCACTAAGAACAATGGTATCTCACCCTCTATACCAAGCCCAAACAGTAGAATCTCTAAGAGAGTGAGAAGAAATACTTCAAGTGTAACTCTAAATCAAATCCTGGTATATAGCCAAAGAGGTTAGAGTGATAGAGAAAAGATATTGAAGTAGTGATTGGTAGTAATGCTCTCCTCAGGTTGGTCTAAGGATTAGTTTCTTATTTATATGTATTACACATTCTAGACCAAATTACACACTATTCAATTCCTTTCTTTTCCTTTCCTTCAACCAAAAAGTGCCCCCTTGTTGGGATGCTCTCTTCCTTTTATATCACTCCTCCTTGCATCCTAGCCTTCTACCTGTATGCTTCAAGGAAATTCTAAGGATACTTGTCCCATCAAAACTCTATTGAAGGTGGTAGAATGGGCTGCTAGCTATGATATTACTGTTCAGGTTTCATTTTCACGTTAAATGCTTGAAGATTCACTAACTATATAACAAAAAATTATTATAATACACGCATGTAACAAATCTTCTATATTTCATAATTATAAAATTATATTATATTTATACTATAGATGGACACACTCACACATATCACAATTCACACAAATAGCATTATAGCAAAATAATAATAATAATAATAATAATAATAATAATAATAATAATAATAATAATGCACACATATCAAACTCTCTCTCTCTCTCTCTCACATATAGTAGAAATTTCTAATAAAGAGAGATACTTACAACTCATAGACACTCACTCTTTACTACTCTTAGAGTCAGAAATACCAAAAACGTCATATATAGATGAGATGAGATGGTCATCAAAGAGAAATTTTTTATTTGTATTGTTTGGTTTTGGGATGGGCTAAGAAAGTACATTTGAACTCCTTGAACTACCTTTAACGCTATCTCTAGTTTGGTTGTAAGCAGTAAAGAAAAAGTAGTGGATTTATAAATAAATAAATAAATAAAAAACAGTCTATGACATAGAATAATGATAAAAAAAAAAAAAAAAAATGTGATAAATAGAAAGAGGGAAGGCATGTATTGTGGAGAAAACTGTGCTGAGATGATTCCTGCTGTCGGTGATCACGGATTTGTCTTTACTTCTTACCATGCATGACCGCACCTAATAACAACAAAACTTGTATTTTCACTTCTCGAAGATTCCCTAATCCTTTGTGAAGTTTTTATGAAGTGTTTCTGACATTTTGGATTCAGTGACACTTCTCTATTGATCTAACGTCGGTCACTACCACGACATTATAAAGGATGATTATTTCTGTTTGCACAAAAATTTGTGATGGACCTTAAGCTTATAGGTTAGTCTGCTCTAAAAGATTACAAGCTTTAAGAAGATTCGTCCCATAAAGTTTTTATATGGCCTGAAGTATTTCTTTTTGACTTTATTGTTTGATTTTTTTTTTTTTTTTCTTTTCTTTAATTTTTAAAGTAGAAAGAGAGCTATGGTCCAACAAATACAATTGGGAGGTAGACCCACAAACTAGAAGTTATTTTTTCTCTGAATTAATTAAAGAAGTACAATGGCTTTCAATTGTAACGAGCAAAGTGTTGAATCAGAGCCAAAGAAAAAAGGATAATATTATGAAAAATGAGTTTAATTATGAAGTCTTAGTGTTGAAAAACCAAATTGAGGACAATATTTTCATAAGTTCTTGACTTATCAACAATTCTGCATGCCATTAAATAAAAATAATATTTATTAGACTACGTGCATGGAAATAGTAATGGGATAATGACAGAACCTTTTTAGTTGGTCCTTAAGCTATAACATACTCCCTTAGTAGTAAAAAAATAACTGTCTGTTGGATTGAGAAGTGAATAGAATAGAGTTACTTAAAAATGGCTAATTTTGTGTCAATTTATTAATAGTAAGCCTATTCAATTAATAAAGATATTTAATTTCATATCTTTACTAACGTTAACATCTTTTCTATTCTCATATTCTTTTTTAACATTTCATTCTCTCCTCCAAGGGGGAAAAATATTAATAAAACAAAGCATGATGAACTACTTAAACCACCATGAAAAGAGCTAAAACATCAGCTAAAATATGCCTCCTCTTTTCCACAATTCCAATCCGATACAAATTCTAACAAGGTGCTCTCAAATGTTAGATTCTTTACTCAAAATGGGGTATCCCTTAGCAAAAGATCCGGTTGTCCTTATTAGTGGCTAATGGTTAATTATCAATATTCATTACAATTTACAAGTCTTTTTTTAACTGAGCAAACAATTATGCTAGTAGTAACAATATTACAATAATAAGTGTCCCACTAGACATTAAGCTTAGCAAGGATTTGAGAGAATTAGGCCTTCCGTAGCTATCCAAAGTAGTTGTCTGGTGCAGCATGTGAACAATATTTAAACACAAGGTAGCTTGTTTGTTTTATAGGCTCATAGTCATTGAGAGTCGAAAAGCTGAAACTATTGCCTATCTGCCAGCGAAAGGTCAACTCCTCAAAATCCCTTCCATTAATTTATTTGGAACAGAATTATATATTATTGCATGAGAATACGTGGCCCTATAAATGCGGATCAAACCATTATTCCAGAATGAGCATGTTTGTCCTCTTTCCAGACCATGAGACCATGACCACCACCTCCTCCATCTCTTTGTTCATCATGGTACATCAAACTTAATTAATGTACGTATAACCATATATAGCATGGTATATACTTACTTGTACCATCATTTCTTTCTCTATCCAACAGGCTTGGCTTAAAAGTTTAGATCCAATAAGGAAGGGCCCAAAAAGTTAGAAGCGTTTTGGAATGGACTTAAGGGGTGAGCTTCCCATTGACAAGCTCCATTATGCAGTCTTTCAATGAAATTTAGGTAAAATAAAACTTACTGTTTCTTTTGGAATTAATATTTATTTGTGAGTGTTGTGTGTATTTAGTTAAGCAGTGGAAGTCCCAAACGAAGTAAAAAAATTTAGTATTTATTTCTTTTCTTTTAAATATGAAATTTAAACCATAAACATAAGACACCACTTAATAACATTATTTTCTACAAAGATGATACTTGAATATATATATATATATATATATATATATATATATATTAAGGGATGTTTGGAAGAAGAATTGAAACTCTAAAACAATCTGTGGATTTGATTTCTTTCTATTTCTTCTCCAGATATAGAGTTGCATAGCAATCAACTCAATGTGTTGGATTTAGATTCAGTGAACCATAGTAATACTCTTAGATTTATACATTAACCTGTAATTCATGATACTGTTGCCTAATTGAATGGACTTTAAACCGTTTACCTAATTCTTGTTTTTTACTCATGTCCTGACCCATTTTTTGCTCTAGAGGATGAAGAACTTGCCAAACCTTTCATCTTAATATGTTCTTGGAATCTTGGATGAATTTATAATTCAATTTTGAAAAATCCATATAAATTTGTTGAACATATATAACTCACCTCTTCTACGAATTGTTTCTTTATTGTGAAAATTTCTGCGAAGATATGAAAATCATAATTTTACGCCATAGTTGGACATCCCCCAATGAATGAAATTGCTCCCCCAAAACAAACCCCTCAGAGTAGGATCTTGATATGCATAATTGAAATATTAACTTGTAGGGGCAATTGATGTTGAAATGGATTTGAATCCATCCATGTATAGCACACTTGATAGTAAAAAAACTAATATAAACTTGAAATGACAGCCATTAATTTTACCCGTAATCTCATTTTTCATTTCTTACATGATCAACTAAGGCTTATCTTTGTCTCGAGTTGAATTTTTAAAGATTGTAAGTGACCTGAATTGCGGATAATTAACCTCTGACAAGATAAGCTGTTAGTCTAAACCATATCTAGTTAGTAAAAATGGTATGTGTTTTTAGCACATATGTAGTTTACTTGTTAAGAACATATGTCGTTTTTTTATGTAATTAGCTAATTCTTTGATAAAACGCACTTTACTTGTATTTGGGTAGATCTAGGATGTTTTAATACTTCAAGAAATAAGGTTTTAAGATCAAGTTTAAAGCCATACAAGTCTATCCAAGAAACAAGTTGAAGAAGTGTTTGGCATTAAAACTCGACAGCTTCATCTATCGAGCTTTAATAAACTGTTCCAGTCCCGAAACTCGACAGTTGCTTGACAGCATCTCGACACCTCTAGCTGTCGAGGTTTAAGAAAAACAGTTCTTCAGATCTGTTTTGATTCCAATCCGTGGATATGTCTTTGGACCTTCTTTTCTCATAACCCTAGACATATATAAGGATTATTTTAAGCGCTGTATTGGGTTACACAGCTGAGACACAAGTTGCACAAGTATTGAGCAAAGTTTGTTCAAGCAATTTGTGACCGAAGGCAAAGTTTGCCCTAGTTTATCTCTTTGTGAAAAAGCTGCTATGTTTGTGCACCGTAGGGTTTTGTAACCAAGCATCTTCTTGTTCTTCATTGTGAGGATGAACTGAAGAACTTTGCAGCCAACATCTTTCTCAAGTTGGTGATTGAAGTCGTGTACTAGAATCCGCGCAATTGGTTAGTCACGTACTGGGAGCCGTACATTGAAAATGAGAGATTGTCACTATAGAACAAGTCCAATTGGGTATTGGGGTAAGGGTTCAACTGTAAGTTGGTATAAGGTATTGAGATTCCTTTACTTATAACCGCTTGTTGTGATAATAGTGAATTATCGAGAATGGTGACCTTAAAATCACTCGGTAGGGGTTTTTGCCTTGGAGGTTTTTTCCATTCGTAAACAAATCACCGTGTCAATTTATTTTTCACTACACCTTAGTCTATTGGTGATTTGTTTGTGCTACCACACGTTTGCATGTTAAATTGGTCAATTAATTAAACTTGGCTAATTAATCAATTAATCCATCACAAAAAGTCAATACGTTTTTGGCCTATCAAGTGATATCAGAGCAGACACACTCTGATTAGAGTTTAATCCTTGTGTGTGATCCATTGACCCATGTTGTCATGAATAAAGAATAATCTCTCATTATCCCTCTTATATTTGATGGAACTAACTATGCATACTGGAAAGTACACATGAGAGCTTTTTTGCAGTCTCTAGATGAGAAGGTGTGGTAAGTTGTAAAGATTGGCTGGACCAAGACAAAGGAAGTGTCGGCCGACTGGGATGAGGCTAAAATCAAGGCAGCAAACTTCAACAGCTGAGCACTGAATGCATTGTTCAATGCAGTCACGAATGAGGAGTTCAAGAAGATTTCCTCCACTAAAACTACAAAAGAAGCATGGACCATCCTCTAAACAACCTATAAGGGAACAAAGGCTATCAAGGATTCGAAACTACAAACGCTCACTACAAGCTTCGAAGAGATAAAGATGGAGGAGGATAAGTCGTTCGATGAGTTCTATGCTAAACTCAAAGACATAGTAAACTCTACCTTTAATCTTGGAGAAACTATCCCAGAACTCAAGATTGTGAGAAAAGTGCTCAAATCTCTGCTCAAAAGATTCCATGCCAAGATAACTACAATTGAGGAATCAAAGGATATTGATAAAATTCCTTTGATAGAGCTGGTTGGAAACCTACAGACCTATGAGTTTGGTTTGTCTAGAATCAGAAAGTCTAGTAAAAGCAAGAATATGGCACTGAAGGCCAAGAGCAATGAGATGGAAGAGTCTTCAGACGATAAAGATTCTAAAATGAAGTCCTACATCACCAGGCAATTCAAGAAGTTTATGAAGAATGCCAATGGAAAAGGCTTCAACAAGGACCGTAGGCAATCTAGTTCGTCTCAGTTCAAGGGCCAAGACAAAGGGAAGAAAGATGATAAGGATGGCAGTCAGTACACTGTTCCTACAGGACCTAAGTGTTTTGGATGCCAAGGCTTCGGACATATGAAACAGGAGTGCCCAGCATATCTCAAGAAAATTAGGAAAAGTAAGGCACTTGCTGTTACGCTAACGACACCGAGGCTAAAAATGATTCTGACAATGAGGATGACGGAATCTTGAATGCCTTCACTATCACAATTAATCCTACTGAGGGGATTGTTGAAGATGTGGATAAAAAAGAGAAGTTGGTGGAATCCAAGTTTGAGAAGATGGATGATCAAGATAAGATTCACACAGCCTATGTTAAACTATACAATGTCTCAGAAAGGCACGAGAAGCTATATAGGTTAACCACCAAGAAGCTTAGTGATGTGGAGCTTGAACGTGAAGAGCTTTCCACAAAGTTTGATGGAGCAAATCAAACTATTGGAGCACTGAGGTTTGAAAATAACTTCTTGGCTGAGAAGACTAAGAAGCTTGAGGCAGAACTATTCCAAGTCAGAGCTCAGCTAGAAAAGACTTCAAGCACTAAGCTCGATGAGGTGCTCAGTTTTCAGAAATCTGCTTCAGATCGAACAGGTTTAGGGTATGATTTCTCTTCCTCAAATATTTCTTCTTCTAGTACTACTGTTTTTGTTCCTCCTAGCAATAATGTTGAAATTGAGAACACTAATATTAAAACTAAATTAGCTAGTGGGAACATAGACAAGGGTAAATTTATCTTAGGTGCACCCCCTAAGTAGGATAAGAAGGAAGTTAAAAACCCTAGGGCTAAGAAGGCCAACTCTCAAAGGCCTATACAAAAGAAGCATCTCTGTCATCACTGTGGAACAACTGGTCATACTCGACCAAATTGCTATAAGTGGTTAGCCACTCAAAATAGCAACAGCATGTTAGCGTCCGAAAACCAGAATCAGTTTCTATCCTCGTTTGCTCCTCTGAGATCTTCTCAAAGTCCTCATGTTCTTTTCAAACTTAAACGGTATCAATTCTTCCCCCTCACCGTCAGTTCAAGGGTTTGCGAAAAGGAAAGGTTCTTCCAAGGTGTGGAAGGAAAATGGTTCCAAGTAATTTAATCACTTTTTTCTCTCTCTGTATCTGTTTTTAGTTTTGCATTGCTTGTGTGTTTTGCTTTAATGTTTTGAGTAAGTCTAGTTTTATGCATTGCTTTGTTTTGTTTTACATGTTTTTGGTTGTTAGTTTTTCAGTTTTAGGTTTTTTTTTTTTTTTTAATAAAAAATAAATAAGAAAATTGAGAGATTCAGAAAAATACAAAAACAGTGTGTGTTTATGTACATCGGTTCTTATGAACCTTAAAATGGCCATTGAAACAAAGTTCTCTAAACTTTGTATTTCTTGTTGCTTAGATGAGCATCTTTATGTACAAATAAGCAAGTGAGCTTTGTGGTCTTTGTTTGTGATGAGTAAGATTTAGTAATCTCTTGTACTTAACACTCGTATCACTCTTTTTTACGGGAATAACTAGAAAATCCTAAGAGAAAGGCATAAATAACCATCTCACCACTGTTACTCACCAATCATGATATGACATCTGTGTGCTTCAGTATAGCGAAAGTGCAATGTCAATGATATTTGTATGCTTCGGCATAGCAAAAGTGCAATGTCAAAAAATTTAACATAATTGGGCATTTCTTTCCTCTCCTTTGTATACCCATGCATGATTTGCTTAATAAAAATAAAATATGCAAAGAACAAAATGCTTTAAAATATGATTGTAAGCATGTTTTTTAGGAGATGTGGGAGTTATAGGATGTACCTCGAATGTGATAGTCCCCATCAAACAGTTATGATTGTGTGAGAGTTAAAGTGATTTTCACATATCTCAAATCGTCATAACATTGAGACATTTGTGCAATCTTGCGATATTTTTCACACACAACACGCAATATTCTTTGATACTCTTAATACAAGTGCAGGTACAATGTGATTTGGTCATCACAAGGTTTACATGTGTTGATGTATGCTCACTAAACTGTCTTAACTTGTTTTTGAAATATAAAATTGGTTAAACTTGTTTAGTGTGTATGTGTGTTTTTGGGAACTAAATGCTTAACTCTCTGTTGATTGAGAGATGTTTTTGAGAGGTTAAAATGTTGGTTGGTTCATTGACTGAGTTACATGGTTGATTGCATTCATATTTGTGTTTTTCTCTTCTTGAAAAACTGTTTTAAGCCATCTCGACACCTTCTCGACACCTGGCTTATCTGTTGAGATCTTAAGCTGTTTCTTATCGTAATCTCGATAGCTTCTCGACAACTGGTGGATCGATCGAGAAATCTCTTGGCCTTTCGATAGCTTCTAGACAGCTGGTGGATCGATCGAGCTTCTTTTTCGTATCTAATGTTCTGTTCCTCGACAGCTGCATATGTCGACACCTGTGTTCTCAACATCTACCTCGACACCTGTCTCAATACCTCTCGACACCTCTATCTGTCGAGATTTACTGAGGTTCTATATATTTGTTTCAGCGCAATTTGGACTTCATTCTCTCGATCTGTCTGTGGCTGTTAATCTCCCAAACACTCTCTTCTCTCTCAAAACCTTGAACCCACGTGATTTTCAGCCTTCCTTGCTTCAAATCACTTGGTATGACCTCTCTTTCTCTCGTTCCTCATGATCTTTCATACCTAGGTTTTGAGTTTTTCAAAAATTTTGGGGTTTTTCAAAATTATTGAGTTTTTTGAAATTTTTGTGATGGGTTGCTACCAAACTGAATTTCAAATCTCATACATTGCATTCCATAAGCATTATAACTGTATTATCATGTATTTAGATGTGTACAATTTGATTATGTGCTGGGAGGATTGGATTGGGCTGAGCCCATGATGTCTTTTAAATTACATGTCACATGTTCATGCATTTTTCATGCACACGTTTTTTCCTTTCAATATACTTGTTATATTTGAAATGTGTTAGGACTTTTCTGAGTGTTTCTTTCTTCCCCCTCTCTCTCTAGTTTACGTTAGTGCATCAATGGCACCAAAACGTAAGTCTGCTCCATCCCAAAACCCTTTTCGTACTAGAGCCTTTTCATCCTCTGATCCTACTCCTTCATCTGTTCGGTTCCGTGATGAGAAAGCCCAAAAGGACTTCTTGGAGAACTTCTCTAAAAGAGGTGTTCATTCGGAACACCAAGTTATTTTGTCGGATTTAGCCAACACTGACCTTCCCAATATCATTCATAGTCGGGAATGGAAGTCACTATGTGACGTCCCGGTCACTTGTCCTTCCGTGCTTATCCAAGAGTTTTATTCTAATATGCATGGAACTGATACTTTAGTACCTCTCTTTCATACTCGCGTTCGAGGTACGCAAATTGTTGTCACACCAGAATTGGTATCTGATGTGCTCCATGTTCTGAGGGTTGTGCATTCTAACTAACCTAGTTGTGATCGTCTACGGACTGTGTCCAAAGGCGAGATGATCTCTGCCTTTTGTTAGCACCCAACTGATTGGGGTGAGCGTCAGTTTACATCATGTCGACCTTTTGCTAAAGATCCTAAATTCTTGAACATAGTGATGACTTTTGTTTTGCATCCTCTCTCTCACTACAACTCTATCACTGAGTCTCGTGCTCGTTTTCTATTGTCCCTTCTTAAGGATATTTCTATTGATTTTCCCTCTCACTTCATTATTTCTATCATAGATGTGTATAAGGATACGAAAACCCGTGATAAGCTCATCTTTCCTTCTGCTCTCACGCGAATTTTATGCCATTTTTTTGTTCCTTTTCCCTCATCCGACCACTTCTCCGTTATATGCGCCATTGACTATGCTACCGTTAAACAGAGCGAGGCGTAGTTTCATTCGAGGCGATCCAATTCGACAGCTCCTCCCACTCTTTCAGCTCCTTCTACCTCGACTCCCTCTTCTTCAGTGGGAGGTGTGACTTTGGATGCGATCATGGCGCAGCTTTAGCGCATGGATGCTCGCCTTAATACACTTTTTACAGAGTTGTATCAGGTGAACACCCGTGTTGGCAGATGGCAGGCTCGCCTTGGTGGTTTTGTGGAGTCTCCCTCTCCTCCTCCCGAGGCATTTGAGACACCTGATAATGGTTCCAGCGACGATGATGATGATGAGGATGGAGATGCTAACTCTACCAATTCTGACGAGATGTCTACTTGATACTCTTACTTTGTCACTCGTGACAAAAAGGGGAAGTAGTTTTGGATATGAGAATAGTCATTTTTAGAGGGAGAGTTAGGATATAGGAGATTTTTGTCAGGGAGAGTGTTTGTTTTTTTTTTGGGATGTAGTAAGTATTACATGTATCTTTTCTTTTCTTTCTTTGTTGAAGATGCATTATTCTTGTACCTAGGTCTTGTGACCATTTTTTTACATACATGATGTTTATCAAGGGGTATATGTGATAATGTATGTTTTATTCACCTATCTCTGCATGTGTTGTTTCTTTTCTTTCTTGATACACATGCTTCTTATTTTTGTATGCAATCTATTATTTCTGCTTCACACAAAGATGCCTTGATTTGTTTTGTTTAAAGTATTTCAGAAATACAGGTTTTCAAAGTCTACTTGCCATAAACTCTTTTCTTGCAAAGTTTTTGCAAGAGTTTATGTTAGGATAGATTTTATTGTATTCAACAAGTGAGTATGAGTTGAGTGCTTTATGACTTCTCTTATATGATCATTTGTTTATTGTGGTTTTGTCATGGATTGCCAAAGTGGGAGATTGTTAGGACATATGTGGTTCACTTGTTAAGAACATATGTCGTTCTTTTATGTAATTGGCTAATCCTTTGACAAAACGCACTTTACTTTTATTTGGGTAGATCTAGGATGTTTTAATACTTCAAGAAATAAGATTTCAAGATGAAGTGTTAAAGCCATGTAAGTCTGTCCAAGAAACAAGTTGAAGAAGTATATGGCATTAAAGCTCTACAGCTGGCTCGACATCTTCATCTATCGAGCTTTAATAAGCTGTTCCGACCCCGAGGCTCAACAGCTACTAAATAGCATCTCGACACCTCTAGCTGTCGAGGATTAAGAAAAACAGTTTTCAGATCTGTTTTGATTCTAATCTGTGGATATGTCTTTAAGCCTTCTTTTCTCATAACCCTAGACATATATAAGAATTATTTTAAGGGCCGTATTGGGTTACATAGCTGAGACACAAGTTACACAAGTATTGAGCAAAGTTTGTTCAAGCAATTTGTGACCGAAGACAAAGTTTGCCTTAGTTCATCTCTTTGTGAAGAAGCTACTGTGTTTGTGCACCATAGGGTTTTGTAACCAATTATCTTCTTGTTCTTCATTGTGAGGATAAACTGAAGCACTTTGCAGCCAACATCTTTCTCAAGTTGGTGATTGAAGTCGCGTACTGGGATCTGCGCAATTAGTTAGTTACATACTGGGAGCCGTGCATTGAAAAGGAGAGATTATCACTACAGAACAAGTCCAATTGGGTATTGGGGTAAAGGTTCAACTGTAGGTTGGTATGGTACTGGGATTCCTTTACTTGTAACCGCTTGTTTTGATTATAATGGATTCTCGGGAGTGGTGACCTTAAAATCACCCAGTAGGGTTTTTGCCTTGGAGGTTTTCCCCATTCGCAAACAAATCACCGTGTCAATTTATTTTCCGTTACACTTTAGTCTATTGATGATTTTTTGTGCTACCAGGCGTTTGCATGTTAAATTGGTCAATTAATTAAACTTGGCTAATTAATCAATTAATCCATCACAAGGAGTCAATACATTTTTGGCCTATCATGTGTATAACACAATAAACATATAAACAGGTATATTTATGCATCTCTCAAGAAAAGTACATTTCAAAAATACAACAAGAGAATACAGAAACGAAGAAAGAACAATACATATTAAGTATGTGTATCCAAGGGCGGCATTGCATCATCTTAAAGGGGATTCAATTGAAACCCGACTTGAAAAACATAAAATTATATATATTGTTAGGGTTTTAGACTCCTATTGAGTCAAATTTTATCAAATCTTAGCCAAATAATTAGTTATATTAATTATGCAATGGATCTGATTTAAACAAATATCAAACATTCACAGATCACATGAACACCAAGAATAATGATTTAGGAAAACTTTTGAAACTATGGTTTCAAAGTAAACAAACTAGAAAGGATTTAATTTAAACAATCTTCAAGACAACATTTCACTAATAGAATGAAAGTTTGTACAATAAACTTAACCCTAAATTTACTACTACCTCATGTAGTACTTACTCAGGTGACCACACAGCTCCATATCCACGAATTCTTTTACTGTGAAACTGTTGCACACAAACTCTCCAATTCGTGACTTTGAGTTCTCCACTCAAAGGTTTAAAACATCAACTTTGGTTGACTTGATGTAGCAACTTTACTTTATAATTGGATATGTTGTTTGCACAAGGTCTCTAGTTGCAACTCAAAAAGGGTATAAAAAATCTCTAGATCTGTATACCGAACACTACTCTCTTGAATGTGTAAATACGTGCTCTAGGGTTTTCATTTAAATATTCTTATTTCTTAAGTTCCATCAAAACCCTAGATCTAATGGCTAAGATTAAAGCAAAATCTGAAATCTGGCATGAATCTCGATCGGTCACGATAAGTGATTCTTTTATGCACTTATCTTTTCTGATTTATTGAGTCTTTAAACTGTGCTGAACTTCATTTGTCTTGTTTAACTAAATATTTCTAGACTAAAAAACTAGAAAAATTAAGTTCTGACAGTTACAATTTGTTCTTGGTTGTCAACCTAAAAATATAGATTTTACTATCTCCCCCTTTGGCAATCCATGACAAAACCACAATACAATAAAGACTTAAATACATCGACCATAAACTACACAATTCAACAAACTCAACATACTTTTAGGAAGCTACAAGAAGAAGAACATATGTCTTGAATATAGAGTATACCTGTCTTTTCTGAAACACTAAATAAACACATAAACGCGCGTGTGTGTGTGTCTGTAGAAATATAGACAGATAAAAATAGTCGCAATGCTACATAAAAAATAAAATAAAATAAAAACTACAAAGAGTAATAATTAAAAGCATGTGAAACATACTTAGCCTAATACCAATTGTAATAAAACAAAACACATAATCAAGGCTAAAAAAATAGGTACAAAACCAAATTGTTTTAAACTTAAAAACATGAAAAATAAATAAGCAAACAAACAAAATAAACCATGCTCCCCCTCAAAAAAAAACATCTCACCCTTCTTGTCACGATGGACAAAGGGGTCACTCATCATCACCATCAGATTCAACCGGATCACCACCTTGACTAGAAGAAGAGACGCCGCCAAAAGGTCTCACAACCCTCCTCACATCATCAATATTGTTAGCCATTAAGGATATGACCTATCCATGTGTCAACTGTGTGTCCATGATCACATTTACACGATTGAGCACTTTAACTGAACCATGATGGATTCTAGAGAGGCACCCTATGGCATTGGTGGTGCAGGAGCAACTGATGGAGGAACATCTACTGGTTAAGGTTGTGGTTCATCTTCTAAATCATCATCATCATCTTCTTCTACACTTGAAGTACTTATTTGTCTCTTATCTTTCTTTTTCTTGGTTAATTGTGCTTGCATTTTCTTTCAAGTGACAAAACCAAAGGCTAAAGGAACCCTAAGCTCTATAAAAGGTGTAGGCAAGTAGAAACCAAAATGTATGAGGATATGAGTGATTGTGATAGGAAGATACAAATAATGATGATAGTCATGAGAGAAGTACACACCCAATAGAGATTGACAAAGTACAAAAGGTATATCAATAGGAACATCAGAGAGCAGAGCATAAAGAAAAAAAATCTCGCTCAACAATAATTGTATTACCTTGTGAAAGAGGAAAGAGATTAGCACCTATAATTTTGTTGAGAAGACGGACTTCGTTAGTAAAGCCCACAGATTATGCATTTGCACTAGTACCCAAACAGTGCCTACGACCATAAAACCAACTAAGAACAACATCCTTATCAGGATCATTTCTAAAAAGATAACCCAATTCAAGAACACAAGGAATCTCTAAAGTAGTTGCAATGACATCTACATCAATAGAGAATATCCTTCCACATATGAATACATGAAAACTATTCTCCAAAGAGTTACATTCAAACATGTTGGCATAGAATTCAAGAATGATCTCATCAGGAACAACAGGAAAACCAAAACATAAATTCAACTGATGTTGTTGTTCAAAAATGTGAGGTATACAGAAATGTCTCAACTCATTAAGTTTAATCTCTTTTTCACCAAAAGATTTTTCTTTTAGACTGAATATTCACATAGTTTTTCTCATGCTCTGGGTTCTTAAACCTATGTGTATTATGTGAGATTCTTGGTACAGTCATTTCATGGTTTTGACCTCTAGTCATTTTTCTCTTAGGAGCCATAAGGCTAGAATGATTACACCAAATCACAGGAAAAAAACCACAAGGAACAAAAATGAGTAAAAATATCAACAACAAAAAAATATGCATATTTGCATGAATGTTGTGTAAATTTGATGATGCATGAACCATTTCAAGTACAATTTTATAGTGCATATAGTGAAAATTAAAAAATTCATGTGTTCATAAAGGTAAATTCAAAAATTCCCAATTTGAAACCCTAGATTATGAACATATGTCAAGAACACTATATAATCTTACTTAAATTCATCAAAAACACTTAAATAAGCATAGGCATACACTTAATTTCATTAAATTACAACATCCAAAAAAAAACCCAAATTTTTCTCACGAACATTCAAACCCCAAATCCCTAATTTCTACATGAAAGAAATGAAATATGAAAGTTTAGAATTACTTATAAACCACTAGACAACAAAACCTTGAAGAAATTTGACTTGAAGAAGATGTTTTTGTCATTTGTGAAGTTTGGAGTCAAGAGAGAAAGGAAGGGATCAAAAAGAAGTGAGAAAAGAGTGTGAAAACGAACCCACGAATCTGCACTACAGATATTTATAACCTGAGGCTCGATCAGTCAAGCTAGTGTTGAGCAGATAGAGCTTCAAGAAAATTTTTCTGGGAAAATCTTGATTGGCCAAAGCAAACGAGGTCAGGTGTCAAGAATATGCTTGTGTGTATGAAAAACTATTTCAGTGTACTAGTGTTATCAATTATGAGATAAAAAAACTACAAACACACAACATAATCAAATGAATTATATCATATCTGCTTTGATAGGCCAAAAATGTATTGACCCCTAATGATGGTTTAATTGATTAATTAGCCAAGTTTAATTAATTAATCAAATTAACATGTAAAGTACGTGGCAACACAAAAAAAATTACTAAATAACTAAATATGTAATGGAAATTAAATGATACAGTGATTTGTTTTCAAATGGGGAAAACCTTTGAGGCAAAAACCCCACCGGGTGATTTTAAAATCACTACTCCTAAGAATCCACTATTATCAAAACAAGCAGTTACAAGTAAAGGAATCTCGGTACCTTATACCAACCTACAGTTGAACCCTTACCCCAATACCTAATTGGACTTGTTCTGTAGTGACAATCTCTCCTTGTATTGCACAGCATCTAGTATGTGACTAACCAAAAGATGTGCAGATCCCAATAGGCGACTTGATCACCAACTTGAGAAGGATGTTAGCTGCAAAGTTCTTCTGTTCATCACACGATGAAGATCATGAAGTTGCTTGATCACAAAACCCTGCGGTGTACAAACACAGCAACTTCTTTAAGATAAACTAGGGCAACTAGGTTTCTGGTCACACTTGTGGAATTATGCTCTTGTGCAACTGTGCTCTTGACTGTGCAACCTATGACGGCCCTTAAAATAATCCTTATATATGTTTAGGGTTGTGAGAAAAGAATGCCCACACACATACGCACGGATTGGATGAAAAACAGCTCTGAAAAACTAAGTTTCATAAACCTCGATAGATAGCCATCTATCGAGCTAGTTGTCAAGCCACGGGCTTCAACGGCTTTTAAACCTCGATAGATACTAGCTGTTGAGATTTAAAATCCAACACTTCTTCACTTGTTTCTTGGACAAACTTACATGACTTTAACACTTGAACTTGAAACCTTGTTTCTTGAAATATTAAACACATCCTAGATCTACCCAATTACAAGTAAAGTGTGTTTTGTCAAAGAATTAGCCAATATATAAAATGTTGACATATGTTCCTCACATCAAATCACATATGTCCTAACACGCTTGATGGGGACTGTCACTATAAAGTTACATTATATGACTTCCACAACTCCTTAATAACTGCTTGCAATAAAAAACGTGTGCATAAAAAATGAGCCTTTTACAAAAAGCACAGTCTAGGGCATATATTTTTATAGGAAAATTTTATCAAGCTCATACCATTTTTTATTTATTTTACCCTTTACTTTTTCTAAAGTTTTGTGCATCCCTTACTTGCACAAGTTTTACTTTTAAGCACTATGGTATGTTGATTGGCAAACACAAGTGGTTAGATAGTCATTTATGCCTTTCTGTCAAAATATTTGAGTCATTTCCATCAAAGAGAATGATAATAGACTCAAATAATTTAATTAAAATTTTTTGGTCAAGTATCACACAAAATTTAACACATGGTTAACTAACATAGTGTGTGCATATAGAGTGCTCAACCAAGCTATATACGGTACACAAGTAAGAAGAATCAATTTCTTAACTATCCCATGAGTACATGTACTTTCAAGTACACAACTCAAAAAAAAAAAAATTTATTTCTTTCTCTCTTTTTTTTTTTCTTTTTCTTTTTATGAAAACTAAATAACAACCTAGGCAAAATATGAATGAAAAATGCAATGTAAGCTAAAAGGAAAACAAAATAAGCAAGATGGCCAACAAATTTGGAAAGAAGGCACATGACCAAAGGAAGTCAAAACTTCAAATAACAAAGTTTTTCTCCATCCAAATTTCGGACAGAGCATGAATAGGTCTAGTTTTCCTAACTTTAGGTTTAGACCTATAAGAGGTAGTTTCAAGACCTTGATTTTTTATAATCAAATTCAAAACCTTCACAAGTTCACCAAAAAGAGGTACGGGATTTTGGGAGTTCACTTTGGTGACTTTTCTTTCTTAGCAGCCTTCTTTTCAACATGGAGCTTGAAGAAATTTGGACAAGTATGTCCAGAAGCAGTAAAATGGTGACAAAATTAAGAATCCTTAGATTATCTCTCTTCTTAGGAGTTAAAGTAACAAAAGCTTTGGACTTAGTTATCATCTTAACTTCTTTTTCAACCTTTGGTTCTTTTACTTCAGGATTAGCAAATTTCACAGATTATGGAACAAAACAAGAACTAGTTGTGAAAGCATAAGAAGCAGTATTACTCTTGTCAAATCCTAAACCAGTTTTATCAAAGCTAGATTTTTGAGAATTGGAAATATCATCAAGTTTAACTCAGAACCTCTATCTAGCTTTGCTCTAGTCAACAAAAAATGAGTCTCAAGATCTTTCACTTTTTCAAACAAATACACATTTCCTTTCTCAACACAGAAATCTTTTCACTCAATTGCATAACAAGATCATCATTTTCAATTTTCATCTCATTCAATTTAGACTTAGCAACTTTAGCATTCTTTTCAAAACGAGCAGTAGTTATACGCAGTTTGTTGTAAGCATCTTGTAAATTTGCATCGTCCTCAAGAATGACATCAAATTCAACTTGAGGTTCAAGATTATCTATTTCATTTTCATCAGAAATAGCCATAAAGGCTATAAAGTTTCCCTCTTGGTCACTTTCAGAGTCAACAGACTCTTCATCACTGAGGATAGTAGCAAGAGCTTTCCCTTTGCTCCTCAAAGAGGGAGAGCATTCAGTCTTAAAGTGTCAGAAGCCTTGACAACCCAGGCATTGCTGACCGAAGGAATTGTTAACAGATTAATTTAATTTATCTTTAGAAGATTTCAAAATTTATGTTTGTTCCTTTCTGGGAGGCTCAGGTTTTTTAGAATTCTTTTGAAATCCTCTATTTCTAGAGTTTTTCATAAATCTCTTAAACTACTTAGCTAGGTAAGCAACATCAACTGTGGCTATTTCATTATTAGAAAAGTCAAGTTCATCAACAAATTTCAATGCTATAGACTTTTGCTTATTAGATCTAGGGAAATCTAATTCATAAGTCTGAAGAGATCCAACCAACTCTTCCACAGGAATAGAGTCAATATCTTTACTTTCAATGATGGCTGTAACCTTAGGTCTGAAATCATCAGTCAAAGAGTTCATAATTTTTCTGATAATCTTAGGACTATCATAAACTTCACCTAAATTAAGGCTAAGTTTACAATATCATTTAGCTTGGCATAAAAATCATCAAAAGATTCATCTTCTGACATTTTTATGTTTTCAAATTTTGTAGTCAGTTGTTGAAGTTTGTTAATTTTAATATCTTTTGTTCCTTCATAAGTAGTGTAAGGACGATGAATCCAATATTACATGTATATGTGCCCATTGGGTCAAAGGCCCAATCTGAGGACATTAAATAGTCCGAGGATGGGGAAATATCTACTCAAAAGGCCATATTGGTGAGTAAAGAGGTAAAGTCTAATCAAGATCATCCAAGAAGATGGTCTGAGGAGAAATCCTTTCTCAGCTACATAAAGCCGAGGTAAGAAGGTGTGGCCCGCCATCCAGAAGCAATGTTCTAGAAGATCCTGTAAGTAAGAGTATATATTGTGGACGCACAGGACAAGGAAAGGGCTATGAAATATCTAAGATAAAGCTGCTACCACTGCATTAAAATCCGACATGGGGAAAATTATGGCCCAACTAGGAAGGGTCACATCGTATTACCTCGGTGGCTGGGATAGGGATATATCATCTGGAAAACTTAGATGAAAAAGTTGTACCATGCCCATGGAATGTAAATAACCTGCGAAAGTATTATTATTAATAAAAATCCTTCTTATCACATGTCATTTATAACATTTCATACTTTCTTTAAGTGCTAAACAGAACCTCAGTTACATCTAGTTCCTCGGACCATTTACTTTGGGTAAATTAATACTTCATAACATTTTTCTAAGTATCAAACAAAACCTTGGCTATGCCTAGCTCCTTGGACCACATGCCTTAGGTTAATTGATATTTCACAATATTTTTCTAAGTGTTAAACAGAACCTTAATTATGTCTAGTTCTTCAGACCATCTACTTTGGATAAATTAACACATCAAGTAATTTTCCTAAGTACTAAACAAAACATTAGTTATTTCTGGTTCCTCGAACCATCTACTCTGGGTAAATTAATACTTCATGACGTTTTTCTAAGTATCAAACAGAACCTTGGCTATGCCTGGCTCCTCGGACCACATGCCTTGGGTAAATTGATATTTTTCAATATTTTTCTAAGTGTTAAACAGAATCTTAGTTATGTCTAGTTCCTCGGACCATCTACTTTAGGTAAATTAACACTTCAAGTTATTTTCCTAAGTATTAAACAGAACCTTAGTTATGTCTAGTTCCTTGAACCATCTACTTTGGGTAAATTAACACTTCTACTTATTTTTCTAAGTATTAAACAAAACCTTAATTGTGTCTGGTTCCTCAGACCATTTACTTTGGGTAAATTAATACTTTATGACATTTTTCTAGGTATCAAACAGAACCTTGGCTATGCTTGGCTCCTTGGACCACAAACCTAGGGTAAATTGATATCTTTTAGCCTTTTATCTAAGTGTTAAACATAACCCTAGTTATGTCTGGTTCCTCGGACCATCTACTTTGGGTAAATTAATACTTCAAGTTATTTTCCTAAGTATTAAACAAAACCTAAGTTGTGTCTAGTTCCTCGGACCATCTACTTTGGGTAAATTAATACTTCATGACATTTTTATAGGTATCAAACAAAACATTGGCTATGCCTGGCTCCTTGGACCACATACCTTAGGTAAATTGATATCTTTTAGCATTTTTTTCTAAGTGTTAAACATAACCCCAGTTATGTCTGGTTCCTCGGACCCTCCACTTTGGGTCGATTGACACTTAAGACTGATCTTGATTATGTTTAACTCTTCTGATTGCATATCTTGGAAAATCCCAAAACAGTGATCTAAATAGGCGGAAGTTCATGAGCATCACTTAAAAGCATTTATAAGTATATCAAACCTATCTGTTGCCTGCTCAATACTTGATTATTTTCTCAAGATTATTAGGTCTATAGTGAATGATGTGAATGATTATTCTGTTGTAATGTATGGATTTTGCAGTTACAAAGGTGTTTTGCTAACTTGTTTGACTTATTAACTTTTGATTGTGTTGATTAAGTAGAAAGGAATTATCACTTATGCAGAAGACAAAGTTAGGCATATGTCATGGTCCTACTAATTAGGTACTAAGCAAAATAGAAGTTATACAAGGAAATGATGCAAACATCATAAACATAAAAGAAAAACTTGTCATTTTCATTAATCTAAAGCCTTATGAAAAGGCAATTTACTTACAAGATATCTAACTACATTCAAAAAAAAAAAAAAAAACTACTAAATCTCAAAGAAGGAACAAACAAGGACAAGTCATGGCTTTGTCTTTATCACAAGCTTGTCCTTGGAAGTCTTTCGGGATTGGTTAGGAGCCATGTTTTCAGAAGCAAGCCCTTTGCCTTTTGGGTCCACCTTGGTGGTGATAGAAAGGGTCGCTAGGACAATTTCCATTGACTAGGTAGCTTCTTTCTCCTTAGTAGGCTCTTTAGGGGCAGTGGGAAGCTGAGCAGCATCATGGGCCACCTCTTTAGTTGTTTCAGTTGGTTGCTCGGTGGCCTCAAGCTATTTAACCTCCTCAATCGAATGTCCAGTGGAAGGAAGGGCTTCAACTAAGCCATCCTTTCCAGCACCTGCTCCCTAAGAGGCATATCAGCCTTGGGAATAGATGGACCAAAAGCTCGAATGGCTGGAGGATAGTAAACATCTATTTTCCTCTAAAAGGCAGAAAAGGCATTAATCCCAACCTGGGTAAGTGCCTCATTCCACATTTGGAGGCAGTAATGCCTACATACCTCTGAGGCCACCAACCTGAAGTTTTCCTCGATCTCAGCCACCCCAGCCTCATATCTATCCTGCTCAGCTTTATCCTTTGCTTTCTCATCTTCCTCCTTGGCTTTTTCAGCTTCCATCTTGGCTTTGTTGGCCTCCTCCTTTGCCTTTTCAGACTCCCTTAGACTTTTTTTGAGGGCCTCTATCTGCTTCTTTACCGCAGCATAATCCTCGTCAACCTGGCAAAGCTGTAGCCGTTGAGTCTCGGCCTGTCTTTTAGCTACATTTAGGGCTGCATCAACACTCTTTTTTCTCGCTTTCTGCCTTGTTCAGCTTGGTAATGACCTCTTGTAGCTTCTTCTCCGCCACCTCAAAGGTCTTTGGGCATTAATGCGCCTGGCCTCCTTATCCTTCATAGACCTGTGAGTGGTGACTATTATCTCTTCGGCCATATGAGCAACTTGGACAACCTTTTTTCCCAGAAACAGAAAGAAACTAAGAAGCATATTCAGAGTTAAGTATAACCAAAAAATAATGACAGTAGAAGAAATGAGTGAAAATTAGAGAAAAGTTGGATGGCAATCTTACCAGGGCAAGCTCCTTCTTTAGTTTCATGAAGACCTCATGCTTCCTCATCTGCCTCAACTCGGCCATATCCTTAGGCAGCAGAAGAGCTTGCTCTAATGCGTCAGCCACACAAGCAGTTGTTCTTGGGTCAGAACCTCTAATAGAGGCGTCAGCAATGACAGCATGATCGTCTAGGATCATGGCTGGAGCCTAGACTAGAGTAGGTGCAGGAGCTTGAACCTCTGTCCTCTTCTTCAAGGCCGTCTGATATATTCGGGCCTGCTTAGCCCCTTTTTATGGCTTCACTTCCCTGGAAGGAAGACTCTTTCCCCCCTCTACCACGTCTTTATCCCTAGGCTGATCCCTTTTTCTTTTCAGATCAGCCTAGTCGGTATGCTGGGGCTGAGTGGGTGGAAGGGAAGGAAGCTTGGGTTGTTTAGATTTCACTGGCTCTTAGTCCTTGGGGGAGGGAGATTTGGTCTTGGCTGTCTTACTGGGCTCTTAACCCCTCACCTGAGATTCAATCAGATTTCGGAGGCTTTGACATGACTTGCGTTCAATCGGCATTATGTCTGAGGTGGTGATTACTTCTTGCAAGAGGATTGCTAATTCTAAAGATGAGGTGCCAAGATCACCGGCTGGACCTCCCGGGAAAGTAGGTTAATTGAAAATGTCAAATTCGTCCTCGGAATCTAAGACTTCAACAATTTCTTCTTCTTCCTTGATAATGGATCGGGAGGAGATCGCTTCACCAGTTGTGCATTGGGGTGGAAAAGGTGATGTAAGGATGCCTTCTGGTATAGGTTGTGTGGTGAGAGTACCTTTGGGGATAGAAGTGCCCATGGGAAGAAGGAAACCCTCGATAGCAAAACTTATCCGGTGTAGGCGTGGATCTTTTACTCTGATCACACACTTCAGCGCCTAGAAGGATTTGGAGATGGGAGTGTAGCTAAGGATCAAATGGGCTACTCGGAGCTGATTATCAGTGTGAACGAAAACTTCAGCCTTCAGTATCTTGTCTAACTTCAACCAGTTGACAAGACTAAAGCTCGAAATAGCAGCGTGTTTGTCTACAAAACCATCAAGAAAAACAAGATTAAATAAAAAGAATTCTATATAGACACAAATTAAAGAAAAGGAAGAGGGGTGATTATAAATAGTTGACCTAAACCTAAAGCCCCACCTAGTTGTCCTTCTCTCATTAGACAAGGGAGGCCATCATGCCATTCGCCAAATACAATCAGAAAATCTTTTTTTAGGCCTTTGTTAGAGTCAGGGAGGAATTGAATGAGTCTAACCTCAAGATACCTAGATTTTAGGTAGTATCCCTGCCCCATTAGGTGGTGGAGACTGTAAATCAAATTAACATCATGTTGGGTGAGTTCCAAACCCATCTTTTCATTGAGTGCATTTACATAACCTAGGATTCTAAACATGTTTAGGGCAAAGTGGGTAGGAGCTAATCTATGGGCCTTGAGGTAATCCCTAGTGACCGTCCCCATCGGGATTCTCATCCCTCCCTCTATAAAAGCGATCATCAGGATTACTACTTCTCCCTCCTGCCTTTTCTCGTGCCATTCTCCTTCTTTACAATACCTAATGGACACCCCCGATGGAATCCTATACAAAGTTTTAAACTCCTCTATTTTTTCCTCGGAGTCTACCAAAGAAGCGAATCTACCCATTTTCTAAGGAGGTTTGAAGGTAATAAATTCGTAAAGAGAAGGATAAAGAGCCGAGGAGAAAAGGACAGAAAAAAGAGAAGTAGATGAGAAGAAAATAAAGCAGGAGATTTATTAGACTTACATGGGAAAGACCACTCTCCTCAGACTAGTTTTTGGAACCTGTGAAGGCATGAATGGGTTAGGTAGACTTACAGGTTCAACGTATAAGTGCAAAAGTGAGATAAGAAATTGATTTAGACAATTTTTATATCAAAAAGGAGCTACAAGCGGGAAAATTCCCGCCTGAGTTTTGATAAAATCCACAACCGTTGGATTCACATCACACCGTACAACGTGGGGGACATAAAGCCGTAAAAATTTAATTGTGGAAATGTCTCGTGTGTCGAAGCGTCAGGAACGTACCTCAGGCAATTGAAAAGGCATATGCGCAATTAGATATGATGTATGATGGGCACGGAACAATTATGGCGAGAAATATCAAGATCCTCCTTTCTACCCAAGGAGCTAGAAATAAGAATTTCGAGGGGCTATTGTAGGGACGATGAATCCAATATTACATGTAGATGTGTCTATTGGGTCAGAGGCCCAATCCAAGGACATTAAATAGTCCGAGGATGGGGAAATATCTACCTAAAAGACCGTATTGGTGAGTAAAGAGGTAAAGTCTAATCAAGATCGTCCAAGAAGGTAGTCCGAGGTAGGAAGGTGTGGCCCGTAATCCAAAAGCAATGTTCTTGGAGATCCTGTAAGTAAGGGTATACATCGTGGACGCATAGGACAAGGAAAGGGTTATGAAATATCTAAGATAAAGCTGCTATCACCGCATTAAATGCTCTGTAGCTAACTCTTTGGCCGCATTAATGGGGAAGTGATGCCTGAGCATCAGAGCTCTGCCTTATAGATACTTCCAAAGACTTTAGGGAAGGGCTAATGGGACAAGTATCCAAACCAATAATCTAATCCATAAGTAGAGGGTGTAGAGAAGAAGAAGGATGATATAAAAGAAGGAGAAGACATACAAAGAAAGGGATCGAGAGATAAAAAAGAGAAAAGACTGTAGATTGAATATTTTGTAATCTGTCTTTAAGGAAGGAGAAATATAAGAACAAGATCCTCAGCTTGAGTCCGAGGACAATTTTTCATCATTTAAACCAATCCATCATAACTATTTCGTGATCTTGGGCTATTACCATAGTTAGCTAAGCTCATAAGAAACTAGATTTTGAACCCATTCTCTATAAATTTATTGTATTAGGCTCTTTGAACCTATACCCTTACTATTATTGGGCTTAGGTACAAATTGTGACCTTACAAGTAGTTTCAAGAATAGTTCATGTAGTTTTAGCATCCTCAATATTTGAGATTTTCTTAAATTGCTCAGGAGAAGCACCATTGAATATATCATATTTGAATAAAAGATCTGGGTTCAATCCCCACCTATACAAAAAAACGACTGATGTCTTGGTCTGATGAAGAAAAGCTATCATCCTGAGTAGAAGCTATAGGTTGAAACTGTTTCAAAAAAAATAATGAACTATCATGTAACTATTTCAAATTATGAAAACTTGTAAAATGAAATTGTAAAACTTCATGTGTTTGTGTGTGTGTGTGTGTGTGTGTGTGTGTTTTGTGTCAATAACTCGATATATTCTAGTTCTTCTTTTATTAAGATTAATTTAAGTTTCTTAATGACCCACCTGAAGAAAAAAAAATTATAGAGCCACCACTACATGTATCATACATTTATTTTTTTAAAATTTTCCACAAAAACTATAGAAACATTTATCATATACTTATTTTTAGATAAATACAATCATTTTTGTATTATGATCATAATGAAGATTTTCAATAATTTAATTTAAAAGAATCTACTTAACAAAGATATTATTTGAATTGACATTAATAATTCAACAATAGCACTAATATTCATCCGGAAGCTAATACTGAATTACATATCAACTAATCACAACATATCAAATAATGATCTTCTTAGTTGAACCTACTTACCATTTCTCTCAATTTTTTAGATGATTACCATTTCTCTCTTTAATCTATTTTGGGTAAATTACAAAAATTGGTCTCTATCCTTTACATCATATCTCAATTTGGCCCCTACCTTTTCAAATGTGTCAATTTGGTCCTCAACCCTTTCATTGCTAGGTTAATTTAGTTCCTACCATTATCCATTGGATGGAAAAAACTGACGTGTCAAAGGAAATGATAAAAAAATTATTTTCAATGCTGCATCATCTACCAATTGTGCCGCCACAACAATTTGAAAAAAAAAATCCAAATTAAGAGTGAGACACGTGACCAATAAAAATACCCTAACTCATTTCTATCTCTTCTCCCTCTCTCTCTCTCTCTCTCTCTCTCTCTCTCTCTCTCTCTCTCTCTCTCACATTAGTCACCGGTCACCAGCAACCAAACACATCTCCATCTCTTCTCCCCCATCCTCAAGATTTGAAGAGGCTAAGTGTTCTTGTTTAGGGAACTTGAAGATGCTAAGAAGGCTTGACTTGAGTTTTAATGACCTCTCTGGTGGAATTCCAACTGGACTGACTGGTATTCCACATTTGGATTTTGTAGAGGTCCAAAACAAATTTCTTTTGGGTTTGCCCCTTCTAGTATTCCTATTTCTCACATCCTTCATTATTCCAAAACAATTCTCTTTTTGACAGTTTCTTTTTTGTTATTGTGGTTATGCAGAGATCTGTATTGATTAATTTTTTTATAAATGACAATGAAGCTTTCAAGAGATTAAATGAAGGGTTTCAATCTGCAAACAATTAAGGTTTACATGGATTTTTATTTTCAGCATTGCAAATTTGCACTGCATTTGATAATGGTGCAGTAAATGCTGATCTTGAGGATGAGGGAGAAGAGATAGAGATGGGTTTAGTTGGTGGTTACTAATGTGTGCGAGAGAGAGAGAGAGAGAGAGAGATAGGGGGAGAAAAGATGGAGATGAGTTAAGAATTTTGGTAATCAATTATCCCAATTTTAATTTGGGTAATTTTTATTTTTAAAAAAAAAAACTGTCATGGCAGTATAATTGGCAAATGATGCAACACAATTTTTTTTTTTTTTTTCCTATTTGACACGTTAGCTTTTTCCATCCAAGGATAACAAAGACTAAATTGACACTCCAATGAAAAGGCTGAGGTCCAAATTGACACAGTTGAAAGGTTAAGAACTAAATTGAAATGTGATGTAAGGATAAGGATCAACTTTGTAATTTACCCATTTATTAATTCTCTATAAGACATTTATTATTCATTCCATTGATAGAAAGCTTACTAACAAATTAAAGGCAAATATTTTACACCGTATAAAGTAAATATAATAGATCATATAAAATAAAACATTATGAGAAGGAATGAGAATAGACTATAATAAAAAAAAGGATTGTTGTAACAATATTTTTTGTTGCGAAAAAGTTGAAGTTTAAAAAAAAAAATTTCATTGCAACAAAAAAAGTCATTGTGCATTGTTGCAATAAACTTCGTGGCAATAGGTTATTGCAATAGAAAGTATTAATGGAATAAAATCATTCCAATCAGATAGCTCAAAGATGGTAGGCCACTAGCACATTCTTGAATGGGAATAAACATTGGCTCATAAAAATATTCACCTCCAATGGGATGGAAGGTCATGGACTGGTTAAAGTCATGACGCCATGGTTTCATTAGTGGACCATCAATGGAGAAGCTTTGATAGAACCCAATAAGATTGTGGAACATCTCCTCACAACAAAAGAAATGTTTGGCATCAAATTCTAGGATTTTTGTAAAGGATTCTAGATTTTTGGAAGCACTTCTTATGTTGCAAATTTCTTTGGGAGGAAGATGTGCAAGGATTCTAGTCTCACACTCTTTCTCTTCTTCTTTTTTCTCTACGATTCTTTTCTTAAAAAAAAATTCTGTATGTTTCTCCCTTTAGAACTAACTGATTATCTAATTGGGCCGGCTTATTAAGCCTTTCCAATTGGGTTTTAGTATGTGGCTTAGAGTGGGACCAAAAGGGACCAATAAGACACTAGCTCCAATGGGCTTTGGGCTTTTTCCGTCAACTCTTGACAAGTCTAAAGTTACCATTAATTATATTTAATACCACTATATAAATATAATTGCACTCTAGGCCTTATTAATAAATTATATCCCAAGACTTTATTATACACGTAACCCCTTCATAAAATATTCGTAGTAATACAAAATCATGAATATAGACTGCCACTTTGAAAATTACTACATCTTAATCCTCGAGTACCCGGTTTAATCCTTTAAAGTTATTCATCATATATTTATGAAATCCAATTTCATAAATATATATACTTTAGTAATTTCTTACCAAAGTGGTTGGACCCAACTCTCTGAACAACCAAACCTATTAAACTTATCTCAAGGGAATATTTTATATCTTCATCAAGAGACTATGAATTCCATCTTGAGAATATATGTTCCATCAACACTAAATGTGGCTGCCCAACATACTGAGGTTTTGACCGTTATTTTAGATCTCACTCCTGATATATTAAAGCAACCTACACGTTATGATCAGGTCCATTATTCTCTCAGGATTAAGAGTTCATGCAAATAAAAGTCGTGAGATTTATTATTTATTTGACAGTCGTTAGGAGAATAATAAATCTCACAGCAGTCCAATTCATTATGTCTTAACTCTTAAAACATATCAACATATCAACTAGAAGTCTCCACTTCCATGATTAAGACAAATCATCTTAGTTGATACGTTATAGTCTTCGTAGATGAAATGCCCAATTTCATCACCGACTACGAACCACAAATTTTGAGTTTACAAAGAACTTGTAATTTATATCTTCTGTAACTTTTCACATAAATCACATACTATGCATCTCATGGACTATATGATAATGTTCAAATATTCATGTTACCATTATTTTAGATAAAAATAAATAACTTTATTAAACACAACATTAAGTCATACATAATGTCATACATAGCATCATATAATAGGATTTAAGGGCACATATCCTAACAATCTCCCACTTGCCCTAAAGACTATTGTGCACTAATCTAACTCTCATTTCCTCCAAATGTGATTCGAAGGTCTTTTGAGGTAAGGTTTTGGTAAAAGGATCTACTAGATTATTTGCACTTTCAATCTTTGCTACCATAAAATCTCCATGAGCAACAATGTCTCGAATGATATGGTACTTCCTCTCAATGTGCTTTCCTTTCTTGTGATTTCTTGGATCTTTGGATTGTGCAACGGCTCCACTATTATCACAAAACAATGTGATCGAAACATACTCCATTCTTACAACACCAAGATCTAAAAGGAATTTCTTGAGCCAAACAGCCTCTTTTACTGCTTCACAAGCAGCAACGTACTCGGCTTCCATGGTGGAGTCCGCAATGCAAGATTGCTTAACACTCCTCCAACTTATGGATCCACCTCCCAAGGTGAAAATAGATCCTGAAGTGGATTTTCTGAAATATAGATCCGATTGAAAATTTGAATCTGTATAGCTAATGGGAATCAAATCTTCACAATGGTAAACAAGCATATAATTTCTCGTTCTCCTAAGATACTTGAGAATGTGCTTTACAGCTTGCCAATGTTTTGGTCCTAGATTTGATTGATATCAGCTGACCATGCCAACTGAATAACAAATATCTGGTCTAGTACAAAGCATGGCATACATGAGACTTCCCACTGCAAAAGCATAAGGAACTTGTATCATTGTATTTTCTTCCTCTTGAGGCTTAGGCCTTTGGTCATCAGACAGAGGAACTCCATATCTAAAAGGAAGCAATCCTTTCTTGGAGTTTTGCATGCTAAACCGTTCTAGAACGTTATCTATATATCCAGCTTGTAATAAGCCTAACATCTTATTCTTGTGATCTCGCTGAAGCTTGATCCCTAGAATAAAGTTAGCCTCACCCAAGTCCTTCATATCAAATTGGCTAGACAACCAAACTTTAACCGATGACATTACCCCTACATCATTTCCAATGAGTAGAATATCATTAACATAAAGCACTAGGAACATTACTACTTTGTCTCGATGTCTTTTATACACACATGGTTCATCAAGATTTTGTTCAAAACCAAATGACTTGATTACTTGATCAAATCTGATGTTCCATGACCTAGATGCTTGCTTAAGTCCATAAATGGACCTATTCAACTTGCATACCATTTGCTCTTGGTTCTTTGCTATGAAACCTTCTAGTTGCATCATGTATATTTCTTCTTCAAGATTTCCATTAAGAAATGCAGTCTTGACATCCATTTGCCAAATCTCATAATCATGATGAGCAGCAATGGATAAGAGAATTCTGATAGACTTAAGCATGGCTACTGGCGAAAAAGTTTCATCATAATCAATACCTTCTTTTTATGTATACCCCTTTTCCACTAGTCTTGCTTTAAAGGTTTCAATCTTTCCATCTATCCCTCTCTTCTGCTTGTAAACCCATTTGCAACCAACAGGTTTAATGCCACTAGGCGCCTTTACAAGATCTCATACATGATTGGAATACATAGAATCCAATTCAGATTTCATAGCTTAGATCCAATGATGTGCATCTATATCATTCATTGCCTTCTTATAATTGTAGGGATCTAATTCAGCCTCTTCTAAGATAGCTTCATAAGTTTCTCCCAAACCTATAAATCTTATAGGAGGCCGAACAATTCTCCCACTACGACGAGGCACTTGTGTACTAGTCATCTCATGAGTAGTATCTTGTGGTATATCGAATATAGCCACATCATCCCTAGTTTCATCCATTGGTCGTTCAACTACAGGTTCATTCATTTCATCCAAGACAACTCTACTTCTAGGAGTATAATCATTCATATAGTCATTTTCCAAGAATTTGGCATTTGTGCTAACAAACACTTTATTATCCTTATGACTATAGAATAAACCTCCAACAGTTCCTTTTGGATACCTTACAAAGAAAATCACTTCTGTTTTAGACTATAAATTATCAAACTTTCCTTTCAACACATGTGCTGGACAACCCCAAACAACTGGGATATCCCCAAAAGGAAATTGGTAGAGTCGAATAACTCAACATGGACCTAACCATATCTAAAAAAGTTCTATTCCTTCTTTCTGCTACACCATTTTGTTGTGGAGTTCCAGGTGCAATCAACTAGGATATAATCTCATTTTCAGTCAAGTAATCCTTGAAGTCACCAAGAAGGTATTCGCCACCTCGATCAGATCAAATGGCCTCTATGTGTTTACCCAATTGATTCTCAACTTCAGCCCTAAACTCTTTGAACTTTTCAAAGGTTTCGGACTTCCATTTCATTAAGTACACATAACCAAATCTAGAGTAATCATCAGTGAAAGTAACGAAATACTCATAGCCACCTTTTGCTTGGATTGACAGAGGACAACATACATCTGAATGTACTAGTTCTAGCAAATCTTGGGCTCTTCTACCCTTTGCATTAAAAGGCCGTTTGGTCATTTTACCTTCCAAACAAGATTCGCAAACTGGAAAACCATCAAAGTCCATGAGCTGTAAAAGTCCATCTTTGACTAGTCTTTGAATTCTACTTGAATTAATATGACCCAAACACAAGTGCCAAAGATATGCTTCACTAGTAGAAGGAAACTTTCTCTTTAATAATTTCGCATGTGAATTATTATCTAATTCAGAATTATATAATTCGTGCTTATCAGGAGTTAAAATATAAAGACCATCCACAATATTGCCAGAACAGATAAACATTTTATCCTTTTTTATTACAACATTGTCTTTAAGAATAACACAATATCCATGTTTACCTAAGTAAGTTGCAGAAATCAAATTCCTACAAACATTAAGTACATACAAACAGTCTTCCAATATTAAAACTCTAGACTTAAAGCATAAATTAAACACTCCAACAGCTACAACCGGAATCTTGCTCCCATCAGCCAAAGTAAAAAATAGTTCTCCCTTATTTAACTTTCTAGTCTCCTGGAACCCCTGCAAAGAATTGCAGATATGATTAGTACAACCTGAATCCACACACCAGGAATCCGTTGGATTTTGTACCAAACATATTTCAAAAAGAAAGGAACTTTTATTACTCTTATTCTTGGCAGCTTTGAATATTGGACAATTCCTCTTCTAATGTCCTTTCTCACCACAATGGAAACACTTTCCTTTGCTTTTCTTTCCTTTGTCGGCAACCCCTAAGGCAATTTGTTTACCATTTTTCTTAGTGAAGTCCTTCTTCTTCTTCTTCTTCTTCTTCTTCTTACCCTTGCCTTTCGACTTAGGTTGAGAAGTAAAAACTTCACCCACATTGACTTCAACACTAGAAGTACCAAGAATGCCTTCCGCTGCTACTAACTCATTCATTAATTCAGACAAAGAATAAATCTTTTTGTTCATATTATAATTGAGTCTGAATTCCTTGAATGAATCCGGTAGTGACTAGAGTATCATATCCACTTAGAATTCTCCATCAATGTCGGCACCTAAAACTTCCAATGTGTTCAGATTAGCAATCATCCTAAGACAATGCTCCCTCACTGAACTTCCTGCAGCCATTTTGGTATTATAAATTTGCTTCATGGTTTCTTGCCTTGCAAAACGGCCTTACTCACCAAACATCTCCTTTAGACTAAGCATTATGTCCAAAGCATGTTCTACATCTTGCATTTGATGTTGTAGAACATTTAAGATAGATGCTAGGATATAGCACTTGTCCATCTCATTAGATTTCTGCCAACAATCATATCGTTATTTTTCCTCAAGAGGAGCATCTAATGAAGGAAAGCTAGGATATGGTTGAGCAAGCACATATTTGTGCTCTTCAGCAGTAAGAACAATGTCCAAATTTCTTTTCGAGTCAACATAGTTAGATCCAGTCAGTTTGTTTTGGTTAAGAATAGCAACAAGTAAGCTAAATGATGCCATGATTTAAATCTGAAAATAATAAACATGAATACAATAAGTAAACTGGACATTATCAATTTAGCATATAAGCATATAATATGGAACCTTAATAAAACCATAAAATAATATATGCAACGACAACCCAATCTCATATTCAATATCCCTCAGCATAGAGTGAACATTAAATACTATGATTGATTGAGAACTATTCTCATTATTAGTGTTATCATGATAACTCTTATCAAACACTAATAATATGCCGTTTTACATTTAGCCTCTAAGTAATAATAGCAAGAACTTAGCATAGAGGATGCTATAATACTTAGTCTAGTGTATACCATTGTCTAGAATCATGTGTAGCCACATTTCATCCCTTTAACAAGCTTATTTTGTAGTACCATGATAAAAACACCCTCCGCATGGAATGCAAAGCTCGAAGCTAAGACAAGGTGTTTATCAAACCACTATAAACTAGGAAATTCAATCTTGTAGGACCATGAAATAAATACTCTCCGCATGGAATGCTAAGCTCGAGACAAAGACAAAATATATATTTCACACTACTATGAACCAACAATGGAGGCCGTGAGATGCAACCCTTGCATCTCTCTCCCGCTAAATATTTTAAAATAAAGGTTTTTAAGGTCAAGAACCATAATAATACTAGACGCTTTGAAAAACATAATCCTAATCTCATTAGGAATAAGTTTCATTAAACTAGCATTAATATATATATATATATATATATAATGTAATATAAACCCATATTACATTTAAAAATCCATATTATAATATATATATATATATAATATAATATATGGATTAATATATGTAATATATAATTATTATGTTATATTATATCTATATATATATATATATAAAACTTGGAAAAGTTGAATCCATACAATACGGATTCCAACCATTTGTACCCTACGGATTCAACTTTTAAGGCTTGGATTCTTTTAATATCAATTGCATGCATTAATGAAGCCATGCAATTCATGCAAGCCATACATGAAAGACCAAGTGGTGCATTCAAACCATGCAATTAATTTCCAAACAATATAAGCATAACTACCCCATTTCAATAACCACCTACCCCATTCGAATGAGATATACTGTATTGAATATGTAGTCATCATATGAATTCGTACAGATTGCGTTAAATGGTTTGCAATTTGTACGGCAACAGTAACCAAATTATTGTCATGAAAAATAAAAACTTGACACAATACCATAACTTGATGCAGAAAATTGAAACACAAAGATAGCGGTTTTCTTAAATTCTAAAAATTCAATCACATGCCATACAATCATGATATGAAAACCTGGCTCTGATACCAATTGTTGGATAAAAATCTAGTTTTGTATCTCATACAAAACACACAGTGGAAGCAACAAACAAGGATCTATTTCATTCATGATTGACAATAAGCACTATGTAAATTTCAGAATTTAAAAACAAGATAGCATACCTTGGTGTGGAGAAATTCAAAACAAAGATTAAAAACACTTGGGAACACTTTTAATCTTCACTCCCATTCCACTTTACGCCCAAGATGTGTGGTCTCTCAATCAGTTTCCAAAGGGAGAATGAAAGTGTGTCTCACACTCTTTCTCTTCTTTTTTTTTCTCTACGATTCTTTTTTTTAAAAAAAATTCTTTATGTTTCTCCCTTTATAATTAATTGATTATCTAATTGGGTCGGCCTATTGGGCCTTTCCAATTGTGCTTTAGTGTGTGACTTGGAGTGGGACCAAAAGGGACCAATAAGACACTAGCTCCAATGGGCTTTGGGCTTTTTTCGTCAACTCTTAACAAGTCCAAAGTTACCATTAATTATATTTAATACCACTATATAAATATAATTGCACTCTAGGCCTTATTAATAAATTATATCCTAAGACTTTATTATACACCCAACCCCTTCATAAAATATTCGTAGTAATACAAAATCATGAATATAAACTGCCATTTTGAAAATTACTACATTTTAATTCTTGAGTACCCGGTTTAATCCTTTAAAGTTATTCATCATATATTTATAAAATCCAATTTCATAAATATATATACTTTAGTAATTTCTTACCAAAGTGGTTGGGCCCAACTCTCTGAATAACCAAACCCATTAAACTTATCTGAAGGGAATATTTTATATCTCCATTAAGAGACTATGAATTTCGTCTTGAGAATATATGTTCCATCAACACTAAATGTGGCTGCCCAACATACTGAGATTTTGACCGTTATTTTAGATCTCACTCCTGATATATCAAAACAACCTACACGTTATGATCAGGTCCATTATTCTCTCAGGATTAAGAGTTCATGCAAATAAAAGTCGTGAGATTTATTATTCATTTGACAGTCATTAGGAGAATAATAAATCTCATAACAGTCCAGTTCAATATGTCTTAACTCTTAAAACATATCAACATATCAACTAGAAGTCTCCACTTCTATGATCAAGACAAATCATCTTAGTTGATACGTTATAGTCTTCGCAGATGAAATGCCCAATTTCATCAACGATTACGAACCACAAATTTTGAGTTTACAAAGAACTTGTGATTTATATCTTCTGTGACTTTTCACATAAATCACATACTATGCATCTCATGGACTGTATGATAATGTCCAAATATTCATGTTACCATTATTTTAGATAAAAATAAACAACTTTATTAAACACGAACATTAAGTCATACATAATGTCATACATAGCATCATATAATAGGATTTAAGAGCACATATTCTAACAGTAAGGTAAGTCATGCACAATACAATGAACATGCATTTGACTTAGTTGTTGAATAAGTTTTGGTTGATAAACATAATATGCTTGATTGAATCCCATGCTTTGATGTTTAGATGATATAACATGTTTATCATGATCTGCCTTGTGATGTTTCTGTCCTTGGAGATATATGCTTATGCTATGATAGATGAATGTTAGGTTTGGCAATGATTATGTCATATTCTTTGCTTTAGATGCATGCCAGTATGTGTAAACACCGCATTTTGTACCCATTAATAAATTTTGGTCCCTGACCCCAATTATGAGCTTGACATATGTCAACCAAGGGTAATTAAAGAATTCACAATAGTTTGGAAGTAATCTCAACTCAAAAGTGCTCAAATCGTTTTTGAAATCGAGATACTGAAAAATGACCTTTGCTCCCTGCTTTGACCATAACTTTTTATCCACAAAGAATGTATGAGTGAGGTTTGTTTTAGTGGAAGGTAGACATCCTGGACTTTAATCTGAACACAAAGTTTGCCTAATTTGGACTTATATCCAATAACTTATGACCATTTGAAGTTGGGCTAACTAAGCAGTCCAATTTTTCGAGTTTTAAAACTTCATTTTGAGGGCCCAAAATATTATGCTTTGAAGTGGGCTGGCTCGTAGACCCTTGGGAATGTCGAAAGGCCATTAAAAAGCCTTTAAAACCCTAATTTTAACTTATAAATACTCATATGATGTCTCCAATCAAAACCCTAACTAGATAAAGTTATTTTTTTGTCCTCCAATCAAAATATTGCTAGGTGTCTAACACCTTCCCATCCCCACACCTAAACTCTGAACACATGCTCTAGTAAAAATTTATCCTTCCATGAAGGGCGCTATATTTATGGTTCCTAGGCCTAAACTAGGTGGCGATTCCATCTACACCCTCCACCATGGTCCACCTTAGGTCAACGCATACTTCCCATGAATTTGGTTCAAGTCAATGTAACGAACACATAGTAATGTTTAGAAGAAGAAAATACTGGGTTTAGAAAAAGATGTATCTATATGAGTGTAAGACTGAGGTTTAAAAGAGGAATATAGAGAGATTATTGCCTTATATATGAGTATTTGGTTCATAATTATGAGCCTAGTTGCTTAGAGAGCAACCCTGAACACATGTAGTAAACTCTACTTACAAAATTAACTAGGTCCCACTCAATTAAAGCACGTGTCCTCCATTGAAGTGTCAATGTGGCACAATAAAGATTAGTTAACAAAATGTCAAACATTTCACTTGGCTTGGAAGAATAACCTGTTCTTTAGTCAAAGAATTACATATTATATAGGATTTGACAAATGTTGCTGGATGGTAACGATTGCAATGCACCAAACCATTACAACAATCAATTACCTCAACCAAGTCGAAGTTGTTGTTCCTTAGATAGCTCAACGATGGTAGCCCACCAGCTTATATTTTAACGGGAATAAACATTGGGTCACAAATATATCCACCTTCGATGGGATGAAAGGTTATGGGTTGGTTAAAGTCGTAGTGACGCCATGGTTTCTTTGGTGGATCATTAGTGGCAAAGCTTTAGTAGAACCCAATAAGATTGTTGAACATCTCCTTGCAACTAAAGAAATGTTCGACAGTAAATTTTGGCTTTTTATAAAGAATTCTAGACCTTTGAAAGAATTTCTTATGTTGCAAATTTCATTAAAAGGAAGATGTGCAAGTATATCAACAAAAATATTAGCATTTTCTCGAATATTTTGTTTTAAAAAAAAAATAGTTTTCTCCTTCCATGTTTAGTCAACATAAAAACCACACACTTATGTTTGGGGGGAAGAAAACACAAGGTTTGGAAGAAGATGTATCTAAGTGTAAGACTGGGTTTGAAAGAGGAAGATAGAATGGTTATTGCCTATATGTGAGTGGTTGGATCAAAAATATGATTACATACACAGAACAGTAGTTATGAACCTAGTTTCTTGAAGAGCAGCTCTAAACACATGCAGTAAACCCCACTTACAAAATTAGCTAGGTCCTACTTAATTAAGGCACATCCCATCTATTAAAGCAATTCATATGGCATAATAAGGAGTGGTCAACAAAATGTCAATATGTTTCTCTTGACTTGGAAGAACAACATGTTCTTTGGTTAGAGGATTACAAATTATATAGGATTTGTAAAATTTTACTGAATTGTAATGATACAAAAGAACAAATCATTATGATAGTCAATTACCTCAACCAAGTTAAAATTGTTGTTCCTTAGATAGCTTAACGATGGTAGCCCACCAGCACATATTTAAATAAAAATAAACATTGGCTCACAAAAATATCCACCTCTAATGGGATGGAAGCTTTGGTAAAACCTAGTAAGATTGTTGAACATCTCCTAGCAACTAAAGAAATGTTTGGCAACAAATTCTGGCTTTTTATAAGCAATTCTAGACTTTTGAAAGCACTTCTTATGTTGCAAATTTCTTTGGGAGGAAGATGTATAAGTATTTCAACAAAAATATTAGCATTTGCTTGGATAGTTAAAAAAATTTGTTTTCTCCTTCCATGTTTAGTCAATGTAAAGAACACACGATAAAATTTGGGGGAAGAAAACAGAAGGTTTGAAAGAAGATATATCTATGTAGGTGTAAGCCTAGGGTTTAAAAGATGAAGAAAGAGTTGTTATACGTGAGTGGTTGGTTCAAGTCAATGTAAATCACACACAACAATGTTAGAGGGAAGAAGACACAAGGTTTGGAAGAAGATGTATATGTGTGTGTAAGCTTGGGGTTTGAAAGATGAAGAAAGAGTAGTTATATGTGAATAGTTGGTTCAAGTTAATGTAAAGACACACAGTAATGTTTGGGGGAAGAAAACACAGGGTTTGGAAGAAGATGTATCTGTGTAAATGTGAGACTGAGGTTTGAAAGAGGAAGACAGAGTGGTTATTGCCTTATATGTGAGTGGTTGGTTGATAAACATGATTACATAGGCAAAGCAGTAATTATGAGCTTAGTTGCTTGGAGAGTAGCTCTAAACACATGTGTAATAAACTGCACTTACAAAATTAACTAGGTCCCACTCAATTATGGCACATGTCATCTATTAAAGTAGTCCATGTGGCACAATAACAAATGGTCAACAAAACGTCAAACGTTTCGCTTGGCTTGAACGGACAACATGTTCTTTGGTCAAAGGATTACATATTGTATAGGATTTGACAAATGTTACTGAATTGTAACTATACAAAAGCAACAAACCATTACAATAATCAACTATCTCTACCAGATCGAAGTTGTTGTTTCTTAGATAGCTCAACGATGGTATCCCACCATCACATATTTGAATAGAAATAAACACTAGCTCACAAAATTATCCCCCTCTAATGGGGTGAAAGGTTAGGTGTTGGTTAAATTCATAGTGACGCCATGCTTTCATTAGTGGATCATTAATAGAGAACTTTGGTAGTACCTAGTTTGATTGCTGAACATCTCCTTGCAACTAAAGAAATGTATTCTGGCAAATTCTAGCTTTTTCTAAAGGATTCTAGACTTTTGGAAGCACTTCTTATGTTGCAAATTTCTTTGGGAGGAAGATGTGTAAGAATTTCTACAAAAATATTGCTCAAATTTTTTTTTTTTAAAATTGTTTTCTCTTTCCATGTTTATTCAATGTAAAGAACTTACAGTGATGTTTGGGGGAAGAAAACATAGGGTTTGAAAAAAAGATGTATCTGTGTAAGTGTAAGCCTGGGGTTGAAAGAGGAAGAAATAAGATGGTTATATATGAGTGGTTGGTTCAAGTCGATTTAAAGAACACAAAAATGTTTGGGGCAACAAATTACAGGGTTAGGAAGAAGATGTACTTGTGTAAGTGTAAGAATGGGGTTTGAAAGAGGAAAATAGAGTGGTTATTGCCTTATATGTGAGTGGTTGGTTCATAAATATGATTACGTAGGCAGAGCAGTAATTATGAGCCTAGTTGCTTTAAGAGTAGACTTGAACACATGTGTAGTAAACTCCACTTACAAAATTAGCTAGGTCCCACTCAATTAAGGCTTGTGTCATCGATAAAATCAGTCCATATGACACGATAAGGAGTAGTCAATAAAAAATCAAATGTTTCACTTTTATATTATACTAGTAGCTAACTCACACGATACATGGGAAAGCTATTTAAAATGAGATCAACTCCAAAATATAAAATATATTGCAGCATACATAAAACCATTGGATCCAAAGCAACTTACAAATTGTCAAGCTTTACAATTAGAATCATTTGCAATTTAGACCACAAAATTGGGTAAAAGAATCAATTACATGTTTCAAATTGTCCAACTTTTATTGGTGGCAAAATCACTTACATATTTGAATTTGGTCCCAATGGATCAAGTGCAAATCCTCTATCTAGATATTCAAGTATCTAAAAAACTTACATAACAAAATAAAACAAAACTTGAAAATAAAGCAAAACCTGTAGGATTGTTAACAGATTTTGAGGATTGAGAGACTCTTCAATACTATCTCCACTACAAAACCCATCCATATCCACAATATTTTCTTACAAAACCTTTAGAATTTGATTTTTTTAATGTTTCCCTGACTTCAACAAAAAAAATAGAGAGAAAAAAGGGATAGGAATTGAAATCCCTAAATTGAAAGAAAACCTAATTAAAGACAATAGGAAAATAGATTAGGCATAGATTAATTGAGAAATATTGAGAGGGATAATGGAATAATATAGAGGTCGTGTCCTTGCAAGCTTTCAGCAAAATAACTTGGGTTTGCCTTTGAGAGAGAGGTAGAGGTTCTGCATTTGGTGAGCAATGTAGAAAGGTCCAAAGACTTAGTTAAATAGATAAAACAAAATTAAATTAAATCAAAAGGCATTGATGGAAAAATTAGCGAAACAAAAAAAAAAATAGTGAGAAAGAGAAAAAGTGCCCTAATGGAAGCATTATTAATTAACAGATGAGGCTCTTTTCCATTATTAACACTCTAGACTATTTGCATCTTCCATCTTCTTCTCTAAAGAGGTGCGAGAGAATTTGGAAGTTTTCAAAATAATGCACCTTTGGCAGTTTTTTATATCTACACTTGCACCTCTTGGTTTCACCTAGTTTGAAAGTTTCATTGGTAGGTCTTAAAAAAATGCGTCTAGTAAGAGAGAATTAGAGTCAAAATCAAAATTTGCTATCAAAGATTGAACTATGACTAAATAACTTGAATCAAAAAACTAAAATGGAACATGGTATTAAAACCTCTAAATTGCTTTTGTATAAACTAAAGTTTCACCACCATACAAAGAGAGAGAGAGGGTGAAGAATAGAATAAATTGCACTTTTTGATTTTTTTTTTTTTTTTTTTTAAGAAATATAAAGTGAAATTTATTCGGAACAAGGTAAAATTTATAATCATCCGCTGGAATAGTGCTACTGAACACCAACAGTAGCAAAAAATAACTCGACTATCCTTGTTTTGAAACTATATAGCAATGTGTCTCTCTTTTGGAACTCAATTTTTAGAAAATCGAGTTCCCCTTATAACTCTACTTTACCATTTCTAAGCTATCTTCTGCAAATGTTTGGTGTTTTGGCTATAACTCTCTACTCATAATTCTAATTGATTAAGGATTAATGTTTACAGGGACAAAAATGTGATTCAAGTCACTGCTGAAAAATCGTAATGGTTTTTGAGCATTTTCTAAAGGGAAATCATATTAATACCAATCGATATTGTTGTTGTTGTTATTGTTGTTGTTGTTATTAATCAAGAAGCTGGTAAATCAGCATTAACAAAATTAACAATGTCTGGAGGAACATATTCCATCCAAACTAACAACGGAGCAGACAACCAGGCTCTCCTAACCAAGGCATCTGCCATAGAATTATGGTGTCTAACAGTATGAGAAAAAGACCAACTCCACAGAGAACTAACAATCGACAAAGTATCCAAGGTAGAATTAAACAAGTCTCCCTTATTCAATGCGTTGATGATAACCTCTTAATCACCTGCAAGAATAGAATTATCCAACCCAACTTCACTGATGAATAAAGCTGCACTTCTAGCAACCAACAATTCCAGTAAAGCAATAGATGAAGGGTTTGGAATTTTTTCTGATAATGAGGCCATAAACTCACCTTTGGAATTTCTAATGACCTCACAAATACCTGCTTCTCTTGCATCTGCAAAAATAGCCCCATCAAAATTTGTCTTGAAATTTATACACCTTTGAGGTTTAGACATCACAGGTGCTGCATTGAAGCTATTAAACTCACGAAGGTAGTGTCAAGCCTTACTAGGAATTTTGTCCAATGGTGTTGCTGCTTCTTCAACTCTAATCATATTCCTTCGACACCACAAAGACCAAGTTGTTACTGCAAACAGCTCCAATGCCACCAATTTAATTTTGATTAGCTCCACCAAGTCAAGAAAAGAGCCCCTAGCAACTTTCCTATGATCAACCTAGCCAAAGTCCTCCCCCCACACCGATCGAATAGCATCACAATCCCATATAGAATGCATCAAAGTTTCTTGCTATCCAATGCAGAGTCATAATCATCAACAGAAAGTATTTTCCTCTTTTTCAAATTTAGGTTCCAATTAATATCGATTGGCATTAATCAGATTTCAATTAGTACAGATCGGTACTAATAATTTTCCAATTAATACTGATCAACACTAATAAGAAAACTTGAACTACCGATCAATAATAAGAAAACTCTAGTTGTAAGGGGAACTCAATTTTTAGAAAATCAAGTTATAAGAGGAACTCGATTGCAGAAAATCAAGTTCCACAACAGGCACATACACTTAAATAATTTGAAAACATGGACAAAGTATTGCATAGTTTAAAAATTAATAGCAAAAGCTCATTTTTCCCCCAAAAAAAAATAATACTAAAACAGTTTTGCTTAAGCACCAAACAAAAAAAAATACTTTTTTTGTGTTTTTAATTACAAATATGATGTTAATTTTATCATTTTATGTTTAAATGTAGTTCAATAAAGTGATAAATATAAATATAGATATAGACATAGAAGGATGAATCCCACAAAGTGAAAGCAAAAGGCTTTTTGGCAAACCACATAAATAATTGATAAGTCTAAAAGGACTATGAAAAGACTCTTTACCCCTGCAAAAGACACATAAGTCGAGTTGAACCAAGGAAATTCCCGTAAATTCCTAAATCCCATTTCACTAGTACATTCGCTGTGCAGTCTCCATGCGAACACGTGTCTGAAATTCAAACGTGTGTTTTTTTCTGTCCCAAAATTCACAAACGACGGCTTTGTCTTGCAGCGGCGGCAATCCATACCCACTGGCCACTGCTGACAACTCTTCCGTCTATCATGACCACCACCATTACCGTTACCATTACCTGACCCAAACCCTCATTCAGTTAAGCTCCTTTTTTATTCCATATTCCCAATTTGCCCCTCTACCTCTCTTCAATTTACTTTTTGCTCCCCTTTCTCCATTCTCTTCGCTTGTGTCTATCCATGGATGGATTCTTTCTTCTCTGATTATGAAACCGAAACCTAACTCCTCCGTTTGGTTGCCGAGAAAGTGTATTGGAAAAGAAAAGAAAGGGAAAAAGAAAATCGTGTTTTTTCTCTTAACCTTCGGATAAACCCTGTTTTGAATTTCAGTGAGCTTTACTTAAAGTTCAAGTTTAGAATTTTATTAGTTTCTTGTATCTTTCCTTTATTTTCTCGGCAACCAAACAGGAAGAAAAAAAAATCAGAAATTAGAAATGACCTCTGCATATGCATTGAATTTCTCGTTTCGTTCGTCGATTTCGCCTTATCGGTACCAGTATTTCGTTCCTCAATTTCATTGTGGTTTTTCGGCGAGAAACTGTTGGAAAATCATGAACCACCAGCAAAACCCTAGCAGTTACTTCGTAGTCCCCAAAAGAGTAAACAAGAATCGAGAACTCATCAGGTCGTTGAATTCGGTGGAATTGGACCGCTACGTGACGAGCGACGAGGAAGAGGACAAGAGCGAAGAAGAAGACGAAATGAGCGAAGGGTTTTTGGAGGCGATAGAGGAATTGGAGAGAATGACTCGAGAGCCGTCGGATATTCTTGAGGAAATGAACGAACGGTTGTCTGCGAAGGAGTTGCAGCTGGTGCTTGTGTATTTCGCACAGGAAGGAAGGGACTCGTGGTGTGCGCTTGAAGTGTTTGAGTGGTTGAAGAAGGAGAATAAGGTGGATAAGGAAACAATGGAGCTTATGGTGGCGATAATGTGTGGTTGGGTGAAGAAGATGATTGAAAAGGAACATCATGAAGTTGGGGATGTGGTGGATTTGTTAGTCGATATGGATTGTGTCGGGTTTAAACCCGGGTTTAGTGTGGTTGAGAAGGTGATTTCTTTGTATTGGGAGATGGGGATGAAGGAGAAGGTCGTTTTGTTTGTTAAAGAAGTGTTGAGGCGTGGTTTTGCTGATGCTGATGCCGATGCCCATGCCGATGCCCATGCTCATGCTCGCGATGATGGACATAAGGGAGGACCAACTGGATATCTTGCTTGGAAGATGATGGTCAGTCACTATGTTATCTTATCTTGTCTTGATAGTTATTCTATTATTACTATTGTTATTAGTATGGTAGTTTGGAATTTCTGATTGTCTTTTGTCTTGTGGATTGGATAAACATTTCTTTTCAATTATGCTGCAGATATGATTTTTCTGAGACTGAATAGTTCCCGCCTTAACTTTTTTTTTTTACTTGTTTCAAACTGGGGTGCTCCATCAAATTTGCTATTCTTATGCTGAATTTTGTTGAAATTTCTAGCTTTTGTGCACACATTTTAGTAATTTGTGTTTAAATTATTAAACTGGCGGGACAAAGAGAGATCAGGGAAGAGAGAAGAGGATAGTCTGTGACATGTAGGATATCAACCACCTTTATCAGTCGACCAAACCTGAGTTCCCAACTATTTTTCTTCTATTAATTGTTGATTATAAATCAGTTCTCAAAGAATTATGTTAGGTTGATTTAAAATATATATACAAGCTGTAGCTCATATGGCACCTACTCCACTTATAAGAGCAAGGTGGATTGTAAGATTGTGGATTCAACACCCACCGGGTGTCTCTGTAATTACAACAACGACAACAAAGCTTTAGTCCCCAAATTCTTGGGATCAGCTATGGATCCTTGACAATTTAGTTAGGATCAGTCACATTTACGCTTTTCCTCCATTCTATTCTATTTGAAGACTGAAGTCATATTCTTTATTACTTCCCTAATTGACATGTCTTTTTTTTTTTCACTTCTACTAATGTTATTTTTTGTCTTCTTCTGCCTAGGGAAGCTAAGCACTTTGTAATTTGTACTCTATGTTTATTGATATTTATGCTTGAAGTTAGAGATCAATTCTGAATTTTGTGTAAATAACAATACAAAATCTATACTACTAGGTTGATGGTAACTACAGGGATGCAGTCAAGTTGGTGATTAATCTTAGAGAATCTGGGTTGAAGCCAGAGGTCTACAGCTACCTCATTGCAATGACAGCAGTGGTTAAAGAGCTGAATGAATTAGCAAAAGCTTTACGCAAGTTGAAAAGTTTTGCAAGAGCTGGGTTGGTAACTGAGCTTGATGAAGAAAATGTGAGGCTTATTGAGAAATATCAGTCAGATCTTCTAGCTGATGGCGTACGCTTGTCTAATTGGGTGGTTCAAGAGGGAAGCTCTTTACTTTATGGGGTGGTTCATGAGAGGCTTCTGGCTATGTATATTTGTGCTGGTCGTGGGCTGGAGGCTGAAAGGCAGCTGTGGGAAATGAAGCTTGTAGGTAAAGAGGCTGATGGAGACCTGTATGACATTGTTTTAGCCATCTGCGCTTCCCAGAAAGAGGTCAGTGCTACATCACGGTTGGTAACTAGAATTGAAGTTGCTAACTCTTTACGCAAGAAGAAAAGCCTATCATGGTTGTTGAGAGGTTATGTTAAAGGAGGACATTACGATGATGCTGCAGAAACACTAATTAAAATGCTTGATCTAGGCTTTCATCCGGAGTATTTGGACAGGGCAGCTGTGTTGCAGGGTTTAAGAAAAGGGATCCACCGATCTGGAAATGTAGAAACTTACCTCAAGCTTTGCAAGCACCTCTCTGATGCAAGTTTGATTGGACCTGCTCTTATCTATCTTTATATGAAGAAATATAAGCTTTGGATTGTAAAAATGCTTTGAGTGCTTAATTCAAACTAAGATCTGTTCGAAAGATATGGTTTAGTTTTGAAGATTGCATAGCAGAAGCACTTTTTCACTGCCCTTTTTACATGTTAATACAAGCACCAATATTAATTTTGTATAGTTTTGGTTGGATTTGAGCTCCACAAAAATATTGGATGGACCAGTTCCTAGAGGCTGATTGATTGTGAAATATAGGAATATGCTGACTGTCTTGTTCTCGGAAATAAATAACTGTATATTTATGGTGGCTGATGCAAATATAATAAATAAAGCTTCAGCACAGTGTAAGTAAGTGGACTGCATATAAATACCAGAGGTACGTTCTTATTGCATTCTTGTCCGGTCTTTTTCTTGTAGAGTTTCTTTATTAATCATTTTGAATCATTGCTTAATTTGATTGTCAAATTCAATCTAGTTATCATCCTTGGGGAAAAATGCATTGAATTTCTAATGATATTGCAGTGTCAAGTACTATTTGTAGAAAACAAATGAAAATTTTGTTTTTGTTTTTTTGGGAGAATGAGACCAGGGAAGAAAATTGATTTGCAGAAGATAGAACACTTATCAAAGAGTTTATGATGGCCTGAGAATTCTGTACTTTTGTTTGGGCCTGGTCTAATTATTTCCGTTAGATTTTAAATTTTATGGGAATGAATTCAAGTTTTTATTTTATATAACTTCTGGTATGCATTACTGGAACAGGTCTTTCTACTGCTCTGTGTATGGTCACCCAATGTTCCATTGTTTACCAGACTATGAATTAAGAAGCTTGTCAAGTGGTCTATGCACTATTAGGCTCCGTTTGGTTGAGTTGATAGAAAAGCAAGGAGATAGAAAATGTGTTTCACTATGTGCGTTTAGTAAAGATGGAAAGGTTGGAAAAAAAAAAAAAAAAAAAAAGGTAAATTATTTATGCCCCTATTAGTAAAAGTGGAAGGATGGAAAAGTTGAGGGCTAATGGTGTAATTTTCTTCTTAAAGTCATTTCCCTCCTCCATTCTTCCCAATTTGGGAGGGAAAAAAAATGCACTTAGGAAGAAAATTGCATCCATCCTATTTCCCTTCCTCTCCCTTTTCACCTCAAACCAAACAACGAAAAATCAACCCTTTTTTTTTTCATTTTTTCTTTCCCCCTATTCCATTTTCTCCCTTTTCACCCCAACCAAACACCATTACGTTTATTATATGTTGTTAAACAAAGCATTTGGTTTATTATGTTGTTAAACAAAGCATTTGGTTTATTATGTGTAGTTGTATTTGTCTGTTTTGAATAGTGCTTTTAAGGTCTACTCTGAAGTCAAAATCATGGCCATTTGCTGGACCTTAGAGCACCATCTTTTTTGGGTTTCACTATGTGACCGAGTATGCATTCGAGCTATAGGCTACAAAATTCAAGTACTCTACTAGCGTAATGGGCCTTGGCCCAAAAAAAGGGGCACTCAATATTCAAGTACTCCTGGGAAGGCGGATGCTTTTTTAAGCTCTTGATAGCCATATACTTCCAGGCTTGAGAACACCTGTCACTGTATTTATAGACAAGCATGAAGCATCATATCTTGCAAAGATTTGAAGAATTTAATACTAAAAGGCTTATGGCCATTTGCACAAGTTGGTTGGTGACAAATTGGATGCTTTCCACCTTGACTCTCTATCGAGATGCCCATGAATGATAGATAATAACTGATAATTTTTAGAAAAAATTGAAAAAGTTTTGACAGCTTTTTCAATTTTTGAAAAATTTTTTCTAAAGATGGATGGGTTAGGGCACACATTAACCGGACCCATGATAGATAATAACTTATAATTGAAAAACAGAGTGCTTCAGAATTTTCACATGGGGATTCTAGACATGTGATTACTTTTCTTGGCATTTTGCTTCTTTCATGTCTGGTATATATTTGTTCAGTTTAGTCATTCTCTTCTTTTTTTTTTTCCATATAAAGTATGCAAGTTGTATACATGTCTAAAAATTCCAGAGATGTTCACCTAACAATGAGGAATTTATTTAATCCAATCAAAGCTAGAACCTCATTGTGGAGGAAGAGTCCCCATTAACTAAAATTTAAACAGTGTACTTAGATCTAATGTCTTTTTCTAACCCATCAATTATTTGGTTTAGACAATAATTGCAATTGGTCGACCTTTTTGACACAGATAAGCATATTCATGCATTTCAACGGGTTATGTAGCTGTCCTGCATATTAACTGATCTTGTTCCATTTTTTATCTGGTAAGTTAAGTAATTTTGGGATTTAGTATTAGGTGGTTCCTCATTGTCTGTAGGACCATTTATGATACTATTAGTACTATGATTAAGTTCAAATTCTCTAAGGAAGTAAGGATTTCTTGTAATTCCCTTCTCTCTCTTTTTCTTTTTTCTTTTTTTTTTTGGTTAATTGGATAGTTGGAGAAGGAAGGATTTAAACCATGAATTTATTCAATAAAAATACCGAGAGATACTCGTTGAGTTACAAAACTCTTGACTTTCTTATTTTCATTTTAAGTAAATTAATACCATATCAGTTTTTTTTTTTTTTTTTTAATGTTGAAGTAAATAGGTTTATATTCAAATACAATCTTAATAAATACCTAATTATTTATGTGGATAGAATTTTTTCAAAACTAGTTTGAATGAAATTTCATTCAAACTACTAAATGGCACATTAAACCCTCGTCCACTTCTACTTTCTGTCACGCTAGTCGCAACTCATTTAATAATTATATGACTTATTTAAATGATTTGATGAATTATGTGAATTAATACCCATAGATGGTCTTAGGAAAAATCATATAAAGAATTGGAGATTCCTCTGATTCTTCTCATTTTTTCCTTCTTTGTCAAAGAAGTTCCTCTCTAATTCTGTTTGAAAGAAAATTTTATCTTTAATATATTTGAGCTCTCTTTTTCCTTTCTTTTTCTTTGCCCCTTATCTCTTTTTTATTTATCTGTTTTCCATTAAATTAAAAAAAAAAAAAATCAAATCTTGTATATCCTCAAAAGCTCAATAATTCTTTTCTGTTTTTCCTTCCCTTCTCAAACTCTTTCTGGTGGAATGCATGGAAACTGATCCAGTCGACATCATTAAAAATCTAATGTACTCGTTGCTTTATAAACATCTTGTGTTTCACGTTTGTTTTAATCTCCGCCATCGGTTTAATTGTCAGGCATTGTTGTTTGACACATTTGGAGTACTAAGAGCACCAACAATTCAGGATTACGAATGCTAAAATGCAAGTTCACAATGCTGGAGTTATATCTAATTTTTTTTGCAAATGGTGAACAATAAACTGTCATCTTTACCACAAATGCCAAATAAGAGCATCCACAATAGTAAAGCTAAAATTTTAACAATTTAGCTCCCCAAAAAGTTACTTTATCTATTTTACCTACTTACTTTACAAAACATGTTGCAGCAGTGGATTTATTTTAGCTTTCAACACAATAAAATAATATAAACATCACAATAAAATAATATATCTACTACAATAAAATAATATATCTAACTACTACAAAAAAATATTCAATAAAATCTCTAATATAACAACCACCACCACCAATAAAATAATAAAATTAGGTTCAACTTGGCTTCTCTCTCTCTCCAACTCCAACCCCAACAACCCACCACTCTCGGCCTTCACTTATCTCTGTCAATTTCAATGCCCAATTCACACAACCAAACCAAAAGAATTTTGCGCCCCGTTTTTATCTTACCCGACCCGGATTTTCCTCTCCCAAATCTCTACCTTTCGTGCCCTCTAGTCTTTTCCATGACCATCCCGTCGTGAACAATAACCGAATCTATTTCATCTCCGCTCTCGAAGATCCCTGCAAACTGGTCAGAATGAAGTGGGTTTTACCCGTTTGATCTTTGGGTTGTATTAAGTCCAGCTATTTCTCAGTCTAGAAAGTTTATAGCCGTTGCTTCCTACAAGTCTCGGGGGCGATTTCCACGAGCTAAACACTGATATAGTTGTGTTCCCAATGCTAACTGTGTCACTGTTTGCATCTAGCCCACCTGGTAGTGACTCAGTCAAAAAAGATTTGGTGGAGCATTTTCCGAGTTGATATCTCGGAAAATCTCAAACTTTCCGGCCATCCAAACACTGCCACTCAAGTCACCCCTCCGGGGCTCCACTGCTTCACCCCGGCGGCGATGCACAATGGGAAGAGACTGTGAGAGAGAGACAGACAAAGACGTGAATAAAAGAAAAAAAAAAAATCAGTCTATATTATTTTAATCACTTCATTTAAATTTATTCTTTTTTTATTCTTACTTTATTCCTTGTCTCTTTATCTGTCTTCCTTTTTGTCTCTTTACCAACCACAAATGCCAAGTAAATAATAGTTTTTTTTTCTTGTTGGAGTTACTATGAGCTTGTAAAGATAGCAGTTCACTGTTCACCATTTGCAAAAAAATTTAAATATACCACCATCATTGTAGCTTGCTTATTAGTGTTTGTAGTGCTAAAACCATTGTTGGCGCTCTTAACAAGCTCATTATAGCTCCGAGGAGGGGGGGGGGGGGGGGGGGGGCACTATTGTTTATTTGGTAGTTGCGGAAAGAGACTAAAAGAAAGAGAGATAAAGAGACAAAGAATAAAGCAAGAATAAATGAAATATTTAAATGTAAAAAAAAAATGATAATCATTGACATTAGATGTATTGTAAAGTATGATGTTAAAATATTTATCAAAAAAAAAAAATAGATAAAAATAACTTTTTGAATCGTTAAAAATTAAATTTTTTATGATCAGCAATGTGCATGCTCCAAACGTCAACGACCAATCAATTCTTCAATAGTATCAACCAATATATATACACTTTATAGGAATATAGAACTTAACATTTATATTAATAAATTTTTATTAACAACATAGTTATACGTGAAACTTATTTTACAATTTTTTTTTAAATGACATGGCCAGATTTTATTAGAGTGTGTATAAATAGGGGCTTTTATAAGAAATTCTTATAGAATTTAAACTAATGTAGACATTTAACTGACACACCAAAATTCAAACCAAAAAAAAATTAGTGCATTATATTTAAGTGGATGTTTATTATTTTTACCTATTGCTTACCTTTTAGTATGAGTTACCGCTGCGTTCTTTTGGTGCGATGATTACTCTATAATTACAAGTGCTTGTGAGGTGTGGGGGATAAGGGTCAGAGTTCAAGTCTCCAAGAGGGATCTTTACTCACATATACACTTAGATTAGATTAGAGTAGAAATTCTATCTTGTATAAAAAAAGTATAAATTTGAGGCTTTCAATGAAATGCCTTGTATCTAAGAAAAAAAATAAATCGAGAGTCATTATAATAATAAATATTCAATCTATTTCAAAGATGCATAGAATGGAGTCCAATTTTTTGGTATTACACATTTGAAGAGATTTGGAAGAGCACAAGGTTCACTGTTAAGGCGTACTCCCCTATCAAAATAGAGGGAGACAGATTAGGTGAAGACCACCAAACCCTTGGCTTAAGTGATACTTTTGTGCTCTCCCCATTTGGGACGACATGGATTCAATTTCATGGGGGTTTGATAAAAAAAAATTAAAAAAATAAAAATAAAATATTTTAAACTTGGGACAAAATTCTATTGCCCTTAATTTCCTCCAAATTTGAAGTTGGCAAATTAAAAAAGAAAAAGAGGTCATGTGTTGGTGCAATGGCAATTGTAGATATCTTCAATATCATGATTTGCAACAATATTAAAGATACTTTTCTAACAAACTCTTTGATTTTGTACATTAATAAAGAAATTGTTGCACAATCTAGTAAAGAGTCAATCAGAAATGATCATAATAATTTAAAGAAAATTTAGCTCTATATTATTTTTTAATAGATGATTGAGTTAAAATATATTAAGAAATGATTATTTTGTGTATTTCATTTGTTTATATTACATTGATGTTGCTTAAATACCAGTTTCAATGATCATATTTTAATTTAGTTTTAAATCTTATTATATATTTTATTCTTAAGAGATGCAAATTGTTTGTACATTACTTTCACACCAAAGATGAAATTTTGATTGCATCCTTTCCTCCACTCATAGGATAAAATAAAAAATTAAAAAAATAAAAACAAAAAAAAAAAAAAAGAAGAAGAGGAGAAGTTGGGGGAAAGAAAGAAAACTTAGAAGGGAGTTAAAAATTAGATAAAGGCTTCCTAGAATGTATACATTTATGCGTTTGGTGTTGTTGATGAGACCCATGAACTTATTCAATGAATGGATAATTATAAAATGCTACCTGCTCCACCTTTACCTTTGCTTAATGCAGTTCCACTTTAATCCATTTTCTTTTTGCTGTTAAATAATTAATTAACAGTTAAGCTAATAAAGGATGGATTGTAGCTTAATTTAGAGGGAAATTAAAACCCTCTCCTCCAGCAGTTGACCAACTTATCACTTTTAGGTGGGTCCTTTCCTTTGCCTTCTTTATGCCACGTGGCGAAATGGGAGTGGTTAGTGTGTACTGAACTCCAACTCCCTCGTTGTTCTTTGGAGTGGGCCACCTAATCAACTGTATAAGTTTCCGGTAACCAAAAAGCGCTGTGGTTAAAAAATACTAATTAATGTATTATTTTTTCGTCTCTATATCCCACACGCACACTCGACGAGAGAGAGAGAGAGAGAGAGAGAGGGAGATTGCTTAAGAATCCATTGCATGAAACAAAGTGTCCCATCAAAAAAAGAAAATGAATAAATAAATAAATAAACAATGGAAGAAAGAAAGAAAGAAAAAAAAAATTCAGGACTGTTTCCCACAATTTTTTCTTGAGAAACTGGCATCAGTTTCACGCCTATAGAGAGAGTGCACCGTGACTTCTCTCTTCGTTTGAGATTCCATCCAATGAAAGACTATTAATTTTTTCATTATTTTCTCAAGAAACTAAACACAATCCATAGCCTGCATCACCACCTCTCTCTTTTGCTAGTGGTTGCAACTTGCAGGCCAGAGGTAAACAACAACTTTTCATTCACATCCTGACTATACATTCTTTTAGTTTTATTTTCATTTTCATTTGGGTGTATATCAAACTTGACAATAATTATTCATTCTATGTGAAAGCTGCTTGAATCTTTGTCTATTTTTTTGGATAATCAAGTAAAGCTGCTTGAATCTCATTTTCTGAGTTATAGACTGTTATATAGATATATCTTCAATAAGAAATGCATGGTCTTAAGCTAGTAGAGAGATTCAAGAGCACCCAAGTTCATGCTCTTATTAGTCCCTCAGACACTACCACTGGTGGTAAAAGTAGCAGAGGAAAATTTATCAACCATAAAATCAAATCCTTTTCAAAGTCCAAACCTTCCAACTGGGTCTCAGTATCTGAGTCGACTCATCTTCCTTATGGACTCCCTACAACTGACCTTCTTGAACCCTTCATAGACCCCCACCTCAAACCCATTGACTTTGTAGGGACTTTAGCTGACCTTTATCGCCGCCTTCAAACTTGCTCTGCCCAATCCAATGATAAGTCAATGCTATGCATTGAGCAGTACTCACTGTTGCGCAGCCTCAGTGATCCCAAGCTGCTCCGGCAGTGTCTCCGTGCTGCGCGTCAAAACGCTGGTGATGTGCACTCAAAGGTTGTGCTTTCAGCATGGTTGAGGCTTGAGAGGAGGGAGGATGAGCTTGTGGGTGTATCAGCTATGGATTGTAGTGGTCACATTCTTGATTGTCCTAAGGCTGCTTTAGTACCTGGGTATGCTTTTAATTCAATTTATGATATTTGCCAATGTCTGAAGGACCATTCTAAGGTTATTGATAGGTCAATGTTTATAGGGAATGAGTGTTTGGGCTTGAATGAGGATAGTGATGTTTCATTTTTTATTGGTAATGAGGAAATTAAATGTGTCCGGTATAGAATTGCAGCACTGTCAAGAGTACTTAATGTTATGCTATTTGGTAGTTTCTTGGAGTCAAAAATGGATAGAATTGATTTTTCACAAATTGGGATATCTGTAAAGGGAATGAGAGCTGCGGAAGTGTATAGTAGAACTAGAAGGTTGGACTTTTTCAGTCCTGAGATTGTTTTGGAGCTACTTTCTTTTGCAAATAGGTTCTGTTGTGAGGAGATGAAGTCTGGTTGTGATGCCCATTTAGCTTCACTGGTTGGTAATATGGAGGATGCATTGGTTCTGATTGAATTTGGTTTGGAAGAGACAGCAAATCTTGTTGTGGCATCTTGCTTGCAGGTAATGCTAAGAGAGCTCCCGAGTTCACTTTATAATTGGAAGGTGATGAAATTTTTTTGTAGCTCTGAGGCTAGGGAGAGATTGGCCAGGGTGGGGCATGCTTCGTTCTTGCTGTATTATTTCCTAAGCCAGGTTGCAATGGAGGAAAGCATGGTATCTAATATAGCATTGATATTATTGGAGAGATTGAGAGAATGTGCAACAGAGAGGTGGCAGAGGGCGCTTGTATCACATCAATTAGGCTGTGTGTTGCTTGAGAGAAAAGAGTATAAGGATGCTCAGCATTGTTTTGAGGCAGCTGCTGTAGCAGGTCATGTTTATTCTACGGCTGGTGTAGCAAGAGCAAAACACAAGCAAGGACAACAGTATTCGGCCTATAAGTTGATGAGCTCTCTCATCTCTGAAAATAAACCAGTTGGGTGGATGTACCAGGAGCGGTCTTTTTATAATGTTGGGAGGGAGAAGATCTTGGACTTGAAAACTGCAACTGAATTGGATCCTACTCTTTTGTTTCCATATAAATACAGAGCTGTAGCAAAGGTGGAGGAGAAGCAGATTAGGGAAGCCATTTTGGAGATTGACAAAATTATAGGGTTTAAGCTTACACCAGATTGCCTTGAATTGCGGGCTTGGTTCTTCCTTGTAGTTGAGGATTATGAAAGTGCTCTTAGAGATATTCGAGTACTTTTAACTTTAGAACCCAATTACATGATGTTTCATGGGAAGGTTACTGGGGATTACTTGATTGGGCTCCTCAGCCATCGAGTTCAGCAATGGAATCAGGCTGATTGCTGGATGCAACTCTATCAGCGATGGTATTGTATAGATGATATTGGCTCTCTGGCTATCATACATCAGATGCTGGCAAATGACCCTGGAAAGAGTCTCCTCCGGTTTCGGCAATCTCTGCTTCTTTTGCGGTTAGTTTTTTGTAATTTAGAATTGTCTATCTTACTCATCTTCAATTTTTACTAGTAAATCACCATGATGTTCTTTTCAAATATATTATTTTGACTGGATTATTACAAATTCCAGTTTAAATTTATGGGTAGAAATCACATTCTTTTTGCACAAAGAATAAAATTCTTATCTGTCAGCAGCACATGGAATCATAACCTCATATCAAATTATATAGATTGCTGTATGTGCATTCTCATTTTCCTATGATTGGGGATTCAAATTATCAGCTTGTTTTCATTACTTCGATTCCCACAGATTTGATAAATTCTTAATGTTTTATATTTTTATACAATATCTAGAACATATAGGAATATGTCTTCTCTGTGTAAAGCAATAAATGCTGCTGTGTGGCTGTTATCAGCTCTAAACTAACTATATTGATTCCCATGAATAATTCTAATATTCATTGATCTAATAGGCTAAATTGTCAAAAGGCTGCAATGCGCAGTTTGCGATTGGCTAGAAATCATTCTACCTCTGAGCATGAAAATCTAGTATATGAAGGATGGATTTTGTATGACACTGGTCACCGTGAAGAAGCACTCTCTAGGGCGGAGAAGTCCATTTTACTTCAGAGGTCATTTGAAGCTTTTTTCCTTAAAGCTTTCATATTGGCAGATAAAAGTCTGGATCCTGAATCTTCAAGTTATGTTGTCCAAATTCTGAAGGAAGCTCTTAAATGTCCTTCAGATGGTCTTCGGAAGGGACAAGTGAGTATTATCTGTACTGTGATCCTTACCATTTTTTCCATGTGCGCCTGGATGTACTCTTTTGATCATGTATTTGGATATTTTGCAGGCTTTAAATAATTTAGGGAGTATTTATGTGGATTGTGGTAAGCTGGATCTGGCAGCAGATTGCTACATGAATGCCCTTGACATCAAGCATACAAGAGCCCATCAAGGGTTGGCACGCGTTTATCATCAAAAAAATCAACGGCAAGCCGCATATGATGAGATGACCAAGCTAATAGAGAAAGCACAAAATAATGCATCAGCATATGAGAAACGGTCAGAATATTGTGACCAAGAAATGGCAAAATTTGACCTTGATACAGCAACGCAATTGGATCCACTGAGGACATATCCATACAGATACAGGGCAGCAGGTAATTAATTTTTACCCTTCGGTAATTTTCAGTCTCTGCAATTTAATTTTGTTCAGGAGTCATTGCCAATGATAAAATCTATTTCTTCCATTAGATCACTTGCTCCATGCATTATACTCTTAATATAAAACTGATTTACATTAGGTATGAAATTTAAGCCCTTTAGTGTTTTGATTTGGTGCCTCCTAAATAATTAGTCTCAATATTTATATATCAGCAATTTAAAAAAAAATTTAGTCCTTCACTCATTGGACCTGGAGGGATCAAAAAAGCACAAGCTTTGATTTTATGTTGAATCTTTAGGCAGTTGGTTATCTCCAAAATATTAGTCAATTAAGCTGTGGATATCGACAATGAAACAAGAGATACTACTTTTTTACTTTAACTGGAGGAACTGAGTATTGTTTTGACAGTCCATAATTTCTTGGTCATAAATCTTCAAATTTTTGTGATAATATCATACTGTCAGCAACTTGGTCAATTGAAAGAAGGTGACTTATCCCCCAAACCCTTCATCCCCCACCTTCCCCCACCCCCCCCAAAAAAAAAAAATCTCAGAGCTAAGCTACTATGCATTGAGCCTTATTTTTATGTTTTCCATCAACCACTATGTGCAACTTTGTTGAATAAAAAACTAGCAATAAATATAGGTGATAATTGAACTTTGTAAAGGCTCTAATCATCAAAAGTTAACTAGTTTGAGGTATTCTGGCTTCTACTACTCCTATATTCTGCTTCACTGTCACAAACAAAGCTGTACACATTACTATGAGCACTTCTTAGTTCTGACTATTGGCTTCCATAGTTATTTCAAAAGTTTAATAATTTTTCCAACAGAAGGAAGTGGAAATCTTTATAATTTTATATCTTGACTCTTGAGTACTAGTGAGTGCCATATGTCATGGAAGCTATTCAATAGCCTTGCTGTCTTTCTTTGAGAGGGGGATCACATCCTTCTGTTTAATTTCAGGACATTATAATTTCTACATTACTTCGAATCTGATAGGAAGAAAAAGAAAGAAAACAAATAACAAACTGAATTCAAAATGAAATAAGAGTAGGAAGGGACCTTTAGTGAGGTGGTAGCAAGACTTAAAAAATAAGAATAAAAATTCCCGCAATCTCTGCAAAGTGCATTTGAGTAAAGTAAGCTTTAGGAAGAGTCTCATTTATCATCAATCTAGTTTCATGGCATTCACTTAAGAATTTTATTCTTTTTTTGATTGCTCTGGATGGGGTGTGTAAACATTTTCATCACCTGGAAAATCAAAACTTCTATACTAACATACAGAATCATATATCACCAGTTCTGATGGATGACCAAAAAGAAACTGAAGCCGTAGAAGAGCTTACGAAGGCCATCTCTTTCAAGCCTGACTTACAAATGCTTCATCTTCGAGCAGCATTTTACGAGTCAATGGGGAACCTCACCTCTGCTCTCCAAGATTGTCAGGCAGCACTCTGCTTGGACCCTGACCACAAGGAAACACTTGATTTGTATAATCGAGCACGGGATTGAGCTGTTAATCGAAAACTTAAGCAAGGCACCTTATGTTCCAAATGAAGTCAGTATGTGGCTGACTTTGTCAGCTGTGGGGTAAAAATCACGGTAACTTTCCATATATCCTAATTATTCCCTGGAAATTATGCTCTTGATGAGCATCCGGCTGCAAATTGACCATTGCAATGATATGGAATTTGTCATGAGGAAAAATGAGCAAGGGAGTGGTATGTATATATAGAATTGTGGAACTGATAATAAGGAAAGACAAGAACAAGGAATCCATCATGGGGATTCTGCAAGAGGCCACATAGACCACTCTGGTGAAATTTGATCATGTGAAAATGATTCAAAAAGATATGTCCATATTATCAAATAGGGCATTGGATGAGCATTGGAGGTTTAATGCTAGTGGAAGTTTTTGTAATTCTATTACACTATATGCATCCCAAATTGTTCTTGATGGAAGTAGGAATTTTTCTTTACAATTCTTGTACATAAACAAGATTATAGAAACATCTGTGTCTTATTTGTCATAATTTTTTTTTTCTTTCAAATATAAGTGATTGTTTGTTCATGTCATGCGAAGACTACAAATGATGCCTTAATATAACATATATGGACATCATTTAACCCAAACATTTAAGCCTATGGATTTGGACCCAATTATATTCTATTAATTCTTCAACTTCTTTACTTTTTGTTCATGTGAGACTTCCACGTATACCCGACAACCACTTTTTTGCTTATGAGTTATTGCCTCTGTGGATTTGAGACCTCCCCTTCTCTTTCTAAGCCACAAACAAGTTCTACTAGCTCCCATTTTTCCCTTGATCATGCTCCATCCATGGGCTCTCATATGTCATTTATGGTTTCTGCATGTCAACCCTGCACCTGCCTCGCTCCAATTGCGAAAGGGACACTTCAAATGAGGTCTTTTAATATGACATATAGGGATATAATTTAACCTGAAAGTTAGTCTATGGATTTTAGGCAAAAATTGGAAATTAACATTAATTTTTAAACAATATAATTTGTAGGCACTGTTACAAAACTATATTTTTTACTAACATCTCGAGTCTAAGAGACTCAATTTTGGGCCTAAAAATCGAGTCTTTAAGGGTTGATTTTCATGGTCTGATTCGTCTGATGTGGCACTTTTTTCACGTGACGTCTACTTGGAAATCGAGTCTTTAAGACTCAATTTATATCTTATATAACTTTCTTATTTTCCTTCTTCTTTTTTTTCCTATTCTTCGTGTCTCTCTCAATACTACATGTCCATCTCCTTCTCTCTTCCTTCACTTCTTTCTTCTGCACAAGCCCAGCCACCACAGACCCATCGCCGCCGACCCAGGCCACGCGCACCCAAGCACGTGACCTAGGCCGTGCGCACCCAAGTGTGTTGAGATTGTTGTGTTTCTAGATTTGTTAAATTTTTTCTCTTTTTTTTTTTTTTTTTTTGGTAATTCATTGTGCTGGAATTTTTGTGTTTCTGGGCTTACCCATGTGCTGAGATTGTTGTGTTTTTAGATTTGTTAATTTTTTTTTTTTTGGTATTTCATTGTGCTGGGATTTCTGTGTTTCTGGGCTTGTACATGAAAATTGTTTTTGGTTTATAAATCGAGTCTCTAAGACTCAATTTCCAGGTGGACGCCACATGGCTAACATGCCACATCAGTCATGATCAAACCATGAAAATCGAGTATTTGAGACTCGATTTTGAGGCCAAAATCGACTCTTTTAAACTCGAGATGTTAGTAAAAAATATAGTTTCTAAATAGTGCCTACTAATTATAATGTTTGAAAATTAATGTTAATTTCCCATTTTCTCCATGGATTTTAAATCAATTATGTTATATTAATTCCTTATCTTCTTTCTTGTTATTTAATTTCCAAACATCTAGCGGGAGGAGACACAATACAAAGTCTGTCAATGTACGTGTCTTTGAGTCTTCTCCTACACAACATCTGCAATGGAACAGATTGTCCTTGATATAATTTCAGGACAATTTTGGAACTACCAATGCCTCTTGGCTTCTAGAATTTATGGGAAAAGTATGGGAGAAGTGCGGGGTTGTTGCAGGCTTGAATATAAAACCGGTCATTGACTAGAGTGAGATAGCCAACCATAAATTTCTACTGGCTAATTCTGGAAAATATCAACATTTATTGATTCTGAAGTTAATTCTATAATATTCTTATGGTGAAATTTTACAATCAATCATGTACAAACATCTTCCTCTGCCTTACATTAGACACAAACATTATCTACGTTGCAAGCCAGTGCAACTAAAACCAAAAAAAATCAGGGAAAAAGATTAGATAAAAAAATTTAAATATTTAGACTCAAGCCTCAATTTCAACTCTCAACTTGAATCTGACATTATTTCAATCTCTGCCCACCAAAGTGGAGATAATTTTGGTGTTGCTTCATCAGGTTCCATTGCTGTGATCTCTTTCAACTTAGCTGTGATCTCTTTCATTGTTGTTCTTTGCTTTGGATTAGGTTGTAAACAATCTTTTATCACTTCAGACAATTTCTCAAGCTCATCCACTCGAAAAGATTTTAGAGTTGGATCCACCATTTCTCTTAAAGGTTTTTCTCCTTTTAGATACTCTGCTGCCCAGTCTCCAAGACAGCCATTGTCTACGGAGTCTGGAATCCTTCCTGTTATCATTTCAAACAAAATTGCCCCGAAGCTGTAAACATTTCTTTCTGGTTCCACTGATGGGATTTCCAAAAGGTCCATGACAGTTGCTTCCTTCTTTGCTACAGATGTATCATTCCAAAAACTGAAATCTGATATTTTGGCAGCATAGTCTTCAGTCAGGTATATAGAAGAGGATTCCAGGGTTTTGTGTGTTATAGGTGGAGTCAACTGGTGCATATACTCCAGACAGTATGCCATGCCCATAGCTATTCGTAGTCTCATTGCCCAGTCCAAGTGCTCTGCTTCTTTTACTGCAATACATCCAAAATTTAATATGGTCAAAACCATAAAATGGTTCTTCCAGCTCTAATTACTCCAACTTTTGTCTTATGTATCATAACAAATTATATTCTATGATCCATGCATTTGCCACAATATAATGTACTGTATTTGGTCTCTTAAACCATTTCCCTCATGAGTTCATGCTCCTAATGCAATGGAGAGAACAATTGAAGCTCTACGTTTAGCCAGTCAATCAATCAGGAAAATGTTAAATGTATGAATTGACATTTTCAATAATTTGCTTTTTCCTTGGGTATTGAGGGAAGAGTTAAGGTACTCACCGTGTAAATGCTCAAATAGTGTTCCATTTGGAGCATACTCAAAGACCATCATTCTTGTAAATGGCTTCTCTTCTTCACAAAACCCGATGAGGTTCACGAAATTTTTGTGGTTCACTTTTGATAATATTTCTATCTGAAAAATAAATATTAGTGGCCTTTAGAAACTATTCAGATCGAATGCCTAATGTTTGGTAAAATTTGATTCTTCTATACCTTCTTCCTGAACTGGGCTTCCAACTTTTTTGACCAGTCTTCAGGAGAAGTCACTGCACTTGATGTTACAGCTATTTCCACCCCACTTGAAAGAGTCCCCTTATACACAATTCCATCTGAGGAAGAACCAATTATATTACTGAAATCTTCACAAGCTGCTTCAAGTTCTGGTCGATGGAGCTTTGGTACACCTGAATTCAAACTGTCAAGTATCAGTGTATGAACCCATAGTTTGGAAATATAGCAAAATTTATAATTGCATCAGATTAGAAGGATCATGAGATGAAGTTTAGTATATTTGCTATGCGTGCAATAAGGTAGTTACATATAGGAAACAACAATAAGTATGTTTCCTTGGACTGTTGTCCCAATGCTAGTCAATTTATAGCCGAGAATGCTCCTAGGGTGAAATAGTGGATGTGTGCATGTTTTCTAAGTATTCAGTCTTGCTTTCGTATATTAGTCCTATTGCCTGAAGTGTATAAAACATAGAACTTTGTTCTGATGAGAAAAAGAATGACCTGTTACAAATGCTTTCTGCAGTTGCCCACTTAACCCTGTTGCCCAAGGTTTGACGGTAACAACCTTACTGCTTCTGAAGAAAACAATGATAATCGCTGAAATCAAAATGAATGAGCAACCCCCTACAATTCCAACCCAAATTGGAACTAGATTATGCTTTCTCTTGGAATTCTTGCTGACCTCCTGGCTCGGAGTTGAAACAGGTGAAGGATTTAAATCCCAGAGAGATCCTGTTGCAACAGATACTGCAGGTGGATTTTCTGGAATTGTTGAAGCTGGAGTTGGAGCTAGAATAGGTGAGGGTGAAGGAGTCAGAAAGATATTGGAGGGAGATTGTGATGGGGAATATACTGGAGACTTGGATTTAGATGGGGAATTTGATGATGGTGATGATGACAATGGTGAACCTGATGGTGCCAAAAATGGTGAGAACGGTGATAGTGATGATGATGGAGACAGATAATGGGGCGGTAAGGAAGAGGGAGAAGGTGATGGTGACAATGAACCCCTCTCCTTGAATTCATTCCTTTGGGATGGATTTGAGGCATGCATCTGCAGCAGCTGCCTTCGGTAAGCATCATTTCCAAATTTGGCAGCGTTCCTAACATTACAAAAAGTTGTAAGCACGGAGTTTATATAGGCAATACTATGCTAGTTCATTTAATAAAAATGTTGTAATAAATAACTTTCAAATGTAAAAGCTTTTCAATGCCAGAGACCAAAACTTTTTTTGAACTATGGATTAGAACAGAACCATTGCAGTAAACCAAGAGTGATGATCCACCATAAAGCTTATATAAGAAAACTCCTGACCTTCTATCAAAACATTGTGGCTAAAGCTTTCTTTAATATTCTTTAATTCCCAGAATAACTATTATTCATGAAGATTATATTATTGAATCTAATCGTGCTCAAGTACAGTCAAGATTCTCCATTACCACCCTACATGTTTTGGTAATGATATTACAGGGTCATTCAGTACTTAAAAATTAACATAAAATAAAAATCCTCAATCTTCTTAGTACAATCAATGTTGCTGTGTGTGTGTAATTCACACCATCCAAAAATTCCAGATATATTTATCTATATTTAACATGACTAAACTGTGCTAAGGTAGCAACAATGAGTAAAATTTTCTTTCACCAGAGGCTAATGTACTAAGGCAATTAAGTTTCACTAAAAATTATTTCTTAACGCCTTATCAAGATAGTGTTGCCAAACTTGTTTCTAATTTTCGTGGAGATTGTTATTACTAGCAGCATGATAGAACCTCAACCCCAAGTCCTGCCCCTATTATCCCAAAATCACAGATTTAAAGTATTATCGTTGTAGATTTACTAGTAGGATTAGATAAACGAACTTGCTTACCATGTCAAAGATCTGCAATTATAAGATGCCCTCAAAGTAGAACCAGTTAGCTGGTTATCATTCATCTGAAATTCAGAAAGTGCCTTAAGTTCGTAGAGTTCAGGAGACAAGTTACCAAGGAAGTCGTTATTGTCAAGTAAACTGCAGAAAAAATCACAAGATGGACTTAGTAGAAGCTCATTAAAAGAAAGGACTGGTGAAAATGACAATGTGAAAGGTTCATATTACAGGGTAGTCAGGGAAAGATTATTGCTAAAATCAGATGGAAATGATCCACTAAAGTTATTGTATCCCAAGTCCAAAACCTCCAGGTTCTTCAAATCCCCGATCTCTTTTGGGATATTTCCAGAAAAAGAATTGTTGCGTAAAATGCTGTAGAAATTAAGCACAAGTGATTAGTTATATAATTACTTAGACCAATATGAGTTTTCAGGCCAAATATATTCTTACATAGATTTTATGTAAGCTAGCTTCCCAAGTTCAGGTGCCACGGTTCCTCCAAGACAAAGATCCTTCAAATTCCTGCACATTGACAAATTTGACTTGAGGGTTACAAATTAGAGCACAAATTTTTTTTCAAATATTACAAGAAGCAAGGATTGCTCAATCAGTAGGATAAGAAATACAACAACAAAAATAAGGACAATGTCAACATTCAAAAGAGCAGCAAAATAAGTGTTCCATCAAGACCAGCATATACAACTTTAACAACCACTACAAAAAAAGGGGGACTATCCCAGGGTTTTCAAAATTGGCTATGTATCACTTCAATTATTTGTAAAAACGAGGTGTCAAGCAATAATGTCTTTGTTTCTTTTGAGAAAGTTCCTATTCTTGCAAATTAAAATTTGGATCTTAAGAAATTGACTTGATTCACCTTAAACAAGGAACAAAATTGCCCAGATGTGTATCTTTTATTTAAGCAAAAGAAGTCAGATTGAGTATGAGACACATTTGTGTTTACAAGATCACATTACTTCGAGTTAAACATCGTAAGACAATTCCAGATATGATTATCGCATATGCGGAACCGATTAACAATGAAAAAAGATTTATAAGAATGAAATTCCTATGCATCTTTAGCCCCATGAATCCCATTCTAAGTTGCCTTCCAAAAAAATTGCAGCAGACTAAATTTAATCGTTTACTAAAGAATACGCTTTTTTATCTACTGTACCAAAATTGTCCACAAAGTTAATCGAGTACGGGCAACAAACGCTTAGCTAAAACACATTGATAGTCAAATTTCATTTAGCATATATAACCGAGTTTGTAAAAGTCTTAATTTTTGGTTTTAGTTTTAAAACAGCATTATTTCCTTGCTCTTTGGACCAAAACTCAAAGACCCAGAAGCAAAAACACGTTTATATTCAACAAGTAAAAGAGATTTTTGCATAAAAACGATTTGAGTTTCACTCACAAGATGACTACATTTCCATCCGAACACTCGACTCCGGACCAAAAACACGGATCAACTACTCCCTCGTTGTCGTTCCAATCCAATAAAGCCCCAAAAGGGTCTCTCACCACGCTCTCCCTGAACCTTAACAATGCCAAACCTGCGTCCAAACACACATATATACACTTTGTCATAAAGCTTTTCCTGTTTCTGTAAAGAAAAACTTATCAGCTTCCGAACTGTACGGACATGCAGAATTCAATGGTTTATACTAAAAATATATGTACCTTCGGTGTTCAGAGACGAACATAGACTCAGATTCTGAATAAACAGTAATAGCACTACAATGAACACTGCCATGCGGATCTTCAACCCTTTAAATCTCCACCGTTCTTCCATCCCAAGACGACCGAACTCAAAAAAAAAATCTCTGAAAACTGAAACACAATAATCCTTCTTTCTCTCTTCTAGTCGTCAAAACCAATATTTACACTACAGAAATAAAATGCAAATAAAAAATATAGAGGGAAAGAGAGAGAGAGAGAGAGAGAGAGTCTCTGCAAGCTACTATATTAGACAATAGACGAGCAAGAAAGAAAGCGCGTACAAATCGGTGATTTTTTTATTTTTATTTTTTAATTGTTTTACTTGTTTTAGTTATTGGCATTAAATGTCCGAAAACTTACCGAAATATCGTAGAGAGGAACACGGAGAGCGGAATATCGGGGAAATGAACTGAGATAGATTCCAAAAAAGCGGCTTGTTAAAAAGTAAAACGTTTCGGTTTAGCCGCGGCGATTTAGTAACTACGTTGGATTTGGTTTTTTTTTTTGGTTTTCCTTTGGGGCTAGCTGAGACTTGTAAGCAAGCTGGCAATTCTTCCTTCATTTATTTATAGCGCCGTCCTATCAATGCCACGTGATATTCACGTGTTCATTACTACTTTTCTTTACCATAAATTCATTCTTCTTATTTACTACTCTCAACTCTCTTTTTTTTTTGCTTTTCTTTTCTTTTTTTCTGATTTATTACATTTTTCTTGTATTCAGACTATTTTCGGGTCTGAAAATCTGAATTCTTCCTTCTTCTTTTTTGGTTGTTGGATAATATTCTTCTTATCTAATACTCTTTCCTCTCTTTTTTTTTTTTTTTTTTTTTCTGGTACATTTTCCTTGTATTTTCCTCTTTTTTTGTTGGAAAACTTTTTGTAAATCTAAATTATAATCCATCGATGCATGAACCATGTGAGGTTTTAGTGAGAGTCCAACTGTAATAACTCATTTGTAGCCGCTTTATATTAATGGTTTGAATCTCATCTCCCCACCCTCACTATCTATTTATCAAAAATAAAAATAAAAACAAATACATGAACCATATAATCTTGCATTTACTCAAAGTTGTTGATGATAAATTTTGATTTCATAAATTTGGCCTCAAGAGGGGAGTGAACGAATGATTCAAATTAATTAATGACCTCAGCTTCATGAATTATTTCCTTATTGATTATGTTACCTTTTTATCTATTCATAAATCATAATATAATAATTAAGGTGTTACGGCTCATTAAGTATATGTTTTGTAATATTTGGCTAGGTAACGAGATGTAAAACTTTGTTTGTTCTTTCTTGTCATCATAGTTTGATTGGCCCCCTTGCAAGTAGAATTTTAATGGTATTATTACAAATCGTAAATCAATAGTTTAGGAGTCAAAGCATGATATTATATTCTACAATACTATTACAGATGTTTTTATATACACCTTTTTTGACTATGCATGCAGTAGTCATACAAGGGCCAATTCCTGATCAAATAAAAGCGGCAACTACAATCTTAACCTTGCAAATGGAAAAATTCTTTTACAATCCCACGCAGTAGCTAGCTTTATATTGAATTGGTCCACTTCCTCTCACTTTATTGGAGGATCCATTCTCCCCCCCCCCCCCCCCCCCAACAAAAAAAATGGAGGATTACAAACATTGAATTTTTTTTTTTAATAAATAGAATTAGTTGAATTCTGACCTGCACAAAATAACCTCATTAAAATACACTGGATCTTAGTTGTTATATTTTATTGAAACCTACGTACAATGATTAACAACAATATTTTATGTATATTAAGGTAGACAACTTATCAAAAAAAAAGAAAAAGTAGACAATAATATTTTGTACCGATTTCGGTTTTGTCTAGTGCGTGAAAATGGGTCCTCCAATACATACACATATATAATGAAAATGAAAGCAATAATATCATACTCCACCGACTTGGATGTGTGCGATGTGGACCGATATATATATATATATTAAACTACACGTTTGATTGAAGATGAAGTATTAGTAAACAAAGTGAAAAGGGGGTGCCCTCAGCCTCATGTATATAATGATAGTTCATGAAATGGGATTGTTGGATGAGAGAGAGTTGTGGCGTGGAAGATAAGTAGCAAGGTTGGAGAGATGGGTATAAGTATAATCATTTAATTAAAGGGGAATACTAACAGATGTCCTTGGGAGAATTAGTTAAGAATCTATTTAAAGAAAGTTTTTATAGGAAAAAATAATTAATTAATGTTTTGACATTTTTTTTTCCATTTTCTACAAAAATAGTGTCAAAACTTTCTTAAAATAAATTGTTAACCAGTGCCCTAAGAACACTCGCTAGTATTACCCTTAATTAAAAGGTGAAAGATTGAAGATGGGATAATGTATGTAACATATCTTCTGTAAAGATGGCCATGGTATATTCTTTTTAATATCTTAACTGTGTTTAAAAATAAATAAATAAATGAATTTGTTAGTTGTTCTTTCCCTGGTGATTATGAAACTGAGTGCTAACATGTTTTGCAAGTTACAATGACTCTAATTGTGCTTTTTGACTCCACTAGCGAAGAAGCTGTCTACTAGTTTCAAAGAGAAGCTCATTAATGAATAATTGGTATTTTCTCACAAAAGATTATCATTCATTTCTATTAAGGCTCCATTTGTTTTCTGCATAAGTCTCCAACAATTATTCCAACAATTATTTCAATAATTAGATATCTGATTTGACCTATGGACGAATACGCAAGCATATAGTTTATGCTTGCTTGATTCGATTTTTTCTTCTTCTTTTTCCAAAAATCAATCTAATTTTTCAAAAATAATAATTAGATTATATATCAAACAAATTGTATGAGATTTGTGAGATCATTTTCTCACAAGAGATAATTAAAATAAACGAAAGTATACAATAGATTATTACTTATGCCTAAATCATTTCTTGTACTGTATTAAAACTTATAAAGGTCTCTTTTTGACGATCCAAGAAATTCCAGTGTCTAAATCTCAATTTCAATAAAATGCAACTAGATCAAGTATGAATTGGCGATCATAACATGTATGACATGAACTTATAGTAGGGTCTTGAAAAACAAGTAATTACTCCTTATCTTTGATTCTTTTTTTAGGGTGAAAATATATTACATGTAAAACATTTCCAACAAAATAGTTTCAGGTGTTTGGTATGGCAAGTAAAAATTTTCAAGTAAATCACCAAAATTAGTGGCTCAGTCACCGGAGTCGCTGTGCTAGAGGTCCAATGACCAGACCCTCGGCAGAGTGGTGTCTCCGGTGACTAGAATGGTGTCTCCAATGACTACCTACACCAGTTGCCAAAGCGGCTACTGGCACCAGTCATTAAAGTAGTGACTCCAACCACCAAACGACTTGACTAGTGATCAGCCACTAAATGGGGAGAGGGGAAGACATTGTGTGTTTTTGTAAAATGTTTTAAAAAATAAATAAAGTTAAAACATTTTACAACTTTTTATAAAATATTTTATGATTAACAAAAAATATTTTTAAAGTTTGACTATATTTTAGTATTTTAAATTTTAAAAAAAAAACTTGAAAATAAGAAAATATTTTCCAAAAAATATTTTACTTTAAAACAAACGGATCGTAATTTGATTTACTTCTTTAAATTTGAGGCCACCTTTAGATTGATATCTTAACTTTCAAAACCTGCAATTTAAACATGGATTATTACAAATGACAATGATGTTAATTTGCCTCTTTCATTATTGATCCGTCACATTTTCACCATAAATCCTGTAATAAACGGAAGAAAATAAACGATTTAGAGGAGAGAAATGGAGAGCAAAGGTAAGATTTTATGTATTTTTATCCTAGTAACCTATGACCTTTTAGTGGCTTCATTTTTACTATTGTGAATTGTGTATTATAAAAAACCCAGTACAGGGTATGTATATATATTCAATGGTTGACCTATAGGGGCCATTGATTATGTCTAAATCAAGATTAAATGAAATGCTATGATTTTAGTCATAATAAAGGGTCATGACTAAGGTATGTTCACAATAAAATATAAAGAGTAGATACTTTAAATCATATAAAACATATTCGCATACACTAACATTCCCCTCAAACTCAACTGAAGGTGGAATCTTGAGTTTGGAATTATAGTCTCATGAAAATAAAAATTCATTGTGAACGATTGGATTGGATGTAGAATGAACTAGAAACAATGTGCAATGAATTGTGCAAATGTTGGCAATGGCAACAAATTAAGACGATCGACGACTGGAGAATAGCTACATCAGCAACCGAATAGTAGCAACCTGGGCAAAAGGACAACTACACTGGTGGCCCAAGGAATATTTGCAAAGGCCAATGCCGTGGTAAAGCACATAAGCAATATAATTTGGCAGATTTCACATTAATTGAACCTAAAAGGAATGAGTGGTGCACCAATTAGTGTGATTTGCGAGTCTCAAATGGAAAAACATACCCCAAAATAAAATTATAAAAAAAAAATAATAATAATTGGAGTAGGAAAGTGCCTTGTCCAGAAAGAGGTAGTTATGAAATATGTCGAGACAGTGGATAGCAATGACTAGTCCAAACTATGGTCAGCAGTGCTAAGTCGAACAATGGTCAGTAGTGATAAAGATGAGTGATGGTCGATGATGGGCTAATTGAACCCTATTGAAGATTAAAAAGTGACCCTCATACTATGTTCAAAATAAATAGAAGAAAATAAATGATTTAGAAAGAAGGAGAAAGAAAAAGTAAAGATTTACATAGTTCGACGACTATGTTCACAACAGAAAACCCTTATAGGTCACATTTTTACTATTTTGAATTATGTATTACAAGAACCCAATATAGGGTATATACTATATATACACACAATAGTTGTCTGATAGAAGCAATTGATTATATTTAAATCAAGAATAATCGATATTCCTTGATTAAAGATTAATAAAGGGCTATGACTATTGACTAAGGTATGTAGTTAGTAAAACATAGAGGGCATATACATTAAGCCATATAAAACATGTGCATATAATAACAAACTCACCTAAAATTGATGTCGTTTTCGTATCTTATGTACAAAATGACTTTTTTGTGTAGGTCAGTGACGAGATTCTAACGAATGTTAATAGAAAGAACACATTAATATCGTTTTAATATTTGATGGTCTAAATTGTAAACTTGCATAATTAATAGACGAATTAACAAGTAACCTCAAACTTAGAAAGTGTAAATAGTATATTTACTTACATTTAAAGGGACTGCATGTGCTTAACTAGTTCATAGTATGTCCTCTTAAAAATACAAAAGTAATTTTCTTTGAGGTATAATTTCATTTTGAGAGCAGAATCATTAAGTGCATAAAAGTGCAAAAGGTTAATCAGGATTTGAAGGGCTAGCTCCCTCCATTGAGGGAAGAAATTCATTGGGTGATCATAACAAGCCATTTGGAATGGATATTGAGTATTGAGTATGACATTAGATATACCAAGAAATTGACAGTCCACCTAACATATGTAGAATAGCACATAGCACACTTTTGTTTACGTACGTTTGGATGGTAATGGGGCAATCATAATATCTTATATATACATGTCTCATTGTTTTTGTATTATAACTTGTAATTGCACGATTCTAAAAAAGAAAAAAAAAAAAAAAAAAAAAAACTTGTAATTGCACGTGGACCCACTGGCACCAAGGCTGAAGTTCATACGGTTGGTCTGGTCAGGAGTCAGGACCACAATATATTCACTTACTCCTGAATTTTTGTAGGTGTTGCTTTTTGAGGGTGGAGTCAGACTCAAGACCTGAAGTGGGGCTCGTTTGGTCCGGCTTGATGAGAAAAGACATGGCAACCTCTCCAGTTCAATAGAAAATGCCGCTTGACCTATTCTGTTTAGTGACATTCAATCATGCTCACCCCACCCCCACTTTACTTCCTTCCTAGCCCAATATTTTAGTGCTTACTTTTTGCTTTTGAAGCTTCTCCCAACTTAAATTGTAGAGCATCATTATTAGTTAGTGTAAAATTTTCATCCATTTTGCAAAAAGAAATCTACTTTTTCTATTTTATATACTTACTTTTACAAAACACATATATCAATTTATCTATTTCTTACATTTATTCAATAAAATATTTACTTCTTTAATTCTCATCTCTCTTATAGATCCAACACAACCCACACACTGTCATTCAATCCAGCCATACAAACTAGAAAAAACAAGCCGATCAAGATCAAAACCCACCAATTGGAACCCAAAGAACAAGCCGATCAACCCAAAGACCCACCGACCCACACCCACAATCAACCAAAAAACTAGAAAAAAAAAAAAAAACCAACAACCAACAACCAACAGATCGGAGCGAGATCAACGCCTCTGGCCTGAGCAAGATTGATGCCTCGCAACATCGCCACCTCCTCGCGACAGCTGCCACCATGCACTCCATCCTCGCCTCTAAGTCCCTCCCCCTCCGCCGAGGTCGAGGAGGAAGGTGGCGCAGGAGATGATAGCGATGGCAAAGGATGTTGCTCCGGCGCAATGGAAGAGGATCAAGAGCTTTTGAGCGATGGAAGAGGATCTAAGATTGAAGAAAAGGATATGAGAGCAATAGCGACAAGGAGAGGGACTGAGATAGAACGAGAGAGAGGTCAAAGTGAGGTGAAGGAGAGAGAAAAAAATCTAAAATATTAGATATAACATATATAGTAACCGTGCATATATGCACAATTACTGTAGCAAATGTGCAAATATGCACACATTTAGAAGCACTGATATGAAGCATTTTTGAGGCAAAATGTGTAAAATTAGTGACTTTTTCTATTATGCAAGACTTTGCATCCACTAATGTGGATGCTCTTAGAGCATCCACAGTAATGGAGTTATTTTTTTAGCTATTTGACACCACCAAAAGTTACTTTATCTATTTTACCTACTCATTTTATAAAACATCCAGCAGCAGTGGATCTATTTTAGCTTTTAGTATAATAAAAAAATATAAATATCACAATAAAATAATATATCTATTACAATAAAATAATATATTCCACCACAGCCACCACCACTTTATACAGCCCATCACCACCACCTCCACCACCACCACCTTGCCCACAGTTTACTCTTATTGCCACCACAACCACCAAAATCAGCCCACAACTACCCAAGAAAATCAACCCATAACCACAAAAATAAAACCCACAAAGTTTCGATTTCTTGGAGAGATAGAGTCCTGTAGACTCAAAGAGACTCTTCTTCAGCTCTTAGCTACCAACACCACCTTCGTACTTGGATCCAGTACTTCGCATCCACTTCTCCAATCGTACACTCTCCTCCTCTGATCACCTGTGTTGACCCCAAGTCCACAGATCTCTCATTTTCTCCATAGATCCGAGGTAAGCTCAATCCCAGTTCCAAAATCTTGAAATCTTCAAAACCCAATTGTGCTTTCTTGTAGAATTCAGAGTAGCAATGGCACCAAGCTAATCGATTTCTCGAAGAAAAGAAAATTCAAATATGAGCTATTTAAACCAGGTTTGGATGGCGACGAGCGTGGCAGTGGCGAGGAAACGAAAATTCTTCTCTGGCACCGGTAGCAACACGTTAGATCTCCGGCCACTTTCAGGAATGATCGGATCGAATCTCCGGCCACTTTCAGGGGATGGGCCGGCAACGGTTGAGCCGGTGATAGTTGAGAGAGAGTTAAGAGTTGAGAGAGAGAGGTGAGAGAGTGGTGACTCAGAGATAAAAAGAAATAGACAAAAAAGAACAAACAAATAATAATTTAAAGGGAGTGAGAATAAAAAAATAACTTTTTTTTTTAGCTTTCAACTACAATGCACAACCATAAATAGTTGTGCACTGTAACAAGAAGGTAAAAATTTTTACCTATGGCACCACAACTATAGCATGAATTTTTGTGTTTTAGTGAAGTTAAAATAGCTATATAGCTACTTAGCTTTATTGCTGCTAATACTCTAAATGATGCAGCCTAATTCTTTTTTTTTTTTAAAGTGGAATGAATTTCATTAAAGTTTAGACAAGTCCACATACAAAGCTTCTAGTGCAGGAGGGGGTGTTTCCTCCAACCATACAACCTCATCAATAGCCCCTCTAGCAAACTTTGCCAAACAGTGAGCCACAACATTGGCTGAACGACTAACCCACCTAACAGACACAACACGTAAGCCTTCGCATAAACACTGGATGTCCTCATACAAGTGTCCCAGACGTGAATTGTTAGGCCGTGATCGCAAGATGGTCATCATGACTGACTTGTTATAGCCCTCGATGAGAAGCTCGATGAAACCTGCATCCACAGCGAACTCCAAAGCTTTGCAGCAAGCCAACACCTCAGCCTCCTCACTGCCCGGAACTGGTGGTCCTCTCACTGCCATGGCTGCCATTACTTCTCCCTCCTCATTGCGAATAACTGCACCAAACCCCGACGCATTTAAATCCTCGAATATGGCTGCGTCAAAATTTAACTTAAAACCATTTCTTGGCGGTGGCCTCCAATGGACATCTCTAATAGCTGATGTTTGTACAGTCAGGTGATGTTGTGCTTCTCTAAACTCCTTCAACATATCTGTCGCTCTCTTATTTAGCCGAGACGGATCTTGCAAGCACTCCCCATGGATAATTGTATTCCGTTAATTCCAAATCAACCAGGCCTGGATGAAGAATAGCTCAAGTTCCTCTATAGTTAGTTTTTCCAGTAACTCCTCCACCAATTGCAGCACATCAAGTTGTCCACCCACGCTCTTCTGCAACCGTCGAGCACACCCCGCCCACACGTCCTGAGCTGCACTATACTCCCACAAAGCATGAATTACTGATTCTGAATCTCTTTTACATAGAGTGCATGTGCCCTCCTCAATAATACATCTTCTAGCAAGCTTCTCCCGAAAGGGCAGAATGTCATGGCAAGCACGCCATGCGAAGATACGGACCTTGCTTGGAATGTGAAGATTCCATATTTTGCTCCACACCGTGCTACAACCCATCGACGAGGAGCTCTCTCCACTTTCATCCTTCTCCCTCTTGAGTTCCCTAGCCAAATGTTACCCTGTCTTTACCGAATATTCCTCCTCTGTTGAGTGCAACCAAAACAGAGCATCCTTCGAATGTCGACAGCTCAGTGGAATCCGAGAGATAGCTTCCACATCTTCTCGGTGAAATCTCAGGTCAAGTATTTGCTTATCCCAAAGCCTGAATGACCAATCAATAAGCTCTGAAACCCGCCATTCCCCTTCTACATCCACCGGTGGGTGCAACACCATATTAGTGGAATAGTTGGGAATCCATTTGTCCTTAAGCACCCGGATTTCTGAGCCATCTCCCACCCTCCAGCAACTACCCTTTTTCAAAATTGGCTGAGCCGCGATGATACTCTTCCACACATAAGAGCTGTTAGGAACATCCTCTGCCTCCAAAAAATTGCACCGTGGAAAATACTTTGCTTTAAAACACCTATAGAGTAATGTCTCCTGCCTGTGCAGCAACCTCCATCCTTGCTTGGCTAGCATTGCCAAATTAAAACATCGAAGGTTCCTAAACCCCATGCCACCTTCCTTCTTTGATTTAGATAGTGAATCCCAGCTCTTCCAATGAATCTTCCTCTCATTTGCCACCTGCCCCCACCAAAATCTTGCACACATGGCATTAAGCTCATCACAAAGCTTCATAGGTAATTAAAACACACCCATAGTATACGTTGGTAGAGATTGTGCAACGACCTTTATCAACACTTCCTTTTCGGCTCTAGATAGCATTATCCCCTTCCATCCTTGTAACTTTTTCCATACTTTATCCTTGAAAGAGGCAAATGCTTGATGTTTTGAGCGACCAATCAATGTTGGCAATCCCAAGTAGGTTTCAAAACGTTCCACTTCTTTAACATTTAGCCGAGCTTTGATCCAATTTCGTTGCCCACCATCCGTGTTGCTACTGAAAAAGATTGATGATTTCTCAAGATTAATGAGCTGCCCAGAAGCCGTGGCATAGAGCTGCAATATATCCACCACTTCTCGAACCTCATCTTGAGTGGCTCGGCAAAAGAGTAGGGAATCATCAGCAAACAACAAATGGGATATGCTAGGGGCTCTCCTACAAATAGAAACTCCATGCAACCTATTTTCCGCCTCAGCTTTTGCAAGTAGTGAAGAGAAACCCTCTGCACATAACAGAAATAGATAAGGAGATAACGGGTCACCTTGCCGGAGCCCCCTGGAAGGAATAATATTACCATAGGATTTTCCATTAATACGAACAGAAAAAGAGGGAGTAGATGCAGCCTAATTCTTGTTAGTCCTGTGCATTTAAATATTCTTCCTAAATATCAAATTAAGTTGGATTCCAGTTGTATAGTTTGTTAGATTAATTAATTAGTACTATTTATTAGATTTCCTTAATTAGTTAATTAATACAAGGGCAAAATTAAATTCTTGTTAACCAAAGCCAAAATTGGTAAAATTATAAAAATGTGGGCTAGAAAGGAAAACTATATAAATCCATGGCAATTCTGGTTTCAAGGATTAACAGTGGTCAATTCCTTTAGCAATGTCAACTGCTAGGATACACAAAATGCCCGTTGTTACCAAACTTGCATGCTCTACAACTTGAAGGCTTCAACTGGACCGACTAAATCTGAAGTCTAAACACGGCCCGTGTCACGTCCTCATAATTTCATTTGTTTAATGCCTAAATTTGAGATGTTCAAATTAATGTATGCTGATGTTGGCTATAATAATCTCCTAGCTAGTATTGGGTTTTGAAAAGGTTGTGTCATCTTGTGCAACTGTAAGCCTAGCTTATAATGCGCAAGGTTGCCATAATTGGTTGTACTAGTCCATTTCAAACACACAATTTCTTTGATCTTTCAGTCTACAATTTGCTAGTTTGGTTAGTTGGAAACCATGTGAATGAGGACCAATTTATATAATGACGTTCTAATAAGTCATAACATCCATCACATGTTTGGGCCTACTCCTTGTAAATATGACAATTCCTGTCGGAAAATCCAGCCTCTAGATTCAAGTGAATTATTGTTTTCCAGCACGAGTGCCGGCCCAAATACATGCTAAGCCTAATTCTACATTGGATTTTTTTTGTGCCAAGACCCAAGATTGGCTGGTCTGTCATATAATCAGCTAGCTAAAAGGTCTATCCAAAGCTTATGCAAAGTTCTAAACGATTAACTTCTCTAATAATAAGAGCTCAACTGCTCAAAACTGTATTAGGTTTGCAATCCATACAGATACAGCTGTTCCCTCTTTCCACAATTTTGTCAATTGGTCTTAATGGAGAGGCTACAATGAACTTTTGGGTGTAAGCTGGACTTATCGTGTTTATAAAGGGCTCCACGGACAGGACAAGATGTCCGAAAGAAATGGTGTCGCACACTTGCACATGTAATATATATGCCCTATAATAGGCCAACCAAGTATTGGAGATTGGAATGAATTGTGTTTTTATTAGTTTTACTTTTTTTTTTTTTTTTTATTAGCCATAACATAAGCATAACAAATAAACAAAGGAACAATGCAAAAGTATAAAACCAAGTGGCAGGAAAGAAGAAATTTTCCAGCTTGCTTGGCCAGCCAATTATGTGCTAATTGGTGAACCTTATAGGTCACTGAATTTAACTTGCTTGCTCAATTCTTTGGCAAAATATAGGTCTTATATATTGGAGTCAATCTCCCGTGACTTTGAACAAGGACGTTCCCTTTACTGCTCACAAAAAGCAGTTCCAAGGGATTTTACCAATCAAAATGCTTAGGTAAAACAAAGTCTACTCTCTAATCTATATATATATATATATATATATATATATATATATAAAAGGTGAAGGAGAGAGAAACTCCAATTGGAATTTTAAATTAGAATTTTAATCTATTGTTGCGTCACTTGTCAATGTAAATATGAAATTGGAGTTTAATTTGTAATTCTGATGTGCTTCTTTTTTTTCATTTTTTTTTTCACACCCGTGTATTTTAGGTTCACCTCTCTTTTCCACACTCACGTATTTTCAAGTTCACCTCCCTTTTCCGGTTCACCTCCCTTTTCCGGTTCACCTCCCTTTTCCACATGAAATTTCAAAAAAATCTCTTGATATCAATGATGCATGTATTTTGGTATTTTTCTATCTTATATAAGAAGAGGTTCTCCAAATATTCCGATTGTACTTGTCTTTACAATTTTCATGGTCTTGGTTTATGCTCTGCAAAACGAATTCCAACCATTCCTAAGGTTTGATTACTGCTTTCTTTCATCTACCTATACTGTCGTTCTTTTTTGTGTAAATTTTTTATTGTTTAATTATATAATTTTGTGGTTTTCCTATAATTGATATTGTATGTTTATTGTCTTTCATCTGCCTATATTTTCTTTCCTTTTTGTCAATAATTTTTATTGTTTAATTATAAAATTGTTTTGTTTTCCTATCAATGATGTTGCATATTTCTTTTATTTTTTATAACACGTTATCAGCACGAGTCTCTACCCAATTTCGAAAGGAAGTTGTAATCTCATTATTCTTCAAATATCAAAAATTATTTATGTAGTTTTCTCAACTCACTGTAAGTTTTCTTTTAAGGAATTAATATTTATCCTATTTTTTTGTCTTTACATTTTATGCTCATAATTTTAGTGATTTTTAATTGATAAATTTTTTTTTATGAGATTCATGTTATTCTATTGTTATGAGATTCACATTTAATTGATTAAAATATTTTGTTAAAAATGGTTTGTGATAAAGCAACTTAATCATAGTTATATGTACCATGAATGAATCAACCTTGAATATATATGTCTATGTAGCATTCTTTCATTAGAATTTTGTATGATAAAAATATTTGTTAAAAAATTACATAATACTAAGTTTTATTTAACATGAATAAACTAAGTCTTTTAAACATGACTAAACTCATGATTAATAAATAAATAAATAAATAAAACAAAACCAACAGTATCACTTAAATAATAATATGCAATATATTTATTGGTTTATTAAATTATATCAATTCTCGTGCGGTAGCATGGGTTACATACTAGTTTGACATAAAAGATACATTTCTCAAATTCTCATGCTTCTTCAATAGAAAAACAAATGTGGTGTCAATTCTAATTTAGCTCTTGATATGCCCAATAGATTACCATGTTTGTTCAAGAAAAATGGTTAGTCTAGCCACATTTAAACTATACCCAAGAGGACTAATCCAGTCATATCTAGTATCAACTATTAACGGTCAACCTAATATATGCTCGATGTGAGATTTAAAACACACTAACCCAACGCACACTCAATTGTCAATCCAACCTCTACTAGGCTAAAATTAAGTCAGCAAGCTCAATTAATTGCAACAAACTTATGCTTGTCCCATTAGTAACAAAGAGCCCAGAAAGGATGAAAACAAGCAAATATGGTTGGGGACACTATTCTTCTGCGAAATGCAAGTAAATTGATCTTGCAAAGCCCATTAAGTGAAAATAATGTTGGTTGAAATTACAATTTCAATTAGGATTTCTATAATCATCTGGATTACTGAATAAATTGTAATATGTGACAGGACTGACGAAATAAACACGGACGAGGAGAGCAACATGGACGAAGGAAGCATCACAGACGAGGAAGCCGATATAGACGAAGTAAAGACAGGCAAGTACACGGGATTATTCAATATCGCCAATAATGTCCCAGCCTGGCAGAACCAGCTGTACAGCCCGTTGGGGATGAATTGAAGCCCTATCATTTAGTAAGGAGCGTTACTAAAAGGGACATTAAAACCGCAATAACTGCCACAACGGCTAGGAGCTGGAGAAGCTTATAAAGCCTTCACAAGCACAAGTCAGGAATAAGAAAAAAAAACAATCCTAAGACACCTTGTTCTAGCCATTTTCTTTTTGCAAAAACCTTACGGAAACTGACTTAAGCATCGGAGGTGTTTTGGCAGGCATCACACCGGTGACCACATTAAGAGACTTCCCCTCTATTCTCGTAGAAGAAAAGCCAGTTTGGTTCCATTTGAAATCTTCCTTCCTCAACTGACGAATTCTTGCTTCACAGTTTGGCGTCGTCTATGGGGAACGTCGCATTTCCATATTCATACTTGGAAAGGTGGTTCCCACCAACTTCTGCATTTAGATGGAATCCAATCAAGATCCCACCACCTTGGCCCAGCAAATCCAAGCTCTTGCGGCCATTGTCGAAGAACTCACCAGACAGAATCAGGATATGAAGATACAACTTCAACAAGTTCAACAAGAAGAGAGTCGATCTAGGGGCGGCCCAGAAGATGAAGGGGATAGTTACAGAAGAGTTAGTACCCCCAAACCACTTACTCCTGACGAAAAAAATTCAAATATTATACGAGAAATAAGGAAAGAAATTGACGAGTTACGAAATGCCATCAAAGAAAAAATGGACCGGAGTGTGGATAGAATGGTAAAGGCCACAGATTCGCCCTTCACTACAGCAGTCCTCAAGCATCCAGTACCGTCCAAATTTCGTTTGCCTCAACTCGAATAGTTCGATGGGTTAAAAGACCCTCAAAATCACCTCAACACATTCAAAACGACGCTAGGCCTCCAACAGCCCCTGACGAGATACTATGTCGTTCATTCCCCACCACTCTTAAAGGAGCAGCTAAGGAATGGTTTGCCAAGCTGCCAACATCGTCAATAGACAACTTTGAACAGTTGAGTGGCGCGTTCTTGCGTCACTTTATTGGGGGACAACGCCCGAAAAGGCCAGCAGATTATTTACTCACCGTCAGATAGGGAGAGAAGGAAACGTTGAGATCATATGTAAAACGTTTTACACAGGAGAATTTGGAGGTAGATGAAGCGGACGATAAAGTGCAGCTGACGGCTTTCAAGGCGGGGTTGAGATCCCGAGAGCTCGTAGCTTCACTTGCAAAGAACCCCCCAAAGACGATGGCAGAGATGCTCTTAAAAGCACAAAAATACATGAATGCCGAAGATGCACTCGCAGCCTTAGGAGACGCAGAGAGGCCGGGAAGCATCGGGACAAGGACAACGAACGTAAAGGACAGAAGAGGGAACGACAAGATCATCGAGCCAGTGACGGTAATAGAAGAAAAGATGATAAAGGTCCTCGAACGGTAAGGTTTACCCCTTTAATTATGCCCGTTGACAAGATTTTGTCGCAGATTAAGGATGAGCACTACTTGAAATGGCCGCGGCCATTGCATTCGTCGCCCAACGTTTGTGACAAAAGCAAATACTGCCGATTCCATAAAGATCACGGTCACTACATGGAGGATTGCTGGGATCTCAAGGAGCAAATTGAGAAGCTGATATGGAAAGAGAAGCTACAGAAGTATGTGAAAAAGGGGGAGTACAGCAGACCCAGGGATGGAAACAAGAACCAGAAAGAATCCTCGTTAAGAAACAACATTCGTGAAGCACAACCGATGCAGGATGTGATCGGGGAGATAGCAACCATCGCAGGAGGGCCCTTAGTTAGAGGATCGTTCAAGTCCCTCAAAAAGGCATGCCAGAGACAAGTGAACAGTGTCTATATGGTACCTCCAGTCAAGCAGAGACGGACAGACCAGGATATGTCCTTCAATGAAGCGGATGCCAGAGGGGTGAAACAACCACACAATGATCCTCTAGTTATAATGTTAACCATAAAAGGGTCCAACACCAAGAAGATCCTCGTGGATAATGGCAGCTCAGTGGACATTATCTACCTCCCTGCTTTCCAGCAACTGAGGCTAGATCCAAAAAGGCTACGCCCTTTTGACTCTTCACTTGTCAGCTTCAGCGGAGACCGAGTATATTCCAAAGACATAGTGACGTTAACAGTTACAATCGGGACCTACCCGAGGCAGTTAACCCGTCAGCTAGATTTCTTAGTGGTAGACTGTCCTTCATCCTATAACGCCATTATTGGGAGGCCAACACTCAACAAATGGAGGGCGGCAACATCTACTTATTGCCTAAAAGTGAAGTTCCCAACGGATAAGGGGGTCAGCGAAGTGAGAGTAGATCAAGTCTTAGCTCGAGAGTGCTACCAGGCCGTGCTAGCTGCAAGAGAAAACTATACATGGACGATAGAAGAGAAAGAAGAAGAAAAGGAAGAAGCACTGGAAATGGTAGAGTTAGCTGACGGAGAAGCAACCAAAACGATGAAGATAGGAAAGAAGCTAAGTCCTGAGATGAAAGCCAAGCTCATCGAATTGCTTAAAGAAAACTTAGATGTCTTCACATGGAGTCACGAGAACATGCCTGGTATATCCCTAGAAGTTATCCAGCACGAGTTAAGAGTAAACCCAGAGAGGAAGCCCGTCCACCAGAGACGTAGAACCTTTGCCCCAGTGCGGGACCAGGCAGTGACGGACGAAGTCACTAAGCTCTTGGCAACGGGTTTCATTCGAGAAGTACACTATCCGGAATGGCTCGCCAACGTCGTTCTAGTGAAAAAGGCGAATGAGACATGGAGAATGTGCGTGGACTTCACGGATTTGAACAAGGCATGCCCGAAGGATAGCTTCCCTCTACCAAGGATAGATTAGTTGGTGGACTTAACAGCTGGAAACAAGTTGCTGACGTTCATGGATGCCTTCTCAGGGTACAACCAGATAAAGATGGCTGAAGACGATCAAGAAAAAACTGCATTCGCCACAAGCCAAGGACTCTACTGCTACAAGGTGATGCCTTTCAGTTTAAAGAATGCAGGAGCCACTTATCAAAGGTTAGTGAACAAGATGTTCATGAGCCAGATTGGCAGGAATATAGAGGTGTACGTGGACGACATGCTCGTCAAGAATCAAGAGTAAAGAGGAACTTTCCCATCTGGAAGATTTGAAGGAGACGTTTGCCACCCTTAGACAGTACCAAATGAAGCTGAACCCAAGCAAGTGTATTTTTGGTGTAGCCTCAGGGAAATTCTTAGGATTCATTATGTCCCATAGAGGGATAGAGGCAAACCCAGAGAAGGTGCAAGCCATAATTAATATGAAGTCACCCAGAATTGTCAAAGAGGTTCAGAAGCTGACAGGAAGAATCGCGGCACTGAACATATTCGTCTCTAGAGCAACGGATAAGTGCCAACCCTTCTTCAGAACCCTGAGGAAGGCCTTCGAATGGAATGACGAATGTGAGGAAGCTTTCCAGGAGCTTAAGTGCTACTTGAGTAATCCACCCCTTCTAAGCCCAGCCAAAGAAAGGGAAACTCTACAATTGTACTTGGCAGTATCAGTCACAGCCGTGAGTGTAGCCCTAGTTTGTGAAGAAGGTAAGAAAAAACTCCCAGTTTATTACGTCAGTCAAGCCTTCCAAGGAGCTGAGTTTAAATACCCGAGGATCGAAAAGATTGTGTTCGCATTAATAATGGCCTCGCGCAAGTTGAGGCAGTACTTCCAAGCGAATCCTATCTTGGTCATGACTGACCAACCTATCAAAAAGTCCATGAACAAACCTGAAGCAGCCAGAAGAATGGTCCAGTGGGCAATTGAGCTTAGCCAATTTGACATCGAGTACCATCCCAGGACAGCTATCAAGGCACAAATCCTGGCAGACTTCGTGGCCGAATTCATCTTTGCATATGAGGATAACCCCACTAGCGACGATGGTCTGTGGACGATACAGACTGACGGTTCTTCAGCTCAAAAGAGGGGCAGAGTAGGGGTTGTCATAACCACCCCTGATGGAGAGATGCTCAAATATGGAGTCTAGTTGCAGTTCCCAGCCACCAACAATGAGGCCGAATAGGAGGGAATACTGACGGGCCTAAGACTCGGAAAAGCTCTTGGAGCCAAGAATCTGCTAGTGCAAAGTGATTCAAAACTGGTGACCAAGCAGATAAGGGGAGAGTATGAGGCGAAAGAAGAAAGAATGCAAAAATACCTCAGGTTGACGAGGTGTCTGACCCAGGAGTTCGATACAGTCAGATTTGAACAAATCCCTCGAAGCCAGAACACTATAGCAGACGAGGTCTCAAAGACGGCATCATCAGAAGAGAAGCCGTCAGAAAGCGGACTAGTAATCGAAGTCCAAAAACACCCCAGCATTGAAGAAGTATCAACGTTCCAGGTCCAAAGTATAAATAGCTGGATTACTCCTATCATGTCTTTTTTGTAGGATGGACACCTCCCTCAGGATGCTAAGGAGGCCAAGAAGGTCAAGAAAAAAGCAGCCAGATTTATGGTCCTAAATGACACCTTATACAAGAGAGGTTTCTCTATACCTTACTTGAAGTGTGTTGATGAAGAGGAAGCCAAATATATCCTGAGGGAAGTCAATGATGGAATTTGTGGGGACCATGCTGGTCCCAGGTCTCTGGTAAGCAAGATCATCCGAACAAGTTATTTTTGGCCTACAATGCAGGTAGGCGCAGTTGAACTCGTCAAGAAATGTGACAAGTGTCAAAGGTTCGGGAACATCCAGCGACTTCCAGCAGAACAACTGATGACAATATCATCCCTGTGGCCATTCGCACAATGGGGAATCGACATCGTCAGCCCATTACCACCAGGTAAAGGTCAGGTAAAGTTTTTACTAGTTGCAATTGATTATTTCATGAAGTGGGTTAAAGCAAAGGCAACGGCAACAATCACCGAAGCGCGAGTCCGAAACTTCGTCTGGAAGAATATAGTTTGCAGGTTCGGGATTCCAATGACGATCGTATCAGACAACGGTCGGCAATTTGACAACTAAGGCTTCAAAGACTTCTGTTCAGGCCTGGGCATCAAAAACCAAGCTGGACGAACCGAACGTTGCTGAAGATCATTAAAACCAAGCTGGACGATGTGAAAGGCACCTGGCTAGAAGAGCTCCCTAATGTCTTGTGGGCCTACAGGACCACAGCAAAAACCCCGACAGGGGAAACCCCTTTTATGCTCACTTATGGCACTGAAGCTGTAATCCCGGTCAAGGTGAAGGCCACCAGCACCAAATGGGAATTATTCCAGGAAGAAAGCAATGACGATCAGCTAAGAATCAACCTAGACTGCCTAGACGAAATAAGAGGCAAAGCTTCCAACAAAATGACGAAGTATCAGCAGAAGATAAAGGAATATTACAACAAGAGGGTAAGGCTCAGACGACTTGAAATAGGTGACCTCATCTTACACAAGGTCAGCACGGCTACAAAAGATTCTGTCCAAGGGAAGCTAGGCCCTACCTGGGAAGGACCTTACCGGGTCGCTCACTACTCCAAACAAGGAAGTTATCATTTGGAAACCCTAGATGGGCAGAAGCTTCCACGACTATGGAACATCGAGCATTTGAAGAAGTACCACCAATAGATGTAACCAGTAAATGTATTTATATTCAAATTAATAAAGAAATTGTTCTACTAATGCTTCTGCGTCCACAGGTTTTGTTAGTCAAAAGCTAAAAAAGACCCCCCACTCTCAGAAAATGGCTAAGTAACAAGATTCCGCCTTGACGGATGTAAGTTACTGACGAATATAAGAGACATCGAATCTCAAAAATGGCCTAGTAACAAGATTCTGCCTTGACGGATGTAAGTTACTGACGAATAAAAGAGACATCGAATCTAGAAAATTGCTAAGTAACAAGATTTCGCTTTGACGGATGTCAGTTACTGACGAATAAAAAAGACATCGACTCTCGAAAATTGCTAAGTAACAAGATTCCGCTTTGACGGATGTAAGTTACTGACAGATACAGGAGACATTGAATATCGAAAACTTTTAAGTAATAAAACGTAGCTTACTAATGAATAAAAAAGTAACAAATGTGCAAACCACATAAAGCAAGCAAGTGCATCTAATTAAAGCCCAAAAACAAAGGGCAAGTTCCACTATTTTTACAACTGAAGACCCATAAACACTGGGCCAAACTGATGTTCTCAAAACAAAAGTTCTTACAAAATTAGGACTAACACACAAAAAAAAAAAGAAAAAAAAAAGAAAAGAAAAGATAAGAAGAAGAAGAGGATTCATAACTAAATATCTCACCTGAACAAGTTTTTGAATATGACGGCTCGCGACACGGTTAAAAGACACTCCAGAGAGTGCCTTCAAGTCTTCTACAACCACGGCCCCATGAGCTCTTTCCACAGCCAACCCCTCGTCATCCCAAATAGTGGACGAACGAGAAGTGACCCTCTCCGTCTCTTTCTCCTTCCCGGAGAAATGCTGTCTTTTAGCAACGGGCGTGGAGAGCTTCTCGACCGAAGTCGACGAGGAAGTTGTCCTCGTCACCTCGGCCTCGGAAGTGATGGGAGTGATCTGTCTAACCGGAAAGGCAGGGGTACCCTTGCCGGTGACCCACTGTCTTTCTCCCCAAGTTTGACAGGGGCTCGCTCTTTTTCGATCTCATTTTTGCGTACATATCTTTGCTAAATTTTGTCATCATCCCTGCAAAGGAAAAAGCGTTCGTCAGAAAGGGAAAGATAAGGAAAAACCGTTACGAACAAGTCTGGCACTTACTATTTTTTTCTTCAATCTCTATGCTTCGGAGAACAAAGGAAGAAGGTTCTGGTCCAAGACAATAAAAAGCCAAAGTCCTGGGATCCACCAGGTCATCCCAATCTTCAACCGTCCGTGCGTACTCTATGGCTTTTTGTACCCTACTCATGTACCTGCTCTTAAGTTTCGATCGCTTCTGAACTGCACGGAAGAAAAAGTGAAAAAGGTTAGCCACAATAACAATACACATAAAAACTGAAGCGACGAGGAAAAGATATTGACGCACCTAATGTCTGGGTTCCCCACCGATGATGCAATCGCGGGAGGTCACCCCAAATCTCACTTGAGGCGGTCTCAAACTCATCCCCAGACACAAAGAAAAATCTTGACTTCCAATACTTGAAAGATGACGGTAAACCCTTGACGATCCTATTTTTCCTCTCCCAGGGTACCAATTCATAACACCCATGTTCCTTTGACGCTTTTAATCGATATAAATGAATAAGGTCATCAATTTTGAGCATATCCCCGTCCACAGCCACCAGCCATATCCCCATACAGCTAATCACGATCCTCTAGGAGTTGGGCATAAAATGCCCTGGAGCGATACCAAAATGGTCAAATAGCTCCATTAGGAAAGGATGGATGGGAACCTCAATCCACAGATGAAGGCCGCCTCATAGAAGCACACCTTCCCTGGGAAGAAGCTACATGCCCGATCGTCCTTACTAGGCAGACGAAACCTCACTTTCTCCGAGAATTGAAATCTGTCCCTAAACCTCCTTAACGTCTCGGCATCTAGACTACAGTCTTCCTGAAGGGCGTAAAAAGCTCTAACTTCACGAAGGGTCGAAACAGCAGTGTCACCCCCCACTGGATCGTCACTAGACGACAGTCCAGTCTCAAGCTCACTAAATCTGACATCAGACATTGCTCTTCGCACTCTTTCCCTATTTCTAAACTAGTCAATTGACTGATGAAGCCAAGGCAGCAAGTCAGCCAACACAACCCCCAAACAGTTGCCCTAAAAAATGAAACCTTCTAGGCGCGAAGAGCTACTTATAAATCCCCCTAAACGCGCAAACAGGAAAGAAATTGGTGGGCAAACTATCCTAACCTCCGAACCATTAACCATGAAAATCTAGGAACAATGTAAGCAGAACAGCCCAAGCTTAAACCCCCATAAAATAAAATAAAATAAAATAAAATAAAAAAAGGGGGAGAGAATAAAGAAACAAACAATCAGAGAAATTACGGGAAGAAGAAGGGAAAAACAGAGCCAAAAGTCGAGAAAATACCTCAGAAGAAAAGTACCACCACACAGAAGCACCACCGCACAATACGCCGGTTCAAAAGGAACAGTCGCCGAAGGGAGTTTTTGCAAAGAAAAGAGAAGAGAGACTCAGAGCAATAAAAGTCTTTTTGAAAAAGCAAAGAACAAAGGAAGACAGATTAAAAGCCAAAATACACAGAAACTGAAAAACAGCGAAAAAAACGAAGAGTCATATGATGGGGGCATTAACTTCACCAACTGAAATATGCCACATGGCCACGGTCAGTATGGTGCCACCACTACACATTTAATATGGCACAAAACTCCAAGAGTCGCTTGCCAACTTTTCACCTTCCACGGTCGTCATGACGTGTCATGACGACCAAGTAATCTAGGGGCAACTAACAGGACTGACGAGATAAACACAGACGAGGAAAGTAACATGGACGAAGGAAGCATCACAGATGAGGGAGCTGATACAGACGAAGTAAAGACAGGCAAGTACTAATGTCCCAGCCTAACAGAACCAGCTGTACAGCCCGTTGGGGATGAATTGAAGCCCTATTATTTAGTAAGGAGCATTACTAAAAGGGACATTAAAACCGCAATAACTGCCACAACGGTTAGGAACTGGAGAAGCTTATAAAGCCTTCACAAGCAAAAGTCAGGGGTAAGAAATAAAAAAAATCCTAAGACACTTTGTTCTAGCCATTTTCTTTTTGCAAAAACCTTACGAAAACTGACTTAAGCATCGGAGGTGTTTTGGCAGGAGCCACACCGGTGACCACATCAAGAGACTTTCCCCTCTATTCTCATAGAAGAAAAGCCGGTTTGGTTCCATCTGAAATCTTCCTTCCTCAACTGACGAATTCTTGCTTCATCAATATGCACTTGTAAAGGAATTATCAAGTAACAAAGTTTGGTAAAAGTATCAATTCATTGACACTATGTCTGTCCACGCTCTTCACGAAGCAAGAAACTTAAAATAGTTGAGAAATATGTTCCCAACATAAATGATATATCTAACACTTCATAAACCAGCCTCAGTACAAAATTTATAAAATAATCCATTACAGCACAAGATAAAATGCATGTAAGGCCTAGCTAAACCTTGAGGTGAAAACAGGGCTTGCCGTCAGGCAAACACTTCTCTCCTTTTCGGCGGTAGAACCTAGCTAAAACTCCTATTCCTCACAACACAGACTACATGGATGAGATTACGAACCAATGTGCAGGGCTAAAATTATCAAAAAGAGAGGAGAATGAAGTGGACCTAGCCCAGCCAGCGAGTGATCAGAGCCATATTTTGCCAGGGAAATTTTGCACAAAGAGATGGGTGAATCTGGAATCTGTGGTGAGAGTACTGAAGACAGTTTGGAAAACAGAACAAAATTTCAAGGTATTCGACATGGGAGACAACAAGGTCCTCTTCCATTTTGGGATGAAGGAAGACTTAGATAGGGTGCTCTTGCTGAGCCCATGGTCTTTTGACAAATATCTTCTGATCCTCCATAAACTCAGAGTCAGTGAAGCGGTGAAAAAAGTCAAGTTCAACAGAGGCTTATTCTAGGTGCAGATTCATGGTCTTCCCACCATGAGTCAAACAAAGGATGCCAGAATACGGATTGGTGGGACTTTGGGGGCGGTGGAAAAGGTAGATGTGGATGAGAAAGGTTTCTGCCTGGGTGGCTTCTTACGCATCAGAGTGTCAATGGACATTTCCTCACCTTTATGCCGAGGTAGGATGGTTCGTCTTGGTGGTTCGTCACTGACATGGGTAGACTTCAAATATGAACGTCTACCAATATTCTGTTACTGGTGCGAAATGGTGGACCACGACGAGAGAGATTGCATGTTGTGGATACACAGTAGTAAGACACTCAAGGCGGAAGAGAAACAATATGGGCCCTGGCTGGGCACAACTCAGGAACACCTTCAAAGACCACAACTAGTCGTTGCAATGAAATGCTATAGGGGTGGGGAAACAACGCGGGAACATGAGGTGGCTCAAGGCGAGGAGGGAGGCCGGACACAGAAGGAGGTAGCGGTGGTAAAGGGAGCCCAAGGCTCAACAAAAGTGACAGCTCGTGAGATTCACGTGAGGGATGACATGGCAAGTTCTGACCCACTAGTGGAGCCCTGTACTTGTCAAATCCCAAAAAATCTTAAACCTGTGAATTTTGAAAAGCAGTTGCGTGAGATTGACAAAGCTATCATGGGAGAAATGTCAGTATTGGAAAACTTCATAGCAGAAGGCAGCATGTTGAATATTTCGGATGAGCTACAGTCGAGGGAGCAGAGAATAAAGGTCAACGAGGAAAGGGATAGGCGGGAAAAAAACTTGGAAAATGGGCTTGGGCTCAAAGTGGACCTGGGCCTCACTTCTGAATTTTCAGGCCTAGACACTTCCAATCCTCAAAAACTTAATCTGGACCAGGCCCATGGAACGATGGATTACTTCTTTGTAATGGCAAGCATCCAAGGCACAATGGGATAATAACATTAGAAAAGAGAAGGGACCTACTCAAAAAAAGAATAAAGTGGGACGTAACTATGTGGGAAAGGAAAATAACGCAGGTAGATCGCGGGGTTAAGTGCATGGGAAGAAAAAAGGTGGTGAAACTCCAATGGACGTGGAAGCAAAGGCAATAAGAGGAAAACGGAAGGAACAAATACCGTTGGAGGAGATTCTAGCTGATGAGGAGTTTAGAAAGAAGCAGAAAATGGAAGGAGAAGTCATAGATATGGGGAAAATCATGGCACAACATCTTGGATCGGCGTTGGCTGCAAGACAGCCACGCCGGGGGCCATGAGTGCGATATGCTGGAACTGTCGAGGGCTTAGGAACCCCTGTACAGTGAATGCCCTCCAGAAGATGGTTTTGGAGGAAAATCCTGCCTTGGTTTTTCTTATGGAAACCAAGTTTGTAGTGTCTGAAATGGCACGTATCAAGCACAAGCTAGATCAGCAACAAAGTCTAGTGGTACCTAGCGTTTGTTGTGGAAGGGGTTTAGCACTTTTATGGAAAAGTTCTATGAAAGTGGATGTTCAAACCTTCTCTTCCCGACATATTGATGCGATTATTACTGAAAAACAAAGTAACAGACAATGGGGGTTCATCGGTTTCTATGGTCATCCTGAAACTAGTAAGCGCGAGGAATTGTGGAGACTATTGGAAGAGTAAAGTAAAAGAAGCAAGTTACCATGGATATGTATAGGTGACTTCAATGAGATAATGTATGCAAGGGAAAAGGAAGGTGGTAATCTACGACCAAAGCGGCAGATGAAGTATTTTTGTGAGGCGGTCAATCGGAGTAACCTAAAAGATATAGGGTATATCAGGTCTGACTTTACCTAGTGCCGGAGACTAGGTACACGAGGATGGGTTAGAGAGAGACTTGACAGAGCCTTGGTGTCCACAAACTGGTCTGCTTTGTTCCCAAATGTGAGGCTACACCACGCGGTAGCTTCCACGTCGGATCACTGCATGCTGGTCCTAAAGACTCCTCAATTTAGACAATGTGGTACTCGACGACAGAAGCTCTTCAGGTTCGAGTCCATATGGCTAAGGGATGAGGGGTGCAAGGAAATAGTGACTGAAGCTTGGGAACACGCACTAAATATGGGGTCACAACACCCGTTCTCTCAATTCATGGAAGAATGTCAAAGGTCCCTGACCTCTTGGAACAAGAATACCTTTGGAAATGTTGGCAGGAAGATAGCAAGCCTTCAGGAAAAGCTACGAGGGCTGGAGGGAAGGAAAGAGAATTTCAAGTTCATGGATGTGATCCATGAAACAAAGTTACAGCTGAACCGAATGTTATCGATGGAAGAGGAAATGTGGCAGCAAAGATTAAGGAATAGCTAGCTGAAAGCAGGGGATCGTAATACCTCCTTTTTTCATACTAAGGCCTCTAACAGACACCAAAGTAACACTATTACAAGGATCAGGGATTCGAATGATGATTGGCAAGAGGAAGAGGAGACAATGGGCAGAATTTTCGTGGAGTATTTTGAACAACTGTTCACCTATTTCCAGTCTGAGGTCAGTGCAAAATTGCTAAAGGCCATCCAGTGTAAGGTGAAAAACAGAATGAATTCCGTTCTCCTACAGGACTTTAGAGCCCAAGAAGTAGAAAAATCATTGAAATAGATGCACCCGCTGAAGGCGCCTGGTCCGGACGGTATGCCCCCTTTATTCTACTAGCACTTTTGGCCTAATGTGAAAGCTATTGTTATACAAACTGTTCTGGACTTTCTTAACCATGGTGTAGCTCCCTCTAATTTCCATGAAACTCATATTGTACTTATCCCTAAGACAAAGAACCTGGAGAGGGTGTCGAATTACAGGCCGATAAGTTTATGTAATGTGGCCTACAAGTTGGCATCCAAGGCAGTGGCAAACCAATTCAAAGGGGTCCTGCAAGACGTTATTTATGAAAACTAAAGCACTTTTGTTTCGGAGAGGCTCATCACCGACAATGTCTTGATGGCTCATGAATTAATGAACCACATCAACAGGAAGAAGAAAGGAAAAAATGGGGAGATGGCCCTAAAGCTAGATATGAGTAAGGCTTATGACCAAGTGGAGAAGGGTTGTCTACAACAAATTATGTCTAAGCTAGGCTTTCATGAGAGGTGGATTAATTTAGTCATGAGGTGTGTATTTCCGGTGACATATGCAGTGCGAAGAAATGGCCAACCTCGCGGCCACATTGTTCCGACAAGAAGGTTACGGCAAGGGGACCCACTTTCCCCCTACCTATTTCTTATTTGTGCAGAAAGGTTGTCTGCGTTGCTGCACAAAGCTGTCCAAAACAAGACCCTCAAAGGGATTGCTGCCTCAGTACGGGGTCCAAAACTTTCACACCTATTTTTTGTGGATGATAGCCTAATATTTAGTAGGGCCACAATCAAGGTAAGTGCAGAAATACAACGTGTCCTTCAAGTATATAAGATTTCCTCTTGCCAACAACTTAACAAGAAGAAGACCTCTTTATTTTTCAGCCATAACACAGATTATGACACAAAGGAGACAATAAAAGCAATATTTGGAGCACAGGTCATCAAGCCACAGGAATCCCACCTAGGTCTGCCTTCGTTGGTGGGAAAATCTAAACGAAACACTTTCGTACAGTTAAAACAAAGGGTGGACAACAAGCTAAAGGGGTGGAAGGAGAAGTTACTATCAAATGCCGACAAGGAAGTACTAATTAAAGTGGTAGCTTAAGCAATGCCATCCTACACGATGTGCTGTTTTAAACTACCTAATACTTTACGCGAGGAGCTGACCGGAATGGTTAGGCAGTTCTGGTGGGGATAAGTATAGGATGAAAAGAAATTGGCCTGGTTAAGTTGGGAGAAAATGTGCCTGCTAAAGGAAAAGGGCGGAATGGGATTCTAGGACTTAAGACTATTCAACCTCGCTCTTTTAGCCAAACAGGGATGGAGACTCTAAACAAACCCGTCCTCCCTCTTCTATAGAGTGTATAAGGCCAAATATTTCCCGAACAGTGAGTTTGTAGAAGCCAGTATAAGGTGCCAACTGTCTTATGCATGGAGGAGTATCATGGCAGCCCAAAACCTAGTGAGACGTGGAATGAGATGGCAAGTGGGAGATGTGAAACGGGTCAATGTCTAGAAGGATAAATGGATTCCTAGTCCAGGTACATACAAGGTGATGACGCTCGAGAAACTTCCGTTGCAAACACAGTGGGTTTGCGACTTTATTGATGAGGATAGTAAGGAATGGAAAAGAGACCTTGTTAGACAATGTTTTTTGCCACAAGATGCAGAGGCAATTCTCTGCATCCCCTTAAGTGTCAATGGGATAGGAGATAAGGTAATATGGGCTAGAAACAAAAATAGAAGGTTTTTAGTCAAGAGTGCATATCGTCTGGCATAAGAAGACTAGGGGGAGTGCAAGTTGTCCGAATGCTCAAATCCTACGACACAGAAACAGACCTGGAGAAGACTATGGTAGATGAATGTGTTGAATAAAGTCAAGCACTTTTCGTGGAAAGCTTGTAGAAACATTCTTGCCACAAAGGAAACTTACAGAGGAGAAATATCACAAAGGATAGCTACTGCGATGCATGTAGAGGGCACGTGGAATCCACATGCCACTTGCTTTGGTTTTGTGGCCACGCAAAGGATGTTTGGTCTTCTTGCAAGCTCTCGTTTCCTTTGAAAATTCAACCCTCGTAGGACTTCATGGATGTCGTATAGCATCTACAAAAGTGGGAGGAGGCCCAGCCTGGTCTTTTAGAGCGTACCTGGTCTTTTAAAGCGTGCTGCTATGATCTGCTAGGGAATTTGGAAAGAGCAAAACATGGTAAAACACGATGGCAGGCACCAGAGTGGCCTGGCAGTGGTGAAGAGCTCACTGCGGTTGTTGGAGGAATTCCAGGCAGCAAATGAACGATCAAGACGTTGTTAAATAGGTCCTTCCACTATCGAGGTGCTACAAGGTAAATGTCGACGGTGTCGTGTTTTCTAAAAGGAAACAAGTCGGCTTGGGTGTGGTTATCCAAGATGATGCGGGACAGGTGACGGCAGCAATCAGTAAGAAGCTGAACACTCCGTTGGGGGCACTGGAGGCAAAGGCTAAAGCTATGGAGATAGGTGTCACCTTTGCCATGGAGGTAAGGGTTTGGGACGTGACTTTTGAGAGTGACTCCCTAGTGGTCTACAATGCAATCCATGGTCTGTCAACAACAGTGCCCTCGGTTCAGAACATTGTAACAGGGATACTCAAACACATTCAAGGTTTTAGCACTTTTGACTTTTCTCATACCAAAGGGCAGGGAAATGTCCTTGCCCATGTAATGGCGCAACATGCAACTAACATGGAGGATTGTGTAGTCTGGTTAGAGGAATGCCCTGGCTTTATTGAGAATGCATGTTTGCATGATGTACTCTCTTTTACCAATTATAAATGAAATATCTTTGAGCTTTCCCATAAAAAAAATGTATGTAAGGCATGTTTGAGTGTCCGTCTTGGCCCGTCTATACTTTTAATTGTGTCACTAGAAACTTTCACTAATAAGGAATCCATATAGCAATTGAAGTAATTTCCATATAGCAATTGTTTTTATCTTAACTTCAATTGATATGACTTACAAGTGGGAAAGGGAGAATTGTCACAATCCATTCTTTATAAGAGCAATTGCATCAGTCAATACAAAATAAAAAAAGTTGCAAATTTTACACAATTTTACACATTTTTGCTCAAATCTACCCACATCAATTTGTCCAAAACACTATTTATATGCAAAATTGCTACAGTAACCATGCATATATGCACGGTAACTATAGCTTTCTATATGATTATTTTAAGTTTTTTTTCTCTCTCCCCTCCCTTGCCTTGTCAAAATCTCTCTCACCCACTCTTCAATGCCAAGAAGAAGAAGAAAAAGAAGCCGACCATCACAACTAACCAACCACCACCACCACCACAACCAACCCATTACAACATCAATTTAATTCAAACATAATCAACCCAAAATTAATGATCATCCCATACCCAACTTTAAATCAACTCAAAATAAAACACAACAAAAAAACCCATTTGCAAAAATATAAATCAACCCAAAACCCAAGCTTGCCACAACCATGAGAGAGAGAGTGTGAGTGTATTGAGGCATGGAAGCTTGGTAGAGAGATTTTTTTTCAAATTTGAAGAGAGCACCAATTTGATAGAGAAAGAGAGGGGGAGAAAGAGAGAATTTTGTTTTAGAAATGAAAAAGAAGAAGAAGAAAGAAAGAATAACAAAAGAAAAAGAAGTAGTAGAAAGAAAGATGTTGAAGAAGAAAAATGTAGAAGAAGAAAGAAGGAGAAGAAGAAAGCAGCAAGTAGAAAGAAGAATGATAAAAAAGAGAGAGAGAGAGAGTGTTTCAAAGAAGTGAGATAATGGGTAAGGGAAATAAAAAATATGTGAAAAAGTATTATTTTAATAAAAGATTGTGTATTATAGATAATCTGATGTGAGTGTTTTTGCAAATTGATCATGTAAAATAGAAAAAGTATGTTTTTATTGTAAAATAGAAGGAAACTTTTGCACATGCTAATGCCAATGCTCTAAGAACCAAACAATGTCATGGAAATAAAAATCTTTAAATATTTTTGAATGTATATTGTTTTATATAGGAAAAATAGAATCTTAACTTATTACAGTCCCTCTATAAGAGCATTACCATTAAGTGTGTCAAATGCCAAATATTTGGCATTTGACACACCAAACACCGATATTCATACCTCATGAGATGTTCCAAATCTCAATTTTTTTTGCAACATGCTACAATGCAGTTCCATAAATGAAAGCCCACCGTAGCATGTTGCAAAATATTTTATCATTTGTTTATTTCTTCTCTCTTTCTGTCACTCTCTCTCTCCTCCCTACTCAAGAAAGTTTCTCAAGATCATTCTCTAATCCTCACCGCCTCACTCTCGAGTCCTTGTCGCCGATCTTGCTGCCTCACTTTCGACAGCGATGTGTGGGTTCAGATGGTGTTGGCTAAGTTCAATTCCAATGGTGATGGGTGGGTTTGGATGGGCAGATCGATGGTGGGTGGATTAGGCTATAGGTTCAGTTATGACGGTGATGAGTGGGTTCGAATGGGCAGATCAGTGGTGGGTGGGTTAGGCTGTAGGTGGATTAGGTTGTGGATTTTGATGGATGGGTCAGCAGTGGGTGGGTTTTAGTGGGTCTCCAATGAAACCCAGGCCGGACCATCAAGTTAGGCCGATTGTTATCGCATTGGTTTCTTTTCTTTTCCTTTTTTTCCTTTTTTTCCTTTTTTTTGTGATTTGATGGTGGATTTGGCAGTAGGCTGTGGGTCGACGTTTTGAATCGACATTTTATTTTTAATTTGATGGTTTTGGATTTTTAATTTGTGAAAGGATTCCGGCAGTGGTGGATGTGAGTTTGTGGCGTTGGTGGCTGTGGATTTGTTGTGGGTATAAGTTTGGTAATAGGTTTGTACCGATAGTGGCTGATGGTTTTGTTGTTACGGCAGTGGTTGTTGTTGGTGGTCGTTGTTGCGGTAGTAGTTGTTGTTGTTGTTGTTGTTGTTTCTAAGGAGTTAATTTATAGAATTGAAGAATAAAACATGTGATGAATGTGATATTGTAAAATGATGTGGTAAAATAATAAAGTAGGCTTTTGGCGTGTTAAAATGGCATTTTCTATAAAACAGCTGATAGGAATGCTCTAATAATTACTATTTGATAGGGAATATTTTCACCAGTTACAAAACATTTTCCAACACCTTAGAATCTTCAGTCACCAAAAGCATCATGAGCTTACCAAAAGTATCATCGATCACAAAGGAAACGTGACACTATGTGATGCACTCCGCCCTGATGGTCATCACATATCAATGAGTCATCAAGTACTAAGAGGTTGTTAAGTACCATCCCTAACACTGCGAGACACCTTCCACCCTGAAAGTCGTCATGCATCAATGGGTAGTTAGGTACCAAGGGGTCGTCAGGGACCAAGAGGTCATCAGGTACCCTCACTGACACCATGCGACAATTTCTGCCGTAATGGTCGTCATGTATCAATGGTCATCAAGTACCAAGGGGTCGTCAAGGACCCAAGGGTCGTCAATTACCTTCCTCGACACCGTGCTACACGCTCCGCCTTGACGATCGTCACTTATCAAGAGTTCGTCAAATACCCAATGGTTGTCAAGTACCTTTCCTAACACCGCGTGACGCCTTCCATCTTAACGGTTATCACTTATCAATAGATTGTAAGGTACCAAGAGGTAGTCAGGTACCCAACGATCATCATGTACCTTCCTTAACACCACGTGGTACGCTTCGCCTTGACGGTCGTCACATATCAATTGGTCGTCAAGTACGAAGGGGTCGTTAGGGGCCCAGCAGTCGTTAGGAACCTTCCTTGACACCGCTCGACACGCTTCGCCTTGACGGTCATTACATATCAAGAGATCGTCAAGTACCTTACTCATCGACGCTAACTTATCTAAATCGATGAGACAGTTTTGGCAAACGATCCACTATACTCGTCCAATCAACAAACCAACTTGCACACTAATAAGGGTATTTTCGTCCAAAAAAATCTATCGTCCACTTTGACCCATCAGGATGGAATTTGCCGCCACTGACCCGTCAAGGTTTGTGCCTCTTCTAGTAGGACCTGGCTAATAAGGGTGTTCTCGTTAATTAGATTCAAGGCACAACACACAAGGAAGGCAACGATTCCTCCCGACCCTTCTACTTCCCATTAGCAGACGGGGATCAAAGCAACGACACCATGAAGGCTGACGGCCCCGCAGCACCTAGTGGGCATCCGCTTAAGACGACAGGTACCCTTAAGAGAAGAGACCGACAGGTACGAAGAAGCCAACGGGTTCGAAAAGGCTGATAGATTCAACATAGGCTAAACTTGATCCCCACAAATGTCTATACAAGGAAACATCTTGTTCCCCACGATTGACCTTAATCAAAGGAATCTCTTCAAGGAAAAGATCCCACAAAATATGTGTATTAATGAGGACCTTCCCTGTAAGGAAAGACCTTCCTCACTAAGAAATGAAAGTCAGCTCTACACTGCTATAAAAACCTCAAAGCCCTTATAAATCAAAGTACGCACAATTTCTCTGAAGCTCATACTCTCTAGTATTGTTTGAGCTCTCTTTTGATTTAACCTTCGAAGGGTCTTTGGCCGATACCCCATTGGTGCCCTTTGATTGGTTTTTCTCTTTTCTTATTCTTCAGGTGTAACCATTGAGACGTGTGTGGACGATCAACTCACTAACGATTTTTGTGCATCACCAATTAGCGCCGTCTGTGGGGACCGAGTTATCAGCCATATTACCGCTTCTTAGACAAAGAGTTACATGGTCCAAACAATCAATGGCTACCATCAACCAAGAGACCGAAAACTTGCCCTACGCCTTAGAGAGGCAAGTGCAAACGCTCGCCACGGCGGTTGAACGACTCACCCAACAAGAACATGAGCTAGAACGAAAGTTAGGCCAACAAAACGAATAGCATCTGAACCATCAAAATGACGAATAGGGCAATGGTGAACGTAACAACAACCATCCCCCAATGGACGATAAAAAAAAAAAGGACGACTAGGATGAAAGCATCAAATGGACCGACGAATGCCAAAGAGCATTTAAGGAAGTAAAGGCGTACATTGCATCTCCACCATTCCTCAATCCATCCAAACTTGATGAAGAGCTTTCCCTCTACTTGGCGGTACCCTCGCCGGTTGTTAGTTCAGCTCTCATCCAAAAAGAAGATCGTGTGTAATTATCCGTATGCTACACCAGCCGAGCACTTAGGAAAGTGAAAGACAGATATCCCCCCATGGAGAAGTTAGCCTTTGTAGCCCATAAGCTTAAGCCATACTTCCAAGCGAACACCATATTAGTCCAAATGAACAAACCCCTTAGCCCAAGCATTAGCTGACTTCATCACAGAATTTATGACAAACAAAGCGGAAGGCTAGGGGGTAGTCCCATGGACGGTCTAAACGAACGAATCATCCAACAAACATGCTAGAGGGATCAGAGTAGTCCTACAATCTCTAGAAAGGGACATCATAGAGTGCCCCATCTGACTCTAGTCCCGACGACCAATAATGAAGCTGAGTACAAAACTATAATAATGAGACTCGACTTAGCCAAAGTAGCTAGGGCCTCATCAATTGTCATCCATAGCGACTCCCAAGTTGTCATTAGGCATATCAATGGAGACTACTAAGCCAAGGGAGAGTGGATGAAGAAGTACCTTAGCCTTGTCAAGAGACGGACAAATCAAAATTTTGCAGTAGAATTAGTACAAGTCCCAAGGGAAGAAAAAGAATATGTTAATCAATTGGCCAAGGTCGCATCTATCGAACACATGACTATCGATCGGCAAGTACTACTCTTCACCCGACACTCCCCTACCACTGAGGAATTGAAAATACATGTGACACCAACAGGTATTGGTTGGATGATTCCCATCACCTCCTACCTTAAGAATAGGATGCTTATAGAGGACCACAATGTGTCCCAAAGGTTGAAAGTTCAAGCATCGCGCTTTGTGTTGATGGGAAAGGTTTTTCCTGACCATACCTAAGATGTTTAATCCCCGACGAAGCAGACTACACTATGAAGGAAGTCCATGAAGAAGTTTGTGGAAACCACTCGACGGCGCGATTGTTGGTCCACAAGCATGTACGACCTGGGTACCATTGGCCTACCATACAGAAGGATGCCAATCCTATGTAAAAGCATGCGACAAATGCCAACTCTTCAGCAAGACCTTATGGCTAAACACTGCGAAAGGAAGTCAACGGGCACCTAATCCTCATCCCAACGGGATGGATCGACAACCAAGAATGCCCATGGACACCTAATTCTCATCCTTATGGGAGGGATCGACAACCAAGGATATGGACGATCAAGAATGCCAACGGCACATGATCTTCATCCGAAACTAAGTCCTACCTACAAAAAGGACTAACGATTAAGGATGTCTACGACACCTGATCCTCATTCGAAACTAAGTCCAACCTATGAGATGGACCGATGATCAAGGATGTCTGCGGCACTTGATCCTCATCCAAAACTAAGTCCTACCTACAGGAGGGACCGACGATCAAGGATGCCTACAGGCACCTAATCCTCATCCAAAACTAAGTCCTGCCTACGGGATGGACCAACGATCAAGGATGTCTATGGCACTTGATCCTCATCCAAAACTAAGTCCTACCTACGGGATGGACCGATGATCAAGTATGCCTACAGGCACCTGTTCCTTATCCAAAACTAAGTCCTACCTATGGGATAGACCGACGATCAAGGATGCCAACTGAACCTAATCCTCATCCAAATTTAAGTCCTACCTACGGGATGGACCAATGATCAAGGATGTCAACGGCACTTGATCCTCATCCAAAACTAAGTCCTGCCTATAGGATGGATCGACGATCAAGGATGCCTATGGGCACCTATTCCTCATCCAAAACTAAGTCCTACCTATGGGATGGACCGACGATCAAGGATGCCAACAAGCACCTAATCCTCATCCTTACTAGATTGATCAACATTCTAAAATGCCGACGAGCACCAGATCCTCATAGCAAGCTAAGTCCTACCTATAAGTGGACAAACGACCAAAGTCACCTATGGGTGGATGGAAGAACCAAGCCACCCACGAATGCCTTGGTCAAAAGTCTAAGTCTTCCTACCTACGGGTGGATGGACGGACAAACGGACGATCTAAGTCACCCACAAGTGTCTTGGTCAAAAATTTAAGTCCTCCTACCTACAGGTAGACAGACGAACCAAGCCACCAACAAGTGCCTTGGTCAAAAGTCTAAGTATTCCTACCTACGGGTGGACGGACAAACTAAAGTCACCCACAAGTGCCTTGGTCAAAAGTCTAAGTCGTCCTACATACGGGTGAACGGACGAACTAAGTCACCCACAAGTGCCTTGGTCAAAAATTTAAGTCCTCCTACCTACGGGTGGACAAATGAACCAAGCCACCAACGAGTGCCTTGGTTAATAAGTCATCCTACCTACGAGTGGACAAACAAACTAAGCCACCCACGAGTGCCTTGGTCAGAAATTTAAGTCCTCCTACCCACGGGTGGACGGACGAACCAAGCCACCCACGACTGCCTTGGTCAAAAATTTAAGTCCTCCTACCTATGGGTGGATGAACAAACTAAGTCACCAGCAAGTGCCTTGGTCAAAAATTTAAGTACTCCTACCTACAGGTGGACGGAGGAACCAAGCCACTAACAAGTGTCTTGGTCAAACGTCTAAGTCTTCCTACCTACGAGTGGACGGACGAACTAAGCCACCCATGAGTGCCTTGGTCAAAAGTATAAGTCTTCCTACCTACGGGTGGACGGATAAACTAAGTAACTCACGAGTGCCTTAGTCAAAATTTTAAGTCTTCCTACCTACGGGCGGATGGGAAAATCGAGCCACCCATGAGTGCCTTAGTAAAAATATGTCTTCCTACCTACGAAAGGATGAACCAACCAAGCTACTCACGAGTGCCTTGGTAAAAAATTTTGAAATCCTCCTACCCATGGGTGGACGGATGAACCAAGCCACTCACGAGTGCCTTGGTAAAAACGTCTTTCTACCTACGAGAGGATGAACCAACCAAGCTACTCACGAGTGCCTTTGAAAAAAGTTTTAAATCCTCCTACACACGAGTGGACAGACGAACCAAGTCACCCATGAGTGCCTTGGTAAAAAAGCTAATTCTTCCTACCTATGGGAGGACGGATAAACCAAGCCATTTATAAGTGCCTTAGTAAAAAATTTTAAGTTTGACCTATAGGTGGACGGATGAACCCGATCCACCCATAAGTGCCTTGGTAAAAGATCTAAGTCTTCCTAACTACTAAAGGACAGATGAACCAAACCATTCACAAATGCCTTGGTAAAAAATTTAAGTCCTCTTACCTACGGGTGGACAGACGAACTAACCCACTAACGAGTACCTTGGTAAAAGATCTAAATCTTCCTATCTACAGGGTGACGGATGATCTAAGTTACCAAGGTGACGAACGATCCAAGTGATCCTCCAAAGAGGATTGAATCAAATAGAAATGATTGAACCAAGTCACCAAATGCATCATAAGCTTACCAAAAGTATTGTCAGTCACAAAGGAAACATGAGACTGTGTGACACTTTCTGCCCTGACGGTCATCACGTATCAATGGATCATGAAGTACTAAGAGGTCGTCAAGTACCTTCCCTGACACTGCACGACACCTTCCTCCCTGACAGTCGTCATGTATCAATGGGTCATTAGGTACCAAGAAGTCATCAGGGACCAAAAGTTCGTTAAGTACCCTCCCTGACATCGTGCAACACTTTCTGCCTTGACGGTCATCATGTATCAATGGGTCATCAGGTACCAAGGGGTCGTTAGGGACACAAGGGTCATCAGGTACCTTCCCTAACATCGCACGATGCCTTCCGCCCTAACAGTCTCCATCTATCAATGGGTCGTTAGGTACCAAGGGATCGTCAAGGACCTAGCGGTAGTTAGGTACCTTCCCTGACACCACACAACACCATCTGCCTTGACCATCGTCATGTATCAATGGGTCATCAGGTACCAAGAGGTTCTCAGGGACCTAGTGGTCGCCAGGTACCTTCCCTGACACCATGTGACAGCTTCTGCCCTGATAATCTCCATGTATCAATGGGTCATCAGGTACCAAGGGGTCGTCAAGGACCTAGGGGTTGTTAGGTACCTTCCTTGACACCGTGCGACACGTTCCGCCCTGACGATCGTCACTTATCAAGAGGTCGTCAAGTACATTCCCTAACACCACGTGACACGCTCCACCCTAACCGTCGTCATGTATCAATGGGTTGTCAGGTACTTAGGGGTCATCAGGGACCTAGCGTCGTCAGGTACCTTCCTTGACACCACACAACACCATCCACCTTGACAGTCGTCATGTATCAATTGGTCGTCAGGTACCACGGGGTCCTCAAGGACCTAGGGGTCGTCAAGTACCTTCCCTGACACCACGCGAGACACTCTGCCCTGATGGTCATCACTTATCAAGAGGTCATCAGGTACCTTCCTTGACACCGCGTAACACCTTCCTCCCTGATGGTCATCATGTATCAATGGGTCGTCAAGTACTAAGGGGTCGTTAGGGACCCAGTGGTCGGCAGATACCTTTCCTGACACCGCGTGACACGCTCCACCCTAACATTCATCACTTATCAATAGATCGTTAGGTACCAAGAAGTCGTCAGGTACCCAACGGGTACGAAAAGGCCAACAAGTTCAAAGAGGCCGACAGATTCAGCATAGGCTAAACTTAATCCCCACGAATGTCTATACAGGGAAACATCTTATTCCCCACGATTGACCTTAATCAAAGGAATCTCTTCAAGAAAAAGATCCCATAAAATACGTGCATTAATGAGGATCTTCCCTACAAGAAAAAACCTTCCCCACTAAGAAACGAATGTCAACTCTACACTACTATAAAAACCTCAAAGCCCTCACCAATGAAGGTGCGCACAATTTCTCTAAAGCTCATAATTTCTAGTATTGTTGTAGCTCTCTTCTAACTTAACCTTCGTAGTGTCTTTGGCCGGTACCCCACTGGTGCTCTTTGATTGGTTTTTCTCTTTTTTTGTTCTTCAGGTGCATCCATTGACACATTTGTAGACAATCAACTCACTGACGATTTTTGTGCATCATCAATATTTATCTTTAAGTCAATTTGATAATTAATAAACAATAAACTTTACACACATTCTCAAAAAATAATAATAATAATAATAATAAACAATAAACTTTACACCAAAACATGCTATTACACTTTCTACCTGCTCCAAAAATAAATAAATAAAAGAATAGTGGTTTGCAACAAGTAGTACCATCATACAAGTTACAACATCCTAATGAGCGTGGGCCTTTCGTGATGGACCTACGACTAAAGTAATATTCTAACATTGTCATTTAGAAATTTCTTCAACAAGCCAGTTCTTTGCTTTCTCCAATCTTCATGGCCCGATAAGCCACAAGCAAAGGAAGAATATGAGCAAGACTGAGCAGCGTGGTCGGCTCTTGGCCTAGGCCTATACCCCAAAATTTTATAAAAGGAAATTGAACAAAAGTTATAGGGTGTTTTTTTTTTTTTTAATAGGGAAAATATGTAAGTGGATATTTCATTATTTCTCCCAACTCCAAGAAGACCTCAAAAATACTAGACCAATAAAACCCAACCCATTTGAAATTCTAAATTGTTTCACCAAAAAGGAATTGTTATAAGTGTGTAGATTAAGTGAATTAGCTGTCAATTGTAACAAATATGTTAACAAAACCTAAATGTATAAGCTTAATTAGTAATTTTGCATCTCAAAAAGTAAAAAGATGGGTTTTAAAACAAATATAGATATATATATATATGTAAATAAATTTTATTTAATTGATATTTAAATATTTTATGAAAAAACTATTTAAAATTATCGTCTAGGTCTCAAACTTTATTGAGTTGGCCCTGCAAAGCAATACTAGGGTGTTGTTCAAACTTGTTGGATTTGGGCCTTAAAGATCCTCTTGTTTGATATTGGTCTTGGATATCGTTGATCCCTTTTCATCCCTTCAATAGTTCAATAACCTCTCAAAATATTTGTCCATATTTTTCAAAAAACCTAGTGAAGCTTATTGTTGGAATAACAAAGTTTAGGTACTATACATTAAGTTCTCCAATTAAATTTCAACACATTTTATATTGATCAATACAAAACAAAATTTATTATTTTTCCCAAGTACAATTAAATTCAATCTAGTTATATATTTGAATTTTATTGGAGAACCTAATGTACTACACTTGAAATGCTTCTTACTTTGAGATGGAATTTCCACTTCACCTCTTTCTTTTCCATGCTTACCAACTAAATAATAAGAGTTTTTTGTTAAAAAAAAACTACATAATAAGAGTGATGCTCGGGAAATAAAAATTTTACATTACAAAAAATTCCTAGAAACTGTCATGGTACCATTCACACAGAAAAAAAGAAAAAAAAATTATGACATTCATTTGTTATGCTAGTGAAATCCATTAATTACATTTATTGAACTATCAATTTGTATTCCATTTTTAGTAAAATTTTAAATTTGTAGAAACTTTAGTAATAAATATGTAGGGGTGTGTGCAGTTTAGTCAGTGTGGTTTTTACCCAAATTCATCACCGAACCAATAGAGATCAGTTTTCTTATTATTTGAACTAATGCACACTGCCTAAGGTCGGTTTTCCAATCTATAGCAGTGTGTTTTTTTACGGTCGATTTAATCGGTTTGATCGGTTTGAAATATTAACATCCCTATTCAATTTCTTTTACATAGAAAGATAAGAACATAAAATAACAAGGAATTCATTATATTATTCTCAATATAAATATAAAATAAAAGCTAATTATATATATAAACACACAATTAATGCAGTTGTTACTGAATATTAAAATCAAAACACGAAATATAGTGAGCGATTACCTCTCAGTGAAGGATTGAAAGAGAGAACTCTCTCAATCTCTGTCTCCCTCAAAAATAAAAATGCTGGAAAAAATGAAAAAGAAAAAGAAGAGGTTAGTATTTAGTAGACTATGACACACTGAGTCACTAATTGAAGCTAGGCCTGTTTAGATTATGCCTGCAGCCGACAAAACTAGTCTACACCGATCGGAACCGCACTCATTTGAGCTTTACTAGAGGTGAATGGCGCAGTGGTCGGAGATGATTTGCAAGTACCAATGACAATTGGTGCGACGAGCGGTTGTGGGTTTTGCATTCCGATGTATAACTAAACTGACTACCATGTGTGTGTGTGTGTGTGTAGTTTAACATATACATATACATATATGTATATGTAATCATGTTTGAATTTTAAAATAAAAGAAATTTCTAAAGAGAGAGATAGAGAGTACTAGTACAATAGAGAAGAAAGGCATGAAAGCGAGACTTATCAGAGGTGTGAAAGTGAGAAAGGAGAAGGAAGGAAGAAGATAAAAAAGTAGGGTTAAGTTTAGTGATTTAAAATGACATCGTTCCATTAAAAAAAATTATCTAGTTCAAAATGACGTCGCTTTGGAACTAATATTAATTTTAATAATAAGTTCAAAACGACGTCGTTTTAGTTATAACTTAGGTTAAATTACTGAATCTCTTTTAAATTTTGTCTTCTCTTATCTCTCGTCCGCCTCTCCTCATTTCCCCTCTCTCTTTCTCTATCATTCCTCAGCCCCTACCTTCACCACCATCGTCCATTGGATGACACTGTTTCAAGGTTTCCCCTCTCATCTCTCCTCTTTGTCACAACTATTATCTAGAAATTTCAAGAGAATGTTTTGATGCTTAATACCTAGCTACTATGGTTCTCATTTCTATGCTTTCTTCTAGGTATGAAAATTTATATAATGCTCAATATATACATGCTTCTCCTTGCAATGCTTTTTAGAAAGATGGAGAATTTGTTTAAAATTTTTGTGAAAGATTTTGAACAAGTTGGTCTGTTTGGTTTTTTCTTTTCTTTTTTTGAATATTTGGTTTGTTTGATTTTTCTTTGTCGAATGCGTGATGATACTTTTTCTTAAAATTATTTGCTTGTTTTATTTTTGCACCGAATTAACCACACCGCCCCGCTATGGTTTGGTGTAGACCGGTTTTTACCCTTCACATGTGAGGTGTGGTCAAGCATAAGGGGAAACCACGCCCTATAGGTGTGGTGCAAAATCTCCTCCAAATACCGGCCGCACCACATCATGTACAAGTCTAATTGAAGCTAGCTCATGCAATGCAACTATGCAAGTAAGTTACTTAAAGACTAAAGTGGGAGCAGGCAGACAATGAGACAACAAGACATGAAACATGATGGAGGTGGGACTTGAAGTTGAAGTAACAATGTAACACTCCAAACTAAATATAACATTAAAAGACCTGAAGTAGCCGTATAAATAAACAAGTGTCGATCATCCATTTCATCCATAGTATAAACTTAGTTTGGAACCAAAGAGAGAGAAAGAGAGCTTTAAGGCCGAGAGGTGAGAGAGGAGAGGGGCTTACCGGTGGTTTGCCTTGGATTGAGCAAAGTGACTAGCGGCAATTGCTTGACTGGTTAGTGGTGAGATGTCTGCTGATGAGACTTGAGAGGCAGACTGTAGAGGTTAGCCGAACTGAGAGGTGAGAGCAAGAAAGAGAGTTAAGGGTCGTATGAGAGAATAGAATAAATTCATACTAGAGCAGAAATGGCACCGTTTTGCTTTTTTTTTTTTTAATAACACCCAATACGACGACTTTTTTTATTAAAAAAAATTAAAAGAAATCCCTAGTAAAATGACATCATATCCAAACCTTTTAAATTATTATGCAAGTATCGGTTCAGTTCAGCTCTATCTCGGTTTTGGACTTTAACTCTAATGACTGCACCACACCAGCATCGGAAATCCCTTTATGCTTCGCTCGCCGACATCAACTCAGTTGGTCACTTACAGTGGTGGTATAGGATGATTGGCACTGGTCGGTTGGTTCAGTGACGGCAAGCTTCTACTCACCCCTAATAAATAGTACACGAGTTTTTTTTAAACCACATGTTATTATAGAATTTTGGAAAATGCTAAAAGTATTACAAATTTTCTACATAATTTACAAAACTTAATGTGGTTATGAATGTGGTTAGTGGGCCTTAACCGTGTAATAAATGAATGTTTTGTTTTATTTTATTTTTTTGTGATTGATGACACATCAATTTGTAAGTTTTAAGTAGTAAAAATTGTAATATCTTAAATGTTAAGGCCATTTTTTTATGTAATTAACTAATCTTTTGACAAAGCGCATTTTACTTGTAATTAGGTAGATCTAAAATGGATTTAATGTATCGAAGAGTATGTTGTCCAAACATATCAAGTGCTATTATTAAAGACATGAAGGTTGATCCAAAAAAAAAAAGTGAAGAAAGACTGTTTCATTAAGTCTCAACACGAGCTCGACACTAGCTGCTATTGAAGATTAATGAAAAAGCTCGACACAAGCTCGATTTATCGAGAACTACAATTTCAGATTTCTAAGATCTGAATTTCATCCTATGATAACTTGAATTATTAGAGTTTCTCTTCTTACAACCCTAGTCATATATAAAGCTTATTTTAAACGTCATTATACACGAAAACAAAGACCTAAAACTCATATACTTTGTGAGAAGCTACTGCGTTTGTACGCCTTAGGGTTTTATAACCAAGTACTTCCTGATCTTCATTGTTTATGAAGTGAAGAACTTTGCAACCAATAGCAATCAATCAAGTTGCTAGAGTTACTCATGTACTGAGATCTATGCAAAGGAGTTAGTCACAGATTGGAGATTTGTGCAACAAAGGAAAGAAGCCTACTACAAGATCAAGTCTAATTAGGTATTGAAGCAAAGGTTCAATTGTAGGTTGGTATTTTGGGATAGGGTAAGGAAGTATTAAGATTCCTTATATGTGTAACCGCTAGATTATTGATTAATAGATCCTTGGAAATAGTGACTTTAAATTCACTCGATAGGGTTTTTACCTTGCAAGAGGTTTTTCCTATTTGTCAACAAATCACCGTGTCAATTTAATTTTCTCTACATTTAGTTTATTTGGTGATTTGTTGGTGCCTCCACAATTTGCATGTAATTTGACATAATTAATCGACTTAGATAATTGATCTAATTAACTGGGGTCAACCTATTTTAACCCAACATCAAGCATCACTCTATGATTTTGGGTATTCTTCTAATTGGATGAGGCCTTTGATGAAAAATATTTGATTTGATTTTGGCTCAATAAGCAAGGGCAGCTTTTGCCTTAGATGAGTTAGGCGACCACCTAAGTCTCCCAAATTTTAAGCAATTATGTTAGTTCTTTGATTCCAAAAAAGAATATTTATTTTTTTAAATTGAATAAATCAAAACTCCAATTAAAGCCAAAAAATAAGAAACAAAAACGTCAAAGAAAAAAAAATGGGAAAGAAGGCCCCAATCCTTGTTTTTTGAGAAGGAAGATGGCCTCAATCTAAGAGTAATAAATTATATCCAATATATATATGAGCTTAAATTCAGTCAGGATTTGGCGTAAACCCAAGTGTTTACGCCCTCCAATGAGCTAGTGCCACATCATTATTTTACCAAAATATGAATACAACTCACGCACAATAACAACTTACAATATTAGTTTCAAAACAAAATCAAAACTCAACCTTCCTCCTCACATTCAAATCAAACCTCCATAGCTCCACCCCACCCCACCACACACGCCGCAACAAAAGCCAACAGAGTCACATCTGGAGTAAAAAAAAAAAAAACACCGGAGCCGCCACTCCACTGAGTGTAATTTACAAACAAAAATAAGAAAAGCCATAAGACCCATCTCATTTCTAGTGCTCATCTCAAAGAAGTAACCAAACCTAAAAATCTATGAACACCAATATTAATAACAAAACAAAAACCCATCAGCTTGTTTCAACCCAAATGACAAAATATATAAATTAACCAAAATGATGAGGAAGATGGCCATGGTGCTGGGTCCTTTGTTCGAGATCCGATGGATGCAGCGTTTTTTTCAGGCCACCTTATAGACTCTCACTAGGCCTTTGATGAGTGAGAGTTTCAGGTTATGGGTTTGATCATTTTGAATGATTTCAAAGAGAGAGATGAGATGATTTTGGGTTTGAGAGTCATTGTTTGTAGCTCAGGTGATGGCGCAGTAATAAAGCTCCACCACAAATTTCAATCCACAGTGATTCCATTGGTTTGTGAGGTGGAGAGGAGTGGAGATTTGGTTTGAACGGGAGAGGAGGACTGGATTTTGTTTTTGTTTATTTTATTTTAGTTCTGATATTGTGTGCTAGTATTGTGTGTGAATGTTTATATTCATATTTTAAAATGCTAACGTGTCACTATCTTATTGGAGGCGTAAACTCTTGGCTTCACACCAAGACCGGACCTATATATATATATATATATGAAAGTTTAATTCTCTTTTTACTTAGTCAAAAAATATTCTCTTTTGACTGAGAAGCTGAAATCTCTCTCTCTCTCTCTCTAAAAGAGAACAAAACATAAAAATCCACCAAAAAATAAACTCAAACATCATTTTTCAAGTACACATCGGTGATAGAAAGTTTCTTTTCTTAATCTTTCTTTGTATTTCCTATCACTTAATTTGATTTAGTAGTCATTCGTTGATCTGCCATTCCATTGCTTCCTTCAGGTCCATTTGAGACTTTGAGATAAATTCACAGATCTGTTTAGTTTTTTAGGATTTAGGAGTTTAGATTGTCTTTTTTTGTTTCTTTGGTACTAATGAGTGATGTGTCTAGTCAGCCTAAGCTTTAGTCTTAAGGCATTAGCATTCGGATTCTTAAAAAATCTATCATTTTACACTCAAAAAAGTTATTTTATTTATTTCACCATACAATTTCACAACTCACCCAATATCTTAGTTTTTATTTTAACATAAAGCTCACTAAAATAATATAAATCTACAAACCATAAACAGTATAAAGAAGACAGAGAGAGAGAGAGAGAGAGAGAGAGTGAGTGAGAAGCTAATATAATCAAGAAATTTAAGTTTACAAACCATGAACAATTTTTTTTTCTAATAGTAGCAACTTACTGTAGCTCAGTCGCAATTTTTTTTTAGAAATAACAATCTATGTAATGCTTTTTTTTTTTGTGGTTTGATGGTTTAAAATAGCAATTTGGGAGGTTTTACAAACCCCCCTCCCCCCTTCTCCAGTCTCCACAGACCACACATTTCACCAAATTAAAATCCTTCATTTTTTATAAGAAACCCTTTTTTTTATGTTCAAGCAAAAGCCTTTGTCCTTTTATTTTTTAAATAATAAATTAAGTTTTGTGAAAAATAAAATATCACATAAACATGTAATTAATTACTACTAAAAAAATTTATAATGAAAATTAACTTTTGAAAAATATAATTTCATTATAATTTTTTTTGTGTTGTTCTTTTTAGTTTTATTGTATTGTTTAATCTAATTTATTATGTGATTTAATGATATGTTGTTGTTATTATTTTTATTTATGCAGGTTAAGACTACAAGATACTAAATACAATATTGACAACATTGGTCAAAAAACTCCAAACTACTTGACCATCTAACTTTTTAGAGCATCCACATTGGTGGAGCCATTAATTTAGCAATTTGGCTCCATAAAAAGCTACTTTATCTATTTTACTTCTTAAATTTACAAAACACCTAATATCAGTGGTCTTATTTTAGCTTTCAACATAATAAAACAATATAAACAACACAATAAAATAATATATCTACTATAATAAAATTACATATACTATAGATCAGCAGTTGAGCATGTGAGAACAACGGTTGGGCAGGCGAGATCGACAATATCAGCAAGGTCTGATGGAAGAGACGAAGAGCAAATGGCTTTGGAGAGTGAGGAGAGAGAAGCAACAGTAGAAATAGGAAAGGAGGAGAAAGGAAAAAGAAAAAGAAATAAATATTATTAAAATATTTTGAATAGTGTAAACACAATATTATATATATATATATATATTAGTTGTAAGTACTTGAAAAGTAAAAGCTCAAGCCCACTTAGAACAGTGGTGCAAAGTCCTTTAAGTCAATCCCAACAATAGAATTTTTTAGAGATTGGGCAAATAATTCAAGTGCAATTCCTTTCTAAGTTCAAGACCAAAGAACCTAGGTTCAGTGAAAGGAAGAACTTATGTGGCTAATGAGGGGAATAGCTCCTTTCAGGCAAATCCAAGAATTGATTTCTTATAAACAGAGTTTTCAGTTCTACACATGATAAAACACTATTCACTTGGTTCTTTTGTTCTTTTTCTAAACCAGAATCCCTCCCCCCCCCCCCCTTTAATTTAGGATTTTCCTCTCCTTATATATCCTTCCTACTAGCATCTTGACCCTCCACTTGTACGCCTTCATGCCTTTCTTAAGATACTTGTCCCTTTAGAGTTTCACTAAAGATGGTAGAAGGGGCTGCTAGCTGGGAAGTCATTGTTCAGGTGTCATTTCCTTATTAATGCAGTTGATAATGTTGTTGCAAGGCATTCAATGCGGAGGGGATAGGTATACTTTCTTAGGAAGCTTCCTCCCACCTTCTATGCTTCTCTTATGGTCTTATTTCTTCTCCTTGGGCCTTCATGAGACATAAACTATCTTGCTTCTTCTCCTGCCTTTGGAGTAGCGAAGTCCTTAGAGTTTATATACTTCCTCGGGCACGATCTATGCAGGATCTATAATGGTTCCCTCCTTCTCGATCCTCAAACCTCCCACTGAAAGTATTTTTAAGAAGATTTATAAATATAGCATTCTAATTTTGTTAAAAATGTGCTTAATTCTAATTAAAATGTCATAACATTATAATTTATTTAATGTCATCATATGCCCTTGAGAAAGTATAGTATGTACATATGTTTCAAGCACATGTATTCTTTTATGTTAATATAACATGACAGGCCACAAACGCGTTGACCCCTTGTGATAATTTAGATCAATTAAATTAGCCCAGTTATTAATTAATCAAATTAACAGATAATATCACGTGGCAGCACAAACAAATCACCAAACTAAGATATGCAGCGGAAAATAAATAACACGGTGATTTGTTCACGAATGGGGAAAACTCTAAGGCAAAAACCCCACCGGGTGATTTAAGGTCACCACTCCCGAAACTCCACTATTATCACAACAAGCAGTTACAAGTAAGGAATCCCAGTACCTCACCAACCTACAGTTGAACTCTTACCCCAATACCCAATTGGACTTGTTCTGTAGTGACAGTTTCTCCTTTCAATGCACGGCTCCCAAGTACGTGACTAACCAATTTGATGCGCGGATCCCAGTACGCGGCTTACTCCTTTGCACGAATCCCAATACGTGACTAACTCCACAGCAACCCTTTGATTGTTGTAGTTGATTTGCAGCAGCTTCACATAGAAACACCAATAAAATCTTTAATGTTGGTGCAAGAGACTTTGCTTGGTTATAAAACCCTAAGGCGTACAAGAAACGCAGCAAGAACTCTTTCTTCTGTAGGAGGAGGCTAGGGTTTCAAAAAGAAAACCTTATGAAGCTCTCTAGGGTTTTGGTTTTTCTTTTTCTATCTCCTTTAAATAGGAGCTTAATGGGCTCTCCTATTCCAAATAGGTTTACACAAACCTTGGGTTTTCCTAGTCCAATAAGAATTATACAAACCCATAAACAATTAGCCTTTTAGAATAAAAACGTTGCTGGCTATCATCTGAAACCCGTAAGCTCGATCAATCGGGACATCTGTCGAGTTTTAATGAATCTCGACAGATCGAGCTTCTGTCGAGGAGATATCGAGACCTGCAGTTTGCACTTTTCTTGAGCAGTTCCTGAGTAATCTTCATGTCTTCAATTTAACCACTTGTAATGATCATCTTGAACCTACTTAGATTTACCCAAATACAAGTAAAGTGCGTTTTGTCAAAGGATATGCCAATTACAAAATATGTCCCCAACATAACATAATATTCGCATAAAAAATATATATATAACATAATATAATTCCTATAAAATTACATTTTAAATTTATAAGTAATATGAATGTACAATATAAAACCCTATATATATATATATATATATATTGTGGGTGGGTTGGGCCTAAGAAAATAGGTTAGCCCACCTAAATGAAAGCCCAACATTAGGCCCAAGGCCCATTGAGTGATGTATGCCCGATACAATGGGCCGAATCACTAGCTGAGTATCGGGGATTGATGCGACCACATCCGACGGATCCCTTAAAGGTTGGCAGTCTGAACTGATCACAAAGGAAGTCTGTATTTGATCCCCAAAAGGTTAACCACCGAGAATTAATGATTCTGAAAGGAATCCACTCTCGACCACTATCTGACGTCTGGAATAAGTTCCAAGGGAATCCTTCGAATTCGTGAGGATCCCTTAGGATTTTGGGGGACGTGAGAATATGTGAATAAGTGGGAAAAGAAATGATGGTAACCCCATTCACGAGGGACTATAAAAGGAGGTCGAAGCCATAGTAAAAGGGTTTGACAAGGTAGAGAGAGAGAGAGAGAGGATAAAAAGAAAGACTGCAAAGTACTGGAAAACCAAAGGGAAGTGAGGAAGAGGGTGAGAGGTAAGATATTAGCAAGAGCAGATCATACTAAGGTTGGTGCCCCGTTAGTAGGATCGAAATAAAGCCCACATATAAATAAATTAAGGGCCTAAGTATAAGCACGTGAGCAGTATTCGGTGCCCACAATATATATATATATATATATATATATATATATATTGTAAGTACTCGAAAAGTAAAAGCCCAAGCCCACTGAGAACAACGGTGCCAAGTCTTTAAGTCAAGCCCAACAACAGAGTTCTTTAGAGAGTGGGCAAATAATTCAAGTTCAATTCTTTTCTAAGTTCAAGACCAAAGAACCTAGGTTCAATAAAAAAAAGAACTTATGTGGCTAATGAGGAGAATGGTTCTTTTAGGGCAGATCCGAGAATTGATTTCTTATAAACAGAGTTTTCAGCTCTACACATGATAAAACACTATTCACTTGGTTCTTTTGTTCTTTTCTAAACCAAAATCTCCCCCTTTAATAGTGTAAACACAATATTATATATATATATATATATATATATATATTAGTTGTAAGAATTTGAAAAGTAAAAGCCCAAGCCCACTTAGAACAGTGGTGCAAAGTCCTTTAAGTCAAGCCTAACAATAGAATTTTTTAGAGGTTAGGCAAATAATTCAAGTGCAATTCTTTTCTAAGTTCAAGACCAAAGATCCTAGGTTCAATGAAAGGAAGAACTTATGTGGCTAATAAGTAGAATAGCTCCTTTCGGGCAAATCCAAGAATTGATTTCTTATAAATAGAGTTTTCAGTTCTACACATGATATAACACTATTCACTTGGTTCTTTTGTTCTTTTTCTAAACCATAATCCCCCCCCCCCTTTAATTTAGGATTTTTCCTCTCCTTATATATCGTTCCTACTTGCATCTTAACCCTCCACTTTTACGCCTCTATGCCTTCCTCAAGATACTTGTCCCATCAGAGTTCCACTAAAGGTGGTAGAAGGGGCTACTAGCTGGGAAGTCACTGTTCAGGTGTCATTTCCTCATTAATGCAGTTGATAAGGTTGTTGCAGGCCATTTAATGCGAAAGGGATAGGTATACTTTCTTAGGAAGCTTCCTCCCACCTTCTATGCTTCTCTTATGGTCTTGTTTCTTCTCCCTGGGCCTTCATGAGACACGAAATATCCTGTTTCTTCTCCTGCCTTTGGAGTAGCGAAGTCCTCAGAGTTGATATACTTCCTCGGGTGCGATCTATGCAGGATCTATAATGGTTCCCTCCTTCTCGGTCCTCGAACCTCCCACTGAAAGTATTTTTAAGAAAATTTATAAATATAGAATTCTAATTTTGTTAAAAATGTGCTTAATTCTAATTAAAATGTCATAACATTATAATTTATTTTATGTCATCAAATGCCCTTGAGAAAGTATGGTATGCACATATGTTTTAAGCACATGTATTCTTTTATGTTAATATAACATAATATTCGCATAAAATATATATATATATATAACATAATATAATTCCTATAAAATTACATTCTAAATTTATAAGTAATATAAATTTACAATATAAAACCTTATATATATATTTATTGTGGGTGAGTTGGGCCCAAGAAAATAGGTCAGCCCACCTAAATGAAAGCCCAACACTAGGCCTAAGGCCCATTGAGTGACGTATGCCCGATACACCTAAGGGAGGTAACCCCGGGATCCGTCACAATGGGCCCAATCACTAGCTGAGTATCAGGGATTGATGCGACCACATTTGAGGGATCCCCTAAAGGTCGGTGGTCTGAACCGATCACAAAGGAAGTCTATATTTGATCCCCAAGAGGTCGACCACCGAGAATTAATGATTCTGAAAGGAATCCACCCTCGACCACTATCCAACGTCTGGAATAAGTTCCAAGGGAATCCTCTGAATTCGTGAGGATCCCTTAGGATTTTGGGGGACATGGGAATATGTGAATAAGTGGGGAAAGAAATGATGGCCACCCCACTCACGAAGGGCTATAAAAGGAGGTCAAAGCCATAGTAAAAGGGGTAGGAGAAGGTAGAGAGAGAGAAAGGATAAAAAGAAAAACTGCAAATTACTGGAATACCAGAGGGAAGTAAGGAAGAGGGTGAGAGGTAAGATATTGGCAAGAGCAATTGGAGCCTAATTAGTAGGATCAAAATAAAGCCCACATATAAATAAATTGAGGGCCCAAGTATAAGCACGTGAGCAGTATTCGGTGCCCACAATATATATACATATATATATATATATATTGTAAGTACTCGAAAAGTAAAAGCCCAAGCCCACTTAGAACAGTGGTGCCAAGTCCTTTAAGTCAAGCCCAACAACAGAGTCTTTTAGAGAGTGGGCAAATAATTCAAGTGCAATTCTTTTCTAAGTTCAAGACCGAAGAACCTAGGTTCAATAAAAGAAAGAACTTATGTGGCTAATGAGGAGAATAGTTCTTTTAGGGCAGAACCGAGAATTGATTTCTTATAAACAGACTTTCAATTCTACACATGATAAAACACTATTCACTTAGTTCTTTTGTTCTTTTTCTAAACCAAAATCCCCCCCTTTAATATGGGATTTTTCCTCTCCTTATATATCCTTCATACTTGCATCTTAACCCTCCATGCCTTTCTCAGGATGTTTGTCCCATCAAAGTTCCACGAAAGGTGATAGAAGGGGCTGCTAGCTAAGAAGTCACTATTCAAGTATCATTTTCTCATTAATATAGCTGATAAGATTGTTGCAGGGCATTCAATGCAGAGGGGATATGTATACTTTCTTAGGAAGCTTCCTCCGACCATCTGTGCTTCTCTTATGGTCTTGTTTCTTCTCCCTAGGCCTTCATGAGACACGAACTATCCTGCTTCTTCACCTGTCTTTGGAGTAGCGAAGTCCTCAGAATTGATATACTTCCTCGAGCGGGATCTATGCAGGATCTATAGTGGTTCCCTCCTTCTCCGTCCCCGGACCTCCCACATTAGTTATGTTTGGCTATGCATTGTAGCTGAGAAGCCAAAAATTTTAGCTTTGACTTCACAAATAGAGCTCCAGTTTTGTAATTGGTGGTGCCAATATGGCTTTTTAGCACCACCAAGAATAATGCTTAGAGCATTCACATCTGGTCTTCCATATGCCATGTATTGATATATTTTAGCATCAAGGCACAAAAATGATGCATTACCTGGCCTTGTAATTGTAAAAAATTTACAATTAAGCTACAGTGCCATCATAAAATTATGATGGCACTGTAGCTCAATTGTAAAAATAAAATATTCATTTTTATTTCTTTCTTTCTCTTTCTCATTGACACACTTCTGTCTCTGTCTTGTAGTCATTCCTCTCTCTTCTTTGTCTTCTCTATTTTCTCTCTGTTCTTCTATATTTGTTGGCGTGGTGTGGTAAATCTTACCGGCTATAAGAGCATCAGCAGTGGAATGGGCAAATGGCAAATGTAGGCCCATTTTGCCATTCAAGCCCATTTTACCCACTCCAGCGAAATTTGTAAAGTTTCAAGATTGCAAAAAAATTTGCAATTGTGCTACAGTGTGATTCTAAATGTAGAATCACACTATAGCTTAATTGTAAACAAAAAAATTAATATTTTATTTGTAAATATCAGTTCTCTCTCTCCACGGTCTCTCATCTCTCTCTCTCCATCGATGAACTCTTTCTCACACCAAGCCTCTCTCTTCTCTCTCATTCCCCCTCTCTCTCTCTCGTCATCGCTGCCGATTCACCCACCCATTTCCAAACCCCTTTAATCTTAGACTTTTCTCTCTCAATCAGTCTCTCATTTCTGTGTATTTTTTGTGGTTTCTGGTAGTGGAAATTGGCGAGTTGTGTGGGTTTCTGGCGGTGGTGGGTTTGTGACTGATGTGTGCGTGGGTCGGCGTAGGTTTTGACAACGGTGGAGATCAGCATAGGTTTTGACGAGATCGGCATGGGTGTTGACAACAGTAGAGATCGGCACGGTGGAGATCAGTGGGTGGCGAGATTGGCATGGCGAAGTTCAGTGGGTGGCAAGATAAGTGGAGCTGTGGTGGCTATGGCATTATGATCGGCGTGGGTGTTAATTGTTTCTTTTTTTTGGTTTGCTGGTATATGTGATTGGCGTTGTGGTGGCTGGGGCGTTGTGATCAACGTGATGGTTTTTTTTTTTTTTTTTGTCCAATTTCGCCAATCTAGATTGATATGGATGATGGAGGACTTGTGTAGAGGAGTTGGGTTGATATGGATGATGGAGGAGGAGTCTAGAAGAAGGTGAAAAGTAAAGTAATGGAGGATTTTGGAAGGTACACACATGTGGAGGATAAAATTGGGAAAAAAACAAAATAGGAAAAAATATATTTTATCTTGAAGATATATTATTTTAATGAGTAGAATAGAAAAATAAAAGTTGGGATGTTGGGTGTATTGGAAAACGTTATTGTATTAATAAAGTTGCTTTTTGGGATGGTAAAATATGATAGAATTGAAATAACCACTGCTGATACTTTAAAGTCCAGGATCCAACAAGAGTTTTCTATATTTTCAGAAAAAGAAATTAGAAATCTACGTCCTTGGCAAGGCTGAGCGAATTGCCGTTAATGGGTTTGCTTGTCGATGTGGTGGCGTGGTTGTCGTCGAGATCAGCACGATGGGTTTGCTACCATGGGTAATGGGTTTACTGATTGGTGTGGTGGCATGGTTGTCAACGAGATTGGAGTGATGGGTTTTTAGATCGGCGTGGTGGCATGGTTGTCGGTGAGATTGGTGGTGGTTTTTTTTGTGGTTCTTGCGATGGGTTCCTCTTGGTGATTCTTGCAGTGGTTGGTTTTTGTGGTTGTTTTGGTTTTTTTTTTTTAAAGAAATTTTTGTGGTTGTTAGTAGTGGGTTTGGTGGTTTTTTTAATGGGTTTTGGTAGTTGGAATAGTGGTGGCATGGTGCTGGGTACTATGTTTATAGTGGAAGTTGCTAGCCAGTTTCGTGGTGGGTTTGTGTGGTGGTGGCTGGTTTTTTCGCTTGGTGCTGTGGCTAGGTTTGCTTGGTGATGGTGGTAGCTGGGCAAGGTTTTCTTGGTGATGGTGGTAGCTTAGTTTTCCTGTGGTAATTATTTCTTATGAAAGAGGAAGAGAGACAAAGAGAAAGAGGATAGAGGAAAGGAAAAGAGAGAAATAGGTGGTGAAATTAATATTTTAATGAATAGATGAGATAAATAAGAAATGAGATGTTGGGTATATTGTAAACTAATATGATTTAATTGAAAGAATAGCTTTTTGAGATGGTAAATTAAAATAGTAAGAAAATTGTGAATGCGAATTATTTCTACTTTTTCTCTACTACAATACGTGGTGGATGGTGCTTTATAGCTAGCCAGATTTTGCTGCTTTTAAGTGACTACGAAAATTAATTGTTGTCTTCAATTTTGGGTCCTCATCTTCTTCAATTCTTCCTTTATCACCAAAACACAAAATATAATTGTCTTTTTGTAAATGACTGCATTAATCCCAATTTTGAGAAGGTGTTTGACATGTGGCCAAACAATAAAGTAGTAGTTGAATAATGGACGCATTAACAAACTTGTTAATTGAACTCTGGCCTCCAGTTAGTGTCCTTTATTGTTACAACGTACGTGCCAAAAGATCAACAGGGAGAGAAAAGGCATCTTTCTGGATTTGTTCTGCTTTATGCATAACTATTACTTTTTCTAGTTTGCTAGCCTTGATAGAGATCTCTACTTCTTGAGGTGTAGTGACAACATAGAGTAGAGTTTCATTATGGTTACAATGCTGATTCACAATTTCAATCACTTTCGTGGCCGTGTTAGCTTTGTAATGATCAGAGTAATTGCACTATCCAATTAGAGAGAGACATGGGTGGAGGGATTTTGATCAGAGAGAGGAGAGGATTATCCATCATCTGCATGAATCTTCTAGGATTTGCATTTATATACATGATATGTTCTCTCATAATCAGAAAATCACACCTCTTTTCATTTATCAGAATTTTAATTAAGACCTGTAAAAAATTGGTTACTATATGGAAAGTTTTTTATATATTTAGGTATAACTATTTAAATACTATATTTTATATATTTTTTTAATTAAATTCAACTATCGAATTAAATTTAATGACCAATGCAAAACAACTATATGAGGCAAATAACACCATATAGTTGATTTCGTCAGTCATTTTTTTTTTTTTTTTTGGAAGGGAAACCATCCAAACTTCATTCAATGAATAAAATTGGAATCCAAATACAATGCCTCAAGGGCTGGTGGTGGTGACTCTTCCAACCAAACAACTTCCTCTACTAACAGACTAGCATAACGTGCCAAAGAATGTGCAGCAGCATTAGCACTACGGCAAACACAACTAAAGGACGCGAATCGAAGACAAGAGACCAAGCAACGAATGTCCTCATATTTTCAATAAGAGATATAGATGATTTCAAACCCAAATGTGATGTTAGACCATATCAATTTTAATACATAAACTTTATAAATTAATTAATATAATATTTTTTATGTACAAACAAAATTAATAATTACAAAATTATGAGGTAAATAACACCATCCTCCCTTAAGCTTTACAAAATTACTCTCTCCCAAATATTCTATGAGATGACACTCCCCTTTTAAGATTTGTTTAAATGCAATATTGAGCCCATGCCTTCTCAAACTGTTAATTTACCAACAAAATAAAATAAAATAAAATACTTCTTACTCAAATTATGGACAAAACGGCTCTCCGTTCACCTTGCCTTGAGGTTTGTGCATCTCCCTCCCTCCCCCCCCCCCCTCCTCGGGGTCTAAATTAATAAGAATATTAATAAAAATTGTTTCATAAAAACTAGTAGGAGAATGACGTTATTTATCCAAAATTATTTATAATGTTGTTGTTGTGACACCAATCGCATTTATTGTCACTATTAAGGATATCAATGCTTAATCCTACTCAATACCTAAGATTGTTATATAACTCTACTCCAAATTCATTGTATCTATCCTTCTTGAAATTAATGCAAGCAAAGTAATCTTAATCTTACTTGGAGTGCAGTAAAAGTAATCACGATCCTCATAGTAATTGAAGTATTGTAACTCTAGTTTGTTTATTGTTAGTTTAAAATTTAGCTACTAAAAATACTTTTAAATAAGTTTATTATAATACATTTAGCTTAATGGTAAAAATTTGTTATTAAGGACTTTTCACTATTGATGTAAGCCTTCAAGGCTGAACTATGTTGGTAATTCTCTACGTTCTGACTCTTTCTATTCCTCTCTTTGAATTCTTTTTCTTTTTCATAATTTCTCATGTACATTATCCTTATACGATAATTATGTCTCACCTTTTTCTAACATGGTATTATAGGCATACCTCATCTATTAGTTACATTTTGCGTTCTATAATATGGTGTGAGAGCCAAACCTCTATGATCTCCACGAAATAATATCTGTAATCATCAAATCCAAGATTTCTATCAATATTACCTCTAGCCACTCTGCACGATTAATGTTGGTTTATTCTTAGTTGTAAACAACGTCAAGGTTCTCACTCCCACCATCGTTGTCAGCCACTCACAAGCTCATCATAATTTATTCCATGTTGTGCACAATGTACCTACAAACTTCTAAGCATCTCTCTTAAATGCGATATTTTCTAACAAAACGATTTGGGTGATATCAATTGGTTTAATGCATATTTCTTCTGCATCTGATCTTCGGCTGTCGTTATGATCATACATGATACATCATCAACCATCTTGGTCAAGTATCACGAACAATGTTGATTAGTAAGTAGTAACCTTCTCTATTGGTTTTCTTTATATGATCATCCAACCTTATCTTATTTAAAATGTGTTACTCGAATTCTTCAATTGACAGTATGAAAAATATTTGTCGTTTTGTTTTTTGGGCTTAAGGTAGTGAAGATGAAAGGATCTGGCCAAAAAAATTACTAGTCGTTGGTGGTGCTTAATTTTGGGGTTTGATTTTTAGATTGGTGGCGTGGCTGAACCAAAAGATTTGAATTTCGTGTCAGTTTTTGACCTACTAACTATAAAAAAATTGAGTTTATCCAGATTTGGTTTGATTTTGTTAATGGGTCTTAAGATATGTATATTTGGTTGAATTTGTGTACAAATTGGATAGAAATTTTTGGTTGAATATTTGATCTAGAAATTTGTTGTTGACTATGATACTAGGCTTTTTTTTCTTTGCTTTCCTTTTCCTTGTTTTCTTCCCAATTATAAATTAAAAAAATTAAAAAATAATTTAAATTAATTTTTGGATTAATTTAATTTAAGAAATGCATTACGGAAAGAAACAAGTAAACTCTGTAATTTTTGGATATTAAACAAAACCTACCTAACAAAATTAGGTTGAAGGACTACATTAAATGCGGATTAAAATTAGAATATTGAAGTAAATTTTGAACAAAATTAGAGGGTATAATTTGTAATTTAAGTCTTTCTTTTTAATTATTTGTCTTCTACAAACAAATTTTTTTTGGAAAAAATTATCTTCCTCATTTATCAATTGAAGATCTCGCAAATTGTCCTAACATGAAAGTGTAGAATTTATTGTTAAAATAGGAATGTAAAAGAGATAAAGTAATTTTTAGAAATGTAAAATGCATTTATTTTCGCATTTCTAGATAAGAATGCTTTGACAGGTGAACTTGGACTTAATTTTGTAAATTGTATTATTCAATATTTAAAAATAAATTTAAAATTAACTCTATGGTATATAAAAGGGGGGGAAAAGAACAAATAAACAAGAACCATATGTATTAATTTAGCAACTAAAAATAGGAACACTAAATGTATTAACATGCAACTTTTTTATGAAAAGTTTTCAATATGCCAACATTATTTATAATCAAAAGAACAAACATTGAATTTCTATAGTTCCCATGCCAAAAATTAAAGACGTATTTCATAATTTCAGTTAAAGAAAACCCACCCTTATCTCCACCAAGCTCTGGGGTCAAGTCAGAATTCAGACAAAAAGAAAGTGGCAAAGACGAAGGGGGTTCATTGAATTCAATCAATTCCACGTTCACATAGACGCCATGCCACCTTCTGCATTGTCATACTCATGCTCATGCCAAACCACAAATCAGCAGGACTTTTTACACGCCCATGTGCCCAATAAGCCAGTATTCAAAGCCTCCATAACATTACACGTAAGGCGGCGCTGGAATTTTATAATTCTCAGACGAACTTAATGACAATCACAAATGATTCTGATCTGGGTGCGATGAAACTTTTATTTAATTATTATAAACCACGGCACATCATTCAACCCATTACTCTCTGAAAATGTCAAAAATCTAAGAGATTTCTTTCTTTTTAATAACACAATATTTAATGCCAAAGAAATAAAAAAAAATTTGCACAATTTTACTAAATATATATACAAACAGTCTTTCTCTTTTTCATGTCACCACACTACCTTAATTCATAAAAAAAAAAAACAATAATAAAAATAACTAATCAGAGTTAGCTCATATAATCTTTGAACAACATTTCAATGGGCACATGTTGTGTGGCTGGCTCATTTATGTTTTCCAACCAAACACATGCTTCCGCACCCAACTAAAACTTTTAAAAATAAAAACACAAAAACTACAAAACTGAAATATCCCGAAAAAAAAAAAAGAAATACAATTTTGCTATTTTAAAAAAAGATTTTAGGAATTAAAAAAAAAAAATTAATAGAGCCTAAAGGAATGAGACAGATCAGAGAGGCGCGCAAGAACAAGAAGGGCACCTGATGAGACCGTTCTCATTGCACGCGACACAGCACATGAAGCCGGTTTTGTCGTTGTACAGCTTATGGCTACCGTGGCACTCGTCACAGAGAATAAAACAATAACCGCCACACGTGTCACAGACGCCAGGTTCCACTGCGGGCAAGCCTTGCACGATTTTCTTGAGCTCGCCGGTTTCGTGAAGTTGGCGAATCTCGTCCGCGCCTCCGACGTATCTACCGCCAATGAAAACCCTCGGCAAGGTCAACTTTCTTTGACCGAGGATCTGCTGTAACTCGCTTAGGAACCCGGAATCCATGGATAGATCTCGTTCGTCGATCGAGACGCGAAACCCTCGGAGAATAGATCGGACGGCTCTGCAGTCCTCGAACGTGCGCCGCACCACGCGGAGGCTGGTGAAGTACAATACGATTCGTTTCTCTGCGCCGGGGAATGAAATCGACGGCCCCGATAGGCCATTGAAAACGGACTCGGGTGGGCGAGTTGACCAGGAGCGGAGGAGCGAGTTGGCGAGTCGGACTCGGTGGAAAATGGAAGGTAAAGGTTTTTTAGAGGTGGAGAATTGAGAGGAAGAGGAGTCGGACTCCTCGTCGTCTAAGCAGAGGTTAGGTAGGTCTTTGAAGGAAGAGCAAGCGAAGTGGGTAGATGGTGATGATGACGTGTCGTGAATCTTTACCGTTGATTTGCCCCACGACCGCCACATTTGTTTTGTGGGTTGTGATTTTGAAATCTGAGGAATTCGGATTCCTGAAAATGCTGAAAACAAACAAAGAGAGGCTTTTTATTTATGTGTTTTCGTTTTTTTATTTTGGGGGGGGGGGGGGGGGGGGGGGGGTTGGGAAGCTGAAAAGGGGTTTTGTTTTTGGTTTTTTTAATATATAGAATGAATGAATGAAGTGTTTAGATTGTTTTGTTGGGGGGAGGAGAGTTTGGGGCTTTTGGGTTGGTTAAGGTAGTTGAGGGTAGAAAGGTGAGGGGTGGGTTTGTTTTTGCTTAAATGGGTTTATGAGTGATGGGAGGTTGTGATTATTAGATGGGATTACTTAGCCTAATTATAGATGAGATGTCCTGTTTAGTGGATGGGATTATTTACCCTAAATTATATATTTTACTATATTCTTCTTTTTATTCTTCTTTGGATCATGGGTGACCTGGTCAATGTTCAGTCTCTTCCTTGTGTAATATTTGCGGAGTGGGATTTCTTTCTTTGCATTTCTCTTTCTACTTCTTCGATGCTTTACTTTACGTTATGAAAAATAGCAATTAATTAAGCATTGTTGTACTCACTTAATTGCCTGACCCCCTGGGTCCATTTCCCAAATTTAATGGTCTCCATGGTGACACGATTCGATTGCATTTAGCTACACAATTAATAAAGGGCAATTATCAATGTGATACTTAATGAAGCATTAAGAACTACAGTATTTTTACCCCAAAATGGGTTTGTATTTTATTTAATCATATACCATTCGTGCAAATTATTGAACGTCTTTTATTTTTTGTTTTCCCGGGAAACTTGAAAAACAATTCTGCATTATACTTGTAAATTTGTAGTAATTGACTGCAGGCTCCTCTGTGTGACATTATAAATTTATAATGGAGTAATATTCATGCGGGTCTTAAATTGGCTACGCTTAACAATATTTCACGCATTGAGTCAAGATGGGAGCGTGATAGGTTCCATTCCGCCCATTAATGGCACTAGACTTTGTGTGTTTCCCCCTGCTGACAGTACCGCAAATTGGGAATGAATATTACTGCTAGTTTGCTACACTACACTTTAACCTTAGGCCCTAGCCAAGGCCCAATAATATGGAAGAAAAATCAATGATAAAACAGAGCTGCAATTTGTGTTCTGGGACCATTGATAATTACTGTAGGGGAGACAAGGCGTGTTTCATAGTTCTGAATCGGCTGTTTCCAAAAGCTAAAGGTTAAAGATGAAACCCACCACCATGTGGGTGGGTTCTGAAAAGTTTCACATGGTCTCAGTCTCAGGGTAAGAAAGTGGAGGGTGGGTTTTTTCTTCTTTTTTTTTTAATGAAATAAAGAAAAGAAAAAAACCCACATGGGCCACATCCATATGCTGATTGATTGGGCTGGGAATGGAATAGAAGAACCTAGAGATACCCTCTGGGAAACCAGAATTGTTATTCCTTGTTTTAGGCATCTTCTCATTAAACAGTATGCCATCTCTGCCCATCTTTGTTACACTCAACAGTCTCACTTCAGAGCTGTCAAAATCCGCGTCTCAAAGTCCAACTTCCATACGATCACAGATTGGCTCCGGCTTTTGATTCTGTTTGACTTTTATCTGGCATCTGCCTGGATCTACAATAATAGTAATAATAAAATTAAATATTAAGAAGTATTGATGTTTATTAGTACCTTTCTTTTTTCCCAGTGTCGTTGCTGTCAATATTGTACGTCTTTACAGCAAAAGATGACTTAAAATTGGCGGAAGCATAATAGTTATTTCTACTCAAAAAAATGTAAAATTAATCTTTTAATTTTATTTTTTTTATTTTAATCTTCTAAGTTTTAATTTTATCAATTCAATCTTCTAACTTTTAATTTTTGTTAATGCAAAATTCTGTTAAATCCCAGTTATGAGCTACCATTAACTTTTTTTTTTAATAATTTTAGAATTAAAAGAAAAAATGAAAAATCTTTAAAAAAAAAAACAAATAAAGAAACATTGAGACCCAAATATCTAACATACTAAGAGCAAAAGCAAAAGCAAAGATGTCACAACAAAAGCAAGAAAACAGGAGCTAGCCTTCGTTCCCCGGTATTTCGGAATGTAGCAACTAAAACAGAATGTGAAGCCAAGGCCGATGCCAATGCTGACTTCAAAGGACCTCGAGCCGCTGCAGGAGCTGTTCCACCACCAAATCGAGTCGTTCAATTACATGGCGGACGCAAGTCTCTCGATCCTCTTCAATAGCATCAAGCTCGTCCAAATTCACAACTCCTTCTCCAACTGCACCCTCAAGATCTCCTTCGAAAACCCCAAGCTCTTAGTACGTTAGGGATTTGGGTCTCTGTTTTTTTTTTCCAGATTTTTTTTCTTTTAATTCTGGAAAAAAAAAAAAAAAAAAAAAAGGAACAATGGCGTCGTTTCAGTGACATTAACGGTAGCCTATAATTGGGGTTTTATGAAATCATGCATTAACAAAAATTGAAAGTTAGAGGACTGAATTGACAAAACTGAAAGTTATAGGACTTAAATGAAAAAGAGTGAAAGTTAGATGGTCAATTTTGCATTTTTGCCTTATTTATCTGTAACTTTAATATGGAAGATGTTTTGTATGGTGTTTGAAAATACAAATACATTACACCTTTTCATAAAAATAAAAATTACAAGTGATTAGTTACAAAATTGAGAGCATTCTCATTAGGCTAATCAAACTTGCAATTGGGTAAAAAAAAATATTAATAATTAAATACTCCTAAAAATATTCCACATCAAGCTCAATAGCTTAGCATTTAGAAATAGCAAATGTACAGTAACTCTATATCTCTATTCAATTATTATTCATTTTCACCAATGCACTAAATATATATATATATATATATATATATTGATGATGAACAGAAAATCAGTAGGCTGAATGCTCCGGAATTCAACGGGTTAGTGATTACTTAGAAGGCTTGGAAAGAAAGAAATATAAGATCAAAGGTAACTGGGGTAAACCGGCCAAGAACCCTCCGCTGCTTCAGTTAGTTTTCTCTCTAGAACTCAAGAATTCTAACTTTAGGAGTGGTGGAAACTTACCATTCACTTGATATGAGTGAGTCTTTTTATAATGAGTTTTGGAGTTGTTACTTGTTTAATAACTTCCTCAATGTGGATGGAAGTCACAAGGTTCAGTCTTAACTTCCACAACTGCTATCGAAGCTAAGAATTTAGTGGGAAGTTAGAACGATGAATAAGGATTTTGCTCATATTTCATAATAATAGAACGTGGTCTAGATTATAAGTTTTTGAACATAAATTTATCCTGAGAATTTCTAAGTGTTGGAAGGTCGTCCAGGTGCTTCCATGTTGGACAACCTTCTTACACTTGACGGCCTTCTCGGATTAGGACAACCTTTTTGGACTTGGACGACCCTATGCACAAATAAGAGATAGTCCAACTTTTGGTCCACCATCATATATGTATATATATTAGTCTCTCTCCCTCTCACAATGTTGGCCACCATCTCAACTATCTTCTTTTTATAACCGCTACCAACAACCAAAACCTACCTCTCAATCTTGCCGTTTGGCAACTACAACCACCGCCTTGGATCAACAAGAAGTTGATTACATGATGGTGGCTGTGTCATAGATTGACAAAGATGGTTGTCATCCTTTGGTTGTCGTCCCCTAACAATAGGTCTTTCGTAGATCTTTAGTTGATTACTAAATATTTTATCCATGTCAACCGAACACAAGCCCAAGCTCATTTGTTTCAATGATAAACATTTTCCAAAAAATGAATTCCTCATTTTTTGAGTGTTTATGCCTATAAAACTTGGTCAAAATGATATTATTTTCCATTTATTAGGAAAAATATTATCTTTAAGATTGAAATTGATGAGGTATGATATCAGTAGACCGAATGCTTTGAACGATGGTGGATCAACAACTTGAAAAAGAAAAAAAAATTATTAAAGTTAAACGGCTGTGGTACCGGCCAAGGACCATCCAACAATTAAGTTAGTAGCTCTCTTAAGGACTCAAGTATGAGAAGCTGAATGAATAGTTGTGCATACCTTTACTTGGTGAGGTTTGATCTGTTTCATAAAGAGTTTAGATTGGGTGTACTTGTTAGGTGTCACTATCATCATGGGAGATGTGTAAATTTAGTAGGGATAGTGGAGCGCATTTTAGGAATTCACCCCCACGTCTCGAAATAGTTTATCATAGTGTAACTGTCTTTGTTCTTAAAAAATACGTTGGAATTTTCTAAGTCTTCATCTGTCATCTATGAGCTCTTGTATTTAGATTATATGTCTTCTTCTTAGACGAACTTGTTTCTTTTTGGCTCTTCTTCTTTCTTCTCTTTCTAGATGATGATCTTTATCTCTTGGAAAACTCTTATGATCTCTTTGGTTGAAGGAGTGGAGAAGTGGGAGGATAAAAAATGGGGAGGGGATAGAAAAGTGGGAAGATAGAAGAGATTTAGTTTTCTCCCATTTGTGTTTGGTTGGAAGGATGGAAAAGTGAAAAGATGGAAAACTTATTTATTTGGTTGAGAAGAAAAATACGAGGATGGAAAAGTGAAGTTGGTATAAATTTACAATTATATTTCCATTAAATAATACAAAAATGTAACACATTTGTTTTAGTAAAAGAATTGTGTATGTGCAAGTGGTCAAAAAAATAAAATATAATAACAAGAGCAATTGGATGAAAAGGAGAAAAGAAAAAAAGAAAAAAAAAAAAAAGCACTGGTCGTGGACGAAAGCCATATGCATAGTGCACATGGTCATTTTCGTCAGCTCAGCTCTAACAATATCCCCCCCACCCAAGTTTTTTTCCCATTTTGGAGAGAAAGTTTTTAGTGGGCCTAGGGAGAAAACACCTAATTCTCATAATCTTTTTCCCTTCTCCAGCTCTAATTCCTTCCAAAAAGTTTTCCCTCGTTTTTTTTCATCCTTCCTAAAATCTGCTCTACCAAACAAAGTCTTATGAAATACAATTTTACTTTTTAGTTACCCATCCCTCTAAAAAGACTAAAATACTTTTAGAATTTTTTTTATTATATGCATTTAGACTTAAGAAAACAAAAACCTCTAAAATTACAAAAATATCCAAAATCTTCAAAATGACCCAAATACCTTTTAAATTTTCAAGATATCTCTAAAACATTCAAAATTACGAAAAAAAATACCCTACACTTCTAAAATTACAACAACAAAAAAAATTTCCTAAGATGACCAAATTACTCAGCAAACTTCTAAAATGATAAAAAATCACCAAAAAATACCATAAAATCCTCCAAGATGTCCTAAATATCTCAAATCTGCAAAATGACCAAAATAACCTATAATATATCTAAAATACCTTTGACAATTTTAATATGTATGAAATATATCTAATAGCAAAATGACAAAAATACTCTCTATACCATTGAAATGACAAAAATAGCTCCTCAAACCTCTAAAATGATTCCATTAAAAAAAAATCTATAAAATCACGTTATGTCTCAAAACTTAAGAATCGCCTCAAAATTGTTAAAAGTTGCACACAAAAAGCTTTCGACTGTCCTCACGGAGATTCATTATATGCATGTGAACATGTAAATTTATTTAATATTTTTTGGTTATTGATTTAGTTTTTCTTGTTGCACTTTTGTTTCTATTATATTTATTAGTGGAATTTTATTTAAATTGTATTAATGTTTTAGATTGGGTTTAGTTGTTTTGTATTAATATTTTAATTTTTAGAAGAATTAATATTTTAATTTAAAGTGATGAATTTATTTAATATCGATATAAAAATTCAGGGGGAAAAGTGATTTTTAAAGGTCCAAACGTCCAAGACCAAGACTACAAAGTCCAAAAAATAAATCCTTATTTTTTTTAATTAATATAACCAAACACCAAAAAAAAGAAAAAAAGAAAAGAAACAGTGGTGCTTAAAAAAATATTTTAAAGAAAAGAATTTTCAAAGAACAAAAGATAAAAAGTGAAATACCAGTGCAGCCCCTAGGCGCTCTCGGATACGATACGATACGATACTCCCTGAGAGCTGAGACAGACGAAACAAATTAAGCGCAGCAATGGAGGAGGGCGGTGCAGGCGATCCGAATGAAAAAGGCAAAGGCGAGAGCAAGGACATAACGATCTCAATCAAATTCAGCGGCAGATCAATTCCGCTCACTCTCTCACCCGACTCCACCATCACTCACCTCAAATCTCTTCTCCAACCCCTCACCAATGTCCTCACTCGTGGCCAAAAGCTCATCTTCAAAGGTTCCATCTCTCTCTCTCTCTCTCTCTGAATTCTCGCTTTCTCTCTCTAGAATGAAACTTGTATCTTTGTGGATAGGGAAGGTTTTGGTCGATACGATGACGTTGAGAGCATCGGAGGTCACCGGTGGTGCCAAGGTCATGCTCATGGCCTCTCAGGGTTTGCACCAAGGGGTACGTACATCATACATTTCCACTTCTTTTACATGTACAGAGAGAAAAAAAAAATAAAAAAGGAAATTTGAAATTTCTGTAAGCTGTTTAATTAAATTTAGGGTTTGTTTTTGAATGAATTAGGATGGACCAATACTAAAACAAGCTCAGAGTGTACCAAGGAGAGTTGACAATGCTAATACTAAATTGGAGAAGCCGCAAGTTCCTGTGGACAAAAACAGATTAGAACGATGGAAGGCAACTGGAGTTGTAGCATTGTCTCAATGCAACTTGAAGGTACCAATCATTAATGGTTCTTCTTTATTATGGACTTCGTTTGCTCTTACTAACTTCCACATTGCTGAATATCTCTTGGAATCTAATTAATATGTCTAAATTTGTTATAAATAGAAGTAAATTTAGTTGGGTATCGGGCATCTGTGTTGTTGCCAATGAGTTCTAGCTCAACTGCCACCTTCTCCTTAGCTTTGAGACTTACTGGATGTGTGTGTAACTTACCTATCAAAAATAAATTAAAAAAATGAGGCATCAGTGTTGTTGGATGTCATTGTTGATTGAATATGCATTCTGCAGGAAAAGTTTGCAGCCATGATGGCCTTATCTGTAACAACTAACAAATGTGTCTCACCCATATCACTAGTATTGTATTGAGATCCTTTTTTATGCTGATGGAAGTAGTGAGTCTGGCGGAATTTTTTTATTCTATTTATTAAAAAAAAAGAGGTTTTTGGCTCTTGTAGGGAACATATTTTTTATGAGTAAGATAAAAATAGTTCCATAAAATCCAGAATATGGGGGTGCTACCCATGTACACAGGATGTATACAAAGTAGAACGCAAGGAAGTTAACGTAGAAAATTCAAATTATCAAGAAAAGCTAAAAAAATCTGAAGAAGCAGTAGATCTGGCAGCATATCCCCACGTATATAAGGATCACAGAAAAATAAACTTAAATTGACTTAGTGATGATTCCTGTCTTTCAAATGTTCTTGCTTCCTGCTCTCTCTCTCTCTCTCTCTCTCTCTCTCTCTCTCTCTCTCTCTCTCTCCATATACATCACATTAAACACAACAGAATAATCTTCCAAGTCTATGAACTTGCTTTTTTACCAAAGGAACCTACCCAACAAGCCAAAACTTCTAGAACAGTCCTCAGCATTACCCAATGCACCCCAAACAAACACAAGATAAGCGACTGTAGGTCTCTCGCAACTTCACAATAAAGAAATAAGTGACCCATTGACCCCCCCATCAGATTTGCACATACAATACCGAACCATAATTATAATTACTCTTCTCCTCATGTGATCGGTTGTTAGGGCCACTTATTGTCTCAGCCTGGATAAACCTTTGCTGAATATAGTTCATCTAAGAAATGAGCTACAGATTCTAACTCCAAATCATGTGTTGCTTGCTAAAAGAAGGAATCCAATGCACACTGCCATTGGATGTGTCCAAATACTCCGCCATTGTGGCATCTTTATTTCTAGCTATCATGATAAGCTCTGGGTATCTTTTCTTGAAAGCATCACCCTCACACCAATAAACATGCCAAAAATGTACCCTTATGCCACCCCCCACGTCTAATCTAACATATCTTGCAAAAGTAGTCTATCCATGATGAATACGCTTCCCAACATCTAAGCACCATCCTCCCCAGGCACTACCATATTTCATATTTATTGATTTCATTAAATAGTCTGTTTCCACCATGCATTTCCATGTTGAAGGTCAGTAAACTCCAAGCCCCCAAGCCTCCTTGTTGGATTGGGGTGAAAATGGACTTCCAATTGACTAAATGGAAATTGAACCATTCCCCATACTTCCCCATAAAAAAATCTCTTTAAAGTTTCTCCATTCTATTTGCTAATCCAGCTACTAGAGGAAATGATGACATGAGGCAAGTAGGAAGGCTAGAAAGCATACACTTGATCAGGGTGAGCTGCCTTCCCTTGGATAAGTCGAAACTTTTTTGCAGCCCACCCGACTTTTTTCCATTACAGAATGCCATCCCAAACAGTTTGTGCCCTACGAGCGCCAAGGGGTAGTGCCAAATACTTCAACTGCAAATGTGACACTTTACAACCAAGAATATCTGCCAGCCCATCAACTTGTAGGATCTGACCCACCAGCACTAGCTTTGACCTGCCCAAGTTTATCTTCAAGCCTGTGACAGCATCAAAAGGATAAGAGAATACACTGCAAGAACCTAAGCTGGTAGGCAACATATTGGTTTAGATTGTCTTTCATTTTTAACATGCTACTCTCCAATATCAAATAATAGTTTGTCAATGACAAAAAGAAAAAAAATTCTGACATTCATACTTTTATTGAATCCATAAAACTTGGTTTAAATTCTTCCGTGTGTTAACTTTTTCCCATTATTCTTGTATTTTAAAATTTTTAAGGCCATCCCTGATGAAGTGTGGGCTTGCGGACCTTCAGCAAGAGTCCTTGATTTGAGCAATAACTCTGTTCAAGATGTACCTGCTCAAGTTGGCTGTTTGAGTTCCATTCAAGTAAGCAAACTCCTTTCTTTCTTCTAAATTTGATTTACAACTGCTTTGAATTTAATAACTTTACTACTTTATTCTCAAAATTTTGTAGAAATTGTTCCTCAATGCAAATTCTATAATGGATGAATCCATCAGCTGGGAAGCACTAACATCTCTGAAGTATCTAACAGTTCTATCTCTGAACCAAAACCAGTGAGTACTCTCTTTTTATATAGGACTTATTATTCACTCTAAAGTATAAACCACGAAAGTCTTTTGTCTTTCTATGTACATTCTTAATGCCAAAGATATCTATGTATGATAGAATTTATCAAAAAAATCTATGTATGATATAAGTCAGAATATTGCTTGAAGTGTGTCTGGAAAGTAGGAGTAGGAAAGGTGTCCCACATCTTGCACTAATACATGCAATTGTTAAAGAGAGAGACAAGGAAAACACATTACTATTTGCTTATGTTCTTTCTTATAAAATCATGAAGGGGCTGTAAGGCTTGATGGTTAGGAGGTACCAAAGTGTGAGAGCTTTTAAATATCTTGAATCAATAATTTATAAAGATTGATAGATCGAAAAGGTTGTTGATCATAGGATAAGTGTAAGGTTTCTGAAGTGAAAAAGTGCATCAAGATACATGTGTGATTTAAGAATACCTATCAAGTTGAAGGAAAAATTTTCTAAGATTGCTATTAGACCAGCTATGCTCTATGGTACTGAATGTTAGGCTATTAAGGAGATGAGTGTGGTTGAAATGAGAATACTAAGATGTATAGAAATATAAGGAATAATAGGATATGAAATGAGGAAATTCGCTTAAAGATGGGGGGGCTCTTATTGATGAAAAGATAAGGAAAATTGCTTGAGAGGGTTTGTTCATGTTTGGAGGAGAGCAATTAACGCACCAGTGAGAAAGAGTAGGTTGATTTAAGTTGAGAGAACAAAAAAAAGGTTAGATAAAGACCAAAAATAACATTAATAGTAGTTAAAAAAAAGACATATGAATTAAAAAAGTAACATAGAGTATGAATTTAGAATAGAATGGGGGAGAAGAATACATGTGACCGACTATGACTAGTCTATTGAGGATATATATTCGAACCCAAAATTTTGAAATTAAAGCTTGGTTGTTGTTTTGTTGTTGTCTTAGGTTATTTTTATTGTCTTCCAAGAATTTTATGATTGTCAAGCCTATTCAGGCTAAGTGAAGCACCTTGCTTAAGCAATGGTTTGATCTCAGTAAAAGTAGGTATTTAGTTATCTGATGTTGCTTGTAATGATCAGATTATTTTCCTAAAAAGTTGTATGAAGAGGTTATACCCTACTCCCTTGTTTACTTTGTGATATCTGTATAGCCAATCCCAATTGGTTGGAATTAAGGTTTTTGTGTTGAGTTTGTGATATTTGGATCTCTTTACATCATGCTGCATGTTTAATTATTATGACTTGTATGGCTAATGCAGTTTAACAAGTTTACCATCTTCACTGGGTGAGCTGACTTCACTGAGGCAACTTCATGTGGCAAACAACAGTTTGACTAGCATCCCAATTGAAATAGGTCTATTGACTCAGCTTGAGGTCTTGAAGGTCAATAATAACAGGTAATGTGCATGCGGTAATTAATTATTCTGGGCAAAGATAAGTTTTTCTTAATGGGAATTGGAAGATGTCAAAACTGATTCATTGCCGTATTTTTATTGTTCTTTTTTTATTAAAAAAAAATAAAAAAAAATAATTCCCCTGCATGATTTAACCTGTATGCACAATGCGCTGCTACTTTTCTTAATGTTCATTTTTAAATATTGTGTCATTGATTTAATAGATTCATGTAATTTGGTTGATTGAGGATTTGCATTTCATAATTTTCATTATGGTTTTTAGTTACCATCCCTGCAAAGTGCAAACCAAAAGATTATATATTTTGTCAACGCGATATATTTGTTTTTATTTATTTTATAAGTAATGCAATTCTTCTTGTCATTAAAAAAAAAAAAAAAAAAAAAAAAAAGAGAGAAAGAAAGAAAGAAAGAAAGACACCCAAGTAAATGTGTTTTCATTGGGTGTCCAGAACCACCTCCATCAAGCACATCTAAGAGATTTAAATCAAAGCACATGTATACAGAAAAGACTGGGAAAAAAAAGGAAGAGATTGCAACAATAAAAAGAAAACCAGTGTAGATAAATAAAAAGGGGTCAAATGCAATAGAACCTCTTGAACTTTGGATTAAAATCAAATTGACCTCTTGTTCTTCTAACTTGGGCCTTCCTCAAATTTTTTTTTGGAAAGAAAAACTTTGAGAAAAGCCCAAATTAATCCTTTTATTAGCCTTCTGTTGCTTGAATTGGCAAAAAATCCAATCATGTGCAATGCACATGCATTTTAATTCAAAAAACATTTTTTTAAATAAGTAATAAGTTTTATAGGAAAAAATCAGACAGCATCATGACACAGGAAGTATACTGGATGTACATCATAGCTAAGCTCTAAAATTACAATGATCAATAAACTCTAAGAAGTTTGAGAAGGAGAAACTTCGTCATGCCAACACCCCTTCAAACAAAGTTCTTAGGAAGTGAATTTTTAGATCTAGAATTTTCCTCTCATTTTAAAGTAATAATATTTAATAAATTATTTGTTTTAAATTTAAGTCCGAAAATTACTTATCAATATATATATATATATATATATATAACTCCCAAAATTCATAACAATTGATCAAAATGTGAATGCAAATTAGTGAATAATTGGCAATTCTGAAAAGGTTGGTAGTTCAATATACTAATTATATACTATAACAAAATTGTTTGACATAAAATTCATAATGAAAAGCATAGTCCAGGTCCTGGAGATCAATCTGCTATCTTGCTTGAAGAGATTCTTTGCTCGCCTGATGACCAAAAACTAATTTCAGGTGTAAGAGGTCCCAGTCTCCATTCCATCGAAATGAACCAATACCAATCTTCAGATTCCAAATCTCATAGATTCACCAATAAGCAATTGGTCAAATAGAAAATTTCCAAGTTAAAAACTTCATAATGAGAAACTTTAGAAGGTATAGAACAAAAAACAAAAAACTAATAATTTACCTCATCTATGGGAGGCAGAGATCTCTGGAAGTAATAAAGAAGTGGCTTCCTGTTGGTGGTGCAGATGGACCAGAATATATGGCTAGACTCTGTTCTTGGGTCTTTATCCCCTGAATTTTTTTTGTTATGTTTTTTCCCTCTTGAAAGATTATATTAGATTTGGCTGTTTACTTTGCATTAATTTTACTATTCTCAAATAATAGAGCAGCAGAGTTTAAGACTTTCAGTTATACCTGGCTTGGATATTTGTTTTTGGAGAATTATTTTTAATGAATTGTGCTATTTCTGCCACATAGGTTCATTAAATCCTAACTGTTTACAATAATATGATACATCCCAAACCGAGCACATTGATATGTGAAATCAAATTTACAAAATTGAAGACTACATTAATATTGTACACTTCTTTTTTTTCTATTTTCTGTTTTAAATTGGTGCTGGCTGTGCACTGTCTAATTTTTACAGGTCAAGGTATATTTGTAAATGAACAGTGGTAGGTGTAAGTGATTTGTAAACCACTCATTGGTATACATTACCGAAAACATTCAAAACAATTTGGGGAAAAAAAAATGACGAAGCATTTATGGAGTAATTAGACTGAGTGTAAAGAAGAGTTTTATTGCAACTCTTTTCTTCAAGAAAAAAATTGTGTCAGCACTTAGACTTTTTTTTCCCCCATATTCAACGTGTGTATTTTTAGGTGGAGGGTGAAGAAGGCCTCCTACCAATAGGGCTTAAGCCTTCAGTGAGACTCTGGAAGATTTATATATATATATATATATATATATTAATATATTAAAGAGTCTTTTAGTAGTAGGATAATTATTTTTACAAAGTTGGCTATGACACTTGGCAAATTTATACCATATTAGCTATGCTACTTGTCGTTATGTGACAATTTAGAGTTTCAAAATTTAACATTCCCTTAGCTTCTGCTTTAATATATTATTAGAAAATTAGTAATTCTTTAGTTCTTTATTTGAATTTTGGGGTGGAAGCACCAAAATTGTTAATATCCATATAATTTTCTTTGCCCAATGCCTTTTATGTCTTAAATGCAGAAATTTATGGATATTTCAAAGATCAAAAAATAAATAAACAAATAGTCTGACATTCTGGAATGTATAAAGTTTCTTGACTTTTACACGATGATGATGTTTCGAGGAAATAATTTTTAGAAGAGTATTTCGTGCTCATAACCAATAATCTTTGTTTTATTGATGTTGCATTGTCTCTTTGGATCAGGATAAGCATCATTCCTGCACGTATAGGGGACTGTAATTCTCTTATTGAGGTATGATTCTGGCGTCTTTGTCTTTATTCAATCCTCCCATCCCCTCCGCTTTCTCCCCTTTCTTCCTTTGGGTCTGAGGTGTAAAGTAGATGATCGAACTATTGCAATCCAGACAAAAGCAATGGCCCTTTTATATACTAAACATTTATAGTATATATCTTTCTTATACTGTTTTCTTGGTTTTTACATGGTGCAGGTTGATCTTTCATCAAATCTTCTGTCAGAGTTGCCAGAGACTTTTGGCAATTTGCATGATTTGAAGGTCTGTACTTGCGTTATTGATTCTCTTCTTTTACCCTCTATTCTTTCTATTATTTTTTCCTATTCACTGTGAGCTGGATTTATATGGAAAATTTAGCCCAAGCCAAAATTTTCACGCAAAAAATAAGAAACCTCAGTTTTAGGAGGGTTGTGCAACAACCTGTGGACTGTCAGAGATGTCAGTCCCGGACATTTAGAAATAAACTATACGTTAAATTACTAATTTGTTCCTCCAACTTAAACTATTAATTGTGTCAGTTTGGTACTTCAACGTCAAATCAAGTCAATGTCATCCTTGGATCTCCTCTCTATTTAAATTTTAACAAAATTGACTTGTTTCTGAAACTTTTACACCTATAATGACCTTTAAAAGTGAGTTCCATTTGCCACAACAAGTAAATTCATTAAAATTCAAACGGATAGAAGATCCAAGGATTGAACAGTTGTCTTCACCACAATAGTCTTTACTAGTTGGAGATCGAACTAGTAATTGAGCCTAAATTATATAAAGCAACAAAGCAACAGATAGTTTGGAAGGGTTGTCTTCGCTACAATTGTCTTTGTAAGACAAGGAGTTGTTTTTCACTTTATTGAAATTCAATGTATTCCTATCACTAAAAAATTCAGGTATCCACTGTATATTTGTCAACACTGAATGTTGTACTTAACTCTACCTGTCAACCTACAACAAAACCATTTTTTGTTTTTTTAGTTGGTAAGTTACCCAAGCACACAATCTTGAACCCACAACGAACCTCACCTTCCACCTAGAACATTTAAGGGGAGGAGGTGCCAGTTGAGCTAGAACTTGTTGGCAACTCTACAACAAAACTTCTTAACTCCTATTAAGTCAAATTGTTACTCAAAGAGATGGAATTCAAAATGCATACGCATCAGTATAGTGCGGATAATATCTCGAAAGGAAGTTGGTGGCAACTTCTTGAGGCACTATCTTTAAAAAAACCAAACACACACACACACACAAACAAACAAACATGAGGATAGTGCAGATATTATCTAGAAGAAAAGCTGGTGGCAACTTCTTGAGCACCATCTTAAAAAAATGATGTGTTTTCAGGCGCACGTGGTACAAAGTTGGTGTATTTATGATTTTATGCTAACATCCCAATCCTGTGCAGGCTTTACATCTCAGTAACAACGGGCTAAAATCACTTCCTTCTACACTATTCAAGATGTGCCTTCAGCTCTCAACACTGGACCTACACAACACAGAAATTACAATGGATCTCCTCCGGCAGGTGCATATGCTTGATCCATTTGTCTAGTAGTCCATTTTATGCCATTTTTATCAGAATGCCTGATAACAACATGCTTCTTACAGTTTGAAGGATGGGAAAGCTTTGATGAACGCCGTCTTTTAAAGCATCAGAAGCAGCTGGATTTCCGTGTTGTGAACCCTGCTAAATTTGATGAAGGTGCTGACAAAAACTGAAGTTCCATTTTTAGATTGTAGATGGCAGTTTTGCAAGTTATTGGTGTGGAATGGCCTTTGAATCTGGAATTAATTAGTCATTTATTTTACTTGATTATACCGTAAGGTGGCAGACTGTAGATTTTTACGGATGATATTAAAAAAATGTCATTTTATATGAATCAGTGAAATCAAGTTCAATGAATACAAGGGGAAAGGTCTCTCTTAACCATTATTTAGCGAGAGATTACCTGTTTAGCTTGTTCCGTAAAGTATATATTTAGCATCTATTTGAGCTTTTCAGCGAAGAGGTTGATTGCAAAAGTTATTCTAGGCTAAACATAGGGCAAAAATGGCCAAATAGCATTATTTGGCAAAATATTTAGTAATTTATCACTGTTTAGGAAATATTTAATAATCTATCACTGTTTTGTAACTTGAGTTCATGAAGCTCGAGTTCTACATGTAGCACAAGTATGGAGTCAATTAATGAAATCCACGGTGGCACTCAATGACATGGAATTCCATAATTTAAAATGCTAGGTGGCACTCAATGACATGGAATTCCGTAATTTAAAATGCCATGTGGAACTCGAGTTAATAAAACTCAAGTTCTATGTGATGGTGAACTTGAGCTCCACTTTAGCAATACTAATTCGCCTTGGTGTCGTTAGCTTTCATTGTCACTCTTGCTCTCCGCTCCTTGACAAACCCTTCCTTCTCTCATCGGAAAATAGAGTTGAGTTTGAATCTAAAGTTGAAATTCATACGAAGCTAAAATCACCCATTCACCCATCAAGAATCCAAATCGAACTTGATTACTCAATATCAATTCAAGGCCGATCTCGACTTTGACAATATTGAGTAAGAACTTGGCGATTGGCATCTTCAATTTCGAATCAAAAGGTACAAAACCCCTCTCTTATTTTTGGATAATATTTGTTTTCCTTTAAGAGTTTGCAAGTGCACCAAATGATAATTTGATTGTGGTTTTGGGATTTTGGGAGAGGAAATAAATAGTGTTAGGGTTTTGGGATTTGGGATTTTAGGCATTTGGTTGTAGGGCATGGTGAGCGAGGTGTTGGATGTGGAGAGAGTCGAGGCCGTGGCCACCTTGGAGGGCGTTGATCTGATCGTGGCCACACACGAGCAAGATCACACCTTAGAGGAGGAGGTCCCTCAGGCATTTGATAGTATGTTGTCCAATAGTGATTATGACATGTTCTGCGATGACATCATTCTATTGCCATCCATGGCACACGATGATGCAGGTCCATCCCATAGTTTTGGCCATTATCACACTTGTCAATCCCTATCAATGGTCCATAGTTTGCATAATTATTTGTTTCCCAATTTGACATGGCTAGTGTCGCTTAACATAGCAACATACTGGGCTAAATTCAACATAACCATATACATCTAAACTGCTACAACATAACATTGAGTTATATAAGTCCAAATTAAAATTAGAATTATTTAAATGAAATATGTTGTTTATTCAATAATATGAAGAATTAGTTTTCAACCATAAACATCCAAATTTTAACAAAATACACCCAAATAAACTAAAAATTCAGCAACACTACAATGGCAATGGTTTATTGTAGCATCAACTTCATATTAGCATCGATGTTAACAAGAAAAATAAAATTAAACCCACTACGCTTAAGAATTGTACTTTTTGGTGTTAAATTTGATGGATCAAATATGCTAGCAGGAGACGGACTGAGTTACCGACATTGTAGTGGGATTTGGGTTTCCGATAAAAGGAGAGGTAGAGAGAGATGGATGATTTCAATGGTGACCAGGCAAAATGATTGCTCATAGACCTAGACTGGGCTGCATATGGGAAGAGTGACTAAAGGGGAGATGAGAAGTGTTTTCTTTTTATAAAAACTAGTAAGTTGCTCATGTGATGCACGGACAATATTGTAATATTTTATGTAATTTTTTTTTTGAAAATGTTATACATATATTGTGGGGTATAGAAATCCAATGAGGAGATCATGCCACGTGCCATACCTGAGGCCGAGGAGGCCACTATAGCTCCGAGAAGGTCACGCCTTTGGATGGTAATGCTACTTCAGTGGCACGATACCAGTGGAGGACACACTGAAGAGAAGGAGCTTCCGAGAAGGGGCCAGTCCTGACTGAAGGGATGGTGGCTGTCATCACATTTAATACTTCCCACCAAACCTCCTAACTGCATTTATGTGGAGAAGACCCCTGAACAGTGCTGTCTTGATTGACGCAACTCACAAGGAGTTTGGTAAGGAGTCTGATAAGGCAAGCACTCAAATGATAGCCTAAGTGATTAACAACTAGAGGGCCAAGATCATCTAAATGAGGGTATATAATGTGAGAGACCCTCTAGATGAAAGGCATCTGAAAAAATGGCGGAAAGGGATATTGTAACTAAGTTAGAAGAGAAACTGTAACTAAGTTAGAAGGAATATATTCAATAACCATTCTCCTCAGACTTTGTCGAGGAGCGATTTTCTTCGCTTATAGTTTATTTTTCTCTATTTTTCTATCTTCCTTGATCTGTTGTGCGCGTAATCCTTCACTGGAAGCTCAGCCTCCAAGCCCACTCTCTACAAATTCATTGCCCTAAACTGTTTGGGCCCTAATCCTATTGTTATTTGGGCTCAGGATCCAAATGTCGCCTCACAATTGGCACCATTTGTGGGAAGGCTTGAGCTTCAGCATAACCAATGTTTAGACATGGTAGGTTCAGGGCCACACCAAGAGGAATATGTGGGCTCCCAACGTCAAGGTCGTTTCCTCAATCTTGAGCGGAGAAGGGATTGGGAGGTTAGCGTACACACCACACGCATAAGTAGCAGCCAGTCTCGAGGCAGGAGTCACATCTCTCATGAGGAAAATACTAGGAGCCTGTAGTGGGAAATAGACCATTTGCGTAGGAAGTTATGCCACGAGTGACGCAAAGGAACTCCCTCCAATTTTGACCATTCTTTTGATGATAATGGTGATGCTAACTACTGGCCCAGATTGAGGACTCCTCCTAGTGTGTATTTTTCCTACGACAAGGAGCCCCAGGATAGGTGAAGATGGAAGAGTTCACCTCGCGAGGGCCTGAGCAACGATGCAATGAGCAAAGCCCTGACTTAGATCTCCAAGTCACCCTTCACCCACAGGGTTGAGGTAGGAAGGCTTCCTCGGCGATTTACTCAACTGACGTTCACCATGTACAATGGCAAAACAGACCATGCGGAGCATGTTAGTTATTTCAACCAAAGAATGATGGTCCACTCAAAGAATGAGACCTTGATGTGCAAGGTATTCCCATTGAGTCTAAGGCCCGATGTATATGCCATTTAGCTGCTTGTTCCTTGCCGCATCATGAATGAGGGTTGAGAAGCCTTCTGCACACAAAAGGAATAAATACGGGGATAGCGGATCGCGTTGTCTGAACCCCCTAGTAGGTACAATGTTTCCATGAGTCGTGCCGTTGATAATGACTGAGTATGACATAGAGAAAATGCATTTCATCACTAGATTGATCCAACCTTCATTGAAGCCCATCTTTCTCATGACCTTTTTAATAAAAATCCATTCAACTCTGTCAAAAGCTTTACTCATGTCTAGTTTTGCAGCCATGAAGCAATCATTTCCGTCAAAAGCTTTACTCATGTCTAGTTTTACAGCCATGAAACTATCATTTCTGCCACTTTTCTGCTTTAAAAAATGCATAATCTCATACGCCACCAAGACATTGTTAGTGATGAGCCTATCAACTGTGAATGCAATTTGATTTTCTATAATAATATGGGGAAGGATAGCTTTGAGACAGTTAGCTAGAGCTTTTGAGATAAGCTTATAAACCACATTGCATAGGCTAATTGGCCTGAAATCAGTCATTCTTTGAGGATTATTAGTTTTTGGCACCAGAGCGATATTGGTTCTATTAATATTAGATAGAGACACGCCAGAATTAAGAACATTTAGAACCATATTTGAGACATTAGTACCTACAATACTCCAATACTTTTGAAAGAAGAGTGTTGACATACCATTAGGATCAGGCGATTTTGTGGGGTGCAGTTGCTTGAGGGCATAAACCACTTCTTCTCTAGTGAAGGCTCTGGAAAGCTTTGAATTCATTTCATTAGTCACCTTGGTTGGGATGGGAGCAATTACATTCTCTGACTGACTTGGGAAGGAGGTGGAGTATATTTCCTCAAAATAGGAAATGGTAGCCTTGGCAATACTGTCCTGATCTCCACAACAATTTCCATCTTTATCCCAAATTCTCAAGATTTTATTTTGTTTCCTTCTTTTAGAGGCCCTTGCATGAAAAAACTTGGTATTCCTATCTCCCTCTCCGAGCCAGTGAGCTTTTGAACGTTGACCCCAATAAATTTCTTCGCTATCTAGGAGATCGTTGATTTCCTTTCTTGCTTGGTTTACTTCTTCACCCAAAGACCGGTCTCTGTCAAGCTGAATCAATGTACAATTGTGCATCTTTATGTTTGCAAGCCATGATGGAATTCAATATAGATAAACTAATCCATTAACACCAAATATTGTTTCTTACATTGATAGAGTGCCCGTTTGGTCCAGCTTAAAAAAATTGTACCTCAAAAAATCGAATTTCAAGAAAGTTGTACTTAGAGAAAATGGGACCACTTAAAGAAAAGTTGTACATAGCATTGCTATAAGAAGTAAAGGTTTTGCAATATAAAACTCTAAACTGGAGCTCTAAAGCATTTGAGTGTGCTTCAAAAATCAAAATTTTGGAAATCGGTGGGAATGGTGTCTGGAAATTGGTGGGCCCAGCTACTTTTCTCAACAAGCCACCAAAACTAAACTCCCCAAATTGGGAGAAAACTGGAGAGATTGTTGAGAAATTGAACAAAACGGGATCGTTTTGTGTAAAGAAGAAACCACTTAAGGTAATTAAGAAAAGAAATGTCAAAGCACGTGGGAAGATAAAAGCCAATCAGATTAGAACCAGACATAAGTAAATGAGGCTTCAACTAAGTCCAATATCTGTAACAAATTCCTTGATCCACGGATCAATTAGTTAGACACGTGTAGCAGTTAGCTTTTTTCTGTTTTTGATTTTTCTTTCTTCTTTATGCTCAGCTTGTGGATATAAAAGCAGAGCTCCTTGTATTCTTTGATTCATCTTTTCCATTCAATAAGAAACACTCTTCTATTTACTCTTTACTTCTACAGAGAGAGAGAGAGAGAGAGATTAACATTGAGTGTGAAAAGTATTACATGGTATCAGAGCCCTAACAATGGCTTCCGCTAATTCCGTTGATCAAATCGCTTCGATTCCTGTCCAAAATGTAGTGGATTCTTCAGATTCTAGCGAATTGAATCCCAATCCATATTACTTGAAGAGTGGAGATAATCCTGGCTCTGTTCTAGTCACTGAACTTTTGATTGGACGCGTTAACTATTCATCTTGGTAACGAGCAATGGTTATAGCTCTCACTGCCAAGAACAAGATAGAGTTCGTCAATGGTGTTATCAGCAAACTAGAAGCTAATTCTCCACTGTACAAGGCTTGGACTTTAGCAAATACAATGGTACTTTCTTGGATCTATAGCTCTGTGAACAAGAACATCAAATCAAGTGTGATGTACAACGAGACAGCAAGGCAGGTCTGGTTGAATCTGAAGCACATGTTTGCTCAAGGCAATGCTGCTAGGATTTACTCACTGCAGAAGGCAGTTTCTCACATTTCACAAAACAATCTCTCGGTGAGTGATTACTTTGCTAATTTCAAAGCACTTTCTGATGAGTTGATGAATTGTGATCCTTTGCCTGAATGTTCTTGTGGTGCGATGAGAATTTTAACTGAGAAATTTGAGAAAGATAATGTAATGAAGTTTTTAATGGGATTGAATGAGAATTATGCTGCGATTCGGACACAAGTCCTTATGGCTGATCCAATGCCGGATTTGAGCAAGGTGTATTCCATGGTTCTCCATGAGGAAATGCAGAAGATCATTGGTTCATCCTCTTCTGAGTTTGAAGCAGCTGCTTTATACTCTAATGCACATACTAAGTCTAATTCAGGGAATAGGTATGGAAACAAGAAGGAGAGGCCAATTTGTAGTCATTGTGGTATTCAAGGGCACACAATTGACAAATGTTACAAATTACATGGCTATCCACCTGGATATAAGCCAAAAGGAAAATCTTCTTCAGCAAATCAAGTTTCTTGCTTCATTGGGAATGACCAATTGGTTTTGTCCAATTCTGGTCCAGTAGCCACCACTGGTGCCATGGAACATAATGTCTTGAAATGTCCTATCTCTCAAGAACAATGCCAACAATTGATGGTTTTCTTGAAGAATCAGACTTTGGATGGATCTCAGATTGGAAGTTCTCATCAGGCAGCCAATGTGATAGCAACAGGTCTTCATTCTCAAGCCATGGTCCAGCATCCTTTAATGCCTAATTTCACAAGTAAAGTGATAACCTCCTCTTATGCTTCCACCTTAGACTTTTCTCATTCTGTTTTTTCATCTCAGAAAGTTAATAGATTAGCTTTCTCTTCCAAAACTTGGATATTAGATACTGGAGCTAGTGATCATTTTGTTCATTCTGTCACTATGTTGTCTAGTGTAACTTCCACTATAACGGCCTATGTTCAATTACCTAATGGAGAAACTGCACTAGTCAGCCATATAGGAACTGTCAATATCACAGAACATTTAATCCTTGAAAATGTCTTGGTTGTTCCTTCTTTCAATTTCAATCTCATCTCTGTTAGTCAGCTAGTCAAGTCTCTGACTTGTTGTTTTGTTTTCTTTGGGAATATGTGTTTTATCCAGGACCTTCTTCACTGGAAGATGATTGGTCTGGGTAGAGAACACCAGGGACTTTACATACTTCAAGACACTGCCACACAGTGTTCTTCTTAATCTACTTGTCCTTTTCCATGTATTGCATCAGCTGTTCAAACAAATCTTTGGCACAACAGATTAGGACACCCTTCTGATAAGAAGTTGTACATATTGAATAAAAGTGTGCCTATTGTTTCTTGTAATAATAATAATAACCCTTGTATGGTCTGCCCTTTGGCAAAACAGAATAGGTTACCTTTTCCCGTTAGTGAACATGTTGTGGATTGTGCTTTTGCCTTAATACATATTGATATTTGGGGGCCTTTTTCTATTCCTACTGTTGATGGTTATAGATTTTTCTTGACTATTGTTGATGATTATACACGATGTGCTTGGCTTTATCTTTTAAAGTTTAAGTCTGACTCTCAATCAATTTTAAGAAGTTTTTGTTCCATGGTTAAGAGGCAATTTGATCTTAAAGTCAAAATCATTAGATCTGATAATGCTGCTGAGTTTATGATGAAATCTTTTTATCAAGAACAAGGAATTATTCATCAGCTAAGTTGTGTCCAAACTCCACAACAAAATTCTGTTGTTGAGAGGAAACATCAACACCTTTTAAATGTGGCAAGGGCATTAAGGTTTCAATCCAAGTTGCCTGTCCAATTTTGGGGTGATTGTGTGTTAACTGCAACTTATCTGATCAATAGATTGCCCTCTTCTCCTTTAAACCACAAAACTCCTTATGAAATGCTTTTCAAGAAAACTCCTTCTTATGCTCACTTAAAAGTGTTTGGCTGCTTGTGTTTTGTTTCAACTCTTCAACATAATAGGCATAAGTTTGATGCTAGGGCTAAGAGATGTGTTTTCTTAGGATATCCATTTGGCATTAAAGGATATAAAGTTCTAGATATTGACAGCAATACCACTTTCATTTCAAGAGATGTTGTGTTCCATGAAACAATTTTTCCTTTTGCATCTACATTTACTTCAACTGATTCAGATTTTCTTGTATTTCCTAAACCTGTCCTTGATTGTGAACCTGACCCTATCTTTGACAATACTGAACATCTTGATTTTGTAGACTCTTCTCCTCTTGATAGTTCCACTTCTATTATTCCATCTGACTCTGGTTTGCCTATGCCTTCACCCACTGCTGATCCTTCTTCTATTTCTCATATTGAACACATTACTTCTGATCTGCCTTCCTCTAGTTCTCCACCTACTGCTGTTCCCACTAATGTGGACCTTCCAATCCTTGTCTCTTCTGATGTGTCCTCCTCAGGTTCACAACATGCCCTTAGAAGGTCAAGTAGGTCTCATAAACCTCCACTTTATTTGCAAGATTACTCTTGTAAGTCCTCTGTTCTTGTTCCCACTTCTGGCCAACCTCATGACATTAGATGTCATCTCTCCTATACCAAAATTTCCACTTCTTATAAGTCCTTTGCTTTATCCATTTCTAATCCTCATTCTGAGCCAGCTTTCTATCATGAGGCAGTGAAATTTCCTCATTGGAGAGCTGCCATGAAGGCTGAGATTGATGCACTTGAAACTAATAATACTTGGTCTGTTGTTCCTCTTCCACCCGGGAAGGTTGCTATTGGTTCAAAATGGGTCTATAAGGTCAAATTTCATTCTGATGGCACTCTTGAAAGGTACAAGGCCAGATTGGTTGCTAAAGGGTATACTCAGAAGGAGGGGATAGATTATAATGAAACTTTCTCTCCTGTGGTTAAGTTCATCACTGTAAGATTGGTTCTTACCTTGGCTGCTATGAAACAATGGCATGTTCTTCAACTTGATGTCAATAACGCGTTTCTGCATGGTGACTTGATTGAGGATGTATATATGTCTTTTCCTTTGGGATTTCACAGCAAGGGGGGGACACATGTGCAGGGGGAGCAATCTGTTGATGGTAAGGGGGAGTTTCAAGGTCCTTTAGTTTGCAAATTGAACAAGTCTCTCTATGGTTTAAAGCAGGCTTCAAGACAATGGTTTGCAAAACTATCTAATGCCATTTTGGAAATGGGTTTTCTTCAGTCTAAGGCTGATTACTCTCTCTTTATCTATACTAAAGGTTCTATTTTTGTGGCATTATTGGTCTATGTAGATGATATACTTTTAACAGGTAATGATGAGTCATACATTACTCACTTGAAAAGTATGTTAGATACAAGGTTCAAGCTTAAAGATTTAGGACTTGCTCAATACTTTCTAGGAATTGAGATAGCTAGGAGTAAGGCTGGAATTGCTCTAAACCAAAGGAAGTATGCACTAGAGAGATATTGCAGGACACTGGCTTGACTGGTTCTAAACCTTTCAATACACCCATGGAGCAGAATATCAAGTTATCTAAAACCAGTGGAGTTCTTTTGAAGGATCCTACACAGTTTAGAAGGCTTATTGGAAGATTGATGTATGTTACCATGACACGACCAAACATCACCTATGCAGTACATTTACTTAGTCAATATCTGAGTAAACCAAGAGAGCCTCACTTAAAGGCTGCTTTCAGAATTGTTCAGTACATCAAAGGGTCACCAGGGGAAGGTCTTTTTCTCTCTAGCAGTTCAGATTTGCACTTAAAAGCCTTATGTGATGCAGATTGGGCAGGGTGCCCTGACACTCGCAGATCTACAACAGGCTATTGTGTTTATCTAGGGGAGTCTTTAATCTCTTGGAGGTCAAAAAAGCAAGGGACAGTCTCTAGAAGTTCAGCTGAAGCTAAATATAGAGACATGGCATCAACTACTTGTGAGATTGTATGGCTGAAACAGCTCTTGAAGGATCTACAAGTAGAGCACAAAAGACCAGCACTGTTGTATTGTGATAACCAAGCAGCACTTCACATAGCTGCCAATCCTGTATTTCATGAACGCAGCAAACATATTGAGATAGATTGCCATTTGGTTAGAGAAAAAATTCAAAGGGGCATAATCAAAACCTTTCATATAGCAGGTGTGAACCAAAATGCAGATATTCTCACTAAACATTTGGGTTTTCCAGCCTTCTCTAAGTTGGTAACAAAGTTGGGAATGATTGACATTTACAAACCTGAGGTAGATTCAGCTCAGTTGCAAGATAGCCAATCAACAACAGCAGCAACGGCTATCTTGAGGGGGAGTGTTGAGAAATTGAACAAAACGGGATCGTTTTGTGTAAAGAAGAAATCACTTAAGGTAATTAAGAAAAGAAATGTCAAAGCACGTGGGAAGATAAAAGCCAATCAGATTAGAAGTAGACACAAGTAAATGAGGCTTCAACTAATTCCAATATCTGTAACAAATTCCTTGATCCACGGATCAATTAGTTAGACACGTGTAGCAGTTAGCTTTTTTCTGTTTTTGATTTTTCTTTCTTCTTTATGCTCAGCTTGTGCATATAAAAGCAGAGCTCCTTGTATTCTTTGATTCATCTTTTCCATTCAATAAGAAACACTCTTCTATTTACTCTTTACTTCTACAGAGAGAGAGAGAGAGAGAGAGAGAGAGAGAGAGAGAGAGAGAGAGATTAACATTGAGTGTGAAAAGTTTTACAGAGATTTTGGTCTCTCTTTTACGATTATATTTTTATCCTCACAACATTCAACAACTACCTATCGCCTTTGATTTGTTTTGTTTTATTTTCTCCTTCTCATCATTTGCTGGTTTTTGTCTGTTTTTTTTAACGTTACATTCCTATCCTCGTATAATAACCGCTATCTTTACATTTTCATCCTCATACAATAACATTCACCACTGGTATAAAGTTCACTACTTGTATTTTCATGTTTTGTGCTCTTTCTTTCCAATTAGCAAAGGTCTAGTTTGTCTTTAATTTATTTCATTAAAAAAGAAGAAGAAGAAGCAAAGGTCCAGGTTCTTTTCCCCGACAGGGAACAATTATTGGATGCTTCCGCCTAATTTTTATTAAGCAAAATATAATAAATATAAATACAACGAAAAACTAAATAAAATAATGTGTAAGTGTTAATTTTTTTAAGATGCCGTTTTATTAATTTTAAATAATAAGTAATATTTTTATTTAATAAGTATAACTAAGAGTGCGATTGGATACCGCTTATTTTGAACAGAAAATAAAAAATACTGTAACAAAATAATTTTTAATTGTGTGAATAGTTCCGTGAAACCTATTTTTAATGAAAGTTTTGTTGAAAAAAGAGTTTTGTGGGTCTTGTAAACAGTGCACGAGACCCACTGAAACTAAAAAACAAAAAAACGTAAAACACTGGACATGGATGTAGACGCAGTATCCAAACACAAGCTAAATTACTTCTTTTTCCCACATTCGTAAACTTGGTAATTCTGTTGCTCATAACTTTGCAAAACATGCATAACATGTCGCAGGTTTAAAGGTGTGGATGGAGGATATTCCTCCACACCTCTATTCTGTATTGTTAACCGACCATGGTTGATTTTCCTTAATGAAATTCAAGTTTGGATTCTCAAAAAAAAAAAAAAAAAAAATTCCATTCTCTTAACCAAACATTAATGAGAGAAATTCAAATCTTTTATCCTCTCATTTTTCCATCTCTCAATCAAACAAACCCTTAAAATTGTTTTCAACTTTTAAGGACCCCTTTTTCGCTCTTTAGTGAAATTTCCAAGAATGGCTTGTTGGGTTTAGTTTTTGGAGGGGTTGAAAAGTGCTTTGGGGGAGGTAGTTAAAGCTCTGTTTTAGCTGAAATTGCAACGCCAACCTCTCCAAAAGCAAAACCCGAATAATTTGTGTCTATTTGGCATCAGCTCATAAACTCATCTTTTAATATTTATGAGATTTTTAAAACTTCACTTTTTCCAGCATTTTTTCTCATTTTTTCAAAAATTTTAAAATACAAATATACTTTAGCATACTTTTAACAAAAAAACTAGATAAGTTATCCTCAAACAGACACAAACACTTCCAGTCAGCATAATGGCAATTTTATTTCTATCATTTGAACACCTGAACTTCCGCATAAATCAGTTAAAATCAAAAGACAAAGCAAAAGAAAGTCATCAGCAAACATAATTCCATTCACCTTTCATGTTGGAACTTTAGGTCTGATCTTTTTACTTTGCGAACAAGAAGCAGTTCTGATTTAAATAATGATAATATACATAAGCAGGGAAAGAAACACAAATTAAAAGGTCGAAACAAATTATGAAATTAAATCAACACTGAAAACATCAGATGAAACAAAAAATGTAGATGAGTGTTGAATGTGGAAGTTAAAATCAATAAACAGGTTCTCATGCCATATGCACTAAGCAATCTTCCACAAATCACAAAGCATAGCTCCACAAGTCTAAGCCTCCAAGACTCTTTCGGCAAAAACCAGCTTGTGAAATATTTTAACAAACCTCACAATATCAAACAGCTCAAGCATCCAAGATAAGAATTGCACAAAACAACCTTGGCATGTGATAGTATCCAAAATTTAACATTTACTAGATAGAACCCAAATCCCCACTGGAATTGCACAAAACTGATTCAGAGTTGTCAACAATTTAAACCCCAATAGGCCACCCAAAAAGCTCTTTCAAATGCCAAATATGTATTATCTTTCCCATTGGTATACAACACAAGGAATACAGATATCAAAATAGACAAAGTTTAGCTACAAAATTGATTGTAGCATAAGGCTACTGTAAGGACACAAAGTCGGCCTTAGGCCCAAATGTGTAGCCGGCCCAAGTGGCCTTCACAATAGAATTTATAGAGAATGGGCTTAAAGCCTTGACTACTTGGGGCTTCAGGAGGCCATAGGGTGAGGACCAAGTCTACTTCTTGCAGGTAGCAGGCCGATGGGTAGACTATCTCTCTCGTCGGACGTGAGCCGAGGAGCTTCTGACCTTCTGTTCTTTGGGAGGGGAGAGAGAGAGTGCGTCTTTTTCTTTCTTGGGAAAAATATGGATCCCCTTCTAGTGGTTCCTCCTTCTCTATTTATACTCCCCATCCCTGGTTCCCATCTGTCTTTTCCCCGAAAACGCTCCCCAATGCCCTTAAGGCTGTCCACCGTCCCCTCAGAAGTCATTTCTCCATTAATGCAGCCAGGCGGGTAGGTGAAAGACCTTTAATGCGGTGGCAGCAGCTTTATGCAATGCACGTCTCCCTTGTCTCCCACCTCGGCATCCCGCTAGGGTTTAGGATGACTCGCCGAGCTTTAGGAGTTCCCCCCCGGGCGTTTTGCTACCCTGCTCAGTTCCTGAGACTACGTCCGAGGAGACCTTCTCCTCAGACCCTCTTCGACAGGCTGGCGGTCTGGTCGGCGGGCCTTTGGACCCCAGTGTGAGGAGGCTCTGCTCCCGACTCGCGACCCCTCCAGCGGAATCCATGTCCTCGGACTAGGCCCTGGGCCCACATGGAATTCCAACGTCTCTACCCCCCACAATAGCCCCTCAAAAAATCGTTTGACTCCGAGCCGACGAGGCAGATAGGTTTTTGACCCATGAATCTCCCCTCCACGAGACTTTCAGATTGTCGCACATGCGGAGTACCCCCGCGCCTTCTGGACGCCTCCTTGACGCTTCGTAACACGCAACGTCCGCATTAAATGCACTGAGTAACTCCCTGTGGTTAGTAATTAACGCCAGTGCCTATGTAAATTTCAGAATTTAAGAACAAGATAGCGTACCTTGGTGTGATATTTCAAAACAAAGATTAGAAGCACTTGGGAAAACTTTTAATCTTCACCTCCAATTCACGTTTAACGATGAGATGGGGATCCAACGGCCTGGATTTGTCCCCGAAAATTTGAGCGGGATGTTTCCCACGAACCGCCGCCTCCCAATCTCCTAAAACACTTCGGTAGTCGTGATATTCATCATTTCTTCCAAAGAGCGAACTTACTGCAGAGCCATCCAACCTCTTTCTCTCTCCCAATAAGCTCCCAAAGTGCGCACGCCTCTTCTTGTGTAAGTTTCTCCTCGGCTGTCAACTTTTCTTTCCCCTCTTTACGAATCCACGTCTCTAGCCTCGATTCCATGGGTAGGTTCAAGTGTCTAGTGGATACGCCCTCCGGCATGGAAGGATTCCGAGCCAAGTATCACATCCCTTCAGATGTGGGCTTGGAGTACTGTCCCCCCGGGGTGGTAGCAGACTCTAGGAAAGCGGGGCAAGTCGTCATCCCCATAATTGCCTTCCTAGAGGGCGGGATGACATTCCCCATGAAGGAGGTGACTAGGGAGTACCTCCGCAACCATAGGTTATGTCCGAACCAGTGCACACCCAATATGTTTAGGATTTTAGGTTGTGTCGATGCTCTGAACGAGCAAATGGGCCTCCACCTCACATGGCACGACGTCGTCTACATGTACGAGTGCCACCAAATGAAAGACGCAGGCTACTACCTCAAGTCGAGGTCTAGTGCGGTCCGGCTCATCTCCTGTCTGTCAAAGTCCAATAAGGGCATAAAGGATGATTATCTCCTCGTTATAGGGAGGTGGTACGAAGGTATCCATTGCCCAGTGAGGGAGGGACAACCAGGTGTGACTCCCTAGGATTTAGGAGTTTTAGTTTGCGAAGTTTTGCCCCATTTCAATTCCCTTGGTAGTTTTGCTGTCATTTGCTGTCATTCTTACTTGTTCCGCGGCGAGTATCTAACTCCGTTTGATTCCTCTGCTTCTTTCTTGCAGATAAGCAACACATATCTCCCCATTTGGAAAACGTCAACGTCTCGGACCTTAACAAGATTCTGAGATCTGAGGTCTTCGTGAACGACGACATGCAAGTGAGGGCTGCCCACCTAATACTGGGGTACGACCCCATTTTGAAGGCTTTCGGCGAGGTTGAGGACGCCATTCTTACCGGCCACAAGAGGCGAGCACGGATAGACATTCGCTACGCGGAGTTCCTTGCTCCCCGCACTTTGCCGGACGCACCCTTCACCATCCTATACGGTCAGCCTGTGGAAGCCCTTCCTTTGGCCGCACAGCGAGAGGACCAGATCATCCGGGAAGAGCCTGCAGCCTCCGCCTCGTCCCTTGGAGAGGAGATCGATCGATTCCACCTAGAGGAAGCCGAAAGGCCGTTAGGGGGCAACGTGGTTGACATCTCGGACGAGGAAGAGAGCGGCTCGAACAGGCACTCCGGCATCTCGGGCTTAGTTGTCGCTCTACCGGAGGCCTCCTCTGAAGAAGATGACGATATGACGTCTTTAAGGGATATTTTTGCCAAGAAGAGAGGGACCCAAGTCCTCAAGGGTGACGCTTCCGGGTCCCAGCTGAAGATACTCCCACCTCCGCCTCCCCCTCCGGCCAACCCACTCCCTCCTCCTCCTAACGTCCCAAAGAAGAGGAGGAACGAGAACGAGGAGGCCGATAAGGAGAGGGAGAAAAAGCAGAAGCACCAAAGGCAACTGCAGCAGCAGCAGCAGGTTGCTGGGGGTGGAGTAAGGGCCTCGTCCGTCGAGAGTGGGGAATTCCGCGGACAAGCCAAGGTCCGCCGAGGGGAGTCCAGTTGGTTCCCCGCTCTCCAGGTAGACGGGGCTCCGATTCCCATGAACGCGAGTATCCGGGACTACCAGAGGGGCCACGCTTCATACTTAGCCAACACTCTGGAGCAGCCCCTCCTCCTGCCCAGGGATATGGAGGATCTCGGGAGGATGGGTCGGACACGCCTCTTCCTTTCTCTCAAAAGGAACCTGGCGTTGGTAAGTGCTGCCTCTCAAACCTTTTGCCACCACTTCGTTCTACGTGCATGGGAACCAACTATTAATTACATGCTCTTTGACTCATCTTTGTAGGCCACCCAGGAGGCCTTCGCGGCCGATGCCTTGGTGCAACATTACCAGGACCGAGCAGGGGCCGAGAACGCCGCTAAGGTGGAGGTCGAAAGGGAGTTAGGCCGCGTCGAGGCGGCGAGGGCGGAGCTGGCGGCCGAACTTGCCTCCGAGCAGAAAGAGAGGAGGAGCTTGGATGCGGGCCTGAAGTCGGCGACGGCGCAGGCGGAAGCCCAGCGTAAGCTCCTGCAGCAAAGGGAGGAGGCCCTGGCCCAAGCGGGGCAAGAGGTCTCCAACTTGAGAAAGGAGCTCGCGCAGGCCGAGGAGGAGACTCGCACCATAAGGGAGACGGCGGAGGCCGCTACCAGGGCTGCTTTCAATGACGGGGTCGAGACGACCGAGAACCGCCTGACCGAGGAGTTAGGCGAGCTGTGCAGGGAGTACTGCCAGCAGGTTTGGGCCGAGGCCCTAAATGCTGCGGGAGTCGCTGCCAGCTCCGAGTTGAGGGCAGCCTAGAAGATCTGGTATCCAGAGGATATCAGATTCATCGAAGACGTTGCTCCAACTTTGGTCGACGCCGAGATAGCAGCCCCGGCGCAGCCCCTATCCTCCCAAGGGCAAGTCCCACCCCCCGATGGGGTTGTCATCCTTAAGGAGGTGTCAGACGAGCCTGCTGGCCAAGTCTTGCCTCCGCCTAAGCTGAAGGATAAGGGGAAGCAGGCCCAAGACCCGTCCAAGGTCGTGGCAAAGGAAGAAGAAGGTCAAGCCAAAGAGACCCACTCTAAGCCGTCAAAGGTACCTCCATTGAAGATCAAGGGGTAGGCGGGCTCGAGCTCCCTTCGTCACTTCGCGCAGATTTTCGCTCTCATCGGCTATTTTTGTGTAGCGGTTATTTTTTTGTGTTTTGTTCTTTTGTTTTTACTTGTACTCCCTTATTCTAGCCTTGTCTCGAACAGTTTATTATCTATGGATTTCATTATCTTACCTTTATAGCGTGATTTCTTAATGCATTACGTTCATTGCGGTGTTGCTTGCATTATTGCACCATGTGTTATATGTGAATGCTATGCAACTCAACATCCGAGGCGATAGGTTAGTGCCCACGGGCATGTTCGAAATTAGGATAGGCGCGGCCTCACCACGAAGGCATTGCAACCTTTGATTAGCCTAGGTCGATATTAACACTTAATGTAAACAATTTGTATGTTAAATTTTCCTAAGGTAGAAGGTCCGAGGACCTGGCTTAACCAAGGTTGACATTAACACTTAATAAGAATTGATTGAACCGCGTTAAATTTTCCCAAGGTAGAAGGTCTGAGGACCTGGCTTAACCAAGGTTGACATTAACACTTAATAAGAATTGATTGAACCGCGTTAAATTTTCCCAAGGTAGAAGGTCCGAGGACTTGGCTTAACCAAGGTTGACATTAACACTTAATAGAAATTGATTGAACCGCGTTAAATTTTCCAAAGGTAGAAGGTCCGAGGACCTGGCTTAACCAAGGTTGACATTAACACTTGATAAAATTGATTGAACCGCGTTAAATTTTCCCAAGGTAGAAGGTCCGAGGACCTGGCTTAACCAAGGTTGACATTAACACTTAATAAAAATTGATTGAACCGCGTTAAATTTTCCCAAGGTAGAAGGTCCGAGGACCTGGCTTAACCAAGGTTGACATTAACACTTAATAAAAATTGATTGAACTGTGTTAAATTTTCCCAAGGTAGAAGGTCCGAGGACCTGGCTTAACCAAGGTTGACATTAACACTTAATAAAAATTGATTGAACCGTGTTAAATTTTCCCAAGGTAGAAGGTCCGAGGACCTGGCTTAACCAAGGTTGACATTAACACTTAATAAAAATTGATTGAACCGTGTTAAATTTTCCCAAGGTAGAAGGTCCGAGGACCTGGCTTAACCAAGGTTGACATTAACACTTAATAAAAATTGATTGAACCGTGTTAAATTTTCCCAAGGTAGAAGGTCCGAGGACCTGGCTTAACCAAGTTTGACATTAGCGCTTAATAGAAATTGATTGAACCGGGCTAAATTTTTCCAAGGTAGAAGGTCCGAAGACCTGGCTTAATCAAGGTTGACATTAACACTTAATAAAAATTAATTAAACCGTGTTAAATTTTCCCAAGGTAGAAGGTCCGAGGACCTGGCTTAACCAAGGTTGACATTAACACTTAATAGAAATTGATTGAAATTGTAGCATTAACAACCACTATAACATAATGATATCCGAATACAGGGCAGGCATGCTTTTCAATAGTAGTAATACCTTCGAAGGTTATTTACATTCCATGGTCGTTTTACACGCTTGTTTTCCAGGTCGGCTAGATAATATGATCCTATGCCGGCCACTGAGGTTATACGGTAGGGCCTCTCCCAGTTTGGCCCTAATTTTCCCCACGAGGGGTCTTTAGTAGTTCCGACAACCTTTTTTAAGACTAGGTCTCCCGGAGCGAGAGGTCTAGATCGCACGCGGGAGTCATACCCTTGTTTGAGCCTTTGTTGGTAGACAGCCAGTCGAACCATAGCGCTTTCACGCCTTTCCTCCGCCAAGTCCAGCCCCTTGAGTAGCATGTCGTCATTAGCAGCCGGGGCGAAAGACTGCGTCCTGTTTGTTGGGAACCCCATCTCTGTAGGAATCACAGCCTCGGCGCCATACGCCATCGCGAAAGGAGTCTCCCTCGTGGACCTTCGCGGCGTGGTTCGGTAAGTCCACAACACGTGTTGTACCTCGTCCACCCATCTGCCCTTCGCATCATCCAGTCTCTTCTTGAGCCCATTGACTATCGACTTGTTGCTTGCTTCAGCTTGGCGGTTCCCCTATGGGTAGGCCGGGGTGGAGTACCTGTTTATGATGCCGAAGTCTCCACAGTACCTCCTGAAGGTCTTGCTGTCGAACTGCAGTCCATTATCCGATACGAGAGTTCGTGGGATCCCAAATCGGGTGATGATGTTCTTCCAGAGGAATCTCTTCGTGTCCACGTCCCGGATATTTGCTAGCGGCTCGGCCTCTACCCATTTAGTAAAATAGTCTGTCCCGACAAGCAGCCACCGCTTTTTGCCTGCCGCCCTCGGGAAGGGTCCCACTACGTCCAATCCCCACTGTGCAAACGGCCAAGGGCTGGCCAACGGATTAAGTGCACCCCCAGGCTGGTGGATATTGGGCGCGAACCTTTGACATTGGTTGCATTTCCTCACATACTCCTGTGATTCTCTATGCATGTTCGGCCACCAGTACCCCTGCGTGAGGGCCCTGTGAGCTAAAGACCTTCCGCCCGTGTGGCTATCACAAATTCCCTCATGCAACTCCTCCAAGAGCTGCTCCGTCCCCTCCGGGTGCACACACAACAGGTAGGGCCCTAAAAACAACCGTTTATAGAGCTTGTCGTCCTCAGATAACCAGAACCGAGGAGCTTTCCTGCGGATCTTGTCGGCCTCAGTCTTGTTCTCCGGCAGCGTGTCGTGTTTAAGGAATGACACTATGGGGTCCATCCAATTGGGCTCTGCTCCGACTTGTTGGACCCGAACGGCCTGACAGCCCGGACCAGCTGGCCTGAGCAGATCTTCTACAATGATGACCCGCGGAAGGCCCTGTGCCGAGGAGGTTGCCAGAGTAGCCAGCGAATCTGCGTGGGTGTTTCCGCTTCTAGAGGTGTGCGATAGCGTGAAGGATTCGAACTTGGCCTGCAGGTACTTGGCGCGGGCTAAATATTCCCGCATTCTCGGTTCCCTGGCCTCCAACTTCCCTCGAACCTAGCCGACCACAAGCTGCGAGTCCGAGAATGCTAGCACCGTTCTTGCCCCCATTTTATGAGCCACGTCCATTCCTGCCAGCAAAGCCTCGTACTCGGCTTTGTTGTTGGTAGCCGAGAACGCTAGCCTCAAGGATTTTTCTACGATGATTCCCTCGGGGGACGTCAACACTATTCCCATGTCTGAACCCCTCTGGTTCGCTGCCCCGTCCACGTAGAGCTTCCACACCAGAGGTGTTTCACACGAGACTGCGCCAACTGGCTTTACACCTGCGCCCCATCCCCCCAAGTGTTCCTCCGGGGAAGGCTCAGTGAACTCCGCCACCAAGTTGGCTAGGACTTGCCCTTTTACGGATGTACGAGGTAAATACTTGATGTCGAAGGCTCCCAAGAAGGTTCCCCATTTTGCAATTCTACTAGAGTAGTCAGCACTCCGCAGCACGGACCTGAGTGGGAGTTGGGTTAGCACGACGACCGTGTGAAACTGGAAGTAGTGCGAGAGCCGGCGCGTCGCGTGCACTATGGCTAGGACCGCCTTTTCCAACGGTAAATACCAGATCTCGGCCTCCTGCAGAGACTTGCTGACGTAGTAGACCGGCCGTTGTATGCCGCTGTCGTCCCGTATCAGAACTAGGCTTACCACGTAGGCAGCTACAGCTAGGTATGCAAACAGCACCTCGTCTGGATCGGGGCGAGACATAATGGGTGGCCGAGAGAGGTATTCCTTCAGCTGCTGGAACGCCAAGGAGCATTCCTCAGTCCATTCGAATCCCTTCCATTTGTTCAGCAGCTGGAAGAATGGCCGGTATCTGTCCGCAAATCGAGAGATGAACCTGCTAAGAGCAGCCGTCATTCTGGCTAGCTTCTGGACCTCCTTTGGGTTTCGAGGTAGTTGCAGGTTACAGATTGCTGAGATCTGTTCGGGGTTGGCCTCAATACCCTTGTGAGTAAGCATGTATCCCAGGAATTTACCAGACCCCACGCCGAAGGAGCATTTGGAGGCGTTCAGTCGTAACTTATGTTTCCGCAAAGTCTGGAACGTGCTATTCAGGTCAGCCACATGGTCTGATATGGCCTTGCTCTTGACAACCATGTCGTCTACGTATACCTCGACAGTCTTTCCCAACTGTGCCTCGAACATCCGGGTCATCATCCTCTGATAGGTAGCCCTTGCGTTCTTCAGACCAAAGGGCATCACCTTGTAATGGTAGTTGCCGGTGGGGGTCACGAAAGCGGTTTTCTCCTGGTCCTCTAAAGCCAAGGGTATCTGGTGGTACCCCTGAAAGGCGTCCAGGAAACTCATGCGAGGGTGGCCGACCGTCGCATCTACCAGTTGATCTATGCGTGGCATTGGGAATGGGTCCTTGGGACAGGCTTTGTTGAGGTCTGTGAAGTCTACGCACACTCTTCATCTCCCGTTTTTCTTCTTCACCACGACTGTGTGCGCCAACCATTCGGAGTAGAACACTTCCTTGATGGCTCCAGCCCTCTTGAGCTTGATGAACTCCTCCTTCACGGCCTCAGATTGTTCCGCGGAAGAGCACCAAGGAGGTTACTTCTTCGGCACTGCCGCCGGGTTAACGTTCAGATGGTGGCATATGAAGCTTTGGTCGATTCCAGGCATCTCATGCTCATCCCATGCGAACACATCGAGGTTCCCTCTCAAGAACGCGACCAACTCTTCCTTTTCTTCGGTCGGCAGCTGGGCCCCAATCTGGAAGAACCTCTCTGGGTCGTCGCCCACGAGGACCCTGTCTAACCCCTCACACGCGGACCCCTCCACCACTGTTATTCCGAGAGTGGCAGAAGAGGCTAATTGCTATGAGGTCGGAGCAGCCGGAGCCGCGGGTTCGGGGTCCGGCCTGCGTAAAATCGCGGCGGTCAAGCACTGCCTTGCTGCGGACTGACTCCCAATAATTTCCTCGACTCGGCCGCCGAAAGGGAACTTTACCTTGGCGTGGAGGGTGGAGGAAACAGCCCCTAGGGCATGCAGCCAAGGTCTCCCCACAATGGTTGTGTACGGGGAGTAGGCGTCCACCACTATGAAATTTACTTCTACCACTGCTGGCCCCGATTGTACGGGCAATCTTATCTGCCCCTTGGGGATCACCACCTTTCCCTCGAAGCTTATCAGGGGTGAATCGTAGGCCGAGAGGTCCTCCTCCCTCAGGTTTAGCCCCTTGTACAAGTCGGGGTACATAATGTCTGCGCCGCTTCCCTAGTCCACCATCACCCTCTTTACATCGTAGCCTCCAATTCTCAGCATTATGACTAGGGCGTCGTCGTGGGGTTGAATTATCCTTTCCTTGTCGGCGTCCGAGAAGGCCAAAGTTGGGGGCTCGTTGCCCCTAATCCTCTTCGCCTCAGAGTTAAGGCCCTCAACATGGGCTCGCGCCACAGACATCACCCGAGACGGGCGCGAGCCAGTCCTCCCAGGGGCGACGAGAATGAGGTTGATGGTTCCCAGAGGGGGCCTCGGGGCGTGATGGCTCTGGCTTGACGGCCCAGGGTGCTCTCTCTGCCCTTCGTGTTGATGCTCGAACTGCCTCAACTTTCCCTCCTTCGTCAGCTGTTCTAGGTAGTACCGTAAGCTCTTGCAGTTCTCGGTCGTATGGCCGTGCTCGTGATGGTACTGGTAGTGGAGGTTTTGGTTTCGCATCACGGGGTCTCCTGTCATTTTGCTGGGCCACCTGAAATAGGGCTCGTGGCGGATTTTCTCAAACACCCACTGTATGGGTTTGTGAAACACAACGCCGACCACCTGTGTCGGCATCCGACGAGGTTGCCCAACAAACTCTCTCATCGGCCTACTGTTGCTGTACCCGTCCGACCTGAAATCCCTCTTTTCTTGAGGGATAACCTTCATCCTGGCTTTCACTTGCAACTGATCCTCCTCCACCCGCGTATACTCATCAATTCGGTCCATGAGACGACGCACGCTCTTGACGGGCCTCCTGGTTAGTGACTTCCTTAGGTCATGCTCGTTTGGAAGGCCGACCTTGAAGGTACTTATGGCAACTTCATCGAAGTCTCCATTGATCTCGTTGTACATCTCCCAATATCTGTCGGTATATGCCCTGAGGGTCTCTCCCTGCCTCATGGCCATAGACAACAGTGAATCTAGAGGTCGAGGGATCCTACTGCACGTGATGAACCGCGAACCAAATGCCCTGGTGAGCTCCGCGAAGGAGTTGACGAAGCCTGCCTTTAGGCCGTTAAACCATCTCATCGCGACGGATCCCAGGCTGGAAGGAAAGACCTTGCACATCAGGGTCTCATTCTTCGAGTGCACCGCCATCCTTTGGCTGAAGTGGCTCACGTGTTCCACTGGGTCTATTCTCCCGTTGTAAATCGTGAAAGTTGGCTGAGTGAACCGCCTTGGAAATTTTCCCTTCTCGATCCTCCACGTGAAGGGTGACTTGGAAATCTGGTGGAGCGCCTTGCTCAGTGCGTTGTTGGCTAGGCCTCTGGAGGACGTCCTCTTATCCTTAGGTTGGCGACGGTGTTCGTCCTCCTGCAAAGAGGACTCGCAATGGGGGGTCTTCGACCTGGCACTGTCGGAGCTACTGCTAGTATCCACCGAGGATTGGTCTGAAGGGGATGGTGTGTGCCTTCGTTTCTCCCGGAGCAGCTTCTTCCTCAAATGATCAACCTCCCTTTGCAGGGTCTCGACGCTCTTTTCGTGGGAGGTTCTACTTTCGTCGCGTGCGTGGCTCCTCCCGCACGTATGCTCAGTGCGCACGCTGGCTTCGCGCTCTCCTTCCCGTTCTAATCGTGCAAATTGGTCCTCGCACTGAGACCCCCTGGACTCTGCATGACGTGAACCTGAACCTTCCATGATCCTTCCAGTCTCTTTCGTCTAGGCTTCCCACAGACGACGCCAATTGTAAGGACACAAAGTCGGCCTTAGGCCCAAATGCGTAGCTGGCCCAAGTGGCCTTCACAATAGAATTTGTAGAGAATGGGCTTAAAGCCTTGACTACTTGGGGCTTCAGGAGGCCATAGGGTGAGGACCAAGTCTACTTCTGGCAGGTAGCGGGCCGATGGGTAGACTATCTCTCTCATCGGACGTGAGCCGAGGAGCTTCTGACCTTCTGTTTTTTGGGAGGGGAGAGAGAGAGTGCGTCTTTTTCTTTCTTGGGAAAAATCCGGATCCCCTTCTAGTGGTTCCTCCTTCTCTATTTATACTCCCCATCCCTGGTTCCCATCTGTCTTTTCCCCGAAAACGCTCCCCAATGCCCTTAAGGCTGTCCACCGTCCCCTCAGAAGTCATTTCTCCATTAATGCGGCCAGGCGGGTAGGTGAAAGACCTTTAATGCGGTGGCAGCAACTTTATGCAATGCACGTCTCCCTTATCTCCCACCTCGGCATCCCGCTGGGGTTTAGGATGACTCGCCGAGCTTTAGGAGTTCCCCCCCGAGCGTTTTGCTACCCTGCTCAGTTCCTGAGACTACGTCCGAGGAGACCTTCTCCTCGGACCCTCTCCGACAGGCTGGCGGTCTGGTCGGCGGGCCTTTGGACCCCAGTGTAAGGAGGCCCTGCTCTCGACTCGTGACCCCTCCAGCGGAATCCATGTCCTCGGACCAGGCCCTGGGCCCACATGGCATTCCAACGTCTCTACCCCCCACAGCTACATATTTTGAAAATTTAACCATTGAGTAACATATTCTTTACACTTTTAAAACACATGTAAGCTTTTGTGCTAATCGGATGTTATCTACTATATGATCTATAACCTTATATTTTATGCATAATTTTAAATTACAAAAATTTGCAATTTAAACAATTTATTGATGACATAACTATTGATCTTTAGTTTTCTAGAAATTTTGCAAGCATGTGGATATAAGAAGACGAAGTAATCTAATGGTGGATTTGTCAAAATTCATATCCAATAAAAAAATATTAAGCAAGCTACAACAATTAATTTTATAGCTAAATTTTGTCCTATAAAATTTGCCAGTCTCACGTATTTCCCATCCATGTGACATATATAGGCTCTGCATCTGTTCCAACAAGATACTTCAAAATATCTGATAATATGAGACAAACACTTTTAATTGAAAGATGGGATTCAGCAAAAATACGAAATCAAATTTAATAATTCCTTCATTTATTAAGCACTCATTATTTTCCACCATATTTTTTACAATGTTTAATTAGAACTTCTCCATCAGCTTGTATAAACTACGACAAGCATGCTAATTATTCCCCCAATCAACAAATACAGATTATTAATCAATAGTGGAATGGCGTGGAGCCCCCAATGATTCAGCGGTTGCTTCTTGTAGATAGGGCTAAATGTTAAGATGTTTTTTGTCTATCATGTAACTGCCTCTCTTTGTTTCTCTGTTGTATGCCAATTTCAGCTTTTAATGGATTATCCAGTTTCAGTTTCAAAAAAAAATTTCCGTGGCCGTCATCATTTGCAATTTGTAACACAAAGAGAATGGCCACTTCCCAGCACCAAATGCCGAGGCGTTAGAAAAGGAAAACTTGTTTTTTCAGAAGTAATACTTTGGGAGGGTGAGTCTCTAAGAGATCAAGATAACAGAGAGAATTCCCAGATCCGAACAAAAAATGCACAGATCAGAACAAAAACACAACAATTGGCTAGCTTTTTGTTGTGTTTTTGTTCAGGAGTGACTGAGAGAGTGGAACAATGAGTTTACCATTGGGAACAGAGATGGCGATAAGATACATGGGAGAAGAGAGAGAAAAGGAAGATACATGTTTCTGTCGAAAGAAATATTTGTGTTCCCATGCTCTGTTCTGTTCTGAAAATGATTTCTGCTAGTGCTGATAAAAAGCAGAAAACATTTTCCACTGAGAAGGGTTGATTTTCTGTTGACCAATTGTTAAATTTTTCTGTTAGCTTTTATTTATTTTCTGTCCTAACTAAAACCAAAAAATGTGAAATGTTTTCCATCAAAAGAAAAAAAAAAAAATGAAGCATTAGTATGTATAACTTTCCTCAAAAGTGAAACATGAAAAGCAAGATAAGAAAGCCATATTTATATTGAAGTCTTTATCTGCAAGTAAAGACGTTCTACAAGATGGCCAAGTTCAGATCTTCCCTCTATAAGGTATGACTTCAATTTGCAATAAACTTATAAATATATTAAATCAAGTTTACACCCACAAACTGACAAATTTATATCCTCAGAGTTCTGGGTTTCTAGAGATTGGCACAGGAAATGCTAAATACTAATCCCAAAACACAAACTGAACACACAAAGAAAAACCATTTATGTATATAATTATGAATAAATGTAGATCATCATTTTTTAACTTGTTGGGCTGAGTGGGAAAGTATGAACATATAGAAACTACAAGTAATTTATGTATTTATTGCATTAGTGAGGTGAATATGAATACGACTGATGCAATTTCATATTTCTATATACCACTCCTAAAATCATTCCGAGATATTCAGCAACAAGCACTAGAAGCACTAAAGAATTAAAGTAAAAAGTCCATCAAAAGGAGAGGAGGGTAATCCAAAATCTGCACCTCAATGTCTCAAAGTCGTGCATTTAGTCTAGTAAGGCTTAATGAGTCTGTGCTCCGTGCAGAAGTCAGGTTCACTTCTTTTTGCACCCCTTTGGAGGTGGCACTTCCACCTGTAGCTTGAGCACTAAGGTAAGACAGTGACTGCAGCCATGAAGCCAAAGTCAGCTTACGTGTAACATCATCAGACTCTGCAACCTGTGAATATAACTCATGAAGAACCATATTTTGGCCATCTCTTGGTAACTGGATGATCAATTGCGCCAACAGCTTCATCAAGTTCGGTAGCACCTGGACAAATCCACAAATGCAAATATTAAATAAGTTGAACAATGGGAGGGAATAGACAAGATGTTGTAAGTCCTTTCCACAACTTCTATTTTGAACACTACTAATATCTGAAATTTGCTATACATAGCTTCAGTTCAATTGCAATATCTTCCTCTGAAACCTTTAGCACACCATAATGATTGTTTGAAGTGGAATAATATTAAACAAAAAACATGGTAAACAGAAATGAAGGGGAGAATCAACTGGAATTTTAGGGGAAATTGCAAATATAAAATAAAAAGAATAAAACGACCTGTATATCAACGAGGGAAGTAAGCCATAGAAGCAACTCTAGGATTTTTTTGCAAGCATCTGAATCTCCTTGCCTGTTCCTCAACAAATCAACCTCCTGAGCAAAGATGTTACCACAGAGTGTGCTGCCTTTTTCCACAAGACTGTGAATACAATAGAATATGGCAGGACTTCCAGCAGGAAGATTTTGGACCAAGGCTGCAACCCCAGAAGCCATACTTTCAAAAGGAGTGATGGCAGGATATCCCTACATTACAACAAAAAACAAAGTGAGTATCCAACCTTTGATGATCAAGCTCATGTTTGATTAATATCATTTTAATTGCTTTCAATACCGACAAAGATCTCTGCATGTAATAGAAAACAAGCTGCTCCTTTAATGACAATCTCTCATCCTGAACAAGATCCTTCCCTGAGGACATGAAAGCCGCAAACATGGAATGTGAGGCTTGAGCAACTTTTCCATTTGGATGTCCCATGTATCTAATTGAGTCTGTAATAAGGAAGCAAAATGTTCACCATGACATATAAAAGCTGACATTCTTATAAAAATTGAGTTGTTTTGTTTAAGGATACAAGAACATAGTTGGAACTACAACCTTCCTAAGTGTAAGGTAAGGAACGTGTTCAATGCAAGTTGGAATGACTCGTAGGTAAAATAATATGCGAGCAGTTTGCACATCATCATTGGACCATACATACTCCACTTTTTGAGATAAGGAAAACTCTACAAGACAACAATCAAGTCTTATCAAGCTTAGCAATGTCTACACATAAAATTTGGGGCGGAGGGGGGGTCATTAGGGACCTCTAAGTGGAGAATAAAAATTTAATCATGAAAACTACAGTTAAAATGGCAGACAACCCTACTTGTTCCATTGGTCATGTCCATGTAAGAGGGCATAGATTCCACGAAAGAGAGACAGGCAGACTTATTCTCCTGAACACTCACAATAACCCCTCGAATTGTATCCATATACTCTGGTAAACGAATACGCCGAAAATACTAAACAAGAAAATGAAACTAGTATGCGCACTGATACATCCCACTGAGTTTCCTGGGTGGATTTTTTTTTTTTTTTTTTTTTTTGAGAAACCAGCCAATAAGGCTACTTAATTAAAAAATGAAAAATCCGACAAATAACAGTTATACAGATCTGGAGGAACAGACTCCAACCAAACCACCACCGGATAAGACAACTTAGCTCTCTTAGCCAAGGCATCAGCTAACGCGTTACCTTGCCTATACACATGAGAGAAAGAACAGCTCTAAAATGAACTAACATTAAAATGTCATGAATAATATGACTACAAGACGAATGTAAAAAAGACTATTACTAATAGCTAGAATGGAAGACTCCGAGTCACCCTCAAAGACAACATTGCGAAGACCAAGTTCCCGAACAAACAAAACCGCACGCCTAGCTGCCAACGTTTCAAGAGTAAAAATAGAGTCAGGAATGGGGATTTGCTCTGCCATAGCTGCAACCACCTCACCATGCTCGTTCCGAATAGCCACTCCAATACCCGCTGCTCTTAAATCCTCAAAGATTGCCCCGTCAAAGTTCGCCTTCACAAAACCCGCATCAGGAGGCGTCCAATGAGGTCTCTGTGCACGAACCCTCTTGCTAAGACAACGCCTGAACTGCTGAAACTCCTGCAGATGACGACGCGCCACACCAACAACCTTATTCAACGGCCAGACCACCTCTCCAATCCTCAACTTATTTCTTCTATTCCATAGAGTCCAGCAAGTCATAGCAAAAACTTCAGAATTCAGCAAGGTTAGCTAAGCAAGTTAGCTAAGTTTAATGAAGTCATGTTAGCTAAGCAGGTTTGGAGATTGGTCCATTTTATAAAATGGAAGCCATGTTAGCTTAAATTTTATAAAATATTCTGTGAACCATTTTGGAAGCACAAAATATATATAAGTTGTGTAACGAACGAAATCAAGTAAATTAATATATGAAAAATTGGAATCAAAATAGACAAGATACATGAAAATAAAACAGTGGGGGCAAAAACCACAGCTTTGGGGTTTAATTGGTATTATTGTGACAAGGAACAAGGAACTTGGAACTTGTAGCAGGTCTTCATTCGTAGCTCTTCAAAAAAGTGATGAGCAAAGGAGTTTTCCCCATGATTTTAAAATGGACCAGATTAACATCTAATTGGTCAATAGTCCAGTTTTTAAAAATAAAAAAAAATAAAATAAAATGCAAGGGTTTTTGGTAATGTTATTCTAGTAACGTTGTTTGTATTTTTTGGAAATACGTGTGGATGAAAAAGTGTGTGAAAATATATGTAATGTTATTTAAAAACTGAAAATTGTTGCTCAAAATTACGTACCAAATGGCCTTGCAATTTGAGGGATGGAATTGTCGCCCCATTCGCTTTTCACCGTTGATGATGCCCTTTGTCCCTTTCATGTCCTATGCCAATCCAACAATTTTTAGGTTGCGTTTGGGAATTTGGATTTGAAATTAATAATTTGAAATAAAGAGATTTCAAATCCATTGATTTTAGGAGTTATTTCAAATCCAAACATTTTAAAGATTTAAAATTCTTGGTGGATTTGTCAAATCCAAATCCTTGACCTTTTTTAAACTTCCCAAATAAGTTTTTTGGATTTTAATCATCTAAATCCAAATGTCCAAATCATGTCATCCAAACACACCAGTGCATTTTCATTAGTGCTTGTATAATAGAAAAATAACTACATTTTAGCCGACCAAACTCGAAATTTCACTGTCTTAAAAATGCGAGCGAATTGGCCGGTTCAACCTAGAAGCAGACCTAGAACGGGTCTGATAAAAACCAGGAAAAAAAATTTAGTCAAAACCAGTGAAAACTAGTTAAGAACCAGTAAAAATCGAGAGTCGGCCCCTTTTTCAATTATTTAACCATTTCAGTTTTTAAATCCATGCAAAATTCACTTATATCAAACTATACAAAGTTGTGTAAAAATACATTGTTGCTCCAATAACCATGTAAAGTTACACTAGCATTATTCATTTTTTATTTAGTTTTTTATTTTTTTCTTTACGTATCACGAGAATGATGAAAAATACTAGATGATGGTTGTTGTGTGTGAGGAAAAAGAAACAATAAAAAAATTGATAGATTAATGAAATGTAGTGTAAAATAAGAACCAAAGACGATTTGAAGGATTTCTTGACCCATATAATGAAGTCTAAGAGCACTAGCATCTGGGGATGGGAATCAATTGCTATTTTACCATCAAAAAACCTGTCTTATTTATTATACCAACTCACTTTACATACACCCTACATTCTTGTTTTTATTTTTACATACAACCCATTAAAATAATATAAACAGCCTAATAAAATAATAAAAAAATGTTTTTCTCTCTCTTTTTTCCCCCTCACTTTTTCTCTTCACCCACAACCACAAATACAACCAATCACCACACCCCAACCACAAATATAACCACCACACACCTGCAATCAAAACTAGCCACCTCCTCCACAACCAACAGCCAACCTCCATCACCACCATAATCACAACCACAATTACAACCAACAACACCACCACCACCACCAACACCAACATAAATAGCCACCATTTCCAAATCCATACCCACAAACTCAAATAAAAACAAAACAAAACAAAACCAAATCAGATCCATTTTCTGCCACAACCACCAAACCAAGACCCACAGTGGCCAATGGCGAGCAAAACCACGGCCACCCATGAGCACCAACAACCCCATGGTCACCCATAACCCCATGGCGATTTGAATCCCACCCACAGTGATTTACACCCACCCACAATGATCTGAATCCCATCCATGACGAGACACAACCACCCACTAGCCCACGGCGATCTAAATCCCGCCCACCCAAAGCCTCCACGCTAATCTGAAGCCTAAAAGATCATCTTGAGAGAGAGGAGAAGCTTCACTATAAGAGGAAAAGAGGAGAGAGCGTGAGAGAAAGAGAGGTGAAAAGAAAGAAGAAAGGAGTCTAAAAGTGAGAGGAAGAGAGAGTGTGTGAAATTAAAATTTTTTTTTTTTCTTTACAATCCCGTGAATCTGGGATGTAAAAATTTTTGGGTATACATACCCAAATGGAACATGATTTTAAGGTTTTAGTTACTAAAATAGCATCTGCGGAGTTTTTACACCCCCAATGCTAGTGCTCCAAGAATGAGATGATATGATTCATTTGGAAGAGATATGTATGGAAAGTAAATAATGGAAAGAACAATTTTTGCTTATGGCCTTATGGTTCAGCAACATGAAGAGAAGTTTGGGAGTTAAGGTGAGATTTTAAGGAATGGAGGTGATGTGGATGAAATGATTGGTTTTGAAGGGAGTCACTAAGCTCATCTCATGCTTGAATCATAGCTAGGGCAGATGAGGAAGAAGAATTTGTGGAGTTAAAGAAAAGAGTAATAGCTTGTTTTGCCATCTTTACAATTCCTAACAGAAAAGAAGAAAAAACCCACTTGCAATACTTGTGTTTCACAGGTGACAATCCAATCAACTTTTCATAGCTAATGAAATAATGAAAGGGCTATAATTATCAAAATTTTAAAGATATGATTGTCCAAATTCAACATCTTCAATGATACACTACATATATTTGGGTTTTTTTTTTCTAATTAAAAACAAAAAATTCATTAATAATAGTTTCTTTGGATTCACCATTTTGGTATGGTGCACGGTGGAACATAAGACTATTGTGCTCAATATGAAATCATTATATAAGGCTTTAGAAATTTAGAACAAAGTAATTATCAAAATATTTTGTGAACCATTTTGGAACCACGAAATTAAGTTGTGTAAAGAACGAAATTAAGATAATTAACACATGAAAAATTGGGAACAAAATAGACTGGAAGGTACATGAAAATAGAACAGTGGGGGACAAAAACGAAACTTTTGGTATTTCATTGGTAAAATAAGAACCAAAGAGGGTTTGAAGGATTTCTTGACCCAGATATAAAGAAGTTTTAAAAAGAAAGGATATGATTCACTTGGAAGAGGATGGTGGATGGTGGTTGTTGGGTAAGAAGGAGTTAGAATTTGGTCTATGCTAGAGGATTCCAATATTTTGTTTCTCATATTCTCTTCTTATTTAGACATTTTATAGTGGTGGTGAAGAAAGAGAGGGAGAAACATTATATAAAAATAATATTAGAAAAATTCAAGAGAAAGAGAGAGGTGCGCCGACATTTGTTTATAGGAATCTTAATTTTTGTGTAAATAAAATTAATAATATAGGTTTTTTAATAATTTAAATATATAATTAGGTAGGGTTTTAGAACCTGATGTATTATCAAAAAAGAAAAAACAAAGAAAGCTATTACCTAGGTGTAAAACCCAAACCCTTCCCAAATACTAACAAGTTTCGAAATTTGAATGCAAACCTTCCCCAAACCAATAAAGAAATTACTAAGGTCAGATTGGATCGGACAATCTATAAAACTCAACCCATTGTCATCCCCACCTACTGATATCAAATTGGTTAGTAAACATAACATGTATACATTGTTTGAGATAGAACAATGTGTGTGTGATGTGTCAGGAGAATTGAGGGGGAAAATAATCCATATACTATAGCTATTATATATCAATAATAAGCGAACTATTTTTTTTATACTATTCCTAATAAGATGGTTCTAACATTGATGAGAATCATGAGACAGAGATGAAACATAAAGGAAAATGATAACTCTGAGAGTACTAAAAGGCTCTTATGATAATATAAAATAGTTCATATGAAATCAAATTATTCTTCCTAATTTGTTGATAATATAACTAGTCCATTTGTGATAAAAATTATATATATTTTATATAATTTTTAATAACACAAGGTTGATGAATCTAATTTTTATAAATCCATAAATGAATTCATTTTATTTAATTAGGGGTAATTACACTAAGTCCACCTATGGTTTAGCCCAAAAACATTTTGTCTACTAGTGTTTTGAAAAGTATCACTAAACTCACTTAAAATAAAGTCCGTCTCTATTACGTAACCCACCTCACCCTCTACCATTAGAAAAACACCTTTTAACCCCAAAACATAACATAACACAAATTAAAACACGCTCTTTGAAAATCTTTTTGCGAGATTGATCATTCTCAATTATGTTCTTCTCTCTCGAATCTTCGCTGATTAAAGTCGTTGGGCTTGAAGTTTTCAAATTTAGTGAATATCAAAGTTATGGCTTGGAGTTTTGGTAAAGAAAAACAAGGTATATGTTGTGGACACAAGGGGGGATTCGCCACCTAGTTTTTACAATGGTCTAGAAACCATATATATAGCATCCTCTCGTGGGAGAAACTTTTGATCTTACTACCAGAAATATGGGTTTGAAGTTAAAGTACAGTCTTGGGAAGGTGTTAGGCACCCAAAATCTCTCAACCCTATGGTTGGCTTCTCATCATTGTGGCTTATGTCTTAACCCTATTAAAGGCATACTCAATACTTGTATCTAACTCACACACACACTAACATGCATCTAAGCACACAACATAGCATCAAACATCCCTAACCATACATCTATCATGCTTACCAACCAAAGCCTAACATTCATCTAACATACATGTCAACCAACTTAGCATCCATCTAGCATGGCATAGCACAACATAAACTCTAGCATGTTACCACCATCATTTCATCATATCTTATCCAAGGCAGAAACATATGAATCATCAAATCAAAGTGGAAATAAAATGAATTACATTATCAACCAAAGCATCAAGAACACAATCATAACATCAAACCTAAGCAAGATCATATCACAAATGCATGTATATTATGAATACATGACTTACCTTTACTTACCTTGCAGCAACTTAGCACCTATAGCATCATGCGTGAGCATGTGAATGCATTTTCATAGCATTAAAATAATAAAACCCTAATTCTAACATGTGAAAGCAAACAAAGCAATTAAACATGTGAAATAGAAGCCCAAAAGCATGAATATATGAAAATAGATTTAAAACAAAAATATTACATGTGAAAACAGAAACAAAATCAGATAAAATAAAATTAGGATTTCTGGACAAGTCCATGCGCACACATGAATAACCCTGTGTGCGCATAATCAAGCCAGCGTGCATAGGCAAGATTATGCGCACGTGGGTTTCTGCCTAGAAACCCAAAAAACATAATAAACAAGGCAAAGCTCATAATCACACATTCTAGCAACCTAACATGCTTTTAAAACATACAACTACATAAGTCTAAGCTAGAAAAACGTATTTAAACATAAAACAACAAAAACTAAAACAGACCGAAAGTTAAAGAGCAAAAAAGAAAGGAAAATAAAAAGAAAAGTTTAAAACTAATACCTCAAAGAAAAGCTCTTCAAGATTTATTTTTGACCATTCCTCTCAATGAAATCTATTCACAATCAACAAAAAGAGTGATTAGTAATATTAAACTTAAAGATCAAAGCTATAAAATGCCCTAATCAAAAGGAAATTGACTTGAGGATGTTTTGTGAAAAACTGTCTCTTTGATTCACTATTTCTAGTGAATCTTAGTGTTTTTCCGTGGAATTGCTGTGTTTTTTTTTTAAAATATACCATGTAAGGCTACCTATAATGTGAAAATAGGGGTTTGAAATGAATCTTAGACAATGTGGGATTCGTTCCAAACCTCGACATTAATGTAAAAAACTTGTCTTGTTTAGTTTCTGGAATTCGCTATGCGTGCGCAAGATCAGGCCTGCGTACGTATGCAGAAAGCTGAGTGCGCAAGCTGATTCTTACATGAGCATAGTGAGGGTTTCCTTGGTTATATTTTTAAAAAAATTGATTAATTTGCTCATTAAAAGTTGTATTTTACATTTTAACATCTCTCAAGTCAATTTAACATTTGTTTGGGCCCTAAACCAACTTGGGTCTTAGAATTCAGCATCATTGAGGAATGAAGGCTTGAGCCATAAGGGATACAAAATGCGGTGTCTACATGTATGTTTGTACTTTGTAAAGGGTTTTAGATTTTGTTTAAATGTCTACTTATTGTTTGAAATGGTCCATTTGTACGGTTTTTCCATTTTGAACTACCCGGGAAGCACATTTTTTGCTATTTCTTCATCAAATGGTAATTACTCAAGTTCAAGTGGGTATATGCGCAACGAGTAGGCATGCGTCTTGAGAACAAGTTTGAGTTTGTATAATTTTGGGAGGAGATTCTTGGGTTGTAGCCATTATAAGGTTGGTCCAAAGTGTCCTTTCTTTGTTTAGGTGGATAACGCAACCTGTAGTCATGGGAATGAAATTACGCCTTTGTTTCTTGAAAGGATATCTAGGCTTTAAAGTGTTGTCCAACTTGCCAATGACAAGGAAAGGGCAACTCAAGAAATGGTGGATGCAGCAAGGCAAATGGAAAATGAAGCTAGGAAAATAGTATAAAAAGCTCTAGAAGAGGAAGCCAAAGCCAAGGAGGGGGAGAGAAAGTTTCTTGTTGTCTAAGCAAAAGCTATGGAAAAAGCCATGATTACTCAGGAGAAGGAGAGAATGTGCAAGATTGCATTAATATTGTCATGGCTCTTTTTTGTTATTATTATGTTGTTGTTGTGTTTTGGCTCAGTTGAGTTTTTTGGAGTGAAAAGACTGAGGTTGCCCTGAAGTAGTTAATTACTTAGTAGAATTAGATATGACAATGGTGTTAATGAATTTGCATTGTAATAGCACTTTCCTACTGATGTAATGTTTTGATGTGTCAATAGAAAAAGTGTTAGTCAATTACGTGTCACAATAATCTATTCATACCATAATAATAACTTCCACTTCCATACCATAATGACAATTTCCATATAATTATACCATAACAACCATACCATAATAACAACCAAAAGTTGATTGTACCATAACAACTTATGGCTGATTACAAAAGGCACATTCCAAGTGCATATTGGTATCTACCCATTCCCCAAAACAAATTATCTGTTTTTGACCCTTGGTCAATTCAACATTAATATAAAACTACAAAAAGCCAACAATGGTCTTCACAAAAAGCCTAACATCTTGTCCCCACTATCTGCAGATTCAGGAACTAGTGTTAAGGCCATTACTTCATTTCCTGCCCTTACCTTTACTTCCAGTGTTAGCATGTGTACTCTTTCCACCAATTGACTTTATTTTTATTGGCCTTTGTGCACCACTTTTTCCTCTAGTTCTCACACTATTAGTGCTCCTATTTACATGTGAAGGCTACAAAAGAAAAATTAGATCTAATTGTTAAAAAAAAATCCTATTTGCACCACCATTTATGAACTAAACAACTCAACTCAATTCCTTGTGAAGAAGTTGGTCCAGTATCCCATGTCTCTTTAGGCATGTGAAACTCTGGCTGGGTGGAAGAGAACCATCCTGCTCTACTATTAGATGGTCTGGCTGGAGCTTGATTTATTTGTTGTGATGGTGAAGGCTAAGTGGCAGATCTCATGTTGTAAGATTGAGCAGGTGGTTAAGGAGGTGGTTGAAAAGTAGACTAAAAAAGAGGCTATGAGGTGGCCTAAGAAGTAGATCCAGAGTTGGTCCTAGCTGTAGGAACCCCTCCACTTGCCTACAATCAAATCCATCTTCAGATATATGTTACTGATGTAAGTGATGAAACCATTTTTTTACTGCATAGTACATAACTTACAGCCTTTTTTTTTTTAAGTCTTTGCCTCCTCTCCTTTGGTGTCTCACCAGTTATGTCTGCCTTGCATCCTCTTGCACGGTGCCCTTCCCTTTCACATTTTCCACATTTTACCAGTCTATTCTATCTAAACTCTCTGTAAGGGTTCCTAGGTTCATTATCATCCCTCTTTCTTTGCTTGGGTGGCCTACCTGGTGGTTTATATATGTGAGGTGCCACAGGAGTAGGTTGTCCAGTCTAAGCCCATTCTAAAGGGCCAAGCATAGGAGGAAACATTTCTTCGTAGATCTCCATGTAAGTTTGCTTGAGGTAGCATGGATGGTGTAATTTTTTTGGTATCTTAAATGTTCTTATAAATGGTTTTTATTCCATGTTTGCATGGAATTCAATTTAAATCTCATAACCTATAACTGCATGTCCTATTTATTAAATCAACTATATGCCTCTCCCTCTGATTGTCCACCTCATCCATGAACTTGCTAGTTGGTGTAAAACTAAATGACTTACACTCAACCTTCAATTTCACCAACTTATCTTATATGTTTGGACATAACTTTCCAACATAACTCTTTATGCCCTTCATTTTGGTGTAAAGTATAGTCATAATTCTAACTCTAATCCATTCCAACGTAGCCAATATAGGCTTGTCCCTAGATTTCAAAATCATGGAATTAAAAGATTCACTCAAACTCCATAATAGTTGTGGCAGCAGTACACCTCCACAGTGCATCCTTTAGCCCTCAATCCCCTGTGGTTGACTTTGAAATTGTTGTATATGTGTTTCACACAATATCTATGCTCCACAGTTAGGAATAATGTCTCCATTGTAGGTACAAGTCCATGGTAAACAAACAAATAGAAAATAGGCGAAAAACCCATTTTGTCTCTACATTTTCACATAATTCCCACTTTGGTCCCTAACTTTTTTTTTCCCATCGATTTTAGTCCCTATCCTAGAAAACGCGTCTCGTTTTTTTCCCTAATGTTACATCAGAGACGGAAATTGCACAGCTGGCAAACGGCATAAAATAAAAATATTAAAATAATGCCCACAATCTCCATGTGGCTTTCCACATCAGCATCTAAATTAAAAAAAAGGCGTAAATGCACTTTTAGTACCTAGATTTTGGAGTTTTTTCATTTTAGTCCCTACATTTTAATTTTACCACTTTTAATCCCTAATCCAGTTAACGCGTTTCATTTTGGTCCTTTCTGTCAGTCAACCGACGAAAATTGCTGAGGTGGCAGTCGGAGGAATTAAAATATAATAAAAAATGCCACGTCACCCAACACGTCTGCATATAAATTTAAAAAATTAATTTATTAATTTTAACTAAATAATAAAAATAAAAACAGAATTAAAAACTAAAATCACAAAATTAAGATCGTTCTTCAAAGATCATCAAACCCAGCACCATCAAATCTACCCCAAATTCTAACACAATCAACACCAAATTATCAGCAAATCAAACCCATAAATCCAGTTAACAAACCAACCCAGATTAAACCCAGATCAAGAAACCAATCACAACTAACCCAAATCAACACAATCAAACCCAAATCCCACCACCAATGACCGACACAGTCAAGCCACCACCACCCCACCGATCAGTCAACAAATCCATGCCAAGATGGTGGTCGAGATCGGCGAGCTCCATTGTGGCCAAGACCGGGACAAAGGCCGAGAACGGTGAGCTCCATTGTTGTCTCCCCTACCAAACAAAACTTGATTATGTACGGACGGAGGCTGAGACCAGGACGGAGACCGAGATGGAGGCCAAGACCCACGTCGAGATGGAGGCTAAGACCCACGCCGAGACCGCCGGCCCCATCTGCTCCAAACCACCGCCTCCTTCCTCTAGATCTGCTCCAAACCGCCGGCCTCATCTGCTCCAAGCCGCCGCCCCCTTCCTCAAGATTTGCTCCAAACCTCATCTCATCCTCTCCCTCCCTCTCTCCTCTCTCTCTCTCTCTCTCTCTAAACTCTTTTTTTTTTTTTGTAGAGCTCTCATCAGATCATGATTTTAGAGGGAGCTACCTCAAAGGTTTTGAAAGGTTTTTTTTTTTTGTTTAGGTTGGTTAAGATTAGAGAACAGAGTTTGAGTTTGAGATTATTTTTTAAATTTTATTTTAATTTTGAGAATTTTAGTTTTTAATTTTGTTTTTATTTTTATTATTTAGTTAAAATTAATAAATTAATTTTTTAAATTTATATGCTGACGTGTTAGGGTGATGTGGCATTTTTTATTATATTTTAATTCTTCCGGTTGCCACCTCAGCAATTTACGTCGGTTGACTGACGGAAAGGACCAAAGTGAAACGCGTTAATTGGATTAGGGACTAAAAGTGGTAAAATTAAAATGTAAGGACTAAAATGGAAAAACTCCAAAATGTAGGGACTAAAAGTGCATTTACGCCTTAAAAAAATTACTTTATTAATTTTAACTAACTAAAAAAATTTAAAACAGAAATAAAAACCAAAACTTTAAATTCAAGAACAACAACTTTCAAACCCAAAAAATTAAATTCAAACTTATATTTAAACCCATATTTCAAACCCCCACACCACAAAACACTCCGAAATCCACCATACCCACAACTACATCACACCCACACTAATATCGGAAGCGTGTTCGTTTACCCATTGTTGCAATTCAAGGGCTTCCAATCGATTTTGAGCTGGAAGATTGGAATATCACTGCACCAGTTCTCGGTCTACCTCGACGCTAGTACAGGTGGAGTTGGAGGAGACGGCGCTAGTCGCCACCAACAAAGGAAGGTTCTGATCACGATGAAATTCAATTTCTTGGTGATTTCTTCTCACGAGAACAGCAACGAGGACTAGGTCTTCCTCGTGGCCTTGAAGCAATCGCGGAGCGAGAGGCAGTGAAGAACATAGAGCCGATTGGGTTTGGTGGTAGTGGGTTTGCCTGGGGTTGTGATGATGGGTGTTTGGATATTGTGGGTGTGCTAAACCCTAACTTTTTCTTCTCCGTTTGGTTCCTGAGAAAGCTCTAGAAAATTCAATATTAATATAGAGAAAATAAAGTAGAGGATTCTTTTCCCCTACTATTAGGTTAGGTGTATTTTGAATTTGTGATTTCATGTCTTATTTTTAGAATTTTCTTACGTTTTCTCGGCAACCAAACGGAACATTATTGGTATAGTTGTTTATTGGTTTATTGTCATTGTTGTTTCTATTCGTTTTATATATCTTTGTTTGGTGTTTTTGTCTCTGAAAGTAGAGAGCTTTTAGATTTAAATTACTAATTATGTGCTTGTTTATGTGTTTGTGGAGGTTTTAGATTCAAATTTCTGGGTTTGGGTGTGGGTTTGGCTGTGGTTGTTTTGATTGGGTGTGATGTAGCCGTGGGTATGGTGGATTCCAGAGTGTTTTGGTGGTGTGGGGGTTTGAAATATGGGTTTAAATCTGGGTTTGAATTTAATTTTTTGGGTTTTAAATTTGTTGTTCTTGAATTTAATTTTTTGGTTTTTATTACTGTTTTAATTTTTTTATTTAATTAAAATTAATAAATTGATTTTTTTAATTTAAATGCTGACGTAGAAAGTCACGTGGAGATTGTGGGCATTATTTTAATATTTTTATTTTATGTCGTTTGTCAGCTGTGCAATTTCCGTCTAATGTAACGTTAGGGGCAAAAATGAGATGCATTTTTCAGGATAGAGACTGAAATCGGTGGAAAAAAAGTTAAGGACCAAAGTGGGAATCGCGTGAAAATGTAGAGACGAAAATGAGTTTTTCGCCCAAAAAATATTAGTGCAACTAACCAACTATGTAAACCATGTGTGAACTAAGGTACAATTTCATACCTTCTGCCTATCAGGAATAAAGACCAACTGAAGCTCCTCTGGCCTCCCAATATCATCAGCAAATAACTCTAAAACCAAATCCAAAAGTTCTTGTTTTCCTTGTTTCACAACAGCCATGGCAACTAGAAATATGTTGTCATTTGCATCCTTGGCAATGACAAATAGCAATTGCCCACCAAATCTTCCCTTTAAGTGACAACCATTCAAACCAATAAATGGCCTACAGCCACCTAAAAAACCAACATTTTGAGTATTGTACCTAACATACATCCTCTTAAATTTTGGTTTAGCAATTCTCATCATCCATTTTTGTTTGTAATATAACCCTACTTCCAACGTCTGTAATGGTTATAATCTATGCATAGTCCCTAAGGAAACCATACTACAGCTGCTCATCTCTATTGATCAAATCCTTGACTTTCCTCTTTGACCTATAAACTTGGTTAATACTTAGGTCTACAAATATATTCTGCATAACATGGTTGTGCACACTAGACACCTCCCAATTTGGATTTTTACCAAAATCCTCCAAGAACTTCTTTGCAACATAAACTGATGTCGCTTGGCTATTTTTAAATGATTTAGGGCAAGTACAATCAGTAGTTAATGTCTTTATCTGAAATGTTAGCTCTCCATTTATCATCGATGCATAACATCTCCACCCACACTCATTCTTGCAATGAACAAAAAAATTTGTCCTATCATTTAACTTGAATTTGATATCAACAGGTTTTTTTATTACATCCTTCAAAGTAACTCTAAACACCTTTGCATTACGAAACTTCATCTCCTTCTTCAATACAATATTTCTCGTGTCACTCTTAGCATTAAACTGGTTGCTCAGGTATTTACTCATCATTAGAACCATCCATGCATACCAAGTCATCATCAAGAGCTAGCTCAATCCATTCAGAATCAACCACACCAACTGGCTCAATCCACTCACTATTATGTGGGGCTACATGGGGTGCATTGCTAAACTCTAGGGTTGTATGGGGTGCATCACTTGACTGTGAGATTGCATGGGGTGCATTACTTGACTTAACTCTGGTGGAATAATGGTTGTATCTACAAGTATGTCATCATAATCCACACCACCTAATCCATTTTGATCTTCAACTTCTGAACCACCAACTTCATCATGTTTTCCATCTTCTTCTTCATCCATTATGCCTTCACCATCATCACTCTCCAAAGTGTCATAAGCCACCCCTCCCCCTCCATCAACAACAACTACCCTCCCACCTTCAATAGCAGCTATCCCTAACCCTCCATCTGCAGCTACACCTCCCCCTTGAATATAATGATCAGGAAGTTCAACAACAAGTGGCATCAAATCAATGCCCACATTGATGTAATTATGTCAATTGGTCATTCCCTATGAACTGCACACATGTACAGCACATCATCATCTGAAGTTATGAGCCTTAATCCATGCTCCAAATCACCTCCAAGAATTAAATATTGATACCTATTGCTTCTATAAGCCCCAACCTCAGAACATATATCTTGTATTTCAAAGTAACTTAGTCTATTAGGGTCAACTTCTAACAATCTATGAACAGTCCCACCCAAATATTGTAAATCTGGGTTCCACACAAAACATCCCCCAACATTAACCACAAAATCAAATGTGAAATCGTCCATCTGCAAATAAAATAATGAGATTGTTTGCATACAGGCAAACAGATGAAGACAACAAGACCAATAGACATATACATAAAATGCATTTTAATAGTATTTGTTTTGTTTTTAGAAGAAAACACAAGGATAAATATTGATACCTATTGCTTCTATGAGCCCCAACCTCAGAACATATATCTTGTATTTCAAAGTAACTTAGTCTATCAGGGTCAACTTCTAACAATCTATGTACAGTCCCACCCACATATTGTAAATCTGGGTTCCACACAAAACATCCCCCAACATTAACCACAAAATCAAATGTGAAATCGTCCATCTGCAAATAAAATAATGAGATTGTTTACATATAGACAAACAGATAAAGACAAAAAGACCAACAGACATATACATAAAATGCATTTTAATACTATTTGTTTTGGTTTTAGAAGAAAACACAAGGATAAAGGATCGCATATAGCACATGCAAACACATTTTCCCAACAAATTCCTAGGGACCACACAAACCATAATACACAAACAACCATAATCATCAAAAAATACTTTTAATATTGTTAGGTATACACATTTAGAAACAACCATAATAGTATTTTTTAAACTTCCTAATCAATACTACATTTAAATAACCAAATGCACAAATTTGACCATGTAACATTCACAAATTTTGCGAAAAGAAAAACCATAAGAGCCTGTATGTGGGTCCAGAAGATGTTCTTCAATAATCTTGTTTTTCTTTACTAAAACTGCAAGCCCTAGCTTCGATATTCACTAAATTTGAAAACTTCAAGCCCAACGACTTCAATCAATAGAGATTCGAGAGAGAAGAACACAAATGGTCACTCTCGCAAAAAGATTTTCAAAGAGCGAATTTTGATTCGTGTTATGTTATGTTTTGGGATTAAAATGTGTTTTCCCAATGGCAAAGGGTGAGGTGGGTTACAAAATACAAACAAACCTTACCTCAAGTGGATTAAGTGATACTTTTCAAAACACGGTTATGCAAAGTGACTTTGGGCCAACCCACAGGTAGGCTTAAATTACCCCATTTAATTAACTCAAATAATATAGTTTCAACTACAATTTAGTTATTAATTATTAGCATAAATTTGTGAAGGCAAAAAAGATTTTAATCTTAGTTTTTTTTTTTATATACAGAAAAAGAATAAGCTCATCAAATAGCTCACAAACAAGCTCAAACTTATTTGACAAAAAAAAAAAATAAACTAAGTTTAAATGTATAATCTTATTTAATTAAGTGTTTATACTCGACTTGTGTTCAAAATAAAAATCCTAAACTTTTAATACTTCGACTTATTTACAAACTTATCAATGCTAATTGGCAATGGCAAGCACCACACAATAGTCACTACTAAAAACCCCAACAACAACTCAGTTCAATTTAATCAAGGAAGACAACTGTCAATCTGACAATTAGAAAGGGGTACAAGTACAACTGACAATTTGAAAGAAAGAGGATCTCAATGGCACCATTACTAAATATGAGAAAGAGAGGTAAAACCACTTTTTTTAAAAATCGAACCGGACCGGCCAGTTTGACCGATTCAACCTAAAAAACCGGTTTAGTCCGGTCCGATGAGAAGCCCCAAAACTAATCAAAAACTAGGGTTGAACTGAAAATTTTGAAAAAAAACGGTTCGATACTCGGTTCGGTTTTTAAAACCGTGGGTATAACTTAAAAGTAAATAAATCGATTTCGATTTTCCAAATCACCACATCTATAGTGAACGAAACGTTGGGAAAAAAAACCACCAATTAATCCCAAATAGGATTTGAACATACTGAGTTCCCATATAATACCATATTGGTATTGCACGGTGCAATAGTTTTGAAGCGTTTAGATTTGAAAGTTGTTTTTGTAGCTTTCAATCTACACCATTGAACAAAAAGTAATAATAATAAGTTAAAAAAGTAAAAAACCATCAAATTCATCGGGCAATACCTCATGGGATCTTTATCCGAATTGAACCAGCCAAAACCATCAGATTCAAACAGTCACAGCAATTGATTGGTGATTTCTTGCACCCTAGGTCACCGAAAACCCTACTTATTTCCCATTATAATTTGCCCTTGCAAAGAACAAATCAAGAAGTTGCCATTGGTATGCCCTTAAAGAAGAGTCCACTAGTAAGAACAAATCAGGATGTTGTCATAGTAAGGCCAAAATGGGTTTTTACCATTTTTCACAAACTTTCCAGCAAAATGCCCCGTGTTTGAAACTAATTAGGGAAATGTCCCTTATTTAAAATTCAATTTTCTAAAAATCGAGTTTCATATGTAAAACTCAATTTTTGGAACATCGAGTTATAGCGAACATGGACTTAGAAAAAAAAAAAAAAAAATTGGAACTCAAGTTCCATGTAAAGTACTCGAGTTTATGGAACTCGAATTCCACTTGAATTTTTTCAAAGAACTCGAGTTCGAGAAATTTTTTTTTTTTTTTTTAATTTTTAGTTTGCTATAACTCAATTGTCCAAAAAACAAATTTTAAAATAGAGGTATTTATCTAAATAGTTTCAAAAATGAGGTAAAAAGCAGAATATGTAAAATAAAATAAAATAAAAAAGCAAAAGCCTATTTTCTCCGTCATAGTAGTAGTACTTACATTATCGTCAACCGCAATAACAAAATCAGGCACACTACCACAGTGAATCACAAAACACACGTGGGAGTAAAAATAATCAATTATAGTAAAAACAATTTGGTGAAACGGAAGCAGGCTTACATTACATACTAGGTAATATTAGAACACATTACAAGATTAAAGCAAGCAAATAGAGAATTATAAGATACATGGAATCAAAGTTACCTCCAAATTTATATATGAAAATGTGAACTGTTGTGAAAATATCCATACATTTGAGGTGTACTCATTGTTAAATTTGACAGTAAAGTCAAAGACAGCTGTAAAAATAGAGTTTTCTCATCCTAAAATCACAATCCTATGAGGAGTGGAGACAACCTAACGGTAGTAAATGGATACTTGAGGGATGTCAATATCATTGTCCTCTTCATCTTCGCATGCCACAACAACATCCAAATGGCGACGGTATTGAGGCAATTCCACTTTGGCCACTTCCCTGGCCAAATCCACCATTTTCTTGTCCATTCGGTCTTTGTGACGAGGGAACATACTATTATAGAGCAGGCAACTTCCGCATGAAATGCTATAGGCATTCAGCCCTTTCTCCTTGAGCCACTGCAAAAGTTCCCTCAGAGTAGGATTGCCTTTCAGGATCCACCTGTCCCAAACAGTCCAACTCAAGTTCTGATGCTTGATGACCTTGGGTGGAACTGGCTCGGCCATGGAGAACAGAGGCAGTGCAAGGTTAGCAAATGTGTTACGATAGTCCTCCAATTTGTGCCCTCCATCCAAAACCTTGTACAGCTCTAGGCAGACAAGACCTGTGGCCATCGCAGTGGTTGTTGCAATTGCAGGAATGATCCTTCCAGCAATAAACTTGGCTTTCAGCTTGTCAACTTCAGGAATGCTGTAATTCCGTGCCCTCATATTGGCGAGGCCAGCTATCATGTCCATATGGAAGTTAGTATCATCATCCTGCACATTTATGGGACAAATTTTAAGAAAATCAGAAAGTTGATTCTATCAGAAATATATTTAGAATCTGGAATTTTACAAAAGGAACTTGAAAGGGTGGAGAAATTAATAATGTATAAAAATGGCACATCCTACTGTTTTTTAAGCCCACTCTTATCATTGGCATATGAAGAGTAACTTTCCAACTATGGTCTTACCACATAGGTTCATATGAAGAAAACTTTCCAAGTATCTACTAAATAATGAGCCATACAAGCACATTAGCATAATTAAAGGCTAAAACTATAGACAAGCATGGAAACAGTTCCAGAAAACGAATGAATAAAGGCAATAGACACAGAAAGATATACCTTCTCGAATTGAATTGGTTTCATCCTGAACCCTGATGGTAGGTTCTTCTGACACTGCTCTAACTTCTTAATTAGATCAGCAATGACAGCTGAATCATCTACTGAGGCAGTGGAGATACTGGTAGCCTTCTCATCGGTTACAATTTTCGCATCTTTCTTGGGCTCAAAATCTGGGACCATCACTTTATCAACAGCTTCAGCCAACTTCTTAGGATTCTTGACCCAGTCAGGAATTGGGATTCCAAACGTCTCTGCACGTAGAATGGCTGCTGCCATAACAAAATGGAGGTGACCAGGATCAGCAGCTGAGAATTGCAGCGGATGAGGGAATCGCTTGGGGGCTGACCAGAAAGGAGCCCCAGTACTGGTGGCAGCATCCTCAGGAAACGTATAAATCAACTGCTTCACACGGTTAGCAAAATAATCTTCAAACCTGAGTAAATAACAAGATGATATCAGGAACTCTGAGGAAGAAAATAAAAGCCATTACAATTGTTTTTGATAGGTAAACAGTGGGGAAGGGGTTGGTAAAGAATAGGTGTCAAGGAAAGTACTTCAAACGAGCCCAGGTAATGCAATCTTGGAATATCTCGCATCTTTCTTTATCAAGGCACTCCAGTACTCGCTCCAAGTTATCCCTAGACTGAGCATCGCCTGCTGTCATCATTGCAGTACTATATTCACTCGGGTTGGACAAATATGCATTCACTTCAGCTGGTGTTTTCTCAAGTAAACCCTCAAACTCTGACCGAGCCCAAGTCAAGCAGTGATCAATGTTGTGTGGAAACGAGTGTACAGTGCACATAGGCGCTTGTTTCTCAGGTGGGTCTCTTGAGGCACCATAGTTTTCTGTGAGATGAGGAATGACCATCTGAGTGTTGCATTTGGCACCAAGAGTTCCTGATTCAAGAAGTGGCTTCTGGAAGTATAAGCATCTCTGATCAACATACAATCTGGCATTCACATTGTCTAAAGCATTAATAACAACGCTCAAATTCTCCCAGAAGGTATCATCAAATACATTTTCAGTTTCAGGGCCAACTCGATTCTGCAAAGCTTCAATGTTTAGACGAGGGTTTATTAATGCAGTAGCAGAAGCAGCAACAGTGGATTTGGCCTGACCAATGTTCCAATCACGGAAGAGGAACTGCCTACTGAGGTTACTCTTCTCAATTACATCATCATCAGTAATTGTTAGCTTTCCCTGATCACCACATGAAACTCCCATCAAGGCTACATTTTTTAAGAATTCACAGCCTAGTGCACCAGATCCAACAATGAACACTTGAGCTTCCTCCAGTTTCTTCTGAAGCTTAGACCCAAAGACAGAAATCTGGGCATCATAACGGCTATTTCTTGGTCTGAAATCACTTGAATCCAGTGTCTCTGTAGGAAGTGACTCCACTGAGTCAAAGTAGAAGAACTGCAGGAACAAGTTATGAGAACCAGAATTTAAGGTAAGATATAAACTCTCTCATCACACAAAAGCAGTCAAGATCTTGTTTTGATAAGTACATCTCAAAAGCAGTCAAGAACTTGTTGCGAATAACATAAGCAAGGAAACTTTTAGGAGCCTAGGTTAGAGGCCTTATAGAGAGGCTCCTTGAGGCAATATAGAGAGCTCAACCATTCAAAGTAGAAAGAAATCAATATTCCAACTCTCCCATAACATGATAAAGAAGAATGTGCACTAACCTGATAAAGAGGATGGAACTTCCCCGAACATGCTTTCACAACCTCTTGTCCCACAATACCACCAAACATTGCAGCCATGGGATTCAGTACCGCCTTTGCACCAAAGGCAAAGTGCCTCAAAAGTTTTGGATTGATATCTTCCACTCTCCCGTCCCCCAAACTCTCATTGATGTCACTGGCAACAGATATAAGCTTCTGAACATCCTCTTCAGAACCAGCAACAGGGAAGCGTCCCAACTCAGAGACAAACTTATCCAGCGCTTGGAATGCCAAGTGCAGAAGAGGTGGGCGATCAAACTTAGAGAAGTCACTAAGAAGAAAATCACCAGGATCAGCTAGTGCTTCTCTCAATGGCTTAAATTTCAACACCTTGGGCTGTTTCACCTGTGTGACAATACCACCCTTCGCATAGGCTCCATAATTTGTGGTATCCTCCTCAAGAGTAAATGAATAAGCCCTGGCACTTTTAATCTTCCTTGGTTTCCCATCATTCAATTCTGTCATTCCATGAACTTCAGAGAATACAACAAGATCCCCATCCTGAAACTCAAGCCTTTCATCATCAACACAGGATACTAGCGCAGGGTTGTCATTGCTGATCGATGCAATTATACCCGTGTGTGGTTCCTCTCCATCAATGTCAACAACAGTGAACTCAGGTCCAAAGTCACAAAACACAGAACCAAAAAGGCCTCTGACTTCAGTTTTGATAAATGCAATAGGAGGCTGATGATTACGACAGTAATCATCGAACTCAATGGCTTTCTCAAAATTGACATCAGTAAAGACAACAGCCTGCACCACCAGGGAATCAACACATGCAAATACATTTCAAAAAGAAAGATACAAACACGCCTGTTTGAGAGAGAGAGCAAGTAAACACAACATTGCATACAAAACAAGATTAGCTTATGGAATTTTAAAAATAAACAAACAAAAGAACCAATATTTGAAACTGCTGAAAGTGAATTGAGGTCACCCTAAAACATCACTAGCATAACTTTTATTTTTATATGAGCAAATCACTTTCATAACTTAAATGCAACTACAACCAAGTGCTGCTTCCCACACTCTGCTGCTAGCATCTTATACCATTCTTCATGCTTTAAACAAACAATTCCCATTTTCATTTCTTTTCCAGGAAGGGATGAGGATGTGGCAAATAACTTGTTCATAGTAGAAGGCAGTAAAACTATATTCTTGTTTCCAGATAGTTATGATGAAACACCATTCTCTTGTTACAATATTAGGGATGTTGCTAACTCTAAACAAACAATTCCCATTTTCATTTCTTTTTCAGGAAGGGATGGGGATGTGGCAAATAACTTGTTCATAGTAGAAGGCAAGTAAAACTATTTTCTAGGGTCCAGATAGTTATGATGAAACACCATTCTCTTGTTACAATATTAGGGATGTTGCTAACTCTACATGAGTTAGCAACATTCCTAATATTGTAACAAGAGAATTGTGTGTAGATTTGATGCAGGGCTTTCTTGGCACCTTTGATTGGTTACTTTAATTATTATTGAGTCTTAGTATTAAGCTTTTTGGATTTAATTAAGTTTTACTAGAAAAGTTCCCAATACTCAATAACCTAAAGTTCGTATTTCTTATATAAGAAATAACCTAAAGTTGTTAAGTAAATGTTATTTAAAGGGCAAAACTTAGGTAGAGTTCCTAAGGTGAAGTATATTAAGTTTCCGAAAAAATTTCAAACACTTGTTAGCATTGACCAACACAGCACACACTAACAATATTATCTTGTTGAACTAAATTTAGTCTAGTCATGTGTTTGAATTTAATTGTTGAACATAATATATTACACATAAGAACTGTATATAAGTTTTGTCCTGGTTTAAAATTAGGAATCCAAGGCTTTCTAAGAAAAGCTAATTTAGGAGTCCTGGTCTTTCTAGGAGTATTGGCAATAGCCTATAAAAGAGTTTAAGGAAAATTACACTTTAAACCCTATAGTTTAAGGGTGTAATAAATAAAACCTGAAATTTCAAAAATACGAAATTAAACCCTATGTTTTAAAAATTTAATAGATTAAAGCCCATAAGTTCAAAAGTAACAAATTAAACCTTCAGCCCATATTAATTCCAAACCCAATGCAGGGTTTAATTTGTAACTTTTAAAAACTTTAGGTTTTAATTTGTAACTTTAGAAACTATAAGGTTTGATTTGTTATTTATAGGAATTTCAAGGTTTAATTTGTTACTTTTGAAACTATAACATTTAATTTGTTACACCCCCTAAACTATAGGGTTTAAAAGGTAACTTACCCCCTTTATGTATTTAACAAGGGATAGTGGGATTGATTTTAATAAAATTTCAACAGCTTTTTATAGGCTTTGAGGGTGTGATTGCTACCCAAGTGTGATTGCTTAGGAGGAAAACCTAGGTATGATTGCCTATTGCTTATCTTTCTTCATTTTGCATTCTAATCACTGTTTCAATACCACACAGTCAACAAACATATTCAAGATCCAATCTTTTATTCACCTAAATCCTTAAATATCAAACCCTATTCAAGAATTTTTCAAGATCTCATCAAGAAATCTAATTTAGGCTGCGTTTGGTTGGGCTGAAATGCATTTCAGGAAATCGTTTTCCTTTCCTCGCCATGTTTGGTACGCTCTGAAAATTGGGTCAACGGAAATTCTTTTCCGCGTTGACCGTAAAATATGCCTCATAATACGGAAAATGATTTCAGTTGTGATTTTACCTTTAAATCACATTTTCCGGACTGAAAACAGAGAGAGAGAGAGAGCACGAAGAAAGAGAGAGAAAGAGAGAGAGAGGAGAGCACGAAGAGAGAGTGAGATCGAGGGAGATTGCCGAATTGGTCAGATCACGCCAGTGAAGCCAAGATCGTCATCCTCAACCCAAAGCTCCGCCGTTGAGCTCGCGCCGAGCGAGATTGAGGCACGAGATCACGCCGTCGACCTCGAGCCAGGAGAGATCGACACGCGATCTCGCGCCGGGCGAGATCTAGGCACAAGATCGCGCCATCGAGCACACGCCGGGCGAGATCAACGAGCGATCTCGCGCCGGGCGAGATCTAGGCACGAGATCGCGCCGATCTCTCTCTTCCTCCTCCCTGTCTCACCTCCCTCTCTCAGTTTGACCGAATGGTTTGCCCATGGTGTTGTTTTGATTTTTGTTTGTTTAAAAGTTGATGGATTGCAATTTTCTATTATAAAATTTGTTTGGAATGTGAGAAAATGTGAGAAATCAGTAGAAAATTTATATTTTCAGAATGTTACCAACCACTTGAAAATATTTTCCAAAGTATTTTTTTAAAATACCACCAAACACCTAAAAATATTTTCCTTTCCCGAAAATATTTTCACCTGAAATTATTTTACACCTGGAGAATATTTTACACCCAACCAAGTGTGATTGCTTAGGAGGAAAACCTAGGTATGATTGCCTATTGCTTATCTTTCTTCATTTCGCATTCTAATCACTGTTTTGATACCACATAGTCATCAAACATATTCAAGATCCAATCTTTTATTCACCTAAATCCTTAAATATCAAACCCTATTCAAGAATTTTTCAAGATCTCATCAAGAAATCTAATTTAGTGCTGAGTTCCTAAGGATGCTACATCAAAATTTGAATCAGAGTCCATTCAAGCTTCTCTCCTGCATCACAATGACTCCAAACCAAACTGTTTACCAAAAAAGAGGCATTAGACCAAACTTTTTATTGACACTGAACAAGTTTTCATTCTAAATTAATTAAACAACTGGAGTTATATAGGTGAAAACTTGAAAAGTGGCTGATGTGTAATTGTTTGGAGTCTTTGGACAGCACAAGGCAGTTTCACTAGATAAAGCATTGGAATTTTAGGATTGTTGAGATGCCTACTTAAGTAGGTGAGCTGAGGTCTTTCTATGATCTCTATAAGATTGGTCCACTGGATTCAACAGTGCTTTTATTCTTCTTGTATGGACTTCTTTGACTACCTTTAATTGTAATTGGGAATTCTTTTGTATACATCATGGATGCTTATGCCTCTACTTTTATCAATAAAAGTTGCCTATTACTTATAAAAAATAACTTGACATAGATTCTTGGAATTTACACACTATTGTACCAAGAAAATTGCTGAATTAGCAATTGTAACTTCTATAACAAGCATATATTAAATTCGCTAGTTAGTTTCTAGTTTATATGCAATAAAAGTAGAACTTATAACAAAAGGCCTATGTAAAGATCTGGAAATTCAGATCCCATTAATATCCAAGATTTAAGCAATGTATGATCCCATAGGTTAAAAAACACAAGTAGAGCCAGAATGACTATGAAAATAGATTTTGTTTAATAACGTCTTAGCCTCAAACCCTAACCATAGAGACAAAAATCTGATCAAAATCCAGCAACGTGACACAAATTTAACCAACATGACACCAAAAGAGACAAGGAGAGTAACTATTGAAGATGGAGCAAGAAAAATAACATCCATAGATATTTTAACAATGTTCAATCAATTGCATCCAAACTCCCATCCCCTCCTCCAACTATACATTCCTACATGCATGCACGTCTACATGCATATATTCAAACATATATAAACTAACAAGATATAACAATGAATGTTCATCAAATTCCATAGAATCCAATTTTGATAATCATACATTTGGATTACAAGTCAATTCACAATTTTAAGCCTACGCAGCTAAGCCTGAACGGAACATGACTTAAGAAGCTTAAAAATCCAAATAATTTCAGAAAAAGGAACACGGGTACCTTCAATGAAACTGAGATCTGAAATTAAATACAGCTTCTCTACCATCATGATGATATCTAATACTGCATTTTGATTTGGGATACAATCTATATGATTCCTTGTCTTAGTAGCCAGATAGTACATATATGTGTGTGGATAGATATATGTTGGTATGTACATATTCATCTATTTCCTGCCCTAAATCACCTACATTTAAATTATATTTTAAAAATGACAGAAATGTTTCAAAAAGCAAGAAAACATTATGCAAAATTCAATTTTATATGAAAATTTGACAACTTGCATAAATCTGAAAAGCAAACAGTTGATTAAATCAAGAGAGAACACAAAGAGACGGAGATGGAAGTACCTGGAAATCAGAAAGCTGTTCCTTAGTCAATTTTGTTGTTAAAACCCGAACGACCACAGCATTGTTGAGCTCTTGCAGCTTTTGGACAGAAGCAACTGCCCTATTCTTACCAACATCATTCTCTGAGAAAATGAAATTACTGGACAAATCCCACAACTCCACTGTCCCTTCATCATGCAAGGTCACAGACTTGACACCAGCAAGAATGAGGTTCTTTGCTACAGGAAGTAAAGATAACATTGATTTAATCAGCAGCAAGATTACGGCTTACAAACCCAACACCAGCAAGAATGAGAATCAAATCACACATATATAGACATGGAAAGAAAGAGGTATAAAATTATTTATCAACCTTTTATAAAGATAAAATATAGAGAAAGACACTAGACTACCCAAATAAAAGATTATAAATCCAGTGAATATACAAGCATGAGGTTGCATCTTTATTCTAATAAAATTTCAGTTACTTATCAAAAACTAAACTAAACTTTTTAGTGCATACAGGAGTTTGTATCAGATCATTAATAGGCTCATTTTGCATCATTTTCAGCTCATAAAATTCTCTCCACTGTAACCTTTTGAGGTTGAGGGAGTAAATATTTAATCAACATAACAATGTCCAAAGACAAGGAAGCAAAAGCAGAAAAGAATGACCAAACGATACCAATAAAACTGACACATAAATGTATATTCAAAACCTGCAAAACATATCTCCTAATCTAGCGCACACCAAAAAACTACAAGGTTTCACTTCCCCATTATCTAATTAACACACCACGAAATCAGAACAAGAAAATTCAAAACTACTATCCATTAGAGCTTAACAAATTTCCTAACTTAGCTCACACTTAAATCCACAAGATTTCACCACCACCATACAAAGAAATGAAAAGGCAAATAAAGAAAAAAAAAATCAAAAATCAAAATCAAAATCAACAAGGGCTCAAATATAATTAAAGACTTAGAGAGTAGATATATACCTATCTCAGCACCAAGACCCTGCAACCCGGAGACAAGAACATTCGAGGCAAAAAGCCGCCTCATCGTCTCGCGGCCATACACGGCGAGCTGCCGGCTATGGAGATCTTCATCGATATCCTGCGAATTCGTGTTGCCTAAACCCATGATTGGAATCTCTTCTCCTTGCTCTTGCTCTTGTTCTTGTTCTACAACTATGCCGCCGCTACTGTGATTGTGATTGCTGTTGTTGTTGTTGTTGTTGTTGGTCGAATCGGCGTCTTCCTCGGCGATTCGAAGCTTCTTGTTCTTGTTGAAAGCCGAAGCGCCCTCACGCTCACACTTGTTGATGGTGTTAAAGTTGCTGTTGTTGGCGTTGTCTTCTTCTTCTACAACCACTCCTTCACTGGCTCTCTTTCTGGGAAGCATATAGTGCAGTAAGCTGCTGAAGAATAGGCGATAAAACCCCAACATTACCGAAAGTATCACAACCAAAAAAGCAATCAAGTACCGTTTATCATTACCATTAACATATTTTCGATGAACGATCTGTACCAGAACCAGAACCAAAAACGAAACTAGTACAAACCCTAACCCTAACCCTAATCCTAATTTCAACATGATTGAATCTCCCAAAGGTTAAGATGTGAAGCAAAGGTATTGATTGATTGTTGATTTATTAAGCGCTTTTCTAAAAATGTATAAAGAGTCAAAGAGAAGAAAAGAAACGTACCAATTAGGACTGCTGGTTTAGAGAAGAAATGAAGAATGGAATCTGAGAGCGAAAGTGAGAGAGATTTGTGGCTTTTATTTTCTTTTTTTGTATGATTTTGTTGGTTGGTTTATATGTTTCTTTCTTGGAGAGGAATTTTTAAAATTTATATGTGTGTATGTGAGCTGTTACTGTGAGGTGGTGGCTTTGTAATCATATAAAGGAGGAGAGGGGAGAAGGGTATTTATGGATTTCCATTTTTTTGGGTCAATTTAGGGTTTTTGGGGACTGTGTGTATGTGAAAACAGTTGGTGTTTGTGGAGGACGGTACCAAATTTCTCTCTCTTTTTCTCTTTTTCTGCATCAGAGAGAGAGAGAGAAATTGGAGTATGTTTTGGTGCCGAAGGGAGAGAGAAAAGTCAGCGGAGAAGATTACTGTGCGGGGAAATGAGAAATGACTAGTACAGTACGGGATTATTCATGACAGACGTCGTCGTTTCCAGCCACTGCGTACTCTAGACATTTTTCTCAACTGTTTTACTGTCTACGTTATTTTCCGTAGTTTATTTACATAACTTAATATGAGACAAAACAATATGTAAAAATTAGTTTATTTTTATTTAAAATAATTTTTTTAATTTTTATCTTTTATATACAATTTTTTAAAATCTCATTTTTACTCATTTTTTTGAAGTACATATATATTTTAGTATACCTTTAATATATAAATAAATTATTAAATATGCTGATATCAAATGCACTCTAGTATTGTGTGAACCCAAATACAATTTTTTTTTTTTTGAATTAAGAGGAACTAGATTAAAGAAATTAAGACAATAAAGTATAGGGTATATAATACCCCAACAATCAGCTAATAATTAGTACAAAATACAGGGAGGGAGATTTGAAAACAAAAACAAAAACAAAAAAAAAAAAAAAATCACTAATAAGAGCACTCACAAGAATGTGTTAAATTGCTAAAATGTTATTTTTTAGCACCACGAACCACAAAAATTGTGCTACATTGATGGTGCCATATGTAAAAAAAAAAAAAAAATTAATAACTTGTTACAATGAACTAGTACTTGCTACTTGCTTTTGGTCTTTTTATATTCTTTTTCTATCATTCTCAACCTCTCTCTCTCTCTCTCTCTCTCTCTCTCTCTCTCTCTCTCTCCTCCTCCTCCTCAGAGTATTAAGCCTCTCACTCTCTCTCATCTCAGAATTCTCACTTTCTCTATCAGCCAACTCTCCTCTCTCTGATCGACTTGTGGCTGTTGTTGGGATCGGTTCAAACGGGCTATGGGTTGTTGTGGTGTTGATTGGGTTATAGGTTGCGATTGTGGTGGTGGGTCACATCGTGAGTTGCTATGGATGTGGTGGGCCATTGATTGGCCTATGGTGGTTAGGTCAATGGGTCACTAGGTTTGTGTGGTGGTTTTTGGCTTATTTTGGTCACTGGGTTATGATGTGGTAATTGTTAGTGGTGGTGTGGTTTTTGGTGGGTTTGATATGGATTTTTTTTTTGGGACAATGAGTTTATGTTCGTGGGTTGTGGCAGCTGGTTTTGTTGGTTGTGGATTGTGCATGATGGTTGTTATTGCCGGTTATTATTTTTTCAAAGAAGAGAGAGAGAGAGAAAGGGATGAAGAATAACAAAAGAATAAAAATAAATAAATATAGAATATTTAAATAAAGTGTTTAAAAAATAAAATCATTGATGTTGGGTGTGTTATAAAGTGGTGTGTTAAAATAGATAAAGTGAGTTTTTGAAATACTAAAAACTAAAAAATTTAGCTTTACCATTGATAATGCTCTAAGGTTCCATTCCTTGGCCAAAAGATCCATGCAATGATTCCATTCGCTGTAAATATGATTGATATAAACTTCTACAAAATTTTGGAGAAGGGACCTACAATCATAAATTAATGCACTGCATGGGTGAGAATCATCAATCATGGGGTAATGAGATGTAACGAGGCTAATAGCAAATTTTGCATCAATTTCTATGTAAAGTTTTTGAATATTAAGATTGAGGGCACGAGCCAAACCATCCTGAAAAGCCCATAATTCAACTACCACATAGAATTATACATACTTATTCATCAATACAAATTTATATTTATGAGTTAATTTCAAGACTTGAAATTTTTATTTACATATATGTTGTGGTTGATGCTAATAAAAGTAGTGTTAGTAATGGAAACATGTTAAAAGTATTGTTGCTCCAATAACATTTTTTTTTTTTAACTCTATGAACACAACTATTCCCTCATGCGTAGTTCTCCATCCCATATTATCATGTAATTGTAAGAATTGTGAAAAATATTATGAAATTTTTGTTCCCCTAACATTTCTCTCTTGGATGCTAAGCCTCACATGCATTTTTATTTTGTTCAGAGGAAAACGTGTACAATACTACAATCACACAAAATGATACTTGTAAAAATGAGATTTTACATAGAAGGAGGCTCTTTTGAAACCGATCCAAATTATGAAATTTGATTTTTTATAAAAATGAAATAAAATAAGCATAGATAATAATGATGTATTTAAAATTATCCAGAGTGTCCCAGTAAAAGAAATTCTTACTAGCAGAGGTGTTGACTGCGAATCTGTCTGCCCTCTCTACAAAAACTACAATGAATCTATCCTTCATCTTCTTAGAGATGCCCCTATGCTATGCAAATCTGGAGGAAGATGGCATACTAGCTACAATGGAAGTCACCTTTGGTCTGGACTTATTTTAGTGGATGAGAGCTAACCATCAGAGCAGTCCAGATATCATCTCCAATGACATAACGTGGAAAACCTTGTTCACCTTATCTCTTTGGACACTTTGGAAACATAGAAATAGGGTAGTGTTTGAAAACACACCACTGAACTCAAATCTGCACAATACTTGCATTAGACAGGTTATGGATTATTTTTTCAGTGCACGTAAATCTCTTCAAACCAAGAGGATAAGGACAATGCAAGTTCAGTGGTTCAAACCCCATGAGGGCTGGTATAAGCTGAATACCAATGGTGCTTCATTAGGAAATCCTAGGAAAACAAGTGGAGGAGGGCTGATCCAAGACCATAGGGGAACATGTGTGAAATGTTTCAGTCGCTGCATAGGCAATACCACCAGCGTAAGGTAGAATTCTGGGCAATAAGGGATGGTTTGCAATTAGCATCTCAGATGGGGATCCCACGCCTAGAAGTTGAACTAGATGTAAAAACTCTTGTAAACCTTGTGCTATCTAACTCAATGCCCAATAGGACTTATTCATTCCTCTTGAATGATTGCAGGTTCCTACTCAATAGGTTCCATTTCAGGAAGCAAATAGGTGCGCAAATGCGATGGCAAGGAGGAGATGCCTACAACAGGAATGTTTTCTGTTATTTAGGCCTTGTTTGGATTTTGCATAATTGAGTTAACAAAACTGAGTTTTGTTAACTCATCATCCAAAATCCGTGGGGCCCACATAAGGGAACATTGTTTGGCCAAATTTTTTTTTTTTTTTTTTTTCACTCAGTTAACAAAACTGAGTTTTTTCATCTTTGAGTTATCAATTTTGGAACACCGGGGCTTGTTTCCAAGTTATGAGTTTTGCCCCCACAATAAAAATAAAAATATGGAGATGACATTATTATGCTGATTGCTCTCAAGTTTAGGTTAGAACAAATTTTACAGTAACCAGGGACCACCACCAAATGTGAAGAATTTGGGTTTTAGACCCATGAGATATATATATATATACACACACACACAATACAGGGTCGTTCAATTCAGATGGGAGTAATCATGTGATTTTCATTTTCTACTTAAGAATTTGCTTTAGAATAGCAACTAGAAAGGGCCCGAAAGAGGTCATATCAAGTCTAGCATTCACAGAAAATAAAAGAACCGCCTTTTTGAGTAGCACATCCAATAAACAAACCACTAGCTATTAGATGAATTGATGGAATGGAATCATGGAATTTTTTTTTTAAATTATATTTTTATACTCGGGAATCACATTCGTCTGCTGGCGCAAAAGAAGAAGACAAGGAATATATAAGAATGGACTCATAAATAAACACAAAAGGATGCCCACTGGGGCTTGCGGGCTAAACTGTAAGCTGAAACAATTACACTCATAGCCTCCTTGGTGCTTTCGTAACTTTCTTAACAATATTTTGGGCCCAAATTGTAGAGCTTCTAGGTTCAGTAAGGGAAGCTTCTAGGCACCATATATGACCCAAAAGAAATTGGGTTAAAAAAATGGTAAACATATAAGAAGTTACATATGGTACCAATTCAGTTACAAAATCTTTGACATATAAAACTGTCCTTGCTGCTAGAGATATATGGATAGTGAATAGTATATTACTCCAGTTTCACCTGCCCATCTAATGGTGCTTTATAATGGCGTAAATGCACTTTTGGTCCCTACATTTTGTACTTTTTTCATTTTAGTCTCTACATTTTATTTTTACCACTTTTAGTCCCTAAACCAATTAACGTCTGACATTTAAGTCCTTTCTGTCACTCAACTAACGAAAAAAGCTGACGTGGCTAACGAGTGTACTATTAGCACAGTAAATACTGACGTGGACAATTAAAATATTATTAAAATTAAAAAAAAAAAACCTTAAACCTAATTTTTTTTTTTTTAAATATTAATTATCATTATTCATTTTCATAAGAACATTTCAACCTGTTCTTCTTGTTCTTCCCCATCAAACTCAGGGACAAGAACTCCAACCCAAATTACAAGAACACAAACCCAGTAACCAATAACTCAAACCCAGATTCCAACAACACAAATGAAAAAAGAAAAAACAAAACAGAGATCAAACACAAACATAGACCCAGATCACAACAACACAAATGAAAAAAAAAAAAAAGGAAACAGAGATGGACTCGCTTCGGTGGTGGAGGTGGACTCGCTAGGATCTGAAGAAGAGGGCTGCTGCAAGATCCATCCCTATCCACCAAAACCCCAAGCCGTCTGAAGAAGAGCGCCGCCGCTTCGGTGGTGGAGGTGGACTCGCTGGGATCTGAAGAAGAGCGCCGCCGCAAGATTTATCCCTGTCCACCAAAACCCCAAGCCGCCACTCCAAAATCACCCTAAGCCGCCATCCTTATCTTCTTTGCCTTCGCCCACTACCGTTCACCAACGCCGCCACCCTAAGCCGCCATCTTATCTTCTTTTTCTTCTTCTCGCCTTCGCCCACTCTCTCTCTTTTCTGTCTAATCTGAAGGGCCAGTAAGAGAGGAAGAGAAAGCCCACTCTTTCTCTTCACGATCTAATATGAAGGGTCAATAAGAGAGGTAAAGAGAGAGGGTGAGTCAAAGAGAGAGTCTGAACTTAAACCAGTTTGGAGAGAAAGGGCTTAAGACAATTTTGAATCTATATTGCCAGTGGGCTGGGATTTTGATCTGGGTTTGTGGGGTTTCAATTTTTTTTTTTTTTTTTATAAAAAAAATTTGTGTCTAAAAACTGGTATATTTAATTTTGTGAAAAGAGAGAAGAAGGAATTGATAGAGTCGCAAAGGGGAAGAAGAAGAAAAAGAAACTAGGCTTAAACATAACATCACAGATCTAAGTTCTACCATTTTTTTTTTTTTTTAATTATGTTGTTTTGTTTTTTATAATTTTTAAAATTGGTAAATTTACTTTTTAAGGTTGGATACTGACGTGGAAGCTAACTTAGATGGACACATTAGCATTTTTAATGTTATTTTAGTGGACACAGTACACTCGTTAGCCACGTCAGCTTTTTTCGTTAGTTGAGTGACGGAAAGGACTTAAATGTCAGGCGTTAATTAGTTTAAGGACTAAAAGTGGTAAAAATAAAATGTAAGGACTAAAATAGAAAAAGTGCAAAATATAAGGACTAAAAGTGCATTTACGCCTTTTATAATTTTATACTTGCATCAGAGTCAAATTAGCAAGAAGAACTATAGAACTTCTAGTTTTTAGTTGCAAGCTCACACATTTTTTTTTTCTGTTTTTGGGGGGGGGGGGGAGGGGGGGGTGAGGAATGGGCCAAATAAAGACAATATTGGGCTTGCGAGATTTCAAGCCGCAGCCCAAAACCCCTAAAGAGATGAACTGAGAGTGAGAAAGAGAAAAAATAGAGGTAAAAGGCTCGGCCCACCAAGGAACAAATAGCCCATGGCTGAGAGTTCAGCCGAGGATCATTTCATCCTTGGTAGTGTGCCAAGGTTGCCTCATAGTTCAAGGAAGACCAAGAAATTACATGGATAGAAAGGGGAGTGTATCAGATGAGCCATAGGAGATAGCGCCTAGATTCGGCAACTTCACCTCTGCATTAACTGGGCTATGCATATTACTTACCAGTGATGCCATGCTTATTACGGAATGACCCATCAGAATAGTGAAGTGTAAAAGTGAGAAAGCGAAAAACAAAACTTGTAAGGGTGTAGAAGAGTTAAAAATTTAGCTATTTTACTCTACAAAAAGTTATTTTATTTAGTTTACTTATATATACTGCAGCAGTGAATTTATTTTAACTTTTAATATAATAAAATAATATAAATATCACAATAAAATAAGACATTTATTATAATAAAATAATATATCCACTACATACAACCATCACAACCACACACACACAATCGGACAAGGAATAAAAAATTATTATTATTTTTTTGCTCTAAGCTACTGTGCACATCCACTAGACGGATGTCCACTGTAGCAATGAAGCTAAAAAAAAATAGTTTTAGCTCCACTGCTATATGATTATTTTTGTGTTTTGGTGCTAAAATAGCTATATAACTAAATTAATACTTATGGATTTCTTTTTCTCAAATCTATTTGTCCTTTGCATAAAATATTTTCTTCAAGCGCTCCCCCTAGTATAAATTTTTCTCCCCTACTTTACTAATTAGTTGAGACGATCCAGCCCCCTGTTGAATCAGAGTTTTTGAGCCACACACACGCAGAGAGATTGGTTAATTTGTTCATCACTTCATTGATGTCTGCGTAGTGAGGAACGAAATATGCAGTCTTACTTTTATCCTCGCATACGGAATGTATACAGGGTAACAGGATTGTAGTAATGTTGCCTATATGAAAGTGGATTTGAAAATTGTAATCATAAACTTGATATAAACTTTTAATTATTTTGTATAGAGTTGTTGATATACTGGGTAAATTGCAAGGCTACCGGGATTTTTCCTTGATTTGAATAGTCACATGCACATGCTATACATGTCCAGCGCCCTTTTTTATTAAAAAAAAATCCTTTTCTTGGTCATGCATGTGCACCGTGCAGCCTTCGTGGCTTCGTGCATAATTAAACTGATCCGGAGAATGCACTGGGCCATCAGGAATGGATATAAAGATTGACAGACTTCAGCAACCAATGCCATTTTAATTTAGGTGCAATGCTTAGGGATAAAATATTTTTGAACTATTTTTTTTTTTTTTTTTTCACAACAGTTAACATTACCTATTATGATTGAAAGCAGAGATCACTTTTCCTGCTCCATGCTTACCACAAACATCACTTTTATGCACCTATTATAACAAAAGAAGTCAACACTTGTGAAAAAAGTTACACCTAGACCTTTTTTGTTTATTTTTTTTTAAATAACTTGATAGTTGGAGAAAGAGATTTGAATCTTGAATGTTTATTTCAGAAATATCAAGAAGCGAACTAGTTGAGTTACAAGTTTCGTGCGCCTTGGCAGACTTATTGTTAGAAAGTAAAGCTAAACACTAAGGCCCCGTCTGTTTATGGTGAAAATAAGAGGGATAAAAAATACAAGGAGAAAAATATGGTAAAAAACCGCATTTTTCACTGTTCGTTTGGAGAGAAAAAATAGGAAAGATGGAAAATCCGGAAGAAAAATTTTCCTCCAGAGCCCACAAATATTTTCCTCCCAAATTGAAAGGAAAACGTTGGGGAGAAAACTCTCTCTCTCTCTTTTTTTTTTTTTTTTTTTTTCAACGTTCAGACCTGAAAGTTTTCTCCTTTTTTTTTTTTTTTTTTGGTTTCAAGGATCTGACCTGAACGTTTTCTCCCTTCTTTTTTTTATTTTTTTTTCAACATTCAGACCTGAACGTTTTCTCCCTCTCTCTTTCTTCTTCTTTCTTCTTTTTTTTTTTTTTTTTTTGGTTTGTTTCAAAGTTTAGACCTGAACGTTTTCTCCTCTCTCTCTTTTTTTTTTTTTTGGTCAACGTTCATGTTTGAACGTTCTTCTTTTTTTTTTTTTTTTTTTTTCAACGTTCTCTCTCTCTCTCTCTCTCTCCCTCTCTCTTTTTAACTGGACTTAATTTAATTTTTAACCTAATTTTTTCATTATAATAATATAAATAATAATATAAATTTATATATATGATGTGATAAATTTTATATTATGTAATGAATACAAATAAATCTATTTCTTACCTATTATGTAACAAGGGTATAATAATCAATTTATAAAAATTATATTTTCCATCCTTCTATTTTTCTCTCCAACCAAATAAAAGAGTTTTCCACTCTCCCACTTTTCCACTTCTCCAACCGAACACACAAGAGGGAAAACTAAAATATTTTTCATCCTCTCACTTTTCCACTCCTCCAACCGAACAAACCCTAAAGGTCCGTCCTTTTGTGTGGAAAACAGAGAGGAGGGAAAATAGAGAGAAAAATAAGGTGGAAAATACTGTTTTGGGTTCAAATGCACAATATTCCAGAGAAGAGCTTAAAAATTGAAGTAGGGGAGATGATTGGGAAGACTATTGGAAGGGTCATTCAAGTCGCTGATCCAGAGGATGATGGGGCTGGTAGTGAATTCCTGAGAGTTAGAATTAATATTGATATAGCAAAACCCCTCCTACGATGCTCTAAACTACGTACAGATGGGAAACAGGTGGGATGGGTTGGTCTCAAGTATGAAAGGCTGCCTAATTTATGTTATTGGTGTGGAAGAGTTACTCATGGGTAGAGGGAATGTGAAGTTTAGCTTAGGGGTAAGGATTCATTAAGGAAGGATGATCAACAGTATGGAGAGTGGCTTAGAGCAGAACCGTTGCGAGTCACCCGTAAAACGGTGGTGGTAGTGCCGGGTAGCTCTCGCAACCAAGCGCCATGGAGGAAGAAAAAAGTGAACTACAAGAGTCCCTCAACCAACCCAAGCAGCAGCAGCAATAAGGATTCATATTCTTCTGCAAATTCGAAGGCAAGTATGGCAAGGGATTATGTGGAAGTGTCAAAGCCGAATTGGGGCAGTGGGGTAAAGGATAGATCTATGGAGGAATATGAGGTGCACTCTCAAGGACAGCTCCACGGTATGTATGCAAAGCAGCAGGCAGATAGGTTGGAAGAGGTAGTGGTATGTTTATCATTAAAGGATAATTTGGAGGGGTGTGTGGGTGAGACAAATGGGGAGTACCTGAAGGAGTCCGTGGATACTAGTATTGGTTCAAGGAATGTGAACTTTCGGCCCATGCAAGATTGTACCAATCAGCTATCAAACTCTACCTTCGTGGGGTCCACAAGAAAGTGGAAGAAACTTGCTAGGGAGGTGGGTCAGAATGTGGTGTCACCTTCACCAATGATTGTGGATAGGAGACCTATGGTGGATGACTTGGAAAGGAGTGCTGGTAAAAGACAATGTTTGAATGGAAGCAACTTTTCGAATAAAGAAAATTATGAGGTGGCAGCTGGGTCCCAGCGCCACCGGGCATTATGAGTTGCCTTAGCTGGAACTGTCATGGACTTGGGAACCCACAGACAGAAGATGAACTGGTTGCGTTGGTACGCAACAAAGATCCCAAGCTGGTTTTTCTGATGGAAACTAAGGTGGAAAAAGTGGTTCTAGAAAGGATTGGCCGAAAGATTCAGTTTAATAATTTGTTTGTGGTCCCTCGAAACAACACAGGGGTAGGGTTGGCATTATATTGGCCAGCTGACATGAATGTGGATGTACAGACTTATTCAGCTCGCCATATTGATGCTATTGTTGACCTTGGAGCGAATGATGCCTGGTAGTTCACAGGTTTCTATGGAGACCCTGATATCGCCGGTCGGGAAAGCTCCTGGTTACTGCTTAGACAACTAAGCCACCGATTCAATTTGCCTTGGATTTGCATGGGGGATTTTAATGAGATCTTGTTAGCCGAGGAAAAACAAGGATGGCTGAATAGACCGGAAAAACAGATGCAGGGATTCAAGGATGCTCTTGACTATTGTAGACTGAGGGATTTGGGGTTTTCTGGATACCTGTTTACATGGTGTAATAGAAGGCTAGGTGGCCAAAATGTATGGGTTTGATTGGATAAAGGGGTAGCTTCGGTTGAATGGGTTTTAATGTTTCCTTCTTCTCAAATTCATCACTTGGATGCTTTTCACTCTGACCATAAACCTTTGTTACTTTGTTCGGACTCTGAGTATAAAAGGTTTTATAGAAAAGGTAGGCCGTTCCGTTTCGAAGCTATGTGGTTGAGGGATAATTCTTGTGAGGATGTAATCCGGGAGTCATGGGATTTAAGGCATTAATCTGGTTTGGTATGGGGATTTACAAGGAAAATAATGGCATGCCAAGAAAACCTCAAAGTTTGGAACCGAAACACTTTTGGCCATGTTCGGTCTGCCCTCAAAAGGAAGTTGGCTGAATTGAAGGAAGCTGAAGAAGGGGGCTGCTATAGAACCAATCTAGGCCAAATTCACGTGCTCAGAAAGGAAATTGGCAGTCTTTAAGCTAGGGAAGAATGTATGTGGAAACAAAGGGCTTGAAATTCTTGGCTTAAAGAAGGTGATAAAAATACCTCTTATTTCCACTGTAGAGCCAATCAAAGAAACAGGAGGAATCTGATATTAGGGTTGGAAGATGATAATGGGATGTGGGTGGAGGATGAATCCGAGATGGGAGGAGTAGTGGAGAGGTATTTCAAGAACACCTTTTCTAGTTCTAACCCGACTAGAATTGATAGCATTTTAAATGGTATCCAGTGCCCTGTGGATGTTGAGCAAGAGTCGAGTGGGTGGAATGATTTTCAAGCTTATGAGGTGAAGCAAGCACTCAACCAAATGGCACCAAACACTGCTCCTGGCCCTGATGGTATGTCTCCCATTTTTTACAAATCCTTTTGGCACATTATGGGTGAGGATGTAACTGCAGTCGTACTCCAAGCATTGAACTCAGGTTTTATCCCGAAATCCCTTAATACTACTTTTATTACATTGATCCCCAAAATTAAAAATCTTAAGAAAGTTTCAGATTTTAGGCCAATAAGTCTGTGCAATGTTATTTATAAGTTAATTGCTAAAGTGGTAGCTAACCAGTTGAAAAAGTTGTTGGCTAAAATGATACTAGATTCCCAAAGTGCCTTCCTATCAGGGCAGTTAATCACTGACAATATATTGGTGGCCTTTGAAACCCTTCATTTCCTGAAAAGGAAGACAAAAGGAAAATTAGGGTACATGGCTCTCAAACTGGATATGAGCAAAGCTTATGACCGAGTGGAATGGGTTTTTTTGGAGAAATTAGTGCGTCATCTGGGCATTCGGGAAAGAATGATTAGTATTATTATGGCTTGTGTGCAATCTGTTTCTTATTCAGTTCTACTCAATGGGCACCGGTGGGTAATATTAAACCCACAAAGGGGATTCACCAGGGAGATCCCTTGTCTCCATACCTGTTTCTATTGTGTGCTATGGGGTTGCAGAGCTTGATTCACCAAGCTGAAGTGGAGGGGTGTATTTGGGGGGTAGCTATTTGTAGGAGTGGACCTAAAGTTTCCCATTTATTCTTCGCAGATGATAGTGTGTTGTTTTGTAGAGCTACGGAGGATGAATGTAAGAAGATTATGGAGATCTTGGAGTTATATGAGAGAGGATCTGGTCAAAAGATAAACAGAGAGAAAACAAATATCTTTTTTAGTACAAATACCCTTTTGCCATTGCAGACTAGGATTCAACACTGCCTAGGTGTTCCAGCAATTTGCTAGTATGAGAAGTATTTAGGGTTACCAGCATTAGTGGGTCGAGCAAAAAAATAGAGTTTTGTGTTCATTAAAGAGCGGGTATGGAAGAAATTACAAGGGTGGAAAGAGAAATTATTATCTCAAGTGGGTAGGGAAATTCTTATCAAATCCGTTATTCAAGCTATTCCAATCTACACCATGAGTTGCTTCAAACTTCCTAAGGGTTTGGTTAGAGAGATAGAAAGCCTTATCCGGAAATTTTGGTGGGGTTATAGTGGTGAGTCGAGGAAGGTGCATTGGGTTTGTTGGAAAAAGCTTTGTGAAGCGAAAGAGGTGGGTGGCATGGGATTCAAAGAAATTGAGAAGTTCAATGATGCACTTTTGGCTAAACAGGTTTGGAGGATGATAAATAACCCAGAATCGCTATGCTTTCGTGTGTTTAAGGCAAGATTTTTCCCTAATTGTTCCATCATGGAAGCGAAGGAGTCCATTTCCAGGTCCTATGCCTGGAAAAGTATTCTTAGTGCTAGAGATGTCATACGGAAGGGTATGGTTTGGAGAATTGGAAATGGCCAATCAATGCGTGTTCCATCATATCTCCCCTGCCTAAAACAAGAGTTAGCTCCTTCATTGATGCTGACCGGAGAGTGTGGAAAACAGAGGTGATTAATGAGATGTTTCTGCCCAGTGAGACGTCTATAATCAGGGGAATCCCTTTGAGTATTCGCAACACTGAGGATCGGGTGATTTGGGCATATACTCCTTTCGGTGTTTTCACTACAAGCAGCGCCTACAAGCTACTATCTGCAAGCTCCACGCCAGGCAGCTCTAACCAAGAACCTCAAAAACGTTTTTGGAGGGCAATATGGGAGCTACGGGTTCCTCACAAAATAAAGCATTTTGTGTGGAGGGCTTGCCACAACGCTCTCCCCGCAAAGTGCAATCTATTTCGACGAAAAATCATCACCTCGGAGTTGTGTGAGCTGTGCAAAGAAAGCCCTGAGGATGTCCTTCATTTCTTGTGGAAATGCAGAGGGGTAGAAGGCGAGCGGAGCTGTCAGAGCTGGTCACAACAGGCACTAAACCCCCCTGCTCTAACATTTTGCGATTTAGTGAATTGTTTTTTGTAAGTGACGGAAGACTTCAGGAAGGAGGTTTTTGCTGTACCGGCTTGGTGCTTATGGAACCGAAGAAACACCCTGCACTTTGGACGCCAGGTGCAACCAATTGCCAATATTAGCTCTCTGGCCAGTAACTATCTGCAAGAATTTCTAGCCGCTCAGGAAGAAGAAGCTCAGCCTGTGCACTTGCCTATAATCCAACACCAATGGAGACCTCCAGAGCCTGGCTTCTTCAAGATTCATTTCGACGCTACTGTATTCAAGCCTCTTAATTTGGCAGGAGTTGGGGTTGTCATTCATGATTGGCGTGGTGAAGTTACTGCTGCCATGTCCATGCCAACAGCTCTAGCTTTGACAGTTGCTGACTTGGAAGCGCTTGCCTGCCACCGTGCCGTGATATTTGCTGCTGAAAAGGATCTTCAACGTGTTATCTTCGAAGGGGACTTAGTTTCAGTGATCAACGCCATCAATCAGGAAAGCCTGGTGTTGAACTCGTATGGAGACGTCGTGGATGACATCCGCACCTTAGTCTCTGTTTTTCAATCCTTTCAATTTACCCATGTTCATCGATCTTGCAATGTGGTTGCCGATGCGTTAGCTAAGAAGGCCAAATGTTTAGTGGGGCCTTAAGAATGGCTGGATGGTATTCCTGCGGATATTGTCCACCTAGCTGGCTTTGATGTTCCTTGAATGCTTTGTTTTTCTTTTCCTAATAAAGTCCCAGTCAGTTTTTTGGTTGGCTTCTCAAGAAAATACTGTTTTTCACTGTTCGTTTGGAGAAAGAAAATAAAAAGGAGAGAAAATCCAGGAGAAAGTTTTCTTCTTGTGCCTACATTTTTTTTCCTTCCAAATTGGAAGGAAAATTTAGAGAGAAAAATGCTATAATAGCACTTTTACAAAAATTCCCTCTTCCCACCTAATTTTTTTCAACAGTTTTTTTTTTTTTTTTTTGACTTGACGTTCTATTTATTTATTATTATTATTTTCCTTGCAATGTGACCTGACATTCTTTTGTTTTCTCCTTTTTTTTTTCCCACAATGTGACCTGACGTTTTTCAATCTTTTTTTTTCACATCGTCACCTAACATTCTTTTTTTTTTTTTTTCCCCCAACATGACCATATTCAACGTTCACTTCTTCTTTTTTTACATTATAATAGTAAATATAATAACATAAATTTATATATATGATGTGATAAATTTTATATTATGTAATAAGTATAAATAAATCTATTTCTTACATATTATGTAACAAGAGTATAATAAGAAATTTATACAAATTACATTTTCTATCCTTCCATTTTTCTCTCTAACCAAACAAAAGAGTTTTCCACCCTCCCACTTTTCCACTCCTCCAACCAAACACACAAGAGGAAAAATTAAATATTTTCCATCCTCTCACTTTTTTTTTTTATGATAAGATCCTCTCACTTTTTCACTCCTCCAACTGAACGAACCCTAAACCAAATTTATTCTTGGTATATTTACTATCAAATAAGACTAATGAAAACCAGATTGAGAATTAATGAATCTACAATTGATCAACCTCAAACAAGATTGGCTCTAAGCCTAGGTCAATTAGGCCTTTTGCCTAGGACCCCATTTTGAAATAGGGCCCTTTTTGTAGGGCTATAACTATTTTTGTTTGAAGAAAAAAAATACATGGGGCTTGAACACTCTTTTTCACCCCAAAAATTGTGGACCCAAAAAAATTCTACCTAACTGAAAAATCTGAATTGTTTCACCAAAATAAATGTGTGTTAGTGAATGTTTGGGTAGTTTTCAGATGTGAGTCCAGTGCACCCGCAAGAACTTTTTTCACCAAAAACGAACTTCAAAATTGGGTCCTACGGTACTATTCACACATTTAAAAATTATTTTATTACATTGTTTTCAGTTTTCAGTAATAAGTAGTATCAAAAAACACCCTAAATCATGATTGACAATCAATAACCCCTAATGGCTTGGGCTTCAATTTTTGTACTTCAATCTCTCACATGGCAGATGCTCAATATTAGTAGCACAATCTCCCACACAGTTACACAACAATCTCTAAAATTCCTTCCAAAAAATTATGTTAATCTCATTTCGTTAAATTTTATTTGAACCATGACATTTAATTCTCTATTTGAATCATGGTAATAGATTCTCTATATGAAAATAATCTTTTTTTAATATAATATATATGAAATTAATCTTGATTTGATTAGTATTGATTTAACGAGCATATGTTAAATTGTTCTTTGCTTGGTCATGCTAAAATTATCATGTATATTGTTAAGCGAAATTGCAATAATGCCTTTGATAAATTAGATTCTATTATTTTACATCTCAAAATTTATTTTATTCATGCCATACTATAATTTTATACTATTATAGATAGTATTTCTTTTATTTGTAAATGTTTCCTAATTACAAATGTCTACTAGTAAACTAAACATAAGAAAGAAGAATATTAGACAAATTAATTGAATCTTAAATGGAATCTCTCGATAAATTGTTACTTGCAATTTTAAAAATATAATAGAAGATTTGCGTGAAAAATCTAACAAATTAATAAGAAATTCATTATATATATATATATATTTAAAAAGAATTCAAAGATAATGAAACAATACAATAAAAAGATAACAATAAGAATAATTATAATGAAATTCAAACATGTAATATAACAATTCTTGATTATATAAAAAAACTTTTTTTTACAAATGCATGTATCACTTTATCACTTATAGGATTTTAATGACAATACTTGTTTTAGTTGTTTCTGCATAATTTTTTTTTTTTTTCAAAAATTTAAATTAGTAAAGTCCTAAGTTAAGATGATTATGTAAAAAGAAGATTAAATGAATTAGTCATATTATCAATTGAAAATGAGATATTAGCCAAATCTAAACATAAAAAGTTATTAATTTTGCATATCAAAATGCAAGAAGAATGGATTTTAAATAAGAAAATAAAAAAATAAAGAAATGTAATTAAATTCATATCTGAATATTAAAAACGACCACTTATGTGGCCTTAGGTCTTAAACAGAGCCTGATACTATTGTATCGTTTATATCCAAGTGTTACCATTTTAGCTGTCATTGTAGTAATTCAGACCCTAATTCTTTTTTCTTTTCAATTTCCTACTGCTAGATAGAATAATTTATAAATCAATCATGATCCATGAATATCATCTCCACCAGTGTTATTAATGCCTCAAGAGTTAAAATTCAAACCTCTCAAACCAAGTCACTGACACACCTAGGAATTCCTCTCTTGCCTTACTCCACACACTGGTCAGGAAAGCTATCGCATAAACACCTAATCATAGGACCAAAAACATATAGAATTGAAAATTTTCAAGCATAACTTTATCTAAAAGATGTGGCCCTCAGGAAATGATCCGCATAGAAGTTGAACCATTAAGGTGAATTCAATGAAGAGGGGGGATGTATGATAGTCCTTGCCCCCAATGTACTCATGGGACACAAAAACAAGGGAGACCACTCTTGGGCCCCTCAGATCGCCACTAGACAAACAAAAAGATAACTTTAGCATGCAAAGTCCCTTGTATTAATCGAAAATTGTTGGCCCGCAAGCCGCACATGTACCACTTTTAAGCAAATATATCCTATTCTTTTACATGCAAACGGGGATTGCCTAGTCAATCATAATAACACGAACTGAAAACATGTTATAATATTCCCACCACCGCTCATCACTATCATGAATCATATGATAGCAAAACGCGTTTTACAGAAAAGGGTATTTCTTTTTCTTCTTCTTCTTCTTTTTTTTTTTTTTTTTTTACATATAATTCTTACTAATATGATATTAATAGAGAATTGCAATGGAAAAATTTTAAAGGACAAATATTATATCTTCATTTCTGCTATATAAGCTTCTTGGATCTACACTTGTGCTTAGCAACTCCTAAACCAGGGGCTGTTTTGCATTAACTAGTATCAACAGATGAGGTGCCACAGAAATTAAATATACGTTTACCTGTTATTGTTGTTGCTGTTGCTGTTTGGCCGCAGCAATATCGATAGAATATCAGAAAATTGAGGGCGCTTTGCAGGAATATTGTTCCAGCACTTTGTCATCAAAGATTTTAGAATTTGTGGGCAGTCCTTGGGGATCTCTGGCCTAAGGCCACAAGCAGCAATCCCAACCGCTGCTTGCACAGGTGAATATGCAGAATAAGCAGCCTCACCAGTCACCATCTCCCATATTACCATCCCAAAACTATATGCATTACTCATCCATGTCTCAGAAACACTCTCTGGGTCGCCTGCAATTATCTGTTCACGGCCCCAAAAATAAAAAAAGATGGAAATGAGTCAAATGACTACCAGTTTCAGAACTTGCAAAACTCACTGAATGCTAAAGGAGGAGGGCAATATTTGTATACTACAAGTCACTAAGCTTGGATATATAGAATTAAATATAGGTGAGTTGAATTAGATTTAAAAAAAAAAAAAAACTTCCAATTAAGTTCTATTTTTTAAGTGTTTCCTAACTCCTACAAATGCTATACTTTGGAAGAACACAGTGAGTCTAAAGATATTAAGGCTGCAACCAAATGGATTATTAAGTTAAAAATTTCAATCTACACTTGCATATTCTTTTCCTTCCAAAATATAGGATGTGCACATAAGCCCTCCAAACATATTTGGCACTTATCAAAAGTTATTGATCCTTAAATTGCTTTCTAAGACATCAATAGCCTAAACATTTTGTAGCTAAAAAAGTTAGGAAAAAGTAATGCCCACACCGTGGGCTACAAATTATACTTTTTTTTTTCCCTTCTTTGGCTTTTTTTTTCGGTGTTTTCCTGGGGTGGGGGAGGAGGTGGCTTCAAAAGGCAGGTTAGGAAAATGACTAATAACATTCAGGCTAAAATCATGCTATAAAGCTAAAAGATGCATTATGTGGGCTCCATTAATTGAACCTAATTTGATAAAAGTGGCACTTTGGGACCAAGCTGATTTGTTTACAGAATATACAGGAGTGCTTAGATAAAGGTAAACACAATATTGAAATGTAAAGCAAATACAATTATGAAGACATGTTACGCATGCTCAAACAATGATGTTGGGATAATGACAGAAAGTCTCTTTAATAAGTATAGACTGATCCTTAGAACTGCAATCACATACAATGGATCTAAATGTTTTTGAAGACAGTAAAATATGTACTATTTTTTCCTAGAAGGAAAAATATTTACAATTGGATGCCTAAAAGGTTTATTTAGGTAAAGTTGCATTACCTATTCCGGTTGGCAATATTAAGATAGCAAAAATGCTTTAATGTAATGGTTGACATATAATTTAAATCAAATCTGGTGTAAAAGTTATATACCAAACATCCACCAAAACTTGCAAAAGACACTAAGTTCAAACTAGTAAACGGTTCTCCCTGACCGAATTAAGGATATAACAGTAAAATAATCAAACAAGCGATCAAGGTTTCATAAAATGCATTCAGATGATTGGACAACACATGGATGGATTTGAAAGTGATTCCATCATGTCAAATGATATTAAAACTTCACATAATTAAGTTTCTTAAAATCCTAAGGAGTATCGCAAAATACAGTTGTGTAATTAGGAAAGCAATGATAGTATTTTGTTTCAGCATTGTTCAGCAGTCAAAAGCGCAAATCCCATCCATGCATTTAATGGCTTTATCGGGTTGTAGAATAATTTATTCTAAATGCGATTGATATAGAGGGAAATAATATCATTACTGTTTATGTGAAATGCTCTTAACTAATTAGACAAATTACTTTGATAAAGAGAAATCATAATTATATAGTTGTAATTGTCTTGCTACGCAAGGATCTAGGTTAATTGAAATCAAGGTCATAGGGGGCAAACCTCTGGAGCTAGCCACCGATAACCATCAGTTTCATACTCCATGGCCTCGCCAACACTCTTGCAGGCAGCAACGATACCTGTATCCCCCAAGCAAGCATTTCCATGCCTGTCCAACAAAATCCTTTGCGTATTTAGGTCTCTATATGCAACACCATGATCATTCATGAACTTAATACCCTCGGCTACATCAACAGCAATTCTGATAATTTCCTTACTCTGAAGCTTCTTGCTCTTTAGCAATAAGTCATGAACTGATCCACCTTCCATCAACTTTGTCACCACACACAACCCATGATTTTCATCGACACATACACCATAGAATTGCAGAATGTTTCTATGTCCACAAGTCATCAGCTCCAACAGATCCTTTCGGAGCTCAAATTCATAAGAATTCCCCTTGTCACACCCCTTAAGCTTCTCAATTCCAACCCTTTTGCCCTTGTAAACTCCCTTAAAAGAATTGGGTCCAATCTGATCGATAAACTCAAGACTATCCGAGCTCAACAGCCATTTCCCAATCTCATCCCCTCCTGACTGAATCGTTTGCCATTCATCGACCGAAACAACAAAAGACGAAGTTGGTAATGGCATCTGAAGTTGAATCTTAGTGTTCAAATTTTCAATCCCATTTCTAAAATTCTGGTCACCAGGTTCTTCTTCAATCTCCCCAAAGTCTCTCCCTCTGGTGCTCTCTTCCTGACACCCACAAAGCCCAAATGGGAGCTTCACTGTACTAGTTTTCGGCTTCTTAATAGCATATTTAAGAGCATTTTCGACCCGGGTCTTGAACGATTTCTCTTGCCCAGCTTGAACCAGAAGAATAACAACCCCAAGAGTAAACCCCTTCTTTTCAAAGATCTGTATCTTCTTGCAGCAAATGGACACATTATCCAATGCCCCCGACATCGCCGGCCATGAAATCGAAGAGTTACAAGCAAATGTGAGCTTATATGCACACCCTTGACCTTGAGCTTCATCATCTGACGCCTCTTGAATCAACATAGCTGGTTGGTCATCCCCCGATGCCTCCTCTATCAACTTAATATGAAGAAACACTTCTTTCATATCAAATCCCGCTTGAGCATAGCTGTCCAAATTAATCACTTAAGAGGAACTTTTAAAAAATTGTAAAAAACTAAAACTATATTCAACTATTGTCTATATCATTTAATTTCTTCCACTTTCTCAGTAACCAAACAGAGTAAAAAGCTAAAAGACTGAATCTTTGAGATTGATAAACCCAAACCTGAGTGGCAATGAATCATAATGCTTGCGAATATTGGAGACGAGCTTCTCAGGGAGCTGGCTACCCGGGTAGAGCTGAGTGAGATTCCTTACAACGCTACCCCACACCACCTTTCTACAGCTCTCCACCTTTGACGAAGAAGAAGAAGAAGAAGTAGAAGAATACGAAGACGAGGAAGTGAGAGGTGGCACGTCACGTGCGGAGTCCAGATTCAGTGTGTTCTTCAACGAAGCGAGTGCCTCCGACACGTTCCGGCTTAGCTTCTGTAGCCGCTTCTGCATTGCCGAAGACTCCTTACTGGCTCCAGCTCCAGCTCCGGCTACGGCTCCCGAGCCTGCTGAGATCCCCTTGGGCGAGCCCTCCGATCTGTCGTTCGTTCTCATCAGCACCTGCTCCACCATGTCCTCGTCAGTACTGGCTCGGCTCGACCAGCACTCCAGCGCAGCAGCCATATATAGCTAGCTAGCTAACAAACACCAAATGTGGCTCAGCTTCAGCTTCGGCTTTCAAACTCAGATTTCTCTCTCTAGTGTTTAGTTTATCATATCATTTGTTTTGCTTTTCTGACAAGCGTGGAATGGTGCCTGGAGGTTTGTTTTGTTTGTTTTAGTATGGTGAGTGAGCGAGCGAGCGAGTAATGTATGTGTAATACTACTAAATAATGCGCGGTCTGAATCTGATTGATGGAGTTGAAGGCGAGGGGTGTGTGATTTATTTGACGACGGTGATGATTCTAATGGGGATGAGATGTACTACGTAAACGTGGGTCCCGCTGGACTCAATGAGAGAGATAGGGGGTGAGGGTGGGTGTGGGGTCACTCAGTACTTTGGTCTGCCATGTGACAATTTGGAAAAATTCGGATCAAGGGAATTTCTGAGCCGTTGATTGGGGGGTAAAGGTGTTGGACTTTGGTGTTTACAGCGGTTCAGATGTGCCCTCTGGCCTACGTGTCTGTTTTTCTTTTTAAACAAAACTGGGTCCACTGCCTAATAAAATCAATCTCCTTCCTTCCGATCGTATATCATATCATCCCAAATCCCAATCCCAATCCCACTAGTATAGTCTGCAGTATATACTGTACACTACTAAAAAACCATTGCCTAATAACCATAGCAATGAAATGGTTTTATCCAGCCAAAAAATTTACTATCATTACCATTGATCTGTAACATTTTTAATTGATCTGTAACATTTTTAAATGATTTAAGGTGTGTTTGGATATCACTTATTATTGAAAACTAAAAACTAAAAATACTATAACAAAATAATTTTTAAATATGTTAATAGTGTTATAGGACTTAATTTTAAAGTTTTTTTTTTTTTAAAGTAATTTGTGGGTCTCGTGAACAGTACATGAGACCTGCTGATTTTGACGCAAATGTAATTGAAAGGAACTTTCAGCTCTATCCAAACAATCTCTTAAGGTCCATTTGGAAACAGCTTATCTAGCTTAAATTGAATTTTTTTTTTTTTGCTAAAAATATTATAGATAAAACTAAAAGGTAGTTGAAATAATACAGTGAGATACATGAATATTATCAAAAACTGCAGTGAGACCTATGAATAATAGCACAAATAACCTGAATAGTAGCAAAAACAAGCTAAATAGTAAAATAAACTAGCTTTTTAATCTAGAGCCAAACACACACTAAGTTGGCAAAAAAAATAATCTAGCCAAACAGACACTTAGTGTGTGTTTGACTCGAGATTAAAAAACTAGTTTATTTTACTATTCAACTTATTTTTGCTACTATCCATGAGCTCCACTGCACTTTTTGGTACTGTTTGTCAACACCCTGGCCTCGAACGGTTAGATAGCCGATGGGCCTTCATTCGACTACTTGCAGTGGCGAAGCTCCCACGCGCGCGGGGCCTATTAGAGGCCCCTCTCAATAATGGTGTGGTTCGCACGGAGTTTCAAGTGCTCTCTCTCTCTCTCAGGGGAGGAAGGTAGGTCTACCTTTGGAGGTATGGCATGAATCTTGACCAAATTTTAGGTGATAACCAAAGGTAAGTGAAGTTGTCACCAATCATTGGGTTTTTCTAAGGTGTGATTGGTCACCTGTTTCTAGTTGATTTTTTTACCAATCCTAAGTTAAGAAGAATGACATTTTTCCTAATCTAATGTGGATAACAAAAAATCTTGATTCTTAAGTCCGGAAGTTTGGTTACACGTGGGGAAGGTGTTAGGCACCCCACAATGCCTATCCAAGGACAGTCCTTTATTTTGATAAAATCTTAATTTTTGGAGATTAGCAGTAAAAAACATGATTTTGACATTGGCTTTCGGGGATTTGCATGCATGGAGGCTTTGAGGTTTGGCTTTTGAATGGGTGTGGTCCCAATCTATGCTTTCCCAAGGCATTCGGGCAAAGTACCAAATTTCCATGGCAAAAATCTGGTGACATTTCACCTTACTTTCGCGGTAGAAATTAGGTATCGCTTTGCCTTAAGAGACATGGACCGTGACAATCACACCAAAAGAGGTTAACATGTATATAAATACATACATCAAGTATAATGCAAGCACATAGAGTAGGAAAGTAAATGCCTACATCCCTAGAGTGCGGCCCAAAATATAGGTGCGGAAAAGTAGACAGGGGTCGCTATACTTTAGAGATGAGGACGAATGGTACATGACATGATATACCTAATACAACTCATCTAAGAGAGAAAGGAAGGAGGAAGGAAGGAGGTTTAAAAGAGTACATAACCAATGGGAGAGGCTAGACCCCTAAATCCACCAAACATAACCACTTGGCTTATATCCACATGCTCGTATCCTTGCCCTTTTTGCTTGCGCCTGGGAGACCATGCCTAGCCCCATGTGTTCTTGCTTCATGTATGTACATGCAAAGGTAAAGACAATAAACTAGCAGATAAGTAATGGAAGGAAAAGATGTAAAGAGCATATGAAAGGGGCATAAAACATATAAGCATGATAGACATGGCAAGCAAAGAAATAAGAAAGCAAACAAAAAAGCGAGAAAGCAAACAAGCAAAAAAGCAAACAAAAGGTGGTGTCCACAAGGGAAAAGTGTAGGTTTGAATCGAATGTCCATAACTTCATTGTGTTGAAGCATGGATGACACAACACTAGCAAGTAAAATTCATGCCTGGACATGTGAGCAAGCATGTAAAGATGCATAGAAAGCCAACGGGTGGTGCAAACAAACATGGTAAGCATAGCATCGCACAGAGCAAAAAAGGAAGGGTATGTACGAAGTTACCCGACATCCGGAGATGCTTCCCAAATGGTCACATCCAAACAAGGCCTCATGGGCGTCAGATGTAACCAAACAAGATCAAGCCCGCGGAGGGCGTCAAGCATGGCAAAGCCTAGAACAAGAGAGGCTAGCACAAGCATAAAGCATTAAAGCAAGCAATCATAGACATGCAAATAGGATGATCCAAACCCTTTGATGTGGGCCTTGGTGTATGGACGATGACAAAGACCATAGGGTTTAAATCAGGTTCTAACCATTAGGCCAAAACACAAGAAAATGCAATAAAATGAACAAAAGGACTATAATAGCACATGGCATAACAAACAAGGTATAGGTCTAAGCACATAAACATGGCATGAAGCACGCAAGCACATAGATGATGTCATAAGGCATGTAGAGAACATCGGTCTAAGCATGTGAACACATTGATCTTCGCATATAAGCATGGAAATAAGCATGTAAGCATGTGGATATATATCTAAGCATATAGATATAAACATAAAGGCAAGGGAGAACACAAACCCAACATGGACATAGGCATAGGAGCATAGAACATGCATACAAACATGTAGATCTAAGCAAGGCATAGTCAGAGACATAATATCAAGCATGTGTGCATTTAGACCCAAATATCAACACATGGGAAAGAAAAGATCTAAGCATGACATAAAGCATAAAACATGTTGAAGAGGCAACTAACACATCAACAAACATGGAAGCACATGGAAATAAGATAAAAAGCATACTAAAAGCAAGATAAAGCAAGAATCATGCTAGATAAAGCAATAAATCGTGTTATTAAGGCAAAAAGAGCAAGATAAATGCTAGAAAAAGATTTAGAAAGTTAGGGGTGTGGATAGTAGCTTAACCTCTTTCTTTTCTGGTGTGGTTGTAAGGAATCTAATTTCAACATCACCGTTCCATCCACACCCCTAAACCCCAAATCCAAGGTGTAGAACCAAGGAAAAGAAGATTAGGTATAAGGACAATACCTTGTATTTTTGGTGAAGAGAAGAATCCAGAGGCTTTGATTTGTTTTGTGAGTGTTTTTGTGTGTAAAAATGTGTTTGGAAGAGAGGGAAAATGTGTAGAAAATGTCCAGGCAGAGAGAAGGGCCCAGGAAAGTCTTTTTTTTTTTTTTTTTGGTCTAGAGGTGCCTGGGGCCTTTTATAGCCTCGACACGGATTACTAGGTGCCTAGGATCTTCAAGGGCCACCACCTTCAAATGGTCCTGGATGGGGTTGATCTTGACACCCCTGAATGGATCTTGACTTCTAGTTTCTAAAAAGGTATGGAACTCAAAAATCCAATAGTCGGATCAAAAGTTATGGCTTCGGGAAGTTAATGGTGCATTGATCAGTGCTTTAACTTGGTTTTCATGATATCTCGGCTATTCTAACTCCGATTTCGACCCATGAATAGTCGTTGGATTAAGAATTTGATAATCTTTGCAATGACATTGGTTTCAACACATTCTGACAACCAGATTAAAATCAGGGTTTTCGAGGCCTGCCTAGAGTCAACTCCGTGTCAAACTTGCCAAAAATCTCTAAAAAGCTCTAGTTTGATGTAAAACTTTGAAAGATGCCATTTTGAGGGGATTTTGACTTTGTTTGACTTTCGGTCAACCTAGACTTGACCAAGGGCATTTAGGCCATTTTAGCTGAAAAATGCACTTTGGGTGCTCTAATGTCTGAATGGGTTACGACACATCATTCTAGATGTTCTCACAGCCCCATAGAGAGAAAATAATATTTTTGAACTTTTTGGGGTCCAACACGCAAATTGAGGGCAGACAAAATATGGTATCAACAACTGCCCCTTCTTTATCTAACATCTTGAGTGCAATGATAGGTGTCTAATAAAGAACGTGATTTCGAATTTTGTCACCTCTAAATTGCGTGTGGATACTACTCGCAGCTCAAGACCGAATTTTACCTGACTAGACCGATCTACTGCAATTGTTTCTGAAAAGGTATGAAACTCGAAAATCCAATAGTCGAATCAAAAGTTATGGCTTAAAGAAGTTAGTGGTGCATTAATTAGTGCTTTAACTTGGTTTTCATGATATCTCAGCTATTCTAACTCCAATTTCGACCCATGAATAGTCGTTGGATTAAGAATTTGATAATCTTTGCAATGACGTTGGTTTTAACCCATTCTGACAGCCGGATCAATATCAAGGTTTTCAGGGCCTACCTAGAGGCAACTCCGGGTCAAACTTCCCAAAAATCTCTAAAAAGCTCTAGTTTGATGTAAAACTTTGAAAGATGCTATTTTGAGGGGATTTTGACTTTGTTTGACTTTCGGTCAACCTAGGGTTGACCAAGGGTATTTTGGCCATTTTAGCTGAAAAATGCACTTTGGGTGCTCTAGTGTCTAAATGGGTTGCGACACGTCATTCTAGATGTTCTTGCAGCCCCATAAAGAGAAAATAATATTTTTGGACTTTTGGGGGTCCAACACGCAAATTGAGGGCAGACAAAATATGGTATCAACAACTGCCCTTTCTTTATCTGACATCTTGAGTGCAATGATAGGTGTCTAATAAAGAACTTGATTTCAAATTTTGTCACCTCTAAATTGCATATGGAGACTGCTCACAGCTCAAGACCGAATTTTACCTGACTAGACCAATCTGCTGTAGTTGCCTCTGAAAAGGTATGGAACTCGAAAATCCAATAGTCGGATCAAAAGTTATGGCTTCAAGAAGTTAGTGGTGCATTAATTAGTCTTTAACTTGGTTTTCATGATATCTCAGCTATTCTAACTCCAATTTCGACCCATGAATAGTCGTTAGATTAAGAATTTGATAATCTTTGCAATGGCGTTGGTTTCAACCCATTCTGACAGCTGGAACAAAATCATGATTTTTAAGGCCTGCCTAGAGTCAACTCCGGGTCAAACTTGCCAAAAATCTCTGAAAAGCTCTGGTTTGAGGTAAAACTTTGAAAGATGCTATTTTGAGAGGATTTTGACTTTGTTTGACTTTCAGTTAACCTAGAGTTGACCAAGGGCATTTTGGCCATTTTAGCTGAAAAATGCACTTTGGGTGCTCTAGTGTTTGAATGGGTTGCGACACGTCATTCTAGATGTTCTCGCGGCCCTATAGAGAGAAAATAATATTTTTGGACTTTTTGGGGTCCAACACGCAAATTGAGGGCAGACAAAATATGGTATCAACAACTGCTCCTTCTTTATCTGACATCTTAAGTGCAATGATAGGTGTCTAATAAAGAACGTGATTTCGAATTTTGTCACCTCTAAATTACGTGTGGAGACTACTCACAGCTCGAGACTGAATCTTACTCGAGTAGACCGATCTGCTACAGTTGCTTCTAAAACATTTTCTGGACTTGCCTTTGAGCTTTGGGAGAGGAAAAGGCTTTTTTTTTGGGAGTTTGATCGGCTCAACCGGTCAACGCTGATTTGGTCAACGCTGACTGGTGGCCCTTCAAGGTGCGCCTGGCTGACTCGGCAGCCCAAAAAGGTGCGCCGAGTAGCCCAGGCCATACAAAGGCCTATAAAAGCCCCCTTTTGGATCCTTTTGACCTCATTTCACTCCTTCCTTTGACTTCTCACTTCTAAAAAGTTCTTTGGAGCAACTTGCAAACTTAGTGGATCCGGATTTTTAATTTCAGTCTGTTGCTTCAGTGTCTCTTCTGCACTTGAGGTTAGTGTCTATCTTTCTTCTTCTCTTCTATTTTCTGCAAAATGTTAGTAGCAATACTACTAGGGATGCATGCTAGTGCTTATTTTATTTTTGGAATTTTCATAAGCTTATATAAATTTTTGCCATGATATATGCTATGCTATCTTAGGAAAATGCATATATTTTTTGTCTGTGTTATATGGGTGTGCAAATATGTGGGAATTTAAGTGTTGAAAATAAAATGTGGGACATTGGTAAAGGGACTTACCTGGTAGTTGGGAATAGTGGAAATGGTGAGACGTACGACACGACAGCTGATGGAATCATACATGCGCAGCGGAAGAAAATATAATGTAAACGGATCTACTTCATACATACAAGTTAACATGGGCTATTTAAGTTTCAGAATTAGAGAACAAGAGAGTGTACCTTGCAGCGGTGAATTTCAAAAACTTGAAGATGAAAGGCACTTGGGAATACTTTCAATCTTCACTCCAATTCCACTAACGCCCAAGATGTGTGGTCTCTCAATCAGTTCCAAAAAGAGAATGAAAGTGTGTCTCACACTCTCTCAATTATCTTCAGAATCTCTCCAAATTCTCTTACAGAAAAATTCCGTATGTTTCTCCCTTTGTATCTAACTGATTATCTAATTGAGCTGGCCTTTTGGGCCTTTCCAATTGGGCTTAAGTATGTGGCTTGGAGTGGGACCAAAAAGGACCAATAAGACACTAGCTCCAATGGGCCTTGGGCTTTTCTGTCAACTCTTGACAAGTCCAAAGTTACCATTAACTATATTTAATACCACTATATAAATATAGTTGCACTCTAGGCCTTATTAATAAATTATATCCCAAGACTTTATTATACATGCAACCCCTTCATAAAATATTCATAGTAATACAAAGTCATGAAAGAAGACTGCCACTTTGTATATTACTACATCTTAATTCATTGAGTACCCGGTTTAATCCTTTAAGTTATTCATCATATATTTATGAAATCCTATTCCATAAATATATACTTTAGTAACTCCTTACTAAAGTGGTTAGGCCCAACTCTCTGAATAACAAACACATTAAACTTATCTCAAGGGAATATTTTATATCTCCGTTAAGAGACTATGAATTCCATCTTGAGAATATATGTTCCATCAACACTAAATGTGGCTGCCCAACATACTGAGAATTTTGACCTTAACCATAGATCTCACTCCTGATATATCAAAGCAACCTACACTTCATGATCAGGTCCATTATCCTCTCAGGATTAAGAGTTCATGCAAATATAAGTTGTGAGTTTATTATTCTATTGACAGTCGTTAGGAGAATAATAAATCTCACACCGGTCCAGTTCAATATGTCTTAACTCTTAAAACATATCAACATATCAACATATCAACTAGAAATCTCCATTTCCATGATCAAGATAAATCATCTTAGTTGATATGTTATAGCCTTCGCAGATGAAATGCCCAATTTCATCACCGACTACGAACTATAATTCTGAGTTTACAAAGAACTTGTGATTTATATCTTCTGTGACTAAATCACATAAATCACATACTATTGCATCTCATGGACTATATGATAATGTCCCAATATTCATGTTACCAATATTTTCAAATAATAATTCAACTTTATTAACCAAAACATTAAGTCATACATAATGTCTTACATAATAAAATACATAGCATCATACAATAGGATTTAAGGACATATATCCCAACAACAGCTAGTTAGCCTCGGAATAGGATCGAACAAAGAGAATTGTGTGATGGTAAGCGTACGGCACGACCGCTAGTTAACCCACGGTAGATTAGGAACTTGGAAACTTTTCAATGACTTGATAACTATATGATGGCAAGGCGTACGACACGGCCACTAGTTAACCTCAAGATAAGATGTGAGCATACAACACGACCGTTAGTTAACCCACTGTAGATTAGGAACTTGAAAACTTTTTGGTGACTTGATAGCTGTATGATGGTGAAGCGTATGGCACGGCCGCTGGTTAACCTCAAAATAGGATGCAAGCATATGGCACAATCGCTAGTTAACCTGCTGTAGGATGTGAGTATATAGCATGACTGCTAGTTAACCCACTGTAGATTAAGAACTTGAAAACTTTTTAGTGACTTAATAACTATGATGGTTAGGTGTATGGCATGACCGCTAGTTAACCTTAAGATAGGATGTGAGCATACGACAAGACCGCTAGTTAAACCACTATAGATAAGGAACTTGAAAACTCTTTAGGAATTTGATAGCTGTGTGATGGCGAGGCATACAACACAACTACTAGTTAACCTCAAGATAAGATGTGAGCATACGGCACGACTGCTAGTTAACCCATTGTAGATCAGGAACTTGAAAACTCTTCAGGAATTTAATAACTGTGTGATGGCGAGGCATACGGCATGGCCACTAGTTAACCTCAAAATAGGATGTGAGCATATGGCACGACCGCTAGTTAACACACTATAGATCAGGAACTTGAAAACTTTTTACTGACTTGATAATTGTGATGTCAAGGCGTACGACACGACAGCTAGTATCCTCAAGCTAGGATATGAGCATACGACACGGCTGCTAGTTAACCCACTATAGATCAGAAACTTGAAAACTTTTTATTGACTTGATAACTGTGATGGCGAGGCATACGGCATGGCCGCTAGTTAACCTCAAGATAGGATGTGAGCATACAACACGATGTGAGCATATGGCACGATTGGTTAACCTCAAAATAGTTATGGCCGATTGCTAGTTAACCTGCTAGATGACGTCACGGCTGTTATCCAACTGTAGAGACGTCACGGCTGTTAGATAGCCTCCAAATAAGATACGAGCATAGGGCACGACCACTACTTAACCCGTTGTAGGATGTAAGCATACGACATGACCGCTAGTTAACCCACTGTAGAGATGTATGACACGGCCGCTAGATAGCCTCCAAATATGATGTGAGCATACGGCACGACCACTAGTTAACTCGCTGTAGGATGTGAGCATATGGCACAGCCGCTAGTTAACCCACTGTAGAGACGTATGGCACGGCCGTTAGATAGCCTCCATATAAGATGAGAGCATACGGCACAACCGCTAGTTAACCTGCTGTAGGATGTGAGCATACGACACGACCATTAGTTAACCCACTGTAGAGACGTACGGCACGACCGCTAGATAGCCTCTAAATAAGATACAAGCGTATGACGCGACTGCTAGTTAACCCACTGTAGGATGTGAGCATACCACACGACCGTTAGTTAACCTACTGTAGAGACTCTTGTAAGAATCTGTTTTCTTGCGAGAACATATGCTTGACTTGAACTTGCACAACATGCTTAGGAAACAGTGTTAGTTTATAAGCATTGCCATTTGTTTCATGGGCTCAGTTGTTTTGTAGATTATGCCTCAGAGGGCGAGTTCTAGAGGAGACCAAGAGAAGGCTCCCGTTTATGCTACATCCCATGGGGACTCTTCTTTTGATGATAAGACTGTTTCTGTTAGTAATCAGGTAGCTCGAGTTTTGCAGAGCCATTTTGGTCGTAGGGGTGACGACATCAGGCCTACCGGCAGGATTCCTATGGAGACCCGATCTAAGAGACAGCGTTCAGCCGAGATAGTTAGTGCTTCCTCTAAGTCTTAAACTATTTCTACTGGGACTTCCTCACGGCATATACCGGTTATGGAGAGGGGGGGCTCGAGTGGAGCAACGATGGATGAGGATCTCCTATTTGACCTAAAGGTCGATTTGTCAAGTGAGGAGGAGATCGATCCAGATCCAAGCGCCTAGAGGTGTAGTTTGAGGCCAAGATTCCTGCCATGTCAGGCTGGGCCCGATACTTACACTAGAGTAGTGAATGATAGTATCGGAGACACTCACCTTCAGCGGGAGCTGAATGGGCATCCTTTCGCTCAGGAGCGAAAGGGACAGCTATGCTATCTTCATTTTTCGTCATCTAGATTCTTGTTGAATGCACGTGCTAATGGTAGCTTTTGGTTCTGAATGCAGGGGCCCGACAAGATCCGTGGTCAGGGTGCTTGGACTACTTTCTTTTGGCGACTATCTGACTTTGAGACCGACAGGCGTTATGCAGATTTCTTAAGAGAGTAGGGGTTCGAGGATTTTCTGAGGATCCTTCCATATACCATGAGGCATGGGATTAGGGTGGCTTTGGTACAACAATTTCATGCTGGGACAAGCACCTTTCAATTGAGTTGCGGGGAGTATGCAATTCTCCCTCTTGACTGGACGACCATCCTAGGCATTAGATTCGATGGATACCCGATTTCGACTGATGCCATCAGTTTCGAGATGGCTTGTGAGCTCTTGGGGATTCCTCTCCCACTGATTGAAGGCATGAGAATGTATTTTGGGCCTACCGCGTCGCCACAGATTCGCACTGAGTGGCTGTAGGGTAGCATCCCCTAGAGTGTAGCGTCGACTGACATCCACCTTCACCGGTTCTTCATGTATTTCCTCAGTAGTTGCTTTTTTGGCAACAACTGATCAGTATTGACCTGCCAGCTATTGTGGGCTTTAAGAGCAATTTTAGACATTGGGAGTTATGACTAGGGATCCATCATTTATGGCTTCTTCATAGCCTTCTTGAGGCGAGCTTCACAACAGGATTTTAGGAGCCTAGAGGGGTACTTGCAAATCTTGACATGGTGGGGCCTATGAGTATATTCCAGCCTTGCGACTATTGTTCACAGGTTTGTCTACGACTGTTTATCCTCGAACTTATGCTTGGTCTCTCAACACTATTACAAGAGTTGTCCTAGTGCAGCCGATTACTATCACTGTGGCCTTGGATTACGTCACCTGGGGTGAGATAGTGGTTTGTCCTTGTGATGGCTCACTATTGGGGAAATCAGAGCTTACTATTGCCATGGGCCAGTCGAGAGTACGACGCTAATTCTGGGCCCTATTGAGTTAAGAGTTCTTCTTGGCTAAGAGGACCTTCCATTAGGTTATACTGGTTTTTGGAGTACCTAGGGATCCACTTCCTCTCGGTTTATCATTTGAGTCCATTGCTGTGACAATCCGGATTACGCAACGGGCTCCTTTGATGCATATGTGGATACTAGCATAGAATATGCCACTTGGTTTGAAGTGACCTTTGCGGGACCTATTATGAGAGACATCCCTATGTGTGGGGGCAGAGTGCTAGGAGGCATCGCTCGTGCCCAGGTAGCTTCTAAGCTGAGTGGAGATCGTGAGCCAAGACTTTGCAGGCCAGGGTGGCAGAGCTTGAGACTGCTGCTGCTAGGGAGGCATATATATAGGAAGAGATTGCTCGAGCATTAGCTCGAGAAAGGGAGCTTTAGTAGAGGGATAGAGAGGCCTATGCTGCCATAGATAGAGAGAAGACCCAGCTTCAGGGAGAGTTGGCCATACTTCACAGCTATACCATGGTTTTGATAGGAGAGTTGTGGGTGGCTCGTGGCCACATTCCGCCTCTGCCTCACATTACAAGCCGGAGGCCTATTATTCCTCCATATGAGCCTGGGTATATGCCAGTTCCTCCAGGCCCGGTAGGTGGTTAAGGTCCCTATGCTGAGACTCGGGGTCTTCTCAGGATCCAAGATACACTCCAGGTGCTTCAAGTGGAGCCAGTCCTTCTACCGGCCCTTTTACTGGCGATGACGATGATAGTTGCTGATAATGATGCTGACCAGTTTATCAGTGACTCTTTTGGAGATGATGATTCCCAGTAGGGTTAGCTTCCTGTTGTAGCATGATGTAGCCCTTGCGTGGGCATGTATATACTTTCTATGTATTTTGTAGACATTGCTCCATGGTGGGCCTACTATGTATGTATATTATGCATCGCCTCTTAATAGGACTGGACATGTGTGTATTATATTGCTCCACAATGGGCCTTGATATATGATATTATCTCTTTGCTTCATGATGTATGTATAAAACAATGCCTTTTGTTAGGACTTACATGTATGATTTTGGAAACTGCCTTTGAGAGGGCTGATGTATGACTTTAGGAAAAGTGTCTTTAAGAGGGTTGCTGATATATGTGAAAAACAATGCCTCTGATTAGGACTTACATGCATAGTTCTAGGAAATTGCATTTGAAAGGGCTGTTAATGTATATGAAAGAGAATGCCTCCAGTTAAGACTGATATGTATAACTCTAGATAAATCACCTTCGAGAGGGCTGTAGAAATATGTGAGAAGCAATGCCTTTTGGTAAGGCTTATATGCATAACTCTAGGAAATTGCCTTTAAGAGGGCTAATGTATCACCATAGAAAAATCGTCTTTGAGAGGGCGGCTGACGTGTGTGAGAAGCAATGCCTCTAGGTAGGACTTACATGCATAACTCTAGAAAATTGCCTTTGAGAGGGTTACTGCTGGTGTAGGAGAAACAATGCCTCCAATTAGGACTTACATGTACAACCGTAGAAAAATTGCCTTTGAGAGGGCTGCTGACGTGTGTGAAAAACAATGCCTCTGGGTAGGACTTACATGCATAACTCTAGAAAATTACCTTTGAAAGGGTTGTTGATGTACCGTAGCTTTACAGTTTTATCCATGAGTCTTGACAATGATTGTCTCACCAGGGGGAGAGAGAATGGAAAGATCACACGAGATAAACTGCCCTAGTTTAGGGTTTCTTGCGATTCTCGTCATGAGGGAAATATCCTCGGCGGGATAGACCCGTTCTTGCATAATGGATAAGGCAGAGAGAATCGCGCGAAATAAACTGCCTTAGTTTAGGGTTTTGCGGGGTTTAAAGCTTGCAAACTGGCTGAAAATGGCCTTGACTTCATAGGCCATATCGAATGCTAGTAATGAATGTGAACATTCTGAACAAGATTTCCTTAAACATGCCATGAGACAGTATGCACTGATTGCTCTTATTATTGCCAAGGTGGGCTAATAATTCAAAGACAGGCTTCTTAGGGCGACATCATGAGAAATAACTCCCTCTGTTCTCCAAATAAGCTAAAAAAGCTGTCGGATGGCTGAAAACGGGTTCTAATGTCAAACTGTTGTAAGCTTTGATTACCGGGGCTGAACCAACCCCTGAACTGGGTGAACCGGGCTTAGAAAAATAAGGTTCAAGATGTCTAGAAGTGCTGAACAAGACGCATAAAGATAAACTACCCCAGTGTAGGTTTTGTGCAATCTAAGTTGCAAGAGAGAGAATTTCTGACAATCCAGTTCACTACTGGGCTAATCGCACACTACGACGGGTGCTAAAATGAGGGAATCTTTACACTAAGGCAGTCAAAAACATCCCAAACAAAGGGGTAGTGATCAGAACACAGTTGGATTTGTGCCTGGGGGGGTTGAAATACCCTAGCACATGTCCCAAGGACCAACGACCCTTGTAGGTGTGCTAGCGGCCCTACAAGGTACACTACCTCGGTTTTTATGCATAAAAGGCTGGGTTCAGCCCAGTTTCAGCTCATTCTAGTCTGTGATTTTCTGAGGTATTCTTCTACCATTTTCTTCACCCAAAACTTGTAAAAAACACTGTTTTTCCATCATTTTTCTAGTAGATTCTCATTAGATCATCATATTTAGTAGGATCCGTTCATGGATGCTCTTGGTGCTCACTCCTATTACACTTTGGTCGAGCTTGAAAGGGAGTCTTACTATGAGAAGAAGCTTAGGAGGTGGTTGAACTCCTTTTCTTGCCGTAACCGGGCATTCATCCGGCTACTTCTTGGAGAGGCTACTGCTCTTCTTCACACCATACTAGATTGGCATTTGTTGGAGGTCATTACTTCTTGTTGGGACCCCATCTTGAGATGTGTCACCATTGGAGATGTTGATTTGATGCCTACCTTGAAGGAGTATGATTGTTTTCTTTCTCTTTCTACCCCTTTGAGCACTATCTTTATTCCCTTAGTGTGTCCCCGCTACCACTAGAGACTTACTGATCTGTTTGGCTTGAAGAGGCCCGTTGTGGAGGTGCTAACTTGGTATGGCGGTGAGATAGGAGGGAGTATGTCCTTTGATTTCTTGTATATCGGTTCCACTCATTAGAGGGCCCTGCTGGCTATCGAGATGACTTTGTCGACTTAGGAAAGCAGTGGACATCCTACTGGCATCAGGCCTTCCTGGTGGCCTTCTTTGATGCAGTGTTGTTTCCTTCATTGTCAAGAGCTATCAACTTTGCCATTCTCCCTCTAATGAGTGCCCTACCCCATGGTACCACTTTCATTCCTACTCTACTTTCTGAGACAATTAGGTCCTTGTCTTTTTGTCAGGGGACTGGTAAGGGTAGGCTAGGTTGCTATGTTCATTTGTTACAAATGTGGTTTTGTAGCCACCTGAGTGTTATTGCCAGGGATTAGCCTAAAGGCTGTGCCACTAGGAGTAGAGTTCGGGCCACTGTAGTTCTTAATGTTCCCTTTTCTGGGGATACTGAAGGTCAACTGAGGTATTTGTGCAGCCTAAGTCCCGTTGACTAGACTTGGAGAGTCAAGTAGGGTATCACTAGATGGCAAGGGCAGACCCATTGCGTTGGTTTACTAGGCATTCCCCTGGTGAGTATTTGGGGATGCATAAGGTACTTTCTGGGCATGGCTATGCGGTAGTTCAGGGGTATACAGCATATCCTTCAACTCAGTAATCTCTCGATTGTCCCTTGCGAGTACGGGCTCGTGGATGTCGATGTAGCAGTAATAAGGCATGCCTCTAACTTATGGGAGGTGCGCAAGTCAAGCATTGACTTTCCCCTCTGTTCTAGGGATGACTAGGAGTGGTTTTTTGTTGAGTTTATAGTGTGGCAAGATACCAGGGATCCCAACTTTGTGTTTGACTTATCATTACCCGTCTTAGCTGAGTCACAGCTTTCGGCTGATGTTTTGAGAGACTATACTTAGGGTTTGAGATGAGGGTTGAATAGGCTCTTATGGATCTAAGGGAGGCTGTCAAAGACAGAGATTGTTGCAATGAGCTAGCTGATACCCTTCAAAGGATATTGAGGAGATGAGCAATGCATATAAGAGTGAGCTTGCTACTCTTAAGCCAGAACTTGATCAGAGGGGGCCAATCCTTCCAGGCATAGAGGCTGAGTGTGTTCAACTGAGATTCGAGGTTGCGGGTTTGGAGGATGAGCTTATAGATCTTACTTAGAGGTTTGCTACTTTGGATCATACTTAGGTTGAGGAAAGGGCCGCACTGGAGGCCGACAGGGTCGAGGCTAGTAATAGGGCCAATGACTTAACATTGGAGCAAGTACAAGCGAAGGCCTCTATTCATTCCACTTTGAGCATGGAGTATGGGCAAGAGGGCGATGAGCCTATTAAGCCACAATTGGACTTCTATCGCCTTTAGACTAAGCTCGCTGAGAAGGAGGAGGCTTTACGAGTTGCTACTGCAGAGGTGGGCACCTTGCAGGCTTTGTTGGAGATTGAGAGATAGAGGCCTACTTTTGATTCCACGATAGAGAGGGAGCTTGTCCGTCTTCCACATTCACATGATAGACTCAAAGGGGTTGTTAGAGACCTGAGCTTTGATTCTGTTGGGGTACTTCGCACTCATGCTCATGATGACCTGATTCTCTGTACTATTTTTGGGAGATTGTGCCAGGCCGTGTTTGATCGCTTGGGCTATGTTTGACTTGCTGGTGTTCTTTTCTGCTTATTTTGTTTCTACACATGAGCTATGTAGTTAGTATCCCACCATGTATGGAAATGTCCTTCGTAAATTGCTAGGAAATTGTGTTTGAGGCCTTCCTCTCTTTTTTTTTTTAGTTCTTAAAGTATAGTCTAGTCTGTTAGGCATGCTTAAAAACTGAGAGATGGTGGAGAAATATGTTTATGATATTCATGAGATATATTTATGAGATGAGATTTCATGTTTTGGTATCAAAATGCACAAAAAAAATACTGAATGATACAATACAACCATGTTAATGAATATGCAGGCAAATGCTTTGAAAATACAAGATCATACAAATAAGTGATAAACGTAAAATCCATACATATCAATATCTTATTTTTTCAAGGATACATCCTGTTCTAGACGGATCTTTTCCTTTTCCCATTGCGGTACATTTCCCATTGGTATAAGCCAGAACATCTTAAGCAGACCACTAGGTCATGGCAATATTGTAGATAGAGAGCGATCTTAAAGGTGTCTTCATATCTTGTCTTGGATGCTGGATCCATCTAATTTTCTGATCTTGACCAAGAATTCTAGCAGGCACAACTGACTGATTTTTCTTTTAAGAAGTGACAGAACTGATATGCCTGCCTACGTACCTCCACTAGGAAGGATCAAGTCATCACATAGTTCAACTGACTTTTGATTGCCTTAATTTTTTCCTAGACTGCCTTTTCAGGTTTTCAATCTAGCAAGCTCTCACACACTCTTTTTTTTTTTGCTTTCCTTTTGTGTAAGCCGCCCTTTTGGGTTTTCAATCTACCTTTTGTATTTTCTCACGCTCTTTTTCTATTGGCTTTCCTTTTGTGTAGACCGCCCTTTTGGGTTTTCGATCTACCTTTTTACATATTTTTTTGTTTTTGTTATTTTTTTTTTTGTAGACATAAAAATATAGAAATGAGGTGCACTAAAAGGCTCCTTCATACAAAGTACCATATGACGATGTCAGAATTGGTGAGCATATTGAAGTCATGTCCGTCCATGTCGGCTAGAATCAAGGCTCCTCTGGAAAAGGCCTTCTTTACTACATATGGGGCCTCGTAATTTGGGCAAACTTTCCTCTGTGATCAAGCATGGCCTGGTTGTGCGCTCGAGACAAATAGGCAAATGTGATGTCTCGGAATTTCAGAATCAAGAGGTTGACACATTTCTGATACAGAATTAACTTAGTGTCTTGGGCTTGCCATTTTCCTTCGATTTGGGAGATGATCAATAGGGAATCTCTAAAGAGACTCAAGTCATAGGTGCCGAACTCTAGGGCCACTTGCAGGCCAACTATGCACGCTTCATATTCTGTGACATTGTTAGTGCAATCAAAATTCAGCTTGATTGAAACTGGGATTTACTGGCCCTTAAGGGAAATTAAGACTGCTCCCACTCCATTTCTGGTAGAATTGGCGTCTCTATCAAAATAAAGCTTCCAACGCCACGATTCCACGTTGTCTAGTTTTGGTTCTAGTGCCATGACATCCTCATCAGGGAAGAGGGATTGTGAAAATTCTGGATCCAGCGGCTGGTTCGTTAGGTAGTTAGCTATGGCCTGACCCTTGATGGCCTTTCTCGTCACAAACACAATGTTGAATGTGGAGAGCAACATTTACCAACGGGAGATCTTCCTTATAAGAGCAAGCTTTTCAAAGAAGTACTTAATGGGATCCACACGGGAAATGAGTCTAGTGGTGTAGTATAGCATGTACTGCCACAATTTGTGCAAGGCCCACACTAAGGCTTAACACGTCTTCTCAATGGCGATGTAGTTGATCTCACAATTGCTGAATACTTAAATAGTAAATCATCTTTTCTTTCTGATCGGGCTTAGTTAGCTAGCCTAACATGCAACCCATGGAGGTTTCTTATATCCTAGGTAAAGGATTAATGGATATCCCAATGTTAGGGGAACCATAAAAAAAGGGTTCAACAAATACTTCTTGATCTTGTCAAAGGCCGCTTGGCACTTATCTATCCATTCTATCCTTATGTCCTTCTTCAAGAGCTTGAATAGTGGATCATATATGGTGGTCAACTGCGCTATGAAACAAGTTATGTAATTGACTTTGCCTAAGAAGCTGCGAATCTGTTTCTCGGTTTGTGGTGTCGACATGTCCTAGATAACTTGGACTTTTGCGGGGTCCACTTTAATTCCTCTTTTGCTGACTATAAAGCCAAGCAATTTCCCTGAACTATTTCCAAAGATGCACTTGTTAGGGTTTAGTCTTAATCTGTACTTGATAAGGTGCTTGAACAGCTTTCTCAAATCTATTAAATGATCCCTAGAAGTACGGGATTTGGCAATCATATCGTCTTCGTAGACTTCAATCTCTTTATGCATTATATCATGAAACAAGGTTACCATGGCTCGCTGGTAAGTAGCACCGGCGTTCTTTAAGCCGAATGGTATGACATCATACGCATAGGTTCCCTAATGATTGGTGAATGCTGTCATAGCTTTGTATTCCTTGGCCATTTTGATTTAATTATAACCCAAGAATCCATCCATAAAGGAGAAGAACATGTTGGTAGCGGTATTATTGATTAGTGTATAATATGCGGCAATGGGAAATTGTCCTTGGGGCTAATTCGGTTCAAATCTATATAATTAACATACATGTGTACTTTCCCGTCTTTCTTAGGCACAGGAACAATGTTGGTGACCCAATCTGAGTAGGCTATCGAGGTAAGGAAACCGACTTTCAACTGCTTTTCTACTTACTCGTTGATCTTCAAAATGCTCAGATTTCATCCTTCGAAGGGCTTGCCACACTGGGGGCATTCTGGCTTAACTGGAATTCTATGCACAATAATCTCAGTTTTCAACCCTAGCATATCTTGGTAGGACCAAGCAAATATCTCTTTGAACTCTTTGAGTAGCGCTATGAGCTCAAGCTTCATGTCTTTAGGAAATTTCACCCCAATCTTGCCTCCAATGCATAAGCTGAGTTATTTCCTAAGTGGCTTGAAAGATGAGATACGCCTACTAATGAGGATGCTCAATCCATAATCATTGAGTACAGCTTTTGGATTGGCTAAAATTAAGAAAAGTATTTGATAAGTTGCAAAAGGAGCTCTAATATTTAGCAAGAAAGAGGTAAGCCATCTATCTTGTGTCTTCCTAAAGTCAATACCTTTGTAGGAGCTAAGTCAAGAATTCCAATTAAAAGAATTTCCCCTGCCCAAATGGAAGAAAGAAAGAAAAAGGGTTTGTGTTATAACTGTGATGACAAATGGGACCTTGGTCATAAGTGTAAACATGCCAAATTATTCCTTCTTGAAGGTATTGAATTTATTCCTAATTCACGGTTTGGGGTTAAAATCACTGAGTTAGAGGAAGAAGTTGGAAGTCCAATCAATGAAGGGCAGAATATTAGTACTAATTCTAAGGAGGTAGGGATAACTCTATATGCTTTAATTGGTACTCCCACACCTGAGACTATGAGGATTAAGAGTAAAATCAATGGAGTTAGTTTGGTAGTTTTGTTGGACACAGGTAGCATACACAATTTTATTGTTGCAACATTGGTTTCTAGCTTGCATTTGATGGTTGCCTAATCTCAAACCTTGGAAGTTAAGGTAGCTAATGATGCAATTGTGAAGACTTAAGGGTTTTGTGATCAAGTACCAGTATGAATTCACGGGGAGGAATTTTCCATTCAATTTTATGTTCTGCCACTTGGGGGGTGTGATGTTGTATTGGGAACTTAGTGGCTTACCACACTTGGTGATATTCAATGGAATTTTCAATTTTTGACTATGGAATTATGTCATAAGGATCACAAGGTTCTACTGCAGGGAATGAAGCAATCTGGTTCACACCTTCTTGATGGGGATTAATTCTTTAAGGCTCCAATCAAGAAAGGCCTTTTGGTTCACATCTCAACTCCCTTCTCAGCTGAAGGGCAGACTGCCTCACCTACAAAAGTGGCAGATTTACTTCAAGAGTTTGCTTAGGTTTTTGACACTCTAATAGGGCTACCTCCATTTAAGGGGCATGAACATCACATTACTCTTAAGGAAGGAGCTCAACTAGTCTACCAAAAGCCATACAGGTACCCTTTTTACCAAAAAAAAAAAGATAGTTAAGGAATTATTGGTTGCTGGATCTATAAGAAATAGTTGTAGTCCTTTTGCCTCCCCTGTTTTGTTGGTGAGGAAGGCAGACAAGTCATGGCATATGTGCATTGATTATTGGGCACTTAACTTGAATGCTTTTAAGGATAAATTCCCTATACCTGTTATTGATGAATTACTTGATGAGTTGAATGGTGCTTGCATGTTTTCTAAGCTTGACTTGAGGTCTGGATATCACCAAATTAAGATGAGTGAGGAGGACATTCCTAAAATATCTTTTAGGACTCATGGGGGGTATTATGAATTTCTAGTAATGCCATTTGGCCTCACTAATGCCCCTTCAACATTTCAGTTCCTAACGAATTAAGTGTTTAAAACTTTCCTTAGAAAGTTTGTTCTAGTATTCTTTGATGATATTCTGGTTTATAGAAAATCCTTGGTTGATCATGTCTCTCACCTCATGGCTGTGCTGGAGGTGTTAGCCAATGAACAATTATTTGCTAAGAAGTCCAAGAGTGTTTTTACTTGTGGTGAAGCTGAGTATTTGGGGCATCTGATTTCTGGTGAGGGGGTAAGAACAGACCCTAAGAAAACTATGACAATGCAGCAATGGCCTACTCCAAAGGATGTTAAGGCTTTGAGGGAATTCTTAGGTTTCAGAGGATATTATTGAAAATTTGTAAGAGGGTATGGGCAAATTTCAGCCCTATTGACTGCTTTTTTAAGGAAGGATTCTTTTATTTGGACTGAGGAACAAATCAGCTATGTCCAATCCACCTGTTTTGGCTCTTCCAGACTTTGATAAAATGTTTGTGGTTGAGTGTGATGCTTCAGGAGTTGGGTTAGGAGCTGTACTAATGTAGGAAGGGAGACCTATAGCTTTCCATAGCCAAGCTCTCAAGGACAAGAGTTTGGCCTTATCGGCTTATAAGAGGGAACTACTGGCCTTGGTGACTATTGTGCATAAGTGGAGGTCATATCTAGTTGGAAAGTCTTTTGTGGTGAAGGCAGACCAGTAGAGCCTTAAGTATATCCAATAGCAGAAAATTGGTACTTTAGCACAACAAAAATGGATTACCAAGTTGTTAGGGTATGCTTTTATTGTGGAATATAAGAAGGGTAAGGAAAATGTAGTGGCTGATGCTTTGTCAAGACAGGTTACTGGTGGTGGAACTTCTTCTCAGGAGGGTGTTTTACACATAATTTCCTTTCCCACCCCTGATTGGTTGACTCAACTTAAAGCTAGCTATGTTTATGATCATTCCATTATGAGTATCTTGGATGCTTTTCAAACAGGGAAGGAAGGTCCTAAGGGTTTCACTATGCAAAATGGATTGCTGTTGTATAAAGGCATAATGTATTTGGGGACTTGTGATTCATTAAAGACAGTCATTTTGCAGCAAGTTCATGATGGCCATGGGGAAGTCATTCTGGTTTCCTTAAAACTTTGCATAGGGTTTAGAGGGACTTTTATTGGCCTGGGTTAAGGGCAGATGTTAGGAAGTATGTTAAGGAGTGTGATACTTGTCAAAGGCTCAAGCATGAAACCTGCAATCCAACAGGTCTACTATAACCCTGCCTATACCAAAGAAACCTTGGGTGGTTGTGATGATGGATTTTGTTGAGGGCCTTCCAAAATCTCAGATGAAGGAGGTGGTTATGATGGTGGTGGACAAGTTTACAAAGTTTGTTCATTTTGTAGCCTTGTCTCATCCATACACTACTTCTAAAGTAGCAACTCTTTATATGCAACATGTGTTCAAGTTACATAGAATGCCTACTTCAATTGTTAGTGACAGGGACCCTATTTTTACTTCTCATTTTTTGCAAGAGCTGATGAAGCTTCAAAGCATTCAATTAGTCATGTTCTCAACCTATCACCCCTAAACAGATGGCCAAACTGAGGTGGTGAACAAGAGTCTTAAGCATTATTTGAGAGCTTTTGCAACTGACAAACGAGCTACTTGGGTTGAGTGGTCGCCTTATTGAATTCTGGTTTAATACTAATTTCCATACCTCACTCAAGCTGACTTCATTTGAAGCATTGTATGGATATCCCCCTTCTAGGCTTATGGACTATATTCCTGGAACAACAAACCTGGAACAACAAAGGTTGAAGGTATGGATGCTCATTTGAAATCCAGACAGCAGCTGACTTCTTTGTTAATGCAGAACCTAATAATAGCACAAGAAAGGATGAAGATGTATTTTGATAGGCATAGGTTTGAGAGGAGTTTTGCAGTGGGAGATTGGGTGTTCCTTTAACTTCAACCCTACAAGCAAAAGTGCCTTAAGCACCACCAAGTGAAGAAACTATCTCCTAAGTACTATGGACCATTCTAGATCCTGCAGAAGGTTGGTGAGGTGTCCTATAGGTTGGATTTGCCTCCAAATTCTAAGATACATCCCACTTTCCGTGTGTCTTGCTTGAAAGCTAAGCTTGGGTAGCATGTGGTGTGGTCTCTATTCCAACCCTACCACCTACTGATCTGGAAGGAGCTATTATTTCAAAACCAGCAGTTTTTCTCAAGGAAAGGACTTATCAACTTTGCAACATGACTATCACTCAATTTCTAGTTCAATGGCAAGGTGAAGGCCCTAACGATGCCACTTGGGAGAGTTTGTATGTTATGCAGCAGAGGTTCCTTCACCTTGTGGGCAACATCTTTTAAGGGGGAAGTATTGTTAGGATTACTGTGATCATTGTACATGTATTTTCTGTAATTACCTTGTGTACTCTAATAGTTACTGCCATAGTGTGATGGTTGCTGCCATAGGATTCTATTGGAGTTAGTTACATTGATAGGTGATGAGAGTTAGTTAAGTTGGTTAGTGATAGCTTGTGACAACTGTAAGTAGTTAGTTAGTTATAAAGGGCAGAGTTGATAGAGTGGTCTAAGAATAGCAACAACTTGTACAAAGAATTCAATCAAACAGTTTATGTCTTAATACTCTCTCTGTGTTTCCATTCTTTCCTTCAATCCTTTTTTTGTTCTTAGGAGGCCTAGCTAACCTCGAAACTAGCTACAATCATCCAATTCTTCCCGTTCTTTACAATTGATATCAGTGTCAACCATCACCCCGATTAATCGGGTGTACCTCATTGAGTATGAAATCAAATGAGTTACAGCTTTGTGGTCAGATCCCGGAATGAGTGACTTAGAGGCTGAATTAAAATTACTGAAAGGGCTACTAACGAGTTAGTGTCGCTAGAGTGTGTCGTTGTGGACGTCAGCTGTGGAGCATGGTGGTATGTTATGATCCTAGCGTCCCACATTGATTAAGTGTAAGATTAACCATATGTTTATAAGTTTTTGAGCACCCTTCCCTTGCAAACCATTTTTCAATGGTGAGTTCTACCCATGAGCTTGTAACAGGTGACCGAAGTCAGGCCGAGGCAAAGCTTTTGTCCTTAGAAAAAAATTATTAAGTGTTTAGTAACGCAACGTATAATGACCATATTGATTTCGAACTCTTCATTTAAGTTCATTTACAAACGAAAACATATCTTACAACCTTTTTTCCACACTTAAGGATAATATTTTTAAGATTTCAAACATTACATGGTTGGGGTAAAGGTTGTTCTTCCATGTCCTCTAGGTAATAAACCCCCATCCCGAATATGGCCATCACCTGGTAAGGGCCTTCCCAATTCAGGGCGGGCTTCTCCACATTTAGATCTTTCTTACTTCCTACTACCTTCCACAAAATAAGGTCTCCTGCCACAAATTATCTGGGCTTTACATTCCTGGTATACCCTTTGGCTAACTTCTGCTGATAATTAGTGAGCTGTACAACTACCATACCTTGTCTTTCTTCCAATGAGTCCAATGTCACAACCATTTGAGCATTATTGTCACCTTGTGTGAAATTATCAGCTCTCATGCTTAATAGGCTTATCTCAATCGATATCATAGCCTCTGCCCTGTATCTCATTGTAGACACCTCATTTTGTACCTAGTTGATAAACTTTAGTCCCCGGTCCTAATGATGATCTTGACATGCCTACAAAAGGTAATTGAAGTTATTTTAATAGTTTGGAAGTAATCACAACTCAAAAGTGCTTAAATCGCTTTGAAATCAATAATGAAAAACGACATTTACTCACTATTCAACCATAAATTTTGATCCACAAATAATTTTGAGTGAGGTTTATCTCATCAAAATGTAGACATCCTGGGCTTTAATTTGAACACAAATTTTGCCTAATTTGGACTTAAATTGAATGAGTTATGACTATATGAAATTGGGCCAATTGGGCAGTCCAATTTTTTTGGTTTTAAAACTTCATTTTAAGGGCCCAAAACGTCATTATTTGATGTAAGCCAGCCCATAGACCCTTGAGCACCACCAAAGATCATTAAACAGCACTCAAAACCCTAATTTTTTACTTATAAATACTTACATTTTGCCTCCAATCAAAACCCTAGCTAGAAAGAGTGATTTTTTAGCCTTCATCTTCTCCAAAACCCTATTTTTTCTAAAACCCTAAGACAGCCCCTTAGCATGTTTTTGACAAAAGAAAAAGCCTCTCTTTAGTACTTCTAAGACAACAAACTATTTTCTAATCTCTTTTAAAAACTTTTTTCAAACAATCTTTTCAAGAATATCTTTTTATTTTGAGTTGTGATTACTAATGAACTATTGATATATTTGATTCCTTCAACTATCATTCAATCTTGTTGTGTAGGCATAGACGGGCCAGTTAAATCTCTACCAAATTGTGATCAATGAGCAAGGTGAGTCTCTCCCCATGACTTTTTCTTGATTTACGGTTTTCATAACTTGTGTTATCGTTATTTTTAATTTGATTAATTTTTTTCACATGCTTAGAAATATGTCTTACTTTGTTTAATTTTGTTTTGTTGTGTTTCACTATGTTTTGATTGGAAAGTTAAATGATTTGATATATTGATGAACATGTTTTGATGTTGTTCTTGTTTGTTGTTAGATCCAATGCATGTTTAGGAGTAGATTTTTGTTTTGTGTATCTTTGATATATGTGTTCTTAGTTTAGGTTGTGTAGTTTTTATGTTTTAAAGCATGAGAGGATGTTAGATTTATTGTTTTGAAGTCTTAGTCTATTCTCTGTGTTGTTGTGTTCATGGCTAGGGTTTTTAGGCTGAAACCCACATGCCTATAATTTTGGTTGCGTACACAAGTTGGATTATACGCATGTAGGCTTGTTCATGCACGCATATACCGCTACCCAAAAACCCTAGTTTAAGTTTTCTACTTTGTTTTCTTCATTTGTTTCACATATTATGCCTCTATTTTGATCCCTTTTTATAGGTATGAGTCATTGTTCTATGTTTGCTGTTTGTTTGGCTTCCACATGATTAAATCAGGGTTTATCTTGTGTTTCTTTGTTTTGATGCCATGAACACGCATTCGCATGCTCATGCATAAATGCCATAGGTGATGAACTATTGTAAGGTAAGTGAGGTAAGTCATGCATTCACATTCCCACGCATCTTTGAAAAAGATTTTGCCTTGATGATTGAGATGAACATGTTGGTTTGGTTGAGTTCTTCTTGAAGTATAAATATAATCACATGTTTGCTTGGATCTTTCTATGTCTATGTTGCTGCCTTGGTTATAATATGTATAATAGTAACATGCTAGTGTTTATGTCATGCCCAGATAGATGTATGATTAGGTCTTTTTGAGTTGATTGATGCCATGTTGTGTGTTTAGATGTATGCTAAAGTGTGTGTGAGTATAGATACAATATTGAGTGTGCCTTTAATAAGGTTAAGACATAAGACACAATGATGCGAAGCTAACTTGAAGGTTGGGCGATTTTGGGTGTCTAATACATTCCTAAGACAGTACCTTAACTCCAAACCCACATCTCTGGTAGTAAGATCAACTAGTCCTTCCTCGAGATGATGCTATATATATGGCTCCTAAACCATTGCAAAAACTAGATAGCGACTCCCCCTTGTGTTCACAGTGGCAACTCTGATGGGGAAAGTGAGTTTAATTCCTACGTGTCTTGTTTCTTAACCTTAATAAAATCATTTCAATACTTATTTTGCACACACATCACTTGTTCTCTTTTGTCCCTTAACCTTGGTTGATGATGAAAAGGTGTTGCGACTTAAATAATGCTCCCAAGTGCAGGATTGTCGTGAAGTAATAACTTGGTAAGTCCAATGCTGAATTCACAGGAAAAAGAGAATTGATTAACAAACCACAAGAGAATAATACTAAAATATTAAAGTTTAATTGAAGAGATTTTTGATGGTTTAGTAAATGTAATTTAAATTGAGAGAAAATAACAATATATTAAGACACTAAAGTATAGGGATTCACACATAACACATCTATTAGTAGTCTTAATAATATTTATTTTATAACTCAACTAAAATTCATATGAAGGATGATCTTAGTCGGATGATTTAACTCAAGAATTAATTGTCTAAGGTAGTTCCATGAAATCGATTAATTTTAGACAAAACAAAACTAGTGAATTAGTTCACAGGGAATACTAAGCATTTAACATGCCCGGAATCTACAATAAATCAAAGAATTATACAGAAGTAAGCACTTTTCTAGATGAGTAAAACAATAAAAAACATAAGCATTAAAACCAATAAATAATTGTTAATAACATACCAATAAATGGTTAGGTTTCATTCCTTGCCTTAGCAAGGCTTCTCGCAAGTCATAACACAAATAAAACTCTAAAAACTATAAAAATACTTTAAGAAAACCTAAATTATATCCTACAGCGGCTCCTCTCTGAATTTTGCTCCCAAAGAACCTTTAAATAGGTCAAGGAATCCTATTACAACTTGAATTCCAGTTTAGAGAAAATCCCAAGTTTTTAGGTTTCACTTAACTGAAGTTTTTGACTCATTTAACTTAAGAATTTGAACTTTTGGTAAACTACAAAGTTGTATCCCTTTAAGTTATCTTTCCAGCCCAACTTTAATAATCTCAATTAGACATCTGAGCTAAATGTTATTCTCCAAATACTAACTGGTGTGCAAGCTGGAATCCTAATCTGAATTGGACTTGGATTTGGTGCAAATTTCCTTTGATTCCTTGCTCCAATTAGACTTGAATTTAATTGGGTTAGCCTTCTTTGACTTCATTATGGCCCTTGTAAAATTAAAGTCCATTTAGATTTCTTCCTTGCACAAATCCACTATTTAATTTCATCATACTACAAAAAATAAATTCACGCATTAAAATTCAATTAAGCACAAAATTGATTATTTAGCATTATTCCAAAACCAACTATAAAATGCATGAATTAACTCAAAATAAGTATGGTGATATTTTCTAATAATGATATAAATATGCAAAATTAAGTTATTATCACACTCCCCAACCAGCTCATTGCTAGTCCTTAGCAATTTAAGCGACTTGAGACAAAGACACAAAATAATAAAAAATTATTATTTTAGTAGAAATAGTTAATCAAAGGTCAAAACACTTACAAACACCAAAGATATTTCACATACGATCAATACTCAATGCGTGAATAGTTTAGCCAGCACAAACACAACCTTAGTCTTAAGATAAAATATGGCTTGAATTTCTATCCAAAGTTATGCTTCAACTCGAATCTCATAGTTGTCAAGACTCAACAAATAAAATCACTCCGGAAAGGGTGTAACACTCTCAAACATATGTGAGCAGAATAATGTAGAACAAAGACTAATATCTCACATATAAATAAGATGAAGAACATTTATAGTCTCGTGAAAGGATTCCAAACACTAAGAATATTACACAATACACATTCATTAGTCATGTCAAGATCCAAACCATACATTCCTTAAGATCAAATATGGCTTTCATTGGGATGTAATGTAGGGCAAAAGGGAGGAATTTAGAACAAAGGGTATAGGTAAAAATGAAAAGTGTTCCCAAGAATAATTAGAGAGACAACTTCTTTTGAATATATGATAATTGATTTATCCTCTCAAGTTTCTTGAATATTGTAGTTTCAGTTTTTCTCTTTTTTTTTCTTCAAAATTTCATCAACATATTCATTCTCTATTTCTTCCTTTTTCACATTCCTTTTTTTTTTTTTTCAATATTTTTCCTTTTCTGTTTATGACTTTTTTTTTTCTTGGAGATCCTCATTTTCTTTCGACTATTTCACCACTAAGACAATTTGATTACATTCATTCTTAGAACACTTTAGGAAAGGTTTTGAGAAAGAATGGCTAAAATAATAGGCTCAAATGGGTGATTAGCGGTAATGTATCAAGAAAGAATAATAAAGGCTTAAAATTAACAAAGCTGGCCTAAAATCATCTCTTAAGGATTGTGATAGTTTTTCAAAATTCGTGACTTTAACATATTCAAGTTGGCATAAAATTAATGAATTCTTAGCATTCGACCAAATCAAAGAATAATGAGACAAAGCAACAACAAAGTAATGTGCTTCCAAATGAAAAAATGAGATCAAAAGAAAATAACCCTCTAAAAAAAATAAATGGCTCAAGAACTCACTTGCGTTATAGTCTCTACATTTCATTTTCAAGATTTTCAAAGTCATCTTTATCTCTCAACCAAGAAACATATTTATGTAGCTAAAGTGCATGTGCATAATAGTTGAGCATGAAAAATAGTGGAATTCTTTAGATAGATGCAGCATAAATAACTTTGACTTAAAACTCTAGCAAAAGCAACACTTTTTTCTTTTTCTTTTTTTGAAAATTGGACTAAAAATAAAAACAAAAATCACTAAAAACAACCAAAAAAAATTTTTTTAACATAAAATAAAACCAAAAGCAAATCATTTCAAGTTCTCCCCCCCAATCCTAAAACTTACATTGTCCTCAATGTTAACAAGGAAAAACACTAAAGAGTATAAATACAAAAAGAAGATGAAAGATGATCCATAAAGCCAAGATATACCCTAAATTTTGGGCCCATTCAAAAAAAAGTTCTAATCAAAGGGGCCCAAGATCATGAGTATACCATAGACTTTGGAGGAAGGCATTGGGCCATAAAGTCATAACATACCCTAGCTTTTGGGTCGAAATTGAAAAATCTTTTTCAAAAGCAAGAGAGCTCAAGGCCATGAGTATGTTATAGGCTTTATTGAAAAGTCTTGAACCAATTCATGCTTTGGGAAAGTTTTGAAACCCTAAAGCCCAAAGACATGGGTAGGCTTACCAAGAGCCCAGTAAGGATTAAAAAGGGAAATCTTTTTGAACCAATTTACCAAACTCTTCATACTAGGGGCAAGGCCCATTTGAGAGTGAAAGATAAAAATGGATCAAACTTTTGAGACTAAGGGCAAGGCCCTCATGAGGGTAGATAGTGAACATTCAAGATGGGCTTTGCAATGGGACAAGTAAGAGATTTTAATGTGTTAAGATAAAGCTTGGTCATTTTTTTTTCTCTTAAAAAAAATTCAAAAAAGAAAGAAAGAAAAGATGTGGACTGCTAAATGCTATGACTCATTTTAAATACAAGTTCAAACAATTTATTTATAAATGGGGCATAGATTTTTGTGTTTAAATTTATTGATGGTACTATTTTCATAAAGTCTAATAGAGCACAAGATGTGGACTAACCTTGCGAAATTCATGAACACCCTATGCTTAAGCCCAAATGAGGATGAAAGGGTGAGATGAGTGACTTGCAATTAGATTCAAAGCCCAAAGAAACAAAAAAGCCAAAAAAAGAAAGGAAAAAAAGAATGTTGGGCTTGGATCTAAGTGAGGAAAGATGAGAGAGTGGGAAGTGTGAATGATGTAATTGGGCTTTAAGCATAGGGAAAAACATGAATTTTGAAAGATTAGTGTAGCTCATTCTATTTCTAAGTCCAAGATAATGAAATGATGCAAGACTTAGTATATGAATGAAGCATACATATAGTCCACAAGTTGATGCAAGCAAGAAAAGCTGATTAAGACATTGGGTCCAAAACTTTAAGACATTGGGAACACATGTTTGTTTGATCAAATTCATTTTCAAGGACACTTACGATAATCTCAAAGCACATCCCTAATCTTGTCAAGGTCTACTCGCTAAAGAGGATACCAAGAAGCAATGAAGAGCATAAATAAAAGTATTGACATCATGAACAAGACACTTGTTCAAATTGAGGAGCTAACGAAGGATGTAAGCACTCGACTGCAAAGGCTTGAAGAAGTATATGGCCCATAAGCCGAGGATGTCTTTGGCAAGACAAAAGAAAGAAAGTTATTGCCAATGACACCCACAAAAAGAGAAGGGAATTTGATGACATTTGCATATCGTTGTTAGAAGCCTTTGAAATCTTATCTAAAAAGAGTTATCTTAAGCCGTTTGAACTTGCTCTTTTTCCAATTCCAATCCCAAGCACTTGGAACCATTGTTATTGATTCCCTTCCATTGGCCGAAACGGCCATAATATTTTGTACCGGAATACAAATCGGTACCATAATACCCCTTATTCCACATGGGGTCAAATTTCAGCCTATTTCGAGGTGTTCCGGCCATTCCGGCCAATTTCGATCTGTACTAGATTTTGGTTTTAAATTAAAAAAAAAATCTTACCTTCTTCTTCTTCTTCTTCTTCTTTTTGGTTTCGGACCATTCTTCTTCTTCTTGTTTTCTATTTTTTTTCTTCTTCTTCTTCTAGGTTTCAAACCCTTCTTCTTCTTCTTCTTTTTCTTCTTCTTCTAGTGGGTTTCAAACCCTTCTTCTTCTCTTCTTCATTTTTTCTTTTGGTGGGTTACGGTCTTGTTGCCAATCTACCTCTACTTTTTTATGTGTGCTATACAGGTAATGTATTTGACTGTTTGTCAGCCTCCTTACTCTTTCTTAAATGCTATGTCCTTTGTTTTAAATTTTTTATTTGTTCCTCGGGTCAAATTTTGGCTTATTTCAGGGTGTTCCGGCTGATTTCAGTGGAAATACAAATTTCAGCCGGTACTATATTTTGGCTTTAAATAAAAAATATCCTACCTTTTTCTTCTTCTTCTTCTTCTTCTTCTTCTTCTTCTTCTTTTTGGTTATGAACCCTTCTTCTTCTTGTTTTCTTTTCTTTTTTTCTTCTTCTTCTTCTTTTGGGTTTCAGACCCTTCCTCTTCTTTTTTTCTTCTTCTTCTGGTGAGCTTCAGACTCTTCTTCTTTTTTTCTTCTGGTGGGTTTCAGTCCTGCTGCCAATCTGCCTTCCTTTTTTATGTGTGCTATACAGGTAATGTATTTGACTATTTGTCAGCCTCCTTACTCTTCCTTAAATGCTATGTCCTTTGTTTTAAATTTTTTATTTGTTCTATTTTGCCAGCCCACACACTCTTCTCTTTTGTCACTTGTGTTTTAAATTTTTTTTTTTTTTGGTGAGCCCTGCATGACCAATAATAAAAATGAATGTTCCAGCCTTAACGCTCTTCCACTATCCAACGTATTAATATTAACATCAAGGTTTTTTTTTTTTTTTTTCATATTATTACTCTTGTTATATTTTATAAATGATTGAACTAATACTTATTATTATTATTATTTGGGCTTAAAGATTACATATTAGTTGAAATATGTACTTATAACTTCTATAAAACCCTTAATAATTTATATAGGTTTTTTTATTAATAATATATATTTTTTATTATAAAATAGTGTAACTCTTAAACACCTGAAACAGTATGCCGAAATAGGTCGGTACCGAAATATTTTGTTTTAGTGGACAAACATAAACGGGGTTTGAAATGGCATTGATAACATTGCTTGGAACATAAATGAATATTGTGCTTTTCATAAACAACTAGGACACAAGACAAATGATTGCTTTAGGTTAAAGCATGATATTCAAGATTTGATTGATGGTAGGGAGATCACCAAGCCAAAATGCTAGAGATGACGCAAGATCAAATGAGGGGATGTGCTTAAGAGATTTTATCCATGATAATACCTTTGCTAGAGGATGAGCCATTTCAATTTTGTTGATTCTTTTTCAATTTTCTTGTCTTTAACTTGTCAAGTCTATTTAAGTCTTTCTGAATGTTATGTTGTTGAGTATTTCCCTTTGTTGTGTTATTGAGTCTTTGTTTAAAATATCTTGTTGAGTCTTCCCATATGCTTTGTTGTTCAATCATGTTCCTTTGAATTTTCAAGTCAATATTGTTTCACTTTCAATAAAGATGGTCATTCAAATATGACGTGTATCATGTGATCTCTTTTTGCTAGTTTTGAAATGAATGATTCCTTAAACCTAAAACATTGGTTAATCTAAATAAGGAATTGAAAGACGAGATTGTCTTAGTTCATTCGATCATAAAGAGCAAATATGAAAATGAGAAAGAGGGTGAGAAATAAAGAGAACGAAAAAGGACTTCAATCAAGTGAGAGAGTATACAAGAATGAGAATGATAAGTGATGAGAGATTCCTTGAAGCACAAGACAAGAGTGAGTCCAAAGGTGGGAAAGAGAAATTGAATGAATAACTTGTTGTTTCACATAGATGACACTACAATGATGAGAACTTGATGAGATGAAAATGCTAACCTAGGGTTGGAAAGGCTAAGAAATCAAGGTTGAGGGGATGAAAGACCATTTTTCTGCTACCTTTTTACAATGAGAAATTATTTCTACTGGCTAGCCCCGTTGAGCCTAGATGAATTCCTTCTTTATACCCATGCCAAGAGATTACCCCCTACACTAGAAGCATGTTCTTAAGAGATGGTGATTTGAAAGGGTTACCCTTAATACTAGGGGCATACTCTAATATTAGAAAGGATCAACCCTATACTAGGGGTAAATTTTATGGGTGAATGATGGAGGGATGTGAGGATGATTTATAAGTGAAAGGATACCCCTTTTCCTAACAAGGGGCATGAAAAAAGAAAAAAAGAGAAAAACAAAGAAAAGAAGAATAGAAAAAAAAAAAAAAAAGGAAAGGAAGAGATAGAAGAAAACAAGGAAGGAAAAGAAAATGGAAGTGAGAATAAAAGGACAATGAACAATGGATGAAAAAGAAGAAAACAATGCAAGCACAAGATAAGTTGTAATCCTTGGCAATTAGGATACCCTAAACATAAAATTGTATTTGAGTCTAAAATACTTAGAATCCCAGCCTCATTACGGTCCATAAACAAGTCATCTTTGATCAATTAAGATTGTTTAGCCCTACAAATTTTGGAAAGCCTAGCCTCATTTGTGAAAAGAAAAATGAAAAAGAAAGAAAAGAAAGAAGAAAGGCCAGTTAGGTTGGAAACTTGAAAGGATAGTCTAGGCAAAAGTTAGGGCATCTTGAAAAGAAGTGAAGAGGAGCAACAAGGAAAATGATAAACTCACTCTAAGGTAGGGACAAATTATGAATGGGAATGACAAAGGAATGAACAAACAAGGGAAAAGGAGACTAGCTCTAAGCTAAAACAACCACGGTGAAAGGAAAAATGACCATACATGAGAGATGAATTGATTTATGAGAATGAAAGAAGAGAGATGCGAGAGAAATTAGGTGTGCATGTTCAAACAAAAACAATGATTGGGTTTACTAGAGATGATCAAATTCTAAATTCATGTTTGGACTAATCAATGAAGAAGGTAGTTGATTTATGCATAACTCGTTCAAAGAGAATATGCAAAGATATGCAGAATCATCTGGATTCATGATCCCTTGTTTCGTTATCTCCTTTCTTCGACTCCTCCAACTTTCCTTCAAGGTCCTTTTTGTTATGCTCCACTATCTCTAAACTCTCGTCATCCTTGAAACTTCTTTTTCCCAGAGTCTCTTTCAACTTGTTATGCTCACAAATACTCATTTGTCTCAAACTTGAAAGGATACTCATTTGTCTAGAGTCTCTTTTAACTATATTTGATCTTCATCTAGAGGTGTTAGGAATTTTAGAGAATTGATGGTCATCCAAAGGCAAAAGGTGCACGATAATAACAACGAAATGAATGAATGATGCGTTGAGTAAATATGTGTCCCCATAAAAATAAAAGAATGAAATGAACCTATGGCCTAATCAACTCTTTTTGGCTAATGCTCTAAAGAGAAAATGCTTTTTTGGAAATAAAAAAGAATGGGAAAGAAAATTTAAAAGAAAAGTTAAAAAGGAAAAAAAGCAAAGAAAAAAGAAAGTGAGATGTTAAAAATAAAGAAAAGAAAAAAAAAATTCACAAAGAAAATGAGGAATTAGAAAGTGAGAGAAGAAAAAGAAAGGATGGAGATGAAGATGAAAAGAGAGAGAATAAAAGAAAAAGAATATGGAAGAGAGAAAGAAAAAAAAAAAGATAAGTAGCAAGAAAGAAAAGATGAAAAGAGAAAAATAAATGATAAAAAAAAAGGATGAAAAAAATGAAAAAGAAGATTAAGAGAAATGATCTGATGTGTTCAGTCCTGATGTGTTCGAACCTAACCTGATGTGTTCGGACCTAACTTGATGTGAAACATTGTGATTGGTTCAGTCTTGATGTGTTTGGACCTAACTTGATGTGAAACGTTGTGATTGGTTCTATCTTGATATGTTTGGACTTAACCTGATGTGAAATATTATAATTGGTTCTGTCTTGATGCGTTTGGATAAAACCTGATGTGACCCGTTGTGTTGACATGACCTAATTGTTATGAAAATTTAAAAAATTCAAAAAAAAAAAAACTCACAGTTCCAAAGAGGAGTTCAAAACTTCAAGAAGGATGTTGCTTAAGAGGAAAAATTCATAGTTCAAAAGAGACTTTCAAAAAAATTCAAGCAAGAGATTGACACTTAAGAAGAAAGTCATGAATTTCAAAAGTTTAAGGAGAATTTCAAAAGAAAGATTTAAAGTTTCAAAAATCCAAGAGAGATTTCAAAAATGGAGGTAAGTTTTTAAAGATGGATGGATTTGAATGATGAATTTCGTAAATGATTTTGATTTCCTTAAATAATGAATGTTTCTAGAAATAAATGATGATTTCCTTGATATGTGATGATGAGTCTTTTGAGCTTTTTTTATGATGATATGATGTTGCAATGGTGTGTTTATGATGTTGTGTTGATATGCTTATGATATTGTGTTGATATGTTAATGATGTTGTGATAACTTGATGTGTGATGTGTATTCTTTGGCTTAGATAGTAGCCATTGATGTCGTGTTGATGTTGTGTTCATGTGTTTTTGGCTTAGGATAGTAGCCATTCTTGTTGTGTTCATGATGGTGTTGTTGTTGTGTTTATGATATGTTGATATGTTTTTGTTGCCTTAGGATAATAGTCATTCTTGTTATGTTCATGATGTGTTGTCGATGTGATAATAATATGGTATGATGATATGATGAGTTTTCTATTTGGCTTGAGATAGTAGTCATTTTTGTTTGTTTTCCCCTTTACTCAAGGTTCTAGATAACGAAACAAGGAGAATAGGGACTTGCAGAATCCAGCGATTGGATTTTTCACTCACGCCCCACATTTGCTTGTTTGCTTGCATGTTTGTGCATTTGTGTCATATATGTATGTAGATTTAAAGTTTATTAACTTACAAAATGGTTCGTCTCTTCAGGACTTGGATTACACTTGTAGAGAAAGTATAGACAAAAGAGGGGCATCTGTAGACATCTCACTTTGTATTCAGTTAATAAACTTTAGTCCCTGGCCCCAATGATGAGCTTGAAATGTCTACAAAAGGTAATTGAAGTTATTTTGATAGTTTGGAATTAATCACAACTCAAAAGTGCTTAAATTGGTTTGAAATCGATACTGAAAAATGATATTTGCTCACTATTTTGATCATAACTTTTGATTAACAAAGAACTTTTCAGTGAGGTTTATCTCATTGGAAAGTAGACATCTAAGGATTCAATTTGAACATATATTTTGCCTAATTTAGACTTAAATTAAGTGAGTCATGATTGTTTAAATTTGGGCCAACTAGGCAGTTCGATTTTCTAGGTTTTAAAACTTCATTTTTAAGGGCCTAAAACATTATTATTTAATGTGGGCCGGCCCATAGACCCTTGAACACGTCCAGGGATCATTAAACAGCACCCAAAACCCTAATTTTTACTTACAAATACTCAACTTACGCCTCCAAACAAAACCCTAGCTAGAAAGAGTGATTTTTTAGCATTCATCTTCTCCAAAACCCTATTTTATCTTTTGAAAACCCTAAGGTAGACCCTTAGCACATTTTTGACAAAAGAAAAAGCCTTTCTTTAGTAGTTCTAAGGCAGAAAACTATTTTCTAATCTCTTTCAAAAACATTTTTCAAACAATCTTTTCAAGAACGTCTTTTTATTTTGAGTTGTGATTAATAATGAACTATTGATATATTTGATTCCTTTGATTATCATTCAATCTTGTTGTGCAGGTACCGAGGGACCAGTTAAATCTCTACCAAATTGTGATCCATAAGCAAGGTGAGTCTCTCTCCATGACTCTTTCTTGATTTAAGTTTTTCATAACTTGTGTTCTCGTTGTTTTTAATTTGATTTATTTGTTTCACATGCTTAGAAATATGTCTTGCTTTGTTTAAATTTTTTTTTTTTTTTTTGGTCTCGCTATGTTTTGATTGAAAAGTTAAATGATTTAGGAGTAGACTTTTATTTTGTGTATCTTTGATATATTTGTTCTTAGTTTAGGTTGTGTAATTTTTGTGTTTTAAAGCATGATAGGATGTTAGATTTATTGTTTTGAAGTCTTAGTCTATTCTTTATGTTGCTGTGTTCATGGCTAGAGTTTCTAGGCTGAAACCCATGTGTACATAATTTTCGCTGCGTATGCAGGCTGGATTATGCATACATAGGCTTGTTCATGAGTGCGCATACCGTTGCTCAGAAACCCTAGTTTGAGTTTTCTGCTTTGTTTTCTTCATTTGGTTCACATATTATGCCTCTGTTTTGATCCCTTTTATAGGTATGAGTCCTTGTTCTATGTTTGTTGTTTGTTTGGCTTCCACATGATCACATTAAGGTCTATCTTGTGTTTTTTTTTTTTTTTTTTTTTTTGATGCCGTTCATTCCATGCTCATGCATGACTGTTGTAGGTGTTGAGTTGTTGCAAGGTAAGTGAGGTAAGTCATGCATTCACATTCCCATGCATCTTTGAATATGATTTTGCCTCGATGATTGAAATAAACATGGTTGTTTGGTTGAGTTCTTCTTGAAGTATAGATGTAATCACATGTTTGCTTGGATCTTTCTATGACAATGTTGTTGCCTTGGGTATAATATGTACGGTAGTAACATGCTAGGGTTTATGTCATGCCATGATATATGTATGATTAGGTCTTTTAGGGTTGATTGATGCCATGTTATGTGTTTAGATGTATGCTAGTGTGTGTGTGAGTATAGATACAATATTGAGTGTGCCTTTAATAGGGTTAAAACAAAAGACACAGTGATGGAAAGTCAACCTCAGGGTTAGGTGGTTTTGGGTGCCTTACACCTTCCTAAGACCGTACCTTAACGCTGAACCCATATTTCTGGTATGAAGATCAAAAGGTCATTCCTTTAGAGGATGCTATATATATATATATATATGGTTCCTAGATCATTGCAAAAATTAGGTGGCAACTCCCCCCTGTGTCCATAGTCATAAAGAACGGAGTTTCACCCATTGATCTCCTCTGTATGGTTCGGTACGCCCATAAAATGTTCGGCAACTCATTGACCCAATTTCCTTTTGCACCTTCCAGCCTCTTTTTCTGACCGTTCACTATCGTCTTGTTCGTTGGTTCTACCTGCCCATTGCTTTAGGGCTAAGCCAGTGATGAAAACTTGTTACTTATTCCTAGATTACTGCAATACTCACGAAAGGTTTTACTATCAAATTGTAATCTGTTACTCGAAAGAAGTGCCTGAGGTACCCTGAATCTTGTAATGATGTTTTTCCACACAAATTTCTTCCTATCCACATCCCGAATATTAGCCAAGACTTTAACTTCCACCCATTTGTGAAGTAATTGATAGCGACCAACACAAACCTCTTGTTCTTGGTAGCTTGAGGGAACGGTCCTATTATGTCCAGATCCTACTATGTAAAGGGCCAAGGAGTAGCGGTCGGGTTAAGATTTTCACCTGGTTGGTGAATGATTGGGGCGTGCCTCTAACACTAGTCACATTTTTTGACATAGTCGACCGCATCCTGCTGCGTGCTTAGCCACTAAAATCCTTGGGTCATAGCTTGGTGAGCTAAATACCTTCCTTTTGAATGTCCTCCACATATCCCATCATGCAATTTAGTGAAAAGTTTGGTAACCTTATTCGGATGGAGACATAGCAAATAAGGTCCCCTAAACAAGTGTCGATACAACTTGTTATCTTTGAATCACCAGAAACGGGCCGACGGATAGGAACAAAATATCGTTTGGTTGGGATCCATCAGATAGGAACAAAATATATGGATCCATCCAACTTGGGCCTGGTACTGTAGTTGATGCAACTATCGCGTGATGTTCTATACTTGGCTGCTCTAGTAATTCCACAGAGATCATTCAAGGCACACATTCATCCAATGATTGGGCCAAAGTCACCAGACACCAATGAGTCAGCATGACTATTTTGACTTCTCGGTATCCTGATCACACTTATCTTTAGGAAAGTTGCTTGTAGAGTCCTGTATAACTTCAAATACTAAAGCATACGAGAGTCCCTTACCTCAAAACTTCCCTTAATTTAACTCACCACCAATTTTGAGTCTGAGAATATCTCAACCTCTTAGGTACCCAACTGTTGGACTACCCTAAGGTTGGAAATAAGAGGCACAGAAACCTAACCTCAGTGACTTTTCCAATCGGACTCCTTCGATAGATATCATTACGACTCCGATCCCAGACCCTCTTGTATTAGCTGCACCATCCATATACACACGCCATTTTCTAGCCATAACTTGGCATATCCCCATAGGAACTCTTAGCTTGAGGGTGAACTCAGAAACAAAGTCTGCTAACACTTGGCCCTTAATAAAATTCTGAAGTTTGCCATATGTCAAACATTCCAAGCCGAGTTCCCATTTTGCTATCCTTCTAGTGAAATCTAACCTTCTCAAAAGAGACTAAAGGGGGTGCTTGGTCAACACCCACACCGTACAAGCTTGAAAACAATGTGGCCACTTCCTCATAGCATGTACAAGATTTAACGCCACTTTTTCTAATGGCAAGTACCTGGTTTCAGCATCCGCCATTGTTTTGCTGAGATACTACACTGGTCTTTGAGTCCCGTCTTGATGTCTTAGCAATACCGAGCTTACTGCATGATCGAAAATTGCTAGGTATATATACAAATCTTCCTCAGGATCAGGCCAAGACAAGACACGTGAGCTTGAAATATAAGACTTCAAGTCTTTAAATGCCACATCACATTCTTTTGTCTATTGAAAACTGTTCCAATTCTTCAACAATTGAAAGAAAGGTCTACACCTGTCCGCAGATTTTTGAAACGAATCTATTCAGGGCAGCAATCATCCCCTTAAGCCTTTGCACTTTTTAGGGTTAGTGGGCGGTTTAAGTTGTTGAATGGCCGTAATTTGATCGAGGTTGACCTCTATTCCCCCCGTAGTTATCATATAACCCAAAAACTTGCCGGACCCTACACCGAAAGCGCATTTATTTGCATTGAGACGTAACTTATGTTGTATCGATATTTTGAACACTTCTACCAAATTAGGAATATGCTCTTCTTCTCTTTTACTCTTCATCACCATGTCATCAATATAAACTTCTACCGTTTCACCGATTTGTTCCTTAAACATCCTAGTAACCATTCGTTGGTATGTTGCCCCAACATTCTTTAATCCGAAAAGCATCACTATGTAATGATATTTACCATCAGGAATGATGAACGAGATTTTCTCTTGATCCTCGGGTGCTATAGTGATCTGATGGTAACCCTAAAAGGCAACTAGGATGTTCATTCTCTAGTATCCGACCGTAGCATCTACCAACTGATCTATCTTCAGTACCAGAAACGGGTCTTTTGGGCATGCTTGGTTGAGATTGGTAAAATCAACGCAAACCCTCCATCTCTCGTTCTTCTTCTTTATCACCACCATATTAGACAACCACTCAGGAAAGAACACCTCTTTGATAGCCCCTGCTTACTTTAATTTCTTCACTTCCTCCTTTACTGCTTCCATTTGTGGTTTTGCTGATCTCCTGGGTCTTTGTTTCTTCGACATGACTGAAGGATCTACATTCAACCGATGCACCTGGGAACTTTGTATGGATTCCAGGCAAACACATCCAAATTTTACATTAACGCTAAGAGAACTTCTACATAATCCTCCAATTACATATTTTTTCCTATTCAGAAGTACATATCAGTATAGGGCAAAATTCGTACTTGAACTAACTCCTCTGTGCTGTCTACCCTCGATAGGCTTTTGGCATCCTTTAATTGCTATAACTACTTGGCTTCAACTTGGTCTTTTTGCTTGATCTTGTGGTTTATGGTAGCCATCAGGCATTGTCTTGTTGCCTTCTAGTCAGCACAAACCACTGCCACCCCATCTTCAATTAGGAATTTGATCTTCTGGTGCAACGTAGAAGGTATTGCATCCATAACATGAATCCAGGGTCATCCCAAAATCGCAGTATACGGCGAAAAGGCATTAACCACTATTAAATTTACCTTAGCCTCCCTTCCTTCAATTACTACTGAGAGTTTTATCTTCCCCTCAGGTATTACCACTTTCCCATCAAATCCAACCAGTGGGGTATCATATTTACTCAAATCTTGGGGCTTTAACCCCAGCCCCTTATACAGGTCAGGGTATATGATCTCAGCCCCACTCCCTTGATCTATTAACACTCTCTTTACTAAGAATCCCCCGATCCACGAGGTCACCACCAAGGGATCATCATGTGGTTGAGACGTTCCTTCCAAGTCTTCTTCATTGAACGTGATCAAGACTGAGGTTTTTTTGAGCCTTTTCTCTGGTTGGTCCATAATGTTTGCTTCAGGTTTGGTCACAACACTCAATATGCCCTTTCGACGGCTCATACAGCCTCTTATAAAAATTGCATGGATGACCTCAAAATTTCCCAAGGGCGGGGGAAGTACGTTATTACTCCAACTTCTCAAGCCCTAGCCTATATTTAACCTTTCTTGGCCAACCAAAAATTCCTTCAAATGTCCCATTTTTATAAGTTACTCCAAGTGGTCCTTCAACACACGACATTACTCGGTAGTACGACCTTTCTTTCTATGGTTAGTACAATATAAGCTCTGATTCCTTCTTGCCGAATCTTCACCCATCTTTCCTGACTATCGAAAGTAAGGCTTATTCTTAATACGCTTGAGAATCTTATAGACAGGTTCCTTAAATGTCACATTAACTCCCTTGGTCCATTATGTCAAATCCACATTAGGGACCCTTGGCTCCCTTCTAGTTCTTTGCTAAAACCTCTCGAGATAGTAATCTTTGTTGTATTGCGATAAAGCTGAGGCCTTCTCCTTGCCCTGTAGTCGATCATCTTCTAACCTTTTACATTCTTCAATCCTTCTCATGAGTTGGTGCATGTCCTCAGGAATTTGCGTGGTTAGTAAATCTCTGAACTTCGACTCTTGAGGGAGTCCAAGTTAGAAGGTGCTGGCAGCTACCCGCTCATTTCCCTCTCCTATCTCGTTGTATTACTCCCAGTACCTGTTCGCATAAGATCGGAGAGTCTCCCCACTTCTCATCCTCATGGATAATAGGGCATTGATCCGTTAAGGGACTTTACTACACATTATAAATCGTGCCCCAAACGCCTGCATCAACTCCATGAAGTTTCGAATAGAGCCCTTCCTTAAACCATTAAACCACCTTATAGCCGTCGGTCCAATACTAGATGGAAACACCTTGCACATTAAGGCATCATTCTGAGAATAGAGTGAAATCATTTGAATATAGTGACTTACATGCTCCATTAGATCAATTTTTCCATCATAAATGGTAAACAACGAGTGGGTGAACCGCCTCAGCATTTCTTTGTGCTTAATCTCATTAGAAAATGGTGAACGAGTAACTCCTTTTAGTGCCCGACTCATGGCATCCAAAGCGACATTATGGTGCCCGTGCTTATCGCGATAGAGAGATTCGTGACAACGCCCCATGGTTTCGCGAGATTTGTCTCTCGACTGTAGTGAACCGCCATCTTGAGATGACTCTCCTACAGTGTAGTCAGGATTGTCAGATGACTCCTTCAGGTCCATTCTATAGCGCCCCTCAGCTCAATTTCTAGGTTATTAACTTGCTTTCATAAATTCTCCAGCTCTCGTAACCTATTGCTATCATGAGATCGCTCGGGTATATAAGACACGGGTTGTTCCCCCTGTGAAAATCTCTCATCAGAGTCTAGCCTTGTCTCTTGTCCAACTTGCATGCACTACTGTTCCCTTCTACGCTCCCTTTCCAACTTCTTATGACCCCTTGAGGAAGCCCTTGAATGATTTCCTACAACAGAGTCTCCTTTAGCATGTGGACCCTCCATAATTGGATAGTATCAAGCTAACTCAAAGCCTTTAGTTGAGTAGGATTCCCACAGACAGTTCCTATTGTGGTCCCTAAACCTACAAAGAGTATGATTTTGATTAAAGGATATGGACCCCGAATTAATTTATCCTTGGGCTTTTTTACAATCCTATAGGTCGGGCATCAAGCTATCACTAGATTGCCCAAATTGTTCTTTTTCGTAAATCCCCTTAACTGCAAGCCTCACCCTCTCATAGTTTTTTCCTCCTCCTTCTTTACTCATTCTCCACTCTTTCTTTGTATTTTTGCTCCTCTCTCAATGTCTTTCCCCTCCCTTTTTTCCAAGTGTTTTCCAAATCTATTTCCACTAACCCCATCTTACGTGCATTCCTACTCCTTATATAGCCTTTCCTTAATGGGGCACTAATCATTATAGTCTCACCAATTTACATTCATTTCCTCTTTCTTGGGAATCCCAAGGAATCATAATTGATTCTAAAGATTCTCTTGAAACTTGTTCCAAATGCCAAATAGCGTTTGGCAGCAAGTTCCCCAGAGGCATTATCAATTCTTGGCTACTGACTTCATCGTACTCAATTCTTATCTAGTTTCCCTTATCATCAATTGGTGTTAAACCGATCACTAAAGGATTATTCCCAAGCAATAATTTCTTTGACCCAACACACATGTTTCAGGATTGAGCCTACTCCAACAAGGCCTGAGGTCCACTTCTTTCTCATGGGCTGCACTTGGCTACTCAGATTGACCTTGGGCCTTAGTAGAATGGGTCGACAAGGATTTTCTAGGCCCGATTCCCCTATAAGAACTATTTGGAGAAAGTACTCAATAAATTTAATATGGCAAAATCTAAAGTTTTGAGTACACTTGTAAGTAAAGGAATTATATTAAGTAAAAATATGCGCTTAAAAGATAAAGAAGAGCAAGAATTTATGGAAGATGCTCCCTATGCCTAAGCTGTGGGTAGTTTAATGTATGCAATGACAAGCACAAGGCCAACCATTTGTCATGCAGTAGGATTAGTAAGTAGATATCGATCTAATCCTAGAAGGGCACATTGGCAGGTAATCAAAAGAATTTCTAGATATCTTCAAGGCACCAAAGGTATGAAATTATGTTTTAGAACTAAAAGTAATATGATATATAGATGTTGATTTTGCAGGAGATGTAGATGATAGAAAATCCACTAATGGTCATGTATTCCTATTTGGTGGAACAACCGTCTCTTGGTTGAGTAAGAAACAAGGTTGTGTTGTAAAACATAACATGGAGGCAAAATGCATACCATGCAACACAACGGTTAGTGAAGTGGCCTGGATTAAGTGATTTGTAAGATAGTTTAAAATTAGGTATACCAAATAGACTAGTTGATGTATTTTGTGACAATAAGTCCACTATCTCGTTAATAAAAAGTGGAGCAAATAGCTCTAAAGGCAAACACATTGAAACAAATTATCACTATATTCCAGACATAGTGGAAAGAGGTGAAATATGAGTTTATCTCGTTAATAAAAAGTGAAGAAAATAGCTCAAAAGATAAACACATTGAAACAAATTATCACTATATTCCAGATATAATGGAAAGACACGAAATACAAGTCCAATTTATCCCTTCAAGCGAGATGGTAGCTGATCCTATGACCAAACGATTGACTCTAGATAGATTTAGAGTACATATAGGAAATATGGGACTCATGGATCCAAAAACCTAGGTGAGATACTATGTGTATTTGCATAGATGGAAGGATTGGGGATGCTGAGAGAACATGGTTATGTAGCTTTTGCTATAGGGACACAATTGGTCAGCATTAAGTAGAATAGCATTGTATAAGAAGTTAGTGTATGAATGTAAAGTCCACTAATGTGCATCACACATAATACAACTTGTACAATGAAAAGTTGCTCGAGTTGTATGAGAAAACCTTTTGTATACTGGCTTAGGGGAAGTATCAAGCGATTCAAAGAAGGTCAACATATGTCTGACATGTGTGGCTGAAGGACGTTGACCGGCAATGCGGGTGTGGACTAAGATTTTCAGCTGCGTGTGGTAACAAATGTTCCACATGTTCGATGCCATTCATTTGAAATAATAGTGAATGATAAGACATCTGGAGTATATTATAGGAGTAGTATATAATGAAGAGTGCGGTCAGTAGTGTGTGACAAGATGTGTACACAGTTTTGCTAGAGTCAGACACTGATGTCGATCTATGAAGAGCATAGATGAGAATCAACATTGGGCAATACCACGCTGACACCATAGTATATGTTGATTGTAGTTAATACCATTTATTATGGTGCGATCAAGTGGGAGATGTTAGTATATAATAGTGATAGGTGATCACATCATAATATGGTGCACCTTCACCTATATAGTAACACCCACTTGGTAGATGGAGTTGCTTCACCAATCAACAACAGAGAATTAATTAAACATTAGAGTTATAGTTATTCACAAAAATGGTGTGTCTGTTAGATAAGATACAACTGTTGGTAAATAAATATATCTCTTTCCAAAAGGCACGAGAAGTTTATAAATATTGGACTCCTCATTCATTGTTACGTTAATTTATTCTCTCCATCTGTGTTGGTGATTCATAGTCTAACAACATTACTATACATAATAAGGGACTAAAGTGCATAGTAATTTGTGGGAAAGATATTACAATTTTATAAAATTTCAGGTATGATTTTCGAATTTATAACAGGAACAGCACTTGCAGAAAAGTGAAACACTGCAACCTGCATAAAACAATTTCATAAAAAAAGGTCATTGATGTCGTAATTTGTTTAAGTTTTATAAAAAAATTTAGGTAAAAATACAATTTTCATTGGTATAAGTCTGCTCAAAAAAAAAAAAAAAAAGAAACTTGTCATTTTAGTATTGTAAATTTGCCAAAAAAACATTTTAGCCAAAAAAAAAATTGAAGTTAATTATTTTAATTTAATAACTTTTCCCAAAAATTACTAAAAAAATACCAATTTAAACAATTAAAATAACTTTTGAGTAAAATTAAGGAACAATTTTTAAACTTAAGTGACTAAAATAATTTTAAAATAAACTTATCGGACTAAAATGATCTGGGGAGTAAATTGGTTTTTAAGGCAAAGTTATAGTTGTAAATTGCATATTTTTGCCAAAAATCTTATTTTACTCACCAAGGTACAGCATCGGATAGTGGCAGAATCAAATGCGTTTCCTGCACTTTTTAGCTTCACTAGTCCTGGTCTTCCTATTCCTCATACACAGATCAGATCTCAATTCGAATTAGTATTAAAAAAGAACAAAAGAAGCACAAACCTCGGTCTCGCTACCACTCTTCGACTTCGACTCTCTCAGATCTCTCATGGCGTCTTCCAGCAAGGTGGAATCTGATTCAGAAGATGAAGCTCTAGACGAGGAGGCATGCTCTTCATTCCTCTCTCTCTCTCTCTCTATATATATATATGTATTTACATTTTTGCCACTCAATTTCAAAGTCCAGTTCTTCATTCCTCTATATAATTCACATTCTCGCTTTACGAAACTGCTTGCTCTCAACGCTTTTTATCTAGTTGAGCGGAACTTCTGACTTAATTTGAATTCTGAAAATTGAGTCTGGCATTTGCACTATTCCGCGAGCTTTTTATGTTATCCAATTGCGTATATGTGCAGGTTGAGCATTTTGATGATTTCACGCTTGCTTCTTCATGGGAAAGGTAATTTACAATTGAATTCAGCTTTTTGTACGTTTTGGATCGTGCAATTTAGGTCTCATATTCCTAATTTCATATTTTTCAATAGGTTCATTTCTGAAATTGAAGCGGTTTGTCGGCAATGGATGTCTGATGGCCCAAAAAATTTGTTGGTATGTTTGCTTGGATTGGAAAGCTTAAATGTATATGTTGTGTAAATTGGAGCATGCACACACAAATGCATGCATTTTGTACTGAATGATATGGACATTTGTTAGAGTTGCGTTTTGATGATAATGTTAGCTGGTGTTGATAATAAGTAGTAATTAGCATACTTTGAGGGGATTTTATAATCATTTTTATAATTTTAGCCATTGTTTTTCATTCTAATATTGTAATGCCAGGGAATTCTTGACTTACAACAAGCCATTACTTTGTAACGTATGAAAAACTTGCTTTGTGCTTGTTTATATAAGTAAGTGGTGTTCTAGCCTTTAGCCGAACTATTTCACTTCTACACCATGACATACCCTGGAAACCCAGGGACTGATAATGTAGTGGATTGAACTTAGGACCTCTGGGTTTATGTCATGCCCCACACCGATGAATCCACCACCCAATACCCCTGTGGGGATTTGCTTTTGTGCTTGTTGAAGTCATTGTTTACTTGTTCTACCCTTATTGGCAAACCATCTAGGTATCTTGCTTTAGTATTATTCTAAATTAAGTTGTTTGTGTGACCTTTAATCTGGTTGCAAAGGCAGTCAGTTCTCTTGCTTTGTGAAACTATGGATATGATTGTGGGTAGTTGTTGATAAATTGTTTGAACAATAGGTATTTGTTTCAAGGAATTTAATTTCTGTGTTTCTTTTGAGGTTATTCCTACTTCATATTGGAAGTGGAAAAATCTGGGCCAAAAATCATAGCTGTTGAATTATGTTTCTTTATCATACCATTAATTTTTCCCTGCAATGCTTCAATTTTCTTTGAAATGACATAGGAGTTGGCTTTATTACTGGACACTGTGCAGTTTAGCTTATCCTTATAAGTGAAGCTGTGTTTGATGTTATCCCCCGAATGTGGATTTTCTTATTATTTTTTTGTAGGAAAAAGGTGCCGTTCTCTTGGAGTTTTCAGAGAACTTATATAAAGTCAAATTTGAGCTAAAGTATGCCTTAAAAAGTTATCTCATGGAATATTACTTTGAGAAAAGCAACACTGATGATGGTATGTGGAGAGCTTTTTTTTGGTTGTAATTTTTGGGTTCATCACACATTGTGGGAGAGTAGTATCTATTCAAATTTTGGTTACTGGTTGACAGGAAAAGTTTCAGACTGGAACTTCAATTTGCATGATTTGCAATTGTGTTTTGGGGTAAAATATTTTTTGGTATGTTTTGACTTGCACTTTGTACCGCAATATTGAATGTTTTTGCTATGTTCAGTTCTTCACCCCTTGTAATTGCATCACAGGTGATTGCTCCTCAAAGTGCTAGTGGTGTAGTTCTTGATGCACCAGAGGCTAGCAAGCTTTTAAGTGCAGTTGCAATTGCTTTGTCAAATTGTTCAAGGTAGGGTTCTCAGTTGAGATTTTTTCTATTTAATTATTGGTGAAGTATGGCTCTCTTGTGTCCTCCATAATGGCTAGGGGAGTTGACCCATTGCAAATTAACCTCAGTGCTTCCAATATCGTCATGCACTTTTTTGAAGATGTGAAGAATTTATGATTCTGATGGTATTTCATTCTGCTGTCTTGTTTTTAGATTACACTAACACATTCTTTCCTTTTAAATTAAATTAGTAAGTTTCTTGCAGTATTGGGTGATCTCCTTGGAATCCTTGTTTTGCATTTCTTCCTTTTCCAATAATTTAGAAAAGAGTTTTTTGCAGTGTCTTGATGAACAGTTTACACCGTATGATATATTTCTTGTGATGAACCTCCCCTCAAGGTATGGACCAATGGGACCACCCCTAAGTGGTGAACCCCGGATGCCTATACATCCCAAGTGAGCAGGCATTGGGTAAATTGCGAAATGCCTCAGCCAGAAGTCAAACTTGAGACTTCTAGGTTTATAGTTAGTCTAGGCACTCTCCCTTACCGTTGGGGCACACTGGGTTGGGGCAAACTGTTTACCATGCTATTGGATAAGATAATATTGTATTTGAATCATATTTTATCTGTGGATAACTTCAACTGAATTGCGATTTCTTGCATGCTTGGGGTATGCAGTTTGTTGCCAGCATTTGTACCGGTGCATGATCCTTCTCGGAAAGCGTACATTGGTATCCAAAATAGGGGAACTGTTTTCACCAGAAGATTTGAGTCAGATCATATTGGTAGCCAGGTTCCAGTAAAACTAATGCATTTGGAAGGATTATACGAATTGTTTGTTTCAAAGTTTGTAAGTGCTCATCACTTCATATCAATATTTCTCTGTGATATATTCTTAGACTAGTTATTTCATTGACATTGCAAAGTAGGGAGTACATTGAAGTTTCTTATGCTTGAAACCAATCAGATATGCTATACCATTTGTTCTTGATCTTCCTTCTCTTACTAGCTCTCTTATTTTGATTGCTAAAGCAAAGATCACCTCATCAACTAGATTGAAAGAAAATTAAGTATGTTGTCTATGTGATTTTCTTGGACTACACTTGCCTTAAGGGGCACGACCCTTACTCTTTGTAAACCTTAGGGTCTATGTGATTTTTTGTAATTATGGATGAAAAAAGTTTCTTTCTTAAATTGTAAAGGCATCATTTCATGCGCACTGTGCTTGCATCATTTTTTAATTTTTCTATGAGAATTAATTGGCCTTGCTTGTGTAATGAATTTCAGATTACGACTTTCCTATTTTTCCTAATTATGATAAAATTTCATCTGATGTTGAAGGCCTACTCCACATTGGACATTTCTGTGCATCTTTTCAAAGTCCATTTTACAATGAAGCTAACCTACAAAACCCTTTCCTTTGACGATGACAATGACGTCCAAGAAACTGATGCTGAAATGACAGAATCTGGAGGAAACCCTGCTAATGACATTCACAGCAAAGCACAGTGGGATGATGATTGTCCTTGGAGTGAGTGGTATTCTGCAGAAGACCCAGTGAAAGGTACATCGTGTTTAGAATATTTCATACATGCCTGTATTTTGTTTGAGGCTCTTGTGTTAGTTTCATAGATGATGTCTGAGATGATAACTGACATTTGTTGATGCAAGGAGTGCAAGCAAAATTATTTGAGATTTTTTTTGATTTTATGAATTTCTGATTTTTCTTGATTTCACTTTTAAATTTATAATTTAACGTTGTTGAGGATTTTATGGAATGTACTTGTGGCTTGATGTGCTCTTTGAAGCCTATTAGAAAGAGGCTACAAGAATAATTTTAGGTAGTGCAATTTGAATATATATATATATATATATATATATAAAATTAAAGATGTTTCTCTCTAGCTTGGTAGTGATTCCAAGCTCCCATAGGTGATGAAACCTAGGATTTTCTAATAATTTCTGTAAAATATTTTCACTCTCTTTTCTAAGGCTTACTGTTCTTTATGTTTCATGACCTTTCAAGGTTGACCCTTTTGATCAAAGAAACACTTTGAGACTGGGGGATAGACCTGCTAGTGGCTATGTGGCACAGTTTGAAGAAGATGAGATGAGTTTTTGCACAATTTCCAGTGTTAAATTAACTCCACTATCAATGTGTTAGAAGGATTCAAGTCTCGAGGAGGGAGCTTTACACACATATACACTTAGATTAGGTTAAAGTAGAATTTCTATCTTGTATATAAAAAAAAGTTCTAGGAAGTTTCCTATTGTTGAAGTGTCCCTACCAATTGTCGTTACCAGCTGTCATATTGAAGGATATTCCTTGTCTTATTGTAATCTAATCACCCTTTCAATCTAAGGAATGAATAGTAACTGGGCTGATATATAGACATGTCCTCACTTTTCTATGTAATTGTTTTCATACCATTAATATGGTATTAGAGCATTAAAGAGCTCTTCAATTAAATGTTGTTGGAAGGTTTGTGAAGATGCTTGAGATGCTAGTCATCTTCACTACCTGTCTTCGTTGTCATTGTTGCTTGGTATGTTGATAGTAGAAACTCAAAATTGAGTTGATGGCTGACTGTTCATCTGTTTTTGAAAGTTGAAACTGCAATCCTTGGTATATGTAAAGTTGTTTCAGGCTATCCTTCACCTATCTTGGTGGTCATCATTGATCTTAGAGGTTGCTGTTCTTCTCAGCGGTTGGTTGGCAGTTCTAAAGTTGTTTCCAACCATCCTCTGCCTATCTCGGTGGACGTTGATGTTCTTGATGGTGGTGGTTGTTCTCGGTGGCTGGTTCTGGTTGCAGCAAGCGTCAATGATGTCTGAGGTGTATTTTTTGTAACTTGCTTGTTGATGATGTGCACTAGTGACGTAGCGGGGGTCGTTGACAAGTTTTGAGTTTGCCGGTGTTGTTATCAATCAAAGTAGACAGGGAAGACCCCTGTTTGGTTCACAGTGTAGTCTATTCCCTATCTTGATGAGGACAGCTTAATCCTGGATAGGGATAACAAGTTGTTTGGTAGATATTTGGCTGTTTGGGTATTAACAGTTGGTCGTTCCTTATCCAGGATAAGGATAATCTAACCGAATAAAGTTTCTGTTTGGCTTTGCTTGGACAGCTTTATCATTTTTTGGCAGGTACATATGTAGTTTAGGCCGACACACAGAACTTTTTACTTGTACAGCTTCTATTTTGGCCAATTCAGGAAAGTTTCAGCTAGTACAGTGTCTATTTTGGCTGCTTCAGGAAAATTCATCTCTATTGCTGATATCTTTACCAAGGCACTATGTAGGAGTCAGTTGGAGTCTATACGTTCCAAGTTAGGCCTATTTGGCATATATGCTCCAGCTTGAGGGGGAGTTTTCAGAAATAGACAGATACTAGTATGGATTGTACCCTTGTGATGTGTGGGTTGTACTCTTCTAGAAGGGTTAAAAGTTTTTAGGAAATTTCTTAGTGTTGAGGTGTCCGTACCAGCTGTCATATAATAGGACATTCCTTGTCCTATTGTAATCACCCTTTCTATATGAGGAATGAATAGTAAGAGGGCTGATATATACACAGCTTCTCAATTTTCTATGCAGTTATTCTCTTTCCATTAACTCAGTGGAAGCCAGATGGAAGGCCATCCAAGAACTAACCCAAGAAACTGTGAGACAAAATGCCTAATTAGGCTGAATAATGGCTTCCATCCAAAAACTGTCCAAAAAATCTCAAAAATTAAAACTTCACACATGGGAGACAATGATATTGAGGCACCAAAACCTAGTACTAAAAGAGAAAACCAGTTCCAGCCTATGTGTGGTAGAACCGATACAACTTTTTGGAAAGTCCTTACTTGATAAGGAGTAAGTTCAACAAGAGATCCAAGAATTGGTGGGAGCACATGATGTAAAACTTGAGCTTGATGCTTATATGACATATACACCCTCTATGGACCATGAAATGGCAAAGTTTCATCAAGTGAAGAAGTTGATACAATGATGCTTCCTATAGAACAAGATAAGGCTGCATTATTTATTCTGCCAATTGATTTTATCACTCCAAATGAATTTAATCTGGTGGAACATGAAGCTTTTTACTTCTTAGCGCAGCCAGAAGTGCTTTTAGAGTTGATGTCTTATCCTTCACACTTAAAAACTCAAAGCCTTTGCATAAATTCCTTTACTTATCAAAAAGAAAAAAAAAATCTCGAGGTCAAGTTTTCTCAAACAAGGGGAGTATGATGTAGGGAGTACAACCAAAATTATTTGAGAATTTACTATTAAAGTTTCTTTTTTCTTATTTGAATCTTAGATTTCTTTTTTGAAATTTGAATATCAGGGTTTTCTTGATTTCACTTTTGAATTTAGAATCTAGAATTTAATGTTTTTGATGATTTTACGGAATGGAATTGTGGATTGATGTTCTCCTTGAAGCATATTAAAAAGTGGCTCTAAGAATAAGTTTAGGCCCTGCAATATGAATACAAATGTTCTAATTTGGATTCTAAAGCCTAGGGGTGTTAAGAAAATTCTAGGTGGTGAACCTTACGATTTGTCATGTCTCCTTCAAAGCACATAATTGTCTGCCAACTAAAATGACTTAACATGGACTTCATACCAATATTTTTTTTCCATAATTTGTTTTTGCTTCATCTTGTTATGTGGGGTTGGAAAAACATAAAATTGACATAATTTCTGTCTTGATGAAGCTTCTAAAGGTTCTCTATTGCTTTACCTGGAGGATAATTTCTTACTTTTATTTTTATTTTTATGGATTAACTGCATGCAGGATTTGAAGTGATTGCCATATGGTCTGAGAAGATGGTTGAAAGCTCTTCGGAAATGGCTGAATTGGAAAATGCTTCACCTCATGAAGCTGAGAAGTGGATATTATTTCCAATTTTTTCTGAGAATTTGTAAGAAATTCCCCTTAGATTGAATTTGTCAGTGTTAGGACAAGCATAATGTGCACATTCAACTATGCTTGTCATGGTTGTTAGCCATGAGATATTGTAAATGCTTGTTACCATTGGTTCTTACCATTCAGCATTTACCACGACCTTGATAAAGCTAGAAACAGAGCATGCCACAAATTCTAAGATTTTATATCCTTCAGATAAATAGCAGAAGTAATTGTTGTGTTAAGTCTACTAAATAGACTTATCTGCAGGTTATAAAAAAAAATAAAAAAAAAGACTTATGTGCATAAGCAAAATTTTAATACTTGGTGGTAATTGTTGTGTGACATGAATGGTTTTTGACAAACAAAGTTTCAAGTACCTTACTGTATCAGTGCATATATAAATATTTCCCCACTGGGTAATACAATTTATACAATTTTATAAAGGTACAGGTTAGTTTAGTCTAATATATTTTTGATTAACATCTATTTCTCTCTGGGCTTCCTGTTTGTGTTTTTCTGAGCCAGTTTCCAATGAGACATGCTTTTCTGCAAGATTTTCTGTCACTGATCATAGAAGTATGGAGTTTGTTGCTGCATATTTTTAGTTTCTAGTAGCTGCTTTTAGGTTTGAAAGAGATCAGATGGGTGGTTCTACTTTTGTTTTCATTGAAGCAAAAACATTTGAGTTTGCTATTGAGGAAGGAGGATCGTTCTTCTCATTACGTATTCATGAAAGAGGTAGGAATTCCTTACGTTCAGTCGGTATGGGTACGGAGTGTGCTAAGAAAATTCTGCTGCACGTTGAGGAGTTAATATCTAAGACGATTCCGGGTCAGTTTGCGAGAACGGTCAGGGAGAGTAACTGTGTTCTTATTCTTCAGTTGGGGTACAATGCCCATGGTTCCTTTCTGATGATATCAGAGTTAGATAAAGGCCGACGGAGGGGCTCCATTGTCATTCCGGAAGGGAAATTGAAGAGTGGCTGGAGAGGCTTTGGTTCACACTTGAGAAAGTCAATCCAGCAGTCCATTCAGCCCATTGGTGCTAAGTACAGGAGCGCCACCTTTAGACCTGCGAAGGAAAAGCTCAGGCAGAAGCATGGAGGGATGGTAACTAAAGGAAAGGAGTCAGCTGGGGGTATTCAAAATTTGAATACACAGATGTCTTGGGGAGCTTTTTCCGGGACTGACAAGGACCAAGAGGGGGTGGATGTCACGTCGGTCACATCGGTCATCAATGGAGCTGAGAGATCTTGCGTGAAGTCTCCTCTGACTCTAGATATTGCCTTGCGTGTGGAATGTGGGATTGGAGGGAAGTGGGTTGTTATTTCTTCTGATATAAAGGAGGCAGGCCCGGTTGGTGTTAAGCCCAAAGAAATAAAAAACCCACAGAGTTTTAAATCTGTGCTGTTAAATGAAGGTGGGCCTCGACCCAAGGCTGCTTGGAAGCCCAAAGCCCATGCTGGGTCTTTTAAAGAAGTGGGGCTAAAGGCTGGGTCTCAGCTTTCTAAATCCAATTTTGAGCAACTTCACGTTAGTGTGCCAACAGTGTCGGGAAGCTGCGTTTCTGAGATCCTTGTGCCGGGGGTGGTGCACTCCAACGTGAGTTCCGTCGACACTGATTTGGGTCTTGCGAAGGAGGCGTCTGCTCAGTCTGGTGGATCGGACTTGGGAGCTGGGCCCCTGCCTTGTGCCGGCGATGCAGCTGGTGCCTCCGCCGATGCTTGCATGGCAGTGGGTCAGGCGGGTGTGTTTTCAGATCAGTATTTGGACTCGGGTTGTCTGGGTTTGGGGTTGGGTTCTTCGCCACCTGCTGTTGGAGAGGAAATTTCAGAATTTGGCACCTCTCTCTCGATGCCGACTCAGGTGGGTCAGGGGCCTGGGTTTTTGGAGTCTCCTCCTTCTGTTTTTGGTTTAGATTCTGGTCTAAGTCCGTCGCTTTCGAGGGAGCTACCTGTGCCTCTCCTTAAGGTGGATTCGAGCAATTTTTTGTGTGATAAGGTAGGAATGGGCTCCACAATCAGTGATTTTGTTGGGGATTTGAGTAAAACTTGGGGAAATTCTAAGGATTGGATGCTGGAATTAAGGGATGGGAGGAAGTTGGTTATTTCGCTCTCCGTGTATCGTCCCTCTGTTCCCGGGATGGACCAGCCTGTTCCAGTGGAGGGTGTCATTCCAGGCTTCGTTTCTCCCCTTAATGAGGGTCTTATGGTCAGATGGGCTTTGGAGTCTGAGGGTGTTGTGGGTTCTGTTGCCTCTGACCTGGGGGCAGAGGGAGGGGAGTGGGACTCTGTTGGGGGATCTTTGGATTGGGAACATTTAGGTGAACCACTGGATGTGGCACCATTGGCGACGGATACTTCAGTGGGTAAGAAGAAGCTTATAACTAAGAGGCTTGGGGGTGAGGAGGAGGGAGTTAACACCAAGCTATCCCTTTGGGTCACTAATAGAATTAAAGCTTTCCAGAAATCTGTTGGGACCTCTCTTGAGGGTTTTGAAGAACAAGTTACGGGTTTGCTTTTAGCCTTAGAAGAGCGAAGAAAGCAGCGGATGATTGATGTTGAAGCTAAGAGGAAGTTGGGTAAGGCCGGGCTCAAAGGGCAGCGGGAATTGATTAGTCTTATGAGCTCGTGGGGTGAGAAGGAGTCAGTTGGGACCAGAAACGCTAGTAGGGATCGGGCTGTTATAGTGTATCAATGAATTTGAAAATTGTTTCTTGGAATGTGAAAGGGTTGAATGAGCAAGATAAGAGGTTTCGGATTAGAAACTTGATCCGAAAGTGGAAAGCTGATATTGTTTGTCTTCAAGAAACAAAGATGGAACTTATTAATAGACGTGTCATTTGTAGTTTGTGGGGCGGTCTTCATGTGGATTGGCTTTACCTAGGCTCTGTGGGTGCTTCTGGCGGGGTTTTATTGATGTGGGATAACAGGGTTGTGGATAAGGTAGAGGAAGCGGTGGGTCGATTTTTCGTCTCTTGTAAATTCAAAAATGTGGTTGATCAATTCGTTTGGGCTTTCACGGGCGTTTATGGCCCCAATAACGACAGAGATAGAAGTATCCTTTGGGAGGAGTTAGCTGGTCTAGGTAGTTGGTGGAATGTGCCTTGGTGTGTGGGTGGGGATTTTAATGTGGTGCGGTTTCCTTCTGAGCGTTCTGGTTCTGCAAACTTCACTACTGCTATGTTTCGGTTTTCAGCTTTTATTTCCGAACAAAATCTTATTGATCTGCCTTTGGTTGGTGGGAATTTTACTTGGTCTAGCTCTAGAGAGGTGGCTACAAGATCTAGGCTGGACAGATTTCTTTTGTCAGCTGATTGGGAGGAGCATTTCCCGGCTGTTTGCCAACGCCGGCTTCCTAGGTTGATTTCAGATCACTTTCCTATCCTTCTTGAGAGCGGAAATCTTCATGGTGGCAAAAAACCTTTTAGGTTTGAGAACATGTGGTTAAAGGATGAGGGCTTTTTGGGTAAGGTAAGTTCTTGGTGGGAGTCATCTTTTCCAAGGAACTCCTAGCTTTTCCTTGGCTTGTAAGCTGAAGATGTTGAAATTGGATTTGAAAAAATGGAATGTGGAGGAGTTCGGAAATATAGGCATCAGGGTGCAAAACTTGTGGAAGGATTTTAATGAGTTGGAAGCTTCCGAGAATGATCGAGTTCTTACAGCGGAAGAAAGGAGGGAAAAGGATCGAATTCAGGGAGAGCTAGAAAAAGCATCATTGTTGGAAGAGATCTGTTGGAGGCAGAAATCTAGGGCTTTATTTCTGAAAGAAGGAGATAGGAACACCAAATTCTTTCATCGTATTGCAAATTCTCATAGAAGATGCAATACTATTGATAGACTTATGGTGGATGGTGTGTTATCTTCAGATCAGGGGGTCATTGAGGGGTGTATTACTCAGTTCTTTAGTCAGTTATACTCAGAGAATGAGGTTCATCGACCTCTATTGGAAGAGGTTGTCTTTTCTAGTATTTCTGAGGAAGAAGCCTCTTGGTTGGACAGACCTTTTGATGAGGAGGAAGTTTTTGGAGTGGTTCAAGATTTCAAAGGGGATAAAGCGCCAGGCCCGGATGGCTTTACAATGGCATTTTTTCAGTCTTGTTGGAGCACGGTGAAAGTTGATATTATGAATGTGTTTCAGGCTTTCCACACCCATGCTGTGTTTGAAAAGAGCCTTAATGTTACTTTTCTTGCTTTCATTCCTAAGAAAAGTGATGCTGTGGAGGTTCAAGACTTTCGTCCTGTTAGTTTGGTGGGTGGTTTGTACAAGATTCTTGCTAAGGTGTTAGCCAACCGAATGCGAAGGGTGGTTCAGGGTCTTATTTCAGAATCCCAAAATGCCTTCGTGAAAGGTCGTCAGATTTTAGACTCTGTCCTTATTGCTTCTGAGTGTATTGACAGTCGTTTGAAGTCTGGGGTTCCGGGGGTGTTGTGTAAGTTGGACATTGAAAAAGCTTACGACCATGTCAATTGGGATTTTCTCATGTTTTTGTTGCAGCAATGTGGATTCTCCGAGAAGTGGAGAAGGTGGATCAGGTGTTGTATCTCAACTGTTAAATTCTCCATTTTGATCAATGGTTGTCCTTCCGGCTTTTTTGGGAGTTCTAGAGGTCTTAGGCAAGGTGATCCCTTATCCCCGTTTCTCTTTGATATTGTTATGGAGGCTTTAAGCCGTATGTTGGGGGCGGCTTCTGCAGCTGGTCAGATTTCGGGTTTCACAGTTGGGAATGCAGCTGGTTCTTTGTTGACAGTGTCTCACTTATTGTTCGCGGATGACACTCTTGTTTTCTGTGACGCTGTCAATTCTCATATTACAGCTCTGCGTGGGATTCTCTCTAGATTCGAAGAGATGTCAGGGCTGAGGATTAACTTAGGTAAGTCTGAAATGGTCCCAATTGGGGAAGTGCCTAATCTCCATGTGTTATTAGAGACCTTGGGCTGTAGGGAGTCTGCCCTTCCGCTGAAATATCTAGGTCTTCCGTTGGGTGCTTCTTTTAAAGATAAGTCAATTTGGAATCCTATTTTGGAGAAGATGGAGAGAAGGCTGGCTGGATGGAAGAGGTTGTATCTATCCAAGGGGGGTAAAGTTACCCTGATTAAGAGCACTCTGTCTAGCTTACCTACGTATTTCCTTTCTCTCTTCCCTATTCCAGATAAGGTGGCCAAGAGGATGGAGAAATTACAAAGAGACTTTCTTTGGTCTGGTTTAGGGGATGATAATAAAATCTATTTAGTTAATTGGTCTAAGGTTTGTAGGCCAGTTAAGAATGGAGGGTTAGGCATTCGGAGTTTGAGAAGGTTTAATTCTGCTTTAGTAGCCTAGTGGTTGTGGCGTTATGGCTTGGAGAATGAAGCCCTTTGGAGAAGGGTCATTGGGGCTAAGTATGGGAATGAGTGGGGTGGTTGGTGCACCAAACCTGTGTCGGGGGCTTATGGTGTTTGTTTGTGGAAGTTCATTCGAAGTGGTTGGTTGAATTTCTCCAAATTCCTTAGGTTTGATGTGGGTGATGGAACTCGTGTGAAATTTTGGGATGATGTGTGGTGTAGGGACCGCCCTCTAAAGGAGGCATTCCCAGATTTGTATAATATTAGTAGGACAAGGGAGGCCTCAATCTCTGAGGTTATGTGCCTCACGAATGGGAGAATTTCTTGGGACATTCAGTTTCGTCGGTTAGTGAACGATCAAGAGTCCCTTTCTTTGGATTTGTTTTTGGTCCTAATTTATTCTACTAAGGTGCGGGGTGTTGGAGCTGACAATCTTTGTTGGATGCCAGCTGTCAGTCGAGGCTTTAAGGTGAGTGGGTTTTATCACATCCTTTCCCCCTCTACTGGCATCCCCTTTCCTTGGAAAGTGGTGTGGCAATCGAAGGTTCCTCCTCGGGTAGCTTTTTTCTCTTGGACAGCGGCCCTAGGCAAGATTCTAACTATAGACAATCTTCGGAAGAGGCACTTTGTCATTCTCGAGTGGTGTTTTATGTGCAAAGGGTGTGGAGAATCTGTTGACCACCTCCTCCTTCACTGTCCCTTCGCTCATGAGATGTGGAGTATGATCTTTTGTTTGTTTGGTATTTGCTGGGTGATGCCGCGAAGGGTTGTGGATTTGTTGGAAAGTTGGTCGGGAAATTTTAGGCGGCATAGGAATTTAGTCTTTTGGAGGTTTGTGCCGCACTGCTTGATGTGGTGTATTTGGCGGGAACGGAATGCCAGAAGCTTTGAAGATTGTGAACGTTCCACTCTTGAGTTTAAGTCTTTTTTCTTTTTTACTCTTCTTGCTTGGTGTTTGGTTGTTCCTACTTGTTCTTGTATTTCCCTGCCTATGCTGCTTGATTATTGTACTTTGGCTTCTTGATGTTTTCGCCTATTTCGTACATTTCCTATGTACGGGGCTGTTTCTTTCAATATACCTTTATCGTTACTTATCAAAAAAAAAAAAATATATTTTTGATTAATTTATGAAAGTAGTTTTTTTTTTCTTGCAAAATACTTAAGTTTTGCACGCATGTTGCACTTCATCATGGACTTATATTTGATTGAATATGTGTGGCACTCTATTTTGCACCCCTACCCCCTTCTAGATACTGAGATTACCATACTTTTTGCTCTTACACCTAAGATACTTATGATGTATGTGTTTTTTAATTTAATTTTTATGCCATATGAGACTCATCATTTAACTCTTTGGGCATTTGCAAATTTCCACCACGGATTATGTGATTTATTGGGAGATTCAATAATCACTTTTCTAGCATATGTTTGGTAGTTTTGGTCAGCAGTGTTGAAAGAAAAAGCTATTACATAGGTTGCAGGATAATTAGTTCTGATTTTTTTCCCCTTCAATCTAATTTGATAGTATATCCTTTTCTATTGTAATGCCTTTCTAATGATGTTAACAAGTTTGATATGTACAATTTCTTAAAAAAAATGATGTTCTGTTTATCAGAACTGATGGTTCCAAAGGAAATCAAATTGGATTTGCTTCCCAATTGCACTTTTTGGTTGATGCGTTAGATATGTCATTTGAAGCTCAATTTATGGAAGATTTTGTTTCAGGTTTGAGACTTTTTTTTACTTAATTAATTTTTTATATATATCATTTCCATTAGCTAACTACATTTGTGATTTGTAGTTTTGAGTGGTTTATGTTTGTTGATGTCATTTTAGATTTGCGTTAGTTTTCAGCTCCATTTTTCATCTTTCTTCTTCTTTTTTTTCTTTTTTGGTAGCAGTTGAAAACCAGGGTCCTGATAATTTGACGACCTCAATGGTTATACCTCCACCTACGGTTATTGATCGTATGCTTAAAGAACTTTTTCATGAGGGTACTTTCTACATTTTTCGGCTTCTGTTGCTTTGTATTTGGTTGATCATGTAGTTGAGTGTGAAAATTTTCGATAATGAACTAAGATGGCCACTTTACAACACCATGCTGTAATTATTAATGGTCCTAGTACTATGTGCAGGAGTGCAAGAGCCAAATTTTGCTAAGGGCGAGCATAAGAATTCTCGAGCTATTAAAGGAGCACCTCTTGAATTGCTTTTTGCACAGTTTTGTTTACACTCTCTTTGGGTTGGCAACTGCAACATACGTGGTATGAATATTTGGGTGAATAAACGTCATAAAGATAGTTAAATTATAATAATATTTGGGGCAGCTACTCAGACACACACACACACACACACACACACACACACACATCCCTAGGTGCAGTGTTATTTTCATACTTATGACTTGATTTGGTTTTTATATACATGTTATTAGCTATTGCGGTTCTCTGGATAGAGTTTGTTCGAGAAGTTCGGTGGTGTTGGGAAGAGTCACAGCCATTGCCCAAAATGCCAGCTAATGGGTCAATTGACCTATCCACTTGTTTGATTAACCAGAAACTACAAATGGTAATAAGATGCGTATTTCTTTTAAAGAACTTTGGCGGAAATTGTTTCTTCACATGAGAACTAGGTTTCTGAAAATACAGGCTTTGCATCTTTAAATGGGTTGCTGATTTCCTGGACTATTTAGAAAATTTTGCCTTGGCATCAGTTATATTCTTATGAATTGGCACCATTTTTGCTGATATGTAACCATTAGTTATTTTGGAAGCATTTGTTTTTTAAATTAAGAGACAATGATAATATGCTAAGTGATGGTAAAATGACTTGAAGATCTTACATCTGTTTTTTTGATAAGTTCAAAAAGCTTTTTCTCTAAGTGTCTTGTTAAGTTTCCTTTGTATACTTTTGTTGTACTTTCATGGCATTTTTAAGTAAATATATGTGCATCAAGAAGAGAAAAATGTGCCGTGTTGGGTTATTTTTCTAGCATATATGATGGCATGGTGAAAGTTGTTTCACTCTTCTTTTTTCTTGTTCAGCTTGCAATATGCATTGAGAGCAAGCGTGAACTGAATGAAGACTATCAAGATTGCATTGGAAGCATGGATCAAGCTTCTCCTCATAAAAAGGTCACAATGGTGTCCTTGTTTTCCTTGTTCCAGTGCTTCACTATTTACTCTGTTTTCTTTCATTGTGTTTGGCATGAAGTGCTTCCTTGACTCTGTGTAGGAAGATGACCCGTTTGGGGAAGACTCAGACTCATCCATTATGCTAACACCGGGCGAAAATTTTGATGGGAAACGTGACAGGTGAACTAAAGCAAGTGAGAACTCCTTGTTTTCTTCATTAACAACTGGCTTACCTTAGATAGGGTTATTGAATTTTTCTTTTTTTAATACACCTTTTTCTTATTTTGGTTTATTAGATTATGTGCATCACAATTCATTTGGTTATTCTATAACTTTTGTCCTTTTAAAGTGCAATGAGATGCATTAATACTTGCCCTTGGTTTGGAAGCATGAGGTGAGTCATACCTGTTGACCATTGAGCAAATACATTGCCTTTTGGGTAAAGTAGGAAAGTCTTTCCTTATTTATAGGCAAACAAGGCATTGCCCTTCGACAAAATTTGTGGTTGTAGCAATATGGGTCTTTTCAAATTTTTTGGCATTGGCTTAGGGAACTGCTTGATGAGTTGGTGGGTTCCCATCAGTCGGCTTTCATTAAGGCAGAGGATCCGCATAGCCCTCGATTTATGTGTTATTTATCCATTCTTACTTTTTTTATGTCAATGTTGGTGACTGGAGATAACTCTCTTCAATTATTCCTGGGATGGGAGGGAGTAGGTCTTGCTTCATGTTTGTTAAACAAATTTTAAACTTTAACATGATTTAATAGTGCTAAAGAATCTAAGAGGCAGTGATAAAGCAAAAAACCCTAGAGCTTAGAGGTCAATTGTATGGACTTTGACTTCTTGGTTGGGAATAGCAGGCTTTTTTTTTTTGATAGGTAAGAAGGTAATGTTATTAAAACTCTATGATCAAACACACACACACACACACACACGTGACACACACACACACACACACACCACAACACACACACATATATATATATATATTTTCTTTTCTATTTTATGGGGTTATCTACTGTTTAGATGTTTTTTTTTTTGTGGTTTTATTCTGATGAATATATCTTTTGACTTTTTCATAGTTCCTGAATTGTATCTAGGATGATGACTAAAGATTCTGTCATGCCTCCTCCACCCTACCCTCACCCTCTCCCTCAACCATCACCATCTTTTTCTCCTTTTTTGCCACCCTCACATATTCCTCCTCCCTCTCCCCTATGCTTTCCTCCACAGTTTGGGTTTTTCCCATATCCTTACCCCCTCCTCCATCACTACCTTCCCCATCGCCACCACTTCAGGGGCCTAACAATGTTTTTCCTAAACAACCTACCCTTGTACCTGCACTTTAGCCATACCAAATTCTCCATCCATAGAAACCTCACAAAACATCCCTCCTAAATCTCAATCCTCTGACCATGGGGCCAGTAAGAGGTCGTTTCGCATTGATGCAAAACTTTTCTCTCTTTTGATGGGGTGCGGTCTGATTTGTATGCCATACATGAGAAACGTCGGGATGTTAAGAGCTCTATTTGGGTTGGACGTAGGGGCATGGAGTGGATACTTGTCTTGCAGATATGCAAGATTAGGTGCCTGGTCATGGTGTACTCTTTAAGAGATGTAGGGAAAATGGGAAGTTGACAGAGTTCTGTGGGAGATCAAACAGAGCTGGTCTTTTTGTTGTTATTATGGTATATTTTGGGGGGACTAGGAGAGGTTGTATAATGATACCAGCAAGCTCCAATCGTGTTGGTTGGTCTTTGTTTCAGAAAGAGCTAAGGAATTTTTGCTCTGGTGAAAAAACGGTATCTATGGCCAAGTATCATTCAATAATGGTGGTGGAGGTGGTTAGTTTGCTAGTGGTGGCCGGAGTAGGAAGATTATGTTTGTTTATGGTAATCAACAGAAGATCAGGAATTTTGAAAAAATTGGAACTAAATTGGGGCAGATTGTGATCCATAGAGATCCTATAGTAAATGTTTCAATTATAAATGGCAGACCCACGCGAGCATTTAATTTTAAGTTGACACCTGCTATTTTGGCTTTGAGAGTGTGCAAGCCTGAGGATGGGAGACGAATTGTGACTTGTCTGGGTGCCAAGGAGTTCAGCTGGCCCAAGGATTTAAGTGGTGGGCTTGAAGTCACAAAGCAAATAGGTGGGCTTGATAAAGCCCAACCTGAGGCACCAATGTCTTCAAAAAGTAAGGGCATTTTAGTCAAGCCCAACCCACTACAAGTCAGTTTTGATGCTCCGTGTACGTGGGTTGTAGGTGAGAGCTCGAGGGGAAGAACAAGTGGAGTTTTTGAGCCGTTGGTGACAGTAGTAGTGCCGAAATCGGAACTTTGTGCCTTTGCCCTCATCGTCGACCCTTCTCATGTCGCCTTGGAGGTCACACCGACTGTCAGGATAGAGGGAGTCACCCCGATGAAGCGGCGAGTGTGACAGAGGCTTCCAAGTTTGGGTCCATCGGCGAGACGGTGACCAATCAAGGGATGGGGGAAGTGAGCTGGACTCCGATGGCTGGTGAATTGAGTGTAGGGATGACAACGGGGCCGATGGGGCCTGGGACTGCTATTTCTCCTCATCGCCGACATCAGGGTGCTAATTTTTCACCTCTGTTAGGTCTAGGTAGTGAGAAGGGCTTTTGTTTTGGGGAGAGAGATAACTCAACGAAGGTATTAGGTGAAAAGGGAGAAAAATTGAGCAATCCTCATGCTAAGTTAGTGTCGTCTAGCTATTTGGATAGGGATGAGCTGTCACAGGATGGGCTGAGCATTTTCTACTTTAGTGGAAGCATAGTGAAGTTAATCCTAGTGGTTTTTTTATTACGGGGAGGAAGAGAGTGGCTTATTGGAGTGTTCATCCCTATCTAAAGGGATCCCAATGAACAAAAGGAGTTGGAGGTGATCCAGGAAGTCGATGAGGGAGAGGTTCGGGGGTTTGAGGTGAAAAATTCGAAATGGGTATGTAGCATGATGAAAAGTTTCTGTAGAATTGTGGGTTTTCCTATTGTTAAACACAAAGATCAATGTCTGGCTTTGCTTCGTCTCCTTGAGCAAGACTGCATTGATGTGGTAAACGTTGGGACTTCTAAAGAAACTGTGAACCCAAGGCAGAAAGGGCTCAGGGAATTTAAAGGTTTGATTTCTTCAATTAATTATGATGGGGTATTGTCTAAGGTGAGGAATAGAGATTCTTTAGAAGGTACGGGGGTGATTACTAGTTTTAAATGAGTTTACGACTTTTATCTTGGAATATTAGGGGATTAAACAATCCTCAGAAGCGAGAGGTTTGTAAAAATCTTCTCAAGGAGTGGAAGTGTGATATTTTTTGCTATTAAGAAACTAAGTTGTCTTCTTTAAACTCTTTTGTTGTTCGAAGCCTTTGAGATAGTCTGTTCCTTGACTGGGTTGCTCTGGATGTAGTCAACACTGCAGGGGGGGTGTTACTGGTTTGGGACAAGAGAGTTTATGAAAATGTTGACTGTGCTATTGGTCAGTTTTTTGTTAATGTTTTACTGAAGGGGGTTGTAGATGATTTTGTATGGGTATGTTCAGGAGCTATGATGCACGGACACGGACACGGGCACGGACACGGTGATACGGCAATTTTTGAAAAACAAGGACATGACACGGCAATTAAATAATTAATTAAATTATATATTTAGGCGTATTTTTTAATATTTTTAGACATAAAATACATTTATGTCTAAAATTTAAATTATGTAAGAACTACAAATAAACAAATTAACACCCAAAATAATACAATAATATACATAAAATTTTTAGAGTACAAACCAAAAGTTTAAATAGGCTACATTCAACATCAAACTAAAAACATAAAAGGAAACCAAGTTTTGAACTTTCAAGATTACCATAGAACAAGAAGTTCAACATCAAACTAAAAACATAAAAGGATAACTAAAAATATAAAAGGATCATAGAACAATAACACCATCATTGGCATCAACAAAGTCATCATTCTCAACAAAGCTCATCTCCATCTCTGGCTCATCTAGTGTGAGATAAGCAATCTCAAGCAACCCAGGTCCTCCAAATGGTTCATTCCAAGTATCTCCACCAATGTCCCACTTCTTATAGTTTCCTTTAGTGTACTCTTCCCTCCTCCTTGAAAGAAGTCGAAGATTAGAATGAACAAACACTAAATCTTCAGCACGTTTAGGAGTAATTCTATTCCTCCTCATACAATGGATGAGGCCATATGTACTCCAATTCCTCTCAGCACATGATGATGAGCAAGGCCGTCCAAGAAGCTTTAAAGCTAAAGTTTGAAGCATTGGTAACCTTGACCCATAATTTGACCACCAAAGCATTGGATCCAAGATCCACCTATCATCCATGTTATCATCATCATAAGCCCCAATTCCTGAAAAAAAACCAAACTCTATAGTAACATTCTTCCTATCATCAAGATCAGGAAAGAATCTTCTGAGGCACTTGTTTCTCTCCGTAGAAAGTTCAGCATCCTTGTGTGGAGCAACACGGCCTCTACTTTCCTCAAGCCATTGATTAGTATAATACCTAATTAAAAGCAAATTAGAAATGCCTAAATAATATAAAAGAAAAGATTAAAGAGATAGAAAATTTACTTCGGATTCAAGGAGTGGGCCAGGCAATGAAGTGGTGTGCAATTTTTAGTCCACCGTTTAATGAGTATAGCGTGCACCACATCATAGAATGGAGAATCCTCATAGTCTTCCTTGCCTTCCTGCCGGTATATTTCTTTCTTCACATTTTCTATCATAGAATCCCACATTTCATACGCCTTATGAAGAATAGGTGCATCCGTGTCAGCCACTCGAAGCATCTCATAAATAGGCCCTGTGAATCTCAGAATATTAGCAACCTTGTCCCACCAAAAATCATTCAAAACATTATCCCTCACAGTTTGAGCCTTTCCTACATCATCTTCTCTATATGACATCCATTCTTCACTAAGGACCATATTTCGAAGATGCTGTTTTACTTGAAACAATCTTTTAAGCATGATGATTGTTGAAGCAAATCGTGTTTCAGCAACAGCAAGTAACTTCAAAGGAGAAAATGAATTAAAAATTACTAACCTCATAGAATGATTTGTGATGAAAATACGAATGAAAGTTGCCTCATCTGAAACTTGTGCAATCCAGTTACATTCATTATATGGAACCTCATTTTGCAAAGAGTTCTTAGGTGCACATATATTCCTCAAGGCCAAATTGAGGGTATGCACAACACAAGGTGACCAAAATATATGAGGATATTCAGCTTCAACAATAGATCCTGCAGCTTTCATAACAGGTGCATTATCAGTAATAATTTGGACAACATGAGTATGCCCAATCTCACCAATGACCTTTAGAAACAAATCAGAAATGAAGTGCTTGTCTTTGTACTCTTTAGTACCGTCAATGGATTTGATAAAAAGTGGCCCTTTATCTGATGTAGCCATAAAATTGATAAGTGGCCTTTTTTGTGGATTTGTCCACCCATCACTTACTATGCTTAAACCCCTTTCTTTCCAAGTGTCTTTAATTGACTTCAACAACTTCTCAATATGCACCTTCTCTTTATGCAACAAAGTTGTTCTTAATTTATTGTAACCCGGAGGAATATAGCCTACTAAATTATTATTTCATGCAAATTTAATCATCTCAATCCAGTACGGGTTCTTAGCAAAGTGAAAGGGTAAACCAGCAGAATAAAATGTCCTAGCAATAAGAGAATCTAATTGCTCTCGACATTGATTGTTAAAAGCCTTCTCCAAAGTAGAATTCCCAACCCCTTTTTTTTTTTTTTTTTTGAAAAAATGGATGACTTGTAGCTTTACTACTCTCAATAGGACCCAAATGAGGACTACTAGGAGAATCAGATGGTAAAGACACTAGCTTAGGCTTCTTACGTGAAGATTCCTCATACTTATCTTCTAATTTTTGCATTTCATTCAGATACTCATCTCCAACATTAAGCTTAGCACATGATTGTATTTCATAATTAGACAATTTTAACAAGTGTGCCTTCACCCTTGAATAAGACCCCTTAAAAGTTTTTTCACAATAGTTACATCTGAAATAACATTCCCACCACCAGCGACAGCTTTTTCTAACTTAGTAACATATTTCCATAGAGGAGCAATTGCCTCATTTGATTTTTCACTTTCAGTATTCATTTTAATAAATCACCTACAATATTTAAGTAATTTAACTTTAATAAATAAATAAAACTATAGCATTAACAATTAACAACATTAGCACATAATATAACAAGCTAACAACCTAATATTATATCCCACTCTCACGGTCACTGTGTGACCGTGAGAGAGGGATTAAAAAAAAGCGTTATAACTTATTTATAAGTCACCCAACCAAATGGCCAAACGCAACCAAATGGCCAAATGCAAACAAATATCTGAAGAAAAAAAAAAAAAAAAAACAGAGAGAAGCTTGTCGGACTTGAGTAGTCCACGCCGAGAGAGAGAGAGAGAGATCGGAAGGGTCAAGGACGGCGTCGACGTCTATGGAGCTCACCGATCGGCCCGACCTAGCTCCGGCGAGGGACAGAGGGCAGCGGCACAGCGGGAGGGTGGACTTAAGAACTAAGTGAGAGCTTTTGATGTGGGTTTCGGGCTGAGCTACTAACTACTAAGTTCTCAGACTTTTGTTTTAGGGTATATCATAAAATCAATGGTTCTGGTAAGTCCATTTGTCAAAATCTGTGATTTTTTTTTTTTTTTTTCACTGCTGGCGTGTCGGACGCGTCTGCGCCGCGTTGGCGCCGTGTCGGCGTCGTGTCAAAGACGCGAAAAAAAAAGGGACGCTTCTTAGACACCAGAGTTCGGCGAATCGTACTAGTTCCGGTGTTCGACACGTGTCCGACACCGACACGTCGGCAAAAATGCCGTGTCCGTGCAACGTAGTTCAGGAGTGTATGGTCCTAATGATGATAGTCAGCGGGGTGCTCTGTGGGAGGAGCTTACAAGGATGCACTCTAGGTGGAATACAACATGGTTTGTGATTGGGGATTTCAATATCATTTGATATCTGAGTGAGAGATTTGGTTGTGAGGCTTTTAGTCCGGTGTTGTTTGCTTTTTCAAACTTCATTGAGGCTAACTACCTTGTGGACTTACCTCTTGAAGAGGCTTCGTTTACTTGGTTTAGAGATTCGGGGATAGATTGTATCTCAAGAATTGATAGAACTTGGGCATCGGTGGATTGGGTAGATCATTTTGGAAATGTGTTTCAAAGTGTACTCCCTTGTGTAGTTTCTGATCATTGCCCACTTTTGGTGGTGGCTGGTAGTGTTAATAAAAGTCGTAGTGCCTTAAGTTAAGTTTAAGAATATGTGGTTGAAAGAAGAGGGTTTTGTAGAGAAAGTTCGGCAATGGTGGAATGGGCATTGCTTTTCGGGTTCTCTAAGCTTTATTTTCGCTCGTAAATTAAAAGCTCTTAAAGAAGACTTGAAAAAGTGGAATAAGGAGGAATTTGGGAATCTGGCATTTAGGGAGAAATGTCTTTTATCTGAATTGTTGGGTTTGGATGCTAGGGAGGACTTGTCGGGTCTTTCATAGGAGGAACAAACTCGTCGTATTCAGATTAAAGGTGAGAAGCACATCTAGCCTCTTTGGAGGAGATTTCTTGGAGACAAAAGTCTCGGATATTATTTGTGAAGGAAGGGGACAATAATACTTGCTTTTTTCATCGGGTAGCAAACTCCTATAGAAGAACTAACTATATTTGAGGTATAGAGGTGGATGGTGTCCTCTATGAGGGTGAGGAAGAGGTGCGGTCTAAGGTTGTTAATTTTTATCAAAGTTTGTACGCTGAATCAGATACTTGGCGTCCTTCCATGGACGGATTAGAGTTTGCTAGAATTGAGGAGGATGAACGGCTTGATCTTGAGAGAAGAGGGATTTCTCTAAGGAGGAAGTGGTAAAGGTTCTTCAAGAGATAGAGGGTGATAAAGCCTCAGGTCTTGAAGGTTTCACTATGGCATTTTTTCAAAAATCCTAGAGTGTAGTGGAAAAAGATACTATGGCATTTTTTGACCATTTCCATAGGAGCTCAGAGTTTGAACAGTCTCTGAATGGTTCTTTTCTATCTTTGATTCCCAAGAAAAATAATGCTTTGAATATCAAAGATTTTCGGCCTATCGGGTTAGTGGGCAGTGTGTATAAGCTTGTTGTCTAAGGTTTTGACTAATAGATTGAGGTTGGTGCTGGATAAACTCATTTTGGAGTCGAAAAATTCTTTTGTTGGTGGTAGACAGATTTTGGATTCAGTGCTTATTGCTAATGAATGTTTAGATAGTAGACTGAAATGTCGTACTCCGGGGATGGTGTGTAAGTTAGACATTGAAAAAGCATATGATCATGTGAATTGGGACACTTTGTTCTATTTGTTGGAGAGGATGGGCTTTGGGAATAGATGGAGGAGATGGCTAAAGACTTGTGCCATTACCGTTCGCTTCTTAGTTTTGGTTAATGGAACTCCTACTGGTTTCTTTGGTAACTCTAGGGGTTTAAGACAAGGTGATCCATTATCTCTCCGTCCTTTTCTTTTGATCATGGAGGTTTTAAGTCGGATCATGAAAAAAACTGTGGAAGGTGGTCTCATTTAGGGTTTTCATGTGGGTCCTGTTAATTCTACCGGTATCCGTATTTCTCACCTTTTATTTTCTGATGACACCATTCTTTTCTGTGATGCCTCTAGAGAGCAGATGCTTTCCATTATGTTGGTTTTGACTTGTTTTCAAGCTTTTACTGGCTTAACGGTGAATGTGGAAAAGTGAAATTGTCTATTGGGGAGGTGAGCAACATTCAAACTTTGGCTAATATTCTCCAATGCAAGGTGGGCAGTTTGCCTATGATTTATTTGGGTATGCCATTGGGAACTTTGTATAAAACAGCCTTTATCTAGAATTAGATTCTTGAAAGGATGGAAAATAAGTTTTCGGGCTGGAAGCGGCTTTATTTGTTAAAGGGTGGTAGACTCACTTTGTTGAAGAGTACCCTTTCAAGCCTTCCGACTTATTACCTTTCCATTTTTACTATCCCTAAAGCTATGATGACTATGTTGGAACGCATTCAGAGGAATTTTTTGTGGGGTTCTTTGGATGAGTGTTTCAAATACCCCTTGGTGGCTTGGGAAGGTTTGCTTACTGCATGAGTTGGGTGGTTTGGGAATTTGGAATTTGGTGTGTTTTAATTGGGCCCTATTAGGGAAATGGCTTTGGAGGTATGGCCATGAACTCGCTCATTTGTGGCGGAGGATCATAGCCATGAATTATGGGAAGGGGAAAGGGGGTTGGTGCACTAGAGTTTGCAGAAAGGGCTCATGGTTGTGGCTTATGGCGGAGTATTAGTGAAGGGTGGGAGAGTTTTTCTAAGCATTTTTCTTTTGTGGTGGGGGATGGTTCTTGTATTTTTTTTTGGCATGATACGTGGACTGGGGATGATACTCTTAAAACTCTTTATCCTCAGTTATATATGTGTTCAGCCAATAAGGAAGCTTGTATTTCTGAAGTGTTAAGCCCTCCAGTTGGTGACAGAGTGTAGAGTTTAAGATTTTATAGGGAATTCAATGATTGGAAGTTAGTGGCTTCCTACTCCCTACTTCATTTCATCCAAACCTAGACTCCTAGGGGTAGAGGGTATGACAATCTTAGTTGAGGTCTTAATGGAAGTGGGAAGTTTAATATCCGGTCTTTTTATCATAAGATTCGTAATACAGCTCCTCCTTTCCCTTGGAAGGGCATTTGGAGAGTTAAGATTCCTAAAAGGGTGGCATTCTTTATGTGGATAGAAGCTCATGGTCAAATTTTAACTTTGGATAACCTTATGCTTCGCGGTCGCCCTTTGGCAAATCGTTGTTGCATGTACTGTTGTAATGCGGAATCTGTGGATTACCTATTACTTTTTTGTCCGATAACTCATTCTTTGTGGACGCATATGCTTCGGTTGTTTGGGGTTGATTGGGTCATGCTAGGTTTAGTTATTGACTTATTATTTGGTTGGTATCATTGGTTTGAGAAGCATAGTTCTGACATTTGGAATTTGGTTCTAAGTTGTTTTATGTGGACTATTTGGACTGAACGAAATCGGTGTTCTTTTGAGGATAATGGGAAAATTGTGCTCCAGTTAGTAGATTTATACCAACGAACCCTCTTTGATTGGTCTCAATGCTGGGGTCTCTCGGATTGTTCTACTCTTATGAATTTTCTTTTGTCTATTAGAATAGCTTAGTGGCTGCTTGTGTCTTTTTGTTTTTTATTATTCTTTGTTCATTACCATGAACTTTTTGTATTTTTCTTGCTTCTCTTTTTTTAATAATACTTTTTTCTTTCTTATAAAAAAAAAAAAAAAAAAAAAAATAGAAGCAAAAATACATAGATTTCATGATAGTGTATGTGTTTAGAAAATAGTAGGCTTAATGAAAGTGTTTAGTGATGCTAATGGTAACAATTATTGGAATTGCCGAACTTGCTACCTTGTGAATCATCTCCTCTAAGTCTGAATGCTTGCTTTTTCTTTTTTAATTGTTGTTTATTTTGTTGATAAGTAATAGGAAAGTAGGCTAAGCTTTGTGGTATACTTTTTTGCTTTGGAGTTTGAGCTCTCTTTTTTGGGCTCAAAATATGATTTTGGTTCTTAAACTATATGTTAGATTTATAAAATTTATTTATATATTTATTCTGAATTATCAATTGTTTCATTAGGCCTTGAAATTTTTTTAAAAAGAAGTTTTTTATGTAATAGGGATAAAATAGAAAATTGCTACGAATTACTATTTCTCTCCTCCTATCTTAATTTCCTACCAAATAAAGGGAAGATACACTAATTTTCCATTCCCTCACTTTTTTATCCTTCTCACCAAATTCATAGATTGGAAAATTAGTATATTCTTTTTTTTGATAAGTAAGAATAATATGTATGCAAAAAGGCTGTTCTATGCATGAAAGGCACATAGCAAACCAACATTTACAAGAAAAGGAAAAATAGAAAAGAAACAGAAAAAAAAAAAAAATGCAAATTAATTACAGAAGAGGAGAACTAAGAAATGAAGGGAGAGAATCACTAGTCGTGAGTCCCCAAGCCCGAGACCAATCGAATAAAGTTCCATTAAAAGAAGCAAACATTTGATCTCTGGAGCTATCCAAGTCCTCGTAAGTTTGCTGGTTCCACTCCTTCCAAAGACACCATAGTAAGCACAATGGTAGACGCTTTGTGCGAATGACCGAGTTTATGGTCACATTTTCAATTCTTTCAGGGTGCAGTGAAATGTCATGGGGATTCAAGGAGAAGTCAAGGAAATTACAAAAGTGAAAAAGTGCTGAAACCAATTATTTTTTTTTTGGGAAAAAAAGTTTGGTGATTTCAGTTCTCCATGTACCGCAAATGAGCCATTTTCTATACATCAAATACCACAGTATCTCTCCCTCCTTCACATGTCCATAAAAAAATTTCAACAATGCCATTAAGTGATAACAAAAATTAATTTTTTTTTTGCAATAGTTGCTGATGTAGCAAACAATTTTTCATGTGTATCCTTATAATGCTAACATAGTGCATTAGTCCACAGGTTGGTCTCACAAAACTTGAATATATGAAGGAATGTGAATTTAATTTGTTAAAAAAAAAAAAGTAAAATAAATAACATTGTAGTCCCTAATGTTTGTGTTAGTGGCCTCCATATGTTCTAACTTGTGAGACCTACATTTAGTCTAAAATTTCATGTCCGCATTATGAGGATGTATGTATATATAATGCCTATCATATTATCAAGTGCCATTCACATAGCGATGGTAAGACCTGTAACTGTAAAATCAAAAAACTTCGAGGACTAAATTGAAACAATCCGTAATTCAAGAATGAAAAATTGAAATCAAATACATTGTTTAGGGACCAGAATTATATTTTGATATCTTTCTTTCTTTGGTTGTGACTAATTCCTATGAAAAATGGAAATTAGTAGAGACTAAAGAGAGTATTTAGTGCATCATAGCCAGCAATAGTACTGCTGCATTTTTTTTTTAATGAATTTTGATAATATATATACTTTGCAAGGTTTGCTTAATTGAGAATGGTTAAGTTTTATCCTATGTATATCTATTTCTGCATAACTTTGTTCTTCATACTGCTTAATTGAGAATGGTTAAGTTTTATCCTATGTATATCTATTTCTGCATAACTTTGTTCTTCATACTGCAGCCCCTCGAAACCAGATGATTTACATTGTTCTGGTACAACCGTATCAAAATTCAGTAGTGAGCCTGAACATATGGTGTTGGCTGATCCGAAGCCTTCAGATTGTATCAGGAGGGGTTCGGCTGGTGTGGTGGGGTCTATGATGCTTCTGAAGTCCCATCAGAGAATGCATGCGCCTTTCACTCAGGTTTCTATAAATCAATAACTCGACAATCTTATTATTTGTCATTTTTTCTTTTTTCTTTTATGAATATTTTATTCTCACAAATTTACAAGAATGCAACATTTAGCCTTTTCTTTATAATCATTGTAGGATGCACCACTCATGACAGAAGACATGCATGAAGAACGGCTCCGTGCTGTTGAGGCCTTTGGGGATTCATTTGTAAGCCATTATTCTTTATATCTATCAAAATTTGAATTGATGGGATTGAACGAAGGATTTTCTGTCATTCTTTTGCAGAACTTTTCTGCTCAGTTGGAGAAAGAGATCTTGTCTACAGGTAATAAGCTTCAATTTTATTCTTTTATTGGGGGGCTGGACTTCATTGACTGTGTTAACCATATTTTTGGAGACAATTATGATTCACGTGAAATTTGTAAACATGTTGGTACTCATACCCAATGATTTGCATCTGAAGCTCATATCATTGGAAAGGTTAATCTGTTACACGGCTAGGGAGTAGGGACATTACTAGGACTGGTTAGGATGCTCTATGGTATGCCATTTCAAGCACTAGTATGTGGTTATTTGGTAGATGGCATGAATAAGTAGGTGGAAACTTGCTGCCATCCAAATACCATTAGGCACAAATAAGCTTCAGAATTTTTTTATTTCATTTTTTGGTATGTAAATAAGCTTCAGATTTATTTTATTTAATTTTTTGACAAGTAAATAAGAGGATGGCATCTATTATGACATTGTTAATCTTAAAGACAAATCATGTATCTATCAAATTCTATTACAGGAGAAACTATGATAGTATGGCACTCATCAAAGTTGATGGGCCTCACCATTTTTTATGTATGATGGCGAAATTTTGATGTAATGTGGACCATTCAATATGTAGGCATCTATCATATGATAGATAATAAGGTGGAAACTTTAAATTTAACCCTCGTGTTTTCAAGAAAACAAAGGTTTTTTTTTTTGGGCTCTAAATATGTAATAAAATTCAGCATACATATAAGTAAAGATATAGACCATTTTACTCCACCTATTCAAGCAAACTTTGAAAATTGTTTGATAGGATGTGTGTGAAGCCTAACCTACCATGTTGGTTATGCCATGGGTTTGAAGGCTAATAAGTGGCCCCTGTTAGTGTCAAATTGGAATCCGTACTACAACTATAGGGGGGATTTCCTGTATTTGAGAATACATAAAAAGCCGTAGGTGCACTATGAGAATTTCACACATATATGTAGTCCTAGTAACTGCTGAATTGGGAAGTACATATAACTATGAGCCCTATACTTACCCAAAAAAAAAAAAAAAAACGAGAAGAGCCCTATAACTCCTTTTCTAAGTTGTCATAATAAAAAACTGCAGCAACTCTGGAATCTGGATATAGCCCTAGTTTTGGTGAACAATGTAAATATGATGTTTTTGTATGTGTGCTTTGATCTTTTATTCTGTTTCTATCTTTGTTCTCAATTCATAGATCTAGGGTTAGGTTTCATGTTTCTAACATTGTTTACGCTTAATCATTATAGATTTGTTTGAATGGTTTAGATTTATATATAATATGGCTATTATAAATAAAAGAAGTTGTGGCCTCATCAACTTTGATAATGTGCTGGCATAGTTTTTCCTCCAATTGCATACTGTTTTAGCACTGTTTAGTCCCAAAAGTATCAAAATGTGAACTTAAATCTGAGTTTTCTCAGCCAGCAGTTTCTTTAAATGAACATCAGTGATCTTTATGTTATTGTGGGACTCTGCTTTGTATGAACTATGTTTTCCTGCTCAAAGTTCTGTTCTGTTTTGTTTTCAAACTCTTCTATATGACGTAAAAAATGAAATCATGTCTATTTTGTTCCCTTTTTTTTCATCATAGTTCAGACCTTACAGCACGTGTAAGATATTTATTTCTCTTTTATAAGACCTGCTAATACTTGTTAGATGCTCATCATCTTTTTCTAATGCCACAATATACTTGTCATTTACAAAGCTTTGAAATTTTTCTTAGACATGTCAGCATTTAAAGCAGCAAATCCAGATGCCATTTTTGAAGATTTTATTCGGTGGCATTCACCTGGAGATTGGGAGAGTGATGACACTCAAGAAAAGAGACCAATTAAAAGACTTGCAATGGAGGATTCAAATAATGATTGGCCTCCTCGTGGACGGCTTTCACGAAGAATGTCTGAGCATGGGAATTTGTGGCGAAAGATTTGGAATGATGCACCTGCTTTGCCTGCTTCTGAGCAGAAGCCACTCCTTGATCCAAATAGAGAAGGTGAAAAGGTTAGTTTCTTTGGAGAAATTTGTATTTTGCTTGTTGTCCTCTCTTAAATTGCTACTTGTAGAGAAGAGCAGTTATACTGTAAAGTTCCTTGCTGGATACTTTTCATATCATGATTGTTGGACAGTCTAAGAGTCCAAGAGAATGAGATGATTAGATCAGAAAGAATTCTGGTTGATTATGCAACTCAACCAAAGGTGCTTCCATCTTCAGCCTTCTCATTTGTTGTTTTTGATTGGCTTCATAAAATCCAGAAATATGCTAGTGTTCTTGAAGCTTCTCTTCAGTATATATATCCTGAGTGAGCAAATGGGTAATAGTGTTCCTCACAAGATGGTTTCCTTGAACTACCCAAGCTTGCAGAGTGCAAGGCTTAAGAAGTAACTTGAATTCAAATTCACAAAGTTACGAGGTAGTAACACCCTTAAATAGAAGACACTAGTTCAGAGAATGATTCAAATGTTAATGTTTCTGAATCCTCAGTGACTGACATCTAAAAGATGGTGCCTAATAATGACCTGGGCAAGAGAGGCTTCCTATGTTCCCCTTGCTTAAACATGACTATTTTTTACTTTCAATTGCCTTTCAGGGAGTGGTTGCCTAAAATATGATTTTTGGGATTCTTACCTAAATATTATTATTATTATTATATAATCCATCTGGGACTAGAAAGTAACACCTTGTGATTTGACTTAAAGTTTATTATAAAAATGAGAGTAAACATAACATACAGACAAACGTGTTTGTGATGTATGTTCTAACTTCGCCCTAGCATTGTTGCCCTTGTACTGGAATAAATGACTGTAAACTATAATGGCATATTTAGCTGTGTTTGTGTCTAGGGAGAAGAAAAACTGTATGTCCACACAAAACTAATTCCACCAATTAGGTTTGTCACTTTGTCCTCCCATAAAAACGGGTGAAGGGTGAGATCATGGGATCAAAACCTATTGCATGTGTATGTAACTTACCAATTAAAAATATATATATATATATATATTTTGGCTTATGATTTTTTTTTAGCGTTTCATAATTCTTCCACTATCTCCTCCATGCTTTTGTGCTCTAAGTTTGTTCATGCTCTTTTTAATTCCATAGATCCTTCATTACCTGGAAACATTACGACCGCATCTATTGCTTGAGCAAATGGTTTGTACTGCCTTTAGAGCTTCGGCAGATGCATTAAACCAGACTAGTTATGGAGGCTTGAAGCAGATGGCAACCAAAATGGAGCAACTTTACCTTACTATGGCACCCTCGTTAAGACCTTTGCAAGGTATTCCTTGTCCATCTTCTTTTTCCATCCTACTTCAACTTCATTGAAAGTGAGTGAATGGTGTGAGAGAAAAGGGTTCTGGGATTCACATCCACAGTTTTAATGTGCATTGCAGCCAATCGTTTGTCTTCTGGAAGTGAGATTATTGATGACCTAAGACGGTTATGTGGTGTTCTTGAACATGTTGAGAAGTTACTAACTGTTGCAGCTTCTCTACACCGTAAGTTCTTGCAAGCACCACGCCTCTCTGAAGCAATATTTAGTGACTACTACAGCTTCTTTCTTCCAAGAATGGGAACTGCCTCAGTTGGGGACAATGCTCAAATGGTAAGATGCCTTGAAGCCATTACTACTGTTGGTTTAGCGATCTAGCTGATAACATCTTCAGTCTCTCATGAGTCATGACTGTTAATAAAGCACTGTTATTTTGGCCATATGAGATGGGTGGCTTCTGTGTGGATGAGGACATCATTGTGATCAGAAAACGATTTTCATTTAATTATCTTCTCAAAATCCTGAGGACTAAAAAAATGCCGTGGTATTTGAAACATAGCACAGGAGTCCCTCCACATTGGAGTTACTGAAGGCCATCCCTTAAGCCAGTCATTCAAACTATTGCTATAACTTGGACTTATTTATTATGCTTCTGTTATGTCAGGACTTTGACAAGAAGCAACAAGTAAGGATCCATGAGAGACCAGTTGTGTCAAATATGTTCACATTTCCTACTGCTAACCAGTCATGGAGAAAAGTTTTGAGCATGGGTAATCTTCTCAATGGCCACGAACCAGTCCTCAGGGAGATCATATTTTCCATACGTGATAGAGTAAGCGATCACTATGCGGCCCATATTCCTAGTGTTTATCAACAGGAAATAGAAACATACCGTATGTATACATGTGGGACCTCAAATGATCTACGAGTAGCCCTTTCTGTTGTCTCATGTGATTAATCCCCTCAAAAACATTGTACAGTAATAATTTTTATCTAAAGCGAAAAATTATTTATCATTTCTTCAGAGTGTATGGGTGACCAAGTATTATGGGATCATCCCACATTTTTTGTCGACTCATCCTGCTCCTTTATAAGACCACGAATATGTAGATCTGATAGAAAAGAAATTGGTTTATTCTGCTTTACATTGCTATTATAATTTATATATTGCACTATTATTTATACCACACGGTCTATTTTTTGTTTCTGGGGGATCAATGCCTGGATTTTTTAAAATGGATTACAGTTTTTATGTCACTGAAAACTGTTGTTCATAGTATCTGTTAAATTTTGTTGCAAATTGATGGCCTTCTTTAGTGTGATGCATTAGGCAGTATGGTACTTGTTCGGTTGAAGGAGTGGATGGATGTCGATTGATTTTAGACAACCTTCTTCGACGCACTATGGACGACATTGGAAAGCTTGTGGACTGTAGGGTCAATCAACTTTTTGAGTTTATTGTCCCACTCCCATAAAATCCAAATTTATATAATTCTCTTCCCCCCTATTCTCTTCAAATGTGTACAAATTTACAGCACACATTTAACGGATAATGCATTATAGAGGGAACAAAGAAGGTAATCTCTGAGTGTGACAAAAGACAATGCATTCAGTTGGATTTGCCTTGCGAGTTCGTTCATGATCACATTCACATTACGTTTCCATAAATCTTCATTAATTTTTGTTTGTAAGCGTAGAATGCGTTTTATTTCTTAAAGAAAGCAATGGGTCCATTCATATGAATAGTAGAATACAAATGAAACCAGGGACTTTATCTACGCAGCATTAGGGAATCATATCTCTTTTTCTTGGGCTATTCTTTTCTGTCGTGTACGGGTGGATTCTTTGTTTTTTCGTTTTTGTTTTGTTTATTTATTTTTAATTTTTTTATGATGTGTACAGGTGGATTCTGACGTTTAACAATCAGAGATCCAATGTGCAGTTCAAAATTTGATCCAATTTTTATGTGGCTAAAGCCTAAAGTTGTCGATTCTCAAAAAAAAAAAAAAAAAAAAAAAAAAAAAAGAAAGAAGAAAAGAAGCCTAAAGTTGTTAATTTCCAGTGATTTTTGAGTAAAAATGGCCTAGTAATGAAACAAATCATGTTCCTGATCATTTGTGTTCGCAAGGAGGATTGGAATGATCAAATTTCTAACATTAGGTTGTTTACTATAAACCCAATAAAAAGGTTACAGAATATTGGAATGGCGATTGGATTGAGGCTAGTTTATTGCTTTTTTTATGCCTGTTTTTCCATTCGAAGGTGAAATTGTAGTCACTTGGTCAGTGCTGGACCAGTCGAAAGACTAAAACCACCTTCAAAGGCGCTAAACCTTCGACAATGGAAATGTGGAGCCCAGCATCTTTGATTATGAGATGTGTATCTTCCCGAGATACTAACATTTTTTTTCTAGAAAGGCTTACAGAATCCGGCAGAACAGGGTAACTCAACTAGATTAAAGGTAGTTCCAGTATTAAAACTTTTTTTGCAGCAACTTTGACAAAACAGACGGTAAATAGTTGTTTATTACTTATACATAAATGAAAATCCAATCAATTCTTCTCCATAACTCATAATCTGTCATAATTATAATTGTGGCAAAATTGTAATTAAAAAAAAATCATGGTCCTAACTTTTCTCTAAAAACAATATTACATTAATTTATACATGTTCAAGTAGGAGCCAAAGGAAAAAGTGAGGCCTCCGGCACCGCACTCATGAAAATTTATACCCTACTCAGGTTAGAAAGTGCCGGAAACGCACAACTAGAAAAGACTTCAAAAACTATAAAGTTCATAAAATAAATAAATAAAATGAAAAGAAAAGAAAGGGGTCGTGTCCTGTGGCAAGAGTAAAATGAGTTTAAATTTAAACCCTACAAAACTTCCTTCATGTTTTTATTTATTCACAAATAAGGCTCGAAGGTAGAGGTTTAACTGTGCGTATACACACACACACACACAGTTAAACCTCTACCCTCTACAACAATATCAAATGGGCATAAAATCTATTTAAGCGCTTGAAAATTACTACATAAACAAAAAAAAAAAAATATATATATATATATATATAACAAGAATATAAATCATCATCGGCCTCATCTAGTTATTTCCTTCTTCCCTTAAGAAAATAAACGTATCACGCCTGAAAGATTTGTGAGATTAGGGGTTATTTCATTATTGACTTAAAAAAGAATAAACTAAAGGATTTCATGTAATCAAAATCACCTGCTCAATCGTTCGTCAATACAAAGACTAGTTGATGAATAGTCTTGTAAGGTTAGGGTTTAGAAAAGAGTTGTGCTTAATGTAATACGAGGACATTTGCGTCAAACAATATAAATTGAACCCATATACATTCTCAATCTATCTTCTCAAAAAAAAAAAAAAAATCTCACTCTAAGGTTACTATTAGTTCAAGATGCTTGTGGTTTCATGTCATAATGTCATTTGATCAATCACACGATTCAATATACATCAATCGAACGAATTATAATTGCTATATGTAGCTTTTTCCTACAGATAATATTTTAAATTAATATCATCTTATGCCTTTATTTTTCTATGTTCTTGAAAAGTTTTTACTTTTGTGGGGTCTATCCAATTAGTCATATTAATAACATATTTTTTCTTTTGTAGGGTTTATCCATTAGTCAAGGTAAGCTTCTATGAATTTTGGGTCAGCGTCACTAGGATATTGACTCTTCATCAGAATGGGAGCGACAAATAATAATGGTTGGTGAGAGTCAATAAATAAAACAAGGACGTGTACCACACATATAAGATACCCATTCAAACATCAATGCTTCTAACAAAGATCATGCATCACCAATAGGTCATGGACACTTAAATGTTTAACATACAAATTTTTTTTTTTAAATGAATTTTTTTGCATATGGCTCTGAACCCAAAGGAAAGAATTTGATCATCTACTGATGACATTAGGATTTACAAAAGAAGTGTAAGAAAAACCAAAATTATTTTCTGTCTCCAATGGTCCATCTCTCTCAAAATCGTATCAGAGATTCAGAATTGATCAAGGATTCTAACAAATTATTATTTATTTTTGTCCACATTCCATTTTAAATCCTATAGTTTAAGGTTGAAACAAATTACACCCTAACATTTAAAAATCAAAAGTAACAAATTATACATCAGGCCATTTAAGTGGAATGATGTTTTGTTTTTGTGTTTTGGATATAATATGAGCTAAGGCTTGAGGGTTTGGTTTATACCTATAAGCGGGTGAAAATCAGTTTTATCTGAAGTTGAAGGGAGAGTTAATATATGACGGCTCAATACAATTAATTTGTAGAGAATGGGTTTCTGAGATCAACCTTAGTACGCCTATATGGTTTAGCTTTTAAATTAATGGAAAAATATCAAGTAACTCCTAAGGGAGAAGTAGATTTTGATGTTAACTCTTCATCAGGTTAGTTTGAAGAGAGCTAGTTCATATAATGTTCAAATCTCGGTTACAGGGTAGTATTACACAGAGTATGTTTCTTTTTCAAGTTTTTTTCATCCCCCCATCTGGAGGTGTTTCCTTTTTTTTATATAGCTATCTAAATTGCATCCTAACCCTCCACTTGTACAGCCACTAATCTTCCTCTGGATGTTTGTCCCATTAGGGTTTTGCTGGAGGTGGTAGAATGTGTTGTAAGCTGTGAGGGTACTATTCAGGGGTTATTCTACTATTAATGCGGCTAGCTGAGTTGGTGCAGTGCATTGAATTCGGAGGTTATGGGTACTTTACCTGGATATTTCTCTTCTTCTTTGCTTGCACGTCTCTACCGCCTTCTTCGGTATTTTGTCTTTTGGTTCAAGTGCCTGCTCAATGCCTCTTGAGGTGCGCTCGCTCTTCGGACTCTTCAGGCAATCAGTCTCTTCGACATCCATTCTTAAGCTCTCATTTGTGTATTAGGTCAAAACTAATGAGGGAATAGGGCTTTCACCTCCTCGGGTTAGGCCCATGGAGCTCTATTTTGTACTCAGATCTCACTTCTCCTACAATACATTTTCAAATCATATGATTTAATTTAATACACTCTTAAATTATAGCATTTAAAATATAGTTTTTGTAAATTTTATATTTAGGGTTTAAGGATGAATCCTTTCGGGGGGAAAAATTATTAAGGATGAATAATTTTCAGATCAAACATCTTTCACATGTTAATTATTGCTTCTTGAATAATCATATATTTGGCATTTTAGCAAGTTGGATTGAACTTTTTTTGACAAGGCATTAACAAATTGGTTTAGGATCTTCTAAATTTTTTAGATAACTCCACTATTAAGTTCCTAAAGTCTTATCCAGCAATTTTGAAATGAATGGATATTAGATTATGTCACGTCATAAATAACTTAAATAGATATTAACATGATGATAGACAATGATTTTTTTTTTTTTTTTTATATTGATGACATAAAATTTAATTTACACATTTTAAAATGAATGAATAAAATTTTAAGAACTCTGGGATGGAGTTGCACTAAGACTCTTGAGGATCTAATGCCAACAAATCCATGCAAGTCCAAATATTAAATCTTACAACTATAACTCTATGTCTTTCACAAATTTCACATATGGGAAATTATAAATAAAATATTTAATGAAAATTTGAACCACTAGAAAAGGAAAAGTTAGGATGACGTTTACGTATTAAGATTATTACAATTTTCAAGTGCAGATAAAATTAATCAAAAAAAAGTACAGATATATATATATATATATATTGTGTGGATCATTATCTAATGTATAACAATAATTCAGTAGATGTGTTTGAAAGTTAATGGACAATAATATGAAGCTTTGTGGGGAAAAAAAAAAAACCCTTTCAAGTGTGTGCATGATTGCTCCAACAGTCCTATTTAAATGAGCTGAAAGGAATAAGTATAACCACCATTGAATTCTGTCACTTTGTTCAAAAACATACTCCACATTGTTCATTTGTTCTTTAAAACTCATCTTTTGTCATAAATTATGATAAAATTAAGAACTATTTCCATGCTGCAATTTAAATTATACTTGTAATAATAACGATTATACCGTTGCACACGTTTGGTAAAGGTCATCAAGTCTCTAAGAGAATACTTTACATTCATATACACCAGGGATGGAGCCAGAAGGTTTTTTTTTTTTTTTTTTTGAGTTTTAATGTGTGCATTTGCTGGGTAAAGTCAAAATTATTCTATTCAAAACTTTTTAAAGGGCTAGTTGTTTGTTTGAGTAAAATTGGTTAATTGGACTTAATTTTTTTTTAGCTTCGCTATTGGTGATTTTTGTTGTTGCACAAATGTTTTTGGGCTAGTATATGTTGTTTTAAATTTTAGATTTATAAATTTTTTTAATGGCCTTTACAATGAGAAAAGTGTTAGGAGTATATTACTGATACAATGAGTGATTATTGGTAAGTAAAAAAATAATCCAAGTAATAGGCTTAGATGTGAACCAATAAAAATTTATACCTCAACAGTTTATAAAAATATTGTAAATAAGTTTGTATCTTTAATATTACTCTAAAAAGATTCAATGATATTGTTTTTTTGAGGAAATTCAATGATATTGTTAAGGGGGCAAAATCTATTTTTATAAAACAAAATTGCTAAAATTAATGCATATATATATATATATTAATATATATTTTTAAAAAATAGGGTGCTCCAGGTCAATTAATACTTCCGTTCCTGATATATACTTTAGATTAGACTAGAGTAAAATTTCTATCTTCTATAAAAAAAAAAAATGATCATAATTAAGTATCTAGAATTAAAAAACGTAACGGCAATCTAATTTGGTTTCACTTTCTTAGGCTATGGTTTTGATTGCTCAAGGTGATGAATAATGAAAAGGAATCGTTGGTGGTGGGACATAGCTACTACCTATGGGAAAAACTATACAAATAAGTATAATACAATACTACATTTTTTTTTTTTTAAAAGAAAGGGAAAAGAAAGTGAGGTTGTGATGTTGATAGATTTTGTCTTCAATTTAGGGCCTAAGAAGAATTTGTGAGGAAGGCATTGGATGCGATTTCTTTTACATAACAAATTTGATTTTAAAAAGGGGCAAAGAGATTGCATAGACCGTACGACTTAACCACTATCTTCTTCCCTTACGCTAAACCTTTCTTGTTATTGGGTGTTTATTTATTTAATTATATTTTATGTTAATTGAAAGATAATAAAGAGGTTAATGTCCAATAATATGCTTCCCAGGGGTCCTAGGGTGCAAAATGATGTGCTTCTTCTTAAGATCAGTAGCTTTCACCAGCTGGGACGAAATTTTTACTTTTATCCATGACCTACAATATTATCATACATCTGTCAGTTTTGTAAGGATAAATTTTGTACACTTATCACTAGAGTGTCAAAATTTAATGGTACAAGTGAGGAAATGAATGAAATTAAAAGGGGTTTTTTTTTTTTTGGGGGGGGGGGGGGGGGGGGGGAAAGAGGTTTGGGTGTTAAAAGCATTTGATTTTGACTAGTCCTTGAGGTCTGTGTAATGATTGTAGTCTCTATATTGAAACACTTCAAAGTGAGTTCAAAATGTTGGTTAAGAGATTTGAACTCATAAGCTCATAGATCGTATATTAGCCCTTAAACACTACTATACTAATCCTTGAGTTTAACTTAAAACTAATTTGCGTCACTTGTGCATTAACAAATATAGTCAGCTTTACTTTTGGTTTTTCCGACACAGCTTGATCCAATAGGCTGTATATATAGATCAACACTGAGTAAAGGTTGAGCTTGATATTCCGAGCTCAACTAATATAATTCGCGTCAGGGCTGCTTTGCATGATCTTATCTTTGTTCAACTTGTTCACAAATTATCTAATCAAGTTTGTTCAGCAATCTAATAATTGATTTACTTTAATTTTACATCAAATGCAAGTATAAACGTGCCTGCTCTGAACATTGCAAGGTACATACACTAAAAAAAAAAAGTTAAGCCTACTGATAAAATCTATGCCATGAATCACTTTTGTATTAGGAGGTAGGACAAAGCTAAGCTAGCCCCTTTACAATAATTGTATGGCAGCTGCTCATACGCATGATCGAGTTAAGCAGTACTCAAGCTTAGTACTTGAAGATGCATGCAGTTTCCTTTTCAGAGGCTGAGAATTCACTCCCGCTGCTCTAAATTTAATATTTTTCTGTTGCCTGTTCTACACACTGCATAGTTCTGCATGAAAATGTAGCTAAAAGAGTCTACATCCAGTTTGCTATTTTGGCCCCCCCCCCCCCCCCCAAAAAAAAAACACATACATACACAATGCTACAGTACAATAATTGTAGCATTGTGTATTAATTATTATTATTATTATTATATATATAATTAATTAATTAATTTTTAATATAATTGCATTGCAAAGAGAAGAATGAAATGTAGAGTGTGTTGATGAGTTATATATAATAAATAAACTGAACTTTTTGATGAGCTAAATATATATATATATATATATATATACTACATAATGGGATGTCAATACATTCATCAGTCAAAAAATATTGATATTTTAGACTTTTTATTTTTTTTGGGGGGTGTTTTGTTTTGGTTTGGTTGAATTCTGCCAACTATTGACAAAATTAACACTCCCTCTCTTATTGTTTGAGGCTTATCTATTTATTGTAATCATTCATTCCAAGATCATTATCATTATTGATTCTTCAACTCATGTCTAATCACCGTCAATTCTCAAAGCCTTATGAAGATTACAATATTTTGTTAAGAAAACAAATGCAAAATCAGAGGATGGATCCAGAGCCATTTTAGCCCCCACCAACCTAACAATTAATAAACAAATGGAAGATTTCCATTGATGGCTTTTGAAGCCTAAAAGAAAATATAGAAAAGGCATACTCATGTAATTAAGCAACATACCCAAGTTCTAATCATTCAGGAACAAGTAGGGTTCACACTAGTCTCTAATCAACTAGAAAACAATTAAAAGAGTAAATATATTAATATTAATATTAATGGACGGTTATAAGAAATAAGAAGCACATCCATGTGTTAACCTAGTGCTGATCCTACGCGTGAAAGAGCTTTGTGCATGCGATCGTATTCTCTTTCTTTTCTTCACTCAAACATATCTTCAATCAGATTCACACGTAACAACTCTTTTATTTACTCCCCATCGCATCACTTAACTTTTTTTTTTTTTAATTTATTTATTTTATATTATATTCTTTTGCTAGATTTCTTTTCTTCCGAGTTCTGACAATTTGAATTCCACTGCCAAAAAACCTTGGTACGACTGACCCCATAATTTGAAACCACAGGCCAATTAGAGCATTCCAAGCAAGAAGTATTACTAGCACTTTACTACTATCTTAGTAATAATAAATAAATAATACTAATTTTCACCCAACCTGGCCGGGTCAAGATTCTTACTAGCCAACCTCGTAAATATTTAAGAAGCACCTAAAAATATAAAAGGCAGTTTGGTATAAGAGTTTAAACATATGTTTTTAGTTTTTAAATAATATTATATGTATTTTTATACACTTTTTTACGCGTATGTATTTCTAAAAAATACAAGCAACGTTATTAGAACAACGTTACCAAATGGTCCCAAAGACTCTGTGCATGTGTAAATGTGCCCAAAGAATATCAATTTTTAAACATAAATTTTACCACGACTTTATGGAGAATTCATACTATGAATCACTTTCGCATAAATTTGTTGTTTTTTCCTTATCACTCTGTTGAGGACCAAAATTTCACAAGAAAATCCATTTCATGTAAAGTAAGGAAAGACCATGGGCCTTAACAAAAGAATGTCCAACTCATGAAGTTAAGAAGGACCATGAAGGCCCAAAATCCCAAAAAGAAGAAAACAGAAAGAAATAATAATAATAACAAAGGAAAAAAGAAGAGGATCTTGGCTAGAGGACATGCAGCAAGGATTTCGGTCAGAGGATATGCAGTAAAAAGAGCATCAAGTCCCTAGGACCTTGATGTGTCCTTTTGAACCTTGAGAAGAGGACCTTGGCTAGCACATGGGAAAACTAAGATGTATGTTTAGATTTCTAGCAAAAAAAGCCATTAAAAATCCAGCAAAATAAGTATTTTCTTTGTAGCCTATGGTCCAAGCCCGTGGGATTCCGAGTGAATAGTAAGTGATAAGTGGTTTGGCTAGTAGGGGAGTGATTCCTGGTGAAAGGAGGATCCCAAAACTTTCTCTTGGTTCATATATTTGCTTGGAATGCATGAACCAATGGAAAACTCAGTTCCCCCATGTGCATGACACCTCCCCACAATTTCTTCTCAATTGTCATTTTCAACTAAAGCTGTCATCAAGTACACTGAGCAACCCATCCACTCATTTGACTTTCTAAGAAGGAATCTTTCATTTATAGTTAAAGTCAAGTACCCATTTTCAGTTATAATTGCCTAAATAAGCTAAATCTCTACCCAATTCACCTTTTCAGGTTCCAGTGGATATGGTTTTACCCAGCAAACCAGGGACGTCCTCACTCGGGGTACCAGACCAGATCCACTATAAAAGGAACACTAAGGCATAGTAGACAGAGAGATATATTCTTAGAGCTTTAATAGCCCAGCAATGAAGAGAAATAGAGAAAAAAAAAATAAGAGAGCCAAGGTGGAGGAATTTGTCCCATATCCTTGAGATCATTCAAAATATTACTTAGCCTCCAAAGAAACATATGCCAAAACATGCACACATCAGATATCACTCCCTCCCACAAAATCCTCCTCACTTAATTATCTTGGAAGACAACGCCTAACCAAAGCCACCTGAACTTGAGTTTCAAATCCCACAAGTTTTGTGCAAAAGCACTAAGTTTGTGAGAATTCGGGCCAAGATCCTCGTTGCTGAATCATTCTCATGAAATTCATTTACATATATGTATATATATTAAAATGTATATCCTAATCTAAGAAACTAATAATTATTTGAAGATATGTGTATTGTATAATGTGTTCTTATGCAGGACCTATAAAGGTAAAGGGAAATGACAAAACTCTATTGCATAATAAGTATGAAGAAAGCTCGTATAGTTTAGAGAATCAGCATTCTGGGTTCTTACAGGCCTAATACCCTTGGGAACCACAACATCAGGTCCGGGGTACCACGATATTACGCTCGGGGTACCAAGTGAAGGAATTCTTTTAAATGTTCACACAATAAAAGATAAGTTTCAAATACTCTATTTCAATCTCCTTCTCACTGTGAATATTATGAATACTTATTTTACTTATTTTGTAAGAGTAAAAGGTCATTTTATGACACTAAAACACTTATAATAGTATTTTATTACTTAGGAGGAATCACATTTTTGCCTTGAGGAGATTTATGTGACTTACGCACAATTCGGTTCATAATCAATCCCCATTTAGCTGTGGTGAGCCTAGTCCAGTCCACCAAACAACAAGTAAAGGACCCAGGATCCTTATTTTTACTTGGGCCTGGGTATTTTCCAGAAAAGGACCCTCACACACTCATAATTGACCATTTTAGAGCTGTAATATAAAAGTTTTTATTGTTATTGTAAGGGCACGAATCGAGCTTTATATTGGATTGAGCCTATGAGCCCTAAACAATGAATTTATAGAGAGCAGGATTCTAATCCAGGGATTTGGGCGGTAAATAACATAAAGGTTTGGTTTGATCACAGAACATATGCATACTTATCAATCGTGGACGAAATATTACTTTGTATATTATTGCCGAGGACAAATGCTTGAGTTTCCTTACAAGTTCTCTCTCTTTCTCTCTCTTTCTCCCTTTCTCTCCTTTTTTCTTTCTTCCACGTGTAACCTGGACCTTCTTCCCTTTTGGATACTTGTCCCATCATCCCTTTTTACTAAGGTCTCTGGTGGTGAAGATAAGGTTCAAACCTAACGTTCAGGCGTCACTTCTTCATTAATGCGGCCAGAGAAGCAGGTGTAGAGCTTTAAATGCGGTGATAGCAGCTTTTTTCTAGATGTTCTCCTACCCCTCCCCTTTATTCTTTATCTCTATTTCATTAATTCCAGCACCAAAGGCTTCCGTCAGGGGCGCTGTTGGACTGCTAGATCAGTCACGTCGTCCTCGGCAACCCTTGCCGAGGACTATGCTGTCCTCGGACGTCGTATTCCTTGGTATTTTGATCATGCATGACACCCCTTCTTATCACGTGTCTTTGTAGGTTGGACTGATTACGTCCTCGGACCATTTCAAGATGTGGGGTTGGGCTTCTTTCATTGTGAGAGCCTCTGGGCCGGCCCACTGTGTGTAATTCGGGCCCAATGGTACTACAGTTATACTTTCTTAGAGAATATCACGATTGCATTTGTTCAGGTCAAAAGTTTTTTTTGAAAAGGATAAATGGTAAATTTTTAGCATTTGGTTACATTTTTTAATATATTAGATTTTTTTTCCCTGACATTTAACATATACAAAAAGTTGAAAATAAAAAACCTATTTTCTTTCCACATTACTACCCTCAATTGACTTTAACACAATCTAACATAATGTTCACAAAATAGTGAAATACACAATGTTAGGGTTATATTTTTTATGTAATTGGTTAATTTTTTGACAGAACGCACATTATTTGTAATTGGATAGAACTAAGTTGGGTTTAATACATCAAGAAATATGTTGTTCAAACATATTAAGTTTTAGTATTAAAGACATGAAAATTGATCCAATAAACAATTGAAGAAAAGTTGTTTTTATTAAAACTCGACAGATAGGTCGATAAATAGTTGCAATTGAGATTAAATGGGAAACTCTACACAAGCTCGATCTATCGAGAATTACAATTTCAGAACTCCAGATCTGAAATTCGGCCCATGCTGCATTATTTGTTTAAGAGCCGTCATACACAGATATAGAGATTAAGAGTTTATTTTTCTCTGTGAGAAACTATTGCGTTTGTACGTCATAGGATTTTGTAACTAAGTGCTTCATGATCTTCATCATTTATGAAGTGTAGAACTTTGAGGCCAACAACAATCATTCAAGTTGCTGGTGTTAGTCACATACTGAGATTCGTGCAAAGGAGTTAGTCACAAATTGGAGATTTATGCATTAAAGGAAAAAATGCTACTACAAGATCAAGTCTAATTGAGTATTGAAGTGAAGGTTCAACTGTAAGTTGGTATTTTGGGATAGGTCAGGGTAGTGTTAAGATTCCTCGTACTTGTAACCGTTTGATTATTGATTAGTGGATTCTTGGGAGTGTTAACCTTAAATTTACTTGGTGGGGTTTTGCCTTGCGAGAGGTTTTCTCTGTTTGTCAACAAATCGCCATTTTAATTTATTTTCCGCTGCATATTAGTTTATTTGGTGATTTGTTGGTGCCTCCATAATTTGCATGTAATTTGATCTAATTAATCAACTTGGATAATTGAATTGATTAACCAGGGTCAATCTATCTTAACCCAACAAATGATATCAATTCATTAACATAGTGGAGAAAGAGAGGAATTGGTGAAGTTGGCTGGAAATAATGGTGGTGGTTGTGGTTATATGGGGAAGGAGTGAAAACAACAATGAGATTGTGTGTAGGATTTGTGACAACACCAAAAACACACACACACACACACACACACACACACACACACACACACACACACACACACATTGAGGTTGTGTGTAGGATTTGTGACAACACCAAAAACACACACACACACACACACACACACTGAGGTTGTGTGTAGGATTTGTGACAACACCAAAAACACACACACACACACACACACACACACTAGACAATTATAATGTGGTTTAGCCAACTCTATGCCTATGTTCACAATAGTAACATGAACTGAATTCACTATCAACAATATAGATTACAATCATACTTAATCAAATCTCACAACACTCAAAACTCACACAAACAATAGTCACAAAGCTCATCAACATAAACAAAACCACTACAAACGTAAACTCCCACTAACAAACCTTACATGCATAAACTCGCAATCTCAAAACCCAATTAAACCCCAAAACTCTCCCACACTCACAAAATAAAATAAAAAACCCTCAACACTTAACCACATAAATCTGTCAACCTAAAAAAATATAGAAATTGCTTTCCCAAAGTGCCAAGGTCCCAAAAAGAGGTATCAAAGTCGATGGTTCAAGGGTAAGTGTTTATCAGTCCGTCTCACTAAGTAGAACAAGGAAAATTCTTATGTCAACTCCACCCATGGTTAAGTAAAAGGGTTCTACTAGGTGCGTATTGGTGACTCCCGTAGTTGTGGAGGAAGATTCTCATGTTCACTACACCCATGGCTGAGTAAGTGGCACTCTATTGATAAGTGCAAATGACATATTGATTTTTAAGAATAAAAAATCTTGTTCAAGGGGAAGACTAATTGAAGTGTCACAAGTGAGTTAGTAAAAGGCTTACACGTGAAAGGGGAGAATATTGTAATATTCACGCGTGAGTGGTGTGGTTGGTTATGTAGTGAAGTCCAACATTAAATACTAATGACAAGAATTAATGGCTAATATAACATAATTTGACTCGAACTCATTGGCTTAAACTTTTTGATCAAGTGGAGTTCTTATATATTATATTAACCCCTCAATTGGAGTCTCCCACTTCTTACCTAAAAGAGGTGAATTTTGGTTGGAAATTTCATTGTTGGGCTGCCAACTAATAGGGTTTTCCAAACATGAGCCTAGCATGGATGTAGTCTAGTTTAGTGCAGAATCTCTGTGGATATAGATAATTAGTTGAATTCAACAGAAATATGTCTGGATTAGTGGTAAATTCGATTTAATATTATGATACCTGAAGAAATGTGAGCGATCAAATTGCGTGTGATATTATTCGCGACAATGCATCACGGGAATCGGTGACCCACCTTTATTATATATATAATTATTTTAATATATATATATATATATATATGTATGTGTGTATGTATGTATATATTTTTTTGATGATAAAAGAATCACAACCATGATTTATTTAATGTTAATGGTAAACTGATGTTATAGACAAATTTGGGATTCGCAAACCCGCATTAGTCAAGTTGGCACTGAAACGAAGTGACACCGTATATAAATGTGTGCCTATTCTCGTCTAATGGATGTTTGGTATAAGATTTGAAATTTCAAACATGTGATGCTGAGAATCTTGAACACCATCACAAACATGTGATGTTGAGAATCCTTGAACACTGTCTCAAAGTGTTACCAATCCCTGAAATTCAAATCTAAATTACTGGCTTGTATTATAGGTTCTGATATGCAAATCTAGATTTATCTTTAAAAAAATAAATAATATAAAACACTTTGAGTTTCATATTGGACACTTATTTTCTTTGGAATATCTCAAAGGATAACAACATGACTTGCAACACCACAATCAACTTTCACGAGATCATATAGGACTCAACTCTAAAGAATTAGAAACTTATAAAGAAATCATAGAGTCATAGACAAGTAATAATTAGAAGGGAGGAAGTTATTTCTTCCATTTATATATATATATATATATATATATATATATATATCAAAACAACAAAAATTAGCTCTACGATGGGTTTTGATCTATTTGTTAGAGAGATATTAATCCAATAGCATAAATTCAAGTAAAACCTCCTATTTGTACTACAAGTCTCTTAACTACAAGTCTCTTAACTCATAGTTAGTGTGTGGTTATTCTAGGATTTAGCCTTATATATATATATATATATCCATGTTTAGTTCATTATAACACAAAATTTATACTTCACCCTTATAATAAAAATGTAACTATTAAGGTTTTTTGTGTGGATAAAAGTCATTAAACTGAACCAGGTAATCCTTGTGTTCTTATTTTACTCTCTACTTTATACTTCCGCTTCCACATTTATGATAGGTCTTGAAAACCTTATTCGCTTTTGATTTAAAGGATTCACAACTAAATATCAGGAATGTTGTTGGCCTTTCTAATTTCTAAAAAATGACATAAGCCCCACCAATTATAATTTAAAATCGGAAGCAGATAAATTTTGAAAGGGAAGCACTATTGCTGAGTTATATATATGGACCATTTCAAAACATGCTCTTTTTCTTTCTTTATTTCTTCTTTTTTTTTGGGGGGGTTTTTGAGGGATCAAAACATGCGCACTTCAAGTATAACTATAACTAACGATCACCAACATTTTTTTAGGCATAATCATCTAGCTTTAACTAGCTATATATTGGCGGCAACCACAATTAAAGCATCTTTAACAAAAATGGGGCTTTTCGGATAATCCGTCATTTAATGCTCATCCTATTTAAAGTATCAAATGTACAAATAGTAGCTTAATTATGATTTTAAACCATCCATTATTTGCTAATTACTTCTTTGTTCCTCTCTCTCTGCCTATATATATATATATAGAAATAATTCAAAGATATATGGATTAAAAAGCAAGCTGGTCTCAGCCAATACAAGATTATTAATATCCAATGGAACATACTTCATTCAAATAAAAAAGAGAAATGTTATATCCATAATATTTTTACAACAAATTCTAAATGGTAGGTTGTTATTGATTGTTACGGATGGATAAAAAAGTAATTAATTTAAATTTTGAATTCAAATTAGAACCAATAACAACTATACACCTATGATTTGTTGTGAAAATGTTGTGGACGTAGCAACTTTCAATTAAAAAAAAAAAATCTAACTCTCTTAGCTAAAACATATGCAATGGAGTTGCTTTGTATATGGATAGGAGAGAAACAAAAACTTGGTTAAAGAGTTGACATAAGACATACTTCTCTCTCTCTCTCTCTCTCTTTCTCTCTCTCTCTCTCTCTCTCTCTCTCTCTCTCTCTCTCTCTCTCTCTCTCTCTCTCTCTCTCGTTAGTAAATATTTAGTAAATATTTGCAAAAGTATATCTATACGATATACTAATGTACACAACTAGGAAAACTATTTTAAAAAATCCCATTTGAAAGCTCAACCCAAAAGTGTTAATTGGTCCGAGGATCTAAGAAGGCCCATTCATGAAACAGTGTAGAAGGAGGGAGAGGTCATGTCTGGTTAAAACATTATAAGGTATGACGTCCGAGGATGAGAATGTTCTCTGCTACCTGTGGCCGAGGTGGAGAAGGGCGATCTGGCAGTTCAAAGACATTACTACTAAAGATCCTGAGCACAACGATAAAGGAAGTGAAGGTAAGAGATAAGAGGAGAGGACACGAAATATCTAGGGTAAAGCTGGTACCACCGTATTGAAGACTCTACAACTGCTTCTCTGGCCACATTAATGGAGAAATGATGCCTGAATATTAGAATGCAGCCTTATAGCTACTGCCAAGGACTTTAGGGAAAGGTGATGGGACACGTATCTAGATGAAGCCTCTGATCTGCACGTGGAAGGAAGAAGAGAAGAAAGAGGGCGATATAAAAGGCGAATGGAAGAGAAAAGAGGGACACACAAAAAACTTGTAAGAAACACACAGTTATTGTCCGCGACACTTATTTATAAAAGGCCTTTAGTTACGCAAATATGATGGGCATGTGTCTTGCGATCTAACTTAGAACTCACATTACCCAACATTTATAGACCTAGATTTGAAACTCATTCTCTACAAATTTATTGTTTTGGGCTCTTTGGACCGGTTCCCTTCATATTATTGGGTCCAAGTCCAATTTGTGTCCTTACAGTAACTTAAAAAAAAAAGAAAAAAAAGAATACATTACATATCCATTTTGTACTTAATTTTGAAAATCAATTATGAAGATATATAACAATATTTCTATAAGTATAGCTAAAGAACAGTGTACGTAGGGTTGGACACTTCTATAAGTATAACTAGAGAACAATGTATCATGTATGTGGAGTTGCAAATGAATTGAGCTGAGTTGGGTTTAAAAAGTTTAGACTTATTCATTTAAATTTATTTTGAATATGAGCCGATCTCGAGCTCATAACCAAACAAGACTATATATTCAAACTTGATTTATTTTCTTGTTGAACAAACTCAAACTTATTCATAGAAAACTTGGTTAATCTTTTTTTTTTTTTTTTTTTACATGTATAGTAATATTATAATTGTAATTTTTTTACCCATTCATGTATAAATTTATGAAATGGGCTGTTTAGATTATCAATTAATAAACTACAAACAATTATTTGATATCATATGAATATTTACAAATTTATACAATCCAATCTGAAGACCACATAGATATATTTTTAAACAAATTCATGCAAAAATTAAATATTATACACAGTTAAATTGAGTATTATATTTACAAGTTTGTTCACGAACATAATATTATTTTTGAGCTTGATTCGTTTAGTAATCGAGCCTAAACTTGGACTTGAATTTGGCGTGTTTTCTAAACAAACTAATTTAAACAAGTATTTTCTAAAGCTGAACTAGAATTGTTCATAAAGAGTTTGGTTCATTTATAGCCCTTTAAAATTTTTTAATTAAATGAAAAATAATATCAACTCTCTTTTTTCCCGTTTCTAAAAAAAAAAACTTATTATTAATGTATAAAGATTCAAGTTTGACATCGAAAGATAAGTAAAGAAGCATAAAATTGGGAGTAACAATAGAGTCATCCTATTGTTGTTGAAGGGGAATTACATGTGTGGCTGAATTAGATTTTTATTAAAATGTACTGTATTTTTTTTTTCCTTTATTGAAAGTAGATAATCATTAAGGGGAAAAAAAACTTTCAAAAAGTTATACATAGATATTCGATAGTGGGAGGAGTGAGATTTAAAAAGTATATACACAAATAAATTAATAATAGTAATGAAAATAAATTCTAATAAAAACTTTTGGTATAATAAAAACATTACGCCAGTAGATATATATATATATATATATATAGAGAGAGAGAGAGAGAGAGAGAGAGAGAGAGAGAGAGAGAGAGAGTGTTTAACACGCTTAGTATAACCCACGTATGCGTAGGGAGAATAGGGCAATCCTGGCCGTGACGTCCACGAATCGATGTGGGGATATAAGAAGGAGCTGCCGTAGGGTTCCACCTGCTTGCTATATATGGATGGGGCACATTTCATAGAAAGGAGTAGCTAACCTTTTTTCTCTACGGTGTCATTTCAATAGGTCATATCCATCACTCACCAGGGTATTTTAGGAAAATAAGTACCAATCAAGAATTTCTTAATCTAGCATGCATAAAGTGGTGTTGTAGGGTTGCACACTTCTGTCTCTGCATGGGCAAAGACACCAAACCAAGGATCATGATTCATGATGAATAAATAAAGCATATATTGCGTTTTTTCTGGATGGATGCTAGAGGGTGCTTTAATTTTATGTCTTTCAAAACTATTTTGTGTTTATTGGTTCTTTATTTATTATTTAGTAAGAAAAGTTGGGCTTCAAATCATTATCTTATTAAGAGTCTTGTAGTTTAATTAGCACTTTTCAATACATAAAGTGCTTAGAGATCTATTAGGAAATTGGATTCAAGTTATAAGATTAAACAGTATATTGTAATTATTAAAAAAAAATAATAATAATAACTTCGCTAATTTTTTAATAATAAACAATAGAAATAGAAGTGCTTGGAATAATTTTTCTGTCACTGGTCTAATGTCTATTAGTATTTTCGGTGAGACTGGATCAAGTTATGGCTCAATTGATTTCCTTAATTTGCATGCTTGATTCCAACAAATAAGATGCTACTATGGTTATCTAAGATAGAAAAGCCACTTTTGATCACCTCCTCTTTCCCTTTTTCGATTATCAAATCAAAATCAATTTGCTCATAAATAGACTACTAATTCCATATTATTCTAAAAACAATAATCATAGTCTTGTCCTTGTTGGATTTATGGATATGCACCACTTAACCCCAATGCTTAAAACTATGAATTTGGGTCTTGTTATATTATATTAACCATTCATTTTTGTAATAATTTTATAACATGGGACTTCAACATTTAACTAACCACATTATTTACAAGTGAAAATTCAAAAATAAAGCTCTCCCTTCATATGTGAGCCTTCTACCAAGTCACTTGTGACTCTCCTTGAATGAAAGCCTTTCCAAGTATCTTACATTACCATTACCTATAGAGTGTCCTTTACTTAACCATGAGTGGAGTGAACATGGGAGTCATTCTTACACAATTACAGGATTCACCAACATGCACAACCTTTACTCACCACTAGTAGAATCTTTTACTCAACTATGGGAGGAGTTAACATGATATTCTTTCGTAGTCTACTTAGTGGAATCAATGGTGGCTCTAGGAATTATTTTTTAGGGTGGTCACTAAGAAATTTAAATTATACAAAATTTAATAAAGTAATAATTAAAATATTTGCTACAACTGCGAATCAAATTGTTAAGGAGAGCAAAATTGTTGCGACTGTAAAGCCAAAAAGAGTAAAATTGTCGTAACTATATCAAGGAGAACTCACAACCACAATTTTTTTCTTGGTACCATTTTTTAAGGAAAAAATGAAATTAGAGATTTTAATTTATTTAATAAGTTGAATGAGTTACAAATTCTTGATGAATAATTTGTTCACTTGTTGTTGTTTGGTCTTATCTTGTTTTTGTTTGGTTTATGTTTGTTGTTATTTGGACTAATATTTATTGTTTTTATATAAGATTTTTTTAAAAAATTATAAAAGGGTTTAAGGATTATGTTTGGGGGCAGAATTAATTCTGGAGTAGTGCTACGTCCAAAATATTTTTACAATAAATATTATTCAAAAAACTGTTATTGATGGGTAAAAAAATAATATCAGTATTAGGCCCAAACTAGAATTAGTAATAGCTTACCAAGTTGGATTTATTGTGAAAATGTGAAATAACATTACTATTATTTTTGTTGAACCCAATTTTTTGTAATTTTCAAGTCAGAGTGTTTAACATTTTTATTAGGACGGTCACAGTAGATTAATTTAGCATATAATTTTTTTCGGCAAGTGAATATATATATATATATATATATATATATATGTATATACTTTTTCGCAAGTCAGGGTGGTCTTGTAACCACCTTGGCTTGCATGTGGAGCTGCCAGTGAATGGAACCCATTAACGAACACGTGCCTTCAAACCATTAACTCTAATACCACTTGATAGAGAGATAACACCTTGAGGGCTTTTAATTGAGGGGTTAATCCTATGGATTTAGGTAAAATTATATTAACCACTCAATTAGAATCTTTCCAAGTTCTTTTACTCCTTAACAAGTAACATCTAGAGCTAATGTGGTTAATTACATATTGAAATCCTGTGTGGATAATTACCACAAGAGTGAGTCTTAATAAAATATTTGGGCCAAAACACATTGGCTTAAACTTTTGGATTAAGTAGTGTCTTCATATGTTATATCAACTATTCAATTGAAATTTCACTAAATTAGGTATTTTTTTTCCCAACAAAATATCTATTTCAAATGGAGAGGAATGGATCTCTCTTAGAGAGGTGCATAGGTGTGTGAACATTAACGTGGGACGAACTTGGGTTGAAGACTACTTTTTTTTTTCTCTTTCCTCTGGTTCAACCTAATATTTTTCATTCTAATCATTTTGAGAACCTTTGTCTTCATTTTGTATGTGTTTGTTTTAATTTATCTAATCCCTGATTCCTATTCACCAAAAAAGTAACACCTCTTTCTCTCTCATATCAAAATTAAATATTTTATTCTTGCTATTAAAATATGTAAGTGGTTTCTCTTTTTTTTTTTTTCAATTTTTAATTAATTTTTGAAATAAATTAACTAATTTGTCACTTGGAAGAAAGGAATATAATTTTAGATACATTAGCCAAATTCAATTAACTTGATTAACATTTTTAACTATAGTTTTAAAAACTGAAATTAGGTCTAATTCTTTTTTCTTTTTCTTTTTTTATCAAACTAAATTAGTGTCCAATTCTAGGTTGAACTAGCCAGTCTGATCTGGTTTAGTTTTTAAAACCAAGTTTTTAATTTATAAACAATAAAATTGTACTTTCCATCTTATATAATATATATATATATATATATATATATATATTTGTTGACAATCAAGAAAATTTTTATTGAAAACAAGCTGCCAAAACAGCAACGCATATTACAACAACATAGAATACAACCAGTTGATATTCCAGGAAACACTTATTCAATAACCAACAAGGGGTTGGCTGAGTTGGTTAGAACTTCGCTTCCCTACTTGTCAGGCTTGGGTTCGAGTCCTGCTAACGGCCTTCTGTTGGTGAATATCCTTAGTGAGAGTGCCAACGGTTTTCTGTTGGTAGATATCCTTCTGTTGGTGAATATCCTTAGTGAGAGTGCCAACGGTTTTCTGTTGGTAGATATCCTTAATGAGAGGTGTACTAAAAAATGAGGTGATTCTCACGACGCGGCGCTCTGTTCGGGGGTTTAATACAACCATAAACACCCCTATTTTTATTTACCAAAAAAATAAACACTTATTCAATACTATGTTCAAAGTTTAAATTATATAATACATCGTGAAGTGAAAAAATAGTAAAATCTAAAGTAAAATATATTAATACGATAAAGATTAAAAACGCATGACGTTTAGTATGTTGTCCAATCGCATGCATGTGTTCGTCTGACAAATATTTATTCCCTTTTGATTATCATTCTCTTTTTCCAAAATCATTAATCAAATCCAAAATCCTGTCTTCTTGCCCTCACATGTTATCTTAAATTCTTTATCATCATATTATTCAGTCATGGATTGTATCAAATAGAACAAAAAGTTTTTTCTATCACCATGTCATTCACGAGCAGAGTTCCCAATTCCTAGTACACACATGTAAAACTAATTAATTACCTTCGAAAACAGCTTTGCATGAAAATCATATCCCACTTTATACGGCTAATATTATCATTCACACAAAAAGACTTTACACCAAAACAAACCAGCAACCGTAAAAAAAAAAAAAAACCACAGGTAGGCCTCTCGCTAGCCAATGTGAACTCATAAAGTCGTAAGCGGCTTTGAAATATTTGACCCATTAAATGCCCACCGGATCCACGACCACTATTACTCCCACGCTCCTCCGTGGATGTGGCCAAAACTCGCACTAAGATAGTCATTCTTTAAGTGGGGGAATCCAAGAAACTCTACATACACCATTTTTGCTTCTCATAAATATCCATTATTTTGAGGAGGTAGATTACGAATAAGGAAAATAAAAGTAGCAAATCAATGTAAAATATGATGAATAATTTTAGAGACATATTTAATTGCATACTTAATTTTCCAATTTGTTAATTTGTGTTATTGTAATGATAGACACTTTTTAGCTATTACTTTTCATCAAGCATTCATAATTTTATTATGTCCATAAGTTGTGAAATTTTATATATAATTAGGTGTGTTTGTTGACGAACTACAAAAATAATTGTTTGCCACTTACAAATGATCATTTCAACTAAAAAAAATTATAAAAATGGGTATACCACAACAAGTTTACAACAAAACATATGTTTATTAACTAATACTGGTAGGTAAAAAAATAATTTCAATAATAGATACAAATTATAACCAGTAACATATAGTTTACCACCTAAATTTTGTTGTGAAATTACTGTATACCTATCATTTCTTAACTAAGAGGACTAGTATCAGGTATGCCAAATGCCAAACATTTGGCATTTAGCACACCAAACACCAAAAAAGCTCCATCATTAAATGTTTCAAATTCTAAAACTTTTAGCATGGATGAATAGTATTGTTTCAAATTTGGAACTTAACGGTATTGCTTGCAAATTGTAAAATTTTTATTTTTTTTATTATACTCTGTCTCTCCTTTCCTAATCTTCTGTTCACAAAAGTACAATTTTTATTGTTTTGTTTTGGGATGAGTTTTAAGTATATAAAATTTTAATGCATTGTATATATTGTTTTAATATATGAAATTGAAGAGTAGAACATGTGATGTAGGGTGTATTGTAAAATAATATGTGAAAATAATAAAGTAAGTTTTTTTAGGGCTTGTTTGGTAAGAGTATTTAAATTTAGTTTTTTGCTTTTCAACCCAAAAAATGGTGGATCCCACACTTGAATTTATTATTTGGTTGATGTTTTCTAGATATAGTTTTCAGAAAATTGTATCATATTTTTCTTATTTAAAACATTATTTTGAAAACAACTGAGAGGATGTTTTCAAGATTCAAAAAATGTTTTTAATGAAACAGTTGTAAATAAATTGAAAAATGTAACCCCCACAAGTTTGTCCAAACTCTTCTAGTCCTTAAATTAAAGAGCTTATCTTTATCACAAAAAAATTATCACACTCCAAATTTGAAATTTATCATTATAAATAAATAAATAAGTACATGAGCTATATTCCCTTTTATATATATATACACACACACACACTACACATTACTATTTGTATATTTATAAAAAAAAAATATAAAAAATAGAATTGGTCTCCCAAACATTTATCTTTTGTTTTCAAGATTTTAAAAATTGTTCTTAAAAGTGAATGCAGAACACTTATAAAGTAAAAATTATTATTTTAAAACTAGTTTCAATTTAAATTTTTTTAAAATTATTTTCATACTATTTTGAAAATAAAAACAAAAATCCACTTACTAAATGAGCTCAACGTATTAAAATGACATAATTTTAAATGCTTTAACAGAAGAAGGGGGACACCACCGCATTTGAAAACCCACTGGTAGTTTACCAAAAAGAAAACCCACTGGTAGACTTAAACGCTCACAACAGCGAGTGAAGCTTTTAAGAAAGAGTGGGGAGGGGCCGCCAGGAGTGAATAGTAACATGTCTTGTCCAATGGGGCCACCATGTGAATTGTGAATTCTTCCACAATTCTCTCTCTATAGTCTCTTCCATTCTCCCCCCTCCCACAAGTCACAACCAAAAGACTATCTTTTTATTTTTTATTTTTTTCAGAGATTACTCTTTTCTCTTTCTTTATAGCATTCTCTGATATCTCATTTCTGATCTTTCTCTCTCTCTCTTAAGTGAGGAGAGAGTCTCACTCAAATTCATTCATCTATACTTTTTACGTCCCATCAAACAAGCGCTCTTCTCTCTCTCTCTCTCTCTCTCCCTGTAACTAAGACCATCTGCTTCTCATGAAAAAAAGCAAAACCAAGACAATCTCTTTCCCGTGAGAAAGATCCAAGAAGCAGCCCCCCCTCCAAAATCTTTACACTACAATCAAACACCAAAAAAAGAGTGAGAAACTTCAGAGAGTGACAGTGTTTGTATTACAGAGAGAGAGACCCATCAACAGAAACAGAAATTGAGGTTTTTATACTTCGTAGAGAAGATATGACCGTGTTCGTAGCTCTTGAAAACAGCTAAGGATGCTTTAATTAACTCGATCCTTCCCATCACCCAAATACCCAACACCCGTAAAAGCCAAAAGAGCCCAAAATTAACTCTTGGTTATGGATTCAACATCTGGTGGTGCTGGTTCATCTGACCCGAATTGTGGAGAGGGTCCATCATCGGCAACAGCCCCAGCCGATCAAAGCTCATCACCAGCACCCCCGAGTCGGTACGAGTCACAAAAGCGTCGAGACTGGAACACTTTCTTACAGTACCTAAAGAACCACAAGCCCCCTTTAACTCTAGCAAGGTGCAGTGGCGCCCACGTGATCGAGTTCTTGAAGTACTTGGACCAGTTCGGAAAAACAAAGGTCCACAACACCGGGTGCCCATATTTCGGTCATCCGAACCCACCTGCCCCATGTGCTTGCCCACTTAAACAAGCGTGGGGTAGCCTCGACGCGCTCATCGGACGGCTCAGAGCGGCGTATGAAGAGAACGGTGGACGGCCAGAATCGAATCCTTTTGGAGCTAGAGCTGTGAGGATTTATTTGAGGGAAGTCAGAGAAGGCCAAGCAAAAGCTAGAGGGATTCCTTATGAGAAGAAGAAACGAAAACGCCCAACTGCTGCAACGGCCACAACTGTCGTGGCGACTCAAGGAGGCGATGCTGGTGGTAGTGGCAGTGGTAGTGGTGCTGCTGCTGCTGCTGCTGCTGATGGTGATGGAAGTGGCAGTGTTGCAGCTGGGAGTGCTAGTGTTGCTCAAACAACAACACCTACTACTACAACGAGTACCACCGTATAGTTTTACTAATTTCTTCTTCTTATTCTTCTCCACTTTTTTTAACCTTATTTTTTGTTCGATTTTCATTTCTGTTTTAGCTTTCGATTGTGATTATTATGAGCTATATATATATCTTTATATATATCTGGCAATTCTCTTATAAATCGGATCGACCGCATGAACAACACTCTCGATTTCAGGTGGCTAGTATAAAGACTTATTCCTTTTGTTTCCTCTCTTTTAAAATGGAGCAATCGATCTCATTCCTAGTCCATAAGAGCATATAGCAAGCAGAAGAGTAGTCCAGTTTCAAATTCTCGATTCTTTATTCTTCTTTTTGGCCTTGTGTTTTAGACTTTTGGCAAAGAAGAGGAAGCTCCAAGACTCTTTTTTTTTCTTCTCACTTGTTTTAAAAAAAATTAAACTATACCAGCTAAAAAAACCAGCATTTGTATCATTCACTGTCAAGCTTCCGTCTCTATTTTTTTTTGTCTTGACCAGGTAAACCCCAATTATATTTAAGATTGCATATAAGTAAGAAAAATGGGAAATTATGAAAAGTACATAAATATATCTTTATAATATTTCTCTTTCTATTAGATATCACTATACACGCATTGTAGATCAGATTGACCCCTAAGCTATCCAATAAGCAAGCACAAATTGCTCTTTTTTCCCTTTCCTTTAAATTTGTTTTTTTTCCCTTTTTTTTGAAGACCTTGCTGTTCCATAACTGCAACTGTTGCTTGGGTGGGTTGCTAGCTAATACCAAAACTCAGACTCTGGTCACCAGAGCTTGTAAGAGCAAGAAGGGTAAGCAAGACAACTAATCAGTCACACTAGCCTAAAATCTTTATTAGTCATCAACAACTATTCATCTGGTCCCCGGCTTCTTGATCTGCTGGGGCTCTATTTATCTCTTATAATGCCCACGTGCGCCTCTGATTTAGGCATTTGAGCTTTCAGTTTCAGGTGCTTTCTTTATAACTTGATCTTAGATTTTGTGTTCAGATTTTTAAGATTTTGAGTTCTTGGTATTTGGATTATTGGGATCTAATTCTCATTCCGTCCACACCACCCCCCCGCCCCCCCGCGGCGCACAACTGTGCTCTCTCTCTCTCTCTCTCTCATCCCCATATGAAAATTTCATTTCTTTTTTTAATAACAACTACAAAAAAGATATACTATCTAATAGTCTACAACAATCAATGAAATTAAAAACTAATCCCTTTTTATTGCTGCTCTTATTTTATTAAGGTAACCACCACCTCAGTGTGAAAACGACTAGTAGCCAACCCTTGCATCCATTTTGTTGCATTATCTTATTATATCTTGCAACTTGATTAGCTTTTATAAATTTGTTATCATAACTTAGACCCACCAGGCACCAGGCACTCCCAAACAAAATCCCCATTTCTGAATATCAATATTTAGATCCATATCTACTAAAATGAAATGATGCAACATTTATTACCCTACTCATGATCTGCTAAAACAATTTTTATTATTCTGTTTTTGTTTGGTTCTTCCTTTTCTGCCTCTTTTTTTTTCTTTCTCTATACTTTATTAATAAATAAATGTTATCCTTTTGTATTTTGCAGGAACTTTACACTTTCTCTTTCTGCCTTCTTTCTTTCTTTCTTTCCCATTTATACATTACACACTTTCACCATTTTAATTCCGAAAAAGGTCAAAAATAATTTGATTCTAATTTGCCCTTTTTATCCTCATTTTACATCCTCGTTCTTGGTCATGGAAGTCGCAATCTTCTTCTTCATAAGGTTGTACTAATTTGATTCTTAAAAAAAAAAAAAAAAAAAAAGGTTGTAGTATCCACTTTGACAGTTTCCCTAAAGAAAAATGAATTAAAAAAAAAAAAAATCAGATATAAAGATTTCAAACTAAACAGTGAAACCCTGGGGACGGCTACAGCTGAGATTATTTTATGCAAAATCTTAAATAAATAAAAAAAAAAAACTTGCATAAAAAAGACAATCTTGAATGTTTGAAACAAATAATAAAACTAAAATTAAGTTATGAAAAATGATATTTTAACATTTATTTTTGATTAATGGATTTCACCGTGTATATATATATATATATATATATATAAAATATTTTCAGTGATGTGTAGATCGTGGAAGAAAAATGATATTTTAACATTTATTTTTGATTAATGGATTTCACCGTATATATATAAAAAAAATATTTTAAATGATGTGTAGATCGTGGAAGAAAACAAAAAATATAACGTCAGCCAGAGTTATTAATCTATTTTGTTTGATCATCTTTGTGTCTTGCATGCTACAGTACGTGGGGCAGGGAATTCTGAGCGTAGTTAAGTGCAAAAGGAGAAATGTCACAAGATAGATGGTAGAAAGAGCCCTCAGTTTCTTGGCTTTTTTGTCGTCACATTAAACATTATTCGTATATCACATCCCCATTTTAGGCTACAGTGTGATAGTTCATTTAAGAGAGAGGTTTGGCTTGGGGTAGGGGCTTCTTAAAGCAACTGTACCGAGTGGTCTTGTCTAAATGCCACAGTATGCAGAGTAGCCAGTAGATATTATTGGCGTATTGACGTATGGTATGGCTATGGTTTGGAAGGAATATATGCTTTTAATTTATTTTCACCTATATCAATTGGCTTCCAAAGAGAGAAGCACCCACATGCCCTTGCTCATATACGCAAAAATATAAATAAAAAGGACTTCTATTCCGTAACATGTGGGACAATGTCACCAAGAACCCACCATTTTGCACCATAAATATTTACACACGCTTTCCTACTGTATGGATTATTTGTATCTTGTTGGCTTCAATGGTACATATATGTATGGATGTTATATGCTATGCTGCAGAGAACCACCAGCTATTTTTGCCCTTGCATTTTCTGATTATCAAACTTGGGTGCCAGCTTTATTACACTGCGAGCAAGTCGCCTCTGGCATTGCTCTCTTTTTGTACAGTGCCCATAGGGTTGTGTATGTGGAATACATGATATGTCTTTTGAATATAAGATTGTCCGAGTTCCGATTATGGTGCAATGGCATGTTCATATGCGAAGCTGTAAAAGTCGAGGGTAAAACATAGGCTATTTATTGAAAATTAAATTTATGTACGGGGGACTGGATGAGTAAAATGATGTGATTGGAGACTTTCTTTGGACTACATATATGGTTGAAGACTTGAAGTACAGCCAAAAATGCACGAAACAAAATAGGTTTGTGCAGTAGGGGAGCCAGCTTAATTAGGGGAGAGAGAGAGATCATTCACATTAATTTACTTAAAAAATTTCTCTTGAACATTCAGATCGGCTAGTCAAAAATTTATGTTTATTTTCGTATAAGAAATTTTTTTTTCTATTCTACATAACCATTTTAAAAAATAAATACATCAAATTATATATATATATATATATTTTAAACTCTACATTAAAACATCAATTTCTCTTATTTTTTCAATTATTTCTCTTTCTTCACATATAACAACCACTAATCACTATTTTTCTTTATCCTTAAAAAACACAAAGAAAGAATAAAAATTTAAATGTAAAATGAATAGTGTCAGTGTAAATTTATATGACTATTATAACAACTTTGCAAATTTACACATCTTTAACTTGAATAATGTGAGTAATTTCAAGGCTTGGATGTGTAAAATAGAACCATTGTTATTTTCCATCATCTAATGCAAATCTTCTAGAATAACATAAAAACGTATTTTTAATATTTTAGCCAATCACTTATAAAAATACGCGACAATTTTATACTTGAAACTCTATTTCATTACTTTCAAAAAAAAAAAAAAACTCTATTTCATTTAAATATTAGTTTTTTATTTTTATTATTTCTCCCAATTGATCCCATTATCTCTCAAATTCTTCATTCTTCAATCTGCTCCAGCAAACACATCATTCCACTAAAAGGAATTTTGAAATCCTTAAAATTTATGAACTAAAAGATATATACAAAATCCATCAAAACTAAATATACATACAAAATTTTGAAATACTTAAACAAGATTGATATTATTTGATGAACACGAACCCATAAAAAAAAAAAAAAAGACCATATTGTTCCATGATCTCTATTTTCAAAAATTAAACCCTAAACATATCTCTAAACCCTAATCCTCACCTTTGATCCAATTTAAACAAGAGAACAATAGATACCCAAAAAAGAAGAGGCAAAACCAAAAGCTCGCATAGCAGAGTCACAAAAGGGGCAAAAAACTTAACTCAGTCTCCCCCTCCTAATCACAAAAGCAGTATCGGAGAAGCTCTGAAACTGCTTCGTCAGTCCTTAGTGGAAGAGTGGAACTGGAGAAGAATTTTCAATTGTTGTAGTACATGGAAGGCTCCTTTCTTGACCACTGCCACACTGGAATGAAGAATTAACCTTCTTGTACTGAAAAAGATTTGGAGAGAGAGAGAGAGAGAGAGAGAGAGGAATAAAAAAAGAATATAAAATTGTTTAGCTAAGCTACAATGTTATCCAGTTTTGAAGAAGCACTATCATGAAATTTGTAATTTTTTTGTGATAAAAGGAGATGTACATATTAAGATTTAAGAAGTCTATTCTAACAAAACTTGGCTTTATCAAGTGCCAGGCAATTCTCCACCATAAGTAGTGGTTCATCAAGAGTAACAAAAAAGCAGGAAAGAAAAGATTCAAACTCAACAAAAGCATCCTCACATTTATTTGCTTCATGGTAGGCATGCTCAATCCACTTGTTGAGGAAAACTTTCAAGAGGTTTATATAGCCAGAAATAAATAAATAAAAAGTGTGTTTGAGAGAGAGCGGAATAATAACATACTTCAGAATGGTTTGGCTAAGCTATATGATGTTTAGTATTGAAGAAGAATTATAATATCTTATCATTTTTCTTCTTCTTTTGGTAAAAGAAGATATATATATATATATATATATATATATATATATATATTTAAGATTGGAGTTTGCTAATGTGTGCCTTAAGGGCACACAATAATTAATCATTTTTAAAAATATTTTTCGAGAATTGAAAAAGTATTGATAATTTTTTCAATTTTTAAGAAAATATTTCTAAAAATAGATGGTTTAATGTATATCCTAAGAACACACATTAACTGGACCCATTAAGATTTAATAAATCTATCATAACAAAGCTTGGCTTTATCAAGAGCCAGGCAATTCTCTACCATATATAGTGTGGTTCATCAAGTGTAACAAAAGAATAGGAAAGAAATGATCCAAACTCAGTAAAAGCAACTGCACATTTATTTGCTTCATGGTAGGCACGCTTCATCTGCTTGTTGAGAAAATTTTCAAGAGATTTATATAATCAGGAAAAAAATGTGTGTGAGAGGTTTACATAATTAGGAAAAAAAAAAAAAAGAAAGAGAAAGAGAGAGAGATGAAAAATATTCAAAATGGTTTCGCTAAGTTACTATGTTATCCAGTTTTGAAGAATCATACAATAAAATTTCATTTTTTTTTTCTTTTTGTAAAAGGAGATACATATATTAATTTTGTTGTAAATCTTGGCAAAAGTTTGTTGAAGCTTAATGGCATATTGTTTGTAGCATACATTGGGTTATATGAATTATGTTTCTGTTAATATTTACTAATTTAATAGAAATATATTTTAGGATAAAATTTAGCTACAAAATTGGTTGTAGTATATAACTACAAACTTACTTAATAAAATAAAAATTATTATATATTTTTAAACCTAACTATTGAATTGCATGTTCTTTATGCACTTAATACGTATGTTAAATTTTGTGTCAATCAGATATTACTTATTATATGATCTATAAGATTATATGTTATATATAATTTTAAACTATAAAAACTTGCAATTTAAAAAATTTATTGATGACATAGTTATTGATCTTTATTTTTCTAGAAATTTTGCAAGTATGGACGATATAAGAAGAAGATGTATTCCAATGGTAGATTTGTCAAAATTCACTTCAATAAAAAGATATTGAGTAAGGTTGTAACCTAAAGATACAACTAATTTTGTAACTAAACTTTATCTTATATTTTATATACAAAAATTTCGGGATCTACTGTTGGGTTGATGGCAAATTTTTATATAGAACACACCTATAAAGTTTCAAGCGTTATTATATATAAAATATGTAGATTATTGATTGTATTGATTCTTTTGTTTTACTTTTTGTAATTTCTACCCATCTCTGTTGGGTTGGGGTGCCCTATAACCCAAGGGGCATGCTAAAGTTGACTTCACATTGGACAAACTTAAACTAATCATATTTACTTTATTCAATCATAATATGTATTCAACTACTTTAATGTCCCAATTTAGTTACAAACTTAAGTTACTAAGCTTGGCGATTCGCTAGTTTTACAACTAGCCATAAATTTGTGGAATATCATTTATTTTATTGTGTTATTCTCATTTTGTCTATGTTTCTCTAATCTTTTTTTTTTTTTTTTTTTTTATATATATATTACCAGCTAAAGCGAATCATGCACGTGTATGAATGGACTGGCTTTTGACCTCGTGACAGAATTTAAAAAGAAACCGTACGCATAAGCAATTTCTTGTTCTCATATTGCCCTCACGTGAACGATCACCGCATAGGGAGGTGCAAACAAAAAATTGTCTAACCGGGGCTTGGGTTTTGGGTTCTGAAGGAATCCTAGATGTAAGTGTGGATTAAAGCCAAAAAAAAAAAAAAAAAAAAACAATATAATAGGGACACGTACTTAATCACATTTTTTTACTTGGTGAAAAAATTGTAATTAAATAATCAATTAACTTCCAAATAAAGTGTGACAAAATGTGTGTTTGTAGCTGGAAGAACTTGGATTAAAAATACAATTTTTAACACGACGGATTACATCAGTCTTTGCTGCTCAGTTAATTTACTAATAATTTTCTTCGGGCTGATGCCAGCATCAACTACATCATGATTGTGCAACATTGTTGTCTACTATCGATGCGGGAGATTGCTAACCAATTATATGGCGCTCAAAATTTGCTCCCAAGTCAATGAATGGATTTTGTAAGAATTTGAGCTTAGAATGTGGTCAACAATGGCGAAAAGCTAGTGAGAGAGAATGAGAGAGAGAGTGAAAATCTCTGAGTAATAGGGGGGTATTATATTTCCAAGCTCAAGATATTTACAGATAGATTAGGCTCTATTTATAGAGCATACATTAGGAAACGTTCTAGAAGCTCCTACTCTAACAGAATCATAACAAACTCATAACAAACAATCCAACTAAGCACTACTCTGCAACCGTATACAAGATCTGTTGAGAGACTTGAGCTTTGTGCAACTACCAAGAGCAGAATGAATCCAAAGCAAGGCACATCGGAGAGGAAGAGAGTCTAAATACTAAGTTTGAAACGACACCGTTTCTTGGTCAGTAATGATCCTAATTTAAGTTTACATAAAACGACTCTGTTTGTCACTAACTCAAACTTCATCGTTTTGATCCTAGTGATTGTTGATTACTAACTGTTGCTATAGCTGTCTTGTCTTCCTCTTTCTTCAACACATTTGAAGCTGGTTCTTCTTTACCACCGCACACCTTTGGTACACTGATCACTCCACAAGTATAAGTACTTATGGGGATAGGGGGTAAGGACCGGGATTCTAGTCTCTAAGAGAGAGCTTCAGACATATATATACATCTAGATTAGGTTAGAGTAGAAATTCTATTTTAGATAAATAAAATAAATAAATAAATCTGGTTCTTCTTCTTCTTTCTTTGAATCACTTAACTCAAACCTAGTCTTCCTTTCTTTAATTCTAGATTCAGATTCTTTATTAACAGATTTTGCTTTTGGCACATTGGATTGCCCAAAAGTGTTTCGAACTTGTAAGAGCATCCACATTAATTGTGCTAAAATTGCTAAAAAGTTATTTTGGTACCTCATATTTATATATAATAAATAAATAAAAAACCTCCTATATTAAGGTGCTATAGCTTTTTTTTTTTTTCTTATTGCTATAACAGTTTACTATAGTTAGCTGCAAAAAATAAAAAGTTAATTTTTAATACCCAATGCTCTCTCTCTCTCTCTCTAGTGCCGTTCGCCTTGGGTTGTAGCATTCACCATTAGGGCTGCCCATGGATCCAGTTGAATCAGGTTTGGGGCTAACCCACACCCGACCCAATTGAATTAGGTGAATAGAAAATGAACCCGTGACTGATCAAATGTTCGAGTTAGACTCAGTGACATGGGTCATCGATTGAACGAGTCAAAACCGTCGGGTGATTTCAGGTCTAAATCACAACAAAATAGAAATCAAAACCCAATGAATAAAGAAATCAAAACCAAACAACAACAAAGAAATCAAAATCCATATAACGAAAACCAAGTCCAAAAACACCCGATCCATGAGACTGAAACGAAAAAGAGGGAGATAAGACAAAACCCACACCACCACCACCATTCCTTCTCCCACCATCACCATATCCACAAGTTCAGTACATTTTTTTTATTATAAAAAAAAAAAAAAAAAAAACACTTCTTTTCACTAACCCATAAATTGCACAAGATTAGAGGAGATTTCAAGATCAGAGGAGGGATTTATCAAGATTAGGAGTTTCAAGTTGAACTTTGAGTCAACGACAGCAGCAATGGCAACAATAGGCCCAACTCAGCGTCGGCAGCAATATGGAGACTAGGGTTAGGGGTGACAACAGAGCCTAACTTGGCAACAGGAGACAGCGATAGTAAGGAGGCTAGGGTTGGGGATTTGAGAAAGAGATCAAAGAGAGAAAGAGAAGAGAAAGTTTTCTAAAACTAACAAGGGTTCAGGTTGAGGTGTGTTTTTTTTTTTTTTTTTAGAAAGGTTGAGGGTTTGACTGTCTAAGGTGTCTTCAGCGTAGAAGGTACCAAGTTCAAGAATTTCCTTTTTAAAATTATGGGCAATCGGGTCGGTTTATATGGGTAAGAATTCAAGGGAACTAAAACTGACCCAAAAAACCAAATTTTAAATTTATCAGACCTGTACTCAACCCGTTTGGGCATTCGGATTTGCCCATGGGTCTTCAAGTCAGATTGGGTCAGGTTTAAAGAGTTTATGGACAACCTTATTAACCGTGGGTCATGTTGTTCACCGTGGGTTACGGAGTTTGTGGTGGGTAAAGAGTTATTCTGGGTTTGTGTGGTTGGGTTGTGTTGGTTTTGGTTGTGGCAATGGTTGGTTTTGTGGTTAGTTAATTGGGTTGTTGTGGTGGGTTGCCAATCGGCTTGCAATTTGGGGTTGTTGGGTTTTTCTTGATGGGTTTTGGTCATAGTGGTGGGGCTGGATTGGGTTGTCAGTTATTGCGGTGGTGGTGGGCTGTTGATTGAGCTATGGGTTGCTGTGGATGTGGTGGATCATTGATTGACCTGTGGTGGTGGGTCAAGTTGTGTGTTGCGGTGGTGGTGGGTCAAGTTGTGTGTTGCGGTGGTGGTGGGTTGTTATGGGTGTGGTGGGTTGGTTTGTGGCTGTTGGTATAGATTTCAATTGAGGTGGTTTGTGATGTGTTGGTAGTCGATGGTGGTGTGGTTGATGGGTTTGTGGCTTTTTTTTGTTTTTTTTTTTTTTTTTTAATTATAGTTGCGGTGGTTTTTGGTGGGTTTAAAGATTTGGCCTAAACCATCACGCCCACAGCAGTTCTGGCGACTTTTCCAGATTATGGCAGCATCACTACATGCTTAAAGGCTTCGTAGTGTAGCCAGTTATTTTTGGGCTAGAGTGGGGGAATTACTTTTTCGGTTTTTTAATTAAGAATTAAGGATGTCGTTGGGTGTGGGTGAATTTTTTTTTTTTTGTCTGGGACAATGAGTTTATGGTCATGGGTTGTGGCAACTGCTTTTGCTTTTGCTGGTGATGGGTTGTGTGTGATGGTTACTCTTGCCTATTGTTATCTCTTCAAAAAAGAGAGAGATACAAAGGAAGAGAGAGAGAGAAAGATATGAAGAATAAATAAATAATAAAAAATGATAAAGAATTAATATTTAAATGAAGTGCTAAAAATATAGAGTCATTAATGTTGAGTGTGTTATAAAGTGGTGCGTTAAAATGTTACAATACTTCTAGGATATAACAAATGCATCAATTTGGTGAAATATGGATTATGTATGGTAAATTATCATTGTACATGAACTTATCATTTTTTCACTATTCACAATCAATTATTTCAATAAATTGAATTAAATATTGTATCAAACTTTCTAGACATACCTTAAGTTCTTTTGTTTTTTCAATCTTAGTTAGAAATTCCTAAATCTATCCTACACTCACCACCTTAGATCTACGACTAGAACTAAAGACCTTGCTAATCTCTAGACACTTCGTACATAGAGAAATGTCTTCAAATCATTAAGATTGTTGGCCTAGAAGTCCTAATTAGGATTGAGATTAGATGCACTTGATGAAATTGATTTTCTCTCACACAATTTTTTGATTTTGATTTTTTTACTTTTCTTATTTTATTTAAAGGAAATGTTAACTAATGCCTTAGGGCATTGATTTAGAAACTAATTTTGAAAACATTTTATTGGGAGAATAATAAACAATAAATATTGTTGACAATTTTTTATACTTCCTATATAGATAGTGTCAAAACTTTCTTACTATGGTTTATTAACAATGAGTCATATTAACAAATACCCTTAAAACAATGGTTAACAATTTATCTTAGAAAAATTTTGACACCACTTTTAAAAAAGATGAAAAAAATCTCTCAATTTTTTTTTAAATAAATCATTGACTATTATTTTAAGGACATGTATTAATATTAATACAATCCAATATGAAATTCCCTAAACCACCAACCTGTGACATTGAAATATTCTGTGTTACCTTTGTCCTAAACTTTCTGAACCTTCTATTGGTCTTGATTAGACTATAAGAAAGAACACCCTATCTGATAGAGAAACGTGTGTCATGTCGGGTTAGTTAAAAAGACAATGAAGATTTTAATTAGTGGTTACCACTAACCATTATCTGGCACTGGCGGCTTAATCCATCCTATAAAACTAGGCAGTGGAAACTATTGGCGGAGGTCCTTGGAAAACAGAGAGAATATATATAAATAAATGTCGGTTGTGCTGTACGAGATGATCAAAACGTAATCAACGGCTCCAACACTTAATTAAAGTAAGCTGTAAGCACAATCATTGATGACGTATATATCGTTCTAGAAGAGAATTTTCGCATTTGGAATTGCGTACTTTGTCGGCTATAATTTTCACTCCTACCTCAACTATCATAATTTATACTAATTGGTTTGGCAAAAAAAAAAAAAAAAATTATACTAATTGAAATGCAATGACACTGACATACATGTATGTCACAACTCACAACCATATTTAGGGCTATTTATTAAGGTCTTTTGAGTAACAATTTTTAGTATTTAAACAACATTATATATATTTTTACTTATTTTTTTATTCATACGTATTTTAAAAAACCATGAACAACGTTATTAGAACAACATTGTCAAACTGCTTCTTACTTTCTCTTTGTATATTTATTTATTTATTTTTATTGTTATATATATTAAAAATAATAAATAAAAACTGCCTCATTTTGTTGTGCGCGTGCAATGTGTGTAAAATATATCCAAGTCCACATAACATAATCAGCCCAGCCAACCTCCACCTCGACTTATCTGGAAACCTTCTCCTTGGTCAAAAATCAAAGTAAATTTTGACTGGGAAATGTTTAGAGAAGACATCCTTGCAGATGTTGGAGTTACTGTCAAAACTGGGGAAGGCAGTGTAATGGCCTCCATGACAGAGAGCTTCCAACTGCCCTTCTTAATCACTGCAGTTAAAGTGATAGTAGCAAAGAAAGCACCACAGTTTGCTTTTGATCTCTGTCATTCATCTATTGTCCTTGAAGGTGACTCAAAGATCACTATTGATGGTCTAAGGCGTGAAGAATTAGCCTTGGTAGAGTATGGACACTTACTAGAGGAAGCAAAGGACAAAGCAAAGCAATTCCCGGAAGTTGAGTTTAATCACATGCTAAGATTGGCTTCTTGCTCACAAAAAATCCCTCTAGCATACAAGGCTAAAGAGACTGAGGCGCTGGCGGCCCTCAAGGCACTGTCTTTTGCGTTTGAGTTGGGATTTCGAAGTGCTACCCTTGAATGTGATTCTCTTGGACTGAGTCAAGCTTTGAAGTCAGAGGAGCGTAGCTTATCACCAACAGGTTTACTGATTGAAGATATGAAAGTGTTTGCTAACAATTTTGTAAGATTGTTATATTCTCACATTAAGAGAAATGGCAATAGGGTTGCTCAAGGTCTGGTTAAAAATGCATTATGCATACCAGATTTTCAAGTCTATATGGAAGATATTCCATCACATTTTGTTTTGATTTTACAATTGAATGTAGTTGAATTACATTAATAAAATCCATCAGGTTCCTTCTCAAAAAAAAAAGTCCACATAACATAAATTAGATTGATAATTGAGTAAACAATTATACAAGAGGGTGACGGCTGTAGCACAATGCCGTAGTTCACACTTCACACGTTTTTAATTTATTGGATAAGATGATTTCAGACTGTATCTAAGAGAATTTGTCTGTTTTCTAACTCCATTCTCCAATAGGGTACGGTTTTCTAAAAGATCATGTAATATTTTAAAAATCGCTGCTTACCTAATTGTCATTTTATGTACAATCAAAATGAAAAGCAATAATGCTACTATCATATGCTTTCACATATGTTGTTGGAATTGTTCATTTGTTGGAATTGTTCGGCAGTATAGCTTGTGATTTACTATTTGTCACTACTAAATAGAGTCATCATTTTTTCTACACGACTTATAATCTATGTGTTGTCACTACTATATAGAGTCATTTTTATACATGACTTGTAATTTATTACATAGGACAATTGTAGTAAAATATACGTGAAAGTGTGTGATCCTAACATTGTTTAATAAAAACTTGAAAACTTAAAATATATTATGGTTTAACCTCTTAAACTTAAATTTTTGAATTAAAGCCAAGAATGTTGTAACTTAATGGCATTGTTTTCTCTCTTTTATAAGGAAAACCAATGTTTGAATCATCTTCCCACACTAAGAGCCTAGTAGTTCAACTAGTTAGCAACTCCTAATCCTTTTAAGACATCCATGTAGGGGTGTCAATATTTGACATGATCCGCGAACACGACTTGAGGTTCTTGTGGGTTAGGGTCGGGCCTTAGCAAGTTTGGGTCGTCAAATGGGTTAACCCAAAAGCGATACAATACGAAATGTGTCATAAGCAGGTTAACCCGCATGACCTGCAATAGACACGTTTGATGCATCAATTTATTTGTATCAACTTGAAATGACCCAATTTAACACAACCCGTTTAACTCATATGACAAAGAAATATTCATTTTATTTTAGATTTGTCAAATATCCAACATATATTATAAACTTAAAAAGAAGAGTGAGTAATTGCAAAAACTTATAAGTGATATAATTATAAATTGAAACTTTACAAACCCTAGATCTCTAAACCATGCAAACTCTAAATCTCTAAACCTTCTTATAAATATCTTATCTTATTTTATTTTTGTTAAATTATGTTATTTTAAATGTGGGTTGAATACTTGAAGTATATGCACGACTTTGAGCTATAAAGAATTTATTTCTATATGAATGTTATATTTAATATTATGTGGGTTGAAATGGGTTGTGTCACAATCATGTCAACCCAACACGACTCGTTTATTAAGCGTATCAAGTGGGTCGGGTTGTGTCAACCTGCCTCATTAACATGTCGAGTTAAGGTTGAAGGGTTATAACAAGATTATTAAATAGGTCAAATTTGTGTTGAGTTATTTAGTTGAATACCCTTACTTTGACACGAATACAACACGTTAACCCAAATTAACACCCGTACATCCATGGTTCAAATCCCTCCCTCCTCATTGGGATAATTGAATTATCAAAAAAAAAAAAAAAAAAAAAAATCCCCTTCCCCCAATATTGTAATTATCAAATAGAAAAAAAAAAAGTTTGGGCACAGTAATGTTCCTACTTCTTTAGCACTCTTATGACTATTCATCCCCTTGCATTAATGTCAATTTGTTCTGTATTTCAATCTCATTAATGTTGGATCAAGCTTATTATGAACAGGAAGATACCTCCAACTTGTTTTGTTCCCGCCCTGTGCTGCTATGCAAGTTTTCCCCACATAGTAGAAATGGGGCACCCTAATTTAACTTATCCTTGTCCATTGTCATCCCTAATTATGCCCCTAGAGTCATCTCAAGATATTACATATCTCTCTATGCCTTGTGCACAAACTGGCGCCCCTAATTTAACTCTCCCTACTTGTTGCCATCCCTTATTATGGTCTTACTTAGAGTCCTCTCAAGATATTACATATCTCTCTATCAAGTGGCTTAAGAATTGACAGTCATATGCGGCAAGGTATGATGGTGGTACGTAGGTCTTCATATGGGTGGAATAAGATCGGGCGCATGCAACTAGAATAAAAAAGCCTGAATGACTCACATAAGAGGAGGCATTATAAGATATATGCATGCGAGTGCGACTTGAAAAGTTCTACATCAAATATAATATGATTGAATTTAAATCATTAAACTTGAAGGTTTTGATTAAATAGTAAAACAATTGACTTTGTGTGATCAAATTAGATAAAAATTAAAAACAAAGGCAAAAATAAAAATAAACCTTTAATGCAAGTTGTTTTCCCCGTCTTTAGGCGTGGACCCAACACCAAAAAATTTAAATGAGAGATAAAATTGACACAAGGAATTAAAACTAAGACCTTTTTGTTTTGATACCATTATAAATTATAATTCTCCTAAAAGTTTAAGTTATTAGAGCATCAGCATTGAATGGGCTAAATCTCAAATGTATGCCAAATCCCAATGTAGTTTACAATCCAAGCCCAAAAGAGAGCTCCATTAGATGCTGTAAAATACAGCTATTGCAAAAAAAAAAATAAATAAAAAAAATACAATTGAGCTATAGTGTAATTCTAAATATAGAGTAGCACGGTAGCTTAATGGTAAAAACAAAAAAATATATTTTAATCAGTTTGGTCTTCTCTCTCCTCTCTCTGTAGATCATTATTTTCATTATCTTTCTCTCTCTTTCTTTCTACTCTCTCTTCTTCAACGGCATGGAGGCAACTGCGTGGAGGCTTGATCGGCTTCTATGGTAGAGGCGTAGAGGTCGTGAGTTTGTTTATGAGTTTCTGACGTGGGTTTCTGACGTTTGGGTTGGATTTGGGTAGCGTTTGGGTCGGATTTAGGTTGGCATTTGGCGTTTGGGTTGGCATTTGGGGAAATGTTCTGATGGGTTTGTTGGGTTTGATGATGGATTTTGATTTAGCTGGATTTTGCTCAACAGAGGTGGGTGGTGTGACTGAGATCAACGTGGTGAAGATCGGTGGGAGGCGAGATTGGCATGGCGGAGATCGGTGGAGTTGTGGTGGCTGTGGCGTTGTGATCGGCATGGGTGTTAACGGGTTTTTTTTTTTTTTTTTTTTTTCCAATTTCACTAATCTGGCTTGATATGGATGATGGAGGAGTTGTGTGGAGGAGTTGGGTTGATTTGGATGATGGAGGAGGAGCCTGGAAGAAGGTGAAAAGTGAAGTAATAGATGATTCTGGAAAGTACACGTGGAGGATAAAATTAGGAAAAAACAAAAAAGGAAAAAATATATTTTATTGTGAAGATATATTATTTTAGTGAGTAAAATAAAAAAATGAAAGTTGGGATGTTGGGTGTTTTGAAAAATGATATTGTATAATTGATAAAGTGAGTTTTTGATAGTAAAATAGGATAGAATGAAAGGAATCAATGTTGATGCTCTTAGGAGAGAATGAACTTACTAATTTATAGTAATGATCTCGTAACTTGTTGTATAATTGAGAAAGGAGAAGAGATTATTGATGAGTTAGTTTCAATTAGTTAAAGCATGGGAAGGGCTTAGGCAGGAGGAGGCAGCTGCTCCCCACACCACGTCAGGGTTGTAGGAAACTGGAAACAGTCGGTGTCCCTTGGCTCTTTAGTCTTTACAGTGATGGAAAAAGTGGAAAAGCCAAAAACCATGGAGGAGAGAAAAGATAAGTCGTTCCAGTGATATGGGTCCCAACTAGTTTGACAAACTGCTGTTTAAGTCGCCGACAGGATATATGGAGCGTAGATTTTCTGACAAACGGTGCGTGATGCTCTTCTCAAACTCATTACCCCCCAAACCATCGTTTTCCCATCTCTCTCCTTTGCTATTCTTCATGCCTGTGCTGTGCTACCCCAGAGCTTTTGTTTGTTTTAATTGCCGTAACCAGAGAAAGATATAATGGTAGGACACAAAATCTTTTAGTATTTAGTCTCTATGGGCTCTTACACCAACACCACCACTACTAAATAAAAATTGTGGGTTGGAATTGGACCTACTACTCTACTACATGCCAAGCTTGGGTCACATACAATACCACCAGACAAAAACAAAGAAGAAGAGCAAGTTCGAATAATAAAATGGAAAAATTTTGTGAGGCTCCACATGATTATGCGATCATTTGACCCCATTATCTTTTACGAGGCCTAATCAGCAATCACCCTGATGGGAAATCATGATGTACCTCATCAGCGTACGCATGTTCAATCACTTCTTTTTTTCTTTTTCTTTTTCTTTTTCTCGATTTTTCTTATCTAGATAGCGATCAATCAATTTAGCGTCAATTGCATGTTTGCACAAACTGCCAAAAGCACATGCCACGCCTTCGGATATAATGGACTTTTCATATCATAGAATAATCATTTTCATTTGTTGTTACAAATGGACAAGGTTTGTTTTTGGATTAAAATTTGGCGAGTAAGAGTTTTTATATATATAGTGGCAGAGTCAAGATTTTACTTTATGTGAAGACAATTTTTAACCAATATACATATGGCTCTATAAACTTATAAACATATGTATACTTGTACATATTTTATGTGAATATATAGAACATAAACACATCATGTATATATTGCACAAGAACTTATATGTATTACTTAAGATCAATCTAAACAATAAAATGTCATGAATATTAAGTAGTTTTTATTAAAAAAAAAAAAAATTAGAAACCCGTAAAAAGATAGTTCATCCAGTGTGTAATATTTATTTGTTACATTTTTTTAATATGAATAAATTGTGTTGTAATTTTACCATATTCAGAATTTCACTTATATTCTCTCGTAATGATTTTTAGTAATTAGATAAATCTCAAGTAAAACTTATATCAGTATTTGTTAAACTCATAAAATTATTAACTATAATAATAGCTGAGACATTGGTGGATCCAATTAATGGCTCCTTGCTCTCCTCGATCACTTTCCTAGCTTGTTACAATCACCATCTGCTACTGCTACCTTCTTTAGACCTCAATCACCTAACTACTCAGTCAACATCATAGGTGTTAATTATTTCACCACCAAGCCCTCCTTCATCCACCCTAATTGTCTTCCCAAGTTCAAGTTGATTGTGGCAACTTAGGCGACTTGTCCTAATCTCTGGTGTCGTCTCCAACTCTGGCACTTAATTTGTTCCTATATACAATTTAATTTGTTTTATTTTTAATTTTTACAAATATTTAGAATATATTGTTTCAAAACGGATTTGATAACTTGTGTTAAAAAGCCAAATCCTTATTTAATTTATTTTTATACCTTTTATATATATATATATATATATATATAAAAGATAGAAATTCTACTTTTAACCTAATTTAAGTATATATAAGTGTAAAACTCTTTCTTAGAGACTTGAACCCGGCCTTTGCCTTCTACACCTCACAAATATGTATATTTGTAAAGTGATCATCGCACCAATAGTGTGCAATGTTATTTTCATACATTTAAATGTATAAATGAATTGATGTAATATATATATATATATATATATATGAACAAAATTCTTAATTTAAACGGATTCTTTTATATTTATGTCGACGTTAAGCTAAAGGGAGAGCTCATGAAATTGAACTAAGAAGAAAGTAGAACTTTGAAGTGGAATTGGGTTACCTACAGGAATTATGCCTCTAATTCTATTAAGTCAATAGGGCATTTATTTGTAGAAAAGAGATTTTTTCATAATAAATTTTAAATGGTAAGTTGTTATTGGTTCTAATTTAAAATCATCACTAAATTTTTTTTTTACCCCTTAGTATCAACCAACGGCCACCTGTGATCACTTGAGATTTGTTGTGAAAGTATTGTAATCTTAGCATTACTAATTTATTTATAAAGAAGTATTACGTGATGTCCACAATATTTTCATAACAAATAATAGATTAGTTGTTATTGGTTTTAATTTTGAACCCTGTTGAGGTCCAAAAATATCACAATGTTGTACCAAAACCCAAAACAACACAAAGGATGGAAGTCTAGGAAAAAAAAAAAACATTCAAGCTTTCAACAAAATAAAGGGAAGGCCCAAATCCATTAAGGGTCCATATGAAGGGACCCAAGCTAATGAATGGGCAAGTGTTGGACCTCATGAAATAGAGGATAGAAGAAGTCCAACCCAACCCTTAAAGGTAAGAAAATCGCTGAGGAACCCAGGAAAAAACTGGGCCAGGAGCCTGGGATCCTTGGGATGTGCAGTAAGGCCAGGTTGGGATTGAGACAATTCAAAGGAGCATAACCAAAAACACGAAGAAAAATGGGAGATATGTCCTATCAGCCACCCAATAATGCAGAAAAAGGATCAAAAGTCTTGGGAACCAACAACTCATGAATGAGGAGCTAGTACCTTGGGAAACTCAGGAAGATGGACCATGAAGGAAGGTGGCTGTAGATCTTTCAGGTTAAAAGAAAGGAATCAGCCCATTTGGGAAAATGACAAAGGGGAGAACAGCCAAAAGGTGGGTCTGAAAATGTGGAATATAGAAGCCTTGGAAAAGGAAAGATCAAAGGTTAGCCCCCTAGGACCCTAGAACTGAAAGTCAGCTTAGGGCTTTTGAAGGCGGAACCTCAAAAGAGAGAAATAGTGAGGAATGAGGAAGGGACCAGCCACTAATGTTGCTAACACAACATTGGTTCTGGTAACCAGGGAAGCAGATAGAGGGAATCAATGGTACTCCAGAAACCCTAGGATGACACTATAAAAAGAGGGGCAGCCAACAGTGAAGGGCATTCAGCAACAGTGAATTAGAAGGAAAAGATCCTTGAGAAAACTATGTGAGAATTCAACAAGAGAAAAAGGAGGGAAAACACCGTCTAGGATCCTCAAACAGCCATTAGAGAATACACTTAGATTCAAAGGAATTCAAACTTTGCAAATCTTAGAAGCCTAAAGAGTCATCTAAGTTTGTGATTTTTGAACTTATTTGGACCTTGTAACACATCCTAGTGAGCTTGATACATTAAAAAACCTAAGAAAATAATGAAATGTCCCATATCATCTTAAGGATCTCTAATGTTTTATTTTACTTTCATTCCTTTTTTATATCATTATTTACTATTCCGTGCTGCTCAATACGTATATATTCCTTGTATGTTAGTTAGTATGTATGTATTGTAAGATCCACGTTTTGTGCACTACTTGGTTCGGAATCAAGTGAACCAAGCCCAGCCTCATAAAACATAAAGTATCAGATCCAGGGTCCTTGACCTCTTTACTTAGGCTTGTGTGTTGTTTTATCAATAAATAATTAAAAAAAAAAAAAAAAAACCCACACAAACCCTAATTTATATTACTTTTTTGTCCTTCATTAAATCAGTAAAAATTTGTTATTTAAAATTTATTATAAAAGTATTATAAAAATATTATATTCAATTAACTGAAAAAAAAAAAAACCATTTGGTAATCCATTATGCAATCGGACCCACTTGTTGAAAGCAAACTCTGACGAGTGACGAAGCTTAAATGAGGGTGAAGTTGGTGAATTAATAATGGGCTAAAAGACTGGGTGAAGAAACAAGACTTGAAACATGCGGAACTCTGTGGAATGGGCCCTATAAATGCAGGAGGTCATTAAATTCAATTAAAGAAAACGGGCATGCTGTGTCCCCCATTTGATTACAAAGATCCACCATTTCCTCAAATTCAAATCCGGGCTGTTACTACAGTCAGTCAGGCTCTCCGAAGAAACAGGTCAGTCATGCTTTGCTTACCTTACGGTACATGATAATTCAATTGAGCAAGGATTTGGTCATAACTCATATGGGTAAGGTGAGGCTCTTTATGGATCTCAAGATAATCCATCAAATCCAAGAGGATGTAAAAGTGTCAGAATTTGGCAGTAGATATTAAAATCCACATTCAAGGTAAAAAAAAACCAAAAACAAAAGTAAAAACAAAGCTACATCTAAATCAAGTGACATTTGCTCGTCGACAGCAGGATTCGAACCTGCGCAGGCAAAGCCCAACAGATTTCGAGTCTGTCTCCTAAACCACTCGGACATATCGACGGAAACATTCGTCGAAGTTGGAACATTTCTTTATAATCTTATTCGCTAACTACTGACAATACTGCCAAGCAGAAACCGAAATTGGATTTGAAAATAGAATCTTGCAAGAAAATAAGTAGGTTTTTATTAGACTTTTTTTATGAGAAGAGGTTTTTATTAGACTTGACGAGTAAGGTCGGACGAGTCAAATTGGATTTGGGTCCAAAATAGGTTGAAAAAGAAAATTATGATCTTTATTCAGTTTTCAGTGGACCGTGTTAAGTCCAGCCTATGAGGGGAGGTTCAAATTTTCTTTATTGTTTTTGGAATCTCATATTGACAATGACTAGAAGGATAAAAAGGATGTTTTACTAATCCTATTAAAAATAGTAGTCCACCATTGAAATGAAAAGAAATAAGGAAGCGTGTCAGTACCTTATAAATAGGGTGTAGCTTTATTGTTGATGGTTTGTGCATGGTTGTTAGTGTCGTAGGATACACAATATATATATATATATATATCATATTATATATAAATCATTACATATTATATGAATATATTGAAAGTGCTCATAAATTGTATAATATATAAATGTGTATTATTGTATTGTATTATAGAATCGTATGATATATAAACATGAATTTTTTTTTTTTTGGTTGAAATTTATACTTTTTATTTGATGCCAACAAGTTGTTGGACTTGTTTTTTATACAAAATTAGTAGGATACTTAATTGAGCCCAATAAAATAACATTTCCATGACTTTTTCTCCATTTGTTCTCTCTTTCTCTTATAAAATTTGGACTACACACTAAACAAAACTTTCATATTGGCAAATTTCTTTTGTTTAGCATGAATAAGATATTAATTAACAATATAATTATTCTTTATTATTATTATTATTGCGGGAGGGGTGAGGATTGAGGAGCCCAATCTGAGGACAAACTTGTCCGAGCAAAGAAAGGTGGGTAGACTCCAAGAACTATGCCCACCTGAGGAGAATTAAAGATCCGAAGGGAAGCTTGCACCCCCGAAAAATCCAAGGATAAGGAAATGGATGGTAAAGGAAGGGTACAGGACGTGCAAGGGTGGAGGAAGGAAGTTTCTTAAAGCAGACACCTCCCACCTCCACATTCAATACTCTATACCAACCTAACTAACTGCATTAATGAGGAAATTATCCCTGAACAATGACTTTACAACTCACAACTCTTTCTTCCTTCTCTAGAAGGATCCTAATCGGACAAGCATCCATAGAGGTCCCTTGAAACGTATAGATGAAGGGTTAAGATGCATAGAAAAAGGCTATATAGGGAAAGGAACCCTCCATAAAAAGGGGTTGAACGTCTTTCAAGAAAAAAGAAACTAGTGTGAGAATAGAGAATTACCTTGTAAAGAAACATCAATCCTATTTATCAATACCAGACCTATCCTTGGACCTACCCGAGGAAGACTTTATACTGAACTGTTGTTCTACTCTCTCCTATCTGCTACTTTGGTTCCATTAGTCTTAGACTTGAGATCGTCGAAGCATTGCATTTGACTTAAAATCCCACTCTCTTAAAAATTCATTGTTTGGGCTTAGTTTGAAGAACTTGACATCACTATTCTAGGTGGGCCGGGCCTTTCTTTTTAGGCTCTTACAATTATTATAAGCCTAAGAAGTTGGAATGCCAAGAAAAAAATATTAAAATAAAAGAATAAGAATATTTGGTAAATGCCAATGATGATGAAGAAAATGTTAATGAAAAAATAATTTCACAAAATGATGAATATTGTGATAACATTGATTTAGATGAAGTTGATTAAGCAAGATGTTGAATATGATGAAAATAAATTATTATATTTGCATCATGTATTAAATTAGTCATTAGTTGAATACATTTTGAATTTATAATGAATATATATAAAATATTTTATTAGGTGTTTGTGAATCTTATGATATAAGATACAAAAATAAAAAATCATTTCACGATATGATTCATGTTTTAACAACTATGGTTGTGTAACTTGTGTGTGAGAATTAGGAGAAAAGTTTTATATTGTGAGATAGATAAAGAGTAAGTTTGCATTGTGAGTTAGTGCTAAGGATACTTTTAGGAGAACTGAGTTTTAGATAAATTTATGTTTGAGACTTTTTCATGAGAGTTCTTGTGCACTATAAATTCCTATTATATATAGTGAATTTTGGTGTGTGTTGCCCGTGTATTTAAACTTGAAATTAGTTGAACCACTTTAATTTTTGTGTGTTGTGGAGTGGTACTTGTTATTTTATTGCTTTGTGTGTATTTTACAACAATTAGTACTAAAGCTATTGGTTCGAGTTTTTGGTGATAGAGAGCACAAATTTTGACTTGATGATCTTTGATGGGAAAATTAGTTTTAGTCTTTGGCAAAGTACTATCAAAGACATCTCGATGCAGCAAGGATTGATTAATGCGTTGTATGGAAAATTAAAGAAGTCGCTCATTATGTTTGATGATAAATAAGAAGAGTTTGAGATGAAAGCAATTGATATTATTGTTTAATCTTACCCTTGAGATAAAGTATTGTGTGGTGAATAAGACTTCTCCCCAAGAATTATGGGGAAAAAATTAGAGAAAGTGTGTATAAGCCAAAGTAGTTGACATATTGGTTACGCTTGAAGAAATAGTTGTACCAGCTACAAATGGAGTAAGGTACTAATATTAGAGATCATTTGAATATTTTTAATATATCATCTACTCAATTGAAAACCATGGAAACTAAGATTGAGGTGGATTCAACTTTGTTGCTCATAACCTTGCTCCCTCCTTTGTATGGCACCCTAGTGACTAATTAAACTACTAGTTGGTAAGCAGACATTAAAGTTAATTAGAAGGTTTAAAAAAAAAAAAAAAAACTATTGGAGACAATGAATGTCAAGAAACAAACAAATATTTTGAAAGTTAGGGCATTTGCGGTGAATTTTTTATTCAAGCCGTCGTAGGAGTGGGTCATATATATGGGAAGAATGAGAAGGAGAAGTCAAGATCAAAGATTAGATTGAGGAAAGAAATTAATTAATAATATATGGAGTGCTGTTATTGTCAATGTCATAGATGGGGCATAATCAGTATTAATGTTAGAGGTTGAAAGCTAAGTTAGAGGAGTTCAAGAAAAGTCATGTAGTTCCGCGAATGCAACGGTTGCTGCAGCAAATAGTGAAGATAAAGATTGTGGGAATATATGGGTGTTGAAAAATACATGATTATATCGCATATAAAATATACGCAGTGGAAAATAAACGAATCTACTTCATTTGCAATTGATAACATGCACTATGTAAATTTCAGAATTCAAGAACAAGAAAGCGCACTTTGGTGTGGTGAATTTCAACCGAAGATCAAAAGCACTTGGGAACACTTTTAATCTTCACTCCAATTCCACTTACGCCCAAGAAATGTGGTATCTCAATCAGTTTTCAAGGGAGAAGAATAGAGTGACTAACACTCTCACATACTCACACAATTATGTTTCTTGCAAATATTATGTATGTTTCTTCCTTTATATCTAACTGATTATCTAATTGGGCTGACCTTTTGGGCGTTTCTAATTGAGTTTTAGTATGTAATTTGGAGTGGGACCAAAATGGGCTAATAAGACACTAGTTCTAATGGGCCTTGGGCTTTTCTATCAACTCTTAACAAGTCCAAAATTACTATTAACTATATTTAATACCACTATATAAGCATAACTGCACTCTAGGCCTTATTTATAAATTATATCTCAAGACTTTATTATGCATGCAACCCCTTTATAAATATTCGTAATAATACAAAGTCATGAATGTAGACTGCCTCTTTGTAAATTACTACATCTTAATTCTTTGAGTACCCGATTTAATTCTTTATGTTATTCATCATATATTTATGAAATCCAATTTCATAAATATATACTTTAATAACTCCTTACTAAAGTGACTAGGCCTAACTCTCTGAATAACCAAACCCATTAAATTTATCTCAAGGACTATTTTGTATCTCCGTTAAGAGATTATGAATTCCATCTTGAGAATATATGTTTTATCAACACTAAATGTGGTTGCCTAACATACTGAAGTTTTGATCGTGACTTTAGATCTCACTCCTAATATATTAAGGCAACCTACACTTCATGATCAATACCATTATCCTCTCAGGATTAAGAGTTCATGCAAATAGAAATCGTGAAATTTATTATTCATTTGACAGATGTTAAGAGACTAATAAATCTTACAATGGTCCAGTTCAATATGTCTTAATTCTTAAAACATATCAACATACCAACTAGAAATCTCCATTTTCATGATCAAGATAAATCGTCTTAGTTGATATGTTATAGTCTTCGCAAATGAAATGCCCAATTTCATCACTAACTACGAATTAAAATTCTGAGTTTACAAAGAATTTGTAATTTATATCTTTTGTGACTAAATCATATAAATCACATATTATGCATTTCATGGACTAAATGATAATGTATCAATATTCATGTTACCATTATTTTAGATAATAATAAAACAACTTTATTCATCATAACATAATGTCATACGTAGTGTCATACATAATATCATGCATAGGATCATATAATAGGACTTAAGGGCACACATTCTAACAATATGTACAATATAAGTTAAGATGTTTGACGGAACTATGAAGAACTTGGTAATGGAATAAATGAGAGATAATAAATTATGGAGGTTACTAAAAATGTTTTTGGAGGTGATGAAATGAGAGAAAATTTTCAAGAATTCATACAGTAGTTGAAGTAGGAAAGCCTAGTGAAGCAAAAGGCAAAGAGAAGCCTTTAGTTAATTAGAATATCACATAGAAAAGATAATCATGGATGGAAAAAGCGTAAAATTTGTGGAGATATAGTTTTCACCGCCATATATAATGTGACGTTGTGAATAATTGGACAACACCAACCATCACAAACCAAGAAATTAAGGATGCGTTTGGTCACCCAATTTAAACATTAGTGTTCAGTGTTTAAACACTGAACACTAGTGTCCAAAATAAAAAATAAATAAAAAAACGTGTTTGGTGGACCATTCGTGTTCTATGCCTGTTTAGAAAACATTGTTCAAAAACCCATGTTTAAAATGATTGTTTTGAAATCACCTCCGGCCTGATTTTAAACAACAAACACTAGTGTTCAGTGGTAATTGGGTAATTATTTTGAACACTATTATAAGCCCACTCGGTCCGCTTTTTTTCAAGTATTGTCTCCTCTCTTTTGATCATCTCTTCACACCAAATCCATTTGCGCCTAGTACCAAGATCTTCATCTCACCCACATAGTCAAAGCAACCTAGCGACATTAATCTCACCCACCTCATAACTCCCTTCACAGACCCAGCGCCATTAATCCTCACCCACACAATCAGAGCAACCTAGCAGCATTAATCCTCAAAGATTACTCTGTTGAGTTGAGGTTTTTGTTTTTATTTCATTTCGAATTTTGTACGATAAATCCTTACCGACCCATTCAAAAACGTCTTCTACACACTCTCAGCTTACATCGCATCACCAACCTCAGTCAATCACAATAACCCCTTACTCAAAATCATAACTCCATGCCCAACTACCCTTAATCCTCGTAGAGATTCCACCCTCACCTACAAAGCTTTGGTGCTAACCAAAGCCAAACTCACACAGTGCGAAGGGCTTAGTCAGCTAAATATTTGTAATTTTCTTATTTTCTTGTTGCAGCTTTCTATCACATCCTAATCTAACTCAGATCAGTTGATATTAATCCAGCTTAGGGCTTATTTAATCCCACATCTTCATTCAGATGGAAGCCTCATCCTCATCCTCCTCCACCTCTCTCATGCTATACAGAGCATCAGTGCCCTCCTCTGATTCCTCCTCTCACCGTGTTCCCTTACTGGTAGTTCTACCTAAATGTAAACTGTTATAATTTTGTAGGTAGTGAATCATTTGTTTGCTTGTTCTGTTATAACTTTGTACCTAGGTTATGCATTTTGTCTTCATTTTGTGGCCTTTGTGTTGTTGCCTTTAAATTCTTGAGATCAGTAGGTGTAAGTGTAACTGTAAACTGAAAACATGTATCTTTTGCTTTCAAAAGAATGAAGGGCATAAAGTGAGGTACTTGGGCCATTCTCCCTTACCCACTGCTTCAAAACTAAAGACTTCATTTTATGTAGTTAGAAAAGGTTCTCCTTTTATTACACTAATAATACACTAACTATCTGTAAGTTGAAACTGTGGAGTGAATAATCTTAGCTTTTATTTACTATAAGATTAAATAACATGAGTCCTACCAAGGAATTATAATAATGATTGTTGTTGATATGAGTCACTGAGAACTGATTGTTGTTGATATGTAATTTATGTCTGTACTACTCCATTATAATTACTAGACTTCTTATATGTTCTTCAAATGTGCAAATTCTTGTTAATCCACTTTGTTAGCAACCTTGTAGCCACTTAAATTATTGGGTTCTTATATCATATATGATCATTTGTGGTCCTTGGCCTTGCTTATATTAAAATTTCGAAAATCTATCTCAAAATTTCAAGATTTAGACCTTAGTTTCTCTTATATGCTTGCTGCTTGGTACTTTTAATGAGTAGGAACTTAATGTTTTTTAATCCGTATCATACAATTTCAAATGACGAGTCTATGTAAGTATACCAAAATTTATTTAGATGAAAGAGAGAGCAACTAATGCCGAGGATGGGAAGTTGTGGCCTTCCGCAGTCGAGAACCATTTCATTGATGTATTGTTAGAAGAGGACGCTAAAGGGAATATGCCCCAAGGCCAGTTCAAGACTAGAACTTGGACAGCCGTTATGAATGAGTTTAACAAACGCATGAATAAAAATTACAACAAAACACAACTTACATGAAAATACCAACGAATGAAAGGTCAACACTGCACATTCTCCCAGCTCATCAGACGTACGGGAATGGGATGGGACCCCATTTCAAATACGATGATGGCCAGTGAGGAAGCATGGGTTGCTGCATTTGTGGTAAGTCTTTTAACATACTCCAAACAAAATTTATTACAATTAGCTATATGCATGATTTATGGCCCATCTTTCAAACACTGAATGTATTCACAACTAAAAAAGAGAAGAAAACCAAAAACAAAAATGTTTATATGGACTAGCACTATGTTGTAAGTGTATACACGTATTTGAAAAGCAATTTGCTAGATCTTTGTTTACCTTTCCCTGCATATCAAGAATATGGAGTTTATTAAATGGTATCTGTATAAATAGTGTGCTGACATAGTTTTTTTTGTAGAATTTTCTCATGATGACGCTTTTAGAAATGGAATAAAATCTGATCTAAGGGGTTTATTACTATAGAATATATGTGTGATTGTGGTATAAAATTAAATTTGGATGAAATGCTATTACTCTTTCTGTGTTTGGTATCTAAGAATGGATGGTTATTATAGGGTTATTATAATTACTCATCTGATATGTATTGGGTTTTATATGAACAAGTCATCTAACCCAATATATATGGCTATTAATAGATGAATCATAAATTCAAGGAGTTCAAAAAGGGCTGCAACACTACGAGCTGTTGGGCAGACTTCTCAATTCAAACACAGCCATGGGTTTCCTCCAAATATCATTTGCCCAACTAGCTCCCAACAGTGACGAAGAGAGAGAGAGCTGGATGCAGCCTTCCTATCATCGAGGATGCATGTCAATGTCAACACCAATAGTGTGGACGACCTGGAGGAGCTGCCCATACCGAGTGAAGCCCAACGTCGGAGGCAAGCTGAAAAGTGGCCAGTTGAACCATCTCATTCAAGCGAAAAAAGGAAGAAAGGGCACTCCCTTGAAACCATGACTGAGGCAATTTGGGGGTTTACTGACATGAGGAACCGGAGGGGGGAAAAGTCCACCGACACTAGAGAGTCCGGTGTGGGGGGTCACACTGAGTCAGTTACGCAAATTGTAACACTACTCAACTAGCACACCGATGTGGATCATGTCACATATTGCAAGGTTGTGCAGGAGCTTCATAACCCCAAGAGTAGAGCCACTTTTTTTGCTATGACGATCGATAGAAGAAGGGCTTGGATTGAGTTTATTAGGGGTGGACTGCTGTAGTGGTGGGGGTGGTTGATGGTGTGCGCCGTGTAGATAGCCTAGGAAGTTAATTTGTACTCTTATTTTGCTTTAATGTGAATAGGCAAAGTCTGCATTATGTTAATATTTTGGACAATGTTTGTATACTGCCTTCCTTTATTATGTTCAATGCTTTGGACATCTATGCTACCTTTGTAAGAAATATGTTTTGTGGTTGTCATCTCTTCTATGAATTCCTTTGTTTGGTGACATATATATATATATATATATATATATATATATTATAGAAAATCTAATGTGTTCTTTACGGAATTTCTGTGGTACACATAGTAACAATATATATAGTGCTTCCAGCAACATATAGACTCACTTATATAGAAATATATATACTAACATATATATACATACAGCCATATATACTCATATATATATATACATATATATGTACATATATATAGTGGTTGATGTTCACTTATTGGCTGCCCATAGGTGTGATTCAGTTATGGCCAACACCGATTCAGATCGTGATTCAGACACTGGTAATACGACATATTTTGCATGGACAAGACTATTTTTAGGCACTTGTGTAATGAGTTGAAGCGGCTACACCTATTAGAGGCCTTTGGTATTGTTTCAGTTGAGGAGGTCGTTGGGATAGTGCTATTTATCGTCGGACACAACACTGATTACCAGCTAACTGCCAACCACTTCCAACATTCTCTCAAGACCATTCAAAGGTAGTTCTGACGTGCCTTGCGTACTATCCATGCTTTGGGATGTCTCATCATCCGGCCCGACACTGATGCAGTTGAGCTTCTTCATTCAATTTGAGGGGATGAGAAATATTATCCATGGTTTGAGGTATGCTTTGATTTTTATTTTTTTAGTTCTTAGATAAATTATCACTTTGTTGGTTTAAAATGTGAAAGATTTGTAATAGGGAATAGAAAGAAAACATATGAAGTGTGAAAGAGATCTGAAGTATTTCTAGTTTTTATAATTTGAGGTTAATTGAAAAATATTAAATAAAATAGGCAAGTTAACATATCAAAGTTGACCTAAACGACTATACAGACAACCCTTTTAAATACCCTAAATATTACTAGCTTGTACTATTACTTGTCTTTGGTCAACCCAGAAAACCTTGAGTACGCAAACCATTGAGAAAATTCCAATGTCAAATCCAGAAAAATGTCCAACCTTGACTTTTGGTTTCTATGAATTGTTCAAAATGTTCCAATATCTCTAGCTACGTACCTAGCTAGTTGGGCACAAACTTGTTGAGCCTGTAATAATTGGATACTTACATTTTTGTACTTTGCTACACTTCACATTGGTGAACTTCATATTGTTCACACTATATTGCACATAAGTTTAATTTATCTAATTAGAGCTACCTATTTTTTTAACAGAAATGTGTGGGGGCCATCAATGGGACGCACATAAGTGCTTCTACCCCATCCAGTAAGACCACTGCATTCAAAGATAGACGGAGTGACATCACCCAAAACGTGATGTGTGCATGCAACTTTGACATGCGGCTTACATATGTGCATTCTGGATGGGAAGGGAGTGCAAATGATTCACGAGTCATGCAGGACGCACTTGGACATGCCGAGTATGAGTTCCCTTGGACGCCTAGAGGTAAAAAAAAAAAAATGGTGCATTTGGTTTTGAATTTGTTTTTTTGGATTGAGATTTTTTGGGTATTTTTGGTAAGCAATCTGGTCAAAAAGTTTAGTGGGTTTTAGCCACTTGTCATGCACGTTTTTAATTTCAACTTATTTAAAGTAATTCAGTTGGATTTGAAATGTGGATTACCAGAGATGGTTCCCTTATTTGAGCTGAATAATTAAAGTTTCTCACCTCTTTATTAACTTCATCTTTATTTTAGTTTGTGAATTTAGATTCTGTATTTGCATCATCACTTCTATAAGTGGTAACTTCTCTAGAAAAGATGGAAGAAGAGTGGCTTCATGCAGTTTCAAATTTGGTCCAAGGGGCCCTAATATATCTCTCTTTTGATTTGATGTCTTTGTGCGTGTTCAAAGTTTAAACTAGTTAAATCCCACAAAAGATTTCTAATTCAGGTAAAACATAATTAAGGTATACCTAAACATATGGATCAGTGCCTCTATAACCATAACACAATTTGAGACAACGTGGGGTCTTGTTGTTTCCATGATTTTTGTGGTTTGTGTGAGTATCTGGAAATGATTACATTACAAGAAAATGATACACGAAAGGTGTGTTGATGCATGTTTTCACCATCTTTTTCAATTACTCCTTTTTCTTAAAATTTTCAACCTTTTTGGAGCTTTAACTTTGATTTGCACTCTCTCCCCTTAAAATATTCAAAGTTTAAAGGTGAAATTGAAATCTACTTATTCAAACCAGTGCTCCCCATAGAGTAAGGGGAACCCTAAGAGAGAGAGAGAGAGAGAGAGTCATGAAGTGTACCATTATAAGAAAGGCCTAGCAAATACCCATTCAAACTGACAGATCAGCATTGTCGTAGTTGAGTTTTGTGATTGAATTTTTGCTGGTTTATGACTTGATTAAAGTAATGATACTTCCACTTTTGCTTCATCCATTGAAAGCTATTTAAATTATTTTGCTCTAAACTAGCTCAGTGGACTTAGTAAGTTGGATCATTAAGAACTATCGAATGATGAGTTTAGCAGATTATTTTACTGTACTTAGCAGAAAAGGTAGTTGTGTTGGGTAACATTAATTGCCAATGGTTATCACACTTATTGCAGGATCGTACTACCTCATTGACTCGGGGTACGCAATAGGAAATGCATTCCTCCCCCCATACAAGTCTACACGCTACCATGCCTAGGAGTTTCAGAGTGAGAACCGGCAGCTTACTACCCCACAAGAGTTGTTCAATTATAGGCATTCCTCATTGCGGATGGTGATTGAACGATGCTTTGGCATGTTGAAGCCGAGGTTCCCGATCCTGACTGAAATGTACTCCTCCATCTCTAGACAACGGCTGATTGTAACCACTTGCTGTGCACTTCACAACTTTATCCGCATGTACAATCGGCCAGATGAAATGTTCCATGGGTGGGAAGGATCATTTGTGTGTAATAGCGTCGCAAACCTAGCAGGAGTTACATGCATAGGCAGTGGGGGCACTGAAGAAGCTTTTAATGCTTGGGCACAATGAGCGATGTCGAAGTATCGTGATGCGATAACTGCTGCTATGTGGGCATATTACACAGGCAATCGTTATTGAGCTTTTTAGGAATAGATTGTAAATATGGATAACATGAAACTGTAACTGTTGTTGACGTTGTTGGCTTGTTTTCCTTGCTTTTTAGTTCAGATTCAAAACAGAATCCCATGTGTTTTGGTTGGTCTTTGAAATAGTTTTCATCACTGGGAACATTTTTCTTTTTGTTTTTGTCATTTCCTCATGTTTCATATGATGATAACTAATTCTTGTATTTGGTAGATTATGATGAGTGTTGGGATAAGTTCAGCTTTGGTAGATATTTGTTAGCCATCTCTGATGTATGAAACTCTATGCCTTTAAAAATGAAGTTGTTTCTTGCACTCTAATAGCCTAGGTCAGGTTCACTCACTGTTCTCTTCAAGTGGGAACACCATTTTCAATTTATAGTGTAGCAGTTGATCATGTTGGTTTTCTTTTATTTATAGGTACTGTGGCAATTAACTTGAACTGTTTTTTGTAAAGAAATTGTTGGTAAAAGATAGTAAATGTATTATTTTTCATGGAAAATGATGTAGTGGTAGAGGAATGCAAGGCATGGAAGAAACCCATAATAATTCACAAGAGTCATTGTGCAATCTGTTGTACTCAAAATTCTTCAAAGTGCAGTTCTGACCAAATCAGTGACTATGACTTGATTTATAGGTCTGCCCAATTTTGTGTGAAGTTGATAATTTTCTCGCGAAATAATGTAAGATGTACTATATCTAAACTTTGGATAACATTAATTTCAAGGGAATATAAAACATTTTCACTTCAAGAAAAAGGTTAATGAAAATTGGAGCATTTATGGAGTAACTTACTGACTTTTAATCCAATAGCATACTATTATATAAGTACTATTAAGCCAATAAAATACTATTGTAAGAGTCAAGAGTCAGCCCTATACATATACCTAGCACTAGCAAAATGGATGACTTAAGATTGTCCAAAAATAATACACAACACATCAAGTTCATGAGGAGTCAGTAGTAGATAATAAGATAATATGGTTACACAGCAAGAACGAACACATCATCATAACAGTTTGGTTTACACCATTGTCATAGTTAGCAGTAGTGCAAGCATGGTGCATAGCAAACACCATCCAATGAACATAATCTTGACCATTTTTTTTGTCTGATCTAAAGGGTGGACCTTGTTATGCATGACCCTTAATTCCTCTCGCAATACACACAGCTCTTCTTGTAGTTGCTGAAAATCATCCGCATATGACAATGGCGTCTTCAAGGGAATACACCATTGAAGAAACCCACATGTTTCCTTTGGGCAACATTGGAAAAGCCTATACCGGTTCTCATTTCGCTTATCTGAAATCCTCACGCTTGCTCTCAAGCCACATAAATAGTTGGAATTTCGGAACCGAAGGTCATCTTCAATATCCTTATGCATTGCGTCTGACATCTGCAAGAAGAAGCCACAAACCTACTCACTTACACATTATAAAACGTAATCAACACTATTAAGCAACCATTTGAACATGCTATCAATTTGTGCAACAAAATCTATAGCAACATATCCAAGCAGGCCCTATGGCTTTGCAATTTCCTATAATTGTTGTCAAAATTTTGAATTAGAAAATCATCATTCACAGAACTAGAACAAAGGAAACCAAAAGCACTCCTAAACCTCACAAAACCTCTCTCTTGATCACTATAATTGAGGAATTGGCCTCAACAGCACCACATTATATCCATCATATCCAAATTGAATTCAACAGAATTTAGTCAAACCTACCACAAAGTCATCAAATTCACCAAGCTTAAATTCATGAATAATTAAAATAATCCCAATCAACTAAAACTAACAGTAAAAATTCACTAATGAAACCAATAATCAGTTACAGAGAATTTCATATTAGCTTAAAAATCACACTCAAAGACCCTCAAATTTCAAACAGCGAGCAAGCAACATTGGAGCTTGGTAGCTGAGAAACTCTAGGAAAAACCACAAGAAATTATATTAATTTAGAGTTCATTGGATTTGTTGGCCTTTTTTTTTTTTTTTTTTTTTTTATTTGAATCTTCCGACGCTTTCTTGGCAACCAAACAGAGTGTTAAGAAAAATGAAAAATCGACTGGGTTGTAAATCAAATATTGTTTCAATAGCAAAAGATTTCGAGAAAACCCTTCCAGATTTAGAGAATGTAGGACATGTATGTTTGGATTGTAAATCAAATATTGTTTCAACAGTAAACAAAGAACAAAAAAAATGGGTTTTCCCGATTGGTGAGGAAAACAAAAAAAAAAAAACAAAAAAAAAAAAAAAGTGAGAAATCTGTGAGTGAAGAAGGAATTGTTTAGTCTTTAAACAAAAACCCATTGACAAGCAAGATGAAAGCTTTTTTTCGAACCTGGATCTTGGAGTGATGGGTCGGCGGCGACAAAAGCTCGATTAGTTGCTGGGTCTTGGAGTGCTGATAGTGGAGATGAGATCCGAGGAACGTGAAGCCCAACTGTGGATCTTCTGAGGCGTCGATGGAGATGAGGACTGTGCGTAGGTTTGGTTTTCTGCTCTCAGGGAAAAGAAGGGATAAAGAAGGAAAGAGTGGAGCAACGGGAATATGATGTATTCTCTCTCCTGATTTAAAAAAAAAATGTTTATTTCGTACTTTTGGCCATCTTTTTTTACAAAATTACACATATATGCCAAACACATATTTATGTTTTTTGAACAATGAAACATGTTATTTAAACCATGGTACCAAACACATTTTTTTATATATATAGACACTAAAAACAAGTTTTTCAACAATACTTTTTAAACCACAGTTTTCACATCTTTTTAAACAACAATTTTTGAACTCTATAACCAAACGAGCTCTAAACTTTAAACCCAAATTAGAATAAAGAAGAAATTAAATTGTTCAAATTCTAAACTTTAGACATTCAAATTTTTAAACTCAAATTAGAAGTTCAAATATTTAAAGTTTAAACCCAAATAACAAAGATAAACTTTGAAGCCAAATCTATTGTTCAAAACTTTAAAGAAATTGAGCAAATAAACTCAAAACGCAACCACTCAATCATTCAAAATGTTAAGAAATCAAGTGACTAGAAGTTGATGGAAAACTGTAGAGAGGGGCAGACCTAAGATTTCAAGCTAGGGGGAGCCAAGTATAAGAAGAAGAAAAAATTTGAATAGGTATCTGTATAGTACTCACAAACTATCAACCAAGATCAATACACAAAATCATTATTTTTTAATACATTAAGATGCAGTTATTTACCAACAAAGACAAATATATATATATATATATATATATATATACAAAATTATATTGTTTCTTAAGAGCATCAACTATTGCAAAAAAATATATATATATTTTTCTTTTCATAAACCAAAATTTACTTTTGTTACTTTAATATAGCATTTGAAATGTCTCGTACAATAATGTTTTTGGTTTTTGGTGCTCTAAATACTGAATATTTACCATCTAGAACACCTAATACTAGTACTCTAATACTGAGCTGATTGAGATTTTTTATTTTTTATTTTAAAATTTTGTTTTAGTTAAATTTTTTATTTTGGTAGTTGCTAGTTAGGCTAGGCTAATTAAAAGAGAGGCAGCCTAGGTTTTTGGAAGAGTGAGACAATTCTAGAATCAAAAAAAAAAAAAAAAAAAAAAAAAATTTAAAATCTTTTTTTTCTTCGGGCTAGGGGGCCCAAAATTTTTTTTTTTCCTTTCTTTCTCTTTGGGCCAGGGGCAGGCCCCTTGGCCCCCTGTGGGTTTGTCCTTGGCGCAGGAGGTTATTGCTTGAAAGTGTCTATGGTGTTAAAGTTGGTGAATAGTAATATTTAATACTAATTAATAAAAAAAGGGTAAATTACAATGCTAGTCCCTATCCTTTATACCATATTTTAATTAATCCCTAACATTTTAATTTGGTCCCTTACTTTTTTATTATCGTGTCAAATTAGTCCCTACTGTTATCCCTTGGATAGAAAAAGCTGATATGTCAAACAGAATAATAAAAATTATTTTCCATGCCACATTAACTGCCAACTGTATTCACCTCAAATTTTTTAAATTAAAAAAACCATAAATTTTCTTTTTTCTTTTTTGCATCATCTCTGTTTTTCAAAGCCTAATTAGGCCATCGAAAACCTACTGTGGATACTGACTCTTCAATAGCCATTAGAATAGTCACTGCTACAAATATTGATATTGCTTTTATTAGATTTGTCTGTAGCCCAAGCAGATCAAACTCTTCTTTTTCCAATAGTTTTTATAAGGTATATTTGAATGGTTTTTCACAATCAAAAGGGCTTGGCAAATGGTACGCGCCTACTACAAAGCTTGTTCACACTATCACATACATGTCCTAGTATTTTGAACAAGCTAGGGCTTGTTTGGTAGTGACTTTTAAACAACAGTTTTTAATATTTAAACAACAATAACACTTCTGACACGTATTTTTATAACACTTAAATACGTATTTTCACAACACTAAAAATTGAACAATAATACTTAAATATTGTTACCAAATGAGCCCTTAATTTCCTTAGATCTAGTGAGCAAATGCCTTAGGTTCTCTATTAATGGCTCCATTGCTTTGGTACAATAAACCACCAAATGGGGAATCTAATTCATAAGCAAGTTACAAGAACAAATCTTATGTCTTGGAAATATGAGTATAGAATTTCACCCGCTAGTTTTGATTTGTGGTGTAACCATGTGTAGGAGGCAAAACATTATCAAGCCAATTACAAAATGCCACATCAAAAATTTAATGACAAATTCTAGATTAATATGTCATTAAATTAATTAAATCAAATGATGACATGTGTCATCCAAATGGATATTACATTGGCATATTGAAATTTGCCAAGTGTCACTTGGCCTACAAGATAAAGATAAATAAACTATTCAAAGTTTGTGGATAATTATTTTTATTAAAATAAAATAAAGATAAATTTTCTATTCAAAATTGATGGATAAATATCTTTATTAAAATAAATAAATTATATAGAGATAATTATTTATCTTTGTTGATTATTATCTTTATCAACATGTGATATTTATCAAAATAGATAAATAGAAATAATTATCTCTAGGCAAAATTTGGGCCAATCAAGAGCTTACTACATATTTTCAAGCATATCAATTCAAAGGGGAGCTTATCCTTTGAAACTGCTATAAATAGAGGACATCCTCTCTCATTTTGGGGAGCATTTTTCTAAGACGTCAAAGCTTTAGAGAAATTCTGCCTCAAGAACAGAAGAAAAACATTCAAATAAGTTCTTTGAAGTTCTATTGGAATTAAGCTAAGAAAGCCTCCATAAACTTCAACAAACCTCAAATCCTTGAAGCTCAACGGATCAAGCCGCTAAAGTCTCGAAGAACTTCAATATAAAAGCCTTCACATTTGAAGACTCGAAGAACAATAAATCTCTAATAAGCTCAAAGCTAGAGATTTGTTGTGGAGACAATTCAATCCATCTTTCAACTAAAGTCAAGAAGATTCCTTGTTCGAGTCAAGTTTAATGAAGATAGAATCAGAAAGTATTCTTTTGTAAAAGAATTGAAATAGAGATTGTACTTATATTTCATCAATACAAATTTATGTTTGCAAACCATATTTCTTTTCAATTGTTTGATTTTTTACAATTGGGAAATTTTGTGATTACACCGTGTAAGCTTTCTATGGTCAAATTGAACAAACGATGTTGCGATTGCCTCTTAACATTCTGAAAAATTATTTCTCAACCCACACTTTTTTAACACCTCACCCAAAGCAGTTTTTGACTCTTGAATCCATGACTAGCGATTTTAGCTAGTGGTGACTACCAACAGAGAGCATTAGGGATTTTAGGGAGAGGAGATGGAGATGAGTTTGGTTCGTGAGATCTCACATGTCAGTTTTAATTTGGTTTTTTCTTTTTAATATGATGTGGTGGCACATTTAGTAGCGATGTGGTATGAAAAATAATTTTTTACTGTTCCAATTGACACATTAGTGTTTTCCACATAATGGATAACGGAATGGGCTAAATTGACACAATACTGAAAATGATAAGGACCAAATTAACTAGATTGAAAGGTTAGGGACCAAATTGAAATATGGTGCAAATGATATGGACCAACTTTATAATTTACCCTTAAAAAAAATTATTCATTCAACGATGGTTAGAACTTGATGAAGAGAATTTTCTTAGATTCTGGAATGTTCAGTTAACGGATGAGTGTTACTATTTTGTTAAGTTTTGGGATACAATATCAATCCACTAAACCTAAGGAAATTTTTGTAAATTATCCTCTCTTTTATTCTTCTTTCCAGTAAAATTAAAATTCTAAAATGATTTTTTTTTAATGAATCAATAATTCAATCTTTGATTCCTTTGAAAATAATGGGCTGCATCGGAAGGAAAGATTACATCAAAAAAAATTGAGAATTCGACCCAAATTTGTATAATACTTGTGGGGGCGATGGGCCTAAGAGTGCATATTTATATGCATATCGGGCCTGAGGCCCAGGTCGAGGACATTAAGTAGTTTGAGGATAGGTAAACATCTTACTAAGGGTCTGTGTAAGTTTATAGAGAAGCAAAGTCTGATCGTGATCATCTAAAAAGCTGGTCCGAAAAGGAATATCTCCTCGGATCAACTAGACAGAGGTCAGAATGAATTATCTGCCATCCAGAGACAACATCCCCTAAGACTCTATTGATAAAGATGTGTAACACAGGGGTATAGGATAAAGGAAAACCATGAAATATCTAAAGAAAAAGCTTCTACCACCGCATTGAATGCTCTGCAACTAACTCTCTGGCCGCATTAATGAAAAAGTGATACCTGAGTAGTAGTGTTCAACCTTATGGCTATCTTTAAAAGCTTCAAGAAGGTGTTGATGGGTCAAGTATCCTAGCCGAAAATCTGATCTATACGTGGAGGATAGAGAGAGAAGAAAGGGAAGTATAAAATGAAGAGGAAAGCCCCAAGAGAAGGGGATCGGGGAGAAAGAGAGAAAACACTGTAGACTGAATATTTTTTTAATTTGTCTTTAAGAAGAAAGAAATATAAGAACCAGCTCCTCGGCTTGAGTCCAAGGACAATTGTTCATTATACAAACTAGACCATCAATATCGTTTTGTGATCTTAGGCCACTACCGTTGTTAGCTAAGCTCATAAGAAACTAGATTTTGAACTTATTCTGTATAAATTTATTGTATTGGGCTCTTTAGGCCTATACTCTTCCTTTTGACCTTCTAATTGGCACCATCTGTGGGGAATCTTGTTATTTCATTGAGTTTAACATTCAGCTATGGTAGGTTTAGGTCCTCACCAAGCTGAGTCTATGGGGTCCCAACACTCCCTCAATCTTGAACGAGGCAAAGACTGGGAGGGGATTGTGCATACTGCGTATACTAGCAAGAGTCAGTCATTAAGTGGGAGCCATGCCTCTCATGCAAAACGTGCTAGAACCATGCAGCTGGGGATTAATCATTTGAAGAGGCAAAACTACACCTTGAGTGATGAAAACGAACTCCTTCCACTTTTAACCCATCTTCTGGCGATGATGGAGACAACAGCTACAGGCCCAGATCAAGGACTCCACCTAATGAACCATTTTCGTATGAAGAGGACAGCTCGCGTAGCTGCAGAAATAAGAGTTTGTCTTGTAAAGGCCTGGGAAAAGACACTATGAGCAGGGCGTTAAACCAAATTGCTAAATCACCTTTCATATGCAATATTGAAAAGGGTAAACTGCCTTGGCGGTTTACTCAACCGACATTCACCATGTACAATGGACGAACAGACCTTATAAAGCATATCAGCCACTTCAACCAGAGGATGGTCGTACACTCCAAGAATAAAACTTTGATATGCAAGATGTTCCTATCCAGTTTAGGACTTGTAGCAATGAAATGGTTTAACAGCTTGGGAGCAAGTTCTATTGATTCTTTTAAGGGACTTACCCGAGCATTTAGATCTAGCTTTATTGCGTGTAGTAGGATTCCTTGTTGTCTATGGCTATGCGAGAAGTAGAAACTTTGAAAATATATTCAAATAGATACTGGGAGATGTTCAATGAGATTAATGGCAATTTTGATGATGTGGTCATAAGAACTTTCAAGGTCGGCCTGTTTGCTGAGCATGGTCTAAGGAAATCATTAACAAGGAAATCGGTTAATAATGTACACCAGCTTATGGACAACATTGACAAGTATAAGTGCATTGAGGAGGATCAACAATTAAGTAAAGGCAAAGGGAAGGTGGTCCTTTAGGATAGGAGGGACTTCAGGTCGAATCGATTCAACAATAATCGTCCTCGGCGAAATTTTTCTAGCCAGTCCGGGGTTGCTGTAGCACCACAAGCAATTAATTTATTGTTTCGAGAACCCTTTTTCCAGTCATCAAACAAAATGGGAGGGGATCCCACAAGGCGTAACCAAAGCCTTCATTGTTAGTAACACCAGGAGTGAGGGCATACTACAAAGGATTGTAGAACTCTGTTGGGTCATTTGGAGTAGCTAGTACAAGGAGGTAAGCTAAAGCAATTCATATACCATCCCGTTGAACTGGAAGGCCAAGCATGGTCAGGATCTCAAAGGGATTCTTCTTCAAAACCACCTCAAGGCACAATCGATGTTGTTCTCGCCACACCAAGAAGAGTTGGTTCTCACCATTCTAGAGTAATATCCATAGCCCAACCACTTATGGAGGAATGCTACCTCGAACCCAAGAGGAGTAGAACGGAGGGCTGACCAGCGCTGAGTGTCTCTGATGACGACAAGGCAGGTACTCTACAACCACATGATGATGCATTGGTGGTTACCCTCAAGATAGGGGGATACGACGTAAAGCAAGTGATGGTTGATCAAGGCAGTGGGGCAGAAATTATGTACCCCAATCTGTATAAGGGTTTAGGGCTAAAATTGGGGGATTTAATTAATTATGATTCACCCTTAATAGGTTTTGATGGGAAAATAGTCATACCAAAGGGTCAGATTAAGCTACCAATACAAACTGGAACGGCGATAATAGATGTCAACTTCATAGTAGTGGATGCTTTCTCTCCCTACACAGCCATCATGACAAGGCCCTAGCTTCATACCATGGGAACTATCTCCTCTACCCTACATTTGAAGGAAAAATATCTGTCCGATGACAGGGTAGAAGAGCTGAGAGGCAGCCAGCCTATGGCTAGGTAGTGCATGGTGGCCGTCGTTAGGCATCAAACTTAGGCGGAGTCTTCGGCATCGACAAAGCAAAGTTTGTAGCAATCAAAGGAGCTAGCGTCATCTGGCGTTACGACAAAAGGGACAGAGTGCAAGGAATTTGAAAAAATTATAATAAATAATGATAAGGAGAAGTATTTTCAGGTCGGATCTTAACTACCTCCTTAGGAGAAGGAAGAGTCGATGATGTTCCTAAAAGAAAATATTGATGTGTTTGCCTAGAACTCTTATGAGGCTCTCGAGGTGGATCCGAGCTTCATTTGCCATCATCTGAATGTCAACCCAACTGTAGTACCAAGAAAGCAACCATCTCGACGTTCATCCAATGAGCATTCCGAAGATGTCAAAGAGGAGGTGATCAAGCTCAAACAAGCTGGAATTATCAAGGAGGTATTTTATCTTGAATGGTTGACTAATACAGTAGTAGTGAAAAAGAAGAATGGGAAGTGGAAAGTATGTGTAGACTTCACAGATTTAAACAAGGCTTGTCCCAAAGACCTTTTCCTAATGTCTCATATAGATCAATTGGTGGATGCCACTATTGGGCATCCTCGGATGAGTTTTTTGGATGCTTTTTAAGGTTATCGCCAAATACCTCTAACCTTGGGTGATCAGGAGAAAACAGCCTTCGTAACTCCTACAGGAAATTATCATTATAAAGTAATGCTTTTTGGTTTAAAGAACGCATGGGCTACTTATCAAAGGATTATAAATAGGATGTTTAAGCCACAACTAGGTAAAACTATTAAGGTTTACGTAGATGATATGGTAGTGAAGAGTAAAGTTCCTTCCGAGCATGTCAGAGACTTAGGGGACACCTTTCAAGTACTAAGAAAACAAAAACTACGCCTCAATGCTTCTAAATATTCCTTTGGTGTGGGATCAGGTAAATTTCTAGGTTATATGGTCACTCATCGTGGAATTAAAGTTAACCTTAAGCAGGTTAGAGCAATTAACAACTTGTAGCCACCTCAGAATCCCTAAGAGGTTCAGAAGTTAATGGGGATGACTGCTGCTTTGAATCGGTTTATCTCTCAGTCCGCGGACTGATATAGGCCTTTCTTCCAGTTGTTGAATAAGTGGAAGGTATTTGAATAGACAGAGGAGTGCGCTTTAGCCTTTTAGCAACTTAAGGAATATCTTTCTCTGCCGCCTGTTATGTCTCGACCTGAGGTGGATGAAGTTCTATTCGCCTACATCGCTCTGGCTTGTCATACCGTTAGTTTGGTGCTGATATGGGTTGATGGTGGTGTACAAATGCCAGTTTATTATGTAAGCAAGTCATTGCATAGGGCCGAGATGCATTATTTACCGTTGGAAAAAGTTATTCTAGCAGTGGTGGATGCCACGCGCAAGCTTCCCCGTTACTTCCAATCCCATATAGTTATTGTTTTGACTCAACTTCTGCTTAAATCAATACTTCGAAGCACCAACCACACGGGAAGGATTGCTAAATAGGGTACCATTCTAGGAGTTTTTGATATCAAATATATGCCTTGTACCTTTGTAAAAGGCCAAGTCCTTGTTGATTTGCTGACTTAATTCTCTAAGCCATTGTTAGAAGAAAATGCTAAGACATCAAACATAGATGAAAAATCAGTTGCCACAATTTCCTTGAAGGAACCTCTGCTATGGAAAGTGTATGTAGATGGCACTGTAAATCAAAGAGGATTAGGAGTGGGGTTGGTTGTAATCTCTCCGGAGAGGATCGTGATTAAGAAATCTTTGAGGTTGAACTTCTCAGTCACAAATAATGAAGCTGAGTATAAGGCTTTCTTGGTAGGGATGACCATGGTTCAAAAGATGGGAGGAAAAATGGTAGAGATGTTCTCAGATTCGAGATTGGTTGTAGGCCAGGTTAGGCATTTACGATTAAAGTTTGAGTCTTTCATCTTAGTGCAAATCCCCAAAAGCAGAAATACCTATACAGATTCTCTTGCCACATTAGCAACATCCTTGGCACAGAGCTTACCTCAGGTTATCTTGGTGAAAGACTTGTGTAGACATAATGAGATGAATGGGAATGTAGTCCGTATTCATCAAACTCGAGTAAGGCCTAGTTGGATGGATTCTATTGTGTTGTTCCTTAAAGAGGATGTCTTACTTGAAGAGAAGTCCGAAGCTAACAAAGTGCATAGAAAGGCTACTAGGTTCTGGTTATCCGAAGACCAAAAATTGTACAAATGCTTTTTTTCTGGACCAAACCTATTGTGTATACACCCTGAAGTAACTGAGCTATTACTGGAAGAATTATATGAAAGAATTTGTGGGAGCCACACAGAAGGTAGATCTTTATCTCATAAGGCACTCACCTAAAGGTATTGGTGGTCAAATATGCAAAGGGAAGCATAGGAGTATGTGAAGAAATGTGACCAATGTCAGAGGTTTGCTCCAAACATTTATCAACCAGGGGACATCTTCAATCTTCTATCCAGTGCTTGTCCTTTTACTCAATGGGGCTTAGACATTGTGGGACTTTTCCCAAAGGCCGCGGGGAATAAAAGGTGACTAATAGTGGGCACAGATTATTTCACCAAGTGGATTGAAGCTGAGCTATTGTCAAATATCAGGGACTTAGATGCGAAAAAGTTCATATGGAAAAATATCATCACAAGATTTAGAATTCCTCATACCCTTATCTCAGACAAGTAAGGCCTTCAAGAGATATTGCTGTGATTTGGGCATTACAAACAAATATTTCACCCCGACTTATCCACAAGGGAATGGACAGGCCAAGGCTGTCAATTAAGTAATGATGAACGGGCTCAAGAAGAGGTTGGATGATGCGAAGGGAAGATGGATGGAAGAACTATCACATGTCCTTTGGACATATCAGACTACTCCTCGCAGATCCACAAGGAAGACACCCTTTTCAATGACATATGGGGTCGATGCTGTAATTCTTCTTGAAACCGGGTTTCCTACACTGAAGATGAGCTCCTTCACTTTGGACAGCAATGACAGATTGCTAGAAATGAGTTTGGATTTGGTTGAAGATCAGAGAGAAAATGCCATGGTTCAACTAGCATACTATTAACATAAGCTCAAATAGGGCTATGACTGACACGTGAAGTTGAGGCCACTAGTGCCAGGGGATTTGATATTAAGGAAGGTGTTGGGTGTTGCAAAAAACCCAGCATGGGGAAAACTAGGGCCCAACTGGGAAATGCCATATCGCATTACCGTGGTGGCTAGGATAGGGGCATATCGTTTGGAAGACTTAGATGAAAAAATTATACCACGCCCATGGAAAGTAAATAACTTGTGAAGGTATGATTATTAATAAAAATCCTTCTTATCACATGCCATTTATAACATTTCATACTTTCTTTAAGTATCAAACAGAACATTGGCTATGTCTGGCTCCTCGAACCACATACCTTGGATAAATTAATATTTTTCAATATTTTTTTAAGTGTTAAACAGAACCTTAGTTATGTCTGGTTCCTTAAACCATCTATTTTGGGTAAATTAACACTTCAAGTTATTTTCCTAAGTATTAAACAGAATCTTAGTTATGTCTGGTTCCTTGGACCATCTACTTTGGATAAATTAATACTTCATGATGTTTTTCTAAGTATAAAACAGAACATTGACTATGCCTGGAGCCTCGGACCACATACCTTGGGTAAATTGATATTTTTTAACATTTTTCGAAGTATTAAATAGAACCTCAGATATGTCTGGTTCCTCGGACCATCTACTCTGGGTAAATTAATATTTCATAACATTTTTCTAAGTATCAAACAGATCATTGGCTATGCTTGGCTCCTCGGACCACATACCTTAGGTAAATTGATATTTCACAACATTTTTATAAGTATTAAATAGAATCTTAGTTATGTCTAGTTCTTTGGACCATCTACTCTGGGTAAATTAATACTTCATAATATTTTTCTAAGTATCAAACAGAACCTTAGTTATATCTGGCTCCTCGAACCACATATCTTGAGTAAATTGATATTTCACAACATTTTTCTAAGTATTAAATAGAACCTTTGTTATGTCTAGTTCCTTGGACCATCTACTCTGGGTAAAATAATACTTCATAACATTTTTCTAAGTATCAAACAGAACATTGATTATGCTTGGCTCCTCAGACCACATACCTTGGTAAATTGATATTTTTCAACACTTTTCTAATTGTTAAACAGAACACTCTAGTTCCTTGGACCATCCACTTTGGGTCAATTAACACTTAAGATTGATCTTGATTATGTTTAGCCCTTCTGATCACATATCTTGGAGACTCCCAAAACAGTAATCTGAACAAGTGGGAGTTCATGAGCATCACTTAATGCTTTTGTAAGTATATCAAACCTATCTATTGTCTGGTCAATACCTGATTACTTCCTTAAAATCATTAGGTTTATAGTGAATGTTGTGAGTGATGGTTCTGTTGTGATGTATGGATTTTGACATTATAAGGGTATTTTACTAATGTTGTAGACTTAGTCATTTTTTATTCTGTTGATTGTTAATTAAATACTAAGGAAAACGGAAACTATGCAAGGAAAAGTTGCAGACATCACATTAATGAATAAAGGAATTGTAACTTTCATTGATTTGAGCCTCAAGAAGAGGCAAAATATTTACAAAGGGTCAAGTTACATCATCATAAAAAATAGAAAATTAAAAAACTATCTAAGTTTAAGAGAAGAAAGAATAAGGGTGGTCAGGGCTTCAACTTTATCACCATTTTGTACTAGGAAGTCTTTAGAGGCTGGATGGATGCTGTATTAGTAAAAGCAGACCCCTTACCCTTGTAGTCTTCCTTAGTGGGGATGGAGAGGGTCGTCAGGTCAATCTCCATTGGCTAGGTAGATTCTTTCTCCTTAACAGACTCCTTAGGGGCAATAGGGACTTGGGTAGCATCATGAGCTACTTTTTGGGTTGTTTCTGTTGGTTTTCTAGTAGCCTTAGACTACTTAATCTCCTCGGATAAACAACCAGAGGAAGGAAAGGCTTTAATAGAACTGTCCTTTTCAACATCTGCTCCTTGGGAGGTAGCATCAACCTTAAGGACAAATGGACTAGATGCCCGAATGGCTGAAGGATAGTAGACATTTTCTTCCTTCTAGAGGTAGAAGAGGCATCAACCCCTGCCTGGGTAAGTGCCTCATTCCACACGTGGAGGCAGTAGTATCTACATACCTCTGAGACCTCTAACCTAAGGCTTTCTTCGGTCTCGGCCATCCCGGCATCAAATCCATCCTGCTCAGCTTGATCCTTTGCCATCTCAACTTCTTCGTTAGCTTTTTCTGCCTCTTTTCTAGCTTTATTGGCTTCCTCTTTGGTCTTTTCAGACTCCCTCAGACTTTGGTTGAGGGCCTCTATTTGCTTCTTCGCCACCGCGTAGTTTTCATTGGCTTGGCAAAGCTGCAAGTGTTGAATCTCGGCCTGCCTTTCAGCCACATTAAGATCTACCTCGGTGCCCTTTTTGTTGTTTTTTGCCTAATTTAGCTTGGCAGTGACCTCCTGCAGCTTTTTCTCTACCATTTCAAAGGTCTTCTGGGCAGCAACACGCCTAGCCTTCTCGTCCTTCATTGCTCTATGCGTACTGATGATTATTTCCTCAGCTCGATGAGCAAATTGGACAGCCTTTTTCCAGAAATAAAAAGGAATGAAGAAGCATAGTCGAGTCAGAAAAATTAAGTATAAACAAAAAATAATAATAATAATAATAATAATAATAATAATAATAATAAGAGAAATGAGCAAAGATTGGAGAAGAGTTGGATGGTAATCTTACCAAGGCGAGCTCCTTCTTCAATGTCATAAAGACCTCATGCTTCCTTATCTGTCTCAGCTCGGCCATTTCCTCAGGCAACAAAAGAGTTTGCTCTAACGTGTCAGCCATGCAGGCAGCTGTTCCTAGGTTGGAACTTCTGATGGATGCATCGACAGTGACAGTGTGATCATCTAGGATCTTGGCAGGGGCCCAGACTGAAGCAAATGCAGGGGCTTAAATCTCGGCCCTCTTCTCTAAGGCCGTTTGAGATGTTCGGGCTTGCTTGGCCCCTTTTTGGGGCTCAACTTCCTTGGAAGGAAGACTCTTTCCCCCCTTTACCACATCTTTGCCCTTAGTCTGATCCTTTTTTCTTTTGAGATCAGTTTGATCAGTACGTTGGGGTTGGGTGGGTGGAAGAGAGGGAAGCTTGGGCTGTCTGGACTTCCCTTGCTTTTGGTCCTTAGGGGGGGGAGGTTTGGTTTTGGCAGTCTTACTGGGCTCTTGACCATTCACCTAAGACTCCATCAGGTCTCAGAGGCTTTGTCGAGTCCTGCGTTTAATCGGCATCGTGTTCGAGGTAGTGATTTCTTCTTGCAAGAAGCTTGCTGGTTCTAAAGATGAAGTGCCGAGGTCACCGGCTGGACTTCCCGAGGAAGTATGTTGGTTGAAAACGTCAAATTCGTCCTCCGAATCTGAGACTTCAACAATTTCTTCCTCTCTTTTGATGATGGGTTAGGAGAAGGTCGCTTCACTAGTTGTACGTTGGGGTTGAAAAGGTATTGTTAGGATGCCTTCTAGTATGGGTTGTATGGTGAGAGTACCTTTGGGGATAGGAGCGCCATCAGGAAGAAGGAAACCCTCGACAACAATACTTATCCGGTGTAGGCGTGGATCTTTTGCTTTGATCACACACTTTGGCACCTAGAAGGATTTGGAGATGGGAATATGGCCAAGGATCAGATGTGCTGCTCGGAGCTGATTATTAGTGTGAACAAATACTTCAGCCTTCAATACCGCATCCAACTTCGACTAGTTGACAAGACTGAGGTTCAGAATAGCAAGTTAAAGAAGAAGAAGAGGGGGTGATTATAAATAGTTGACCTAAAACTAGAGCCCCACTTAGTTGCCCCTCTCTCGTCGGACAGGGGATGCCATCATGTCATTCCCCAAATACTATCGGGAAATCTTTTTTTAGGCCCTTGTTGGAATTAGGGAGGCATTGGATGAGTCTAACCTCGGGATACCTAGAGTTTAGGTAGTATCCTTGCCCTGTTAGGTGGTAGAGATTGTAAATCCAATTAACGTCGTGATGGGTGAGTCCAAAACCCATCCTCTCATTGAGCGCATCTACACAACCTAGGATTCTAAACATGTTTAGGACGCACTGGGTAGGAGCTAATCTATGGGCCCTGAGGTAATCCCTAATAACTATGCCCATGGGAATTCTCATTCCCCCCTCTATAAAGACGATCATTGGGATTACTACTTCTCCCTTCCATCTTTGCTCATGCCACTCTCCTTCCTTACAATACCTAATAGACACCCCCGGCGGAATCCTATAATGAGTTTTAAAACCATCTAGCTTCTCCTCAAAGTCTACCAAAGAAGCAAATCTATCCATTTTCAAAGAAGGTTTGAAGGTATCAAAACGATAAATAGAGGGACGAGGAGTAGAGGAGAAGAAGACAAAAAAGAGAGAAGTAGATGAAAAGAAAATGAACAAAGAGATTTATGAAGACTTATGCCAGGAAGAAAAATCTCCTCGGACTAGTTCTTGGTAATTGTGAGGGCACGTGTAGAGGGAGAATGATTTGATTAGATGATATTTATATTAAAGGAGGTTTACAAGCGGGAAAATTCCAACTTGGGTTCCAGTAGAATCCTCAACCGTTGGATCCACATTGCATCGTAGAACGTGGGGGACATAAAATCGTAGAAATTTAATGAAGAAGCATCTCGTAAGTCGAAGCATCAGGTACATGCCTCGGGCAGCTAAAAAGACATTCGTGTAGTTAGAAGATATGTGCAATGGGCATAGAATGATTTTGGTGGCATCGAAATTCTCCTTTCTTACCGAAGAGCCCAAAAGAAGAATCTCGAAGGGCTATTGTGGGGGAGATGGGCCTAGGAGCGCATATTTATATGTATATTGGGTCTGAGGCTCAGGCCAGAACATCAAGTAGTCTAAGGATGGGTAAACATCTTACTAAGGGTCTGTGTAAGTTTATAGAGAACCAAAGTCTAATCGTGATTATTCGAGAAGCTGGTCCGAAGAGAAATATCTCCTCGGATCAACTAGGCAAAGGTCGGAATGAATTATCTGCCATCCAGAGGCAACATCCCCTGAGACTTTATTGATAAGGATGTGTAACACATGGGTATAGGATAAAGGAAAACTATGAAATATCTATAAAAAAAAGTTGTTGCCATAGCATTGAATGCTCTGCAACTAACTTTCTGGCCGCATTAATGAGGAAGTGATGCCTGAGTAGCAGTGTTTAGCCTTATGGCTATCTTTAAAATTTTCAAGAAGGTGCTAATGGGACAAGTATCCTGACCGGAAATCTGATCCATACATAGAGGATAGAGAGAGGAGAAAGGGAAGTATAAAAGGAAAAGAAAAGCCCCAAAAGAAGGGGATCGGGGAGAAAGAGAGAAAACACTGTAGACTGAATATTTTTGTAATCTGTCTTTAAGAAGAAAGAAATATAAGGACCAACTCCTCGGCTTGATTCCGAGGACAATTGTTCATCATACAAACTAGTCCATCAATATCGTTTTCTGATCTTGGGCTACTGCCGTTGTTAGTTAAGCTCGTAAGAAACTAAATTTCGAACTCATTTTCTATAAATTTATTGTATTGGGCTCTTTGAACCTATATCCTTCCTATTATTGGGCTTAGATACAAATTATGACGTTACAATACTCTTTATATTTTACTAATATATACTATATATTTTATGTCTTTCTGAACACACACACACTTTCTTATTCGTTGCTCTTGTCAGTCAATTTCACGCCGTCATTATCAGCCTTTTTCCATTCTGTAAGTTTCTTTTTTTTTTTTTTTTTTTTATCCTTTCTTTAATTTTAATTTTAGTTTTTATTCTTTGTGCATCAATTTATTTAGTTTCTTTTTTCTAAAATTAGGTCAAAGAATGATTGTGCTTTGAAAAAAAAAGAAGGTTTTTATAGAGTTGTGCATAAACAAAATAAGTTGATGGCTAATGCATCACTATAAAATCTCAATCCAGCCACATTAGCAAGTTGCTGTTTTTAGTCGATAAATAAATTGCTTTGGTGAATCTCACCAGAGAAGAGTCGTTTACAGAGTCCTAAGATTTAAAGATGTAATGAACCCTTTAAAATTAAGATGGATTTCATTCTATGTTGATTTTTGAACCAAGAGGAGACCCTTGTTTTAGGATACGTCGTTCAAATAGATTGGTCTTTATTTGTTTAGGGCCTTACCCTTAAGGCAACTCAAAGCCGTTGGACAGGTGTCATTTGGGTTTTTAACTCTAACATAGGGCAATCACAGAATTGATGAGTTTAAAGGCTGTCTTGTTTAATAAAGGTGGTGAGTTATGATTGTGAGGATTTAAGTTGCAACAAATTGATTGTCATGTTTCTGGGAAGTTTGGAGAGTGGCAAATTGAGGGTTGTAACCTGGGTTTTGAAGCATCAGTTTGGTAGAGAATAAGGATTTAGGTTTTGTAGACATATAAGAATATGAATGTATGATTGAGATCAAGCAGTTATAGTAGGAATCAAGTCTTATGGCCCTTCATCTTTGTTTCCTCTTTTACTTTTTTTTTTTTTTTTTTTTTGAGAATCCTGACCCGGAGGCCAGTTTCCTCTTTTACTAAACTTATGTTTCATGTACTTTTTTTGTCATACTCAATTGAAGGCTTGTTCTCTCCAAATTTCTAACTTAACATTAAATATTTAGTTTTATCCACTAAAACTTCTTCCTTTTCCAAAATCCATCATATAACCTCTCTAAGAACCCCATACTTCAGGTTAATTAAAACCATATAAAGACCATTACGGCCATCTATATTTTTTTCTTTAGGTGTTTAACAAAAAAACATAGTTTCCAGGGTAAATCACCAAGTACAAATGTTAGGAGCCCAGCTAAGTTTGATCATGATTATAATTAGGAAGATTGATTCAGTTTGATCATGAGTAGCTGATATTACAGTTGTATCATGTATGGCAATTAGTTAGCTAGTATGGAGTTACTACAGCTGGCAATAGTTAGTTAGTGGTGCAATGAGCCTTGTAGACTTGTATAAATAGCTATCAATTGTATTGAATCCACAGGCAATAAGAACAGACTATTCCTTCATCATCTCTTCCCTAACTTCTCTAATCCATTCCATTGTTAAGGATGCGCAGCTAACCTCGAATCCAGCTATAATAGACTTTGGGTCAGTTTGGATACAGCTTATTTTACTGAAAATTGAAAGCACTATAGCAAAATAATTTTTAAATGTGTGAATAGTTCCGTGTGATCTATTTTTAATTAAAGTTTTAGTAAAAAAAGATGTTTATGGGTCCCATGAACAGTGCACGGGACCTACTGACAATGCCATTCCAGTGAAATATGTAAACGTTCAAAGTGGTAATGGGTCCCGTGCATAGTGCATGGGACCCACTGGCAGGTTTGTGTTCACGTGCTTTTGGTAAAAAAAAAAAAAAAAGAAAAGGCAAACGCAAAACGTGTTGCTTTTCATATGAATCCAAACCACACCTTTTAGCATTTGGTATCAGAACCAACCACCGCTTCAAGTAATCAGACATTGCTCATTGAATATGAAATCAAATAAGTTGCGGCTTTGTGGTCGGATCTTGGAGTGGGCAACCTAGAGGCCAAATTAAAAATACCGATAGGTGAGTGAAGCCACCAATAAAAAAGGGCTATCATCGGGTCAGTGTCTCTAGAGTGAGCCGTTGTGGACGTCGGCTGCAGAACGTGGTGGTATGTTATGATCCTAATGTCTTACATGGATTAAGTATAAGCTTAAGTTGCTTAACCATGTGTTTATAAGCTTTTGGATACCTCCCCTTATAAGCCAGTTTTCAAGGGTAAATTCTACCCATAAGTTTGTAGCATTAAAACCAAATTAATTCTTCGATATTATTGTTTCGCGTTTTAATTTATGTTCAATTACTCTACCAAAGTTTTATAGTGTGACTCATAAAGTAAATTTCACGATAATTTGTACTATTTCAAATTTGAGATTAAGAAAAAAAATGTAGGGGTGTGTATTTTCATTTAAAATAATACTCTATAGTCTCTACCTATTCACTCATTCATCCTTATGTAATGTCATTGAAAGAGCATTTGGTGTACTAGATATAAGAGATTTTTTTTTTTTTATCATTAACAGGCACTATAAAGCTTACATATTCTATTAAAACACAAATCGCAAGGAAATATAACGGATCCCATGGATGATGCTCCACTTGATGTATTACATATTGAGCATTTTCATCTGGTCATTTAAAACCGAATGCAACGTAAAATATATTATGCTTTTCATAAGCTTTTATAAAACAAATAGAATAAAGCAAACTAAGAGCATCAGCATTGATATATCCCAATTCTATCATATTTTACCATCCAAAAAATCACTTTATCAATTATACAATACCATTTTACAATACACCAACATCCAAACTTTTATTTTACCATACTACACATTAAAATAATATAAAAATAATAGTATAAAAATATTTCTCAATTCTCTCTGATCTCTATTTCTCTTCCTCTGTCAACCTTCTTAGTCACACCACCCACTTCCGCTGAGCAAAATCCATAGCAAAATCCAAAAACCAAAAATCATTCACAAACCAGAAACCATCGTTCTAAATCAAAATCAAAATCAAAAATCAAAATCAAAAACACCCACCACCGACCCACGCCGCCGCTGCACCACTGACCCACGCCCATATTAGTCACAAACCCACCACTGCCAGAAACCCACACAACTCGCCGATCTCCACCGGTAAAAACCCAAATCACTCACCGATCTCCGATCCAAATCAAAATCAAAAATCAAAACAAGAAACCCACAACCGACCCACGCCTCCGCTGTCGCCACTGCACCACCTGACCCACGCCCACATCAATCACAAACCCACCACCGCCAAAAACCCACACAACTCGCTGATCTCCATCCCTAGAAACCCACATCACTCGCCAATCTCCACCGCTAGAAACCACAAAAAAATACCCAAAAATGAGAGACTGACTAAGAGAGCAAAGCTTGAGATTAAAGGGATTTGGAGATGGGTGGGTGAATCGGCAGCGATGGTGAGAGAGAGTGGGGATGAGAGAGGAGAGGGAAGCTTGGTGTGAGAGTGTTCAACGATGGAGTGAGAGTCTGAGAGATGAGAGACTGTGGAGAGAACTGATAAAATATTAATATCTTTTTTTACAATTGAGCTATAGTGGAATCTAAATGTAGAATCACACTGTAGCTCAATTGCAAATTTTTTTGCAATCTTGAGAGTTTACAACATTCACTGGAGTGGGCAAAATGGGCTTGAATGGCAAAATGGGCTTACATTTGCCATATGCCCACTCCAGTGTTGATGCTCTAAGCCTTACATCCCATTATCCATCCCTATAGCTATTTTAACCCATTGATACACTATCATCTCTTTTTAGTTATAAATATAATAATAATTATAATAAAACCGGGTGTCAATGCAATGACATATTCAAGGAAGGTTGGAATGATTTAAATATGTGAATGGTCGAATGTGAATTTTGGAACCATTCATAATGATAAATTATCATGTTATCTCGAGGTTTAATGTGTCATGAGAATGTATATTTGTTTTCATAATATTTATATTTGTTTTCATAATATTTAGAAAAAAAAAAAAAAATTCCCTGGTTTAAGATGGCACAGATTTGGACCAAAGATAGAGTAACAGATGAGCATGTTGAAACTGCAACGAAAGGTGTAAGACATGCTTCCCCGGGCTCTATTGATGACTTTGATTCGATTCCTTCAACCGTTTATTATGACGCTTTGATGGTGTCCCTAAATGAGCAAACTATGTCATTTGGAGTTGACGAAAATTGTTCTCGAGCACCTTCTCCAGAGGCAAAAAAAGAAAAGTGTCAGAAGCTAAAGAAAATGATGATGCAAATGCAATTGCTCGTGAACTTCATAGTATAGCCAAGGCAATTATTAGGGCAACTGATGTTCTTGCAAAGTGTTTGGGATCGAAAAGATCAGGGGAAAATACCTTTGCAACTTTGGAGGAAATGAACTTGAATCAAATCTCTTGATCGAGGCCTGCATATGTTTGATGAGTAATCCACTAAATCTGGAAACTTTCTTTGGTTGTCCAACTACTAAGCCCAAAGAGATCTTACCGAAGTTGATGTCTAGATTTGACAATTAAGAAGTCAGATTTGTTGCAATGTTTGGACATGCACTATTTTGCTACAATGGTTGGTTCGGCCACTAACTCATTGGAGGTGTTTTGGTTACAAACTTACAATGCATGGACTTCTAGCAAATGGTTTATCATTTGGTTGACAATGAATATGTGCATGAATGTTCATGTTGACTGTTGTTAGAAATGTGTTGATTAACATTCATGATGTGGATGGTGTAATAACTATGAATCATTGTGTTTAAAAGGGTGCACAGTTTACTTGAAGAGCTGTTTGTTAAAGATGGTATTTTTATTTTTATTTTTTTTGGGCTCAGGGCATTCTTCAGACATGTTTCTCTCTCTCTCTCTCTCTCTCTCTCTCTCTCTCATCCTGCCGACTGAGAATATATTGTAGATTAGATTTTATATAGGTAAAGGATAGAATTATGAGCAAACAGATGAGACTAGATCACTAGACTACTTCTTGGGCGCAAGTTGTAAATAGAGAGGGATCTTCAAGTTGTGAATTATTTCTAATGAAGCTTATAACTTTTAGTGTTTCGCAGAATAACTTAGTAGACATCATTTATAGATTTTGGTTCTCTCTCTTTAGAGTCTATTTAGGATTTGCTTATTTTACTAAAACTGAAAAAATTTTGCTGAAAATAATATAAATAAAGGTAAAAGTTAGTTGAAACAATACAGTGAAACCTATAAATAGTACAAAAAAATACAGTTAAACTCACGAATAATCGCAAAAATAAGCTAAATAGTCTAATAAGCTGACAAATTTAATCTTGTCAAATGGACTCTTAGTGTACAAAAGAGAAAAATAGCAAATAAAGTATCTATGGGTGCCAGGGATATGTAGCATATGCATCTAGATTGATTTATTGGAGATTCTAGCCTTTTACCCCTATTTTTTAAAATATTTGGCAATATGTCCCTATTTCCAAACTATTTAGGTTTATACTCCTATTTTGAAACTCAATTTCCTCAAAATCGAGTTTCAATGAAGAACTCGATTGGTTTAAAATCAAATTTCAATGAAGAACTCAATTGGTTTAAAATCGAGTTATGCCCAATTAAATTTAAAAAATAATAATAATAAAAAATAAAAATAAAAAACTTGCATGGAACTCCAGTTCCATTGAAAACGCCGCTATAGGTGTTATTGAATGCCGCTATAGATTTTGGGCGAATCAAACTAAAAAAAAATTTGCATGAAAACGCCTTTGTAAGTGTTGCTGAATGCCGTTATAGGTGTTGCTGAATGCCGTTATAGGTTTTGGGCTGATTAAACTTTAAAAAAAAAAAAAAAAAAATTGCATGGAACTCGAGTTCCATTGAAAACGCCGTTATAGGCATTACCGAACGCCACTATAAGTTTTGGGCTAGTCAAACTTTAAAAAAAAAAAAAAAAATGCATAGAAACGCCGCTATAGGTATGGAACTCGAGTTCCATACAAATTTTTTTTTTTTTTTTTTTTTTTAGTTTGATTGCCCCATACTCGATTTTCTACCAATCGAGTTCTTCATTGAAACTCGATTTTAATAAAATCGAGTTTCGAAATAATTGCGTAAACCAAAATAGTTTAGAAACAAGAGCATATTGCCAAATATTTTGAAAAATACGGGTAAAAGGCTAGAATCTCCCTGATTTATCACTAAAACATAAAACTATTTGTCATAATTAATAATTAATGATACGCCACAAACAAGAAGAGTTTTCTCTGGCTGGTACCAACTTACTATTTCCTAGCTGCCTTAACTGGGCACTGCAAATACAAACAAGATAGGTAGATCTCCAGAAAAAATAAGGAACAGTGATGAACCAATCTACAAACACATAAAACCGCAGACATTTACATCGAAGCTACCATGTTCTTCTGGCCCATCCACCGTGTAATGGCTGATTTTATGCTTGCTGCTAATGCCAGCACTCTTGTCTCATAGCAATCTGGATGGATAGCCTTCGCTTTCCCTGATACAGTATTCACAGATACTTTGCTACATGCCTTGGACACAGCAGTACCTTTATAAGCCTTGCAGATATAGCTTAGAAAGTTTTCATAATCCTGCAATGAGAGAAATTATATCATTTCTTAGAGAGGGCATTAATAATGGTTACCCATTACCCATCGATATTTTAAATGACCAGAAATTAATTTAGTGGTTACAAACAACCATCACTGTTTAATTAGTTCAAAATGAGGTTAGATAAATATAATTCAATCATGTACGCATATGGCCTTGGTGAATAATATTGGAAAACAGAAGAACTTTACATAGTCAAAAGAACAAACCTCATAGAGTGGTTCTCCATCCACAACAACCCAAGGCACATACTCATGAGGAGGCTGAAGGGTGTTTGTTTCAGCTGCATATTGCAATTCAAGCTGTATAAAGAAAAAATAAATCCAATTATAGATAGCTAGAGAATTTTTGACAATAATAAACCATAGTATAAGTAACAAGAGGCAAAAAGAAAGGAAAACGCTGTGCCTAGTATGATTCCAGTCAAGAGACTAATAGCACATATACCCCCTCCCCACAGAAAAAAAATAAAATAAAATAAAATAAAATAAAATAAAAATAAAAATAAAAAATAAAAGGCCCCTAGAGTGGTCCCATATTAAAGAATGGAATGATTTTACAAACAATCAAATGTCAGAGAAGTCAGTTTTTAGTGCGTCAATTCGAAATACTTGCACTAAATTACCACTCTATGTAAGAAGTACTTGATTCGGGTTTGTGTTCTTCAGTATTCTAGTCACCAGTTTAAATATAAAAGTATTTGGTGGTCATGGAAGCTCCAACCATTTCCTGGCCATGTTATTAATTAACACCATCCAAGCATCTGGCAGCTCATTTTTTATAAATAACGATTTCACCCAATCCTTGGTGCGGTGGCAAGTGCCATCCACCAAGAGCGACAGGTCATAGGTTCTAGTCTAGGAATCATCTTCTCCAAAAAAGAAATAATTGGAGGCTTGCAAAAGTGGGGACTTTGTGCATTGGGTATAATATTTTTTTTTTTACCAATTTCACCCAAGCCCAGTAAAGCTTAGTCCTTAACTAATTCCACAGGATCCACAATTACTCACCTTTACAATACTACAAATGAAAAGCCAAATAGTTTAAGGACTGATGATTCATTCAACATAAATTCAAACTCTCTTTCCTATGTTCCTAAGAAGGGTCAACTGCAAATACTTGCATACCCAAATCTTACAGCTTCTTGGAGGAATCAAGAAAACAAAAACATATACCATCTGTCAATAAGCTATATTTAGCAAGATAGAATCCATGAAGGAAAAAAAGCATAATGTCAGTTATTCAACCAGAGGTATCTCCTTAGGTAAGCCAGGGATTCTTTGGTTAGTAGCCTAGCAATTATAAAAAAAATTAATGGCAAAGCACTTCCAACCCTTCAATAGAAATTATTATGTACCAACTACCAAGTGATCACACAACAAATATTCCACCTTGATGATGTAGCCCATATAAGGCTACACGATTTCAATAATGTATCTTGGTTCACATTAAGTAAAGAATATTTCATTTATTCACCATAGGATAATCTGTGTTGTTTGTATATTTTAGTTTACTAGACAAAGCTGGTATAAATAGTACAATCAACTGTAATTTTGCTACAATTTGATTCTTAATAGGATAACATTAATATTAAACTTGGGAGTGCCCACTGCAAACATCCAGGGGGGGACTATACACATCAGAACGATTAGTTCTAAAAGCCCTAAACACCCACGATGACCAAAAAGAAAGAGTGCATCCTGATATTTTCACCAAGATAACTTACGCCACTTGAATGAAAAATTTAATGTTAAATTCAGTTGGAGAAAACCAACCTCTTTACCATGTCCACTACTATAGCAATCTGAAATAGGTTTTGGATCCAAGCCCAGCTTCTCAAAACATGATTCCCATTGGGGGTACTTGTGTTCGTAGACCAAAGTCTCAACGCAATTAATAAAAGGAAAATGCTCACTCTGCAACAACATGAAAGTGCATGAGAACATAGCATTGCCACTCACATGTTATTAAAAGTTAAATCCCTTGAATAACTGACCAAACAACTCCACTAACTTAAGATTTTTCATTTTCCAAGAAGAAAAAACCACCCTAGTATTTGTTAGGGAGATAAAACCTTGGAGAGACTCCAATTGAGGCCTTAATGTAACATATAGGAACACCACTTAACCCAACAACTTAAGCCTATAGGTTTGAGCCTAATTGTATTATATTAATTCCTCATCCTCTTTACCTTTTCTCCATGTGAGACTTCCAGTCACACATGTATACCCTTCAGTATGCATATGATTAAAACATTTTCACAACTATCCACAAGAAATACTGAAATGATGTCCCTGTGCACACCACAACTAAATATAAGCTTAGCACCAAGAAGAAAATGCTAGTAGCACTTTATGTACCAATGGGTTCTTATCATTTTTCATTTCTACTGTCTTATGGTCAGTAACAAGTCTTACCAATTTGCCAAGACCCTCGTAGCTTAATTGGCACCTCTTGGCGTTTTCAATGGAAACACCCAGGATTCAAATCCTCACTCCCCCATTGTAACTATCGCAATATTGAAAAAATAAAGTCTTACCAAATCAGGCCAGACATCAATTGCACAGGCTTCCACAGTGTTTAGTAAGCATTCATATGGGCCATGCTGCAATCATCATCAAACAATTTAGTACATACCCACCAAAACAAAAGAATAATGAAAAGTACAATTTTGACGTTCTCAATTAATACAAGTAAATAAGTCCAACCCATACGGGAAAATTGTCAAATTGTATAAGTATACAGTTCCAAGCAATTGAATTGCGATTAATCAAACAAAAAATAATAAATAAATAAAAAAGTACAAAGACAAGCAGACAATTCATAAAATTGGGGAATCAAGGAAAACCATGACCTGGCACTCGAAGGTGTTGTTGCCTGTGAGTTTGGCGTTACCCCAAGGAACGAGTTTGAGATCGACGATAGAGATGAGATCAGTTTCGAAGAGCTTGTCCAGGTAATTGATTATGAAATTGGCGCTGTAGGGGCATAGGGATTCGTAGTATAAGCCCACAGAGACTTTCTGAGAATCTGATGGTAAAATAATTCTAGAAGCTGACGAAGAAGAAGAGGTGAACAAGAAGAGGTAAGAGATGAGAGAGAGCGTAATTACAAGATGAGAAGCCATTGGAGAAAAATGCTGAGGGATTTTCAGGACAACGGAGCTGAGACTGAGAGTCAGAGAGTGACTGAAGAAACCTATCTAAGAAAACTATATAAAGACCAGGACTGCAAAATTACAGGTGTTTCTTGTTAGACCCCGCCACTCGTCAGAAGCGGTTCATATATATATTTCATTATTTTAAGAGAGATGGAGATATCATTTCTCTATAAATTTTGTGGTTTTTTAAAAAAAAAAACAAATACACATGGTTAGGTTTAGTTAACTCATTTAATAAACTTTCTGATGATTGAATAAAAAATTTGATTTTCTCCAAAAATCAATTGGTGTCTTAGTCCAATAATAAAATGTATTGTCAAGAGCAAACGCCACATGTTAAAACACTCTTTAAAACAAATATATATAAAGGAGGATAAAGACAAAACTTTGTGAACGTAGTGCAATACCCTACCGGATCTTAATCCCTTAAAAATGATATCTAAATATTGTCCTAAATTTATTATAAAATAAGAATAAGTCAGTTTCTCAACCAAAAAAAAAAAAAAGTCTAATACAAAAGTTTTTTAACGAGTCCATGGTGTTAAATGTTAATCAGACTATATTAAAATGATTGTATACCATTCTTAATTTACTACCTCAAATTATGAATAAATAAACAAAATTTGTGTCAAATCTCAATAGCAAGAATAATAAAATAAAGATATTAATTTCTCACTTTGAAAATTACTTTTATTGGCTACCAAATCTAATTATTTACTAGAAACACACACAAAAAAAAAATCTAAAAACATAGGTAAAACTCTTTAATTAAATTTAACTATCTTTTCCTAGTAATAATTAAATTCAACTATGTAGTTTATTGGCTAATATAGCCATATGGTTGAATTTGATTAACCTTCCTAAAATATAACATATAAGTAATTGTATCTAAATTTTGTCATTTTTTTATGATTCAATAGTTAGGGAAAAGAGCATTTGAACTCTAGAAATCTTCATTTGAAACACCAAAAAATGTAATTTGAATTACAAGATTCTTGACAAATTTTGTTAATTATCCTAGTTTATTTATAGTGCATCACAATTCACTAGATGTAAGGCAAAAAAACACTAGAAAAATGAAAAATGTGTCCACTTGGTGCAAACACTACATGTAGATCATAAGTTTTAGTATAGGGTAAATTCTGCAAACCTCTATTAAGGTTTGGGAAAATGACATTACGTCTCAAATCTTAAGAGAAATGACACTTTATCTCTTAAGGTTTGAGAAAATCAACGCATTAGTCATTTTGTTATAATAAGAACAAAAATTTTCAAATTTTGAAAAAATTCTCTCAACCAAACCATAATCAGGGTAATGAATTTTTTTTTTTTTTTTTTTTTTGGGTTAAATATTGTTCTTTATCGCCAAATTGTGGTTAGGGTTTGGCCAATGCAATATTTTCAAAATTTGAAACATTCTATTGTTGTTATTAATGAAAGGACTAATATGTTGGTTTCTCAATCTCAAGGAAGATAAATGTCATTTTCCCACCACCGCACACCTTTGGTGCGATGGTCACTCTACAAGTGTAAGTGCTTATAGGGTGTGAGGGATAAGAGCCGGGGTTCAAGTCTTTAAAAGGAAGTTTCACACACATATACACTTAGATTAGGTTAGAGTAGAATTTTATCTTGTATCAAAAAAAAAAAAAATGTCATTTCCCCAAACTTAAGAGAGATTCGTAAATTTCCTCATTTTCTTTTCCAGGATAAATATATTGAAATAATTGTCTGAAATTTATGAAATTAAGCTGGTCTCTTTCAAGGTTTTTGTATTTTTTGCTATAATAAGCAGGGGAAAATGCACCTCTCCGCATCCACTCGAATTAAGAAGAGGTTCAATTGATTTATTTTATTTTATTTTTTCAAGTAATTTGACCTGTAGAACTATAAAACCCAGAATTTCTTTATATGCTGATACCAACCATACAATTGCACAAGGCAAGCCAGGGTTTAATGAGCAATTTGACAAATTGCGTATTGGGGTGAAGCCAAGCACCATGTGGTCCAAATACCTACACCACCTTTCAAAGCTGAAAGCTAAAAACTGAAAGGCACACCCAACAAGAGTAGCTGTGAATTTTGACAAGTTTTGGGGCCAAATGCATTCTTTTCTCAGGATTAAGACAAGGAGTTTGAGTGGTGGTTAGTAGTAAGCTCAGAGTCTCAATCAATCTCCCATGGATTCTCATTCTAGATTGTTTCCTCTTTGTTTGTTAGTGTTTACCAGGCCTTTTGTTACCTCCTACTTAATTCGGTTTCTTTCCTGGTTTCATTTGTAGAGTTTAGGACTGTAATTGCTTCTCCGTTGACTTGGGCTTCTTCAAGGACATGATCCAAAAAATATGTGTCCTCAATAATTTCCTTCATTTTTTCGTTTTTGAAATAGTCTTTAATAACTTGAACCAAAATACTAATTATTAAGCGGAAGAGCATCCACGTCAGCGGATGTAAACTTATCATCTATTTTACATAAAAAACTACTTTTTTTATTTTACACATTTATTTTTACAAAACACCCACATCAATTCATCTATTATTCACTATATTTATATAAATAATATTTTTATATTCTTTTTTTAATATTATTTTACACATCCATTAACCTATTCTTCTTCTTCTTTCTTTTTCTTTCTCTTGCCTTGTCTCTGCTGTTTCCTCTTTCTCTCACAGTCAAAACCCAAAAGCAGTGAAGCACCATCACAAGCACTCCATCAACACCACAAGCACCACAACGCCTCTCCAATCCAGAAGCACCGATCAAAACTCACATCACCGATCAACCATTCAAACCCATATCACCAATCAACCATCAAAACCCACATCACCGATCAAACCCACATCACCGATCAACCATCAAAACCCACATCACCCCCAAAACCAAAAAAAAAACAATGAGAATCTTATATTTGTGCTCTTCTTCAGTCCACGGGAAACCTCTCCTCCTTTGTGTGTATTTAGACTTGGACACAAAATCCACAGCACCCTTTGAATACTCAAAGCCCTAACCCATCGAGTCAAACTCATCCTTGTAACTCGGAAACTCAACTTGAAGAACTTGTCCTAGACACGAGACCAAGACAAGGCACCCTCTGTGATGATTTGTCTGTGTTTGTGTGTATCTGAGGAAAAAGATGATTTGGATTGAGGAGAGAAGTCAGTTTGTTTTGCACAAAGAAGAGAAAAAAAAAAGGCGCAAAACATGAAATTAATAAAATATAGTACACACGAGCTACGATACCGTGCATATATGCACAGTTACTATAGCAAATGTGTAAATATGCATAATTTTAGAAGGACTGATGTTAAAGATTTCTAAGATAAAATGTGTAAAAGTGGTTGCTTTTTGTATTTTACAAATGTTTACGTCCACTGATATGGATGTTGTAACTACAACTTTGAACTTCTAAATTCTAAGATATGTTATTCACAATAATATATGAGGGACGGGATTACAAGGAGATCCAAGCTACATTGAGAAACCATAATTCATTTGGCTAGAATTGTTCATGATAATACTACAAATCCTCACCAATAAAATAGTTCACAAGATAAATAGATCCCTGAAGTGTTCATGAACACCTGTAGCTGGCATTCAAGAAATAAATCCTTTGCTCTTCAAACTTTCAACAGATTCCTTGATAATTTGCTCCATAGGAATGAATTGTAAGCCCAAGTCCATCAGCTTCTTAGCTCCATCCTTCGCCCTCAGCAACCCAGGTTGAGTATCCTTTGGCAACCTACACACAAGGGGACATCATAGATTCAGCAATTTATACAACCACTTCTATTGCACTTAAATTCTAAAATTGGCATCAAGCAGATATGATAATGTTTCAAAGGATGAAAAACCAAAATCAAATACTTGGAATCCAACCAGAATCAAGCAACAATAAGTTTACCTAACTGGAAATTCTAAAATCATTAAGGTATGGCGGCACAAAGGGGACTTAAACAAGCTAGCAAAAGATGAAATATTATTAGAAGGCAAGCATAAAAGTTGCATAAACTGGGTCTCTATAGATCAGACAGCACTCAGTCCAAGGAATGGAGCTGAGTTGGTTGGGGCTAAACCCAAACAAAAATTGAAGTTTAAAGTTGATTTATGACCTATTAAAATTTGTCGAAAACAGTGCATAATAAAATATACACTTCTATGGTACTTCCAGTGGCAGACAGTGCAGTATCAATCTTAAACCCAACAAACCTCATTTGACAATTGTTAGTTATATATCTTCATCTATTAAGCATTATCATATCTGGATCAAAATTTCCCTTGGAATGCAATTTAATTCCACCACGTCATTGACTTTTGTTCTAATGCAGCTTTTATGGTTATCAGATACTCGAGATGTACATCGTTCCTGCTTCAAATCCATTTCATAGTCACAGAAAGTTGAATGTATTACCTTGGAACTTTATATTCAGGGTAAAGTTCAGCAACCTTTGCTACAAAATCACCATAATGTGATATAGCTTCAACACACAAGTGCCTTCCAGTTGCTGATTTGTTCTCATAAACCAATATATGTGCCAGGGCCACATCTTTAAAATGCACAGATCCCATAAAAAAATCTTCATATGTTTCAGTGCATCCTGCAGCAAGGATAAAATCGCATGGTTAAGGCTTTTACTAATTGTAAATATCAGAAACTTACAGTTTAAAAAAAGGAAAATCATCATTTTGTTTTTAGAAGTAGAGGAAATTACAAATCCACAATAATCAACTATAATAAAAAGTAAGAGAGCTGGTGGTGCATCCTCCCAGGGTTGAAGACTACATCCAGTTAAAGGTGTGACAGGGGTTTGCAACATAGAATTGTCCATATAAAGGTGGAATGACATCACGTGTCGAAAGCTTTCATCTATTGTGATTGCATGCTGCTTATCACTAAGCATGCATCTTTCCATTTAGCATGGCTACTTCCTAACCCAAAGAAGATTGAAGGGTGGCATGCTTTTGACAGCCCAAGGAGTACCTAAAGCAAAAAACCCTTATGAACATAAACTTCCACAACAGACCTATACTAGGAGATGAGGAAAGTGGCATATCACTGCATTCCTGCATACAGTGAATACTGTCCTTGCTCCAAGTTTGGGACTAGCCACATATATGACCATTAAGTATGAGATAAAAAGCATTGAATGAAGACCTATTTTCTGAAGAATATTTATAAACTGAACTTTTACAGTGCACAAATCTTAAGCCTTTACTCAAGGTCAGCCACAGCCGCTTGATTTTAATTATATGGAGACTTGACTAAAGCAAAGAAGAACGAATTGCTGTTTTATTATAGTAATTAAAAAAAAAAAAAAATGGCACATGAATTCTACGAGTTTTAATTTGCTGATTCAAAATTGAAGTGACAAATAACGATGGTTAAATTAAACAAGTCATGTAAATCAAATCTATTGATCGAAACTCCATCTTATACACAAGGTTATTCATTCCCATTGCCATAACATTAGATGCTAGTAAGACATATTCCACGGACAGAGCATTACCCTGAAGAAGGCGAAGAAGCATTAGCATGCTAGCATTGAGTCTAGAGGGAATAACAGGGCCCATGACTGTCCCTGGATTGACCACCACCACGTCCAAACCCTTCTCTTTAGAAAAATCCCAAGCTGCTTTCTCGGCTAGGTTTTTAGAAATTGGATACCATAACTAGACCAAAAAACAAACACGTCAATCATATCATTATTATAGTCCAATAAATTTGTTGAAAGCTAGACGAAAAGTCTCACCTCCTTCTGCCTGCAGTAGTCCATGTCGGACCAGCAATCCTCAGCCTTGACAACATCAGGTGGCCAGTTAGGGCTGGGAGTTATAGAGGAGATTGATGACGTGACCACCACGCGGCTCACCCCAGCTTCCTTCGCTGCAGTCAGTACGTTGATTGTACCCTTGATGGCAGGGTCCAGAAGTTGCTTCTGTAGATGCCCCACTCCCAAATTACAATTCACATACACTAACATTACTAGAGAAAGAAAAGTAATCCAATAAAGAATCAATTGCAGGTGCAAGAGGATCGGAGCACAAACCTGGGGATCTTGGACTTGATCGACGATGCAGGGAGAGGCGAGGTGGAAGACGCCGGCGCAGCCACTAACAGCGCGGAGAATGGAGGGGTAGTCGAGGAGATCAATCTGGAAGAGACGGAGACGAGTTTCAGCTCCTCCTCCTCCTCCTCCTTCCAGACCTTCTAGATGCTTCGTTTCATTCTCATCCTCTGCAACACAACACAACACAACACAACAGATAGTATGTTAAGAAAAATAATAATAATAATAAAGTGATGGAAGATCGATCGAGCATTTGGATTTATAACTGAGATCTTGGACGGTGGCATGGACATTGTAGCCACGATGGAGGAGCTCACGGACGAGCCAGGATCCAATGCACCCGCTACCTCCGGTCACGCACACCGCCTCTCCCTCTTTTGCCATTCCCCCTCTCTCTCTCTCTCCTTCCCCCAATCTTCACACTTCACTCACTGCCACTGCCACTGCCAATTCTATTTGCAATTTTTCTTTTATAAAGATTTTACTTCTTTGTCCGCATTCCGCAGAGAGTTTTTTTTTTTTTTTTTTGGAGAATCCAGACCCGGAGGCCAAGCTATATTAAGACAGGAAAAAATAAAAATAAAAAAAGAGAAATCACAATGAATCCCTCATTACAATAGGAGCTATATCCTCAAGAATGGCTTCAAGCCAGACATACAGAGAGATGAATGGATAGGATAGGGAAAGGATAATACTATAGAATTGAATATGATGAATGATGATGCAGATAAAATACATATAGTGCCTCACAGCCGGATTGTATATCCTATGTATTTTACCATCAAACCCTTAAAATGATGATCCAGCCCAACTTACAGTATTATCCTCTAGAAAGATAGTATTGTAGGAAGATTGTATAATAAAAAATTATTATTATATTATCTGAGATTTCGGGTTTGGTGATATATTATTTTATTATATAAAAATATTATTGTAATGTTTTATATTATAGACTAAGAGTTAAGATGTTAAAATATTGTAAAATTATATTATATAATTGATACCGTAACTTTTTAAAATAATAAAGTAAGGTAAGAGGTCATCGTCGGCATGCCAAGGGATTTGTTGAAACGGATAGAGTTGAAAATCTATACTGTGTTTACAACACGTCTCTCCTATCCTTCACTGTCGACACCATTGGATTTGACAGTTCCAAAATGGGTGAGGTGATGGGCTGGCAGATCCCACCAAATACAGCAGCAGCCAGCAGGGGGAGGTCTAGGCCTGTTCAACGTCACAAACTATTTTTCAGCTCAGAACCAAATTGTTCTAGTTAAGTTCGGCCCGAATGTGAATGATGTACAGGATGGGATCCTCTATTTGCTGTTGTTTGTTTTGCTTCCAACACCAAACTCTAATTTCTTGCTGCTGTTTTGCTTCCAACACCAACAGAGCATATCATGTAACGCGAGGGACCGAACCACGCAAAACAATTGTAGTTTTGGTTCTGTTTTTGCGTCCGATTGGGAAATGATGAAAGATTCAGCTCAATTTAAGAATTTTAGCTTTTTTTTTTTGGGTAATATTTATAAATTTTGATGTAATTTTTAGTATTATTTATTAGTTTTATTATATTATTCAGCAAACTTTTAATTTATTTTATTACGTTTTTAGCAAAAAAATTTCATTTTTAACTAAATAAATTATTCCTAAATAAACCCTTAATCTAATACTTTTTTTTCCTGAACATCCAGTAAGTACCCACTAATTCTCAATTAATCTTAGGAAAATACCACATTTGAGAATTGAGATAGCTTCTACGATATTAGTTAAATAAATCTGTTTTTTTAATATTATATATATATATATATATATATATAAAACCGAATATCTGCTAGCACCACAATTTTTCACGTCAGCATATATATTTTTTTAATCTAATTTTTTTTTATTAAATATATATACTCTCCATCTAAGAATATATACTCTCCTTCTCAAAAAAGTTTTCTATTTCTCCCATTCCCTGATCCTTCCCCGTTCAAAACACACCCCACAGTGAAACTTTCTCCATCATCCAAAACACATCCATGGCCAAATCCCTTCTCCGTCATCCAAAACCCAGACCCATATTAGCTCCAACAAAACCTAATCTCGTTCCACTTCTCCTCTGAAGTGATTCACTCCAATCGCACATACAAGTCGGCTAAAACCCTTCTTCGTATCAGACCATTCTCTCTCGATATTTCTCAATTAATCTATGAATAATATCTTTTCCTATTGTCTTTAATTAGGTTTTTCTGTCAATTTAGGGATTTCGTCTTTAATTAGGTTTTTCTATCATTTTAGGGATTTCACTTCCTAACCCTCGGGTGTGTTGGGTTTTGGCTGTTAATTGCAACTGAAGCCAGCCTCCTCTATAGACGAAGTCCAAACCCGAGGTAAGTATAATACTTCCAATTTATTGTTCTCTCTCCACTTCAACTGTTCATGAAATTTTGTTTGTGGTTGTGGGTGATCTACTTTGGTGTTTTGGGTTACTATGGCTGAATGGTTGACCTTTGGTTTGCCGGCATTAAAAAAGTTTTTATTTTTTATTTTTAGTGCTTTAGGTTCTAGCGATTTAAGGTAAAAATTTGTGTTATTTATTTTTCCATCTGGTTTTGAAGCAAAATTGGGGGTTTTTTTTATTTATTATTATTATTATTTATTTATTTTTTTTTTTGGCTTTAGGTTTTGGCAATTTAAGGTGGAAATTTGTTTCAAAGAAGATTGCAATGACTGTCAAGGAGCTCTTTGAGACGGATTTGTTGGGCAAGGTAATAGACTAACAATGGTGCTCATGGGTTGCAATAAGGTTACCCTCATGCCCAATTCTTTTTTGGTATGTATTGAATATAAATTGTATTTTCTAGCTGAAGCCAGAAATTGGTGGTATATCAATTTTCTGTCAATAATTTTTTAATTTCTAGATTACATTACTATAATTTTTTTTAAGTTCCTCTGTTTCAGCACCTATACATCAACTAAGTTCTATTTCTTGGCCATATCTGTTATGTGTTCGACAAAAGGCCTACAAGAGTAACTATGTACATGGGTTGTCAACTGAAATAAGAAAACATTTGAATGTATTTGTTTAAAATGGAAACTCAAAATTTATATGTAGAGGAAATTTGTAGATACAAGGCATTAACAATTTGAAGAGCTATGTTATTCAAAATTCAATTTTGTTTGACAAATTCACCAAATTGCTTGCTCTCTCTCTCTCTCTCTCTCTCTCTCTCTCTCTCTCTCTCTCTCTCTCTCTCTCTCTCTCTCTCTCTCTCTCTCTCAGTTTTTTGTTGGTATAATGGTTGAAACAATGATATAAGAATTGGTATTGTAAGGACACAAAGTTGGCCTTTGGCCCAAATGGGTGACTGGGCCGGCCCTAGTGGCCTTTACAATAGAATTTGTAGAGATTGGGCTTAAAGCCTAGACCTCTTGGTGCTTTGGAAGGTCGTGGTGTGAGGTCCAAGTCCACTTCTGACACACGACTGGCTGAGGGAGTGGCCTGTGAGCCGAGGAGCTTCTGTGCCGACTGGCGTTCTGTTCTTCAAGAGGGAGAGAGAGAGAGACTTCCTCTTTCCCTTAGAAAAATCCGGATCCCCCTTCCAGTGGTTCCCCCTTCTCTATTTATACTCCCCATCTCTGGTTCTCACCTGTCCTTTCCCTGAAAACGCTCCCCAATGCCCTTAGGGCTGTCTACCGTCCCCTCAGAAGTCATTTCCTCATTAATGCGACTAGGAGGGCAGGTGGAAGGCATTTAATGCGGTGGCAGCAGTTTTGTATGGTGCACGTACTTCTTGTCCCCCTTCTCGGCGTCCCGTTGGGGCGGAGAACGATTCGTTGAGCTTTAGGAGTCCTTCCCTGGACAACGAGCTACGCTCCTCGAACCAGCACAAATTCGACCAGCAGCCTAGTCGACGGGCATTTCGGCTCCCGTTTTAGGAGGCCCTATCCAGGACCCCTTCGATGGAGCCCTGTCCTCGGACCAGGCCCTAGGCCCACGTGGTGTTTTGACGCTTTTACCCTCCACAATAGCCCTTCAAAAAGTCATTTGACTCCGATCCGAGGAGGCACATGGGTTTTTGATTGACGAATCTCTCTTTCACGCAGTTTTCAGATTGTCGCACGTGCGGAGCACGCCTGCGCCTTCTGGACACCTCCTTGACGCTTCGTAACATGCAACGTCCGCATTAAATGCACTGAGTAACTCTCTGTCGCGTACGTTTAACGATGAGATAGAGATCTGACGGCCTGGATTGGCCCCCGAAAATTTGAGCGGGATGTTTCCCACGAACTGCCGCCTCCTAATTACCTAAAACACTTCGGTAGTCGCAATATTCGTCATTTCCTTCAAAGAGCGAACTTATTGCAGAGTCATCCAACTTCTTTCTCTCTCCCCACAAGCTCCCAAAGTGTGCACGCCTTTTCTTGTGTAAGTTTCTCCTCGGCTGTCAACTTTTCTTTCCCTTCTTTACGAATCTGCATCTCTAGTCTCGATTCCATGGGTAGGTTCAAATGTCTAGTGGATACGCCCTCCGGCATGGAAGGATTCCGGGCCAAGTATCACATCCCTTCAGATGTGGGCCTGGAGTACTGTCCCCCTAGGGCCGTAGCGGACTCTAGGAAAGCGGGGCAAGTTGTCATCCCCATAATTGCCTTCCTGGAGGGCGGGATGACACTCCCCATGAAGGAGGTGACCAGGGAGTTCCTCCGCAACCATAGGTTATGTCCGGATCAGTGCACACCCAATATGTTTAGGATTTTAGGTTGTGTCGACGCTCTAAACGAGCAAATGGGCCTCCACCTCACATGGCATGACGTTGTCTACATGTATGAGTGCCACCGGCTGAGAGATGCAGGCTACTACCTCAAGTCGAGGTCTAGCGAGGTCCGGCTCATCTCCTGTCTGCCAAAGTTCAATAAGGGCATGAAGGATGATTATCTCCTCGTTACAGGGAGGTGGCACGACGGTCTACATTGCCCAGTGAGGGAGGGACAACCAGGTGTGACTCCCTAGGATTTAGGAGTTTTAGTTTGAGAAGCTTTCCCCCATTTCAATTCCCTTGGTAGTTTTGCTGTCACTTGATGTCGTTCTTTCCTGTTCCGCGGCGAGTACCTAACTCCGTTTGATTCCTCTGTTCCTTTTTTGCAGATAAGCAACACACATCTCCCCGTCTGGGAAACGTCAACGTCTCGGACCTTAACAAGGTTCTGAGATTCGAGGTCTTCGTGAACGACGACCTGCAAGTGAGGGCTGCCCACCTAATATTTGGGTAAGACCTTATTTCGAAGGCTTTCGGTGAGGTTGAGGACGCCATTCTTGCCGGCCACAAGAGGCGAGTGCGGATAGACGTACGCTACGCGGAGTTCCTTACTCCCTGCGCTTTGTCGGACGCACCCTCCACCATCCTCTACGGTCAGCCCGTGGCAGCCCTCCCTTTAGCCGCGTAGCGAGAGGACCAGATCATCCAGGAAGAGCCTGCAGCCTCCGCCTCGTCCCTCGGAGAGGAGATTGACCGGTTCCACCTAGAGGAAGCCGAGAGGCCGTTAGGGGGCAACGTGGTCGACATCTCGGACGAGGAAAAGAGCGCCTTGGACAGGCATTCCGGTATCCCAGGCTTAGTTGTTGCTCTGCCGGAAGCCTCCTTTGAAGAAGATGACGACATGACGTCTTTGAGGGATCTTTTTGCCAAGAAGAGAGGTACCCAAGTCACCAAGGGCGATGCTTCCGGGTCCCAGCCGAAGATACTCCCACCTCCGCCTCCCCCTCCGACCGACCCACCCCCTCCTCCTCCCAACGTCCCAAAGAAGAGGAGGAACGAGAACGAGGAGGCCGATAAGGAGAGGGAGAAAAAGCAGAAGCACCAAAGGCAACTGCAGCAACAGCAACAGGTGGCCGGCGGTAGGGTAAGGGCCTCGTTCGTCGAGAGTGGGGAACTCCGCGGACAAGCCGAGGTCCGCCAAGGGGAGTCCAGTTGGTTCCCTGCTCTCCAGGTGGACGGGGCTTCGATTCCTATGAACGCGAGCATCCGGGACTACCAGAGTGGCCACGCTTCATACTTGGCCAACACCCTGGAGCAACCCCTCCTCCTGCCCAGAGATATGGAGGATCTCGGGAGGATGGGTTGGACACGTCTCTTCCTTTCTCTCAAGAGGAACCTGGCGTTGGTAAGTGTTGCCTCTCGAACTTTTCGCCTCCACTTCGTTATATGTGCATGAGAACCAACTATTGATTACATGCTCTTTGACTTGTCTTCGTAGGCCACCCAGGAAGCCTTCGCGGCCGATGCTTTGGTGCAGCATTACCAGGACCGGGCGAGGTCCGAAAACGCTGCTAAGGTGGAGGTTGAAAAGGAGTTAGGCCGCGTCGAGGCGGCGAAGGCGGAGCTGGCGGCTAAACTTGCCTCCGAGCAAAAAGAAATGAGGAGCTTGGATGCGGGCTTGAAGTCGGCGACGACGCAGGCGAAGGCCCAGCGTAAGCTCCTGCAGCAAAGGGAGGAGGCCCTGGCCAAGGCGGGGCAAGAGGTCTCAAATTTGAGAAAGGAGCTTGCGCAGGCCGAGGAGGCGGCTCGCACCATTAGGGAGACGGTGGAGGCCGCGACCAGGGCTGCTTTCAATGAAGGGGTCGAAGAGACCGACAACCGCCTAACTGAGGAGTTAGGCAAGCTGTGCAGGGAGTACTGCCAGCAGGTTTGGGCCGAGGCCCTAAATGCTGCGGGAGTCCCTGCCGGCTCCGAGTTGAGGGCGGCCGAAAGGATTTGGTATCCAGAGGATATCAGGTTCGTCGAAGACGTTGCTCCAACTCTAGTCGACGCTGAGATCGCGGCCCCGGAGCAGCCCCTATCCTCCCAGGTGCAAGTCCCGCCCCCCCCGATGGGGCTCTCGCCCTAAATGGGGTGTCGGACGAGCCCGCCGGGCAAGTACTTCCTTCTCCTAAGCTGAAGGACAAGGGGAAGCAGGTCCAAGACCCGTCCGTGGTCGTGGCAGACGTTGAAGAAGGCCAAATCAAAGAGGACTACACCAAGCCGCCAAAGGAACCTCCATTGAAGATCAAGGGGTAGGCAGGCTCGGGCTCCCCTTCGTCGCTCCGCATGGTCCCCCGCCCTCGTCGGCTATTTTGTGTAGTGGTTTTTTTTTGCGTTTCGTTCTCTTGTTTTACCTTGTATTTCCTTATCCTAGTTTTGTCCCGTACAGCTTATTATCTATGGATTTCGTCATTTTACCTTTTCAGTGTAACTTTCCTTTTTTTTTTTTTTTTTTTTTAGTGCATTACGTCTGTTGCGTTGTTCTATTATTGCTCCATTTGTTGTATGTGAATGCCATGCGACTCAACATTCGAGGCGATAGGTTAGTGCCCACGGGCATGTTCGAGATTAGGATAGGCGCGGCCTCACAGCGAAGGCATCTCAACCTTTGATCAGCCTAGGTCAATATTAATGCTTAATGAAAATGGTTGAACTGTGTTGAATTTTCCCAAGGCAGAAGGTCCGAGGGCCCGGCTTAGCCTTAGTTGACATTATCACTTAATAGAAAACTGATTGAAACGTGTTAGATTTTCCCAAGGTAGAAGGTCCGAGGACCTGGCCTAACCAAGGTTGACATCAACGCTTAATAAAAAATTGGTGGAACGTGTTAAATTTTCCCAAGGTAGAAGGTCCGAGGACCTGGCTTAATCAAGGTTGACATTAACACTTAATAAAAAATTGATGGAACGTGTTGAATTTTCCCAAGGTAGAAGGTCCGAGGACCTGGCTTAACCAAGGTTGACATTAACACTTAACAAAAAATTGATGGAACGTGTTAAATTTTCCTAAGGTAGAAGGTCCGAGGACCTGGCTTAACCAAGGTTGACATTAACACTTAATAAAAAATTGATGGAACGTGTTAAATTTTCCCAAGGTAGAAGGTCCGAGGACCTGGCTTAACCAAGGTTGATATTAACACTTAATAAAAAATTGATGGAACGTGTTAAATTTTTCCAAGGTAGAAGGTCCCAGGACCTGGCTTAACCACGGTTGACATTAACACTTAATAAAAAATTGATGGAACGTGTTAAATTTTCCCAAGGTAGAAGGTCCGAGGACCTAGCTTAACCACGGTTGACATTAACACTTAATAAAAAATTGATGGAACGTGTTAAATTTTCCCAAGGTAGAAGGTCCGAGGACCTAGCTTAACCAAGGTTGACATTAACACTTAATAAAAAATTGATTGAAATCATAGCATTAACAACCAGTATAACATAATGATATCCGAATACAAGTCAGGCACGCTTTTCATTAGTAGTAATACCTTCGAAGGTTGTTTATATTGCATGGCCGTTTTACACGCTTGTTTTCCAAGTCGGCTAGGTAATATGACCCTATACCGGCTAATGAGGTGATACGGTAGAGCCCCTCCCAGTTTGGCCCCAATTTTCCCCACGAGGGGTCCTTAGCGATTCCAACAACCTTCTTGAAGACTAGGTCTCCCGGGGCGAGAGGTCTAGATCGCACGCGGGAATCATACCCTTGTTTGAGTTTTTGTTGGTAGGTAGCCAGTCGAACCATAGCGCTTTCACGCCTTTCCTCCACCAAGTCCAGCCCCTTAAGTAGCATGTCATCATTAGCAGCCGGGGCGAAAGACTGCGTCCTCGTCATTGGGAACCTCACCTCCACCGGGATTACAGCCTCAGTGCCGTATGTCATCGCGAAAGGGGTCTCGCCCGTGGATCTCCGCGGTATGGTCCGGTAGGTCCACAGCACGTGCGGTAACTCGTCCACCCACCGGCCCTTGGCGTCGTCAAGTCTTTTCTTGAGTCCATTGACTATCGACTTGTTGGTCGCCTCGGCTTGCCCATTCCCCTGCGGGTAGGCTGGGGAGGAATACCTGTTGGTGATGCCAAAGTCCCCACAATACTCCCTGAAGGCTTTGCTGTCGAACTGCAGGCCATTGTTCGAAATGAGAGTCCGTGGGATCCCAAATCTGGTGATGATGTTCTTCCAGACAAATCTCTTCGCGTCCGCGTCCCGGATGTTCGAGAGTGCCTCGGCCTCCACCTATTTGGTAAAATAGTCGGTCTCGACGAGCAGCCATCGCTTGTTGCCTGCTGCCCTCGAAAACAGACCCACTATGTCCAATCTCCATTGGGCAAACGGCCAAGGGCTGGCCAACGGGTTAAGCACACCCCCTGGCTGGTGGATATTGGGCGCGAACCTCTGACATTGATCGCATTTCCTCGCGTACTCTTGCGATTCTCTCTGCATATTCAGCCATCAATACCCCTGGGTGAGGGCCCTGTGAGCTAATGACCTGCCCCCCGTATGGCTGCCGCAAATTCCCTCATGCAACTCCTCTAAGAGCTGCTCCGTCCCCTCGGGATGTACACACAGCAGGTAAGGCCCCGAGAACGAGCGTTTATAGAGCCTCTCGTCCTCGGATACCCAAAACCGAGGAGCCTTCCTGCGGATCTTGTCGGCCTCAGTCTTGTCCTCCGGTAGCGTGTCGTGTTTAAGGTACGATACTATGGGGTCCATCCAACTAGGCCCTGTTCCGACTCGTTGGACCCGGATGGCCTGACACCTCAGCCCGGCTGGCCTGATGAGATCCTCTACGACAATGACCCAAGGGAGGCCCTGTGCCGACGAGGTTGCCAGAGTGGCCAGCGAGTCCGCGTGTGTGTTTCCGCTCCTAGAGATATGTGATAGTGCGAAGGATTCGAACTCGGCCTGCAGATGCTGGGCGCGAGCTAAATACTCTCACATTCTCGGTTCCCTGGCTTCCAATTTCCCTTCCACTTGGTCGACCACCAACTGTGAGTCCGAGAACGCCTGTACTGCCTTACCCCCCATTTTTCGAACCATGTCCATCCCCACAAGCAAGGCTTCGTACTCGGCCTCGTTGTTGGTAGCTGGGAACGCTATCCTCAGAGACTTTTCAATGACGACCCCGTCCGGGGATATCAGGACTACCCCAGCCCCGGAACCTCTCTGATTCAACGCTCCGTCCACATAGGCTTCCTATACTGGAGGTTTGCCGGTCGAGATTACGCCGACTCGCTTTCCCCCCAAGCTACATCCCTCAAGGCTCTCCTTCGGGGAAGGCTCCGTGAATTCCGCCACCAGGTCGGCCAGGACTTGCCCCTTCACAGATGTGCGCGGAAAGTACTTGATGTCGAAGGCCCCTAAGAAAGTTCCCCACTTAGTGATCCTGCTGGAGTAATCTGCGCTCCGCAGCATAGACTTAAGCGGGAGTTGGGTTAGCACAACGACCGTATGAGACTGAAAATAGTGGGGGAGCCGGCAGGTCGCGTGCACTATGGCCAGGATTGCCTTCTCCAACGGTAAATACCGAATCTCGGCCTTCTGCAGAGATTTGCTAACGTAGTATACCGGCCATTGTATGCCGTTGTCATCCCGTATTAGGACCAGGCTCACCGCGTGGGCAGCCACTGCTAGGTATGCAAACAGCACCTCGTCTGGATCGGGGCGAGACATAATGGGTGGCCGAGAAAGGTATTCTTTCAGCTGCTAGAACGCCACCGAGCATTCCTCGGTCCATTCGAATCCCCTCCATTTGTTCAGCAGCTAGAAGAATGGCCAGCATCTGTCCGCAGATCGAGAGATGAACCTGCTAAGAGCAGCCGTCATTCCAGCTAGCTTTTGGACCTCCTTCGGGTTCCTAGGCGGTTGCAGGTTACAGATCGCTGAGATCTATTCGGGGTTGGCCTCAATACCCCTGTGAGTAAGCATGTAGCCTAGGAATTTACCAGACCCTACGCTGAAGGAGCATTTAGAGGCATTCAGCCGCAACTTATGTTTCTGCAAAGTTTGGAGCGTGCTGTCCAGGTCGGCCACATGGTCCGATACGGCCTTGCTCTTTACAACCATGTCATCTACATATACTTCGACGGTCTTTCCCAACTGTGCCTCGAACATCCGAGTCATCATCCTCTGATAGGTAGCCCCTGCATTCTTCAGACCGAAGGGCATCACCTTGTAATGGTAGTTGCCGGTGGGGGTCACAAAGGCGGTTTTCTCCTGATCCTCTAACGCCAGAGGTATCTGATCCTGAAAGGCGTCCAGGAAACTCATGCGAGGGTGGCCGACCGTCGCATCTACCAGTTAATCTATGCGTGGCATCGGGAATGGGTCCTTGGGACAGGCCCTGTTGAGGTCCGTGAAGTCTATGCACACTCTCCATTTCCCATTTTTCTTCTTTACCACGATTGTGTGAGCCAACCATTCGGGGTAGAACACTTTCTTGATAGCTCCAGCCTTCTTGAGCTTAATGACCTTCTCCTTCACGGCCTCGGAGTGTTCCACGGAAGAGCGCCGAGGAGGTTGCTTCTTCAGTACTGCCGCCGGGTTGACGTTCAGGTGGTGGCATATGAAGCTTGGGTCAATTCCAGGCATCTCATGCTCATCCCATGCGAATAAGTCGAGGTTCCTTCTCAAGAACGCGACCAACTCCTCCTTTTCCCCGGTCGGCAACTGAGCCCCAATCTGGAAGAATTTCTCCGGGTCGTCGCCCACGGGGACCCTGTCTAACCCCTCACACGCGGGCTCCTCCACCACTGTTGTTCCGGCAGTGGTAGAAGAGGCTAATTGCTATGAGGTCGGAGCTGCCGGAGCCACGGGTTCGGGGTCCGGCCTGCGTAGTATTGCGGCGGTCAGGCACTGCCTTGCCGCGGACTGACTCCTAACGATTTCCTCTACTCAGCCGCTAAAAGGGAACTTCACCTTGGCGTGGAGGGTGGAGGAGACAGCTCCTAGGGCATGCAGCCAAGGTCTCCTCACAATGGCTGTGTACGGGGAATAGGCATCCACCACTATGAAATCCACCTCTACCACCGCTGGCCCTGACTGTACAGGCAATCTGATCTGCCCCTTGGGGACCACCACCTTTCCCTCAAAGCTTATCAGGGGCGAGTCGTAGGCCGAGAGGTCCTCCTCCTTCAATTTCAGCCCCTTGTAGAGGTCGGGGTACATGATGTCCGCGCCGCTTCCCTGGTCCACTATCACCCTCTTTACATCGTAGCCTCCAATTCTCAGCATTATAACCAGGGCGTCATCGTGGGGTTGGATGGTCCCTTCCTTATCGGCGTCCGAGAAGGCAAGAGTAGGGGGCTCGTTGCCCTTGATCCTCTTCGTCCCGGAGCCAGGTCCCTCAACATGGGCTCGTGCCACGGACATCACCCGGGAAGGGCACGAGCCAGTTCTCCCAGGGGCAGCGAGGATGAGGTTGATGGTTCCCAGAGGAGGCCTCGGCGCGTAGTGGCTCTGGTTTGACGGCCCAGGGTACTCTCTCTACCCTTCGTGTTGTTGTACAAACTCCCTCAACTTTCCCTCCTTTGTCAGCTGTTCTAGGTAGTACCGTAAGCTCTTGCATTTCTCGGTCATATGGCCGTGCTCTTGATGGTACTGGCAGTGGAGGTTCTGGTTTCGCTTTGCAGGATCTCCCGTCATTTTGCTGGGCCACCTGAAATAGGGCTCATAGCGGATTTTCTCAAATACCCGTTGTATGGGTTCGCGAAACACGATACCGACCACCTGTGTTGGCATCCGACGAGGTTGCCCGACGAATTCTCTCCTCGGCCTAACGTTGTTGTACCCGTCCGACCTGAAATCCCTCCTTTCTTGAGGGATAACCTTCATCCTGGCCTTCACTTGCAACTGATCCTGCTCCACTTGCGTGTACTCGTCAATGCGGTCCATAAGGCGACGCATGCTCTTGACAAGCCTCCTGGTCAGTGACTTCCTCAGGTCATGCTCGTTTGGTAGGCCGACCTTGAAGGTACTTATGGCGACTTCGTCGAAGTCCCCATCGATCTCGTTGTACATCTCCCAATACCTGTCAGTATATGCCCTGAGGGTTTCTCCCTCTCTCATGGCCATGGACAACAGCGAATCTAGGGGTCGAAGGACCCTGATGCATGTGATGAACCGTGCGCCAAACGCCCTGGTGAGCTCCGTGAAGGAATCGACAGAGCTCACCTTCAGGCCATTGAACCACTTCATCGCGACGGGCCCCAAGCTGGAAAGGAAGACCTTGCACATCAGGGTCTCATTCTTCGAATGCACCGCCATCCTCTGGCTGAAGTGGCTCACATGCTCCACTGGGTCCGTCCTTCCGTTGTAAATTGTGAAGGTTGACTGGGTGAACCTTCTTGGAAGCTTTCCCTTCTCGATCCTCCGGGTGAATGGCGACTTGGAAATCTGGTGGAGCGCCTTGCTCAGTGCATTGTTGGCCAGGCCTCTAGAGGACGTCCTCTTGTCCTTAGGTTGGCGACGGTGCTCGTCCCCCTGGGAAGAGGACTCACCAGGGGGAGTCATCGACCTGGAACTGTCGGAGCTACTGCTGGCGTCCGCTGAGGACCGGTCTGAAGGGGAGGGCATGCGCCTTCGCTTTTCCCAGCGCAGCTTCCTTCTTAGGTGATCAACCTCCCTTTGCAGGGTCTCGACGCTTTTCTCGCGAGAGGTTCTACTTCCGTCGCGTGCATGGCTTCTCCAACGCGTATGCTCAGTGCGCACGCTGACTTCGCGCTCTCGCTCCCGCTTTAATCGTGCAAATTGGTCCTCGCGCTGGGACCCCCGGGACTCTGCATGGCGTGAACCTGAACCTTCCATGATACTTCTGGTCCCTTTCGTCTAGGCTCCCCACAGACGGCGCCAATTGTAAGGACACAAAGTTGGCCTTTGGCCCAAATGGGTGACTGGGCCGGCCCTAGTGGCCTTTACAATAGAATTTGTAGAGATTGGGCTTAAAGCCTAGACCTCTTGGTGCTTTGGAAGGCCGTGGTGTGAGGTCCAAGTCCACTTCTGACACACGACTGGCTGAGGGAGTGGCCTGTTTCCCTTATCGAACGTGAGCCGAGGAGCTTCTGTGTCGACTGGCGTTCTGTTCTTCAAGAGGGAGAGAGAGAGAGACTTCCTCTTTCCCTTAGAAAAATCCGGATCTCCCTTCCAGTGGTTCCCCCTTCTCTATTTATACTCCCCATCTCTGGTTCTCACATGTCCTTTCCCTGAAAACGCTCCCTAATGCCCTTAGGGCTGTCTACCGTCCCCTCAAAAGTCATTTCCTCATTAATGCGGCCAGGCGGGCAGGTGGAAGGCATTTAATGCGGTGGCAGCAGCTTTGTATGGTGCATGTACTTCTTGTCCCCCTCCTCGGCGTCCCGTTGGGGCGGAGAACGATTCGCTGAGCTTTAGGAGTCCTTCCTTGGACAACAAGCTACGCTCCTCGGACAAGGGTCTCTTAGTCCGAGGATACTTTCTCCTCGGACCAGCACAAATTCGACTGGCAGCCTGGTCGGCGGGCGTTTCGGCTCCCGTTTTAGGAGGCCCTATCCAGGACCCCTTCGATGGAGCCCCGTCCTCGGACCAGGCCCTAGGCCCACGTGGTGTTTTGACGCTTTTACCCCCCACAAGTATCCTTTTTGAAAATAGGTCAACCCTAAGTGTTTGAAAAAATCAGTGTAGATTAAAGGCTTGGTAAAAAAATTACATCTGTTTAGTGAATGTCCTCTATTTTGGATTGGTAAAAATTAGAATATGTTTGGATTGGTTGAAAAAGTCTAGATTTTTTTATTGCTCTCTTCATATGTAATTATGCTGTTAAGTTTAGTATTTTAGGTTATTAGTTGCTATAAGTTGATTTTTTTGGGTTATTTGTGAATTACTGCAGGTACTATTGGAGAGAATTTGTATTGCAACTCACAACTAGAACTATGAGTTATAATTTTGTTAATAGAAAACTATAAGTGTTTAGAATTTTGGTTAAGAATAACGATTTTTACTGATTAGTTCTTTGGAATTTTGGTTTTCTTTTTAATTGTTGTGCTTTTATTTAAGCAATCATTTTAAATGGCTAAAAATGATGCTGCAACCTATGACTTCACTACATAAATTATTTTTATCTGAATATATGTAGCGTAAATGGCAAAGCTATGTAATAGCACCTATCTAAAATTTTCTTATGGAATAGATGTATTGAACACATCTTCTATATGTATGTGGGATTGACCTATGTAAGCTCTATAGACATATTCATATTGGTATATTCAATATGAGGGGGATGCACATTCACAAAGTTTGATGTGCAGGTTTAAAGAAAAGAGATGAGATTCTAGAAGGAGAATGTTTGGATTTAGATTGTCATAACATTGAGCAACCGTGATAGCTATTGCAGTTGCGATTGGCTTCTATGTAAATTAAATGCCTCTAACAAATACTATGTGGCAATAGTGTTTATTAGAATTCTTTTGACAGTATTTGATCTACAAAATACATTAGAGCGAAAAGTGAATTTATGTAGTGAGACTGATTTACAATTAATATAAAGTTATATGTTTTCATTGTTGCAAAATTGAATTTGGATTTTGACTTTGAGCCAAGTAAACATACAAAGGTTGCAATCCTTTGCAAAGAGTTTTCACATTGTCTTAATATTATGCTAGTTGCAATCCTTTGCAAATAGTTTTCACATTGTCTTAATATTACGTTAGTTTTCAATATTATTTTCTAAAAAAAAATAGTTTTTTCTTTCGTTCTTTTTCAATGTCTTTTTTTCTTCTTCTTCTTCTTCTTTCCCTTTTTAACTTTTTCTTGGTGAGCAAATCAGCTTTTTCAAGTTTTGCTTGATTTTGCTATCTAGGTTTTTTAGCACATCTGATTTAGCTTAGCTTAATCATTTGTTTGATTAAATAATTATTTGGGCACCTAAAATGTCAGCCTTCTTTGTCTTCACACACAGCTTGGTTGCTTGATTTTGATTGCTTGATTTTATTTGTCCTAAAGTAAATGTATCACAACAATACTTTTTGGGCTATTGATATTGTTGGGTTCCTTAGAATAATGGTTAGAACTCTAAGCCATATGGTCATGGTTGTAAGAAAATGTTTGCTCTACTCTCTGCCCTCTACAACACTCTAATATGTAACATTGGTTACACATTTTTGGATTGGATATTAGCTTTAGGATGTTGATTATAATGATAGAATTTTGTATAACCTTATACACATTCATATGCAGTGACCACGACACTTCTTAAAGCTTTTGAAGGATAGAAGGATGCAAACCGTAATGAAAAAAATCCTGTCACCTTGCAAATGACAAAGGATATGAGAATGCAATTTGTAAATCTATTTAGCATTGGCTTTGTAAACAAATTGATGAGTGCTAATGTAATTTCTTTAAGATTTACAAATTTTAAAGCATTTGATTTGTTGAAATCTTATAGTTACTAAAAACTTTCCCGTGCATCGCACAGATTAGCGACTAGTATATATATATATATATATATATATATATATATATGGATGGGGATGGAAGGACTGATGCACGGGTTAGCGACTGGTATATATATATAGATGGGGATGGAAGGACTTTTAGACCACGACATTGCATATATAGCAAAATCAACAAAATAACCTCTGTATAATTTTGAACATCAAGAGAAAAACCAAACATCTATACAGTAGTATGACCTTGTTTAAATTTTACCTCTTAGGTTGTAAAAGGATCGCATAAATAAAGTCAAGCTGCTCTAATATAGTTGATACAAATTCTCCAAATCCGAAAAGTCTACCAGAACGCATTTCAATGGAGGGGCAGAAGTGCAGAACCCAGTTTTTATTTTTTTTTCCTCTTCCTCTTCAAAATGAGAGGCAGAGAGAACTGGATATTGTAAGGAAGGAGAGAATAAAGAAGAGGGAGGGGGGGGGGGGGGTGCTCTTTATATCAGGACTTACAGACCCTTCTGCCATTTTTATCACAATAGCCTAAAAGTTCCCCAAAAGCTCAATCCATCCAATATAGCTTATGCTAAGAAGCCCGTCAATGTCCAGACTCCAGAAGCTGTAATGATTTTTCAACTCTAAAAGTGAATAGAAAAACTTTAAGGGAAACTCCCTTTCACTGTTTTCTTTGAATGCCAAACGCAACACGTATAATAGTATCTACTTAACCTACTAAACTTCCTCAGTTTGAAGAATACTTCCGCAAAGGAAACTATCACGAAAGAAATACAGTATTCGTACAAAATAAAAAATCATGAATTCCCTCTAATGCATCCCTTTAATTAAGGGGAATAATATCGACGATGAAAATAAGGTATCATAAATTTGAAGATAAGCTATCACTTCTCTTGTAATAATTAATGCTTGCAAAATTGGATGACAATAGCAATGCACTAAATCAATCGTGTCTATCCAGAAACTTCTCTATCAGGACTGAAAATGCTGCAAAGCCAGCACAACCAGCACAAGCTGCTTTTGGACCACCTAGAAACACACAAAAGAAGACAATTAAGATGTTACATGGGAAGAAAATGAAGAGAATGTAAAGAATCATGATAGCAATAATTCACGGTAAAAGAACTCTAATATGCGGGTTAAGTGCCAGTCAGTTTTCGTGACATTTCTTAAAAAGGGGAAGAAAAGAGGAAAGAAAGTGCAATAGGTATGAGAGAAGATCTACTAAAGAAAACAGCCTCAATCTACAACATTATGCATCATCTGCAAATTTTATAACATTATCTGAAGGCACTTCATTATGATTATGAGAAATATAAGAGACCAAATCCTTCAAGAGAGTAGAATAAGGAAAGGACTGCATGAGCGTCTCCTTAAAGAGTAACCAAAAGAACTAATGTCTAATGACTACACTGTAAATCTCTAATGACTACACTGTAAATGAGTAAAATGAGACATAAGCCACCACCATGTCACAAAATTAATGAATACCTTGATTCTAAGTAAACCTTTTTTGCAACCGTAAATATTCATACAGTCAAAGGCAAGCATGTAGCAACCTCCCGCCCCCCCTTTGTCCTAATCAAGGAAGCTTTATAATTTAAGTAATAAATAAATAAAATCCCCAAAGCAATTAACAGTTATCTCTTCAGGTATTTGACAATATATTATGCCCTACATGTTATATAGATATATCTCCAAAGCTCCTAAACAGCACTATTTAAAGCTACTAAAACAGTAGCCATATTTTTGGGATAAGTACAATAATTTTATTCAATAGAGGAGATAGATCAAATACACAATGTGTATTGACCCACTCCTAAAGGATTACAATTTCAAACTCAAAAGGTCTAGAAAGCCTTAAACAGAAGAAAAGGGGATACTGCCCGAAACAGTTATCCACTTGTATACAGACTTCAAAATCATTTGCTTCACAACATGATTAGGTCACTCAACACCATCAAAGGTCCTACTATTCCTCTCTGCCAAATGGTCCCCAACACACACAAAGGAGTAACCTTTCATTTCTTAAAATGGCTATAACAACAAAACTTTACCCAACAACTCAATCAAGTCTTTGGCATGACCCACGAGACCCAGAGTAAACACAAATGAACACAAGGCCATTGCTAAGGAAAATTGAACAGAGGGTGATCAACAGGCTCTTCATTACCAATGCACATGCAACACCAATTAATACTCATAAGAGAGTGTTTTTAAAGATCCTCTGCTAAAATTTTCCTCAAAGCTGTTGTCCAAACAAAGAAAGCTATCTCATGAGGTACCTTTATACTCCAAATACTCCTCCATGGAAAGTGAACTACTGCAGGTCCTCTCAGATGCCCATAGAAAAAGCAGTGATTTCATTACATTCACAATCACATCCATTGTTATAAGCATATCTTAAACCAATCAGATCTTTTCCATGATACTGATCAACGGAGCTCAATACTTACGCCATTTTGTGCTCTTTTTTCTTTTTCCTTTTTTTTATGGCAATATATATCATGATAGAATCAAAGGGAATATTTCACAGCTAACAATATAGACTAGAGAACATGAATATCGTTGTATATGTATTCTTTTTTTTTTTCTTTTTTTTTTGGGTGGGGGGGGGGGGGGGGGGGTGTGTGTGGGTGATGGGGGTAATAATTGTATATGAATTCTACTTGAATTAGAAATCTACTTCTACCTCACTTCTCCAGAAGTTAGCTCTTAAAATTTTAATGAGTTATAATTTAGTTTCCCTAAAAATTTTAAAATGTATCAATTTTGTGCATATGTCCATTTGCCATTAAATAAATTGCAAATGTGATAGACAGGATGCTGACATGAGTCCATGAAACATTAAAAAGCTAACATGGCTTGCAATAAATTTAACAAGAAGAACGAAATTGACACTTCTTAAATATTGCAGAGACATAATTTTAACTTTTTAAATTTGAGGGACAAAAATCAAATTTGGGCCAAATTATTGGGAAAATTTTATATTTCAGCCTACTCCTTTTCTTTTTTTAATAAGATTTCAACCTATGCATGATGAAATTGCACATAAGCAAAGAGAAGCCATCATCTGAAATTCATCTTGGACAAACTGCAATAATCAGCCATCCTCTCAAATCCTAGCTGCTGAGTTTGGATCACCCAATAAACCTCAAAAGAGAGGGAAGATCAAAACCTAATCTCCTTTGCAATTAAAAAACCTTTTTTTCTTCAAACTTGCTGATATAGAATAGCTTCAAAGAAAAAAGTTCTTTGACAATATATTATACGACTAAACCAGGGCACAGTAGTACAGAAATATAACCCAAGGGTAAATAATGCCTTAGGTTCAACAAGAATGATACTATGGTATGAGAGTCACAAGCACAATGATCCTACGTTCCATGCTTTAGACTCCTCATGGAGCAAACCAAGCCACTTGACTAAATTTCATCAACATCAACATGAAATCTGGCAGAGAAGTTTAGGTTTTCCACCAGATGGGTGAGCAAAATACGAATAACTAATAAGCAAACAAGCAAATTTTTGCCAAAGCCACTCACCAGTGACTCCTTTTTTATCTCAAGAAATGCAAAAATTAATCTGCTATATTCATGACAGTTAGAATTCAATCCATAGAGTCTATAAACTTATAGCTGAAGGCCAGAAGCTATGTGGTAAACAGAATGACATCTGCAGTAATCCAAAATACATAGGTCCTTGGTAATATCCGTAATTATATCTTATCTAACAGCAGTTCACAAGTTAGCATGCTAGTATGTGTGTGTCTATAAGTCTCAAGTGATGGATAAAGAAATTACCTTTTGCTGATAGTGTGCCTCCAGTTACACACCCAGCAACAACAGTATTTGTCATATCATGTTTCGCCCGTGCCTTCAAACACAAAATTCAGAATCATTAATTATGAAAAGAATTGAAACAAACAGAAGCCTGACTTTTCACTCTAGATTTACAAAAATACCTTCTCAATAACACATTCAGATGCTGAAAACACCAAGCCCATAATTGCAAATGCTTTGGCGGAACTCCAGCTCCGCCGCCCCATCTGCTTTGCTGTATAAATAAACTGCTGCCTACCAGTCATTTCCTCTTGCATTATAGGGTTGTCCAGTGCCCCTAGAAACATACCCATGAATAATCCAAGCCCACCTCCTATAAACATTTTCACACCACCATAAATAACAAATCATTATTACTGATGTATAATAGAACTTGGCCAAGATAAATTCAGAGTCTTCCACTCTCATGAGCATATAAAACTTCAAGTTCAATATAATGTTTCTTACTTTTCTTAGGGGGTTATATTGTCAATGGCCTAACCGACCCTAGAACTATGTCAGGAACTAAATTAAAGCTACATCGTAAACATAAGATCAGCTTGGTAAAATGTCTTGTTCGACGAGAAGACCATTTACAAGTTGAGCTAACTGAACCAACAATACTGACAAATATCTTAATATACATTTGTTGGGTTGCTGAGAAAATGTGGACAATGGGGCAAAAGTAAAGAAGTTCCGAAATTTCGAAAATATATGTACAAAACACACGAATTGCCCCCCCCCCCCCCAAGAAAAAATAAAAGGCTTTTTCATATTTTCTAGGAAACCAAACAAAGGGGAAAAGCAAAAAGGAATCAAACCCATTTGCGAAAATCACAAAAATAAAACGAAAAAAAGGGTGCTTGGTTCATACCCATGACCCCACTAACGACGCTGCGGACAGCGCAGTTGTTCCAAATGTCTTGGCCGCGTATTTCCTCGGCGGTGGGCAGTCTTATAGGCTCAATCGGAGGAGGCTTCTCTGCTTCTTTAGAGCTGGAGGAACCGTTTGTAGATTCGGTTCCCGTATTCGAAGCCATAGTGTATGAGTATGAGAAGCAAAAGATGAAGAAGAATCAGGGAGGGTTTGTGGCCTCGCCGCCAGTGAAGTATGGAAGAGTGTCTAGTAGCTCTACGATGGTCTTTATGAAGCTCATTTAGAAAGAAGAGTTGGAAAAGAAAATAAACTTGTGCTGGGGTTGGGGTGCAAGAATTTAGAATTATTCGCGTGCGCTTGGTGCTTCTTTGAGGGATGGTTGTCACCGTCTGTGTACTCTAGCACTGTATGCTGCTTTCCTTTTTTTCTTTTTCTTTTTCTTTTTTCTTTTCTGATTATAGATTTTTTTTTTCTATATATTCAGTTTTTAAAAATGATTTTGTTATAAAGTCTCTATTACAACTTTTATTTTTTTTCATAACTGTCTCCGTTACAACTTATTTAGTTATATAATCTCTTTTTGAAACTCAATTTTGTCCAAATCGAGTTTTATGTAAGTAAGTGAAATGTGAAACTCGAGAATGAGAAAATCAAGTTTCACATTTGCCATATATTATCGAATTACATAAAATTTGATTTTGGAGAAATTGAGTTTTACTTTGAACTTGATTGGGAGAAAGTCAAGTTCCAAAAAAGGGCATATAACTAAATAAGTTGCGATAAAAAAATTTTAATAAAATAATTTTCAAAACCCAAATATTTTAAGATGTTAATTTTTTTGAGAAACATACACCTATATATAAGGGAAGGGATTTTAAGATGTTAATTGAACCAAAAATAATCACTCCGAGCATACTACTTCAATATTTAATTGTACAGAAGAGGGTTGTTATTAAAGCTATTAAGAGCATTCTCATCAACTCTTCTATAAAAATGTCATTTTGACACACCAAAAATCTATTTTATTATTTTATCACATCATTTTATAATACGCTATATATCAGATCTTCTATTTTAACATTACAACACATTAAAATAATAATTAAAAAAAACCCAGTTATATTAAAAAAATAAATAAAAGCAAAAACCAAATCTACCCCATCCCGCCACCATCGACCATCACACCCACAGCCCACCACCACCACTGCCACTATCACCACCCATAGCCCACAACCCACCACCACCCAGATCAATTGAACCACCACTTGCTGCCTACAATTTAAAAAACAAACACAAAACCCATACCACCCCCACAGCCCACCATCACCCACAACTCACCCATCATATCAGAACCCACCATTACCACCACTACAACCCACCTCAACTGCAAACCAACCACCACAATTACTCACCAATATCAAATCAACCCAAATTGCAGCAAAAAAAAACCCACAACCAGAGAAAGGCAGAGTGAAAGGCGGACAAAGAAGAGAGGGAAGAGGATGAGATCGATGGCAGCCTCGGGGTGAGATCAGCCATGACTGGAGAAGGTGAGACCCAGAGTGAGATAGGCGAGATCGAGCGTGGCTAAGCGATATTGACGACGGCTGACGTTATTGACAGCAGCTGGGCAAGATTAGCGGTGGCAGCTTCAGAAGGTGAGAGAGATTGAGAGGAATCAGTGAGAGGAATAGAGGTAAGAGAGAGGGAACCGATGAGAGAGAACAGACGTAAGAGAGAAGAGAAAATAAAAGTGAAGAGAGAGGAGACAGAAAAGAGAATAAAAAACTATTAAAATTTATACCATTCTTGTCCATACTGTCTCATATTTGAGACGGTACTGTAGCAATACGCCAAAAATTTTGGCATTCGAAATACCTGATGAGCATTGGTTTTTGGTTTTTGGTGTGCCAAATGTCAAATATATTTGGCATTTGGCACACCTAATGGTATGCTCTAAGGAGAAGCTGAACTTTTTCATATAGAAGGACAATAATAGTTTAGCCTATGGTTGTGAAGTGGATTAGGATGTAGTTTTCGCTCCTAAGAAAGAAAGGGGTTTGAGTTTGAGAATGTGCAACTATTTAAATCACTAATAAATAATGCTATGAACACGTTTGATCTAAAAAGTTAATATCAATTTAGAGCTAGCTTGCTTTAGTTAAGACGAGGGAAGAGGATAAGGGAATTTGACTTCCATCTAAATCAAGCCACTATATTTGTGCAAACACCTAGGATTGCATTGGAGGGATCATAATAGAGATTGATTGCCTAGAACCAAATCTGAATGGAAATTAGTCCAAAGTCACGAGGTTGGGTGTCTAGTGCATTCAACAGTATAGTCAAGTTCACCACAGAAAATGCTTCATGCATATCTATAAGACAAAGAGTTAACACATCAGTATTTGGTCTCTCAACTGTTATATGTTGACATATTTTAGCATCAAAACCTCAAAAAGCCCCATTACCCGGTCTTCTCATTGTAAAAAAAAAAAAAAATTACAATATTGCTACAGTACCATCCTAAATCTAAGAAGTACTGGAGCAGGATTGTATAATAAAAATTTGTTTTTTTAATCTTTGATTCATCTTCTCTCTCCTCTCTTTGTCTCTTTATTGCAATTCTCTTTCTCTCTCTTTCTTCTCTATCTTTCTTTCTGCTCTCTCTTTTTCAAATCTGAAACCATCTCAAGCTTTCTTCCTCTCTTTCAAATCGATATGGAGACAACGGTGATGGGGGCACGGGGATCAGCTTTTGTGGTGGAGGCATGGAGATCGTGGTGCCATGGTGGAACAATGGTTGTGGCCAGGTAACTGTGGTTATGGCAGGATTTCGATAAGTTTGGGTTAGATTTTTGGAATGGGATTGATTTTTGATGGGTTCTAATATGAATTTTTCTTTGATTTTTGTGGGTTTTTGTGCATGGTGGTGGTGGGTGTGTTGTTAATGTTGGAATATTTTAGCATTAAAGCCCTAAAAAACCCCATTCCCCGGTCTTCTAATTTTAAAAAAAATTATAATCTAGCTACAGTACGATCCTAAATCTAAGATGGTAGGATGGTACTGTAGCAAGATTGTAAAATAAAAATTTGTTTTTTAATCTCTGATTCATCTTCTCTCTCATCTCTTTGTCTCATTATTGCATTTCTCTTTCTCTCTCTTCCTTCTCTCTCTTTCTTTCTACTCTTTCTTCTTCAAACCTGAAACCATCTCAAGCTTCCTTCCTCTCTCTCAAATTGACATAGAGACAGCAGCGATGGAGGCATGGAGATCAACTTCTGTGGTGGAGGCGTGGAGATTGTGGAGCTGGGGTGGAAAAATGGTTATGGCTAGATAACGGTGGTGATAGTGTTGGGTCCCAATGTTAGGTGACAGTGGCTGGGTAACTGTGGTTGTGGCTGGGTTTCGATGGGGTTGTGTTGGATTTTTGGAATGGGTTTGATTTTCGATAGGTTCTGATGTGAATTTTTCTTTGATTTTTTGTGGGTTTCTATGTATGATGGTGGTGGGTGTGTTGTTGTTGTGGTGGCCGAGGTGGGTTTTAGCTGTGTGGATTTTTGCTTTGATTTTTTTGTGGGTTTCTATGCATGGTGGTGGTGGGGTGGGTTGTTGCCGTGGTGGTGCATCTGATGGGTTTCCTTGGTGGGTCTAATGGGTGGTTGTCGGTTGTTGATTCGAGTTTAATTTTGTCCTATGGATTTGATTCTCACCATGGTTGTGGTTGTGGCTGTAATGTTTGGTGGGGCTTTTTTAGCAATGGTTTTGTGGGTTTTATGCATGGAGGTGGTAGTGGATTTTATGGGTTTTGTTCCCAATGGTAGGGATAGATTTTTTTGTGGTGGTGGTGGGTTTCTTGTGGTAGAGGCGGGGGTGATGGGTGGTTAAAAGAGAGAGACAGTAAGGAAAAGATAAATAGAGTGATGGGGGTGAAGGGAGAGAGAGAGGTTGGGTTATATTATTTTATTGGGTAGTATATATTATTTTAATGAGTTAAATAGGAAAATAAAAGTTAGAATGTTGGGTGTGTTGTACAATGATACGGTATAATAGATAAAATAGCTTTTGAGATGGTAAAATGAGATTTTTTTTTTTTATTTTTTATTTATAGAAATCAGATACTAATGCTCTTAATCGAAGGGTTAGACATGCCTAAAATTTGATCTACATTAGATTCTCAACCACCCTTTAGGATGATTGATTGGCTCAAATGAATTTGATTGTACATGGGTCATATCATGAGAAGAATGATTTTTAAGGTTCTAAGGTTCTTGGATCAGGAGAAAATCAACCGTACCAAACCAGCATAAATAGGGACCCAACCTCATGGTAAATGTATGAGATTTCCTAACTAAAAATCATAATATTAATTACATTATTTGCTAACTTAACCATTAGAACCTTCTTGACAGTCCTTTAAAGCATTAGCATTCGAGGATGTAAAATAGTGTCTATTTTACATCCTCAAAATTCACTTTATTTATTTTACCATCTCATTTTACAACTCACCTGACATCCTAATTTCTAATAAAACTCATTAAATTAATATAAATTATACTAATAAAATAATATAAAAAACTAATTTCTCTCTCCCTTCCAATCTTTGTCTTTCCTTTCTTCCCCTGTCTCTATCTCTCTAGCAACCACCAAATGAGAAAGATGAGCTCAGCCACCCAGCAACAACCTAACTCCGTAGCTCAACCACCACCACCACCAACCAATTACCGAAAATTGATCCAACCAAGAATAACAACAAACCCACCAGAATCCGCCACAAAACCATCAACTACCCACCACAAATCCAAAACAATATACCTATCGACTACCTACACAAACCCATTGGAGCAAACCACAGCAACAAACAACCATTGCCACACTCGTCGATTTACATCAAAACCCATAACCCACAGCCTATAGCCCCATGCCACCACGACCGTGCCACAACCATCCGGCCACCATTGTACCATGACCAAGTAGAAATCTTACCCACAACCAAGCTAAGCTTTATCCCACAACCCATATGCCACCAAGACCCATGACCACACCATAAACATCGGATCACCCTACAACCCAGTAGAAATCCACTCCACAAATTGCCCAAATCTCCATTGACCAACACCACCATTCAAAATGCATCCCCATTAGCAAGATCGAAGCCAAAGCTACCATACACGTTGGCACCCAACAACAATTTCCAAAATTCCAAACCATTAAATCCCTCTAAACTCCCATAAATGACCACTGCATACCCTATATCTAAACCCAACATCGCTTTTAACTAAATATTGAGCCTTTGTTGCCATAATTAAGGTAGACCGAGATCCAACCCTTTTGAAAAATCATGCCACCACTACCATGACCACGCCACCACCATGCCGCCATCATTGAAAGAGAGATCGGCTATAATGGAGAAGAGAGAACACTAGTTTGATTAGTGAGGTCTAAGTTTTTTGAGAGAAAGAACTGATGAGAGACAATTGAGAGATGATAGATGATAGATGAGAAAGTAGAAAGAAGTATTTTATCTTTATTTAAGAGAAGAGAGAATAAAATATTATAAAAGTTTTTATATCTGGAGCTATAGTGGGTTGTATATACAACAACCCACTGTTTATGTTGATAAAAACTTTTAGCAATAGCAACCCAAATGTTGCTAATTTTTGGCTTATTGGTTGCTAAAATAATAATTGGGGGGGTTTTTACACCCCTCAATGCTAGTGCTCTTAGTGAATCACTAAGGAATGACTAGATGACCCATCTATGTTTGGAAAAGATCATGGTAATGGAAAAGTTCAACCTTAACTTTCAAGTCCTTCACTATACGTTGATGCTTAAATAATGCTCCCAAGTGCCAGATTGTCGCAAAGTAATAACTCGGTAAGTCTGAGGTCAAATCTATAGGGAAAAGATAATCGATTAGCAAACCACAAAAGAATAAAACTAAAATAATAATGTTTAATTGAAGAGATTTTTGATGGTTTAGTAAAGGTAATTTAAATTGAGAGAAAATAACAACATATTAAGGCACTAAGGTTTAGGGATCCACACACAAGACATTTATTGGTAGTCTTAACAATATTTATGTTATAATTCAACTAAAATTCATACGAAGAATGATCTTGGTCGGATGATTTAACAATGAAAACTCAAGAGTTAATTGTCTAAGGTAGTTCCATGAAATTGATTGATTTTAGGTAAAACAAAACTAGTGAATTAGTTCGCAGGGAAAACTAAACATTTAATGTGCCCGGAGTCTACGATAAATAAAAGAATTATATAGAACTAAACATTCTTCTGGATGAGTAAAACAATCAAAAACATAAAAATATAAGCATTAAAACTAATAAATAACTATTAAGAACATACTAATAAACGGTTGGGTTTCACCCATTGCCTTAACAAGGCTTCTAGCAAGCCATAACACAAATAAAATTCTAAAAACTGTAAAGAAACTTTAATAAAACCTAAATTATGTTCTATGGCAGCTCTCCTCTGAATTTTGCCCTAAAGAGCTTTTAAATAGATCAAAAAATCCTATTATAAGTTGAATTCCCGTTTAGAGAAAATCTCAGATTTTTATGCTTCACTTAATTGACGTTTTTGGCCTATTGAACTTCAGAATTCGAACTTTTGGTAAGCTACAAAGTATAGCTCTTTAAGTTAGCTTTCCAGCCCAACTTAAATCATCTCGATTTGAAATTAGAGCCAAAAGTTATGCTCTGAATACTAACTAGTGCACAAGCTAGAATCCTAATCTGAATTGGACTTGGAGTTGGTACAAATTTCCTTTAATTCCTTGCTCCAATTGGACTTGAATTTAATTGGGTTGGCAGTCTTTGATTTCATCATGGCCCTTGTAAAATTAAACTCCATTAGATTTCTTCTTTGCACAAATCCACTTATTTAATTTCATCATCCTACAAAAAACAAATTCACCCATTAAAATTCAATTAAACACAAAATTGATTATTTAGCATTATTCTGAAACTAACTATAAAATGCATAAATTAACTCAAACTAAGTATGATAATGTTTTCTAATAATTATATAAATATGCAAAATTAAGCTATTATCACTACATATTCTCAACATAGGTTTCCTTAATTAAAGAAAATCTCACCACCCATATGCGTCAAACTTAAAGCTCTTAAATTAAGTCGTGGAAGTTAACGTTGTTCTATAGTTTTATTCTTAAACATGCTTTCTTTGGTCAACTTGCAATTTTAAAACAAGTTGCTAACAAAACACGTGATTGTACAGTCAAGATTCAAGTGATACAAATTGTGTATTATGTAGGAGCATATTGAAGAGCAAAACTTGTCTTTCTTCTTTCAATGCACTCTCACTAAAAGGATTTGGAATAATATTAAGTCATGGTGTTTAATCATGCATTCTAAAGTTCAATCAGGATGATATTGTGGCATTGGATGAGACCAACTTAAAGGGTGAAATTAAGGTATACTATGATTGTTAACGGGAAGTCAAGAATAAAGTGGATGTAAAAGAAGCACTTCATTTTTTTGAGATAATGGAACTTTATGTTGTACTACATTTCGAATAGAACTTTAGGTTGTACTTAAGGTATTTTTCCTTTGTTATTAAGAATATTTATTCTCATTGAGCTATGTTTAGACCGAGTTGTTTTAGCTTGTTTCTTCTTGGGGGTGGGAGATTTGAACCCTAATGTCTCCATTGGAAATACTAAAAAATGTTAATTAAATTACAAGACTGTTAGAAATATCGGGTCAAGTCAAGCCCAAGTAGAGTATGTCAGGTCTAGTCTAGTCCATTCCCAATGAGTTGTGCCTATTACCAAAGAGTTGTATCTCTTGGCTTCGTACTCTTTGGTTGTCTATATAAAAGGGGTGAGCTCATTTGTGCAATCGATAGAATTTTTCACTTATGTGTGGTATTATAAAGAACAACACACAAAGAAACATCTCTTCCTCTTTCTCATCAATTTCACAAAGCATTTAGGTTGTGAATGATATGTGTTTTGTTATCATAACAAACACCGCGTTGAGTCTCAATAACACATATCCTAGGAGACTTTGATTTTCAACAAAAACTCTTGATGAAACTCTATATATTTTGTGAATTGCCTTTAATAAGTTTTATCTTAAGCTATTGTGCTTTTAGTTGTATTGAGGTATACTGTGATTCCTTAGTTAATGATATTTTCTCATTTGTTTAACAAAAAAGAAAAACCTAAATCCAACTCTAACATTCAATTATGGTAGTAACTTAACGCCTGAAAAGTATGTGTGTACATATATATATCATACATAATAAAAAAAGAAATAAACAAGGTTAAAGATTTTAAAAGTATAAAACTTGAATTCTATGAAGTTATAACACACATTTTATATCAAAACTATTACTATATGTGATTATTAATGTAAAAAGGCTTACGTATAACATAACATTTAGATTTTAAAACATTGACAAAACAAGTTATACATGAATGTGAACCATAAATGTTTTTTGTTTTTTTTTTTTTTTTTTGGTTTGGTTTTTTAATCAACAATGCATAAATAGTTAATTAGATAGAATATATATTTCCACCGTGGATTAAAAAATAATTACCAAGGGCCTACTCTACACAAATTAAAAGTTGAAACAGTAATTTCTTTTATTAACATGATTATATTTTTGTTGGGTGCATTGCACCATGAGTCCAGCCCACGTAATAGACATGCTCATTTAATGAGCAAGTCTTTCATGTTTCTTATCTTTTCTTCATCATGTACAAAATTCAGCATGATTTATTGGAGTTGGTTGGCTTAGGATTGTTGGACACGTTGAGGAGAAAAAGAAGAAAAGAAAGGGGTTGATGCATTAAGGTCATTTGGCTAGAGGAGAGCTGAAGAAAAGAGTTTTGGTTGAAGCAAAGTCAAAGGAAGTGGCTAGCATTTATTATGAGTTGATTTGAGGAGTGTGGAAGGAAGAAAAGAAGAAAAGGTGAAAGTAATAAAGGGAAAGGCCATTCGGCTATTTGGACTGGGGAGCAAAGAAAGAAAAGTCCCAGCAAGTGAGACTGAGGATAGTCTAGGAAGAACTGCGTGAGTGAGAGCAAGTAAAAGAGAAGAGAAAAATATAGAAAGAGAAAATTGTGAGAAATACACAGTAAGTAAGAGAGCAGTGAGTGAAAAGAAAAAGAGTTTTTTTTTTTTGCTCAAGTTGTATCTCTAAGTGTTGTAATCTCTATTTAATATAGTGAAATTATTCAGAGTTTGTCCCGTGGGTTTTCCCTTAAAAAAGAAAGGGTTTCCACGTAAATCTTTGTGTTGTGCTTTTGTTATGCTTGCTGAAATTTATTCACAGTTATATATAGAATTTTTCCCAACAAGTGGTATAAGAGCGTAGGTTCGAGTGGGAGCAATGGCCGGAGAAGAAGGAAAGACGTCAAGAATCGAGAAGTTTGACAGCACAGACTTTGGCTATCGGAAGATGTAGATCGAAGATTATCTGTATAGGAAGAAATTACACCTTCCTCTTTTGGGAAGGAAACTAGATAGTATGGAAGAAGAAGAATGGAGTTTTCTTGATAGACAGGTGCTAGGAGTTATACGATTAACTCTGACAAGATCAGTTGCACACAATGTTATGAAGGAAAAGACCACAGTGGATCTGATGAAGGCTTTGTCTAGTATGTATGAAAAGCCTTCGGCTAACAATAAGGTGCATCTGATGAAAAAGTTGTTTAATTTGAAAATGGTGGAAGGTACTCCTGTGGCTCAGCATCTGAATGAGTTTAACACCATCACAAATCAATTGTCCTCTGTGGAGATTGATTTTAACGATGAGATCCGTGCATTAATTATTTTGGCTTCTTTGTCAAACAGTTGGGAGGCCATGAGAATGGCAGTGAGCAATTCTGCAGGGAAAGCAAACTAAAAAATGATGATATTTGAGATTTGATTCTAAGCGAGAAGGTTCGCAGAAGAGATGCTGATATAAACAATACACAAGATCAAGCTCTTGTCATGGAGAACAGGGGCAGAAATAAAAGCAGAGGGCTTGATGATCAGGTCAAATCCAATGACAGGTCACAATCAAAAGGTAGATCTCAGTTTAAAGAGATTAGAGAATGTTTCCATTATGGAAAAAAGGGTCACATAAAAAGAAACTGTTGGCATTGGAATAAAGAACAAACGGAAGAGAAAGATGAGAAGAATGATGATGAGAAGAATACTGCAGCAGTTGTATTAAATGAGGATGTTTTGATGCTTTCTCTTTAAGAGCAAAAATGTGAGCATGTTGCTAAAAATAATGTTGAGTGGGTTGTTGATTCAGCAGCTTCCCACCATGTTATTCCCACAAAAGGGTTGTTCACTACATATAAAGTGGGTGACTTTGGTGTTGTGAAGATGGGTAACTCCAATTACTCAAAAATTGTGGGTATTGGTGATGTGTGCATCAAGACCAATGTTGGTTGCACGTTGATGTTGAAGAATGTGCGGCATGTTCCAGATTTAAGGTTGAATGTGTTGTCTACATTGGCTTTGGATCGAGCGGGTTATAGTAACCATCTTGGCAGTGGAAGATGGAAAATTTGTAAAGGATTATTAGTTATTGCTAAAGGGCGCGCTTGTTATGGCATGTATAGAACTCATGTGAAGGCTTGTAAGAAAAAGTCCAATGCAGTCAAAGTTTTTGAGAAAACTCCATAGTTGAGAGTTGAGAGTTGATAGTAATGGTGTTGCTGCTAAGAGAGTAAAATTCTCTCTACCTGATAGTGATTTAAATGAGGAAGTGATATTTGATGGAAAATATCATGATACTAGGAAAAATGATGAAGTGAAAGATCGTGAAGGTCTTGAGCAGGGGGAGCAATATCCTTCACTAGAGATTGTTGAACCTTTTGAAAGGAGGTGTACTGAAGAACATCAAGCAGTTAGCTTCGAAAATATTTGTGCTTCTGTTGAAGGGGAGGTTAAGAAATTGGATTAAGAATATCTAAGGTGAAGTAAACTATTTGAGAATGAAAGGTATTAATTTTGATGAGATTTTATCAGTGTTAGTGAAGATAATGAAGAAGGTTGAGTCTGGTATTGGCTTGACCGAGATAAATTCTAACTGAAGAATTGAGTTGAATCTCCTCCCTAAGTGGATTGGAGGGGGAGATTGTTAGGTGCACTGCACCATGAGTCCAGCCTACGTAATAGACATGCTCATTTAATGAGCAAGTCTTTCATGTTTCTTATCTTTTCTTCATCATGTACAAAATTCAGTATGATTTATTGGAATTGGTTGGCTTAGGATTGTTGGACACGTTGAGGAGAAAAAGAAGAAAAGAAAGGGGTTGATGCATTAAGGTTATTCGGCTAGAGGAGAGCTGAAGAAAAGAGCTTTGGTTGAAGCAAAGTCAAAGGAAGTGGCTAGAATTTATTGAGAGTTGATTTGAGGAGTGTGGAAGGAAGAAAAGAAGAAAAGGTGAAAGCAATAAAGGGAAAGGCCATTTGGCCATTTGGACTAGGGAGCAAAGAAAGAAAAGTCCCAGCAAGTGAGACTGAGGATAGTGCAGGAAGAACTGCGTGAGTGAGCGCAAGTAAAAGAGAAGAGAAAAATAGAGAGAGTAAGAGAAAATTGTGGGAAATACACAGTGAGTAAGAGAGCAGTGAGTGAAAAGAAAAGGAGTTTTTTTTTTTGCTCAAGTTGTATCTCTAAGTGTTGTAATTTCTATTTAATATAGTGAAATTATTTGGAATTTGTCCCGTGATTTTTTCCCTCAAGGAGAAAAGGTTTTCACATAAATCTTTGTGTTGTGCTTTTGCTATGCTTGCTAAAATTTATTCACACTTATATATAGAATTTTTCCCAACAATTTTTTAGTGAACGAAAAAGGTAGAGAGACTGCTGTGACTTAAATAATGCTCCCAAGTGCAGGATTGTCGCGAAGTAATAACTTGGTAAGTACGAGGTCGAATCTACAGGAAAAAGGGAATTGATTAGCAAACCACAAGAGAATAAAACTAAAACAATAAAGTTTAATTGAAAATATTTTTGATGGTTTAGTAAAGATAATTTAAATTGAGAGAAAATAACAATATATTAAGGCGCTAAGGTTTAAAGATCCACACACAACACATCTATTGGTAGTTTTAACAATATTTATTTATAACTCAACTAAAATTTATACAAAGGATGATCTTAGGCAAATGATTTAATAATAAGAACTCAAGAATTAATTGTCTAAGTTAGTCTTATGAAATTGATTGATTTTAGGCAAAACAAAATTAGTGAATTAGTTCGCCCGAATACTAAGCATTTAACATGCCTGGAGTCTATAATAAATCAAAGGATTATACAGAACTAAACGCTTTTCTATATGAACATTAAAACCAATAAATAATTGTTAAGAACATATCAATAAATGTTTGAGTTTCACCCTTGCCTTAGCAAGGCTTCTAGTAAGCCATAACACAAATAAAACTCTGAAATCTATATAAAAAAAATAAAAAAAAATTAAGAAAATCTAAATTATGTTCTACAACAGCTCCCCCTTGAATTTTTCCCTAAAGAGCCTTTAAATAGGACAAGGAATCCTATTACAAGTTGAATTCCCATTTGGAGAAAATCCCAAGTTTTTATACTTCACTTCATCGCAGTTTTCAGCCCATTTAACTTCAGAATTCAGACTTTTGGAAAACTACAAAGTTGTAGCCCTTTAAGTTAAATTTTCAGCTCAACTTGAATCATTTAGATTGGACATTTGAGTCGAAATTTATGATCCAAATACTAACTAGTGCGCAGGTTGGAATCCTAATCCCAATTGGACTTGGATTTGGTGCAAATTTCCTTTAATTCCTTACTCCAATTGGACTTAAATTTAATTGGGTTGGCCTTCTTTAACTTCATCATGGCCCTTGTAAAAATAAAGTCCATTAGCTTTTTTCTTTACACAAATTCACTTATTTAATTTCAATTATCCTACAAAAGACAAATTCATGCATTAAAATTCAATTAAGCTCAAAATTAATTATTCAGCATTATTCCAAAACCAACTATAAAATGCATGAATTAACTCAAAATAAGTATGATAATACTTTCTAATAGTGATATAAATATGCAAAATTAAGTTATTATCAGAGACTGAGAGAGACAAAATTTAACATTAGTAAAATTAATAAAATAAATGGCACGTTAATTAAGGAAATAATAGAGAGTATGAATGTATGACTTCGAATAAAATATTTTAGAAAAAGAGAAATTACAGTAAACTCATTTGTGGTTTGACTCGTTTTCACTTTGCCTACCTAAAATTTAAAAATTAACACTTTGCCCACCTAAGCTTCAATCTGTTTGCTTTCATTTACCCATCTCACCCTCAGACGTTAGAAAAACACCTTTTTAATACAAATCACAACATAACATGGATCAAAACATGAACGCTTTGAAATCTTTCCTCACGAGCCCTACAATCACGAAAATCCCCATTTTCATCTAATATTGAAATCATGCTGCAAGAATAAACAGAGACGAGTAACAGGTTGTTCAAAGGACTCAAATCCAGGTAATAAATAAGTCACTGTTTGGGTTTCAAACTATTTTTATTTGGGTTTTATAATTTTTTGAGTAATCAGTCAATGTTACGTGTAATTTACTGAGAATATTGGTTGTGTTTTGTGATGTTTATGAAAAATGTGACCACCTGTGGTTTGGATCTGTGTTTGTTTATGGGCATTTTGTCTATCCTGGTCATTGTGTCTCACTGTGGACCCTACGAATCTGTTGGGTATTAATTTTAGTGTTTGCATGTGCTTATTAGTAAAACAAAAACAAAAGCAAAGCAAAAAATGTGGTCCCTTTGATGTTTGTGTTGCCTCCTAAAAGTAAAACAGAAACATACAAGTGTTTCTTCTTTATGTGTCTGTTGTTTACAATTATTTAGTTGTCTACATGTAAAATGGTAATCTGTTATTGCAGATGGATGATGAAGAGGTGAAATTCGAGGTTCATTATAAGGGTACGAAATCTATGTTTAGAATACTTTGGTAGGAAAGTTGAAATAGTGTATAAGGATCCTGATAGGCTTAGTTATTTTGAAATAGAAGGTATATGTGAGGAATTAGGGATTGATGAATCGTATAGGTTTCATTATTTAGCTCTTGGGGGCAACATGGAGAAAGATTTAAGGCTTATATATGATGATACTGATGTGGTGTCTATGTGTAAGCTTATGACGGAGCTAAGAGACACTATCATACTGTATGTGAAAAGTGGTCATGCTCCACTTGCAATTGAATTTCCTAAAGGGTTTGGTGGAGGGATAGATGAAGGGGTTGGTCAAGGGGTTGGTGGAGGGGTTGCTAGAGGGGGTGATGCTAGTATGGGGGTAGAAGAGGAGTTTGATTAGTTGAATGAAGGTCTAGAAGGAGAAGACTTTGGTGATGATGTTTTTGGTTAGTCTTCTCCACCTTTCAGTGATCCACCTGAGCCTAACAATTATGAATGGCAATGGGTCGGGTTCGGGCTGGGTTTCTTTATACCCAAACCCGACCCGCAGGCCAAGACCCGCGACCTGAACCTGGCCCGATTATTAAACGGATTTTTTTTCAAGGCCTAGACCCACCCCGTCAGGCCCCACAAGCCCCGTTAGGCCATGCCACTTCAGGGCCCATTTCGTTGCCCAATCACAAAAAAAAAATTTTGAATGCCTGATACTGATTTTCTCAGCAACCAAATAGTAGGGGACACTCAAGAAAATCCAGATCTAAACAGATCAAAAACCTTTTTTTTTTTCATTACAAAATTTTCCCACATCAAAAGTAAAATCAAGAATTAACATATAATCCATAAGTCCGAACAAGAAGGCCCTACAAAATCAAATCAAACAAGCCGATCCTATTCAACAAAAATAGAACTTAAACTAGAAAATACAAATTTGATTCTTTGAACAAGAAGAACAATTTTCAGTGTAAAAGCTTGAGTTCACATCGAGATGAGAAAAATGAGAGAGTTGTGGCCTTGTGAGGTGGAGGAAGGTTCGGTGAGGTGAGGAGAGGTGCTTTTAGGCTCGGCTGGCTCGTGAATCTCCCACGCTATCGAACTTCATGTACTAAGATAAATCAAAAACCCATCTGAGTTTCGTTGTGGGTTGGAGCTGGGGCTACTCTGTTCAGACCAAGAATGCTTCTTTTAACAATAAGACCCACAAGAACTCCATGCCTAAGCCTAAAGGGATGAAAGAGGCCGTACCTGGAGGCAAAAAGTATTTCCAGATCAAGAGGAAGCTCTGTGAGCTTAAGCTCCACACCGTTTACGAAAAGGCCAAGTGTCCTAACCTCGGCGAATGTTGGTTTGATGAGATTGAGAGTATTTCCAGATTAAGAAGAAGCTCTGTGAGCTCAAGCTCCACACCGTTTACTAAAAGGCCAAGTGTCCTAACCTCGACGAATGTTGGTCTGATGAGATTGAGAGTGAGTGAGAGTGGGAGAGGAGAGAGACGGCTGGTGAGTTCAGTGTGTGTTGTGAAATGAGAGAGGATTAGATTAAGGTTTATAAGCACATATATATATATATATATATATATAGGTGGGTTTTTTTGTAATTGTATTATCTTGTAATCGGGTAATATCTGGGCCAGGTTTTGGGGTTTTTTTATGAAATCCAAACCAGACCCGGACCCGCTTCAGGTTTTTTTTTTAAAAAAAATCCAAACCTGACCTTATTCTTTATTGGGCCAAGTAAAATCCGACCCATTAAGGTCTAGCCAGACCGAGTATCCACAGGTCGAATCTAAATTGCCATCCCTACTAATAATGATCCATCTTAACCAACCACTAATACACCTCAGCCAAACATAGATACACCTCAGCCAAGCACTGTTCCACTCCAAACATAGATTTAGATGAAGCGCGGGCTGAACTAGTTTTAAAGGATGATATTGCAAGTATGGATAATTCTAATGATAAGCAGAGGCTTGGCAACCCAGAATTCAATGAGAGGACTAATATGACAAATGTTCAATTGGTAAAAGGGATGAAATTTCCTAACTCCAAGGTTTTTAGGAAGGCTTTGAAGGAGTATGTGATTTAGCATCACATTGATGTCAAGTGGAAATTGAATGAGGAGAAGATTTTTGTACATTGTAAGAACAATTGTGGATGGAGGTGTTATGCCTCAATGGTGACTGGAGAGTGCACATTTGAGATCAAGACACTTGATCTTGAGTATACTTGTAACATCCCAGCCTAATTGCATGATTACTTTATAGATTTATATACTAAGTATTATCTTAATTAATTTAAGTGCATAAGGCTTTGATATTTTGATGTTATAAAAGATATAGGCATTTTTTTACGTTATGGAAAGAAGTTTATAAAGATAAGGGTTTATATGCAAAGTTATATTATTCATTTGGCTTTTCTAGAATATAGAACTATGAGAGGGTGATAAGTATAAATGTTAAAAGGTAAAAGGGTGAGTCATCAACCCTTTTTCCCTTAGCAATACACGTGCCCCACCCAAATACTTTTCCCTTGTTTTCTTTGCTACACCAGAACTCTTTCTTGGTTTTTCTTTCTTTTCCTTTTTTCTTTGCTCTTGAATTGACAACACCATCACACACCAACAACCTCCTTTCTCTCACCGAGATTTTATATATATACCTCTCTCTCACATATCAACATTCTCTTGTGTGCCTTTTCTCTCACCGAAACCATATATCTCTCTCTAAGAAGAAATTAAAAGCTTTCAGCTTCAAAGTTTATGGGTAAATAAATAAAACTATATCTTGTTTTGAGAATTTTGATGGTGTAATTATTTTCTTTAGTTTACCTTCTTTATTCTCTAATATGATTGTGGAAGCTGAAATTGTGGTTTTGTGTTAGCAATTTGAAAGATTGAAGATATTATGGTCAATTGGATGCCTATTAATGTATTCTAACATGTATAGTATAGTATAGATATAAAAACACCCACACAAAATGAGGCCAATTGCAATTAGTTGATGATTTTGTAAGAAAATATATTAAAGTTGTCACTATGACAAATTTGGTGTTTACAACATGAAAAATCTGGATTACATCAATTTCTATGAATTAGGATGCTAGGAGTAGTTCTTATGAATTCTAAGACACACATGGTTGTAATGGAAGTGGCCTCACAGCAATTGGATCAATATAAAAATAATGGTTTAATTTCTAAGTTGTATGAAATTCTATCAGGACAGATTTGAACATGTTGTCTTGTATAATTTTTAGTAAATCATGGTTTTATGCTTTGATTATGAAATTGATATGGTCTTTACTAGACATCCAAAGGAGTAGTTCTGTAAAATTTCATGAAAATTGGATGTGATTAGATAGCCCATTTGTATTTTACAAATGATGCATATACTGCTAAAATAAGCAGTGAACAGTATATTATATACCTAACTTTGAGGATTTATGATGTTGGACAACCACACAAAATAAGCCCTAGGAGTTAGCACCAAGCAAAAACTGGAGTCGGCACCAGTGTAAAAAGAAACACACATTTTTTTATTATTCTCAAAACTGTCTAACAATAATCAGCATGAATTTTATATTGAGAATTACTTACCTGAATTTTTTTGCGAATCTCATTATGCAAATCATGAATATGTCGTGCAAATGCCTCAACAGATTCAGAAATCCTAATATGTGGGGACATGGGCAAAAGATCTAAGGGTTTCCTAGGTGTATATTCATGCACAACCTCAAAAGGACTAGTGCCTATAAACCTATTGATAGAGCTATTATATGCAAGTTGGGCTATAGGAAGAATTGAATCCTAACTCCGATTGGCTTCACCCACTAGACATCAAAGGAGGTTGCCTAGATTACGATTAACCACTTCAGTTTAACCATTAGTTTGAGGATGAAATGCCATGGAAAATTTCAATTTAGTGCCTATTAAATGCCACAAGGTCTTCCAAAAACAACTCATGAAGTGAACATCCCTATCAGACATTACAGTTTTGGGAAGACCATAAAGTTTGACAATCTCATCAAAGTAGAGCTTTGCAATCTTAGAAGCATCCGAGGTCTTAGAACATGTTAGGAAATGAGCTATCTTAGAGAAGCGATCAACAACTACTAGAATAGAATCATGCTTTTTAAAGGTGCGGGGCAAACCTAACACAAAGTCCATACTCACATCCTGCCATAACCGATCTAACACAGGTAGAGGCATGTACAAGCCAGTGTTTTGGTTGCGATGTTTGGCTAGTTGACATGTATGACACTGACCAACTATATTGGCAATGCCACTTTTAAGACCAGTCCAATAGATTGACATTCCACTTCCTCAATCGTTTTGTCTCAGCCAAAATGACCTGCAGGACCTCCCACATGTATCTCCCAAACTAGGAAATCTCTCACTATAAACCGAGGGATACATAACTTATTAGCCTTGAACGAGTAACCATCTTGAAGGGTATAGTCATCCAGGATTAGCCATGAGGCATTACTTAGGCTAGTGTAGAGCTGCCCAAAATCTGGGCATGACTCATAGTCATCTTTGAGACGTTCAAACCCAGTAACCGTAACACTCATGGCTGATAACAAATACACCATTCGACTTAGTGCATCAGTAGCCTTATTCTCAACTCCCTCCCTATGTTTCACCACAGAGTAGCAGCATTGTAGAAATTCAACCCAACTACCATGCCTAAAATTCAGCTTCTTTTGGGAATGGAGATAGCGCGTAGCTTCATGATCAGAGTAGATAACAAATTCTCGAGACAACAGGTAATGGTGCCAATGCCAAAGAGCTCGAATAATGGCATAAAATTCTTTGTCATCTGTGGAGTACTTTTGTTTAGCATCATTCAACTTCTTGCTAAAATAAGCAATGGGGTGGCGCTTTTGACTAAGTACTCCTCCTATACCAATACCTAAGGCATCACATTCCACTTCAAAAGGCTTGGTAAAATCAGAAGACGCATGACAAATGCCTCAGTCATCTTTTATTTTACCTCATTGAAAGCCTTAGTAGCAGCTTTTGTTCAAATAAACTCCCATTGTTTCATGCAGTTAGTGATGAGGGACATAATGGTACTAAACCCTTTGATGAATCGGCAATAAAAGGAAGCAAGCCCATGAAAGCTTCAAATTTCATGGATATTTTTTGGCTCGGGTCAATCCACAATCTCCTGAACCTTTTGAGGGTCAGCGGAAACTCCCTTAGAGAATACTATGAAACCTAGGAAGATGACTTTATTGGTAAAGAAAGAGCACTTCTTGAGGTTACCATATAACCTCTCCTTCCTAAGGGTAGTACAAACTTGAGTTAACTGGTCTAAGTGTTGCCCCCTAGACTTACTATAGATGAGGATGTCATCAAAGTACACAATCAAGAATTTCCCCATAAAAGGCTTGAGCACTTGAGTCATCACTCTCATAAAGGTACTAGGAGATATAAACTCTCCTTCCTAAGGGTAGTACAAACTTAAGTTAGGTGGTCTAAGTGTTGCTCCCTAGACTTATTATAGATGAGTATGTCATCAAAGTACATAACCAAGAATTTCCCCATAAAAGGCTTGAGCACTTGATTCATCACTCTCATAAAAGTACTAGGAGCATTGGACAATCCAAAAGGCACGACCATCCACTCATATAAACTATCTTTTGTCTTGAAGGCAATTTTCCAGTCATCACCAAAATGAACCCTAATTTGATGATAGCCTCTTTTCAAGTCTATCTTGGAGAAGATCGTTGCCCCGGCCATCATATTCAACATGTCATCCAATCGAGGGATAGGAAAACGATATTTCATAGTGATCTTGTTGATGACACGACTATCAACACACATCCTCCAAGTTCCATCTTTCTTTGGAGTTAAAAGTGCAGGGACTGCACAAGGACACATGCTTTCACAAACAAAACCCTTCCTAAGTAGTTTTTCTACTTGTCGTTGCAACTCAACATGTTCTACAAGGCTTATCCTATAGTGAGGTAAGTTAGGTAGGGTTGCTCTAGGTACAAAATCTATGGCGTGTTGTATGCCACTCATGGGCAGTCAATGATCAGAGAGTTCCTCAGGGAAAACATCCTTAAATTCCTAGAGCACTGATTTCACTTCTTTAAGTTGCTCCTCATAGGTCTCTCCATGAAGTTCCTTAGCAACTAAGATAAACACAATGGATCCTTGAATTGCTACCCTTTCAAATGCCTTTAGGCTTATGATGTTTAGGCATTTCGCCTTTGGTGCTTCTGTCTTCTTGCTTATGTTGATTGGCTTGGGTTTCAAAGGATTAAGCATAATCTTCTTACCTTCAAACATAAATGAGCAAGAATTGGATCACCCATGAAGGGTGACATCCAAATCATAAAGCCAAGGTCTACCTAAGATAATATGCCCTACATCTATGGGAATTACGTCACACCATATTTCAGCCTTGTAGGTGAGGAATTGAAATGGGACAACACATCTTTCTTTTATGGCTATGAAGGAAGTATCCACCCAAGAAACTTTATATGGGTTAGGGTGTGGGATTAATTTCAAGTCTAGGTGAGAAACAACATTAGAGGATACCGCATTAATGCAACTCCTACTATCTTTAATAACCTTGCAAGTTTTGTCTCCACACTTAGTGTAAGTTTGGAAGATGGCACTCCTTCGCCAATCATCAATGTCCCTTTATTCTGCTAAAGCACACCTTACCATAATCATTCTAGGGTCACCAAAGTCATCCTTGGAATTATCAACCTGGGAAGAGATGGCTTTAATGCACACGAGGTAGCTAGGATCATCTTCTCATTCTGCCTCAATATCTTGGATTTCTTCAACATTTGGATCATACACCAGCTCCTTAACATCTTCTACATTTTCATCATCCTCTTGAATGACAAGGGTTCTAGAGGGACATCTAGCTGTGATATGTCTAACCCCATTGCATTTGAAGCATTGGAGGCGAGAGCCTAATCTTGAAGGCTCATTGACCACACATTTTCTCTTGTCCTCTTTTTCTATTGGGGTTGACCTTAAGGGGCAAGGTAAGTCTAGATTTGCTACCAAAAGGTTGAGAGTTGGTGAGAACACTTCGGAGCTCTAAACGTCACCAAAAGATAGATTTGGATGCCAATTCACAATTCCTAGTAGGGTCATATGATTCTCTTAAGGTAGTGACTTCTTGGGTGATAATCTCACCTAGTAGGTTAGCATTGAAACCTTTCTTAAACCTATTGAGTGTGACAACATCCTCCTCAACTATTCGAATTCGCCTCTTAAATTTCTTGAATTTCCCTATATATTCAACCACAGGAGTAGTGCCTTATTTTAGGTGATCCCATTCCTTAAGGAGGGAGCTCTTATAAGTTGGAGGAAGATAATTTCTCGAGAGTGCATCCTTCATCTCAAGCCAATCAGTAATGGAGGGCTCACGTCGTTGTCTAAAGGTATCCTCAAGGTCCTTCCAGAAAAGGTTAGCTCTTCTAATTAACTTCATCCTGGCATACCTCACTTTCTTATTCTCAGCCCAATGGTAATAGTCAAAGAATTTCTCTATCTGACGTAACCAATCAGTGAAAACCCATGGGTCTAGGTTGTGATGGGAATTAAGATTTTATTGAGTTTGAGAGTTAGGTTGTGATTCATGCATAAGTTCAAATATTTAGGAAGATTTGTTAGTAATAAGTTTTAGTCTTTCATTTAGGTGATGAGAACGAGAACGTTGACACTTAAGCTCCTTTTATTTAAATCTCTTGCGTCTTTTGTTTTTAGGTAACAGATATGTGACATGTGAGTTTGATAAGTATAAGGATTGTGTTAAAAAAATTATTATGCATTAAAACCTTTTAATTAGAGATATTACATATAATCATTATTTAAGTAAAGATATATGTTCGTGAATTATTAAATCTTATATATATGATAATTTTAGCATATTGATATTATTTCTTATATCATGAACATAATATTTAAGAATGAAGTGGATATGCTACTGTTATGATACATTTGTGTAAAAGCATATTTATCAGAAAAATATAGTTTTCGGGTTATTCCATTATTATGATTTGAATTCAGCTAGTAGGAGTTATAGTACTAGTATTTCCATGGAGATTTTGATTGGCTATTATAAGTGATGAGGACTCTACTATACCCGCCCTTGTTGGAAACGACTAACTTGTGGAGGATGTCAACTGACCCCATGGTTGATGATATGATTACAAAGAAAGGGGTGTGACACTTTCTGATGTGATCTTGGGATTTCCTAGTCTTATGGGGAATGCTGGATACCTAACACAATGTGCTGGAAGCCTCCCAAACCTGTGATAGACTACATTTGGACTGATTAATATGTATTATGAATGATCTATTAAGTTGTTTGGCATTTATAAGAAAGGTATGTTGAATGTGTTATAAGTTTGATGGAAAGTTTATGATAAAGTATATTATAGTCTATTTAAAAATAAGATTATTGAATTATGTTTAAGTTCCTTATTATGTCTTTTGATTATTATATGAATGGAAAATAATGTATTTTAATCTAAAAGTTCATTAGTTATTTTAAGAACAATATGAATAGTATGAAGACTATTTATCAAAGTTGGCATATCCATAAAATATTTGATTTACATGCATTTTTATTTAATGCTCATAGAGCTTAGAACCTTACTAGGCTTTGTAACTCATCTTATTATATTTCAGTGTACAAGTTCTTTCCTAAAAGCAGAGAGAGTATTAGAGGTAGCAAGGAATCTGTGATTCTCGTTTGTTAGAGTGTATAGTTTTTTTTTGTTTTTGTTTTTTTTTTTTGTTGTATACTAGTTTAGCTCTTTTGTTGTATAGGAGGAATCAAGATGTACTTGATCCTTTTGAGCACAAATGTAATTCGGAATCTTAGTTTGTTTTGAACTCCAGTTGTATGTTTTTGGGATTAGGCTTGTAAATAAAAACTTTTGCTAAACGTTTAGCTATGTAATATTTACACGAATATCTTCAGTTACAACCAAGTTGTAATCTTGCAAAATTCAAAATGAAATGTGGTTTCAAAGTTTTTATTATTTTTGTATATTATGGCCGTTATGCAAGGAAATAAAAAGGAATACAAGAAACAATTTTTGATAAGCACATTCAGCTTTAGTCGGTTCGTGTTAGTGTTGAGGTAAACTTAAGATTGACATGTCGGTCATACTTTACATTCTGAAGTACAAGTTTGGGTTGTGACAGTACCTATCCCCTATCATTTCAAAATGGGCAAGTTACATTAGCATATGTGGCAAACAGGTATTTGGAAGATTTTAGTAAAAATCCTAATTTGGAGGTTTCAGGTGTTAAGCACCATGTTATGCAGCTAATTTCAGTTGAGTTAAGTCTTAGTCAAGTGTGTAGATCAAGAAAGACAGCTAGGGGTTTGATAACTGGGAATGAAGAGTCTTAGTATAGCCTATTGAGAGATTATGCAGAAATGATAAGAAGGAGAGATGTTGGAAGTAAGGTGATACTGCAAACAGAGATGGAAGATGAGAATGCACAACCCAAGTTTAAAATGATGTACATTAGGTACAATGCTCAAAAACTAAGGTTTTCTAGGTGGTTGTAGACTATTTGTTGGGTTGGATGGATGCCACTCAAAGGGTAGGTTTGGTCGGCAATTACTGTCTACCACTGCCAAGAATGGAAATGACAATATATTCCTAGTGGCAATGGCTATGGTTGAGCAAGAGAACAAGGACAACTAGATCTGGTTCTTGGAGCAATTTGCAGATGACATTGGCATGCTAGGTGATCTTAACCTGGTATACAACAGTGACAGGCAGAAGGTATTATCATATTGCTCATGTTTATTACTTGCCTGTGATTTCATATTGAATGCTTACTTGCATACTTGTTAACTTGCTTACTTTCTTGCAATACTTAAGGCTTTATTCCTGCAATGGAGACTCTATTCCCATCTGTAGAGCACAAGTATTATGTGAAGCACATATGCAACAACTTCAAGGTTAACCACAAGGGCATGGAGTTAAATAGTGTATTGTGGAGGTGTGCAGGCACAACATCAATTAGGGAATTTGAGAGAAGGATGCAGTATCTCAAGAGTTTGGATGAAGGAGTTTGGAAGTATCTTGCAGATTTAGATCCTGCATAATGGACCAAACCCCATTTTTCTCCTAGAGTTTTGACAGATTGTCTGATAAATAATTTCAGTGAGAGTTTTAACCCTATGATTGTGAAGCTAAAGACAAGCCAATATTATTAATACTAGAATGGATTAGGGTTAGGCTTACGGGCAGACTGTACATAAAGAGGACTGGCATAAAAAAGTACGGTGATAAGTTGTGTCCAAGCATACTGGACAAGTTGGAGAAGATGAAATTAGAATCTAAGGGCTTCTGTGCAATGTCATCTAGGAGTTTTGTGTACGAAGTTAACAATGAGATGGAGAGACATGTGGTGGATTTAGTAAGGAAGACATGCAGTTGTAGAGTATGGAACTTGATTGGAATCCACTACAAGCATGGAATTGTAGCTGTTTTGTTGAATTGTGAAAAACCAGAGGATTACACCCATCCATGCTAGTACAAAAATACTTATATGGAGACATACAAGACAACCTTACCTCCCATGCCTGGTCAGTTTAAGTGGATCTCAAGTGGCTAACTTGCTCCTGTTGCACCTACTATTTATAAGTCACTAGGCAGGCCACCCATAAAAAGGAAGATGGATGCTAATGAGTTAAGGTACCCTTACAAGGTATCTAGAGCAAACAAGCCAATCAAGTGTGGGAGGTGTCAAAAGGAATGGCACAATGCAAGGGGATGCAAGGCTAATGTCACTGGTGAGACACCATGAGAAAGGAGGAAGAGAGTGCAGAAAGGCAAATCTTCATCCTAAGTCCCGTCCTCATCTTAGCCCTTAGCATCATCTCAGCCTCCACCAACTCATCAGCCTTATACGATGGCCTCATCCAACTAGACAATAGGGTCACACCAGGTCAAACTCAATGGTCACAACAACCAATTCAGTGGTACTTTGCAAACTTCAGGTATATAGTTAGAGGAGCTCCTTGGTTCTCTTCAAGCCAACCAGCACTACATACCCCTGCAGAAACATGGGACACTAGAGCACCATCATCACAAGTACTGTAGTTTTAAGTTTTATGTTTTATTCATAAATCTGTGATACTAGTAGCTAACATCTGAATTCTTAAACTTTGTAGCCTACAAGACCACCTGCTACTAGAGGAGCCGCTTCAGAGGAAGGAGTAATGCAGCAAGGACACAGAAATGTAACACAAAAGGTGGAAAAGACAACTATGGGGGGAAAGGCAAGGGCAGTAAATGAAGCTTATGTAAAGTAGATTGTTGCTATGTATATTTAGTGTTAGGGTAATATGATTGTTAGGGTTAAATATATTTTGTAAACAATGGCAAGGTAGACAATTGTTGGTTATATATGCTATCAAAACATTTATTGGGATTTGTGTTATTTTTGTAAGTTTTAAAAACAAGGGCAGGTGCAACTGTTTTGTGGTTGTTGTACCAAATGCTTTATATTAACTAGTGGTTGATGAAAGACAATATTCAATATCACTTTAAATGTGTATACAATTTCCCCATTTAATGGCAGGTGTTCAAAATTATTTTTTTGACTAGTTGTTGTCATGTGGTTGATTATTGCAATTGAACATAGCAGATATATGGGTGTATGTTTTGAATACAGCAGGTTTATTGAATATAACAGGTGTATGTGTTGAATATAGCAGGTTTATGTGTGTAATTGTTGTCTTTTCTTGCAAGTTGATAAATAATTGTCATGCACTTTCAATAAAAACACTTTAAACAATGCACTTTAAACAATTTACTTTTAACACAATTATCTTCACACAATGCACTTTCTGCACAAACACCAAACACAATTTTGTACTTTAAATAAGTCACAGCATTCAACACAGTTCACAGCATCCAACAAAACCACAAGACACAAGTTGCCAATTCACTTTAAACAAAAACACCAACAACATCTAACATAAATAACACTTTATCTTAAAAAAAACTTATATTATAAAGTGGTTTCAAGCCAATAGCATCTAACATAGTTTAATTATAATACAAATTGGCTTCAAGCCAACATTGTCCAATTGAGGACCTACTTATACATTACAACCCACCAGGCAAACTCAATTTCATCATTCCAACATTCTCACTTAAGCCAAAACAGGAAAACAACATAACCAAAACAAAAAAAGACCATGACAAAATTAGTGCAATTCTGCACTCTCTCTTGCCTTAAAGCTCTCACTACCATCTCCTTGGTTTTAACAGATGAAGCTTGAAACTTTCTCTCCCTCTTAGTAGCTTTTGCTGCCCTTTCTTGAGCAATTTCTACCATTTGGGTAGTTTCTGCTGCTGTTTTGTAGCTGTTCTTTCCCTTTCATTTGCAAGTTGCAGTAAATCTCGCTTTTGTTGCACTAAATAAGCGGCTTTGTTCCTACGCATGCAAGTGGGATTATCAATCCAATGAAAGAAAGGGTACTTGGGACCAACCTGTTCATAAATTGAATTGAACATATCACATTCCAAACTCACTTGAGTTAACCAGATTAACTAAAAACTATGCTTACCTTATATCGCTACAACCTAGAAACCTTTTCCCAAAATTATCCACTGTCAGACTTGTTCTTAGCACACAAGTCTCATATATACACATATGCCCACTTGAACCTTAGTAATTTCCACTCGAAGAAGACATCACTCATCAACTTTTGCCTAAATTTCCTGTGAATCAGAGCTAGCATCAAAAGGTGAAAACCCAAAACACATAAAGCAAAAATTTCTTATCTAGCTTGCTGTATCTTCGAATATTCAATGCCTAAGTCAGAATGTCTAGGAACATGAAAGTTTTATGCAACACGATCAGAAAAATCAAAACCCCAGCTCAATATAAGGATTTTTCATGATTCTAGGGCCTGTGAAAAAAGATTTCAAAGGGCTTATGTTTTGATCTGTGTTATGTTGTGATTTGTATTAAAAATGTGTTTTTCTAACATTTGAGGGTAAGGTGGGTAGCAGAGAGCAAACAGATTAAAGCTTAGGTGGACAAAGTGTTATGTTTTAAACCACAGGTAGGCAAAGTGAAAACGGGTCAAACCACAAGTGGGTTTACTGTAGTTTCCCCTTAAAAAAACATTTGACTAATTTGTTGAAAATCCATAGTTAACCTTCAAATTTTGAGAATAAGATTTTTTTTTTATGGGAAGATTTTGTTATTATTGGATATATATATATATATATATATATATATCATCAAATTGTACGGTCTTATTAAAGAGTTGATATAATAAATAGTCTTCTTTAAAAATTTGAGGGTATTTGTTAAAGAGAAAGTGACATAGGTCTAAGTGTAATATTTATTTATTAATTTCAGTTTGACTTATGATATTAAAAAAAAAAAAACTTTGGTTAAAATTACTTACAATTACCCGAAATTCTCCCCTCCCCACCTTTCAACCCCTAAGTAGAAGAGCATTTGTATAAGATAATGTATAATAGAAAAATTGCTCAATTTTACACATCTAATCTTCAAAATCACCCACATCAGTTAAGCAAAAGATGTGTAAATTTGTGCCGGGTAAATATAACTATAGTTTTGTATTTCATTATTTTAATTTTTGTTCTCTCATGCTCTTATCAAATTCTCTCTCTCTCTCTCTCTCTCTCTCTCTCTCTCTCTCTCTCTTTATGAAGATAATAATAAACAAAAAAAATTAAAATTTATTATTTAAATAAAATAAAATGTAGAATAGATAATTTGATGTGTGGGTTTTTGAAAAATGACTATATAAAATAGAAAAAATAGGTTATTATGTTAAAATAGATATGAATTTTGTTATGAGTTTTTATGCTTTTATGCTAATGCTTTTAGTATTTAGGGAGATGCCAATAGACCATCTTAGAGCATTCACATCATTAGGTGTATAATAGAAAAAAAAGTGAAATTTACACATTTTTGCCCAAAATCTACTCACATTAGTCAATCTATAAATGTGTTAAACTGTATATATGCACATTTGCAACAGTAAGAGTATCCACATCAGTGGATGCAAAATTCTTGTCTATTTTACACGAAAAAACTTACTTTTTCTATCTTACACACTTATTTTTACAAAACACTCACATCAGTTTATATATTCTACACATTTATTTAATAAAATATTCATTCTTTTACAATTTTTTATTATCCCCTCCCTCACTGCCCCTCTCTCTCACAGACCCAAAGTTTGTCACAATCAATGATCACTCCAGCCACCATCATCACCACCCAGCCACCATCACCACCATCATCACCACCCAACCAGCATCATTACCACCCAACCAGCATCATCAAGGAAAACCCACTCAATCTGAAACCCATTAATCACCCACCCAACTCGAAACCCAGTCAAGCAAAATCATCACCCACCCAATCGGTGGCGAGATCATCAAAACCCACCAATGAACCAAAAAAGCCAAGCCGATTAAGATCAAAACCCACCGACCCACACCCACAATCAACCAAAAAAACAGAAAAAAAAAACCAACAACCAATGGATCGAAGTGAGATCGAGGCCTTTGGCCTGAGCAAGATCGGCGCCTCACAGCACCGCCACCTCCTTGTGACGGCCGCCGGCCTCAACCTTAACCAAAAATAGATCAAAACCCATGAGATTCTAGGCGATGGACCCCTTGGAGAACTCCGTTCGTGTTGTAGGCGACGGACTCGTCTGGCGACTCGGCTTGCTCGACCTTGTTCTCATCAGCGGTAATGGCGATCGGCGGAAGCTAGAAGAAGAAAAAATGATGAGATGAGAAAAAGAGAGGGGTGTGCTGTGCGCCTGAGAGAGAAGGAGGTGAGAGTCAAGTAAAGAGGAGAGAAAAAAAACTATTAAGATATTAAATAATAAATACACGTGCTACAGTACCCGTGTAAATTGTAGCAATGTGTATTTTATAGATGAGTTTACACCCACTGATGTGGCTGCTTTTTTGCTCAAAATGTGTAAAATTAGTGACTTTTTTTCCATTTTGCACACTTATGCATCCACTGATGTGAATGCTCTAATTGTATAAATAAACATGGTTACTGTAGCTGTGTATTTAATATTTTATTGTTTTTTTTTTTTATCTCACACCTCCTCATTAGACCTCTTCTCTCCTCTCTCTTCCCCAAACTCTCTTATTTCTCATTCTCCATCTCCATCTCACTTACTCTTTATTCCTCTAAACAAGACAAAGTTAGTCAACCACTCACCCACCATCCAGCCACCACACCCAAGCCAAACGTACCATCTTTCTCAAACCCCAAAACCCAAATCAAACTATACCCATGACTCAAAACACCAAAAACCAAACAAAATCATAAATTCCCCAAACCCGAGAGAAACTGAAGTTAAGTGTCTTTTTTGTGACGGCTTGTGGTGGTCTCGTTGGTTGAACCAATGGTGTTAAGTCGTGGTGGTCTAGACTAGGTGGAGTTTGAGTTTAGAGAGCTAGAGCAAGAAGGAGTTTGATTTATGTGGGTTTCAACCTTTGTGGTGGTTAATGGTTATGTGAGCTTCAGCCATGGACATGGAGGTTTGGCCTTTGTGATGGTGAAGAAAGGAAAGCTAAGAGATGAGAGAGAGAGCATTTTTTCTTATAGGAAAAGATGAGAGAGAACGTCAGAAGAGAAGAAAATAGCTATAAAGTAAAAATAATAAATAAAATAATAACAAATGATTATTTAAATAAAATAAAGTGTATAATAAATAATATGATGTGAGTGTTTTTATAAAAGTAGTTGTATAAAATAGAACAAGGAAGTTCTTACACTAAAATAGATAAAAAGTTTTGGAAAAAATGCTCATACACCCCTTAAATTTTGAGGTTGTAGCCCTTAGATGTGCCAAATCACAACTTCCGTTTGTTTGGCTGTTTAATACTAACGTCTACTTAGTTCACGTGATACGCACGAGTGAAAAAAAAAATTACAAACCGATTCACAAAGAGATGGAGAAACGTTCTTAAGAGAGAAAAACTGAGGTGATTAGAAAGAGACCACTTGTGCTTGTGGTCTTGTTGCTACTAGCATCGTTCTTGGTTCTGATCGGCTTCTCTCTTCTTGGTTCTGATCGGCTTCTCTCTTCATGATACGAAGGCGGCCAAATGTGAGTAACTTGGAGAGAAGCTGAAAGCCTTTGATCAACTAGGAAGCGAATTTAAACTGCAATCTAAGAGATCCAAGAAGTTTCAAAGTGTGCAACTTCAAAGCAAAAAGATTGTTCCCACCAAGTCAATCAAAATATCAATTTTTTTCTTTAAATGCTAACAAAGACAAAGATAAAGATAGAGAACACAAGAAAAGCTTCGGTTTAGACCTGAAATGTTACAACTCCAATTCCAAAAAAAGGTCCAATGTTTTGTACTATAATATTAAAATTCTAGCCATTATGGGTAAGTTTTGCTAGAGTGGCCTTTACATAAATATCAAATCAAGACATGGATGAATATTTTAGGGTCCCGATTCTTTGCTTTTGGAGTCCTTAATTCCTCGTGGAAAGGAAGAAAGAAAGTGATGAGTTGGTTGGTTGTCATTTTTTGGCCGCGTCACCTTCGAGGTGCTAGTAGGCCACCATGAGATCAAAAGCCAATAAATCGAACGAAAATGCCACCAGTTTGACAAAAAGGATGATGGCTATATCAGTGTATATTTGAGAAGTGAGATTATGATGATAATGGATGGTTGGGATTGGATTTTGGAGGGAGGAGCTACCGTCATTTTTGAGACCTCGATGATCTTCTTTCCCCTGAACATTTTGTCCTCCCTCAATGGGTTTGGAATTTTTTTTTGCACGTACGTATCAGGTGAGTTGAGTAGATCATTAGTGTCAAACGGTATACAAATAGAAGTTGTAATTTGGCAAATGTATATAGTTCAAGTACTAAATTGGTTGAAATGAAAGTTTTAGGGGTATAAGAGCCACGACCCCAAAGTTTCAGGGAGTGCATAAGCATTTTTTCCAAAAGTTTTAAACAAATTTATGTGAATGCTCTTTAGTGGTCATTGACTTGGGTAGGTTGACAATTGTGACAAAATTTGTGGGATTTTTTGTTTTTGGTAATAGAAGAACCCTTTGTTAAATGGGCCATAAACGGCGTCGTCTGAAAAGTTCATAATGGCACTTCTGTAATTATAGTGCATAGATAGAAAGAATAAGCCTCGGTTTCGAGCATATAAATAGTGAGCTAGGGTTTATAGTCGCCCTAGCTCTTTGTTTCGCAGGTGCAGCCGAGTGAGAAGACTAGCTCCAACGTCGGCGCCGAGATCTACGATACCACAACTCCAACATGGTTCGATTTTCCCATCAATGACAACGTTTTGTTTTGTACTTCGTTGAATATTCTATACATGTTTACATTTCATTTCCTAATCTTAATTTGGTTCCAGCGTTAGGGGATTCATATGGGTTTGCCTTTGTGTTACTGGGGGATTAGGAACGAACATGGGTTTTTCTGCTGATGATTGATTTCACTTAAATCCGTAATATAGAGATCCCATATTTCATTTCTTCCTTTTTTTTTTTTTTTTTTTTAATCGTTAGGCTGTTCTGCTTTGGATGAATAGCCGGTGAGTATTTTTAACGGGAGAAATTCAGCAGAACTTTAAGGAATTTGAATACAAATACGTTTTATTTACTTACAAAAGTATGTATATATTTTGAATGTTTTGAGGGTGTGGGGAGGGGCTGGAATTAGTAGGCATTGTACATATCGGTTCATTCAGATCTGGGGAAGCGTGAGTCGATGGATTCTCATATTTTGAAATGCTCAGGATTGTTTAAAGTGTGTATTTTTCGAATTTGTTAATCATATTATTGAAGAATATAGTAGAAGGTAATTTTCAGAGAGGAAATGCCTTTGTAGGTTATTAATGTTTCCTGTGATGCATTTTTTTTTTACCCTTTATTTGTTCTTGATTACTATGTTACATTACAGGCTAGAGGTTTGAAGAAACATTTGAAGAGGCTTAATGCGCCAAAGCATTGGATGCTTGACAAACTTGGGGGTGCATTTGTAAGTGAAATCATTAGCGTGTAGACTATTTGGAACTTCATTTCCTGTTTCTTTTCATTACCTCCTCTCCCAGCTGTATGTATAATGTTTTCTAATTTTTTTTTACAGGCTCCCAAGCCGTCGTCTGGGCCCCACAAATCAAGGGAGTGCTTGCCCTTGATTCTCATCCTGAGGAACAGGTTGAAGTATGCACTCACATACCGTGAGGTCATTGCCATTCTGATGCAACGACATGTTTTGGTTGATGCGAAGGTTAGGACTGATAAGACCTACCCTGCTGGCTTCATGGGTATGCACACTTCTGTCTTATTTGTTTATTGTTTGATATTCTCTCAATGCCAATAGCACTATACAAAGTTTGCTGCGATGTTGTGAATGGTTTTGTATTAGCTACAATTATAAAAGCCATGTTGATTTCTGGTTTCTTTAGAATCGGCTTGCTAGATGATTTAGAAATATTCTGAAAGTTTGGAACGATTTTCATTTTTTCAGATGTTGTATCAATTCCCAAAACAAATGAGAACTTCCGTCTCCTTTATGATACCAAGGGTCGGTTCCGTCTCCACTCAATTAGGGATGAAGAGGCAAAGGTTGGTCAATACAAATAACTTCTTTGTTCTTGCTGGACTTGGGTCATTGCATTCTCTTCCTGGTGTTGCTTTTAAAACAAGTGTCATCATTGAATTCTTTATACGATGGGATTCAATATCTGCAACTCCTACTAATAAGCTATGTTCAACGGTCTTACTAGTCAAATTGATTTGATTGCACGGTTGTGACTGTCTATGTTATAATGATTTGATCTGAAAATTGGCTTAACACTGCTTAAGCTCTATTAATTGTTTTTCTATAAGTAGCTTCTATAAATTAATTAAACTAACAATATGTTTTACAACAAGTTTTTGTAAGTTAAAATTTGAACATTAGGTTTTACAACAAGCTTCTGTAAATTTTACAATCTAATAATAGGTTAGGGGAAAAATTGATACACACCTCAGCGCCTTTTTCATGCTTTATGGCTCTTGGCTTGTTCGTCTAGATTCTAAAGGCAAGCACGTCAGTAAAGGCACCTTGTCTTACAGCCTTAGAGGCACCTTACTGGCACCTTGCCCCACCCAGCTTGCCTTTGACTTCCTATAAGTAGAAAAAGCATTGACATGATTGGATGAAAAAGTTAATTTGACCATCTTCATAATTCCTCTTGCAGTTCAAGCTCTGCAAGGTCCGGTCTGTGCAGTTTGGGCAGAAGGGAATCCCCTATCTCAACACCTATGATGGGCGAACTATCCGCTACCCTGACCCAATTATTAAGGCTAATGACACCATCAAGCTGGACTTGGAGACCGGCAAGATCACTGATTTCATTAAATTTGATGTTGGTAATGTTGTCATGGTGACTGGTGGAAGGAACAGAGGCCGTGTTGGAGTCATTAAGAACAGGGAGAAGCATAAGGGAACCTTTGAGACTGTTCACATCCAGGATGCCACAGGTCATGAGTTTGCCACCCGTCTTGGAAATGTTTACACCATTGGCAAGGGCACAAAGCCATGGGTCTCTCTCCCCAAGGGCAAGGGTATAAAGTTGTCAATCATTGAAGAGGCAAAGAAGAGGCTTCAAGGCCAACAGACTACTGCTGCTTAAATATTGTTGTGGTTCCATTATAGTTTTAGAAGATTACTTAGGTGAATTTACTCTTGCAATTTGACCCCTCTAGCTTGGGGTGTGTTTTATGTGAATTTTGCGGTACTTGTTTTTGGACATCCCCATGAGTTGCAATATTTATGCCTAATTTTGTTTTGCACTACAATGGGAAGTATCAGACTATTTTGATCAGCTTATTGTGTGTTTGAAAATTTTATCTACAGGTCTTGTTAATTTACTCTGCATTTCCAGTTCTTGTGCTTTTTCGGTTTTTATTGATCTCAGTTGTATAGAACTTTGCAATGGCAATCTGCTCATGTCAGTTGGACACTGAGGCTTCACACCTGAAGAAGTTCTGGAGAGATGCTGTGCGAAATTTTTATTTGACAGGCTTGGTATTAGGATGGTCTTTTCTAGTCTCTTGGAACATTTGGTCAATCTCGATAATTTTTTCGGTTCCATGGGCTGTTATCATATTCATTCTCTAGTTTGCTAAAAATCAGTCTCTTCTCCATCCTCAAGTCTTTATACCATTAATGGCGTTGGTATTGTTAATGAATCAGTTTTAAGAATTGTATAAATTATTTGGATTTCGTTTTCTACTAGTAAACTCTCTTCTTCGTAAAGATGGAAAGAAGAGAGACATAAGTGATTCTATAATTTGATTAGAGTTCTGGAGAGGTTCGCTTCTACTAGTAAACTCTCTTCTTCGTAAAGATGGAAAGAAGAGAGACATAAGTGATTCTATAATTTGATTAGAGTTCTGGAGAGGTTCGCTTCGACTAGTAAACTCTCTTCTTCGTAAAGATGGAAAGAAGAGAGACATAAGTGATTCTATAATTTGATTAGAGTTCTGGAGAGGTTCGCTTCGAGAGGAAGGGGAGCTTGGGATACTTGCTAGATTGTACGATCATCCAAACTACCGCATTGATTGAAATCTGATTTAGTATCTACAAAACAAAAGTCTGCTTCTTATCCTTATTTTCTTTTACAGCGAGGACAAAGACCCAACTCATTGTTTCTCCAAGCCTAAAATTGTGCTCTTGTACTGTAAATATAATACCTTAGCGAAGTAATGCCATCAATAGCAGAGAAGCAGCATGTTGATACTGTAGCTTAGGATGAAATCAACCTTGTATCCTTCTGTTATGTTCTCACCCCGATCACCGAGCAGCATAGAATCGAGAGTGTAAACCACTTCTGGAGTTTTGAGATGAGTGGTTGAGGCACATGAGCTTTCTTAAACTCATCTCCTTTCACTTATTTATTACAAAAAAATGCACGACCATTGTAGCACATGACTTGTTGTCACTATTATGGTTTGCCACCTAACTCTGTTTGCAGCAAGTCCTGCAACTGAGTTTGCAGCAAATCCATCCCCAAAAAAGTATGATGCATTGGAGGAAGCTTTGGACCTGGGAGGCTGTTTTACCAACCCTGACCTTTTGAGCAGAGCTTATAATTGATAAACCTCATCTTTCAATTTTCCTTGATTCCACTTATGTAATAACACAGTTAACAGAGTTGGAAAGTTCCAATAAGCCTAAAAGATCCATAGAGCAAAGAGTGTCCTTTTCTCTATCATGCATGTAGGGAGCCAGAAGAATCCTCAAGATATATTGAGTGTGCAAGAAGCTATAGCCTATATATAACTATATATGCATGCACAAAGATCAAGTGCATGCACGTATGGTTATATAGGCTATAGCTTCGCCAAGGTTTAGAGTTTTCTCTCAAGCTTCCTCTGCCTGTTACTCAGCAGGTGCAACCAAAGGGTGGCTCCTACCTCCTCATTTAAAGACTCAACTCATCATGGTACGTTTTCTTATCTTCTTCATTCTCAATATTTCATCCTACTTTACTTGATTTTGAAGTAGATAATCAAAGATAATGTGTAGCTTGGGGGGGGGGGGGGGGTTGGTTGGGAGGGGTTGCGCAAATTGTTTTGTGTTTTGGTTTAGGGAGAGGCTTCTATTTAGTGCACTGGAGCACTGGATGAGACAAGAGACTGACACGTGACCATTTTTGGATATGTGCTGTGTTTGTGTCTTGTCCAACGCTCCAAAGCACTAGATAGATCCTTTGGTTTAATAATTTAGCTAAGAGATTGACATGTGACCATTTTTGGATAGGTGTCATGTCCAAGGCCCCAAAGCACTAGACGGAAGCCAAATTCTTTGGTTTAATGTTTTTGCCATGCCTCTTTGTTTCACTTGTGTCATTCAAATTGCTTTGTTCCTAAACCATCCCCGGTACCCCATACAACCATGTTTCATGGGGTATGCTCATGCTCACTTCAACTAATTTCCTAGCCAGCATCTTTCACAAATAGTTCTAGAGAGTTTATAGCGTTATTTTGAAAAGAGTGATATAGTCTTTGGAATTTGACATGAACTCTATATTCTGAGCCCACTTGATGCATGACACGTTCAGAGAGTTTAAAAGCCTAAATGGTTGAAACTCTCACCTTGTCTAGATTTTGTATCAATTCCGTCTCCTTTATGACACTGAGGGTAAATTTTGCCTCTGATCAATTACTGATGATGAAGCAGAGGTTGGTCCACTAGAGCACACATTTCGTTTGCTATTCTCTTAATTTTGAGAAAAAAAGTATTATGTACTTGGCTTCATGATCACTTGCAGAAAAGAAGTCTTTGGAGTTACGTATTTTTGGGCTTGTTTTCTCAGTTTCAATTGATTTTTGGTTTTGAACATAAATTGTTGGTAGTAATGGTTCTCAACAATATTTTTAGCAGTGTAATAGTTGGTTGGGTAGAGAATATTATCTGAGACAGTTTTGTAAATTCCTCTAGCAGTTCAATTCGCACGGTCTAGTCAATGAATTTTAGGAAGAAAGAATCCCCCCCCCCCCCCCATCTCAACTAATAATTATCTTATGTATTTCACATTTGCAGCAGCATCTCTCTCATAGCATGTAGCCTCAAATCTATGTGAGACCTCCAAATGTGATGTTGCGTACATCAATATGTTACCCAGACTCACTCATTAAAGCCAATGACACCATCAAGTTGGGCCTAGGGACATGAAAGATAATGCATTTTATCAAATTTGGTGTAGGAAATGTTGTCATGGTGATCGGTGGAAGGAAAAGGGGATGTGTTGGAGTGATTAAGAAGGGGGAGAAGCATAAGGGCAGCTTTGAAACTTCTCACATTCAAGATGCAGTTGGCAATGTGTTTGAAACACATCAGAGCAATGTTTTCACCATTGTGGAAGGCACAGGGCCTTGGGTGTCTCTTGCCAAAGACGGTGCATCAAGTTGCCCATCATTGAAGAGGCAAGAAGGAGACGGGAAGCTCAAGTGGCTTCTAGTACTTATATAATTTCGATTATGATGATTAGAATAGTTTTAGAAGCTTACAAATTGTGAGAAAAGTTAGAAACTCATGCTGAAGGGCTTTCTGGTTTCTTCCATTTTGCATAGTCTTTTGGCAGTATACTAGCTTGCTCTAAGCTGTGCGCCATATTAATTAGCTTAGTGTCTATGTGCATGAACATCTTTCACTGTGGTAACTTATTTGTAAATAACTAATATATGTCAATCTCTCACTTGCCTCCTCCCAACATATGTTTCATGGGCACTGCATGGATTTTCTAGTGTACCGTTATCTAACCTTGGGACAAACTTGTCGTCATAGCCATCTACAGATCTACTTGATCTGTCTTACATGGATATGGAAGAATTTGGTTGCCCTAGCTTGGTACAACGGGATGTAATGAGAATGGCTTGAGTCCAACATGATGCATTCCTCATAGTTTCCTTAACAGAAGATAACGAAATTGTTGTCATCCTCATCAATTTTTTTTAACTACAGTTCAAATTTAAGCTTTCTCAAACCTCATAGTCTCGTTAGCTCTACATCATTCTAGTTGCCAGCTGTCTGACACCACATAGATCGTTACAGTTCCATAAAGGACTACTCACAGAAGGGAAATTAAATAAAAAATAAAACACCAAACATTCAGCAGTACTGCAACAGAAAAGAATTAGGGTATAATTCTTGATCATGCAGCTTGTGCATCACGGAGAAGCATTTGATCTAAGTGCCAGACACCTGCAAATTCACCCAAGAAAACCACTTCTGTCATTCAAATATTGAACATTTAGACATCAACATCCATGTATTTGAAATAACATGGTCAGTATTGATCAACTTCAAAATTATTTGAACTAATATATATATATATATATATGATTACCATGTCCTTTGCCCACCCTTCTCAGCTGTGCTACATATTCTGCGATTTTCTTAATAGCTTCCACCTGAATATAGAAGAAACAAAAGACCAAATCATACACTCCATCTCCAAAGTTTAAACTAACATTATTTAACAAAAATAGCAGACTAAAGACTAAAGAAAACATGAAACATGGGTTTACCTGCTCACTCAAGAACTCGGTTTCAACAAAATCCACTAATTGCACATCATTATTCTCACTGGCTATCTGCAAATCAAATGATGCAACTTTAAGAACTAGTGTTGGAAGGAGAGCCATTTTGGGTAGACCTTATTTTGAAGCTAATAAATTTACATTGCTTAACCAAAGATAAAACGAACAGATAAAAAGGGGAAGAAAGACAAAAAATGGTAAAGCAATTTACTCTCTGTAAATTTAGAAGTTTCTCATTGTTCAATTTTTCCAAAGACAATGCAAGCTCCATTGCTGAATAAAAATATCACAAGCCATCAGCAATTTAAAAGAGATCAAATGGGTCTTATATGAGTGGCATAAAAGGGTAAAATGGAAGAATGAAATGAAGATGAGGTATCAAATCTATAAGAACAATTGATTTTTATCTCCACCACTTTGATGTAATGTTGCTATCTTTCTTGCACATATTATACATAAAATTCATCAACATGTATATCTATGAAAAAAATTCATGGACCTGCGATTTTTATTGAATAGCTAGAAAATGAAAATATTTTTCGGTTCTCCACTAGTTCATAAGCTAATCTGTAGAACATGTATGATTGTATCGATCTCATGTGTTATGCTATTAAAATGTTGGAATTAGGACTAAGATACATAACATCTCCATTGAAATGACACTGATTCATGCAAGAAAATGTTATGTCCCAGACAAAGCTGGAACAGCCAAACCACGTGGTTGATACAATTGAAGTCACGCAGCTGAAGTTACAAAGTTGCTGAGGATTCAAATATCTGCTATGTTTATGTTCTGTTAGTTCAATTTGATTGCAATAAGAATTCCTATTATTTAGGAGGTTAGGTTGGTTGTGATTAGATTAGTTAGGTTGGTTCTCTATTATTTAGGAGATTGAGTTGATTGTTATTAGGATATTGTTTAGCCAATTGTTACGGCTATTTGAATTATCTAGTAATCATTTGTAATTGCTATCAGAAGCTGTATTTAAATACAGCAAGGAAAGAAGTAAAAGGCAAGCAGAAATTAATCTTAATTCTCTTCCTTTCTCCCACGTGCAGGAGGTTGGTTGCCTCATATACAACCAAATTATCTTTTATAAGTGCTATTTACCCCAGTACATGACCACCAACTGGTCTACAAAAGCTGTGAGAGCATAAACATCTATGTAGGCATATTAACTTGATCAGACTAGCACTATCTCTAGGCATTCCCAAATGAGTAGCAAAACTAAAATTAACCATGCATCGCATCACCTTTTTCAATGATCAAATTCTGACAAAGGCATAAGGATAGATTGTAACTTAACTATCCCTCCTCGTTTATTCTAATGATCACCAAAAAAATAAAAATCAGCATCAGAGAACAAAATGCAAATTAAATTAGCAAACTTGGAAGGTTCTTTGAAAAATACAAACATATCAAATACAAAAAAAAAAAAAAAATCAAGATTGTAACAAATACCGGATATTCCATCAGTTTCTTCTCAGCATGTTCTCTGTCTTCTTCAATTGAATCCTTAAAAAACCCTACATGTACTTAATCACTGAATCAATCTAAACAAATTTAACAACTTAGTAGCATTAGTAAGATTTTGGGTTTACGAGGGATTACTTAGCAAGGCCCTTGAGAGCAACATTATCTCTGTCAAAGTAGGCATACATGGCATGGTACACATGGGAGGCATTGTATTCCACGCTGTTAAATAAACAATAAACGTGGATAATATGATGATGATCAAGTGAAAATTTTACTTATTTAATTTACTTTTCTTAGGAAACAAAAAGAACACAAATAGGTAACCTTATTACTATTTTTATTATTTCAAATTTGTCATGAGAAAAATTATTCTTTCCCTCAAATCATTTTGAAGAAAATAGAAATGATTTTATTGAGAAGCTTAAAATAAATAGGTAGACTAAAAGCATATGCAAGGCAAATCCACAGAATTCAGCATGAAACCGATAATAATTTACTCCCAAAATTGGAGGATGAAAATGATCGACAATAAATTTTGCAAAATTACATGGTTTGATAGTGTGGTATATACGATGTGGGCACCAAATACCACTTGCGTGATAGTATTTGGGCCCCTAATTAATTTCTACGTGGGCTAAATCTTGATCCTACTAATGGGGCTCCAAGCCTTCTTGACTTCCCTTAGTTCCCAAGTATTTTCCCGTGTTTTTACTCTTTGTATCTCACTCCTGAATTTCTTTTTTCTTTTTCCCCACCAACCAACTCCCTTGCTCTTTACCTCTTCCACCTTTTATAGTGTTTTGTTAGTGGGGTGATCATCATTATTCTCCTGTTACACACGTCCTTCCACGTCCATGTGAATTCCCAGGGATTCTCACGATTTTAGAGGATTCTCTCGTAACTTGTTCTAGACACTAACTAACGCTCGACTACGAATTCCCCAAAGGCACTATCTAGTGTTCGGCTACCGACCTAAGCCAACATTGTTTTCTTGTTATGTCACCTAGTCGGTGCCCACGCCAGGCCCAACACGGTCCCTGTCAAAGAGATACTGCCAACCATTGGGTCCCGATCCCAGCACCTCCCAGTGGGATGATTCTAGCCCAACGACCCTGGGCTTCGGTCATATGAGCTGGTCTGGGTCATTTGGGCCCAAATCCCTACAGATGGGCCGTTCAAGTCCCTTTAGGCCAACACCCCACGTACGACTTGGAGGAAAGAGGAAAATTTTAAATCTTTTGCCGATAAGGTTTGAAACTTGTCAAGGGTCATGTTAAGTTAATCCAAATATACATCCCTAATTGGCTAAAAAAACAATACATATCAGTCTTGAGGACCCCACTAGACAGCCGTAGAGCAATAGATTGATCAAGACCAAAAGACTTGACTTCATAGATCCAAAAATTAAGGGAGGAAAGAAATTGTTGTTGCACACACTCTTTGTTTTATATAAAAGATAGTAACCCTCACGGGCATGTGGGTATTTCAGACATATAGGATCTACCAAATGTTCAAGGGACTCTGAATAGGCCCGTCTCACAATATACTTTCCTGGGTCGGAAGTGGGTTCAATCAAGCATAAACATTCCAATAATTAAGTAAAAAAAAGAACTTAATCCAAGACATGAGCCATTGAGAAAGGTTTATAAATGCAATGCTGCACACCTAAGAAGTAATAGGCATTTAAAAAAAAAGAAGAAAAAATAATAATAGGCCAAGACGAAAGGACCCATCAAAATGTATGTATTGTGTGTAGCAGGTCATCAATAATAAAAGCATGATAGGAGTTATTCGTTTGTTATCCTTTTTTCCCTTAAATCTTAATAAATGAAGATACATTTTGTGTTAGAAAGTTTCATCTTTTTTTCAATAATGTGCTTCGTGAAGGTTGAAACACACAGAGTGTAACCGAGGCATGGAACTCAATCCACAGTCCTAAGAAGTGATTTCGCCCCCACTGGATTCAATGACAAGCTATGGTTGTGTGCACTCACAAGCCAAAGCTTTGAACTCGTATTAATGCCCATAGAAATTGAGGGAAGAGTAAGACACACAATAAGGAATTTTGTTGCTTTTTCATATATGTTAAAGAGACATCCTTACCTCTGTTTTTATAAGTGTATAACAAGGTTAGCTAACACAGCGGAAGTAACAAATAAAAATCTATTTCATTCATGATTGACAACATGCACTGTGTAAATTTCAGAATTTAAGTACAAGATAGCGTACCTTGGTATGAAAAAATTCAAAACAAAGATTAGAAACACTTGGGAACACTTTTAATATTCACTCCAATTCCACTTTACGCCCAAGATGTATGGTCTCTCAATTAGTTTGCAAAGGAAAAATGAAAGTGTGTCTCACTCTTTTTTGTCTTTTTCTTTTTCTTTTTCTCTACGATTCTTTTTCATCTCATAAAAAAAAAATATGTATGTTTCTCCTTTTATAACTAACTGATTATCTAATTGGGCTGGCCTATTGGGCTTTTCCAATTGGGTTTTAGTGTGTGGCTTGGAGTGGGACTAAAAGGGACCAATAAGACACTAACTCCAATGGGCCTCGGGTTTTTCCGTCAACTTTTGACAAGTCCAAAGTTACCATTAATTATATTTAATATCACTATATAAATATAATTGTACTCTAGGCCTTATTAATAAATTATATTCTAAGACTTTATTATACACGCAACCCTTTCATAAAATATTCATAATAACACAAAGTCATGAATGTAGACCCACCTTATAAATTACTACATCTTATCATTGAGTACTCGGTTTAATACTTTAAGTTATTCATTATATATTTATGAAATTCAATTTCATAAATATATACTTTAGTAATTTCTTACCAAAGTGGTTAGGTCTAACTCTCTGAATAACTGAACTCATTAAACTTATCTCAAGAGAATATTTTATATCTCCATCAAGAGATTATGAATTCCATCTTGAGAATATATGTTCCATCAACACTAAATATGGCTGCCCAACATACTGAGGTTTTGATCGTTTTTTTAGATCTCACTCCTGATATATCAAAGCAACCTACACGTCATGATCAGGTCCATTATTCTCTCAGGATTAAGAGTTCATGCAAATAAAAGCGTGAGATTTATTATTCATTTGACAGTCATTAGGAGAATAACAAATCTCACAACGGTCCAGTTTAATATGTCTTAACTCTTAAAACATATCAACATATCAACTAGAAGTCCCCACTTCCATGATCAAGACAAATCATCTTAGTTGATATGTTATAGTCTTCGCAGATGAAATGTCCAATTTCATTATCGACTACGAACTATAAATTCTGAGTTTACAAAGAAATTGTGATTTATATCTTCTGTGACTTTTCACATAAATCACATACTATGCATCTCATGGACTATATGATAATGTCCAAATATTCATATTACCATTATTTTAAATAAAAATAAACAACTTTATTAAACACAACATTAAGTCATACATAATGTCATACATATCATTATACAATAGGATTTAAGGGCACACATCCTAACAAACACATCTTTCGAAATTTGATGTGATAAACGTCCTCCTAAAATTTCTCCTGTTAAACTTATTTCCTTTTTATAGCTATAGAATTAAAGGTTGATTGCTGTGTATTTGGAATTGTGTTGAGGCAAAGGAGAGAGATGTTTTAAGGTGAAAATAAGGAATAGATGAGAGAAATCGGTGGACCAAATGATCTAATGACAAAGGGGAGAGTTCAATACTCACCTACCCTCACGTGAAGTCAGCCTGGTTCTTAAATGACTCCGCTATTATTCCTTAATTTATTTTTCCTAATTTAATTTGAAACTTGTCCAACACAAACTACACAAAACAAATATTACAATATATATCAAACAATCAACCAAAGAACCACTTATATGAAAATGTATTTATATCGGTACGTTTATACTTTATATGTAATGCTAGAGATTGTAAAATGAAACCAACTTGATCTGCTCATTGATGGCTGCTTCAAATTGGTCCGTGTACTTTTGGCGAGCGAGCGATACGTGAGGGACAGTCAGACCAAGAGGAGCTCCTTCTTCACCTCTTAAAAAGGGTCAAACAGAATTTCCAATGTGGGTCTGTTATGAGCTTCCTTTGAAGCTAAAACCATAACCCCATTACCCACATTTCTCTTTGAATATTGCACAAAAGATAAATCGTTTGGAGTTCTTCAAAGCATTGAAAGCTGAGGCAATGGATGATGAGACCAAGAAGCTATGGCTAGCTTTATGTGAGATCGAAGAAGAAGAAGAAGAAGAAGAAGAAGAAGATGATGATGAAGGGTACAGAATCATTTTGACACACTTGAAGAGAGCGTGACACTGAGATTGAAACAAAGGGAAATGAAGACAATGAAGGTTGTAAGGACACAAAGTCGACCTTAGGCCCAAATGCTTAGCCGGCCCAAGTGGCCTTTACAATAGAATTTATAGAGAATGGGCTTAAAGCCTTGACTACTTGGGGCTTCAGGAGGTCATAGGGTGAGGACCAAGTCAACTTCTTGCGGGTAGCGGGCCGATGGGTAAACTATCTTTCTCGTCGGACGTGAGCCGAGGAGCTTCTGACCTTCTGTTCTTTGGGAGGGGAGAGAGAGATAGTCTTTCTCTTTCCTGGGAAAAATTTGGATCCCCTTCTAGTGGTTCCTCCTTCTCTATTTATACTCCCCATCCCTGGTTCCCATCTGTCTTTTCCCTGAAAACGCTCCCCAATGCCCTTAAGGCTGTCCACCGTCCCTTCAGAAGTCATTTCTCCATTAATGCGGCCAGGCGGGTAGGTGAAAGACCTTTAATGCGGTGGCAGCAGCTTTATGCAATGCACGTCTCCCCTGTCTCCCACCTCGACATCCCGCTGGGGTTTAGGATGACTCGCCAAGCTTTGGGAGCTCCCCCCCCCGGGCGCTTTGCTATCCTGCTCAGTTCCTGAGACTACGTCAGAGGAGACCTTCTCCTCGGACCCTATCCGACAGGCTGGCAGTCTGATCGGCGGGCTATTGGACCCCAGTGTAAGGAGGCCCTAGGCCCACATGGCATTCCAGCATTTCTACCCCCCACAATAGCCCCTCAAAAAATCGTTTGACTCCGAGCCGAGGAGGCAGATGGGTTTTTGACCCACGAATCTCCCCTCCACGAGATTTTCAGATTGTCGCACGTGCGGAGTACGCCCGCGCCTTCTGGATGCCTCTTTGACGCTTCGTAACACGCAACGTCCGCATTAAATGCGCTGAATAACTCCCTGTCGCGCACGTTTAACGATGAGATGGGGATCCAGCGGCCTGGATTTGCCCCCGAAAATTTGAGCGGGATGTTTTCCACGAACCGCCGCCTCCAAATCTCTTAAAACACTTCGGTAGTCGTGATATTCATCATTTCTTCCAAAGAGCGAACTTACTGCAGAGCCATCCAACCTCTTTCTCTCTCCCAACAGGCTCCCAAAGTGCGCACGCCTCTTCTTGTGTAAGTTTCTCCTCGGCTGTCAAATTTTCTTTCCCCTCTTTACGAATCCGCGTCTCTAGCCTTGATTCCATGGGTAGGTTCAAATGTCTAGTGGATATGCCCTCAGGCATGGAAGGGTTCCGGGTCAAGTATCACATCCCTTCAGATGTGGGCCTGGAGTACTATCCTCCCAGGGCGGTAGCGGACTCTAGGAAAGCGAGGCAGGTCGTCATCCCCATAATTGCCTTCCTAGAGGGCGGGATGACACTTCCTATGAAGGAGGTGACTAGGGAGTACCTCCGCAACCATAGGTTATGTCCGGACCAGTGCACACCCAATATGTTTAGGATTCTAGGTTGTGTCGATGCTCTGAACGAGCAACTGGGCCTCCACCTCACATGGCACGACGTCGTCTACATGTATGAGTGCCACCGGATGAAAGACGTAGGCTACTACCTCAAGTCAAGGTCTAGCGCGGTCCGACTCATCTCCTGTCTGCCAAAGTCCAATAAGGGCATGAAGGATGATTATCTCCTCGTTACAGGGAAGTGGTACGACGGTCTCCATTGCCCAGTGAGGGAGGGACAACCAGGTGTGACTCCCTAGGATTTAGGAGTTTTAGTTTGCGAAGTTTTGCCCCATTTCAATTCCTTTGGTAGTTTTGCTGTCACTTGCTGTCATTCTTACTTGTTCTGCGGCATGTATCTAACTCCGTTTGATTCCTCTGCTTCTTTCTTGCAGATAAGCAACACACATCTCCCCACTTGGGAAACGTCAACGTCTAGGACCTTAACAAGGTTCTGAGATCCGAGGTCTTCGTGAACGACGACCTGCAAGTGAGGGCCGCCCACCTAATATTGGGGTACGACCCCATTTCGAAGGCTTTCGGCGAGGTTGAGGATGCCATTCTTGCCGGCCACAAGAGGCGAGCGCAGATAGACGTTCGCTACGCGAAGTTCCTTGCTCCCCGCGCTTTGCCAGACGCACCCTCCACCATCCTATACGGTAATCCCGTGGAAGCCCTTCCTTTGGCCGCACAGCGAGAGGACCAGATCGTCCGGGAAGAGCCTGCAGCCTCCGCCTCGTCCCTTGGAGAAGAGATCGATCGGTTCCACCTAGAGGAAGCTGAAAGGCCGTTAGGGGGCAACGTGGTTGACATCTCGGACGAGGAAGAGAGCGCCTTGGACAGGCATTCCGACATCCCGTGCTTAGTTGTTGCTCTACCGGAGGCCTCCTTTGAAGAAGACGACGATATGACATCCTTAAGGGATCTTTTTACCAAGAAGAGAGGGACCCAAGTCCTCAAGGGTGACGCTTCCGGGTCCCAGCCGAAGATACTCCCACCTCTGCCTCCCCCTCCGACCGACCCACTCCCTCCTCCTCCCAACGTCCCAAAGAAGAGGAGGAACGAGAACGAGGAGGCCGATAAGGAGAGGGAGAAAAAACAGAAGCACCAAGGGCAACTGCAGCAGCAGCAACAGGTTGCTGGAGGTGGAGTAAGGGCCTCGTCCGTCGAGAGTGGGGAACTCTGCGGACAAGCCGAGGTCTGCCGAGGGGAGCCCAGCTAGTTCTCCGCTCTCTAGGTAGACGGGGCTCCTATTCCCATGAACACGAGCATCCGGGACTACCAGAGGGGCCACGCTTCACACTTAGCCAACACTCTGGAGTAGCCCCTCCTCCTGCCCAGGGATATGGAGGATCTAAGGAGGACGGGTCGGACACGCCTCTTCCTTTCTCTCAAAAGGAACCTGGCGTTGGTAAGTGCTGCCTCTCAAACCCTTTTGCCACCACTTCCTTCTACGTGCATGGGAACCAACTATTAATTACATGCTCTTTGACTCATCTTTATAGGCCACTCAGGAGGCCTTCGCGGCCGGTGCCTTGGTGCAACATTACCAGGACCGAGCGGGGGCCGAGAACGCCGCTAGGGTAGAGGTCGAAAGGGAGTTAGGCCGCGTTGAGGCGGCGAAGGCAGAGCTGGCGGCCGAACTCGCCTCTTAGCAGAAAGAGAAGAGGAGCTTAGATGCGGGCCTGAAGTCGGCGACGGCGCAGGCGGAAGCCCAGCGTAAGCTCCTGCAGCAAAGGGAGGAGGCCCTGGCCCAGGCGGGGCAAGAGGTCTCCAACTTGAGAAAGGAGCTCGCGTAGGCTGAGGAGGCGGCTCGCACTATCAAGGAGACGATGGAGGCCGCTACCAGGGCTGCTTTCAATGACGGGGTCGAGACGACCGAGAACCGCCTGCCCGAGGAGTTGGGCGAGCTGTGTAGGGAGTACTGCCAGCAGGTTTGGGCCGAAGCCCTAAATGCTGCGGGAGTCCTTGCCGGCTCCGAGTTGAGGACAGCCGAGAAGATCTGGTATCCAGAGGATATCAGATTCGTCGAAGACGTTGCTCCAACTTTGGTCGACGCCGAGATCGCAGCCCCTACCCTCCCAGAGGCAAGTCCCGCCCCCCGATGGGGTTGTCATCCCTAAAGAGGTGTCGGACGAGCCTGCCGGCCAAGTCCTGCTTCCGCCCAAGCCAAAGGATAAGGGGAAGCAGGCCCAAGACCCGTCCAAGGTCGCGGCAGAGGAAGAAGAAGGTCAAGCCAAAGAGACCCACTCTAAGCCGTCAAAGGAACCTCCATTGAAGATCAAGGGGTAGGCAGGCTCGTGCTCCCTTCGTCACTTCGTGCAGATTTTTGCTCTCATCGGCTATTTTTGTGTAGCGGTTATTTTTGTGTTTTGTTCTTTTGTTTTTACTTGTACTCCCTTATTCTAGCCTTGTCTCGAACAGTTTATTATCTATGGATTTCATTATCTTACCTTTACAGCGTGATTTCTTAATGCATTATGTTCATTGCGGTGTTGCTTGCATTATTGCGCCATGTGTTGTATGTGAATGCTATGCAACTCAACATCCGAGGCGATAGGTTAGTGCCCACGGGCATGTTCGAAATTAGGATAGGTGCGGCCTCACCACGAAGGCATTGCAACCTTTGATTAGCCTAGGTCGATATTAACATTTGGTGTAAACAATTTGTATGTTAAATTTTTCGAAGGCAAGAGGTGCGAGGACTTGGCTTAGCATATGTCGACATTAATCACTTAATAAAAAATTGATTGAACCGCGTTACATTTTTCCAAGGTAGAAGGTCCGAGGACCTGGCTTAACCAAGGTTGACATTAACACTTAATAAAAAATTGATTGAACCGTGTTAAATTTTCCCAAGGTAGAAGGTCCGTGGACCTGGCTTAACCAAGGTTGACATTAACACTTAATGAAAAATTGATTGAACCGTGTCAAATTTTCCCAAGGTAGAAGGTCTGAGGACCTGGCTTAACCAAGGTTGACATTAACACTTAATGAAAAATTGATTGAGCCGTGTTAAATTTTCCCAAGGTAGAAGGTCCGAAGACCTGGCTTAACCAAGGTTGACATTAACACTTAATAAAAAATTGATTGAGCCGTGTTAAATTTTCCCAAGGTAGAAGGTCCGAGGACCTGGCTTAACCAAGGTTGACAATAACACTTAATAAAAAAAAAAAAATTTTGATTGACCGTGTTAAATTTTCCCAAGGTAGAAGGTCCGAGGACCTGGCTTAACCAAGGTTGACATTAACACTTAATAAAAAAAAAAAAATTGATTGAGCCGTGTTAAATTTTCCCAAGGTAGAAGGTCCGAGGACCTAGCTTAACTAAGGTTGACATTAACACTTAATAAAAAATTGATTGAACCGTGTTAAATTTTCCCAAGGTAGAAGATCCGAGGACCTGGCTTAACCAAGGTTGACATTAACACTTAATAAAAAATTGATTGAACCGTGTTAAATTTTTCCAAGGTAGAAGGTCCGAGGACCTGGCTTAACCAAGGTTGACATTAACACTTAATGAAAAATTGATTGGAATTATGGCATTAACAACCAGTATAACATAACGATATCCGAATACAGGGCAGGCATGCTTTTCATTAGTAGTAATACCTTCAAAGGTTATTTACATTCCATGGTTGTTTTACACGCTTGTTTTCAAGGTCGGCTAGATAATATGATCCTATGTCGGCCATTGAGGTTATACAGTAGGGCCCCTCCCAGTTTGGCCCTAATTTTCCCCACGAGGGGTCTTTAGCGGTTCCGACAACCTTTTTTAAGACTAGGTCTCCCGGAGTGAGAGGTCTAGATCGCACGCGGGAGTCGTACCCTTGTTTGAGCCTATGTTGGTAGACAGCCAGTCGAACCATAGCGCTTTCACGCCTTTCCTCCACCAAGTCCAGCCCCTTGAGCAGCATGTCGTCATTAGTAGCCGGGGCGAAAGACTGCGTCCTCGTCATCGGGAACCCCATCTCTGTAGGAATCACAGCCTCGGCGCCATACGCCATCGCGAAAGGAGTCTCCCCCGTGGACCTTTGTGGCGTGGTTCGGTAAGTCCACAACACGTGTTGTACCTCGTCCACCCATCTGCCCTTCGCATCGTCCAATCTCTTCTTGAGCCCATTGACTATCGACTTGTTGCTTGCTTCAGCTTGGCCGTTCCCCTGTGGGTAGGCCGAGGTGGAGTACCTGTTTATGATGCCGAAGTCTCCACAGTACCTCCTGAAGGCCTTGCTGTCGAACTGCAGTCCATTATCCGATACGAGAGTTCGTGGGATCCCAAATCGGGTGATGATGTTCTTCTAGAGGAATCTCTTCGCGTCCACGTCCCGGATATTTGCTAGTGGCTCGGCCTCCACCCATTTAGTAAAATAGTCTGTCCCGACAAGCAGCCACCGCTTGTTGCCTGCCGCCCTCGGGAAGGGTCCCACTATATCCAATCCCCACTGTGCAAACGACCAAGGGCTGGCCAACAGATTAAGCGCACCCCCCAGCTGGTGGATATTGGGCGCGAACCTTTGACATTGGTCGCATTTCCTCGTATACTCCTGTGATTCTCTATGCATGTTCGGCCACCAGTACCCCTGCGTGAGGGCCCTGTGAGCTAAAGACCTACCGCCCATGTGGCTACTGCAAATTCCCTCATGCAACTCCTCCAAGAGTTGCTCCGTCCCCTCCGGGTGCACACACAGCAGGTAGGGCCCTGAAAACGATCGTTTATAGAGCTTGTCGTCTTCGGACAACCAGAACCGGGGAGCTTTCCTGCGGATATTGTCGGCCTAAGTCTTGTTCTCTGGCAGCGTGTCGTGTTTGAGGAATGACACTATGGGGTCCATCCAATTGGGCTCTGTCCCGACTTGTTGGACCTGGACGGACTGACAGCCCGGACCAGCTGGCCTGAGCAGATCTTCTACAATGATGACCTGCGGAAGGCCTTGTACCGAGGAGGTTGCCAGAGTAGCCAGCAAATCTGCGTGGGTGTTTCCGCTCTTGGGGGTGTGCGATAGCGTGAAGGATTCGAACTTTGCCTGCAGGTACTTGGCTCGGTCTAAATATTCCCGCATTCTCGGTTCCCTGGCCTCCAACATCCCTTGGACTTGGCCGACCACAAGCTGTGAGTCCGAGAATGCTAGCACCGTTCTTGCCCCCATTTTGTGAGCCACGTCCATTCCTGCCAGCAAAGCCTCGTACTTGGCTTCGTTGTTGGTAGCTGAGAACGCTAGCCTCAAGGATTTTTCCACGATGATTCCCTCGGGGGACGTCAACACTATTCGCATGCCTGAACCCCTCTGGTTCGCTGCCCCATCCACATAGAGCTTCCACACCAGAGGTGTTTCACACGAGACTGCGCCAACTGGCTTTACATCTGCGCCCACTGGCTTTACACCTGCGCCCCATCCCCTCAAGTGTTCCTCCGAGGAAGGCTCAGTGAACTCCACCACCAAGTCGGCCAGGACTTGCCCTTTCACGGATGTACGAGGTAAATACTTGATGTCGAAGGCTCCCAAGAAGGTTCCCCATTTTGCAATTCTACTGGAGTAGTCAGCACTCCACAGCACGGACCTGAGTGGGAGTTGGGTTAGCACGACGACCGTATGAGACTGGAAGTAGTGCGGGAGCCGGCGCGTCGCATGCACTATGGCTAGGACCGCCTTTTCCAACGGTAAATACAGGATCTCGGCCTCATATAGAGACTTGTTGACGTAGTAGACCGGTCGTTGTATGCCCCTGTCATCCCATATGAGAACTAGGCTCACCGCGTGGGCAGCCACAACTAGGTATGTGAACAGCACCTCGTCTGGATCGGGACGAGACATAATGGGAGGCCGAGAGAGGTATTCCTTCAGCTGCTGGAATGCCAACGAGCATTCCTCGGTCCATTCGAATCCCTTCCATTTGTTCAGCAGCTGGAAGAATGGCTGGCATCTGTCCACAGATCGAGAGATGAATCTGCTAAGAGCAGCCGTCATTCCGGCTAGCTTCTGGACCTCCTTCGGGTTTCGAGGCAGTTGCAGGTTACAGATCTCTGAGATCTATTCGGGGTTGGCCTCAATACCCCTGTGAGTAAGCATGTATCCCAGGAATTTACCAGACCCCACGCCGAAGGAGCATTTGGAGGCGTTCAGTCGTAACTTATGTTTTCGCAAAGTCTGGAACGTGCTATTCAGGTCGGCCACATGGTCTAATATGGCCTTGCTCTTGACAACCATGTCCTCTACGTATACCTCGACAGTCTTTCCCAACTGTGCCTTGAACATCCGGGTCATCATCCTCTGATAGGTAGCCCCCGCGTTCTTCAGACCAAAGGGCATCACCTTATAATGGTAGTTGCCGGTGGGGGTCACGAAAGCGGTTTTCTCCTGGTCCTCTAAAGCCAAGGGTATCCGGTGGTACCCCTGAAAGGTGTCCAGGAAATTTATGCGGGGTGGCCGACCGTCGCATCTACCAGTTGATCTATGCGTGGCATTGGGAATGGGTCCTTGGGATAGGCCTTGTTGAGGTCTGTGAAGTCTACGCACACTCTCCATTTCCCGTTTTTCTTCTTCACCACGACTGTGTGCGCCAACCATTCGGGGTAGAACACTTCCTTGATAGCTCTAGCCCTCTTGAGCTTGATGACCTCCTCTTTCACGGCCTCAGAGTGTTCCGCGAAGGAACGCCGAGGAGGTTGCTTCTTCGGCACTGCCGCCGGGTTAACGTTCAGATGGTGGCATATGAAGCTCGGGTCGATTCCAGGCATCTCATGCTCATCCCATGCGAACACATCGAGGTTCCCTCTCAAGAACGCGACCAACTCTTCCTTTTCTTCGGTCGGCAGCTGGGCCCCAATCTGGAAGAACCTCTCTGGGTCGTCGCCCATAAGGACCCTGTTTAACCCCTCACACGCGGACTCCTCCACTACTGTTATTCTGGGAGTGGCAGAAGAGGCTAATTGCTATAAGGTCGGGGTAGTCGGAGCCGCGGGTTCGGGGTCCGGCCTGTGTAAAATCGCAGCGGTCAAGCACTGCCTTGCTGCGGACTGACTCCCAATAATTTCCTCGACTCGGCCACCGAAAGGGAACTTTACCTTGGCGTGGAGGGTGAAGGAAACAGCCCCTAAGGCATGCTGCCAAGGTCTCCCCACAATGGCTGTGTATGGGGAGTAGGCATCCACCACTATGAAATCCACTTCTACGAAATCCATTTCTACCACGGCTGGCCCCGATTGTATGGGCAACCTTATCTGCCTCTTGGGGATCACCACCTTTCCCTCGAAGCTTATCAGGGGTGAATCGTAGGCCGAGAGGTCCTCCTCCCTCAGGTTTAGCCCCTTGTACAGGTCGGGGTACATGATGTCCGCGCCGCTTCCCTGGTCCACCATCACCCTCTTTACATCGTAGCCTCAATTCTCAGCATTATGACCAGGGCGTCGTCGTGGGGTTGAATGGTCCCTTCCTTGTCGACGTCCGAGAAGGCCAAAGTTGGGGGCTCGTTGCCCCTAATCCTCTTCGCCTCAGAGTCAAGGCCCTCAACATGGGCTTGCGCCACAGACATCACCCGGGACGGGCACAAACCAGTCCTCCCAGGGGCGGCGAGAATGAGGTTGATGGTTCCCAGAGGGGGCCTCGGGGCGTGATGGCTCTGGCTTGACGGCCCAGAGTGCTCTTTCTGCCCTTCGTGTTGATGCTTGAACTGCCTCAACTTGCCCTCCTTCATCAGCTGTTCTAGATAATACCGTAAGCTCTTACAGTTCTCGGTCGTATGGCCGTGCTCTTGATGGTACTGGCAGTGGAGGTTTTGGTTTCGCTTCGCGGGGTCTCCTGTCATTTTGCTGGGCCACCTGAAATAGGGCTCGTGGCGGATTTTCTCAAACACCCGCTGTATGGGTTCCCGAAACACAACGCCGACCACCTGTGTTGGCATCCGACGAGGTTGCCCGACGAACTCTCTCCACGGCCTACTATTGCTATACCCATCCGACCTGAAATCCCTCCTTTCTTGGGGGATAACCTTCATCCTGGCCTTCACTTGCAACTGATCCTCCTCCACCCGCGTATACTCATCAATGCGGTCCATGAGACGACGCACGCTCTTGACAGGTCTCCTGGTTAGTGACTTCCTCAGGTCATGTTCATTTGGAAGGCCGACCTTGAAGGTACTTATGGCAACTTCATCGAAGTCTCCATCGATCTCGTTGTACATCTCCCAATATCTGTCGGTATATGCCCTGAGGGTCTCTCCCTCCCTCATGGCCATAGACAACAGCGAATCCAAAGGTCGAAGGATCCTGCTGCACGTGATGAACCGCGAGCCAAATGCCCTGGTGAACTCCGCGAAGGAGTTGATGGAGCCCACCTTTAGGCCATTGAACCATTTCATCGCGACGGGTCCCAGGCTGGAAGGAAAAACCTTGCACATCAGGGTCTCATTCTTCGAGTGCACCGCCATCCTTTGGCTGAAGTGGCTCACGTGTTCCACTGGGTCCGTTCTCCCGTTGTAAATCGTGAAAGTTGGCTGAGTGAACCGCCTTGGAAGCTTTCCCTTCTCGATCCTCCGTGTGAAGGGTGACTTGGAAATCTGGTAGAGCGCCTTGCTCAGTGCGTTGTTGGCTAGGCCTTTGGAGGATGTCCTCTTATCCTTAGGTTGGCGACGGTGTTTGTCCTCCTGCGAAGAGGACTCGCAATGGGGGGTCTTTGACCTGGCACTGTCGGAGCTACTACTAGTATCCGCCGAGGATTGGTCTGAATGGGATGGTGTGAAGCTTCGTTTCTCCCGGCACAGCTTCTTCCTCAAATGATCAACCTCCCTTTGTAGGGTCTCGACGCTCTTTTCGCGGGAGGTTCTACTTCCGTCGCGTGCGTGGCTCCTTCCGCGCGTATGCTCAGTGCGCACGCTGGCTTCGTGCTCTCCTTCTCGTTCCAATCGTGCAAATTGGTCCTCGCGCTGGGACCCCCTAGACTCTGCATGACGTGAACCTGAATCTTCCATGATCCTTCCAGTCCCTTGTGTCTAGGCTTCCCACAGACGGCGCCAATTGTAAGGACACAAAGTCGGCCTTAGGCCCAAATGCTTAGCCGGCCCAAGTGGCCTTTGCAATAGAATTTATAGAGAATGGGCTTAAAGCCTTGACTACTTGGGGCTTCAGGAGGTCATAGGGTGAGGACCAAGTCAACTTCTTGCGGGTAGCGGGCCGATGGGTAAACTATCTCTCTCGTCGGATGTGAGCCGAGGAGCTTCTGACCTTTTGTTCTTTGGGAGGGGAGAGAGAGAAAGAGTCTTTCTCTTTCTTGGGAAAAATCCAGATCCCCTTCTAGTGGTTCCTCCTTCTCTATTTATACTCCCCATCCCTGGTTCCCATCTGTATTTTCCCTGAAAACGCTCCCCAATGCCCTTAAGGCTGTCCACCGTCCCTTCAGAAGTCATTTCTCCATTAATGCGGCCAGGCGGGTAGGTGAAAGACCTTTAATGCGGTGGGAGCAGCTTTATGCAATGCACATCTCCCCTGTCTCCCACCTCGGCATCCCGCTGGGGTTTAGGATGACTCGCCAAGCTTTGGGAGCTCCCCCCTTGGGCGCTTTGCTATCCTGCTCAGTTCTTGAGACTACGTCCGAGGAGACCTTCTCCTCGGACCCTATCCGACAGGCTGGCGGTCTGATCGGCAAGCCATTGGACCCCAGTGTGAGGAGGCCCTGGGCCCACATGGCATTCCAGCGTTTCTACCCCCCACAAAGGTAGTATGGGGAAAGCGAATGAGAGAGCTAGGGGCGGAGGCATTAGCATACATTGACCATAGGGGTAATGCCCCCTAAATTTAAATATATATATATATATATATATTTTGATGGGAAACTTGGAAGTGTATCATTCCAGCTTGAAATTGAAGTACAACAAAGTAAGAGGAATAGAAAATTACTCCAAGATTAATTTACATCATATCATCTCTAATAATCTGCTGGATGGGAGGGGGGTGACACCCTTTCAAACTTGAGTTAGACTTGAGAGCTTAGCTTTCGTGGCCAATGCAAGTGTTGCTCTTTTGCCATCCCTTTTCAAGTGCTTCAATGAGTAGCATGAGAAGGAGTGCAGAATAGACTTGATGCCCGAAGGATATGTCTAAACTCACCACTTGTGTAGTCCAAGGAAAGGGCTTGGATTACTGATAAAGCATCTGGCTCAAAAATAGCATGCGAGACCTGCATTTCTGATGCGAAGAGGATGCCCTGGAGAAAGGCATAGGCTTTAGTCACCTCAGCAGAGAAGTCCGATGAGAGGGGTTTCTAAGAGCTCCAATTAAATTACCCTTGCTGTCCCTGATGGTAACACCAATACAAGAGTTTCTTCCAATTGCCGAGGTTGCACCATCAACATTAATCTTAAGGAAACCTGGGGGAGGAGTTGTCCATTTATGTTGGGGAGCAGTAAGTGTTAGGAAGGGCTAAGTGTAGGCATTATTGAAGTCTAGTAAAGCTCTTCTAGCTGATTCCCACACTTGCTTCGGGGTGATGCTTGCATCATTGTGAATTGCTTGGTTCCTATTACCCCAAATGGACCAAGCAGTCATGAAGAAGATGTCTAAGTCCCTGGAGGGTCCTTTATCACAAAGCTGACCTGCAATGTCTAAAATGTCCAATTCTGCAGTAGTAATATCTGACAAGCAGTCCTGCCACAAAGCCCAAGTTTTCCTAGCATGTGTAATGGTTTCCATACATTTGTCACACAAAGCACAAAAGCCAGATGAGCTCAAACCTTTACAATGGAGATTATACATGGTGGGGAGACCATTCATGCAGGCACACCAGGCAAAAATCTTGACCTTAGGAGGGACCTTGAGCTGCCATATTTTCCTCCAAAGAGGCAAGGCCGAGCTGTCAGAAGTGCCTCATGTTCACTTTGTTCAACCACCTTAGTAGCAATATAATGAACAATTTTTACTATAAACAAGCCATTTTTGTTCCCCATCCAGATTAGGCTATCCTCCGGGAGGTTATAGCTGATAGGGATTCTAAGGATGGTGGCGGCTTCAAATGGGAGGAATAAGGACTGCACCAATTCTAGTTTCCACCATTTGGTGTCTTCGTCAATGAGTGATGACTTAAGAAGTTGTCAAAAGGTGTGGAGGGGGGGGGGATAACCTTGTGAGTGGTCGGTGATGGCAGCCACCTACCCTCTCAAATGTGAATCCTTTTGCCATTTCCCACCCTCCACCAAGTGTCTTTCCTTATAACATCCAAGCTATTATGAATGCTCATCTATGCATAACTTGGATTGCTGCCTTTTTTAGAGTTTAGGACATCGTCGTGGGGAAAATACTTTACTTTATAGACCAATGCCACTAAGGAGTTTGGGTTTGAGAGGATCCACCACCGTTGTTTGGCTAATAGAGCTAAGTTGAAGGCTTGGAGATTCCAGAATCCCATACCTCCAAAAAGCTTGGATTTGCACATCTTTTTCCAGCTCACCCAAGCCAATTTTGTTTCTTGATTCCTTTGACCCCACCAGAAATTTCTCATCATCCGTTTAAGATCATCACACATCGTTTTTGGCAATTGGAAGCAACTCATGGTGTACGTTGAAACGGCTTGAGCAACGGCTTTAATGAGAATTTCTCTACCCCTAATGGAAAACAACTTCCCTTTCCAACCAGCCAGCTTCTTCCCTACTCTTTCTTTAATTTTCGTAAACACCTGAGTTTTTGATTTCCTAATTAAGGATAGGAGACAGAGGTATTTCTTATGCCTAGTGTCTTGCATAAGGCCAAGAGTACTCAATATTTCTTCCTTAATCTTAAGGGGGTATTCGAACTAAAAAAGACCGATGATTTATCCGCATTGATCTTCTGACCTGAGGCCTTTTCATAGGCATTAAGAATGCTAATTAGCTCTATGCATTCAGAGCATTGCAGAAGAGTAGACTGTCGTCTGCAAAGAAAAGGTGAGTGATTGTAGGGCAGCCCCGATATATGGTTAGACCATTGAGTGATTGGTTTCTTGCTGCTTGATGGATAAAAGTAGAGAGGCTCTCAACACAAAGAAAAAAAGAGTCCCGGAGAGAGCAGGTCTCCTTGTCTAAGGCCTCTAAAGGGAGTGATGTTGTCGAATGCCTCACCATTAATGATCACTGAGTAAGAGACTGAGGAAATGCATAGCATAATGAGATTTACCCATTTTCTGTCAAAGCCCAATTTTTCCATGACACTCTTTACAAACCCCCATTCCACCTTATAAAAAACCTTACTCATGTCTAGCTTAATGGACATAAAGCTTTCCTTCCCCCCTGTTTTGTGATTCAAGTAGTGCATGAGTTCAAAGGCGCCCAAAACATTGTCCATGATTAGCCTATTGGAGGTAAAAGCGCTTTGGTTTTCCATGATAACATGAGGGAGGATAACTTTAAGGCAGTTGGAAAGCACTTTAGAGATAAGCTTATATACTACATTGCATAGGCTAATTAGCCTAAACTCTGTCATTTTGGTGGAGTTGTTGGTTTTTGGGATAAGGGAAATGTTGGTTTTGTTGATTTCCACTATAGGCATATTAAGATTGAGCACATTCAGAACCATAGTAGTTACATCAAGCCCCACAAAACTCCGAGGTGGAGTTGCTGGAGTGCTCTAGTTGCTTCGTTTTTGGTGAAAATTCTGATAAGATTAGCGTTCATCTCCTTAGTTACCCGAGTGGGAATGGCATTGGTGAACTCCTATATGCCCTGAGGTAAGGAAGAAGTGTATATTTCCTCAAAGTAGGCTAGGGCAGTAGCCGAGATGCTATCTTTATCCTCACACCAGTAGCCTTCATCATTACATAGTCCCAAGATGGTGTTTTTCTTCCTTCTATCCGAAGCTCTGGCATGGAAGAATTTGGTGTTTTTGTCCCCTTTTTTATACCAATGAACTTTACTGCGTTGATGTCATAATATCTCCTCACTATCCAGAAACTCATTAATTTCCTTCCTTAATTCGTCAATTCCTGCTCCGTGAGAGCCATCATGGTCCTGGGCAGTGAGGTTGTTAAGGGCTTTTCTCTTTTCCTAAATTTTCCTTGGGATGTTGCCAATCACATCTTTGTTCCATGCCATTAATTCAGATGCACAATACGTTAAATTGGAAGCTGTACCTTCAGGAGTGTTCAAGGAGGTGCCCCCAAGTTAGGCATCTTTAATAATCTCTTTACAGTCCTCCCTCTTAGCCCACATGGCTTCAAAGTGGAAGCGGCGCTTTTTGTTAGAGGCAGAAAGCAGGAGTCCGAACATCTTAAGAGGCAGTGGTTAGAGGTAGACTTGGCAAAATGATGAACCCTGGTATCTTTGAAATGGTTGGTCCATTCCGAGTTAGCAAAAGCTTTGTCCAATCTGAGGTGGATCCTATTACTGCCCTCTTGCATATTACACCATGTAAATTTTGGACCTAAGAAGCCGAGGTCTTGGAAGCCACAAATATTCACAGCCTCACGAAAGCTCTCCATTTGCCTTTGTGATCTCATAGCTCCACCTAATTTTTCAGCCAAAGATAAAATTTTGTTAAAATCCCCACAGTAAAACCAAGGTAAGAATCATTAGGCATTTAGGTATGTGAGAAGGTTCCAGGAGTCTTTCCTCATATGGGGTTTTGGGTGGCCATAAAAACTAGTGAATCTCCATTTAAAATTGTTCTGCTAATCTGTGATGGTGGCATCAATGTGGTGTTTAGAGAAAGAAACAATTTCCAAGTTTGTTTCCTGTGACCAGAAAAGGGCAAGTCCTCCACTTAGGCCTTGACTAGGGACAATGAGACCATTAGAGAAACCCAGTTTAAATTTAATATTCTCCATACATTTTGTGTTTAACTTAGTCTCCATCAAGAAGACAATATAGGGATTCCACCGTCGCACATAATCGTGCAACATAAACACTATTCGGGGGTTCCCAATTCCCCGATAGTTCCAACATATAGAATTCATTGTGCCCGGTAGTACTGCCTAGTAGCCACCGCTAATCTAACAGGGGAGGCAACTGGGTTTGCTGGGGGGCTTATGCAATGGCTTTTTGGAGGGAGATGTTCTTCTAATTCAAAAGAGAAGTTCGGCTTACCTGGTCTTTTGGACCCTGAGATGGTCTTATTGGCTTGGATGGAATTTCCTTGGGCCTATTTCCCTTTGTCTCGAGTCATTCTTTTCAAATTTGCTTTTCCTTTAGGCTAATTTGTTTGGCTTGGGCTAGAGGGAACTTCGGGGTTAACAATGGGAGTTGAGTTTTTGGGTATGGGCTCTAGAGATCTCTTGGGCTTCTTGAAGGGATGAACTAGGGAGGCCCACTAAGGAAAATTTGTCACTGATATTTCCCTCCAAGGCCTTTATGTTATGCTGATCACGTGATGAGCCCTCTGATCTAGGTACTGTTGGGTTACATCCTTGATTTTTTGCTAACTTTAAGGCTGTCCCGTCAAGCCCACCTACCATATTGGGTGCATCACTCTTACCAATTTGATCACAATTTTGAATTTCTATCTCTAATCTGCGTGACGAATCTGGATTCGAGAAGGTTGCTGTAGCCGGAGTAAATCGGTTACTAGATTTTCCTGATCGTACCTCGTCTACGTCCCAACTGTTTTGAGGCTTGGGTTTTTCGAAGTTGCCTTTTTGGTATCCACTTGCCCTCATCCATTCTCCATACTGTTTTTCCAAGTTAGGAGTATGGAGTTGGGATTGACAGTGCTTCTCATCATGGCCGAGCCATTCACATTGGAAGCAAAATGTGGGAAGTCTTTCATACCTGAAGGTGACCCACATTTTTTCTCCTTCGAGGTTAACAATGTTGCCTCCTCTTCGTAGCGGTTTGTCAAGGGGTAAATCCACCCTGACTCTTATGAAACGAGCTTGCTCTGATAGCCATGACCTCTTGTGGATCTCAATGTAATGACCCAAACTATTTCCTAAGTCTCTTCCCACTTCCTCAGACAAGTTCTCAAAGGGGAGGCCCCAAATCTGGACCCAAAATAGGGAGTGGGTGAATTCAATATTGGAAACAGAGAGAACTTTTCTCCATCGACACAAGAGCAGCAAATTATTGTCGAAGTTACAGGGGCCACTACTCTATTCCAAGGAGAACTTAAACTAAAAAATTCCTTTTCCAACATCTACAATTATTAAATTAGAACCCATCTTCCATGCGGCTCTGAGAGTGCTTTTTAAAGCTCGGTGATTCTGATTTCTGTCCGAGAGGAGTTTTCCAAATAGGCTTAACGCGCATTCTTCCAAAAGGTATGATCTATTCATTGTTGTGATAGGGATATCTGCTTCTTCATCCTTCGTGAGACAGAGGTGTTGAAGACCCTCAATCACGTTTTGGTCCATTTGGGAGTGGTCATTGGTAGGGGGCTATGGGGTTGAGAGGTGAACACGGGGTATGACAGTGGGTATTTGAGAGAAGGAAAAGCCCTTAGAAAGGAGAGAGGACTCGAGGGGGAGGTCGAGAGGGAGGAACTCCTACATGGGAGAGCTCTTTGTTTTATATATATATATATATATATATAGACACACCCACATTAATTTCAGTAATTTTGTTCTATAAAATTACATTTTACCTCCTTAACAATATCATTAATTCTTTTTAGAGTAACGTTTATAGTTATAAACTTATCTATTACATTTTTACAAACAGTTGAAGTACAAATTCTTATTGATTCGCATCTAGGCTTATTACTTACATCACTTTTTTACTTACCAATCCTCTAGCATTTACCTCATTTTGAAGGCCATTAAAAAATTTATAGATCTAAACTCTAAGTGTGAGTTTGGATTGCATTGAAAAGTGCTAGCGTCTACGTCCCACTATTAAACAATGGGTCTCGGGCACTGTTCATGGGACTCACAAGTACGAAATTTAGCAAAATTTTCATTAAAATTGGGTCCCACGGTACTATTCACATATTTAAAAATTATTTTGCTACATTGTTTTAAGTTTTTAATAATAAGCGATATCCAAACAGACTCTGAAACAACATATACTGGCCCAAAAACATTTGTGCAACAATAAAAATCGCCAATAGTAAAGCTAAAGAAAATTAAGTCCAATTAATCCATTTTACTCAAACAAACAACTGGCCCTTTGAAAAGTTTTAAATAGCATAATTTTGTCTTTACTCAATAGACACACACATAAAAAAATAAAAAATTAAAAAAAAATAAAAACCTTAGTGACTAAGAAGTCGCAGAGCTAGAGGTCAAAGTCACCCCCTTTAACTCAAAGTCCTAGCTCTGTCTCTAGAGAGATCGATACCTATATGGCTTAAGGGGATACATGGCCACTAATGATGAGAAACGTGAATGGATGTGATTGAAAATAGGGCGAAGAATGTGTGGCAAGTTCATGGTTCCCATGAAATTTGTTTTGGTTATGCATCAAATTCTTAAGGGATTGATCTTGTAGTTTTCCAACCCCTGATTTAATCTCTCTCTCTCTCTCTCTCTCTCTCTCTCTCTCTCTCTCTCTCTCTCTATTTTTTGAAATGGTAATTGAATTTTTTTTTTAATTGTTGAGAAGGGTGATTACAATATATTCTAGAACTAAAAAGATATTTCCAAATTTAGTTGTTAGTATTTACAAAACAAAACAAAAATGTTGTTTTTTTTTAAATAATAAAATCCAATCTATCCTTCTTATTACATTTTTTTCATTTTTCTTCTTCTAAAATATAATTAATCTCAAGTAAAGAAAAGAAATCAAAGTCGTACTAAAAATGTGAGTTCCAGTTAACTTAACTGGCAAAGTCTCTGATAGTTGAATAAGAAATTTAGGGTTCAATTCCTAACTACACCAAAAATTAATTAGTGTTTTAGTCTAATGATAAAGAGCTATTATCAAGAGCGGATGACATAAGTTGAAATTCTCTAGAAAAGAGTCGTACTTAAATAAGCAAGCCAAGCTTTGTTAGGTTAGCCTATTAAGCATGGTTTGGGGTGTCCACATGGTTTGGTTGGATTCCCCACCACTTGTAATCAATTGATCCATTAATCAAATTGGTCAAACTTTAAGTCAGTGTTCAGGTGGAAATTGTTTATCTCCAAACTAGTTTGAAAATAAACCTTTCAAACTCTTTCTATATCTTTTTATCAAATGTAAATTTAAAAAATGTAATCATTGGATTGCATGTCATTATATCCTCTATGCTTGCAAAATTTCAAGAAGATCAAAGATTAATAGCTATGTCATCAATCAAATTATTAAATTTCAAGTTTTGTGGTCTAAAATTTTGCATAAAAAATAAGTTTATCGATCGAATAGTTGACATTCGACTTGAATGAAATTTGACATGTATGTTAAGAACATAAAAAAATATGCAATTTAATAGTTAGATTTTCAAAATTCATATCCAACAAAAAGATATAATAGGAGTTTGGAGGGTTTTTCTTCCAACTAGTTTAGTGAAAAACCTTGTTCCATTCAAGTTAGGTAGTTTTGTTAGGTCTTGGTGTAGTATGGGTTTGGCTTAGATTCAGTGTCCTATGCATTGGACTCAATAGGATGCTGTCATGTGTCCATGAATTACCACATGATAAAGGTCATTCCACTACAACTGTGGTGAGACACCCTTGGATCATGTTCCCTTAGCATCACTGGCTTCGTTTGGGAGTAACATAGAGGGAAATGAATAGAATCTTTTTTTATAACAATATTACTATTAGATTGCTGTTTTAAAATAAAAGGTTAAATATATAGGGGTATTTTGAGAGTTTTCGTAAAAAATTCATTAAATCTAATTTCATTCCCCCTTATTCCTCCTAATTTCAGGGAGAATGAAAATTTAAGATTTTAAGAGAATAGAGAATAATGGGTGTTTCCTCCTATACTTTCCATTCATTCCCATTTAAAATCACAAATAAGGGAATGGACTTTCCATTCCATCTATTAAAAATCTCAAGCAAAGGAAGAGAAAAATATTCTAAAAATAATCTTTTCATTAATTTCTATTCCATTCTATTCTCTCTTTCCAAACAAGGGCTTAAGGATAATGTTGTCAATTTTTTTTTCTTGATTTTATGGCAAAGCAACCACCAATCTCCATCGAGAGAACCCTATAAATACCCCCTCAAAACAAAGAGAAAGGTATGCACTCCATCATCTCGCTACATTGCAAATTTTCATTAATCTACCCTATGAATCTCTTCAATGACTAACTTTCAGAATGTCTTTCACCAACCTCACTAGTTGGTCTTTGGCATAGTGAATATATACTTTTCTTTTAATAGGTCCTCGTACCAGTGAGTCGTTGGATGGAAAAAGTATTTTGTATCAAATGATACCACATTAGCAGTATCAAAATCTAATAAATGAGAGACGTGTGTATAAAAATAACTACTCACTAACACATGTCTTTCATTTATTGGTGGAGTAGTTATTTTTTGTTAACATGTCTCACATTTATTAGATTTTGATACTACTGAGATGGTATTATTTGATACCAAATACCTTCTCCAGTAGATGTCTAACTTCTGTGTTCTTGTTAAGCCTTGTTGTGATTCCAATTTTTCATTCCACTCACTTACAATTGTCAATTTTCTTTAAAGTAGACTCTCTTTCCATTTTATTTTTGTTTTGGATTCTAATTGGTACAATATCATAAAATGATAGTAGATTTTTTCCCCAAAATTGGTTTAGTAGTAGTAAAGATAAGTATGTCAAACTATTAAACTATCCTTTTATTTATTTAGCTTATTCAGGAGTAGGAAGAGAATGTAATTAAATAGATTTGAGATTTATCTATACTTTATTTGAGAGTTTTGGGAAAATGAATAAAATGGTTAGGAAGGAATGTTTAGTCTATTGCATAGTCTAAAAACTAGGCTAAACCAACCAGTTCAATTAGGAACTGCACACCAATTCGATTAGGTAGAAACCCCAAAAATTGATCAAAAACTAGAAACAGGAGCTTTCCCAATTCTTTGATTGTATTGGTTTTTAAAACCATGGTCTATGGTATTCCTCCCAAAAGTGTGAGAAGCACTCATTTATTTAAGGAAATATAATGTGAAATCTCAATTTTATCCATATTATGAGTAAAGAAAATTAAAGGATGAAGGAGTAGCAATAGTAATTTATATAATCTTTTATTGTCATTCATCCTTTTTTAAACTTCAAAATATGTGGTTTTAGTTAATTTAATAGTAAAATCTTTTATCATTTTTTTTTAAATGTCTCTTATCGTTAAATAAAATATTTGAGATTCAAATCCTGCTTACACCAAAAACCAATTAGTGTAGTCTTAGTTTGGAAATAAAGAACAATTGTCATGAAGGACCCCATAGGTTGACATTCTATGAAAAAATACTCAAAAAAACCTAAAGAATTAGTTAAAATTAAAAAAAAAACACACACACACACACACACACACAAACAAAAGGAAATACACAATATTCTTCTCTATTTTATTCGTTTATGGTCTAATCTATTATATTTCATTCTTTTATAACCTCTCCTACGTAGTTTTCAATTACAAGAAAAAATACTAACAATAATTTTTCTCGTCTCTTATCCATATGTTAGCTTAACAACAAGCCGAGTAATTAAACTCGTTCCATATGGAGTGTACGCAATTCTAATCAGCATTAAACCAGCTCATAATTGACATTTTCAACTCTATTTTTTTAGTGCTTAGAATCTTCCATATGGGGAATTAGAATTTGAGTCCAAAGGGTAACTAACACTCAACAATTCCCATTTAAAAAAAAACCCTTAAGAACAATGGCGTGGATAACCATAGTTTGGTTTCGTGATCCAAATGGTTGACAAAACATGCAATGATCATTTGAATTGGATAAATTATATGTTAAAGTTAAAAAGTAGGAGAGAAAGACTGAACAGTCTATGTATATTGTCTGTATAATAATGTACAATAGAGAGCCTTATATAGGCTAGGTATGTGTGCAGTACAAGTAATATGGGTAAACTACAAGTACAGTATACTAGGCTAAGCCCAATGGGCTAATCTAATCTAAACTATACACTAACATCCCCCCTCAAACTCAAGGTGGCAAGGAGGAAGCCAACTGGAGTTTGGATATAAGATCTCGAAAATGACTAGGCGGGTGAGTCTTGGTGAAAATATCAGAAGGCTGGTCAGCAGAGGAGATAGAGAATAACTTGAGATTGCCTTTCTTGAGATACTAGCGAGTGATGTGGCATTCAATCTCAATTTGCTTAGTGCGTTCATGGAAGACATCATTATGAGCAATGTAAATAGCACTACGATTCTCACAATAAAGAGGAGTGGCAGTGGACTGTGGAGCATCCATGTCAGCCAAGAGCCAACGGAGCCAGACAAGCTCGCAGGTGGTGTTGGCAAGGGCACGATACTCAACCTCAGTACTGGAACGAGAAACCACATCATGCTTCTTACTACGCCATGAGATAAGGGAAGTACCCAATAGGAAACAGAAACCTGTAATAGAGCATCGATCAGTCGGATCACCTGCCCAGTCTGCATCTGAATAAGCATGAAGCTCGAGAGAAGACTGAGAGGAGTAGTGGAGACCATGATAAAGTGTGCCCTTGATGTATCAAAGAATCCGAAGAACTGCAGCATAGTGAACAGAACGAGGAGCATCCATGAACTTACTAACTATACCCACGGCATGTGAGATATCAAGACGAGTAACAGTAAGATAGATCAGACTACCAACCAACTAACTAACGATAGCGTGTAGCATCAGATATAAGTTCACCATCCAAGGGTGTGAGCTTTGCATTGTATTCCAAGGGAGTGGAAACAGTCTTGTTGTCGGTGATACCGGTTTTGGAGAGAAGATCATAAGCATATTTAGCTTGGAAAAGATAAATCCATCAGAGGATGAGGTAGCCTCAAGCCCAAAAAAATAGCTGAGAGTGCCTAGATCTTTCATCTCAAAATGCTAACTGAGGAAGTGCTGAAGAGAGCGGATACCTGCAAAATCATCTCTAGTAATAATCATATCATCAACATAAAGAAGAATAAAAGTGATACCAGCAGAGGATCGTCGGACAAAAAGAGCAGTGTCATGAGGACTCGAAGTGAAATCCTACTGAGCAACAACTGAGCTAAACTTTTCAAACCAAGCTCGAGGAGCCTGCTTGAGACCATAAAGAGCACGACGAAGGCGACAAACTTGATTGCTTGAGTGTGGATAGCCAGGAGGTGGTTGCATGTACACTTCTTCTTAGAGGTCTCCATTGAGGAAAGCATTCTTCACATCCATTTGATAAAGAGGCCAACGGCAAACAACAGCCACGGCAATGAGACATCTAACAGATGTAAGGTGAGCAACAAGAACAAATGTTTCCTCATTGTCAATGCCATACTCTTGAGTAAAGCCCTTGGCAACGAGACGAGTCTTGTATCGTTCAACAGATCCATCAGCTTTGGTCTTGATCTTGTAAACCCACCTACAACCTACTATAGACTGACCAGGAGGTAAATCAACCATATCCCAAGTGTGATTCTTATGAAGGGCATCTAGTTATTCATTCATAGCTTACTGCCAAAGAGGGTCAGTATGGGCCTCATGATAGGTGTGAGGTTCATAGAGGGTGGCAAGAGCAAAAGAGCAGTGATAATCAATGAGATAAGGGGGAGGAATGCTTACCTGGGTGGAACGACGAAGTTCAGGACTAATAGGTAACTTAGGAGAGGGTGGTGCCACGGGATCCAAGACAGGCGGGTCATATGTCGGGGACGTAACCGGAGATGAGTCGTCTAGAGAAGCAGCCAATGTAGAAGAATCCTCCACAAGTTCAGGATAGAGAGGGAGGAAAAGATCTGTAAAAATGGGAGACTCCGAGGAAGAGGATGCAGGAAACTGCTGAAGACCCGTGAAAGGACAATGTTCCCAAAACTCAACATTGTTGGAGACACGAAGCCGATGAGAAATGGGATCATAGCAGCGAAACCCCTTTTGAGAGACACCATAACCAAGGAAACAACAAAGACGAGCACAAGGTTGAAGCTTTGTTTGTTCATGAGGAGGAAGACAGACAAAGCAAGCACAACCAAAAACCCGAAGAGATAAGTAGTTAGGGATTAGACCATAGAGAAGTTCGAATGGTGATTTGTTATGTGTAGTTGGTGAAGGAATACGATTAATGGTGTACACAGTAGTGGGTGCTGCCTCACCCCAAAATCACTTAGGGAGAGAGGCAGAAATGAGAAGGGTGCGGACAACATCAAGAATGTGACGATATTTTCGTTCTGCACGACCATTTTGTTGAGAGGTGTAAGGACAAGACCGCTGAAGAAGGGTACCATGACTGTTTAAAAAGGATAGGAAAGATTTATCATTATATTCTTAGGCATTATCTGATCGAAAGACTTTGACAGTGCGATTAAACTGTGTTTCAACCATTTTATGAAATGTTTGGTAAATAGACACAAGTTCAGACCTATGGTGAAGCAGATAAATCCAAGTATATCGAGAAAAATCATTCACAAATATGACAAAACATCTAGATCCCCCCTCAATGAGAACCGGTGCAGGACCCCAAATATCAGAATGTATAAGATCAAAAGGTGCAGAAAAAAAAGAGTCACTATTATTAAAGGGCAATTTAGCTTGTTTGCCAAAATGACAGGAAGTACAATCAAATTTTTTAAACTGAACTGAACCTAAATGACCTTGAGAAGCTAACAATTGAAGACGAGATAAGGATGGATGACCAAGATGAGCATGCCAGAGATCAGGTGAGGGGGTGGTAATGGTAGCAGCTGTAGAAACAACTTGTGAAGGAATCTTCAAGTCATGAACCTCAAACATGCGACCAACCTTACGCCCTGTCCCAAGTACTTAACCCGTCCGAGGATCCTGCACATCCACACCATGATTAGTAAAGAGAAGATCTACACCTAATTGACAAAGTTGACCAACAGAAAGCAAATTGAGGGATAACTTTGGGATATGAAATGTGTCACTAAGGGATAAACCAGGAGAAGAGATTGTTCCTTTATGACTAACAGGCATAGGAGTTCCATCAGTATTGTAAATAGTGATAGGGTGTGCTAAGGGTGCCTTATCAGAAAATTGAGATTCATCAGGAGTCATATGGTTACAACATGCGGTATCAAAAAATCAAGGTTGTTTACTTGAGGTGACAGAAAGGGCAGTAGAAGTTCGGGATAAAACTTGTTGAACAACTCTCTCAATATCAACCGTAGTAAGTGAGGAAGCTAAAGATGGACCTGTAGGAACTGATGGATCTGGAGGACATACAGGAACTGCCCGAGGAAGAGAAGCTTTATTCTACTCTTGCACAAATTTCTACAGTTTGCGACAAACTAAGATATCATGGCCTTTAGCACGGCAAAACTCGCAGCGAGTACCTTTGGAAGACTAAGAGTTTATTCGTGGAGGAGCAGTGAATGCAGCAATAGGAGGCTGTAGAGATGGTGTAGCCAATACATGATCAGATGATGACATGTGATGAGTAGGCCGACGGTTCTCCTCAGAAATGAGCTCTTTGACTACAGTATCAAGAGAAGGAGTAGGAGATCGGCTAAGTAGAGAAGCCCTAGTAGGCTCAAAATCCTCACGTAAACCCATCATGAAGTGCATAAATTTACGGCGATCCCAATATTTGACAAAGAGCTCAATGTCCTTAGAACACACTAGTGGAGGATCTGCAGCAGAAAGTTGTTCCCACATAGTAGAAGTCTGAGAGTAATAATTAGAAATAGACTGACCTGTCTCTTGATGCATTTGATAAAGCTTTGATTCAATGTGGAACTCCAAGCTTGAATCATTAGTACAATTATAGCGATCAGCCAGAAATTTCCAAGCAGCCTCAGCAGTCTCAAGACGAGGAAGAAGATTATGAATGGAGGGAACAAAGGTATTGATAAACCAAGACAGGATCTTACTCTGAATACTCTCCCATTCCTCTAGGCGTTCTTCATAATCATCTTCAGCAGCTGTGGCTTTGGACTTTGGGTTTGGTGCTGGCTTAAGAATTGAACCAGTCACATATCTCCACAGTTTACAATCCTTTAGGAAGTTAGTCATATTCTGAGACCATGCATGATAGCTAGTGGGACCATTCAAAATAATGGTGATAGGACGTATGATATCTCGATCATTTTGTTGAGCCATAATGAGTAAAAATGCCCAAAAAATGGGATTTAGAAACCTCAAATGCAAAAATGGAGCCCAAAATCAGAATTTACGCAAAAAACTGAGCAAGACAGGTCCTGTTGAAAAATTTTGACTTTGGTCAAAGTCAACGGTCAACGGTCAATGAAGCAAGCGCTGACGTGTGCTGATGTGGCAATGTGACATCACCTAGCTGACGTGGCAGTGTTCTGACGTGGTAGTGACGTCACCTATGGCTGACATGGCAGTTCTTGAAGCGGAGCAGGCGAGTGCGGCGTGTGGCGGCTCTATCCTGGCACGTGAGGCGCATGAGATTGGCTAACGGCGTGTGGCTGCATGTGGCGGTGCATGGAGTGCGTGCTCGTGAGGCAGAAACTTCAGACGCCGCATGAAGGCACGTGAGAGGTTGTTTCTAGAGACGCTTTATTGGGTTTTGCTCGGGATCGGAAGATCTGTCAATCTATGCCTTGACTTTTGTAGTTTGATCAACAAAACTGACGAAATCTGAGTGTTCTTGGACTGTGGGCGTGACGGCAGTGACTCGCTTCTGGCAGTGATTACTGGATGAAGGCGAGGGCAGCGGAAGAACGTCGGAGATGTCCACAGGAATCAGAAAGTCAGAGGAATGGCTCTGATACCATGTTAAAGTTAAAAAGTGAGAGAGAAAGACTGAATAGTCTATGTATATTGTCTGTATAATAATGTACAATAGAGAGCCTTATATAGGCTAGGTATGTGTGCAGTACAAGTAATATGAGTAAACTACAAGTACAGTATACTGGGCTAAGCTCAATGGGCTAATCTAGTCTAAGCTAACACTAACATTATATATCTATTTCAGGAAATGATTCCTCCAAACAATGGATGAAATGACACTCTTCCCTTGAAATTTGTATCTATACAACAAATGTTCATTTCCTTAAATACTGTAATTGTTGAATATTGTCTTAAATCCCTAATTAATTTTGATTTGAGATTCTTGACGTAGAAGGAAATGTTTTTCCTTTGTGTAGAAGATAAGGAATTTACTTGGTGCAAAAGACATGGATTCTCCTTGACATAGAAGGAAAAATGTACCTTATTGTAAAAATAATGTTTCTTTGTATATTAAAGACTATGAATAAAGTCTTATAAATAGGAACTGCTACAGAGGGTTTTGTGGTTTTTGCCCAAGGTTCCTCCCATTTGAGGAGAGGTGAAAGGCTCCTAGAAGAACATGGGTGGGTTTCTTCGAGTAGTAATTTGGTAGATTTTTGGAGTTGAAGATTACCCTTGATTATGTGTTGAGAGTTTGCTGTTTTTATGAGTGTAAGAGAGTTACTGGGTGTATTGGGGCTTTGGATTTGTGAGTGTTGCTTGTGTGAGTTGTGAATATTGTTTGTGTGAGTTGTGAGTGTTGATTAATATCGTTGTAATCCATATCGTTGATCGTGGATATTTTGATTGGCATTGTCTGTGGATGTAGGCATGGGGTTAGCCGAACCCCGTTAAATATTATTATAGCTTATAGATGTTTTATTTTCTTGTTGGTATGAATGTGCTTTTGCTTGCCCCAAATTATAATAATTGATATTAAAGCTTCCGTTGTTGCAACATAGTAACTTTCTTAACAAAACATCTTATTTGAAAAAGACAATCTCATATATATAATGAAAAACCATTACATATTTTAGAATTATATAATTTGAAAAAGGTGTAAGCTACTACCATATATAATTTTTTAACATCTTTAAAAAAAAATGTATAATTCGAATTATGTAATTATAATCGTTTTTAATTGTACATGTATATATGCTTGAGGTTACACACTAGTTTATATAAACATCAAGGGAAGAGTATTTTAACCTCAACAAGGGTGTCATTTATTTTTCCCTATAATCTAGGTAGGAATCTTTCTTTGTTAAAAAATAATAATAGATAAATATTTTGTTAAGAATTAGACATGAATTTATTTGTTGTATTTATTTAATTTTTTTGAAAGTTGATGATTTCAATCCCACTTAATTGTTAGTATTTTTTTCTTAAAGACATTAGGCCTCGTGGCAGTGAGGTGGCATGATAGATTTTATTTTTTTTATTAACATCGTTAGTCGTGTTAGCATTTTTCATATATTATTAATAATAAAAGGCTATTTTAATATCATTCCAAAATGTCAGGAAATAAACTAATACAATTTTAATGTTAGAATTCATTTTGACACATAAGACAAACATTAGGGACCAATATAGTAATTAACCCAAATAAATATTAGACAGGATATAATTTTTAAAAATTTCATAACTTTCATGAATGGTAACTTATCTTGATTTGAATTTATTATCGTGTAACGCTTGCACCCACTTCCACAAGTTCTTAATTCCACAAGTGTGAGAGCACTCCTTTGTGAGATGTGGGTTGTAAGTAATTGGTATAAAAGATACTATATTTTCTTTTGGGACAAAAATATAAATTTACATTAAAAAAATGCTAGAAATTTAATATATAAATTGACAATAAAAAAATCTCTTTATTTCTGAATATGAAAAATCTAAATTTAAATTTATTTAAACACACAGGAAGATGTTCGTATCACATGCTCACAGTACTCAACAATGTTTCAAAAACAAAAAAATCTGAACAATGCAGTGATGCACTGAAGGTGCTTAACCAGACAACCACAACCAACACTTCTAATTTTGGCACTGACCCAACCTTCCCCATTAAAGGATCACATTCGCATTGACGCGTTACTTTACTTTAGCATCTATGGCAGCAAAGCAGTTGAACAAACAAACAGTAAACTGCCAAAAGGTCCGACCAAAGTCTCGCTCACTTACCTCCACATCAGCTTTTGAAGTCCTTTTTTTTTTTTTTTTTCCAACAAAAACTCCTCCTCTGCTCAACACAGTCAAGTTTTCACTCCCACCAGTCCTTGACAAACTCTCTCTCACAAGCTAAGCTACAAATGTCTCTGGATCTTTGCCCAATCATACTCTTCTTCTTCTTCTTCATCCTCACCATCTCTAGGGTTGGAGCCATAGGCATCAACTGGGGCAGCACAGCCTCGCACCCTCTCCCACCGCCCAAGGTGGTGGAGCTCTTGAAGTCCAACAACATCACCAAAGTCAAGCTCTTTGATGCTGACCCACTTGTTCTTCCAGCGCTTTCTGGGTCCAATATTGGTGTCACTGTGGGCATTCCAAATACTATGCTCAGAAGCTTTAACTCTTCCAAGAAGGCTGCAGAGAGTTGGGTACACGATAATGTCACTCGCTACTTCTCTAATGGAGGCAGTGGAGTTCGAATTGAGTATGTTTTTTTAATTTCTTTATCTTTTCCTGGGCTTTGGCTTAATGGCGTTTAATTAGATATTGCAATGAGATTCTTGGCCTTGGGTCATTTTTGGTTTTGCCTCTTATGCTTGGAATGAATATGTTGGCTTTTTTTTTTTAATGAGCAGAGGGTATCTGGGTTTTCTTTTCTTTGTTTGTCTTTCTGCTTGTATGTGTTCTTTGGAATCTTTTTGTCCATCTTTCTTGTGGCTTTGGTTTGTTATCCTTTTCTTTAATGTGTCACCATACATGGTTGCTGTGTTTTTGGTTTGGTTTCTTGGACTATAGGTTTTTAGTCAATTTTGGATTTGTGGTGGAAATGTAGTTAGCCGATCCTTTGGTTTTGTCTCTAGTTGATTGAAAAAAGACCATGGGGAGTTAGGCTTTTCACATTGGTGCAGTTGTTGCAGAGCAAATGGTTGATGAACTTAAGGCACCTTATAATCCATTGTCCTAGTCAATGGGTTGACTGATAACACTGTAATCTGAAAAGAAAGAGAAATGGATTATTAATTGATACTACCAATCTTGTAATTATTTTTTTTAATAAATGAATGGTAGTAACAATCATTTCTAACACTCAATTGAATATGCAAAATAGTCCATGAGATCGCTTCATTTGCTAGCTGATCGTGTTTGTAAACATTGTAATCAAACTATACGGATCCCAACATGTGTGGTTGAAAAGTAGGGAGCCCAGCTGGCAAATCTAGTACATAGCCAAAAATTGATGATTACTAATAATTACTAGTTCTAGCTCATTTACTTTGTCATGTGAATATTTTTACTGAAATTATGATTCCCTTGATTTTTTCAAGGGTGATGCACACTTTCATAATTAGAAAGTACTGTGTTTCTTGCAGCTTTGATCTATACGGACCGAAGCAGCGAACCTGCTAGGGCTTATGTTGAGTGACTGAGGGACAATAGGAGAGGAAATATCAATTTGTTAACTTGAAGTTGCATTATTGTTTTACCTGGTACTTTGCCCCCGTTTTATTGTATTTGAAATGAGAAAAGATGCTTACATAGTTACATGGCTGGACACTGTTAGGTAAAACTTGTATAGTTTGATTTATAATGGATGCTTTGACAGATACAGGTGATTGTTCTTTACAAGTATAACCTATATGGGCAGAGGGTACTTAGTAAAAGTCTTTTGCTTGCTAGGGGCAGGAAATTGCCAGGTTTTGGTGTGTGCATGTTAGGATCACAAACCATTTAGAAATGATTGGTACAGGTTTATGCTTGGAGTTCTGGCAGATAAACCCTTGTTGCCAGTCTCAGTGCTCTGGCCCTTTGCAAGGTTAGTTTAGTAAAGTAGAACTATCACCTTTTTAAGCAAGGTTAATTAAGTTTCAGGTAAACTCTGGCAGAACTATCTCACCTTTTGCAAGGTTAGTTTAGTAAAGTAGAACTATCACCTTTTTAAGACACAAGCTTTCCTCTGTGTAATTAAATTAAGTTTCAGGTCACAAAGGCTGCCTATTTTCATCACCTCACCCTAATTGTTGGGTTTCATATTGATCAAGTTATGATTCACTTTGGACTTAAGATTCTTACGACGAGTTTGCTTCTGTGCTCCTCTTTATGTCCCTATCCCCTTTCTCTGCATGTTGCATGCTTAGTCAGCGATGCAAATTAAGGACAAACTATTTAGGGCATGAGACTATTTTGAGCCTCTTCTATTACTCCAGTAACTATTAGTATGAGTTTGTTGTTCTAACCAAAAGGTAAACTGGTTTTGCTTATCCATAAGGGTGTGGGCTCATCTTATTTATATAGCTACTAACCAGATTATCTACAGGTATGTTGCTGTTGGAGATGAGCCATTTCTCCAACGTTATGGTGAACAGTTCCATCCCTTTGTCATTGGAGCAGCCACAAACATCCAGGCAGCTTTGATCAAAGCAAACTTGGAAGGCAAGGTGAGGGTTGTGGTCCCTTGCAGTTTTGATTCCTTCCTGTCAGAATCCAACCTGCCCTCAAAGGGACACTTCAGGTCTGACCTCAACAAAACTATGATCCAGCTCCTCACATTTCTCAGTAAGCATGGCTCACCATTCTTTGTGACCATCTCTCCATTTGTAACTATCCACCAAAACAAGAACATTTCCCTTGCCTTTTCTCTGTTCAAAGAAACTGCTCACCCTCATAATGATAGCCACAGGACATACAAAAATAGCTTTGACTTAAGCTATGATACTCTCGTTAATGCATTATCGATTGTTGGATTTCCCAAAATAGATATTGTTGTGGCACAGATTGGTTGGCCTACAGATGGAGCAACAAACGCAACCCCATCCATTGCAGAGACATTCATGAAAGGTCTGATAAATCATCTTCATAGCAAATTGGGTACCCCACTTAGACCTCAGGATCCACCGATTGAAACATACATATTTAGCCTGTTAGATGAGGACCAAAGAAGCATAACCACTGGAAATTTCGAGAGACACTGGGGAGTGTTTACTTTTGATGGCCAAGCCAAGTATCAGGTTGATTTTGGCCAGGGTTCAAAAAACCTAGTGAATGCACAAAATGTGGAGTATCTTCCATCCAAGTGGTGTGTTGTGAACAATAACAGAGACTTGTCTAATGCAAGTGCAAGAGCTTCAGATGCATGTTATGTTGCTGATTGCACTGCACTCTCTCCTGGTGGGTCTTGTTTCAATATCAGCTGGCCTGGGAATATATCATATGCGTTTAATAGCTACTATCAGCAGCATGATCAAAGGACAGACAGCTGTGACTTTGGAGGTTTGGGTTTAATCACAACTGTTGATCCATCAGTGGGTAATTGCAGATTTTCAGTAGAACTTCACACTTCTCAATCAGATTCACAACATCGGGCCTGTTATTTCCAGTGGACAACCTTGCTAACAACCATTTTAGTATGTTTGCTCAGGTTTACATTGTAGGTAGATATATGTGGGGGGAATTTTTGTAGCTCTTTTATCTCCTCAGGTATATTGTTGTGGTTATGATCACAAGGTTAGGTTTTGTTTGTAAGTTTTCTTTCTATGACTCATGGTCCATTCATGTTTCATGCATGTTCATCTTAAACTTTTGTGATTGAGTGTGATTGAAACTTGAAAGATTGTTCCTAGTTGAAATGAATTCAAATTTGCATTATGGTCTATGATGGTTGACATTAGACATGAATCCATTTCATCCTTTATGGACTGTTTGGCTGAGAAGATGAAATAAGGGGATAGCAAAATGGAAGGAAAGAGAATTTTTGGTTTCCTTTCTGGTATTGATCATTTCATTGGTGGGGCATTTTAGGAAGGACGGAGTTTTTCTTTTTGTTGTCTCCCCAGTGATTCATCAAGTTTGAACATGTACAATCAAATCTTGAATGTTTACTACAATAGCATTTAGATTGGTGACTTTGAAGTTCGTGCTTAACACCTCTAACTTCCCCCCTCTAAAAAAAAATTGTTTTCTAGGCTCTACTAGCTTTTAAACACTTTCAAGAATTTGGTTAGAGCATTTGTAGCAGTATAACTAAATTTTTAGCTATACCAAAACACAAAAAAAAAAAAAAAAAAAAAAAAAAAAAATGGTTAGATGCGCACTGGAGCTCAAAGGTAAAAAAAAATATATATATATATATATATATATTATGTTGCGTTCACACTGATCAAAATATTTTAATATTATTTTTTTCTTTTCTTTTCTTTTCTTTTCTTCTCTCCTCTTTTCCATTTTTGCCTGTAGCTCCTCTCTACTCAGTCCTCACCCTCTTTGCTTCTGCCCGTTGCCTCCGACCAAGCCCTTGCCCAACGCTGACCAGTCTATCTCGCATTTTCTCTCTCTAGATCTCCACCTCAAAGGTCGAACCTCCGAGCTCCACCCTCTCTCTGCTATCTCATGCCCAGCGCCGATGTGGGTTTGTGTTTGTGTTTTCCGATCTGTTGTGGGTAGTGGGCTTGTGTTTTCTGATTTGGTCCACTTCCCTTTCACGAAATCGATTCCCTCTCATCCCAAATTAGATCCAACAACAACCACCCCTCACTTTCATTCCCTTGCCATTTCTGAGCTGTTGATTTTGGTAGTGATAACGAGAGTTGTTGACGAGGCTGTAGTGAGAAGGTGTATAGTGTGGTGGTGGTGAAAGGTGAGAGTGAGGAGGTGAAAGGGGTGGTGGGGAAGTATAGGCACGGATGGGTTGTGTGGAGGAGAAAAACAAATAGGAAAAAAGGAAAAAAAAAAAAAAAAAAAGAAAAAGAAAAAAGAAACGTGTATTTGGATGAAACCAAATAAGATAATGGAAAAAATAAAATAAAGAATAATAAGAAATTAAAATTAAGAAATGTTAGCACAATATTTTTTGCAATAAATTTTAAGTGGTAGGTTATTATTATCTAATATTGGTGAGAAAAAAATAATTTTTTTGATGGTGACGGTTGCGGTGGTGGCAACGGTAGTGGCAGAGGTAGCGGCTGCGGGTAGTTGTGATTGTTGTTTATTGTAATTGATATATTATTTTATTATGATGTTTAAATTATTATTGTGTTAAAAGCTAAAATAGATTTATTGTTGCAGCATGTGAGTAGGTAAAATAGATAAAATATCTTTTTGTGGTACTAAATAACTAAATTTTTAACTCCATTACTGTAGATGCCCTTATCTATGTTATTGTTATTATCATTACTATTATTTTTTGATAGACAGTGGGGGTGGGAAGGTGGTGTTTGAATCATAGACCTGGAATACTACCAGAAAAAAAAAAGTTATTACTGTTGAACTGTCATTGGAACTCTTTATCCATGTTATAGAGTTATCTTATTTAAACCAAACAGTAATCTGTTTACTATGAGAACTTCAACTAAAGTTACAAGGACACTCAAAATTCTGTCAATGACGGTATTTGTTTATGAGGAAAGTTAAGCCCAAATACTCAAAATATTAGTGAAGATCATCTCTACTTTTCAAGGATGTAGGGTCTCTCTCTCGAGTTTTTTATTTTGACAATTTCGTGAAATTGGTAAAATTAATACAAAAGAAGGTGGTAAAATTAGATGCAAAAAGGGATGGTTGAGTGGTTCTCGATTCTTGCTTGGTTCTATACTTAGGGCCAATATCATGATAAATTAGCAATTATTCTAAAAATTTAAACTATTTAGAAAATATAAACTTAATCATTCAACTTTTATTTTAAGAATTACTTATTATAAAGTATTTATTCTTTCTAAATTTTGAATCAAATCTGAAATTCCAAATTGAAATTTCTGATTAGAATTATGAACTACATCTTATTCCTATGGAGTGTTATGTCTCGGAAAATAGTTCATACTTGTACTATATGTACTGAGTCGGTACTGAGTTTGTTGACTAACTAAATGTTTCAATACCAATCAATAACTTATTATTTGTGCAACATACTTGTGTTTTTGAGTTCCTCACCCAACATGTGGATGATTGTATGGAAACAAATTTCATAAATAATGTTTAATGAATCTATAAGCATATAATTTTTCATTATTTTTTTGGATAAATTACATATTCGGTTTTTATCCTTTACACCATATTTTAATTTGGTCCATAACCTTTCAATTGTGTCAATTTAGTGTAGACGCCCGGGCCATGAACGGTTGAAAAACTGCCATCGGGTCTTCTTTCGACCACCCGCTGTGGTGACGCTCCCGTTCGCTCAGGGCCCGTTGGAGGCCCCTCTCGATGATGGTGCGGTTTGCACGGAGCTTCGAGTGCTCTCTCTCTTGATGGAGGAAGGTATTTGTCTACCTTTGGAGGGGTGGCAGGAATCTTGGCCAAATTTTAGGCGATTACCAAAGGTAAGTGAAGTTGCCACCATTGGGATTTTCTAGGGGTGTCAATGTTTGACACAACTCGCGAACACGACACGAACTCGACACAAGTTTTTGCAGGTTAGGGTTGTGCCTTAATAGATTTGGGTTATAAACGGGTCGACCCGAAAGCGACACGATAAGAAACGTGTCATAAATGGGTTAACCAGCATAGCCCGTAATAAACACATTTGACACAAAAATTTATTTATGTCAATCCAAAATGACCTACTTAATACAACCTGCTTAACTCATATAACAAATAATATTCATTTTATTTTAGAATTATCAAATACCTTTTATATCCAACATATATTTTAAATTTAAAAAGAAAAGTGAGTAATTACAAAAACTTACAAGGGATGTAATTGAAAATTAAAATTTTACAAACCTTAGATCTCTAAACCATACAAACCCTAAATCTCTAAACCTTCTTATAAATATCTTATTTTATTTTATTTTTTAATTTCAGTCGTACTACTCACTCTACTATCTTATAATCCATGCCCAATTTTCAAACTCAAAGTCTCAAACTGGTTATTGCTCTCTCTCTCTCTCTCTCTCTCTCTCTCTCTCTCTCTCTCTCTCTCTCTCTCTCTATGGATGATAATCATAGTCATAGTCATAATTAGTCTACTATTTGCTCCAATTCTTTCAATATTGATACTTAGCATTTGGCGAGTTCCAATGATATTATATTTTTGTTAAACTATGTTATTTTTGTTAAATTATGTTATTTTGAATTTGGGTAAAAGTGTATGCACTACTTTTAGAGTGTAAAAAACTTATTTCTAGATTTATGTTATATTTTTGTTGAACTATATTATTTTGAATGTGGGTTGAAAACTTAAAGTGCATGCACTGCTTTTGGGGTGTAAAAAAAACTATATATATATATATATATATTTCTCGATGGATGTTACATTAAATATTATGCAGATTGAAATAGGTTGTATTACATTGGTATCAACCTAACACGACTCGTTTATTAAGCGTGTCAAATGGGTTGGGTCAGGTCAACCCGCCTTATCAACAGGTTGAGTTAGGGTTGAAGGATCATGATTATTAAATGGGTCGGGTTAGGGTTGAGTTATTTAGTCGAATACCCTTACCTCAACACGACATGAACTAGACACACTAACCTAAATTGACATCCCTAGGTTTTTCTAAGGTGTGAATGATCGTCTGTTTCTAATTGATTTTATTACCAATCCTAGGCTAAGAAAAATGACATTTTTCCTAATCTAATGTGGATGGAAAAAAATGTTAATTCTTGAGTCTGGAAGTTTGGTTACATGTGGGGAAAGTGTTAGGCACCCACAACGTCTATCCAAGGATAGTTCTTTGTTTTGATAAAACCTTAATTTTTGGAGATTGGCAGTAAAAAACATGATTTTGGCATTGACTTTCAGGGCTCTACATGCATGGGGAGCTTTGAGGTTTGGCTTTTGAATGAGTGTAGTCTCAATCTATACTTTCCTAAGGCATTTGGACAAAGTACCAAATTTCCACGGTGACATGTCACCTTACTTTCGCGGTGGAAATTAGGCATCATTTTGCCTTAGGTGACACAGACTATGACAATGACACCAGAAAAGGGGAGCAGGTATATATATACATACATCATACACAATGCAAGCACATAGAGTAGGAAAGTAAATGTTTACATCCTTAGAGCATGGCCCAAAATATAAGTGCAGGAAAGTAAACAGGAGTCGACATACTATAGAAATGAGGATGAATGGTACACAGCATGATATACCTAATACAACCCGTCTAAGAGAGAAATGAAGGAGGAATGAAAGGGGGTTTTAAAGAGTACATAACCAAATAGGAGAGGTTAGACCCCAAATCTACTAAACCTAGCCGCTTGGCTTATATCCACATGCTCGCATCCTCGCCCTTTTTGCTTGCGCTTGGGAGACCGTTTCCTAACTCCATGCGTCCTCGCTCATTGTGTGTACATGCAAAGGTAAGACAAGAAACCAGTAGACAAGCAATGGAAGGAAAAGATGCAAAGAGCATATGAAAGGGGCATAAATCGGATAAGCATGATAGACATGGCAAGCAAAAAAACAAGAAAGCAAGCAAACAAGCAAGAAAGCAAATAAAAGGTGGTGTCTGCGAGGGACAAATGTAGGTTTGGATCGAATGCCATAACTTCATTGTATTGAAGTATGGAGGACACACTAGCAAGACTCATGCATGGACATGTAAGCAAGTGTGTAAAGATGCATAGAAAACCAATGTGTGGCACAAACAAGCATGGTCAGCATAGCATCACACGAAGCGGAAAAGGGAAGGGTACGCACGGAGCAACCTGACATCCGAAGATGCCTTCCAAATGGTTACATCCGAATAAGGCCTCATGGGCGTTGGATGTAACCACACAAGGTCAAGCCCGCGGAGGGCGTCAAACTTGGCAAAGTTTAGAACTAGAGAGGTTAGCACAAGCATAAAGCATAGAAGTAAGCAAGGGTGGAGCCATGTAGTGGCTTGGGAGGGCCATGGCCCCTGCTAAAAAAAAAATCCATTAGAGTATGTAAAAAAATAATTGGGCCCCCCTAATGTTGGACATTCGGCCCCCCCCATACCCATATCTCCACTATTCTCCCAGGCCCCAGTTTTAGTTTTAGGCCTTATGTACTCCAAATAAAACAAAAAGCTGGCCCACTTACATTTAAATAATCAAGTCCAATTTTTCCAAACACTAACAACAAAATTTCACTTTCTCTCAATCTCAAAAAACCCACCTCACGGAATCCCTTATTCTCCCTTTACTTCTTATTCTTTCTTTTTTTTTTTTTTGGTCTTCTTTGATACACTTTCACTTCCCACTCCGCTGCCTACCAGCCCCCAAAACTCAACATCAGTCCTCTATCCTCACAGTCCAGGAAAAAAAACAAAATCCTGGCCAATTTTTTCTTTCTTCTTACTTTCTAAAACAAATCACCCAGCATATTTCATTGTCAAATTTCAGGATTTGGAACTTGGTGACTGCCTGATGAGTTTTCTTCTCTTTCTTAAGCATTAGACATTCATCTCTTTTTAGTGTCTTTTTTTTTTTTTTTCTCTCAACTATGTACACCTAAATATTCACATGCTCTTTATATTTTCATAGATTTTTAGAGAAATACATGATTGAAGGCATGGGGAGATTGTTTGTGATGAGTCTTGAAGGGAAGATCTAAAGTTGTAGGCAGAGGTAGTAGGCATTGCCACACAACCCACACCCATCTGTGCACTTTGTGAAGACAAAGTTTCTAAGGTAAACTTTTTTTGATTTATTACCTATTTTTGATTAGTTAGATATCATGTGGCTGTGGGTGTTATTAAATTGTTTGGTTTATGTTGTGTATTAATACTTGTGTGTTTAATTTTTGTTTTTGTTTGAGGGGTTATTATTAATTAAAGTCGTATTAAAAATGGGTTGTCTATCTAATTATAGTAGAAATTTTGTTTTTTCTTGAGTATGAATAACATCCATATAACTAAGTAAAAATTTCTAATTATAATTTTATTTTTTATAGTTCTTTTCAGGTTAATTTTTTATTCTTAAAACTAAAAGATTTATGAGCAAACGAAAAACGATTGATGCATTTTTTAAGAAAAAAGATGTTGGCAATTTAGAAATTACGACACTGGTAGGTGTAGAAACAAATGTTGATACTTTACTACCTGATAAACACCCCTCCAAATGTTCAAGAATTCAATCTAAAGAGATGGATCGTGATCCAAGATCACGTAAACAAATATTTGAATTCCCTATCAACAAACAAGATGAAATCCGACGAACTTATATCAAAGAAAGTCTATATCAACCTAAAAATATAGACTATCCATATAACAATGATACTCATTGTCGTCGATTTCAACCTTCATGGTTTGAATCACATTCACATAGGGATTGGTTGGAATACTCACCTTCAATGGAGATATATTGTCTACCTTGCTACCTCTTTGGTAAGAAACCAATAGGTCATCCCAAATCAAATGCATTCATTTTAACAAGTTTTAATAATTGGAAAAATGTGAATGATGGAATGAATTGTTCTTTAATTCGTCATGTAGGGAAAGATCCAAACTCCCCACATAAAATTGCTGTGAAATGTTGTGAGGATTGAAAGAATTATTCATGACATATTGACAAGCTAATTGAGAAACAAACGTCAAAAGAATTAAAGAATAATTGGTTGCGACTCAAAACCTTAATAGAGTGTGCTCGATGGCTAGCATTCCAAGCTTGTGCTTTTAGAGGTCATGATGAAAGCCTTGATTAAAAAAATAGAGGTAATTTATTGAATTGATAAAATTCACATCAACTTTCAATGACAAAGTAGCTAGTGTTGTCTTGAAAAATGCTCCATGAAATGCCAAATATATATCACCCACAATTCAAAAGGAGATTTTGCTTATTCTTTCTAGTAATGTACGAAATGTTATTCGTGAAGAAATTGGGGATGCAAAATTTTGCATTCTCGTTGATGAAGCCCGGGATGAGTCGAAGAGAGAGCAAATGGCCATTATTTTGAGGCTTGTTGATAAAAATGGTTTCATTAAAGAGTGTTTCTTTCATGCTGTGTATGTTAGAGATACTACTGCATTGATCCTAAAGAAGGAGATATGTACTGTCCTTTCTCATTACAACCTTCACATTGAGAATGTTCGAGGTCAAGGGTATGATGGAGCTAGTAATATGCGTGGTGAATAGAATGGATTACAAGCTTTATTTCTTAAAGAATGTCCATATGCTTATTATGTACATTGCATCACTCATAGGTTGCAATTGACTTTAGTTACAGCATCTAGAGAAGTAAAAGTTGTTAATCAATTCTTTGATCATTTGACTAATATTATCAATATTGTCGTTGGTTCTAGTAAGCGTAATGATGAATTGCAATATGCTCAAGGGGAACAAATTGAGAATATGATTGCTTCTAATGAAATTGAGTCTGGAAGAAGAGCAAACCAAATTGGCACTTTGCTATGGGTTGGAGATACACGTTGGGGATCTCATTTTCAATCTATTTGTAATTTGATAAAAATGTTTGATGCAACTTGCAAAGCTATCAATACCATCTTTGAGGAAGGGACTAATTATAAACAACGTGGTAATGCCGAGGGAGCTTATCAAGTATTAACATCATTTGAATTTGTTTTAATTTTGCATATGATGAAAGAAATTATAGGAATTACTAATATTCTTTGCCAAGCTTTGCAACAACATTTTCAGGATCTTTTAAATGCCATGCATTTAGTTTCAACTACAAAATCACTTATTCAAAAGTTGAGATATGATGGAAACCTTTGCTTGCTAGTGTTACATCGTTTTGTGGACAACATGAAATTGATATTCCTGATTTAAATGCTCGTTACACTAAAGCTCGAGATAGATACCGTCATCAAGATGAAATTTTGACAACAATAGAACATCATTTAAGAATTGACATATTTATAGTTGCAACAGATTTTCAATTGCAAGAATTGAACAGTAGATTTTGTGAGCTAACAGCAGATCTTCTCACTTTTAGTTCAGCATTAAATCTTAAGGATGCTTTTAGATCATTCAAAATTAGTGATATTTGCAAGTTGGCTGAAAATTATTATCCTCAAGATTTCACTGAGCAAATTTGTCTTTTGAAGCATCAATTGCAACATTATAAGCTTGATGTGACAAAGCATCCAGATTTTCAGAATATGAGTACAACAATTGAGCTATGTAAGGGATTAGAAATTTCAGGGAAGTCTAAATTCTATTATTTAATTGATAGACTAATTCGTCTTGTGTTGAATTTTCTAGTTTTTACAGCAACTACAGAATGAGCTTTTTTAGCTAAGAAACTATTAAAAAACAAGACTTCGCAATAGAATAAATGATGAACTTTTGGAAGATAATATGATAGTTTATATAGAAAAGGAAATTGTTGGGAATTTCACCATGGAAATGATTATGGATGAATTCTATTCCATGAAAAATCGTCGTCCGATATGATTTTGTTGTGATATGTTTTTTTTTTTTTTTTTTTTTTTTGTGTGGATATTTTTGTATATGTCTAAGGTGAGCTAAACAGTTTTTGTATGTTCATTAATGTTTAAGATATATCAAAATTGAAATTTCAAATTCAATAGATTTGTGATTTATGTTTTTTATATCAATACTTCAAATCGTCCCCCCTATGTAAAAATTCCTGGCTATGCCCCTAGAAGCAAGCAAGCAAGCATAGACATGCAACTAGGATGATCGAAACCCTTTGATGTGGGCCTTGGTGTATGGACAATAACAAAGATCATAGGGTCTAGATCGAGTTCTAACCATTAGGCCAAAGCATAGGAAGATGCAATAAAAGGAACAAAAGAGCTATAATAGCCTATGGCATGACAGACAAGGTTTAGGCTTAAACATATAAACATAGTGTGAAGCACACAAGCATATGGATGATGGCATAAAGCATGTAGAGAACATCGATCTAAGAATGTAAACACATCGATCTACACACATAAGCATGGAAATGCGCATGTAAGCATGTGGAATACATTTAAGCATGTAGATATAAACATAAAGACATGGGAGAGCGCAAACCCAAGGCATACAAGCATGTGACCAGCATGGACATAGACATAGGAGCATAGAACATGCATACAAACATGTAGATGTAAGCAAGGCATAGCCGAAGGCATAATATTAAGTATGTGAGCATGTAGACCCAAACATCAACACATAAGAAAGAAGGATCTAAATGTGGCATAAAGTATAAAGCATGAAAAAAAGACAACTAGCACATGAACAAACATGGAAGCATATGGAAATAAGCCAGGAACATGCTAGAAGTAAGGTCAAGCAAGAAACATGCTAGATAAAGCAATAAATCATGTTATTAAGCAAAAGAAAGCAAGATAAATGCTAGGGAAAGATTTAGAGAGCTATGGGTGTAGATAGTAGCTAAAAATCTACCTCCACACTCCTAAACCCCAAATCCAAAGTGTAGAACCAAGAAGTAGAAGATTGGGTATAAGAACAATACCTTGCATTTTTAGTGAAGAAGGAAGAATTAAGAGGCTTTAATGTGTTTTTTGTGTTTGGAAGAGAGGAGAAAAGCTCAGAAATCACCCAGGTAGAGAGCAGGCAGCCAGAAGTCCTTTTTTTGGTTTGGAGGTGCTTAGTGCCTTTTTTAGCCCTAGCGTGGATTACAAGGCGGCGGCCCTTCAAGGGCCGCCGCCTTCAAAAGGTGTCGAATCAAGTTGATCTTGACACCCCTAGAAAGATCTTTACTACCTGTTTCTAAAAAGGTATGGAACTTGAAAATTCAACGGTCGAATCAAAAGTTATGGCTCCTGAAAGTTAGTGGTGCGTCGATCGGTCCGCGACTCTCTTCTTGCCCTTGCTTTGTTTAAGTGGGGTAGAGTTTTGGTCAAGCTCTTGCAAAGGGGTCGGCCCAACTCTCTTGCTGTTTGCAGTGGTAGTGGCTTGGATTGGGCTATTGTTTTCCTTCTCATTTTTCATTTTAATGCACTTCCAATATTTGGGCTTTGGTCTAATGGGTTCATCGATCCAGCCCAACTCATTATCATATATCATAGCTGTTGGCCCATCTGTGTGGTCTAAATAGCTAGCTTGGTTTTGTGTATTCACCAAAACCTTTAAAGGTAAGTCAACATCATTATCATCCATCACCATCAACTCCTCTGTTGTAGCTGACAACCGATGCTCCTTACCTACCCTCGATGCGTTTGACTTTCTTTAATCTGAGGAATAACCACTTTCAGGTCGTGTAAAATCTTGCTTTCACTCGGTAACGGCGACAGTTCCTTCTGCAAGTTCTGATGTGAGCTTTGCCCTAGAATCCACTTTAGATTGCTTATGTGACTCCTCTGAGCAGGTCAGCGTGGTGTCAGAGGGCCTAGTGGGGTCCCTAGTCACGTAAGGCTCACCTACCTCCCTTACCTCCTGAGAGGGTTGCACTCTTTCCGCCACTCCACTGAGATTTTTGTTTTCTGGTGGCCAGTGGGAAGAGTCTGGCATATCCTTGTTGGAGTTACGTTTGATTGGCTCACCTCTAAGCTAGGCCCCATACTGGGTTGCTAACTTCTCTTTCCCAGTGGTGGGTGGGTCTCCGTCTTTACAGTATTTCTCACCATGATAGAGTTTTCCGCATATGTAGCAAATATTTAGGAGCCTTTCATATCTGAAATAGTCCTAGTGTTATTCATCATCTTCAACGGTTATCTTTTTTCCTCTAACAAGCTTCTTGGTGATGTCTATGTTCACTCTAACCCGTAGACATCTTCCCCGTTGGACTCCTTTGTCTAAGACGTCAACGTCTAGAACCTACCCTAGTTTACTGCCTATTTTCCACCCAGTCTCTTTTGTCCTACTTTTGAGGGGGAGTTTGTAAATCTAGATCCAAAAGGGACACCATTGGAGCTTGATGTCTTTTGGTGCACATTGCCGTCAAAGTCCTAAAGTAGCACTAAGTTCTTTTCATAGCTCCATGGACACATGTCCATTACTTTTTGCTTATCTTTCTTATCTTCAAATTCCACGAGAAAAAGTTCCTCCTCTATATCTGAGATGTGGACACTCTTGTTTGGTTTCTAGACCATTCTCATTGTCTTCCTTAAGACTTGCATGACACGGCAGTTTTCTCCTAACTCTTTTGCTGCCTTCGTGCTGTCACCGCCTAGCACTATATTATTATCTTCCTCAGTAAGGGCTAGGTTCTTCCAAAAATCCTCGAGTTCTTCTGCCATCTCAAGCTGCTTTAGGGGTTCTAGGGGAATATAAGAGTTGTAGTGGGGTGGATAAGGTGAGAGGGAGGGAGAACCAAAGAGTTCCACGAGGGAACTACAAACTACTTGCAAGAAGCAAGACCAAACCTGTCTCTACACTCCACAGAGGAAACGAGAGACACCTCTTATTGGTTGTGTAGAGATTTAAATATAGGTTCTCATATCAATAAATTGTTTAAATTGCAAGTTTTTGTAATTTAAAATTATGTATAAAATATAAGCTTATAGATCATATTGTAAATTATATTTGATTGATACAAAATTTGACTTACCTAATAAGAGTGTAAAAAACAGGCAATTCAACGGTTAAATTTTCAAAATATGTAGAATGTAGTAACATTTATTTTAGGGAAATGCTAACGAATGCCCTTAGGACATTGTTTAATAATCCATTTAAAGAAAGTTTTTATGGGGAAATAAAGAAAAGCAATTAATATTTTGATAACTTTTTTCATTTACCATAAAAGTGGTGTCAAAACTTTCCTAAAATAGATTGTTAACCAATGCCCTAAGGGTACTCGTTAGCATGACCCTTTATTCTATTAAGTAAAGTTATAGTTTTAGGTAACAATCAGTTTTGTAGATAAATTTTTATTTTTATATCACACTAATATCATATAAAAGTAAAAATAAGAAAAGAAAGGGTGTGAAAAAATCAAATGGGTCATGATTTTCTATGTCAAAATCACCTTATATTTGGGATGATGATCATCTTCTCTTTAGGAATGGTAAAGGGTCGGGTTCGAGCCGGGTTTTTTGATACCCGGACTCGACCTGTGGGTCCGCCCTTGTTACCAGAACCCAGCCCGTTTAATAAACAGTTTTTTTTTTAGCCCCAAACCCGGCTTATCGGGTCTCTGTGAACCCTGCAGGGCTTGTCCAGCTGAGCCAAATCAGTGGCCCAGTCCAACCCAATCTTATTAAAAAAAAAAACCTAAACACAAACACAAAACAATCAACATTGTTATCGATCTTACTGAAATGAGATTCTTAGACAGAAAATAAATAATAAATAAACACAAAAAATAGAAGAAACAAAAATCCATTTATCATTTATGGATCAATCCTTCACCAAAATTGGTTGTGATAATGTCTTTGATTTCATCACCAAAAGTAAAGTAACCCAAAGCTCCAAATCCACTGTATAATAGAGAAATAAAAGTCATACACTACCCCAAAACTTTCCTAAACTAGTCTTTGTCTTTTGCCTTTGACTCCAACGGCAAAACCATTCCAACCCCTTCAAATGCATACACAGCCACACCCACGCCATCAAGAAAACAGACAAACCTCCAAAAGCCTCCAAATCGACCACATTACTAAAAATACTCAATTCAAAGGAGCCGAATGGGAAATGTTGGAAACGAATTCAACCCCAGCTGAAAAGGGAAACAAGCCTAAAGAAACAAACTTTTCGGTGACACTGTGACAGCTCGCTTTTACTACAGCTGTGTACCATCTTGGTGAGTGAATGAGAGTGGGAGTGAGGGTGAGGATGAGATGTGTGTCTGAGTGAGAGTGAGAGTGAGAGTGAGTGAGGGCTAGATGAAATGCAAGTAAGGGTAAGATGAGGTGAGGGAGGAGGCTGATTTGAGAGAGGAATGAGAGAAATGAGTTTTAGGTTAGGGTTGTGATATATATATATATATATATATATAGGTAGGTTTTTTTTTTGTAATTTTATATTTATACTAACCGGGTCGGGTTGGGTTTGGGCCGGGTTTTTGACAAAACCAGGACCCACTTCAAGTATTTTTTTTTTTTTAACCCAAACCTGACCCTATTCTTTATCGAGCTGGGTAAAACCCGACCCATTAAGGTCGAGCCGAATCGGGTACTCGCGGGTCGGGCATAAATTGCCATCCCTACTTCTCTTCCTAGAAAAGAAAGAAAGAACCTTTAAAAAGGCCATTGTTGACCTTGTTTTATTTTTGGTATAAAAATGTCACTTGTAGAATCGGTTTTAAACAAACAAAAGTATTGTTGTCTATGTTGTCTTGACTCCTAAAACTAAACGCAAGGTGGCAGTTTAGATCCAACAATTGGGAGATCAAGTCAAAGCTTAAAATAATTGGTACTGCAATCTAATCATAAATCATAAATCTCAAAACTTCTTAAGATCGAAAGGCCCCAAAACATGTTTACTTTTCATTGCCAAAAATTCATGTTACTTTTTATATTGGGTAAATTCCACAAACCTACCCTGAGGTTTGTGATAATACCAATTAGGTCCATAACATTCTAAAACCTACTAATTTAGTCCACAAAAGACAATTTTGTCCTTAACTTTCTTTCTCTTTCTCTAATCTGTCTTTGTTTCTCTCCCCTTCTCTCTTCTCTCTCTCTCTCAGATCTCTCTCAAAACCCACCGCCCAACAGCCACTAGAAAAGCCACTAACCACCACACTCATATCACCCACACCCATTGCCTAGAAAACCCATTGCCCATATCACCCACACCATAGCCGGCTAGGAAAACCACCTCCTAGCAAAACCATACCAACCACAACCATCAGAATGGAGCCACTGCCACTACCACTGCCACCCAAAAACCAACAAAGTTTATTTTAATCCACTTACCTACCCAAAATCATAATCCACTTCCACCCAAAACACAACTCACCGATCTACTCCTCAATTGCTGCTCATCTTTCACCCAAAATCACGAGACAAAGAGAGTTGAAGCGTTAAAGCGTGAGAGGGAGAAAGTTGAGAGAAAGCAGAGAGAAGGTTTTCTTGCCAAAGGAGCTGCTTGAGGCTTAGGCCAAGACTCTGGCACCGGTCTAGCTCCCAAAGAGGAGGCGGATCCTCCCTAGGTGAGCAAGAAGAAGATGAAGAATATGGGTTTTTGAAATGGGTATTTTTTTTATTTGGGTTTAGAGTGAGATCTGAGAGAGAACTCAGAGAAGAGAGAGAGAGGAGATTAATGGAGACAGAGTGGGAGTGGGTGATATGAGTGTGGTGGTCAGTGGCTTTTCTAGTAGCTGTTGGGCGGTGAGTTTTGAGAGAGAGAGAATGAGAAGAGAGAAGGGGAGAGGAACGAAGACAGATTAGAGAAAGAGAAAGAAAGTTAGGGACAAAATTGTCTTTTGAGGACTAAATTAGTAGATTTTAGAATGTTTTGGACCTAATTGGTATTATCACAAACCTTAGGGTAGGTTTGAGGAATTTACCTTTTTATATTTTAAGTACTTACTTTTCAAACCAAGCCATCAAATTATTTATATTACCCTAAATTTTATTAAAATGTTATTTTTTCTTAATTTTTATTTTATTTTTTCACATAGAAAATTATTATCTATTATCTTCTTTTATTCTAAACATATATATATATATATATATATATATATATATTAAAGAAAACTAAATACAAAATAAATAATGCAAGTGTAAATTTACACAGTATTATAGCAAACACGTATTTTTATACAATTTTACATAATTCAAAGCCTCACCCCACTCTGCAAACTCTACTTTTTGTTGATTTTCCCACAGATATTAATTTCTTTTTAAAAAATATTTCATTAATAAAAATTTACTTGAAATTACAAGTAAATTTATTCTATCAGATCAAACTAATTTTTAGCAAACACAGAATAATATTATCCAATTTTTTAGCAAGACATTGTCACAATAAAAAAAAAAATCTCATAGTACAAAATCAATGATTAAACGGTATATAAATTTGTTTATAATAAAGACAAAAGAAAATGTTATAATTGGTACCTTATTTCTAACGTTGCTAGAGAGAAAAAAGAGACAGAGAATTACGTTAGGTAGAATAAATAAGTTGATAATATGTTTGTTTAAATGATAGGGTTTTAAAGTTTGAAAAAATTACAATTTAATCCTTATCAATGCGGGGTGGGACAAGTCTAAAAAGTCTAAACTCATTACGCACATTACGATAGTATGACATTAAGTTTTTTTGGTTTATTTTAAAATTACTATAATCTAAAATTAAAAAATATATTGCATCATCTTAATTTCATTAGGTTTCTAAACAATGTAATATTATATATTTTTTAAAAATTATTCCTATAAATTATATTAATGTAAAATTAAATTAATGTAATGTGATCGGTGTGGGTCAATGTAACGTCGAGCACCACAAAATTTCTTTATATTACTTGCTATTTATTTAAAGGAAAAATAAAAATAAATAAAGGAGCTCATTTGAGGAAAAAAATATCTTTCTTTTTTTGAAGCCAAAAAAATATCTTTCTTCTATTCGCTATATAAAAACCATACCATATTGGTGTGTGTTTACAACTTTAGCGTAATCTATCACTCTCTTTCTGACAAACCCTAGATCTCTTTGAAGAAGAACCCTAGGTCATGTCTGGGATGTACGGACAAGAAGGCGGCGAGGCCGCTCCTCCACCCTATGGAGCTAGTGGCGGTGCCGGAGGATATGATGGCGGTGGCTATGGCGGTGGTGGAGGTTATGGAGCTTCTGGAGCCTATGGCGGTGGATATGGCAGTGGAAACAGTGATGGTGGTCGTGGAGGTCGCGGAGGAGGAAGAGGCGGGGGAGGTTACAGTGGAGGTGGAGGTGGAGGTGGAGGCGGCGGAGGATTCGGTGGTCGAGGTATCTAATTGTTTGTTATTTCGTCTTTTTGTCCATTTCTGATTGATATGTTGTAGAATTAGGGTTAGGGTTGTTGGCTTGTTGCTTATTGTTTGATTGGATCTTGGTTGCAGGAGGAGGAGGTGGTGGTGGAAGGTATCAAGGAGGAGATCGTGGTGGCCGAGGCGGTGGTGGAGGCGGTGGCAGAGGAGGTGGCCGTGGTGGTAGCGGCCGAGACGGTGATTGGCTTTGCCCTAATCCTAGGCGAGTATTTTCCTTCTTTGATTCTGATTTAATGCTATTTGTTTGGGTTTTTACTTTTTATTATTATTAATTTTAATTTTTTTTTCAACCCCAAGAAAGTTTTAGGTTTTGAACATTTGAACTTAATTTCTTGGTTCGTTGGGGCACTGTTTCATTATTACAAACTGTCTGTGTTATCGGATTGAGAATGGCATGCGATCTGGTGGGAATGAAATCCTCGTAAATTCAAGGATACGGAAACAACATGAACCCAATTGTTGGCTTTGTTTAGTGGTTCTTTATTTGAATCAGATTGGTCTTGAGCATGGGTTCACTCATACCATTTAATTCCTGAGTTTATTTGGTGGTATTCTATCTATACATTAATTTGTTCTTTTGTATTCTTTAGACTCCTCTGTGTCCATTGTACATGGAGTAGTCTTTCTGTAATAAGACATATCTTAATTTTCAAAGAAAGAAAAGAAAAGAGTTGAGAATGGTATATATGTGTATGTAGCAAGATTGGTTTTGCCCTAATCCTTTGTGAGTATTTTCTTTATCTGATTCTGATTTATTTTTTTGAGTTTGGGTTTTTACTTTTTAACGCCTAGAAATATATAGGTTTTGAACATCTGAACTTAATTTCTCGGTTTGTTGGGCCTCAGTTTCTTTATTACAAATGGTAAGTGTTATTGATTGAGAATGGTAATAAAACATATCTTACTTGTTATATTTGTGTAAGTAGAAAGATCGGCTTTGCCCTAATCCTTGGTAAGTATTTTCTTTCTCTGATTCTGATTTATTTTTATTTGTTTGGGTTATTATTTTTTAACATCTGGAAAGATTTGGGTTTTGAACGTTTAAAATTAATTTTTTGGTTTGTTGGGTCTCAGTTTTAGTATTACAAATTGACTCTGTTATTGAATTGATAATGGTATGTGTGTGTGTATGTTGTTTTTGATGAGTGGTAAATGTGTATGCAGCTGTGGGAATATGAACTTTCAAAGAAGAACTGAATGTAACAAATGTGGTGCACCCTCTCCAGCTGGTGGCGGTGATCGTGGTGGTAGTGGTGGTGGTGGTTACAATAGAGGTGGTGGAGGTGGTGGCGGATATGGTGGTAGTCGAGGTGGTGGTTATGATGGGGGTAGAGGTGGTGAATATAATGGAGGTAGAGGTGGTAATAATGATGGTAGAGGTGGAAGCGGCAATAGGGGTGGTTCTTATGGCAAAGAAGAAGGTGGTTATGGTCAGGCTCCATCAGCAGCACCACAACCTTATTATGGAGGGGCTGGTGGGAATTATCCAGCCCCAGCTTACAACTCATATGCTGGAAATGCTAATTATGGAACGGATGCGGTTCCTCCACCTACAAGCTATTCTGGTGGACCTACATCTTATCCACCATCTTATGGTGGACCCCCTGCAGGAGGTTATGGTAGTGAGGGTCAGGTTGATGTAAGGAGTGGCAGTCGGGGTGGCCCGCCAAGTGGATATGATGGTGGGCGTGGTGCTGGTGGTCGAGGTGGTTACGGTGGGGCTTCTGCTGAGGCCCCAGCTAAGATAAGGCAGTGTGATGGGAATTGTGGTGATACTTGTGACAATTCTAGGATCTACATATCAAATTTGCCGCCAGATGTGACAACTGAAGAACTAAGGGAACTTTTTGGAGGCATTGGACAAGTAATATACTACATTTTTTCTTTTGAACTCCTTGCATTTAAGTTTTTATTGCTTAATATTGAAGTTAGAGATTGTCCTTCATCTGTGTGCCCTTTGCAGAATATGTGCACAGCATTTTGTCTGTATTCGGGTGTTGTTTTTGAGTTTACTTCATTGTTTTATATAACAGGAGGATGATTTGACCTTGAAATTATCAAACCATGTAGTTTACTTTCCTCTAACCCTACCTTATTAATGTATATATGAAAATACTATCAAATCTGATAAACTTAAATAAATTACCATCTTGGTTTTTTGTTAAAAGAAATTGCCGTCTGGTTTGTGTATGGATGAAGATGAATGTGCTGGATTTCCATCTGTCTCAATTGTGATGGAATGAGAGTGGAAATGGGATTTTAGCATGATGAGTCTAAAGTTTTGGCATTTCCTACCTGATGGTAATAATTGACAGGAATCTAATGATCCATGTGCCAAGAGTCTAATAGCTCAACTGGCACCTTCTGGTGTTTCCTGTGGAGGCATCCAGGGTTCCAATTCCCCCACCCCCAACTATTTGATGCATCAAAAAGAAATCTAATGATCCACATGTTACTTAGGTTGGAAGAATTAAGCAAAAGCGAGGATATAAGGATCAATGGCCATGGAATATAAAAATATATACAGATGAGATGGGAAACAACAAAGGCGATGCAGTTTTGTCCTATGAAGATCCGTCTGCTGCGCATTCAGCTGGCGGTTTTTACAATAGTACTTACCTTTAAACTTTTTTGTGATATCATCATTTTATTAGTAGTTTTCTTACCAGGAGCCTTACTTCACAGATTATGATATGAGGGGTTTTAAAATCAATGTTGCGATGGCTGAGATGTCTGCGCCAAAGGCTCCCCCTGCCTATGACCAGCGGTACCTCCCTGACCAATGTCCTCACTTTATTTTTACATGCAATGTTGGAATGAGATGTTTAGTACTGCGTAGTGCCGTGTTATTGCGATATCTGCAACTGCATGAGAATTGTGTTTCCTCATGTAATCTTGATGTTATGAGTCTGATGATGTACTGAATAATATGGGTCCTGCTGTCACAGGTTATAATTGTTTGCCAATTGTAATGTTCATTTTTACTAAGGTTGCATGCTTTTTCTCAGGACAGGGTTACCATGGTTGTTAGTGCTCAAATAGTTACATTTTGTTCTGAAGTGCTTGTGGTGATATATTGTAATAAGGTCATATTGTTTTGTTCTAGAGAATTTGTTGCTTTACGTCGGTTGTTAAAAGTGGGATCTTACCCTTGTTCTCAGACAATTGGGCCATGTATATGTGTGTGTGTGTGTGTGTGTGTTGAATTATAATTGGGACGTACCATTTAAAGATTATTCTTTGGGCAATAGCCTTTGTTTTTTTATCTTTACCCATCAAAGACTTTAATGTATTTCTTTTAGTCCTTGGGAAGCATTTGCAATGTTGCTGCTGGGTGGTTTTAGAATGCTGTGAGATCCTGATGACTAAATTTATTAATTGTACGTTGAAATATATGTTTGTAATGCAACATAGGAGTTCAAATACTATGAGAGGCTTGCGATTTCTACATTTATATATATATATATATATATGTTTGTGTGTGTGTGTGTATGTAAATGAATATGAGACGTATAAGACAAGAAGATATGATTTACATATTGCTTTTACTCTGTGTCCCATTTCGTTTTCCAGTTTAGAAAATTTAACTTGGCAACATCATCTTGAAGAAAGATTTATGAATTTTCAAGTTGCCTTTATAAACTTTTGAGAATTTAAACCTGAATAAAATAAAGGGAGGGTATATTATGAGGTCAGAAAATTAATGACCTGTCTTCTAAAACTGGACAACTATTTTAGGACAACAAAAAATTGAATATGGGAAAAACAAAATGGGACAAAAGGTTGTATGTTTTACTTCTACTGTCAATTGCCAATCTTTTTGTTTTTGTCCTTCTTTAATGTGAGCATGTGATTCATCAAGAAATAGAAGGTGGTGGCTCAAAATGGTTGAGAAACATTCTGATAGATGGAAAAATGTTTGTGGAATTTATATTGTTGTAGGAGAAAATAACTACTGAAGTTTTGGTTTTATAGATAATTAGGGGCTCTCTCTCTCTCTCTCTCTCTCTCTCTCGTTGGGTATGGATATAATTTGACAAAGAAATGTTTTTTCTCCCTGATCTCTTAACTTATATTTATTTACTCTTCTATGTAAGCAATCCAAATAGCATGTTTCAATTCTTCAGTTTAGTTGACTGGTTTAACAGCCACTCAAAATTTTATGTTTTTATGGGTTGTATCATTTACTTATAATTTGTGTAACAGAGGTGGTGGTCGAGGTGGCTATGGAGGCGGAGACAGGCGCAGGGATAATAACAGAGATGGGTCTGGGCCTGACAGACATCACTATGGTGGAAACCGATCGCGTCCTTACTAAAAGAGAACCTCAGCATAAAGCATTTTATGTAACTAAAAAATTATGGTCTGAGAGATTTTATTATGTTGCTATGGCGGGATACTTGAACTGGAGACTAAGAGGTAGGTTGTTCATTTACTCTGAGCAAGACCTCTTTTCTCCCTTTCCCTTCGTTCGCCGCTAACTGGAGGGTTTTTATATTTAGACATGGGATTGATTTTAATTGTGTGAATTTTTTATAGAGGCAAGTGGATAATCTCCAAATTGCTTGCTGCTAAGGTAGGTTCATATTTTCAGGTGAGTGCTGCTTTTTCAAAATTGTGCTATAATCCTTAACTGGAATTTGAACCAAGTGTCATTTTGTGGATTTGGTTGCATCTCTGGCATGTCTATTGTGACATCAATACAAGCATGTAAATGCATGTCCTGACTAGATAAATAGGCCATTTGTAAGTTTTGGCTAGACAAATCTTTGGAATATTTATTTGTTGTTTGGGCGGAGCCCAATTGTGCCACTGTTTCTAGCAGTTTTGCTAAAGGTGGCTTAAGTTTATGTGGTTCATTTGTTTTCTCTATGTAATTATTTGATCCACTATCTTGAATTGTGGATGTGTCGAGCAAGTTGAACAAGAAGAGTGGTCACTTGCATTGGAGGTGATTAGGTTGGTTTTAAGGTCTGCTAATTTGTGAATGTTTTGGACATGATTTATTTTTTAAGCAACCCAAATGAGATTCTCTTAATTAACCAAACCAATTAAACATGTATGAATTCCAGCTTCGAGGCTTCCCTTCCCACCCCCCGAAACAAAAGGCATTATTCTGACCTGTTTGTGGGAATTAGAAACTAAAGAGGTTGGATATCGAGCATTAAGAATGGCCTTGTATGAGAACTTTATTGTTATATTTGCTGTCACTATGCCTGCAAGTTTTGTGGATTCATCCTCTTATCTTAAGGAATCACCAAATTTCTGTGGACTAATGGGTTTGCCGCATGTTTTAAGTGGTAACTAATGATACATAAGAATACCCGGTATCAGCACTTGCATGCAAAGCCACTGATTTTCAATTAGTTTTGGAGATATATCTTATCATGACATCCTCCATTGTCGAAGGCTTTGTTCTGCTGTTGAGAGTAAATCTTTTGGTTCCATTACTCTAATGGAATTTGCTCATAGCAAGTTTAATAAAGTAAATGTTGTAAATCCGCATTGCAAGCTACTTTTGTTCCTTGTGCTAGGTGGCAATATTGGCAAATTCATGAAGATGCACTTCTTTTTAATGCAGCTGTCGTCAATTGATATTTTTCAATTTCCTTGGGTTTGAAGTTTAATAGCCTGATCAATGCTAAAAAGTAATAATTGGTTCCTCATTGAATGTATTTATTTCTAGTATCTGCTATCCTTGAGTACACTTCCTATCATTTGGTATTTTGTTTTGGGGGAACATTTTTGGCTTGTTGTATAGGAGTACTGTAGTAATTAGAAGCGGGAGATGCCATAATGATGCGATTAGATGTATGGGGGTGGTCTTGGATAAAATGAAACTCATATTTTGGTCACTCTTCTCTTGGAGAGGTGGTGGTGGCTACTGATCAGCTGTGTTAGTAGTCAATCTTCTATTAATACTACCATTAGTTATCACTTGAGAATCGTCTCTCCGACTAGCCTAGCAGCGTGAAGTGGATTTGGTGGATGTACACGCGCACTGGAGGCATTTTAACATCTTCAGGGCTGCGAGTTAGCTAGAATTCTGCTTTAGATTTCTTTTTGAATTTTAAGTAGTGTGCTCAAGAAACTCACTGATCATTGTATATTGTCTTTTTTTTTTTTTTTTCTTTTTTTTTTAAGTTTTAAACTCTCGCATCACTTGTATTTAAATTGAATGTTTTGATATGCTGAGGGAGTATTTCCAAGGTATTATCTGCATTTATGACGCCTAGCCATCTTCAAGAAGTGCAACTTGAACGCTAGTACCCGATGGGTTATTAGTGGGACATAAGGAAAATAAAAATTATATTGGCATTCGGTACTAAATTAATACATGAGTATAAAAATACGTCCGTTGTCCCATTTTGTTTATTATGTTTAGAAACATGCTCTAATGCACAAATTTTTATTTTTTATATATTACTAACTGTTTTAAAAGGGTTAACAACTCCATCTACATGTGATTTGTTTGGGTGGGCAATTAAGTTTTCTAAGACAAAAAAATCTCCGCAACACTTATCTGCTCCCGATACGTAAGCCCTCATAATCAAACTCACTTATCATTTGGTTCCCTAAACTCGTTAAAAAAAATTATCAGGATATGATTTGATTTTCCGAAGCTCAATGTGTTGTGGGAAAGAAAAACTCAAGTTAGACATACAAGACAAAAAGCAAGAAATATTTTGTTTTTGTTATGAGATTCGAGAGAGAGGGTTATTGAGATGAGTGCTCGGTGTTGCCAGTGCAATTTGTACAGACATGGCTCAAAGACAAAGGGAGAGAGGGCTGTATGTTTGTAGGGGAAGAGGGTTGGTTTAAAGGATGGAAAGAGACTGTCCTTAGCCTTTGGTAAAGATTGTGAGTGGGTGTGAGCTTTTTTAGAAGTTCAGAGAGAAATAGAGGGCTAAGTGTGAGAGACCATTCCCTGGCCCGGCTTGTTTTGGATTGATTGGTTTAGAGGTGTTATTGTATATTAAAATGGAGATTTGACTGATTATATTTTCTTTTTATAATAGAGTCGTCATTTATTTAGTTATTAGAAAAAAAAAAAAATCATAATTGTAAAAAAAAAATTCATCATTTTATTGATTTAAGAATAAATGAACATTGATCATAGGAAATTATACGGTTTTGATCTTAGATGCAATTTAAGATAAAGTATATGACTTTGTTTCTTAATTACAATTTAGAGATTGAAAATTATATGAACTAGTGTTTAACCCGTGCAATGCGCGGGATCAATTTATGTATTAGAAAACAATCAACTTAATATATTATACTTAATGTATTGGTAAAATGGGGAATGGGGTGGATGGTTAGTTGTTCAGATAATGATGTTAATGTGCAGGTGTTCTTCTAAAAGACAGACATAACCTAGCATCAACACATGATCTAGAGAAAATGTTAATTGAAATCTTGTAAGTTCTAACTAATTGGCTAATAAGTAGAAGAGAAATTGGTTAATAAAATCAATTTGTAAAGAAAAAATTTGTTGCAAAGTGTGTAAGATACTTTAGTTATCAAACTGTTTGTTTATTATTTTAAAATGCAGTAATTAATCCACAAAATTCGATAATTCCATTTGGAAAAAATTTATCAATTCTATACATTCTAAAGTATGCATGTTGAAATTTGGTTACGAACACAAAGATTTGCATGATCAATAAAGATTTTCCTTTTGAGTGCTGATCTTTGCTTGGGCTGACTCTGAGGTTAACAACTTCACTCTCAGTCATCACAATCAAAACTTTGGTGGTATTTACGAAGGAGCCTAGCAAATTACATTAAAATAAAACAGACATGCCTTTTCACAATTTCTTGGAGCCAAACAAATTAACCTTTAATGCAATATAATTGCAATCATGTTGAAATAGTCTTTGAAGGCAAGAGTTATGAAATAAAACCTGAACATAATTAAATGAATGAATCTAGCATACATCAAGAGCATCACATTTTTAATTTTTTATGCCATGCTAAACTCATATTCACCCCCAACACCATTGCAATTTTTTTTCCATAGGTGCATCTATATCAAATTGTTGAAACAATCGATATGCATAGTATTCTCTCATTGTAACAGAATCAGCTGTATTAGATCGTATTTAATCTACATCACTATACAAAATGCCAAGCCTTAAGCCATCCTTGCAAGGAAGGAACAATACAAATCTAACCCAAAAATCTAAAACCCAGCCAAAAAGTTTAAATCAAAACCAACCCAAAAGGTAATTGAAATAAAAAAGTTGAAGAACATCAGGCAATTGAAGCATAGTTACTTCACCTAGCTTACTATATGATTTAAACTTACTATACATATCTAACTAATACATAAGAATGCAATTCCTAATATCCAAAATAATTTCAATAACAGCAAAAGCATATCCCAAAAACATACAAAACAAAGAGAAGAAACAAATTAATAGGAAACAAACACTTACGAAGGGACCAAGGATCTTATTCTGTTAATTCCATCCCTACTAAAACTCTCATTGCCTACAATTGGTCAATGGTGATCTTGCCTACTATATTTGCCATTTATTTTTTAAAAGGGCACAAATTCTCAACAATCTTTACGCTTCTAGCAAAATTTGAAAAATAAAAAAAATTTTGTTATCCTCAAACCCAACCTATTAAGCACATCTTTCTATTTGCTTCAAAATAAAAGCATAACATTAATCTACCATATGCTTCTACCAGTTTTATAGTAATATTCCCCCATGTATAGTCATTTCTACTATGCTTCGAAATATTGATGATGTCTCACCTATGATTTCCCATGCAAAATATTAGCACACAAAACAAAACTCCTCAATCAAAGCATCAAAACATAAGAACATATGGACAATGCTAAAGGTATTACCAATTTTACAACAAAAAACTTACACAACTTACAATAAAAAAAAAAAAAAAAAAAAAAATAAAACTTAGGCTGAAAGATAAGTTTTTTTTTTCCCTATATGGCAGCACCTTCTTAATTGCATAAAAAAGCACAAAATAATCAAATGCAGACGTGCTATATTATTATTATTTTTTATTTTTTAAGGAATTCCTACCAAACTACATGACACAGTGTAAGAATTAAAGGGAATAAACTTGATGGCATCAGAAAAAGGAAATGAACATGGAATCAGAACCAAACTTGTTATAGATTACAAATACTTGATGCTATCGCGAAGCTGAATTGGATTTGATCATAGCTAATCAATTCTTACGCAGCACCGAATTCCATAACGGAAAAATGAAATATCACCTTGCCAGCATGGATATGACAATTTTATAGAACCCAGGGATAATGCCATCCATCACCATGTAACTAAAGCCTAGTTCACTCACACCACATGGATCCTCGGCTAAAATGTTGATGTTATTCTTAAAATGTTTCTCCCTCAGTAATAGCGTACTGGCATCAGGGGCATCTATGTAGTGCGAGAATAATACAAACCCTAAAAGAAAAGCATACTAATTGCAAACTACATTAGGTCGAAATCCAAGTTCAAAGTTGAGCATATAACTTGCAACATGGTTAGAACTTAAAAATGTAGAGTGGAGAAACATACCATCACCGCCACACACACGTACACACACACACACCCCCAACCAAAAAAAAAAAAAGAGTAAAAGAAAAACGGAGCCAGCAACTTATAATTAGATCTAAATAACTTTTCCTAAAGATAGGGAAAAAAATGAACATACTTCTCAGTTTAACAATGCACAGTATATACACATCTATGATACATATCCTAATTCTTGCAAGGCTCAATTTATTCACATATAACAAAGGAAACAGGCTAAGGATGCAAGCAGGCTTGATTTCTGTAATCAGTCATCTAAAATGAGTTGCCATTTTCTTCCATACTAAATTGTACAAAGTCACTGATATTAATTTTTAGGATTATTAACTACAGAAGCATTGAAAAGAAACAGAATATAAACACAAACATTTACATATGCTAAAGAAATAGAAAGGTCAAACAAAATTGAATATTGCAGAGAGCAAGTCCCAAGTAATTGTAATTAATATATATATATATATATATATATATATATATATAGGGCTGGGTTCAAGTTACACTTGGTGTAATTCTAAGCAATATTATTCTAAGCAATATTACACTACTCAATATTTTTTAATTGGATGAGAATATTAACAAATCCACCGTTAGATTACATTATCTTCATATATTCTTCATGCTTGCAAAATTTCAAGGTGATAAAAAATTAATAGCCATGTCATCAATCAATTGTTAAAATTCAAATTTTTGTAGTTTAAAATAATATATAAAAGATGAGTTTATGGATCAAATGATAAAAAGTTTCCGATAGATATGAAAATTGGCATGCATGTTAAGAACATATAGAACATGTAATTTAGCGGTTAGATTTTCAAAATATTAATTCAATAACAAGTTATTGAGTGGTGTAATATTGCTTAGAGTTACACCAGGTGTAACTTGAACTCAACTCATATATATATATATATATATATATATATATATATATATTTCAAATTTAATTTCAAAAAAGCACATTCTCATACAAATTTATACAAAAGAAAGAGGAATGTAGTGGAAAAGTTACTAAGGTTTATAGTACCATAAACCAAAGTCAAGGAAATAAAAGTTGTGTGCAAAATTGCATATTACTTCTTCTTCTTCTTCTTCTTCTTCTTCTTCTTCTTTTTTAATTATATCAGTGTACAAATAAGTGAATAACTTGATCTTCAATCTAATATTTCTTAACACATAAATAAGACACAATGGTAATCAACAGTAAACAGTTCACCAATTGATTTTTTTTTAACACCTTCCCTCCATCCTTTCAATAGTCAATGCAACTGCCATATGATCTGCTTCTCTGCTGCTCTGACACATCTTCTTTGCAACATTATTTTGTAAAATTTGAAAGTTTAGAGTATATAGCAATTTATAATGCTTTCTAAGTGAAATTATGGTTTTTTGTATTGCAATCTGTTGTGATTCTAGTTTCATAACATAATTGAGAGCATTAACATACCATGCACAAATGATACATATTTTTTTTTATAATGATGTCCACAAAGAACACAATTGAAGGATGATTCTTTCATGGACCAATCTAATTATGATTCTAATATCATAACATGATTGAGAGCACTAATATAACATACACCGATATATATATATATATGTATGTATGTATATGTGTATGTATGTATATATTTTGCAAGGATATCCAAGTGACTATAACATTATCCATAACATGAATTGTTAAAACATTTCATTAGTTAATATAAAGACATAATACATAAGCTAAGACATAGGCAGCAAGAACATTAAAATAATCTTATCAAATCAATATGAAATTGAAGTATTCTAAACATAATATACAAAGTGAGAAAAATGATTTGGCAATTTTTCCGTTATTTGCATCTTAAAACTTTCTCCTGTGTTAAAGCCAAAAACAGTTCTAATTATAAGATATCACATTAAGGAATCATGAATGAAAAGAAAAGATACCAAGTGTCAAATTTGAAGATAACTACTAAAAAAAAAAAAAAAATACACAAAAGAGTCAGCAGTGAAGTTGGATAGAGACAATTAAACATCTTACACTTCTAAAGTGATCGAGTAGAGGAGACATCCAATAAAAAATTTCTTCGCAAATTCCCACTAGCTTTTAAAAAGTAACCATTCAAAAACAACAAACCCAAAAAAATAAAATTTTAAAATAAAACTTTGGTGTGGTTTTGATTATTAAAGAATTGAGTTTAGAGTGACAGAACAAATCTTCATCTTAATCTGAATGGGAAAGCATATTCAAAATAAAAGTGACCCAAATGGGCAAAATCGATTCTAGATACTTAAAACCAATTTAAGGCAAGTCAGATACCCTAAACAAAACAACTTCTAACCAAAATCCCTCAAACCCAAATCTAACCCATCTGTTTAAACTAATTAAACAAAACCACTCCTAATCGAAAAACCTAGATCATAACAGCATCCCTCAAAGAGATCCACGTTAATGCTTCTAAAATACCTAGATAAGGAAAAAGCCCAATTGCTATTTTTTATTCTTACCCTGTTTGTGTGGCTTATATTTTTTTGTAGAATAATCTATTGCTCTATTTTTAACCGGACACCATAAATAGATACCCACACATCAATTTAACCAAATACCCAAAACAAAACCAAATCTAACTCAAATACCTTAATAAAAAATATAACCCAGAAAGTTAAATAAAAAAAGAATCTAGCCAAATTATAAAAAATTGATCATAATTAATGCACAAACTGAAAAGTAAAGAGAAAAATTTCTGGTAGAGAAAGACGTTCTTTGATTGCAAACTATGGATACATGGGCAATGGAAGTTTTCGATTTTTTTTTTCCTTTTAATTAGGTTGATTGGGATTGAGGCTTTACTTCCAACTGCTTGATGTTTAAGGTGGGGTTTTTCCCAGCGGTATATGGGTGGAGGCTGGGCTGATGGAAAGAGATCTCAATGGTTAGGGTTTTTGATTTTAAGAAAGATAGAGAGAATAGCTGAATTTGTCGAAGGAAAAGGAGAATTGGAACGGAAGAGACTATGTGTTCGCGTTTCTGGTGCTCGGAGTATGGCAAGGGGACTGGCGAAGGCAGGATCGCCTCTCTTTTCTGTTTCTTTCACCGTGTCTTCATCGCTTCTCTCTCTTCCTGTTTCTTTCTCTGTGTCTTCTTAGCCTCTCTCTCTCTCTCGATTTCATCGCCTCTCTATCTCTATTTCTATTTATGTGTATTCTTTAATTTTAACCGTTTTTTTTATTATTATTTATAATGAGAGGATTTTAAACGGTGTTGTAGCATTTCCAAACATTATAATTTATCGCTTTTTAAATTATAAATGTGGCCGCATTTTAAGTGGTTTTTTTTTCCTAATGTAGTAGCACCTCCTTAAAGGCTTCTGTTCTTATATATAGTATTAGATAAGTACTAACCTTTGATCTAAACTTGGAGGCTATGTTACAAGATGAGAAGGTGTTAGACACTTACCTTGCTTGGTGAAGCTGGTATTCTAGATTATGATGGCCAAGATTCGTATCTTGTGATCCAACATTTTATCAATCAATTGCACATTCATTACTTTGCTTAAATTTAATGTGTGTACATGTGATAAACCCTAATTCCATTTATTAATCATTACATTTGAATTGATAAATAAATTCTAGTTAATGTGTGTAAATGGTGATATCCTAGATTCAATTAATTGGAAAAATTATGAAATTAACATGTTTTTCATATTTTGGATATGGATTTAAGATCAAAACTAGTGTCATGCATGAACATACGATGATATCCAAGAACATGTGAAGAAAAGATATGAGCAACATTCAAGTATATCAAGAACATTCAAGCATATTCAAATAATTTAAATAATCAACTAGCATGATTTAATCTTAAATTAAAATCATAGCAAAATGAAAAAAGAAAAGTTAGGAAAATGGATTATACCTGCATGCAAGATCCACATGGTGGAGGAGGGGGCTTTTGGTGGAGGTCTTAAGGGTGGAGTAGAGAAGAAGAATTAGTAAAGGGAGAGTGAGGCTCACTCAATATCATGATTCTCAAAAAGACCAAGATATAACAAGACTAACACCATTTCACTAGAACTCAACAAGAGAGAAGAGATGATGTTTCTGTGTCTTTTGAAATGGAGAAAATGGGGGTTTTATATAGTAGTGGCAAAAAAAATATGAATGGAAGAGCATTCAATGAGGGTTGACAAAGGATGAGAGAAAATCATGAACCTAGATCCAATTTCAAAATTTAGAGAAGGCTAGTGCATTAAATTCGGAGGTTGGTGAAAGCCTGAAGGGGTGACCTAGAGACTAGATTAAAATAACTGATAGGTGAGTAGAGTCACCAAAAGAAAAAGGGCTATCATCGGGTTAGTGTTGCTAGAGTGAGCTGTCGTGGACATTGGTTGTAGAGCGTGGTGGTATGTTATGATCCTAGCATCCCACATGGATCCTGTAACATCCCTCAAAGCCAACTTTTAAAAATCATATCCTATGAGGTTAAATGCGGGTTGCAAAATTGGGTGTTCACACCAGGCAACAAAGGGTGTTGGTTTGTGGTTTGGCATTTGTAACATCCCGACCCAACTTTATAGTTAAACTATGAGTTTGAGTAGTTAATTATTATTTTAAGCCACTTCCTTTCTATAAATAATATAAGAGTATTTAATAGACATATTATTTTATAATGCCATTGAATAAGAATTGTAAATATTATATATAATTGAATGGCTAATTGTATAATGAATATATACTAAATATGTAAAAAACTATATTAGGTGGTTAAGTTATTAGATATATAGTTGTTGGTGTTTATTAATTGTTTAAGGTAAGGGCATTTTAGTAACTTCATACACACATGATTAATAGAATCAAGATACTTGGGCCAACCATGTGTGGATGTGAGACAAGTAGCAACTTGCCATGCATGTGAGACAAGTGGCAAGGCCACTAACCTCCGTATAACCCCACCCCACTAACCTTCTAGCCGGCCATGCAAACCTGAATTCTCATCACTTCCTTCTTCTTTCTACTTTCTCAAAACAACTAGAAAAACCAAGAAGCTCTCTTCCTCTCTATTCCCACGGGTTCAAACAAATCAGAATTTTCACCTCACTTTGCTCTCATTTCTCTTAAGGAAAGAGCTAGAAGCTCTCTTGAGTCCCTTTTCTCAAACCCACGGGTCCAAACGTCAAAAGAAAAATAAAGCTCCATCTCATTTCTTCTTCATACTCTCTTAAAGAAACTAGAAGACTCAAAAACTCTCTCAAGCTCTCTACCTCTCATACTTTCGGGTGCAGCAACTAGGAAAGGGAAATCCTTTCATGCAAGAGTGATTCTATTTCTGTTTCCCCTCAAGAACCAAAAACTTGGTAAGGGTTCTAGCTACTCTCACCTTAGAATCCATGGTTTCTTCATGGAATTTTTAGTAATATTTGTGGTTTGTAAAATTAGGAAATCGTGAATTTGTAAGTCTATATACATATAGTGTTTTAAGAAGTTTTGAAACTGGGTTGGTGATATGTTGAAGGTAGATTAGGGTTATTACTAATTAATGGTTGCATATGATTAAGGAAGTAAGAAAAAGTTAGGGTGAGTACATTTGATGTTACTGCTGGGATTTTTTGTTGTATTTAATTTTGCTATAAATGCTTAAATGACTGCATATAAGTGTTTTCTAACATGTCTAATCAGTGTAAAAAAATCCCCATATGATAATAAGACTATTTACAATTATTTTATGATTTTACAAGAAATGTTGCAAAGCTGCCACTGTGACAGATTCTGTGTTTGCACATGGTAAAGTATGTATTAAATTGTATATAGCGAATTTAAATGCTAGGGATATTTATTATGAAATCTAAGACACCGGTGGTTGTTATAGAATTGGTCTCACAGCAATTGAATCAATACAAAAATAGTAGTGCAATTTGTAATTTAATTGAAATTATGTTGGGATAGAGTTGAGTATGTTGTATTGTATGATTTTTAGTAAATCATAGTTTTATGATTTGGCTCTGAAAATAATATGGAATTTACTAGACATCCATAGGAGTGGCTCTGTATATTGACATGAAAATTGGATGTGAATTGATAGCCTCATTGTATTTTATAAGTAAAGTATATGCTGCTGGAATAAACAGTGAACAGTAAATGATATAACTAACTTTGAGGATTTAATTCTAAAGTTAGGGTGAATGATTTGAGGTGTAAATTAATATGCTCATTATTTGGTATGTATAAATCATAGATTAATTTTGTATAACTTGGCTCAAGGTTTAGTACTCAAAGGAGGGGTTCTAACTTCTAAACCATTCGACTGTTGTTTTAATGAAGTTGTTTTGTTCAACATGTTGTATGTTGCCTTGTGTAAGTTTATGCATGCACCATTGCTTCCAATCTCAAACATATTTTGAATTGATTTTAAAGCTGTTTGACATGATCTAAATATGAACATTAAAATAATGGTTTATCTATGATTTGGTACATCATGTTGTTTGATGAATGTGTCTTGTGTTTGGGGAACCTCGTTGAGGTGGGATTAGGATTTCATTGATTATAAGAAATAGGCTTTGAGATGAATGTGTAAGTTTATTCTAAGGTATAATTGATAGTAATAAGTTTTGATAATTTGTTTAGGTGTTACCAGTAGCCAAGTCTGAGCTCATTCTACTGTAGGCTCTCAGTTCCTCTTCTTTCAGGTAAGGGATAAGTTATATGGGTATTTGGTAAGTTGTGAGGTTATTCTAAAGTGTATTATGCATTAAAATGTTTTTTATTAGAGATATGACATATAATGTTTTAAACAAAGATATGTTTGTGAGCATTCGAAACCTTATATATATGATTTAAGTATATTGATGCTATTATTAATTCCACGAATATGATGTTTAAAGAAAATAACAGAAATGCTATTATTATGAAATGTTATGAAACTATGAATTTCAGTATGATGTATTAGGATAAAATATTTTCAAGTTATATTCGGCCAGTAGGGGTTAAATTACTGGCTTTCCATGGAAAATGTTATCTGATTGGCTATTAAAAGTGGTGAGGACTTTGCTGTACCCGCCGTTGTTGGGAACAACTAACTTGTGGAGGATGTCAACCGTCCCCATGGTTGAAGATATGTATTATGATATGATCCTGATAATCCCTGGCATTGTGGAGAATGCTAAATACCTAGCACAGTGGTGCTAGAAGCCTCCCAATTATTGTACAAACTTATCAGATATGGGCTAACTAATATGTTATTTATGAACAGCTATATTATTTTATTAATCATGAGAGAATGATTTTGTTTAAATGCATTATGAAAAGTTAAAAGCTCTCATGAAAAGTAGAAGTTTCTGATGAAAAGAAAAGCTGTTTTTTAAAGATAAATGTTTCTGAAGTTTCTGCTGTTCTTTAAAGATAATGTTTTTGACGAAAGTACAAGTTTTTGTTAATATTAAACTGTTAAGGTTTGTGACTATGAAAATTATAATATTTTACGAGAAGAAGTTTATGAAGAAAAGTTTTGTTATTCTTTAAGATGTTTCTAATTTAGGACAAAGTTACCAATGATCTGATTTAAGTCAAAATGACTATTTTGTAATAAAATATATATATATATATATATATATATATATATGATTTTAAACAATCAATATTATATTTGGTGACTTTGTAAGAATTGAAAGAAATTCAATCTGAAAAGTTTTGGTAATATTATTCCGATAAGAAAAAGGAGAACAATTATTTTCCTATCAAAAGCATATAAGTTATTATTATGAATAGTATAAAATACTATGCATGAAAAGATGTTCTCCTATCTGAAAATTCATAAAATGAAATAATTTGATTTACATGCATTTTTATTAAATTCTCATGTATCTTACTTTTATTGAGCTGTGTAACTCACCCCTTCCACTCTTTCAATCAACAAGTTCTATTTTAGAGTAGAGGAAGCTTTAGTCGAGTTTTGGAAGGAGCTGATTTTAGTTTTAAAAGAATAGATCCTAATTTAGCAATTTGAGGTTTAGCTTTGTAGTATTGTGTATTTTAGGACCTTCTCGTTGGAATTGTATATTTTAGTGAAATAAGAAATGTATTATGTGAAAGTGTAGAAATTGAATGATTGGTGGATTATGTTATTTTTTTAGTATAGTGTAGATGCTCTGAATATTAAGTGAAAATCTTATATCAAGAAAGTAAAGAAATAAGAATGAAAAGAAAGAGGGAAGATTTTGTGTATAAGTTTAGTTGGTTCTTGTTAATATCAGGTTTAAGCTTGATATTAATATGCCGGTCATGATCACAAATCTAGGTATTGGGTTTGGGACATGACAGCATTCTTAACTCATTACAATATATGTATTTCTCTCTTTAAAGCTCTCTTTTCTATGGGTTGATTTGATTTCTCATTCTTTTTTGTTTCGTTGCTTCAATTTTTATTTTATAATTAGAAAACAACGTAGACCTTAATAAAATGCATGCATAAAAACATTTGTCCAAAACCAAAAATTCAACCACTACATATTTCTTCATCAAATATTTAGGCATTAAAATGAAGCAACGAAACAAAAAAGAATGACAAAAATTTAACAACCATTATATATTTTTTTCATCAAACTTATAGGTAATTAAAAATTGAACCAACGAAACAAAAAAGAATAAGAAATCAGTCTTTAAAAAAAAAAAAAAAAAGGAAATCAATCAACCAATAGAGAAGAGAACTTTAGAGAGAGTAATACATGTATTGTGATGGGTTGAGAAAGCCAAACCACAAAACCAACACCCTTTGTTGTTTGGCCCTTTATTTCTCTTCCAACTTCCAAGAAACCTAAGAGCAACTGCATCAGTTCGGCCAAATTTTTCCGTCTATTTTACACTAAGAACTTACTTTTTCTATTTTAAACTACCACTTTTTCAAAGCACCTACATCAATTCATCTATTTTACAATCTTTCCTATTTAAATAATTTTTTTATTATTTTATTAATATCTATCTTTTTAATATCTTTTTCATCTAATCCTCATCTCAAGTCTCAACCGTGTGATTATCAAAAAGTATCAACCGTGTTTCTCCCTTTCTCTAAATTCTTCTCTGCCTCTAGGACTCCCTCAACTCTTTTCCTCTTTTATGTCTCAAACAAAAAGATATGGTACGCTCTAAACTCTCTTCCTCTCTCATATATCAAACCCAAAACTCACACATGGCAGAAAATATGGCGGCGGAAGCAAGCAGATCTGAGCAGCAGTAAGGCAAATAGGCGGCGGCAGCAGCAACTGTGGCAGATCCGGTAGCGGCAACAATGGCAGATCTGGTGGGTTTGGCTTGATTTTGAGTTGGGTTTTCTAATAGTTTGGTTTGATTTTTTGTTGATTTTGGGTCAATTTTGTAGTGGATTATCAACTGTTCAAAATGGGTTGCTGGTGATTGGGTGGTATTGGGTTAGTGGTTGGGTGGTGCTCCTCTTCTTTTATTCTTCTTTTGCTAGATTGTTGTGTCCGTTGGGATGTTGTGTTTGTTCTATGTTTCTTTTGCTGGGTTGGTGAATGGTGAAAGAGAGAGAATATGAACGGTTAGAGAGAAAAAATAACAAAATATTGTTATACACAGTTACACATTTTGCTTCAAAAATACTCCATATTAGTGTTCTAAAAATGTGCAAAGATGTGTATATTTATACACAGCTAAGTAATCGTGTAAAAAAATGTGTAAAAACTGTATCTTTTTCTATTATATAAGATTTTACATCCATTGATGTGGATGCTTTTGTCTAAACCCACCCACAGTCTCCACCAAAGTAAGTCAAAGAGGAATCTCTTCCCATGCTTTAAACCAATCCTCTCCCCCTACAAACCTACAATCCTCTTTCCCTCTATCTTCGAGCCTTTTGTCTCACCAAATTAGTACGAATTGCACTAGCGCTGCACACGTGCTTACCTCAAAAACTGACACACACACACACACAAACACACTCTCTCTCTCTCTCTCTCTTTCTCTCAAGAAATTTCTTGCTCTTTGCCTTGTGTGTAGCTTGAGCTTTTCTTTCCCATAACAAACATTGAGGAGTTAAGTAACTAGAAGATAAGTGTTGTGGTTTTTATTATTATGTATTTATTTTTTTGTCTTTTAAACTGAATTGCTAATCCAAACAAAATATGTGAAACTAAGTTTTTGCCCACCAAATTGACCAAACCAAATGTTACTGTAGATTTGTCTTTTTTTTTTTTTTTTTTTTTTAATTTTTAATTTTTAAAATTTAATTTAATTTAATTAATTTTTATATAGATAGTATATATATATATATATATATATATATATATATATATATAAAAGAGGTAAATTTTCAAAACTCTCCACATTAATTTAAAATTGAGTAAAAGATGGATAGTGAATTTTAAAATAAATAAGGAAGTAAGGAAAATTATTAATGTTATGATAATTGACTAATTAAATATGATTATATTTTGGGGTGTTTCAAAATGGCATAGAGTAACTGAGTAAGAAGATGAGATGAAGTTAGAATTGGGAATTTTTCAAATAGAGGATTAGAGTAATTTTCCTTAATGGATAATTTGCCCACCTAATTTTATAAATGGGTAAAATACAATAACTACTTCCAAGGTTAGAGGTAATGCCAAACATATCCAAGATTTTTTAGTAACAACTTATTTGGTCCTTCAACAAAAATGACGTTACATGTTAAAAACATATTTTTTATCCAAACAAATGCTATACTCAGATTTGAAACTCTCTTTATCTTTTCACATACACAAACTCACACATTCTCTCTCTCTCTCTCTCTCTCTCTCTCTCTCTCTCTCTCTCTCTCAATTCTTTTTATTTATTTATTTATTTTTTGCTTGTCCAAATCTCAAAATTCTGAATAGTCTATTTATGGACCCTAAGATTCATTCTTTGAAATTTATATAATTTTCCTCCCTTTTTCTTCTTAAATTTAACAACACAAGCAATGAATTTCTTTGGTTCATTTTTTAAAAATAAAATTTAACAAAGAAGATAATTACTTTGCTTTTAGCAGCCAAGAAAATCAAAGAGAAAAGCCACAAAAATCAAAGGGAAAAGCCACAAAAAGTCTCATTTCCTTCATGTAGTGTTTGGTAAGTGAGAAAACCAAAAGGAAAGGCTCCTTAAAAAGGAAACCCAAGTTTTTCTCCTCCACAAAGAAACCTGGGAAAATCCAATAGCCAAGATCCTAACTCCACCACAAATTTGCCTCGACCACCAAACTACACATTAAACTCTTAATACCCACATCGGTCAAACCCAAATCTAGTCAACAAAATCATCATTGACTCAACGAAAAGTGTTCACCCATCACTGCAAGATCTCCATCACTAAAATAGAGAGAAGAAAAAGAAGATTCATCATTGGAGAGAGAGAGAGAGAGAGAGAGAGAGAGAGAGAGAGAGATTTGAGTTTAGAATTTGTTTTGAGAACATTGTTATTAATTGTTGAGTTTAGAATTTGTTTTGAGAGCTCCATCACTAAAATAGAGAGATGAGAAAAAGAAGATCCATCATTGGAGAGAGAGAGAGAGACAGAGAGAGAGAGATTTGAGTTTAGAATTTGTTTTGAGGACAATGTTATTAATTGTTGAGTTTAGAATTTGTTTTTAGATCATTGTTATTAATTGTAGGTATGCAACGTAGTTTGTGTTTAAGGATTAAATGAGCTATTTCTAAAAAATCTTAATTGTGCTTTACATTACCCCAAACCTAAAGAATAGTTATTGTATTTTACCTTTTATAAATTTTCAAATTCTTCCCTAAATTTAAAAGAATGAAATTGATTAATTTCATGACAATATTAGGGAACATAGATATCATCATAGAAGAAGTATGAAATAATAATTGATATGAAGGCAAGTACAATATTCATTTGATAGCTCAAATATTGATTTGATTCGATATCAGATGTAATTCAAATTTATCACACATATAAGATGTAATTCAAATTTATCATTGAGATGTAATTCAAAAAGTCCACAATAATTTAAAATTTAGTAAAATATGAACACTGAATTTTTAATATAAAAGAAAAGGTAAATTAGGTAAATTGTATATATTATTTTAGTAATATAACTAGAGAATTAAATTTCTCCCTTTAGAAAATGAGATGGAGTTAATATAAATTTAAATATAAATATACAAAAATAATAATTATTTTTAATACAATTAAGTTCAAGTTAATATAAATATACAAAAAAAAAAAGTTATTATCCAACATTCATTATAGAAAATCAATCATAGATGATTAATTATCTATGAATTATGTGTTAACGCTCCGTTTGTTTCAATGAAAAATCTTGTATAAAGATAGTTTTCCTTATTTTTCAGTGTTTAGTAGTATAAAAAAAGATGAGTCAAAGAAAAATTATCTTCGGTCAACATATAAAGTATGATTTATTTTTAGAGATTGTTTTCTATTAAATTTTTTTGGAAAACAACTCTATCTCACTGCAAACTAAATAAGGGAAGTTAGGGATTTTTTTTTCAACTCATTTGAAATTACTACCAAACATTAGAAAATGAGATAGTTTTATAGAAAATGCTTAATGAAAAATGACTCATTTTCTAAAAAACATTATTGTTGAAACAAACAGAGTGTAAATTTAGTAATAATTTGCTGTGACTTTAAAGTTACATGCTACCTTAAATTCTCCAATAGAAACAAAATTATGAACCCCAAAAAGATAAGGAAAAAAAAAAAACTTTGAGAACCCAAAAAAAAATGATGAATTGACATCTAGGATGATTAGAGAAAAAAATAATGTAAAAATCAAACAATTTGAAACGAATATAGTGCTTTCGAGTTTCATTGTGACTATACTAAAAGATTAATTGCAAATTACACCATTAATGTTTGGGATAATTTTAATTTTGTCCTAAAATTTCAAAATTTTGATCCACCTCCGTAACCTTGCATATTGTCTGGATGAACTCCCTTCTATCTATCCATTAATGATCGGCAGTTGAGAGAGAGAGAGAGAGAGAGAGACTTGTATTCTATGCAGCTTAATAGAGAGAGCAGTGCAAGTATTATATCCATGCTTTGATTAACGATTCACCAACTTGTAAATTAATGTTCTTTTCTAATTAATGCCAACCTTAATACCTCATCAGTAGTTTGTAAAATTGCATCTACAAATTTTGTCAACGATCAGGCCAAGCAATAACCGTTCAGAAGTCTGGCATAGTTGCTTCCACGAAAGCTGACCACAGGAACTTAAATCGAATATGCAATTGGTTCCTGTATAGAATGTCCATACTCCAAATACATGGGGTCCCCAATTGATTTATTTTTATAGGTAAGTTACGCATTTAGTAGGTTTTAAACCCATGACCTTACCCTCCATTCCATTATTATAGGAGGAAGAAGTATCAATTGAGCTATAGGTATGAAAGGATGGATGCTAGAAACAATCGGGAGTGGTCCATTGTGACTGTAGTAACTTTTTATGTGAACAAGAAGGAATAATATGCCCTTCAGAAAGAAGTCTATCTATCTACGGCAGTTAACTTAGCAAGGCTACATCATGTGCCAAGAACCTTGTAGCTCTACTGGAATCTTCTAGTGTTTCCGACGGAGACGTATAAGGTTCAAATGTCCTCTCTCTCAACTATCAAATTATCCAACAAAATAAAAATAAATAATAATAATAATAAAGATGACAAAGAAGAAGAAAGAAAGCAAGGCTACATCATGTCAGAACTCCCCCCAACAAGCGAGGACTTGATGTATGATTTGTTGAAAGTGTATGTTGATGCTGTAGTAGGGAATTGGGAAGCTTTTATGGCAGCAGTTTCCCCAATGATGTGGGCAGAGTTATAAAAGCGTGGTCATCTAAAGTGGCTACTAGCAATCCACAAAAGCAGAAGCGGAACCTTCAGCTTTCAGGTTTGCAGTAACTTTAATTAAAGATTATGCTCTTAATAATGTAAGATATTGAGAGTGATGCTCAGTTGGTGGTGCCAGGATTCAAGAGATTGTCTGGGAGATTAACACAGTGGTTCAGGACATTAAGGAGCTGTTGATACTTTCTGGAGAATGGTCTGGTTTATTTAATTGGGTTAAGCATTAGTGTAACTCATTATCTAATAAATGTTCCTGTTGGGATCTACTTAATGACTTCTTGGTTATTCCAGTTGTTTTTTTGAATGGGGACTTAATGGCCTAGTTTTGTTTTTGGAATTCTATTTTTTTTGTTCAATGTAATTGTCTCCGAAACCTCCCCCACCACCCCCCAAAAAAAAAAAAAAAAAAAAAATCACTCCCAGAAATATAGAACTCACGTTCCTTGCTGGTATCAAAGTCTTAAGAGTAAAATGAGAGGGGAACAAAAAGAAATGTGATAATATAGATGCAACTTATCTCTTTAAGGAAGGAATGCATATGCTATGTAATAAGAAACCATAAAGACAATATCAACTAACTACCAAAAAGAAATCAACTCTAAATTTTTTTTTTTTTTTGCTAGAACTCAGGCAATATGACCTCTTAGTGGCCAGATAAAAAATTTGTTTGAATCCTTATTATTTCTATTTCGCACTAAAGCCTATCTATGTACATGTGTTTGTTGTGTGTCATAAGGGCCATTCAGGATTGCTCCAGAAACGAATTGAGGACCAGCATTAGCAGCACCTTGAACCTGAATGAAGCACACAATATTAAAAGATCTGATTGACCATAATTTCTTGCTTAAGAGCTACAAAGTTATCTGGTAGTATCAAATAAAGTCGTTAGATTACATGGTATAACGTGCTAGTTTGGTACTACATAGATTAACCTGGTGACAGCTAGTATGTTGTTGATATTATAGTCTGAAAACTGGATATGTGACTTATAGGGTTTGTGTAAATAACAATGGAACTGACAGTAATACTTTCACTTTTTTTCTTTTTCTTGGATAGATATCAATGCTTTCACTTATATATATATATATACACACACACAAACAGAACCATAGAGTAGAAACTTCTTCTTAGACGTGTTCTATCATTAGCCTAGTGCCTCATTGAGGTGGATAAACAAAGGCTCTTCTACTATACTAGGTCTCTTGATATAATATAATGGGTGGTATTCGTAGTTTTTTCATTGAATTTAAGTTTTTTAAATTGGTGGTTGAGGAAGGAGGAAATTTTTCTTTTTACGTATTTTTGAACGGAGCAAACACTTTATGAAGTCAGTATTCATGGGCAAGAATGCAGCTTTATGGTTGATGAAGAACATAGAACACACAGTGGTCGGAGTCAATCCCAAACAGTTTTTTACGCTTAGGGAAGGAGACACTGCATACACGTTACAGCGAGGTTCTAATGCCTTTGGTCAGTTCCTTCTAGTGTCTGAACTCAAAGTTGGAGGGCGCAAAGATCTATTATCATCCCTGCAGGAAAAGCACATAAGGGTTGGAAGGTCTTTGGGCTTGAACTGAGGAAGAAGCTGGATCCTGACCAATATGCTTTTGGTGGTTCAGGTCAGGCCAAATTTGTGTCTCTGCCATAGAGGAGATTGTTGGGGCCTCATCCCTCTGGGTCCTTTGCTGAAATCTTGAAGGGTCAGGTGCAGCCAAGGGATGTGGCTCAGTCACAACTTATTACCACCAAGGAGAAGGATAAGAATATGTTTCAGAAGGAGTTTATGGAGAGGCAGAATCTGTCAAGGGGGTTGTTGGAGATGAACTCGAGATTTTCAGGTGCTAGGTGGGGGATTTTCCGGCAGGCAAGGCTGATACGATGGTGGTGGGAGGAGGGGTTAGGAGGGAGCAGTGCATTTATGTGGAGTCAGCTTTAGGTGAGGAAAATCTGGCAGAAGATAGGAAACGTCTCCCATCAAGCTTTAGTTTGAATTCTGAAGTTAATGAAAATGGGAAGAGGAGTGATTTAAGGAGATCTTGCTGGGTAGGGAGTGGTCTAATCATGGAGATAGATGTGAAAGGAAGGAGACGTGCTGCCTAGGATAGAAATAAAGGGGGAGTAAAGAATTTTAAGTGGGTATCACGGGCTGTTAAGGAGCTGGGCATGGGTAAGCTGGGAGTGGGCTCAAACAAGTTGGCAGCCCAACAGACATTTAGTAAGTCTTGTTTAGGCCCAACTTTCATAAGCCCAAAATTTTTTGAGCCTGGGGAATGTTCTTATGAACTTGTAGAGCCTATACCCTCAGCCGATACTCACGAGAAGGATGGGGAGAGCCCACTGTTGACTCCGATGAGCTTGGAGATGCCGACACAGGTGGCTGGAGGTCCTGTGAGGACACAGAAGGAATGGGTTCAGGCCTAGAATGGTGGAAAGAGCTTCTCGGTGCCTCTAAGGAGTCCGGTCTTATCGTTTCAGGTGGGCGAGCCCTCCTCTAAGCCTAGCCCAACACCACTGGCCCTCTCGGTGTCACCTATGTTAGTCCATAGTATCGATCGTGACAGGAAAAGTCTCGACAGTCCCACGGTGGTTGGTTTGTTAGCTGGGACCAGCTCCGATGATCCTACGGCGGCTCCGATGGAGTGTAGCTTTGCTGGGTTTTACTCCAACGGACCCATGGTGACACAGATGGATTTTATTGGTAGTTCATCCAATGGGTCCAGCTCCGATGAACTTGTGATGGTTCCGGGCAAGACCGACATGGCAAATTTGCAACTCTTGAAGGGTACGTTCTTGGCAGAAATCCTTAAAAGATTATCAGGTGCGGGTTTCGTGGATTTTGGGGTCAATAGTGTGGATAAAGTTGGTACTGAGGGTAATGAGCTTTTGATTCAAGGGGCGGATAATAAAGGAACCAGGCAGATTGTCGTTGTTGAGAGTGGTCAGCCCAATTTAGCGATGACGGAACTGAAGTCAGGTTGTGGCCAACCTGGTTTAGGTGTCTCGACGGTAGGGGAATTGGCTTCCTCAGAAGTGGTTTCAGGTGAGGAGGATATCTTGGCAGAGCATAACCCATTGTTTACCATTATCCCTCTGGGGCTGGCCTTGACGATGGAAATGCACAATGAGTCTGACGTGCTGAATATTGGAAACTCGCTGGATGTCTCTAGTTGGGTGAAGAACAGAATCCCAGGTTTTAGTAAAGTGATTGGGCTGTCTGCTAACCATCATGAAAAGTTGTGTATTGCTTATCTCCAAAGGCTAGAAAGAGAGATGGCAGTTATTAACCAGCAGCGGAAGAAAGCAGCTGCTAACCAAAAAGTAGCATCCTCCACTGGTAAAGGGAAAAGAGAGTTGAGGAATCTAATTTCAAAGGTTAACTATAATGGGAGATAGGGCGTTGGTAGTGAGGTAGAGGAAGTTGTGGGGTCTTAAAAGTTTTGACGAAGCTGAAAATGATTTCTTGGAATGTTAGGGGTTTGAATGATCCCCAGAAACGTTTGGTAGTGAGAAATTTGTTACGTGAGTGGAAGGGTGATATTGTATGCCTTCAAGAAACAAAGCTTGCTGGCATAGATAGTCAGTTGGTCTGCAGTATTTGGGGCTGTTTGTATGTCGATTGGGGTGGCTCTAGATGCTGCTCAGATGGCTGGTGGGGTCTTGATTATGTGGGATAGGAGGGTTTTAGAAAAGTTGGAGGTTCTGGTGAGCTCCTTTTCGGTGTCAGTTCAGTGGAAAGGTGTGGAGGACGGTCTTATTTGGGCATGTTTAGGGGTGTATGGCCCAAATGACAATAATTTGAGGGGTGATTTGTGGGATGAGTTGGTTGGCATTCAGCAGTATTGGAATGTTCCCTGGTGTTGTTTTGGGGATTTTAATGTTGTTCATTTTCCTAGTGAATAGAGGGGTGGGTCTCGGCTTACTCCGGCTATGGAAAAGTTTTCTGAATTTAGTGAAGATTTAAACTTGATAGATTTGCCGTTGGAGGGAGGGTGTTATACATGGTCTAGAGGCACGAACCAACCATCTATGCCTAGGATTGATAGGGCTCTAGTGTCGCTTGACTGGGAGCAACACTTCCCGGATGTGATCCAACGGATTCTCCCACGAATTGTTTCAGATCATTTCCCAATTCTTTTGGAGGCAGGAGGTATGGCGAGAGGGAAAAGTCCTTTCCGGTTTGAGAATATGTGGTTGAAGAAGGATGAGTTTGTTGATAGGGTTGATTTATGGTCGAATCGCCATTCTTTTTCAGGTACTCCTAGTTATGTGTTTGCTAAAAAATTGAAAGCTTTGAAGGAAGACATTATTCAGTGGAATCGCCAAGAGTTTGGCAATGTTGGGCACAGGAAGAAAGAATTATTGGGGGTTTTAGAGTCTCTAGATGCCAAGGAAGGGGTTGTTGGACTCACTAAGGCGGAGAGAGATGAGAGAAATGCAGTGAGAGCGCAAGTTGAGCATTTGCTTTCTTTAGAGGAGATCTCGTGGAGACAAAAATGGAGGATGTTATGTATTAAGGAGGGAGATAATAATACAAATTTCTTTTACAAGATAGCTAATTCTCATAGAAGGTACAACTATCTAAGTTGCTTAGAAGTGGATGGGGTGATTTACGAGGACGGTGCAGAAATTGCTGCTCAGGTTGTTCAATTTTATAAAACTTTGTTTCAAGAGTCTGAGGAGTGGAGACCTTTTGTGGAAGGACTGGAGTTCGACCAAATAGGGGAGTTGGAGAGGGGTTGGTTGGAGAGGAGGTTTGAGAAAGATGAGATTCTATCAGTGGTTAGAGATATGGAAGAGGATAAAGCTCCAGGTCCAGATGGATTTTCTATGGCCTTTTTCCATCAGTGCTGGAGAGTAGTAGAAAGAGATGTTTTGGCAGTCTTTGAAGAGTTCCATCAGCACTGTAAGTTCGAGAAATCTCTTAATGCTACCTTTATAGCTTTGATTCCAAAGAAGAACGATGCCTCAAACATTCGTGATTTCAGACTTATTAGTTTGGTGGGAAGTATTTATTAAATCTTGGCCAAGGTTTTGGCAAATCGATTGAAAATGGTGTTAGATCAACTGATATCTGAATCTCAGAATAGTTTTGTGGGAGGTAGGCAGATTCTCGATTCAGTTCTCATTGCCAATGAATGTGTTGATAGCAGAATAAAGATTAAGATCCCGGGGGTGATTTATAAGTTAGATATTAAGAAAGCTTATGACAATGTGAATTGGGAGGCTCTTCTAAAGCTGCTGACGAAAATGGGCTTTGGGGAGAAATGGTGTAGATGGATTCGAACTTGTATCTCTACAGTGCAGTACTCTATGTTAGTCAATGGGTCTCCAACTGACTTTTTTGGTAGTTCTAGAGGTTTGAGTCAAGGAGATCCGTTGTCTCCCTTGTTATTTTTAGTCATGATGGAGGTGTTTAGTAGGATGGTAAAGAGAATGGAGGGGGCAGGTTTACTTAGTGGCTTTAAGGCGGATGGTAGGAGGAGTAGAGGGGAATGTGTTTCTCATTTGTTGTTTGCGGATGATACTATTTTGTTTTGTGATGCAAAGGTGGAGCAAGTCCTGCATGTTCATATACTACTACTTTGTTTTCAGGCTGTGACTGGTTTGAAGGTGAACGTAGCTAAAAGTGAGATGGTTCCTATAGGGGAGGTATATAATGTGTAGGCCTTGGCAGAGATTTTGGGTTGTAGGGTTGGGGCCTTGCCAATGATGTATCTTGGTATGCGGTTGGGGGCGTCCCATAAGTCCCCTTCTATATGGAACCCTATTTTGGAAAAATTGAACGGAAGTTGGCAGGGTGGAAGAAGTTGTATTTATCAAAAGGCAATAGATTGACTCTGCTTAAAAGTACGCTCTCTAGTCTTCCCACCTATTTTTTTATCTTTGCTCACCATTCCTACACATGTGGCAAACAAAATTGAGAAGCTTCAAAGGGACTTCTTGTGGGATGATTCTAGGACACATTTACTGGGTTGGGATAAGATGTGTTTGCCTATTGCTAAAGGTGGTTTAGGTATTAGGAAATTGACCACTTTCAATAAAGCCTTACTAGGAAAGTGGCTCTGACGCTTTGGGATCAAGGAGAATAGGCTTTGGAGGAGGGTGGTAGCTTTGAAATTTGGAGAAGAATTTGGGGGGGGGGGGGGGGGGGGGGGGGGGGGACCTCTAAGTTGGGAAGGGGTGTTTATGGGTGTGGGTTGTGGAGAAGTATCTGGATGGGTTGGGAAGTTTTTAACAAATATGTTCAGCATAAGGTGGGGGTGGGGAATAGAGTGAAATTATGGACGGACAGGTGGTGCGGAGATCTTCCTCTACATTTGGCTTTTCCTATCTTGTACAATTTTGTTGCAAACAGAGAGGCATCCGTAGAACCATCTTTGGTTTGTCAAGAAGCTAGGAATAGGAGAACTTGGGATGTTCATTTTAGTCAGGGTCCTAATGATTGGGAGGCAGATGTGGTGGATGATTTTTTTTGTCTCTTGGCATCCAATCTACTTTCTATGATGGATGGTGATCGGTTGAAATGGAGGTTGACAAAAAATGGGGATTCTACTATCCGCTCATTTTATTATAAGTTACATGGCTCTTTTTCCGTTGCTTTTCCATGGAAAGGTATTTGGAAGGTTAAGGCACCCCGGCGTGTCTCTTTCTTTGTTTGGACAGCCGGTTAGGATAGGATCCTCACGGGAGATATCTTGAGACTCAGAGGCTTTGATTTTGTTGATTGGTGCATTATGTGTCGTTGCTGTGGTGAGACAGTGGATCATTTGTTGTTACATTGTGGGAAGGCTTATTGATTGTGGTGTTTTGTCTTTAGGATTTTTGAGATTTCATGGGTTCCTTCTTGTACGGTGCAAGATTTTCTTTTTAGTTGGTGGAATTGGTTGGGGAAGCATTTATCTTACATTTGGAACCTAGTTCCGCTATGTTTGATGTTCTGTATTTGGAGAGAATGTAACCGGCGGACGTTTGAGGATTTGGATAGATCTGAGGACCAATTGCTTGCTCTCTTTTCTGGTTCTTTGTTTAATTGGGTTAAGGCTTGGAGACTCACATCTAGTGACTCTATTCCTTTGTTCCTTAGCTCTCTTCTTCTTTGTAGTTAATGTTTTTTATTTTTTTATTTTTCCTTCTTTCTTGTATTGTCCTCTTTTCTTTTTCAATGAAGTTTTTTACTTATCAAAAAACACACACACACACACACACACACACACACACACACACACCTGGGGATTGAGACAGGTGTCCCAATCATAGTTACATGTAACTGTCAATTTGCAAATTCATGGATACCTGAAACTTATAGTGTAATAGGTTTCTATTCCAAAGTCTTGGAGAAAATGCTGAGCAAAGCAGCTTTCCACCATATTATTTTCAACCCTAATACATCTTGACTGTAAGCTCAGTTGGTAACTGATCATTCAGAATCAGTTTGGTGTAGAAGCGAAGTCATATCCTTTAGGGATATCTTACAAGATAGAGCTTAGACGTAACTTATGAGAGGCGACAAGGAGACTCTCAATCTCCTTTGCTCTTCTCGTCCAGGTTATGAAGTTCTTGAGTAGGATGCTAAGGAAGATGGAGAAGGTGGGACTCCCTAAGAACTTCAAGGTTGGTAATGTGGAGGAAGATTGGTTGTGTCACACAATTATTGTTTGCAGATAAAACAATCATTTTTTGTGATACCAACACGATGCAGATGATGCAATCATTTTTTGTGATGCCAATACTGAACAGATTCTCTATGTTCGATTGTTGGTGATTTCATTCGAGGAAGTGACAAGTCTAAAGGTTAACTTGAGCAAGAGTGAGATGGTTCCAGTAGGTGAGGTTCAAAATATCTTGGGCTGGAGGGTGGGGTGTTTGCCTATGACATGGTATGCCCCTGGGGACTCCTTTTAAGTCGAAGTCGATTTGGAACCTGTATTTTGGAGAAGTTTGAGCATGGTTTCGCAGGCTGGAAGAGGTCATATAAAGGGGGTCAATTGACATTACTGAAGAGTACTCTTTTGAGTTTACCTACATATTATTTCTTCTTATTTACTATTTCTACTAGTGTGGCAAATAAGATTGAGAAATGACAAAGTAATTCTTGTGGGGGTGGTTTGGGGGATGAGTTTAAACACCATTTAAATATTGTTAATGAAGGGCTGGGGATTAGGGAGCTTACAACCTTCAATCAGGATTTGTTGGGGAAATGGATTTGGTGGTTTGGGGTAGAGGAAACTCGTTTATGGAGGCGTGCAGTAGCTACAAAGTTCAGCCAGGAGTTGGGTAGTTCAGTAAAGAGTAGGGTGGTTGGAGTTCCAAATCTATTCGAGGTATTCATGGGCGTGGTTTGTGGAAGAGCATTAGGATGGGGTGGGATAGATTTTTGCATTACATTGATTTTGATGTAGGAATTGGTAACTGAATTTGGTTTTGGCATGACTATGGTGTGGCAATCAGCCTTTGAGGTGGTTTTTCTGGACTTGTACAATGGCTCTACAAATAGAGAGGCTATATTATAGTAGGATGGAGAATCATGTGCAGATTTAGCGGGGAGACGGTGGATCATCTATTGGTTCATTGGAAGGTGGCCTATGACTGGAGCTTTGTTTTCAAATCTTTTGGGATACATTGGGGTTTTGGAGAAGGTGATTGTTTGTTACTTGAGAAATTGGTTATTGGGTGGGTAAGCATTCAATAGATATTTGGAACATTTGGAGAAATTAAGTGGGTATGCATTCGTCAGATATCTGGAACATGGTTCCTTCATGACTGACGTGGACTATATGGAGGGAACACAATTGGCACACATTTGAGGATGGGGACTGCATAGGAAATGAGTTGCTAGCCATCCAATTTCTCTAGCTCCTTATTTGATTGGTCTCAAGCGTGGGGTTTTACGAATGGGGATTCTATTGCTATGTTTTTAGATACATTGTCTTTCAATATATAATTTTTCATTTTTTTGTAATTCTTTAGGCTCTTTGTGTCCATTTACATGAACTAGCCTTTTTAATAAAATTATTCTCCTATAAAAAAAAATTAACTTATGATAAAGAAGAAGAAGAAGAAGAAGAAGAAGAAGATAGAAATCAGAACCAGTCACAACTCTTGTTGATTTGTTGCTGGTCTATTCATCAGCCTGAACACTCAATCCACTACCACCTCCTCAGTGTCTAATCTGAAACTATCTATTGTTTATGTTTAAGAGTTAGGGTACTGCTCCTGAAAAGTAAAAAGGATGGGGAAATTCAATACCATCTCCATGTATATTTATTTGTAGTGCTATCAAGTACTGATTGTTTTAGCATTTTAGTTCTTGGAGTTACTATTCAGACTAAAATATTAAGTGCCAAAGTTCCCTTAATATTAATCGAGTTTGATATTAAAAAAGAAAAAGCTAAAATACTGTTTCCAACCCTAAAGGCTAAAGTTTGCATTAATTTTGCCTTTCCTCCCTAAACTTTAAAAGTTTGTTTTCATCCCAATACTTTTCAAAGAGATTTTTGTCAAATAGTTTAGGGATGAAAAACAATTTTTTTAAATTGAAAATTGATAACTGTAACATTGTCAATAGTCTAGAGACGAAAAACGGACATTTTGAAGTTTAGGACAAAAAGTGAAATTCATGCAAAGTTTAGGGACGAAAACAATATTTTAGCCCCAAAAAAAAAAAAAAAACCTATATGTAATCAGGACTGCACTAGGGGTCTTAGAATTTAATAGCATTATTGAGCACATAATGGTCTTGGTGCAATGGCAAGTGCCTTCCACCATAAGCAACAGGTCACGGTTTCAAGTTTGGGAATCAGCCTCTCTAAACAAAATTAGGGGTAAGGTTGCTTAACATGACCTCTCCCAGAACTTGAAAAAGTGGGAGTTTTGTGCATTGGGTACGACCTTTTTTTAATTGAGCATACAGAGGGACATACCTTATTAATGCCATAGGGATCAGGGTATGAATTTCCTCCATATGCCATATCAGGATTACCATAGCTTGCAGCATATCCAGGACCTGAAAATAAAACCACTCCAAGGGTTAAAGAGTTGAATTCAATATATCTTTTCCTGCAGATGCTGCAGTTTGCAATCACTCATATCTATTGTATTAAGGGTGAATTACTTGGGTTTGCTGCTGTGGCTGCAGCAACTGCAGCCCTTGCTCTCTTCTCAGCATTAGCTAGCTCTGCATGTAGTTTTTCAATTTCATTAGCCATGGAAATCATACTTCTTTCCATTACCTGCCTTTGCTCAAGGTTACTAACACGCGTTTTCTTCTCATATTCAATAGCAGCCCTATTCACATCCAAAAATGAAAGAAGCCACATTTAAAACTTGCGGAAAGAAAATCATGCAATTTCTTAATATATTCAATCAACTATTCAAATCATATTTAACTCCAAAAAGAAAGAATAAAAGGACACTTTTTCTCCAAACGCGCGGGGGGGCTTTTTTTTTCTTTTCTTTTTTTCCGACTTTAATTCAGTCCACAAGTCAATTTAAGTTCTCTATATAGTTCTTGTCAGATTATGAATCTATCATAGGTTTCTCAATAATTTTTCTTTGATATTTCCGCAACTGAATTAGCCTAATTTCAAGTAATTTCTGCTCTAATATCATTCCAAATCATAGAACAAGTGTCATCTGCTGTGTCAACTTGCATATATCTAGATCTAGTGGTCAAGCCCAAAAAATATTATCTCTTTCGTTATTTCAAGTTAATTTAAATCATTATTGTTATTTCTATCCATGTTTTAAATTTCTAATAGTTCATCTTGTTGCGCTTACGCCTTACCTTCGACCTATACAACTGTGCTCTTGTATGATGCATGATATATATATATATATATATGTTAAAAGAAAAGATAAACAACAAATATGAAAAAACAAGAAAGTGTTGTTCAAATACTGGGCTGACTTTCCGTCGGTAACACTGGCATATAATATCTATCTTATGCATCTTGGCTTAAAATGTCTATACAAACATCTCAAGTAATAATCACTGGCCTCATTACTCATTAGAGACTAAAACAAAAAAAAAAAAAAACAAAAACAGAAAGAAGTCCAATTATCCACATTCAGGATCAATAAATTTATCAAGTAGATTGTGGGGCTTTGCACTTGGGTATAGGCCCTGTAATTATATATGTACAAATTATGTAATCTGGCTAGATGTATTTTTTAATATACATTTTGATGGTCTAATCATTGAGGTTTGTCCTTTTTAATTATGAATTCCGAGTCAAGAACTAATTAAGGATGGTACATAACAAGAAAGGACGTATACTGATACAAACCAGTATATTATGATTAACCCTACTCCCTAGAATTTGATTTTTTTTTTTTTTTTTTTCCTTCCATTTTTGGGTAAAGTTGGCTTTCACTGTGATAAGTAATCCTCATCTATTGCATTATGCACAAGCTCAGAGACTTCCTTTCTCTTTTTCTTTTTTAATGTCCAATTATCCACATTCAAGATCAATTAAGTTTTTCAAGTAGATTGCAAGGCTTCGCACTTGCGTACTGGCCTGTATTTATACATTTAAAAATTATGAAATTTGGATAGATGTATTATTTAATATAAATTATGATGGTCTAATCACTGAGGTTTTACCTTTTAATTATAAATTCTGAGTCAAGAACTAATACCCAAATCAAAGGCATTAGAAAAAAGGGAAAGATACAATGTTGATCCCTAAACTTTAGACCATAAACAATATTAGTCCCAAATGTTTAAAGTGATCACTTTTAGTCCTCTAGATGATGTGGTCAAACTAAAAGCCAACTTGTCATCACTGTATTAAACATATTAGGGACTTTAAATTTGATAGGGAATAAAATCTATCACTTAAGTTTGGTAGGGACTAACTTCTCAGTAAAAGCGATCCCTAACTTCTCAGTGACTAAAAGTAAAATCGTTCATGAGCTACAATATATTTTGGCAAAAATAGATAATCCTAAAATAAATGTACTACTACTTCCAGCACTAGAACTATTACCCAAAGATTCACATTCGCAGTATAATGACAGATATGTCAATAAACTCATCAACCATCACAAACGGTGAATTTGTAGCTTCAAATAAATATAATAATAATAATAATATATAAAACAAAAATCAAAGTATTTTAAAAAAAAAAAAAATTAAATTTATAACAAACAAAATCAAAATGTGAGTGAAATTGCATTAAAACTAATCTCCACAACTACCTTTCCCTTTGCATCTCTCCTTAATCAACAAAATTATGCTCAAATAATGAACAAAACACGTTCACACCATGGAAATAGGATTTTTTTTTTTTTTGGTTTGGTTTAGACTTGGAAAAAAATGTTACCTTCCTCTCTGAATTTCCTTGCGCATGATCTCAATCTCGGCCTTAATCTCCGGAACCTCCTGCGAGTCCTCACGAACCCTCGCAAGGTCGTCCTCGATGGCCTGAAGCTGCGCCGTGAGGTCCTGGCGCGCCGAGCCGAATTGATGCAAGTCAGCTTGAACACGAGCGAGCTCTGAAGTCATAGCATCGACGGCTCGAGCCTCGGCGTCGAGCTTCAAGGACCTCTCGTAGACGTCTCTGATTTCAGCGTCTCTCTCGGCCTTGATATCGGAGGCGGTGACCGATAAGACGCGAAGGTCGTGCTGAGCGGCGGAGAGGTCGTGTTTGAGTGCCACGTGTGCGGAGGCGAGCTGTTGGTTCTCGCTGAGGAGGGATTGGATCTCGCGGTGTTGGATGGCGATGCGGTCTTCGAGGATCAACGAGTGTGAGTGATGACGGGACCTGCTACCGTGGAGGAGGAGGAGACCACCACGACGCTCTTCGACTCGGGAGAGTGGGACTTGGATTTCGCGGTGGTGGTTTCGTCTGGACATGTCTTCTTTCTTTCTTTCTTTCTTTATTTTTGCTTTGCAATGCAATTCAATTTTACTCCTCCTCACTTCTCAGCGCCTCTTTCTCCTTCTCGTTTTGGTTTTGTTATTTGGAGGATTTTTTGTATCTTTTGATTGGGTAGTTGCTGAGGTGAGATTTGAGGGACTCTCGTTTAAGCCCTTGAAAAAGAAGAAGAAAAGGTCTGTGGACTTACAAAGGTGGTACCCATGATAGGCCCAAAATCTTGATTAAGAAATGAACAGCCCAATCCTTAAATAAAGCATGATGGCCCCAAGAATGTGCAAGCCGAAAAGCCCTATATAAGGATTTAAGTTAACAGACCCCAACAATAAAGAAAATGAAGGGTCTGTAACGGTACGACCTATGAGGAATTGGGTCCCACTACAAACCAACATCAAACACATTTGAAAAATCAAAAATCTTGTTGGAAACAATTCAGATGGAACTAAGAAACAGGTTTCTTCAGCTGAAGCAGCTTTAAATTGACAGGCAGAAAATGTTGTGGCACAAAATTAGGTCCTTTTAAAATTTTTTGATAATCAACAAAAGATGACTAAAACAGTTACTCATACCTTCTCGTCCTCAAATTCTCTTATTGAAGACTTGAATAAGAAAATACAGACAATTAAACAAGAATTGGCAACTATTGCTTCCACAGTAAAAGACTTATCTGTCTCCTTCCCTCTCATTGGGCAAAAAGAAAAAGAAAAACAGTTGTTGATGCAACTTTAGTCTATGGAGAATTCAAGGAAAGAGGTTACTCAAGCTCTTCCAATGCAAGTCTATATTTCTTATCAACCTAGCCAATCATTGTATAAAGATTTGTCCATACCTTTAACCTCACCATTCTCCCCAGTTTCTCCTTACCAAAACCTCCAACCACTAGCCATGGCGCATCCTGATCATAATCCTTTTAAACTAAGTGGAATCTTTCCTACTATAACATGTTCAACTCCACTCCAACTAGAACCTCAAACTAGACCACAAAATGCACTTTCTCCTATCAAAAAGGACAAAGAACCATTATATCAGCCCCCAGATCCAACTGTTGGTGCTTCTACAAGACCTCCAGATATGAACATGTTGGCTCTAAACCCTGACCCTTCAAACCCAATTTCATCATTTCTCAAAACCCTTACCCATCAACAACCAAGAGAGCCTTTTATGCTCTTAGTCATTGATGACACGGATCTAGACTTGTCTAATCTTGAGCTAGAAGGAGTATTTATGATAGACCCAAAGGTAGAAGAAGATGATGATGTTCTTCACCCTGAACAACCTCCCCCACCACCAATTTTTCCTCCACCACCTTTAATCCCTGATTACCAAATAAGATTAACCTACTCATCAACCATATATTCAAAGCACTTGTTCACCATTAATAATAGCCCCCTTCAAAATGACATGATGAGATTTTTAACATACATTCATGGTGCATAGCTGAACTCCAAGCCCCAAATAACACTATTACACAAATCATTGCCAAATTTGTTACAAGACTTACAGGAAGATTGAGACAATGGTGGATCAATCTTGAAGAATACAAACAAAGATAGGCAGCTTAGTGTAACACTCTAGAAGATTTTTTCACAATCATTCATAGTGAATTCCTTGGTTCAGTGGCCTATTCTACAGAAGTGGCAAGAGAAAAATTCTTACTGATGAAATGTTGCTCCTTTGAAAGGAAAGACTTGGAAAAATATTTTAACAGAATGTCAAACCGATACTACTCCTTTAATGGCATGGATGATGTCAATTTTAAGCACACATTTCTTAACTCTTTCCTAGAGCCATTAGGAAATGAAACTCTCCATATGATGAACCTTCAAAAAATAACTCTACAGCAAGCTTTCTTGGGAGAAATCTACCAGCATGTGCTTATTGCTCTTGAAAAACTCTACAATCAAAGAAAGTTTCTTTCAGAAATTGACAAGGTCCGTAGCAAGCTTAAAGACAACTATAAAAGAAAAGATTTGCAGATAAAGTGTTATGACAAAAATTGTGCTTGTCCAACAAAAAGGAGAGATCGCTTCAAAAAGTATTCTTGGAAGAAGGGACACTATGCAAGTCAGAAGAAGAAATCCTTCAGAAAAAAGAAATGGAAGTTTCTCAGAAGAAAGCAGTTCAAAGGAAAAACTTCAAAAGTCTGTTTTGTATGTAGAAGACTCGGTCACTTTGCAAAAAATTGTCCAAAAAAGGAAAAGGCAACAAAGCTTTTGGAACAAGCCCAGATTCATGCAAATGATACCCCCTTCTCAGATGTAGAATCATTCTTCCCACTGGATGATGATTACTCTCCCCAAGTTTTGGCAGTTATGGCTTATTCTACTTCAAAAGATGATTCAAATCTAGATAATAATGATGATTCAGACCCAGAAATTCAAACCATTTACACATCCCAGCCTATTATAGCCCTCCTAACTAGCCCCACACCCATAGCCCAAGTGCATATCCTCCTTGACACTTATTCCAGACCCATTCCAGTAATAGCCTTGTTTGACATAGGAACAACAACAACAATTCTCTATCCTAAGATATTACTTGAAAAATTCTGGCTACCCCATCATTAGATGTTCAGAGCAGTAAATGGAGAAATATTTCTAATCACCCAAAAAAGTAAACCTATTCTCATTAGAATCTTTCCAACCCTTACCATTAAATACCAAGTTCTTGGATCCCCTCTCACAGGCAGAGACCTTCTTATAGGATTTGATCTCCTTCATTATGCCTAGCCTTAGATGGTCATCAAAAGGACTTCTGCATAGACAACATCTTCTCACCTGGACCCAAGTACCTCATCTATTCATAATAGACCCCTTTGACTCTTTGAGATTTCAGATTATTAATGAATGTTGTGCAACCACCCACTTTGAATTCCTCCTTAAAAATTCAAACCCTTTGTGGAAAAATTCATTTTTTTTCATAAATCTACCCTTCAAAAAGAATGAAGATGTTAACCCCACAAAAGCTAGTCACAGAGGGATGAAACCAGAACATTTGTCCTTGACTAAGCAAAAGTTATCTACTCTTCTTTCAGAATGCCTCATTGAACTCACAACTTCTCAATGGGCATGTGAAGCTTTCTATGTCAATAAGCATGCTGAGTAAGTTCGAGGAAAGCTTACATTGGTAATTAATTACCAAGATCTTAATCATGTCCTTGCAAACGACAAGTTCCCTTTGTCAAACAAAAGTGTTCTTTTCCAGCATCTTTCACATGCTAAGGTATTTTCAAAGTTTGATCTCAAAGCAGGATTTTGGCAATTAGGAATCCATCTAGAAGAAAGGTACAATACAGTGTTTTACATCTCAGACCACCATTACCAATGGACTGTTATGCATTTTGGTCTTAAAAATGCTCCATCTCAATTCCAAAAAGCAATGGTGACACTGTTTCAGCCACTCTTGACAAATGTATTAATCTATGTGGATGATATCCTCCTATTTTCAAAGGATGCAAAATCCCATGAAAAATTTCTTACTGAATTCTACAATTTAGTAAAAGTTCAAGAGATAATGCTTTCAGAAAAGAAAATGGTCATAGGAGCGTCTTCTATATATTTCTTGGGAGTAAACATTTCAGATGGAAAGTATACTTTGCAGCCTTATATAGTAGTTTTTCTTGGTCAATTTCCAGATAAGCTCACAAGTACCAAACAGATACAATAGTTTCTTGGAATTGTTACTTACATGTTAGACTTCATTCCAAAAATCTCCAGATACAAAGATTGTTTGGCTCAATTGCTAAAAAAATCTCCTCCAAAGTGGAATTCAGTTCATACAGAAGCAGTCCAACAATTGAAAAAATTAGCGAAAAAACTTCCCCCTTTATAGATTCCAGGACCAGGCAAATAAATTCTGCAGATAGATGTAAGTGATGAGTATTGGGCAGTAGCTCTCTTTGAAGAAGTTGACGGCAAGAAAAGTATTTGTGGTTATAAAAGCGGTGCATTCAAGCCTTCAAAGTTTCATTACCATTCTACTTTCAAGGAAATCTTGGCAATTAAACATGGAATTGAAAAATTCCAATTCCACCTTCTTGCGCACAATTTTCTAGTAGAAATGGACATGTCTTCCTTTCCTAAATTGCTCCAGTTCAAAAGAAAAATGCTTCCACATCCTTAGTTACTCAGATGGTCAAACTGGTTTTTACAATGGCCTTTTCAAGTCAAACACATAAAAGGAAAACATAACTTTCTCACTGACTATCTTTCTAGAAAACCTCTAGTCCCTAATACCACAATTGTCCCTCCACCTTTGTGTGTATATCCAATTATAGATCCATCCTCATCCTCAGGTTTTTCCTTTGCAACCCTTCATGATATCCTTCGCATGGTAGAAACCCTTCCCCCAAAAATAAAAGACCAAATAAAAACCTTGACCCTTGAAGCCAGATCCAAACGAATCATTAGAGTCCTCCATAATTATCTTAAAGAGCATCAACGCCATTTTCTTGCTATATTCCCAGATATAGAACAACCATGAAAAACCCCTTTTGCCTTTTGGATAACCAACTGGACAGTTGCACATTACCTCTACATATGGTACTTACTCAATGAATATCACTTATGTCTCTATTTGGAGCCAAAATTTTACTCATATTTTTCCTCGTGAAAATAAATGTTTTCACAAATTTTGGTTTGAAATCTTGAAAAATGATGCTCATGATGGTGAATGGTTCAAGTATCCCAAAATAGAGAACCCACGCTTTGGTCACAAAATTACTTCAGCATGTTTAGTTGCCAAACTCAATTCTAAAAATGATGTTCGTGCTGAAGGAGTCCTACACCCTGCAGAAATGCATTGGGTAACTAATGCAGACGGTACTCTTCACACACAGATGGATGTGTCTTAGATATCTTATCACGATTCTCTCACAATGGCAGAATCCCTTAACTAGGGAATCTTACCTGAGATAGTTCCAGTTGATCCAGATGTTTGCAGACAGCAACGGTCACATGAAGACCATTGGGAAATGCCCAATCCTCTTATTGGACATGATGACCCTTACTATCATAACCATGATCCAAATGCTGACATTGATGAAGAATGTTTCCAAGGAAGAGATGGATGAGACGACTAGATATTTCCAACACTTAAAAAAAAGAAAAAAAGGTACCAGAAACATCTTTAAGCATGCGCATCTTTTCTGACGAACTACAGAAGACTTTTCCTGCAACAACCTCTACTATCCTTGCCAGATGGTTGTTGAGACCATGCCCCTATTACTTTACAATGACAATTGTCAACCATGCAAGAAGTTCTTATCTTCTCCTCCCAGATGATATTTATCTCTTAGTCAGCAACATATCCAGAGAAAGATCATTGCTAAACCTAGACCCCTGACTCCAGATGACATTTGTCAATCCATTTTCAAGACCCCTACTTTCTTGGACATCTATCAAGAACAATCCAGCCCCTATCATCTGCTGAAGAGTCTCCTTGTCTTTTGAGTGTAAAATATTTCTGTAACTTATTGCCTATAAATAGGTCTTTTGTATCTTTAGAATGGGGCATAAAGAGTGAAGAAAGCCCTTTGTAATATGTTTTTCAGTTTCTTTTATGTCTGATGTAAAAAAATTATTGAATCTAATAATATCCCTTAGTTTGCTGTATCTTGTTCTGTGTTCCATTCTCTATTTTCATGTTATCTTCTATATGTTCTTAACAATATATGCCATTAACCAGTTTCCATGATCTTCTTACAGCCTCTTATTTTCATCCTCCCCTACTCTCTCATATAGTTGGTATCAGAGCCATACAGAAGTGTTGTCACCAGTTTCTCCCTCCTTTGATTAGTATACTTTGATTATTATCTTGATTAGTATGCTCTGTGATTTACAGTTGTCACAATACGTGGAACCTCTGTATTTATCACATCAGAACACTGGATTTGATAATCAAGTAGAACACTAAGGGGTTATTCTCAATGTTTCAAAGGACCTAGTTTTCCTGAGTTATCTTGTGGGCATGTGAGCTTAAAAGTGGCGTTTTAGTCCTCTTAGGTCTTAGGTAAACAATTCTTCCTTCAAGAAACTATCATGGCTAGTTCATCTTCAGCAATTACTGATACTACTACACCTACTTGTGACTTTTCTCTTCATAAATCCATTGCAAATAGATTGGACTACTTGTATGAAATCTCCCATGTACCTGAAGATAGTAAGATTCCTATTACTGATTTCCCTATTGTAAATCCTTACATCGTGTTTGATAAACCTCAAGATACTTTCAAAAAATTCATAAAACAGTTTTTGGGTCTTTTTCATCCTTTTACTATAAAAGAATATGTTCAAGCTTCTAAATTTGACCAATTCAATATTCCAGCAAGCGAGAATGAAAATTTCATCACCCTTGCCCTTCCCCTAGAATTTGTAATCCTATGGCAAAAACAAGGGTACACCCACCTCCATTTTGGTGCAGTAAGGTTGGCACTAACCTTCCGTGGAAGAAAGGGACTCCCTGTCGCCTCTAGAATTTCACTCCTTAATTCTAGGTTCTTGGAATATCACAATGCAGTTATAGGAATTGTCCAAATCACTCTTAATAAGGGAACAGTCTTTGTCACACTCTTTCCTATGAGTTTCTTTGCATGGAGAAGGAGAAGGAAGATTTTGTTTCCTGGTTCTGGGATAGAGGATATAATAATCAAATTTTTCAGAGGGTTCTCCAAGGAGATTAACTTTTGGATCTCCTGCCTCATATCTTTCCTTGAGAATCTGCTGGGAGGACTTTTTCTTTTTTTGTGAATGATCTTTTTCGAAAACTTCTTCTTCTTGGCAATCAGCACAGTCACAAACATCCCACCATATATGACTGGAAGATGATTTTCCTTCATAACAAGGCTTTCCATCTTCTCGAAATGCTTTGATTTGAAGGCCATCAAGACTTTCGTATAACACCGGCTAGATCATAGCAATTTGAGTAGGAAAGACTGTTACCTTTCTTTTCTGGTGTAGCCGCCAAGAGCCTAATCTCAACTTCATCGTTTGCTTTTTTGATAAAGAAAGGATTATTGGATTGTATTGGCTTAGCCGCCTAATGAAGCGTCTCATATTTCATAATCCACGATTTTGGAAAGAGAGAAGTCATCTGCTCTCTATTTAACTGTCTTGGAACAAAGGTGCACATAGGCATCATGCTTAGATCAACTTGGATTAATAAAGCATCATTAGACTGAGTTATTTTTGGCATAGTCATGTCAAAAGCATGGTTTTGAAGTTTGTAAGCAAGCTAGTAATGAAGTGTGGCTACAAAAGTATCTTGCACTTACGAAACTCCTGTAATCTGAACTTGGACTTTAAGAGCATCACAAAGGTGAGGATCTTTAAGAGACATGTTAAAAAAGAGTGAAAATAAGATGGCATTGTAGCACTATGCCAAAAATAATATTAATATTTAATTCCACCTTTTTTCTCTCCAATCTCTCATCTCTCTCTCTCTCTGTCTTTCTCTGTCTCTCACACTTTCCACTTTTTCTCCCTCTTCTCTATCACACTTTTGGTCCATCTCTGATGCAAGGTCCAAAAACTAGACGTCGTGGATTTCAGTCCATTGCTGCCATTGAGTCCGTGTCGTCGTTGGTGTTAAAAAGCGCCGTCGAATTAGGTTGCAATCCGGTTCTTTACCAACATAAAAATACTCTTTTTTTTTCCCGGTCTGACTCACTTCTCTCACCCTTTTTACTCATCCTCTCTCTTCTCTATTTTCTCATTATCTCCCTCTCCTCTATTTGTTGGCATGGTGGCTTTGTTGCCATGGTTGATGGATGTCTAGATCAACAATAGCAAGATCGGTGGTGGTTTTTCTTGGTGGTCGTCGGCGTGGGTTTCTCTTGGTGGTTCTTGCGGTGGTTGCTTTTTTGGAGAAACTTTTGTGGTTGTTGTTGGTAGTGGGTTTGGTGGTTTTTTTAATGGGTTTTGGTGGTGGCTACTGTGATTATGGTGGTGGTTGCTGGCCGGTGTTACGGTGGGTTTGCTTGGTGGTGGTTGGGTTTTTTTTCTTAGTGTCATGGCTGAGTTTGTTTGGTGCCATGGTGGGTTGGTGGTGGTGGTGTGGGTGGTGGTGTGGGTAGTGGGTTGGGTAGGGGTTTTGTAGTGGTGTGGGTAGTGGTTGTAGTGGGTTTTGTTGGTCAAGGTGGTGGCGGCGGGTTAGGTTGTGATTGGTTTTGTATTTTAGTGGATATATTATTTTATTGAGTAAAATAGGAAAATAAAAGTTGGGATGCCGGGTGTATTGTAAAATGGTATTGTATAGTTAATAAAGTAGCTTTTTGGAATGATAAAATAAGATGAGATAGAATTTCTGGCTGTGGATGCTCTAAGGCATCTATTCCATTAACAGTAAAAGCTTAAAATTGTCCAGTCAATATCGTTTTTGTTGGACTAGGGTTCGTAAATGCTACTCCACCTTGTCCCCATAGTTCTACAGAAGGGACCCATTTACTAGTATCACACTACTAGCCCATTTGGAGCATTAGTATTGGTGGTGCTAAAAATAACAATTTAACTTTTTAGCACCACTATATACAAAAAGTATGATACATTGATGGAAGCATTGGTAAAAATTTTACCTTCTTAGCTACAATGCACAACCATTGTAACTCAAAAGTTAAAATCAAATAGCATATCTTATTATCTCTCTCATTAAAATAGTATTTTTTTTTCTTTCTTTTATTCCTTGGTTCCAGTAATTCTCTTCACTATCTCCCCCAAGCTCTCTCTATCTCCACTCTCACCAACAAGCCTAGTCCTTACCGCTCACCCAAGCTCTCTCACTGACAAGCCTAGTCCTCCATCTCACCACTCGCCCAATGCTAACAAGCCTAGTCCTCCATCTCACTATCTACCCAAGCTCCATTACTAACCCAAGCTCCATCGCCAACCCAAGCCCCATAATTGACCTATCTCTCTCCCAGTCACCCTCTCGCCAAGTTATCTTGCCCACAACATAATCCCCCACCACGCCCAAACCTTGTTCCCAACTAACTCCACTAGCACCGCCTTCATCGAACTTAAGAGAGTCGCGAGACTGATCAAGTTAGAAATGAGGTAGATGAAATGGTGGCGATTTGGCTAGGTTTCATGGTGGCTTAGTGTCGTGGGTCAGTGGTGGTGTGGTTGTGTTGGTGGTGATTTGTGTGGTGATTTGTGTGGTGGTTTTGGGGTAATTTGGGTTTTTGGCAATGGTTGTGAGTAGTTGTTTTTAGCTTGCTAGTTGTTGTTAGGTTGTTGTTGAGTGGTTGTGGGTGGTTGATCTTGATTGGCAATGGTTGTGGTTTGTGTGGTGTTTTTTTGGTACTAGGTTGTACATGGTGGCAAATAGTGGTTGTTGGGTGTAATTGGGTTTGAGGCGCGGTGGTTGTTGGTAGTTTGTGTCTCAGATTATTTATTGCAGTAATTGTTGTTTATTATTATGGATATATTATTTTATTGTAGTAAATATATTATTTTATTGTGTTGTTTATATTATTTTATTGTGTTGAAAGTTAAAATAAAACCATTGATGTTGGGTATTTTGAAAAATGAGAAGGTCAAATAGATAAAGTAGCTTTTTAGAACATCCACAGCAGTGAAACTATATTTTTAGCTATTTGGTACTACAAAAAGTTACTTTATCTATTTTATCTACTCATTTTACGAAACATCTAGCAGCAGTAGATCTATTTTAGCTTTCAACACAATAAAATGATATAAACATCACAATAAAATAATATATCTACTACTTACTAAAATAATATATCTACTCATAATAAAATAATACTTCCTTCGTCCCACTTTGTTTGTCCTCTATTCCATTTTTGGATGTCCTAAAATATTGTCCTGTTTCTAAAAATAAAAGTTTTTTGTTTACTAATATTCCTATTATACTCCTACTTTGTTTTCAAAACTATTTGAAAAGAAAGCTAACTAATAATTTTAAAAAATCAATCTAATTGGGACACCTTTTTAGTTGCCTCATTAAGAATAACTCTTTTTTAAAAAAGCTGATAAATTTATTTAAGGGTAGTTTTGTAAACTTATACATTTTTATAAGGCAGACAAGACAATAAATAATATTCCCTTAAAAAGTTTTACTTTTTAAACAAGACAAACAAAGTGGGATGGAGGGAGTATATTTTACCTTACCTTTCCCTTCTCGTCTTTTCTCTCTCCCATTGGAAAAAACTGAAAACCTTCTTCATCTTCCCTTTTCCTTTCGAGAATTACAACCCAACAAACAAAAATGAAAAAAAAAAAAAAAAAAACCCATTTAGTATTTTGCATATTCATATGATAAATCTCTCTATTTTTTGAAATTTCTTGCTCTGTTTCTGTATCTCTCTCTTTCTGCTTTTTTGGTGGGTTGGTTTGGTTAAAATTTTGTGAATAATTTGATGCAGTAAAAACATTAAAATAAATATTAAAAGAAGGAAAAAGAATGATCTGGAGGAGAGTATTGAAGTCTGTACAGGGTGTAGCTGCTCACACCCTTCTCCTTTGCTTCACGCTATTGCTAGTTCTTAAGCTCTGGTGGTCAGTTTCCCTCTCTTTTTCTATGTTTTTTTTTTTCAATTTTGTTACTGTTGTTTTTATGGGTGTTTGATTTTTGTTGGGTTGGATTTGTTTTTTGGGATTTTGATTGTTTTCACAATGTTCGTGGCGTTGAAAAGTGAAAAAAAAAAAAAAATTATGGGTTTTTCTTAAATTTGTGTTTTGGGTTATTAAATCGGTGAAAAAATTCATGGGATTTCTTTCAGCACCTGTAAAAAAATATTTGCTTAATGAGAGGAGAGGGAGAAGCATAATAATATATATATATATATATATATATATATATTTATTTATTTATATTTAGCTTCTTGCTACAGTGCACAACCATTTATGGCTGTGCACTGTAGCAAGAAGCTAAATTTTTTTAGCTATAGCTTCATTGCTGTAGCATGCATTTTAAGTATTAGTAATGTTAAAAATAGCTATTTAGCATTACTATTACTAATACTCTTATGGAGCCATAGTGCGAAATTTATGGCTCTACCAATGTGGATGCTCTATATCGAGGAAGACCAAAGGCACTTTCAAGGAGCCTAATGCCAAAAATGGCAAAAGCGATTGGGAGGTAGGGGTGACTCTGAACCCCTAATAAGTCTTGTGCCACATAAAGTGGCATAGCACTTGCCACAATTCGCCCATGTGGTGAGTTGTGGTTTGTTGAGAGAGGTGGTTGTTGGTCCATGTGGGGACACCTATTGACCAACTACAACTCGCCACATAGGCAAGTTGTGGCATTTGTGGTGCCATTTTATGTGGCAAAAGACTTATTCTTGAACCCCACCAACTCACTAAAGATAGCAAAACTAGGGAAGGGAAAGATGCAGCCTCCATCACACATTCTCTAGTATAAAGAGGGCAAAAGGCCCAAGGAAAGGGACAACACATAAGATAAGGAGCATAGCGTTTAAAAGAAAGGAAAGAGAGAGTAAGATAAGAGTGAAAATAGTAAACAATGCAAGCCCCTGTAGAAAATAGAGGGTTCCTGTGGAGAGAACTAGCCTCCTCCTTTTTAGCCTCCTCCTTTTTCCGTGGACACATTGATTATAGATCCCAAATCTCACAAGTCTTATGGGATTTAAAATTCAGTCATTTGAGCATCCACATCACTGGATGCAAAATTTTTGTAAATTTACACATCTAAAACCTTCTTTTTCTATTTTACACTTCTATTTTTACAAAACACCTACATCAGTTTGTCTATTATACACATTTATTCAAATAGAATATTCAATCCACACCCACCGTCAACTCACCCAGCCACCATCATCAACCTACCTCAACCCATCCAGCCACCATCATCAACCCTCCTAGCCACCATCATCAACCCACAAATCTTCAGCTAATTCATTCTTATCAAACATATAAATAGTCAAAAAAAAAAAAAAAAACACACACACACACACACACACACACACACACATAAGCGGCTTATGGAGCTACCCAGATAGAAAAAAAAAAAAAAAAAAAAAAAAAAAAAGAAAGAAAGCAAAAGAAACCCAGGTAGAGAAGGTGTAGATGGGTCTCATGGAGCTACCCCAAGTGGCTTGCTTGGACTTGGACTTGGACTTGGACTTGGTAGATGGATCTCATGGGTTATTAAACTCTTCTTCTTCCTCAATAGCTCTCAAGTTTGGGTGATCTAGTCTCTAAGTTTTTGAGCGATCTGGTCTTTGAATTTTTGAGCGATCTGGATATAGGTGAAGGATGTTGGAACGGGCATCATTTTGGCTTGCTGGAATATTAGATTGAAGAACGAAAGCATCATTCAGTCAGTCATGGACTCAAGTCACGGTTGTTGAGGAAGAAGAAGAGTGATCGGCTGCAGTGGAGAGTGAGGTGGAGTGAGAGCAACAGAGACAAAGATAGAGAAAAAATTATTAAAATATTAAATACAAGTGCTATAGTAACCGTGCATATATGCACAGTTATTGTAGTAATATGCACGATTATTGTAGCAAATGTGCAAATATGCACACTTTTAGAAGCATTGATGTAGAGCATTTTTGAGGCAAAATGTGTAAAATTTGTGTCTTTTTCTATTATGCAAGATTTTGTATCCACTTATGTGGATGCTCTAATTTTGTTGAAGTTGGGCTCCATAGATTTTGTGACCCAATCTCTTTGGTTCCCTTGTATCTATTAGATACTTGTTTTAATAAGATAATAGAACTAACACAATGTTACTTCAAAAAAAGAAAAAGAAAAAAAAGAACTAACACACTGTCTATAATTTTTAGTACTTGCATTTTACTTGTATCATTCCTTGGGTGTTTGGGATTATTTTTGCTTGTAAGTAGATTGGTATGGTATTACGGAGCCTATTCATCGGCGGTAAGACCAATCCCAACTCAATCTTATATCTTTTTGGGCCTTGGGGAAGAAAAGCCCAATCTCCAGAGTTCATTATTTTTTTTCCACTTCTTCAACCGTCCTTGTAGGCATTGACACTAGCTATATCTCCCTCTTCACCAAGAATGATTTGTAAGGAAAATGTGTATTTTAACATTTGTTTAAAATATAATTTTAATATTTTAGTTTTATTTAAGACTTTATTTTTCAAATCATACACTTACATTTTTCTTAATTCTGACATTTCTATATTATCCAAAATTGACGTAAACCTTTGTTGCAGAGGTGGAGGATAGTGAAAGGCGGTCATAGTCCGCGCAAATTTTTTTTTCCTAAGTTAGTATTAAACCTTAAAAATAGTATAACAAACTAAATTTTGTCACATTAATTCTTACTCATGAATGATTTCACTGTTGTTGAAGTACTGATCAAAATAGTTGATTTCGATCCTTCCATGCATAAATCTTCTGGTCTTTCCACAATGTAACCCGAACTTTATGATTCCTGCATGATCAAAATAGCTAATTTCAACATTTGGAAAATTTCCCATTCTACGTATTTAAAAAACACAAATTAAGTTCAACTAACTTTTTGGCGTCAATCTCTGATGATGCCGAAATTCACCAGTAAGCTACGCGGTCCTCGCGAGTGCGAAATAAAGCCTGCACAAACAAAAGAAAGGACCGAACAGAGAGCACCGGTGTGGTGCCGGCCAAAAACCCTCCGAAGGTCAAGTTAGAATCTTTTTCCAACTCTAGAGTGCCAGAGTTGAGTTAATTATGCGTACCTTGATTTATGAGGGTCTTAGAGTATTTATAGTAATGTAGAATCGAAATTCATGCCTTCGCCAAGAAGTCCTTTCCTTCTAGGAGAGTAACTCGTGGATTTCGCCTATCCCCTTTTAGTCCTTTTCCTTTTAGGATTCTTCTTAGTTAGGGCTAGGCATGTAGGTCAAGCAAAACTATGAAAGTCCTAACGTGATCCGCAAGTTAATTTCCTTAAGGAGACCTTGAAGCCAAACCAATAAACACAGGCCACGTGTCACATTCGTCTGTCCACAAAGTATCCGTCCACTTATTATCCGTCATGTCTATATTTTTTCCTCTTCAGTTGCCCCCTCATTCCATGAATCCGTCATCTGTTCTTGCCGGGCTCATGGAATGACAATTTGCTTGACCTTACGAATCCGTCATATATTTGCGGGTGCATGTTGATTGCCAGGCTGGATTAGGGTTATAAATGCGCTGAGGACACGTGGCGAGTCTTAATTGATGGTTTACTACAATCAAGGCGTCCCTTCGTTTGTCGCGCCGTTCTCCTTATATATATATATCACCTATCCTTTTCATTTTACATTTTGGAAAGAATTTCGGCTGACCAGAGCGCAACCGTCCTCCCTGTGTAACCGTCACCTTACGAAGCTACCGCTCCGCCGTTTACTCAGTTTCCTTTCGTCGCTTCTTTGCTCCGTCCAACTGTAAGTATCTTCTTTTTCTTCTTTCCCTTTTCACTTTGTATGTTGGTCCGCTGTTTGTGTAGATCTAGAGTCTTAGGTTTCCTTTACCTGTCATTTGTAGGTGTCTGATGTCTAGTGAGACTTCCAGCAGTCAGTCTTTTTTCCGTGAGGGAGTGGGCTATGAGGAGGTGTACCCGTCAAGTCAGGCAGACCTGGGCACCTCCGTTGAGGAGACGGAACCGTCATCCAGCTCTCTTTCCTATGTGGAAGATGAAGGGCGAGGTGAAGACGGGTCGGAGTATGAATCTAATGATGATGTAGACGGTGTAGATCCTCCAGTCCAGTCCGTGATAGGTGAAGATGGGTTAAGAGAATTCGTCCTGCTCCCTAGGTGGACGGTGAACAACTTCACTTCTTCCATCAAACCACAACATTTCAACAAACTTAGGGAGAAATACCAAATACCTAACACCATACCCATTCGTCTACCATTCAGGTATGAGAAGTGCTACTACAGGGGTCTTGAAGACGTTGGTGTGTACGAGCAGATGCTTAAAGTTGGCCTTCGCTTTCCTTTAAGTGCCTTGCATCGTCATGTTCTTCAATACTTGGGTTTGGTCGTCACCCAGATCTCACCAAACGCCTGAAGAGTTTTCCTAAGTGTTGAGGTTTTGTATGGCGTCATGTCTCATGGGACGAGACAATTAACAGTGGAGGAGTTCTTTAACTGTTATCGTCCATTCGAGATCGTCAAGTCGAAGGGTATGTATAGCTTCGCACCAAGGAGTCCGGTTCTTAGGTTAGTGTCCGAGACCCCAAACTCCAACCATGACTGGAAAAGTCGATATTTCTTCCTTCAAGGGGACGATTGGATGGGTCGTCCTGACGATCACGAGTATATGCCCATCGACAAGACTTGGGGCATAATGCCACCATCTGGTATGTGTCCGTCCTAATTAGTTTCTTTTCAATTCCCATTACTATTCTAACCGTCCATATTATTTTCGCAGCACGTAACCGTCCACAGATTACTACTGAGCTGTTTGGGTTCCTTAAGAGAATCTTCCAAAAGACCGACTTATTGGAGAGGATGTGGACAAAGCTCGTCAATTTGGATACACTCCACTGGTATTATGACGGTCCAGAATCAACATCTGCTACCCGTCAATACTACTCAGGAATACGTAAACGTAAGTATCTTTTTACCAAGTGCTGTTGGCCTTATTATGTTCTTACAATATTCTTACCGTCTACTTTTTTGTAGAAATGGATGACGCTAAGAGGAGAGCCCTTATCAAGCAATAGGCTGCTAACAAGAAAAAGCTTAGAGGTGACTCCAAGATGAGCTTTTCCCACCCGTCTACCAAAAGAGGTCCAGAAAAGGCTGACTGTTTTAGGAAGAAGCCAAGGCTGGTGACGGGCCTGCTAGTTGGCCAAGGGTCTGGCATAGTGAAGCTACCCCCTAAACTTGGCGTGGGTGAGGGTAAAGGTCTCATGACCAACCCTGACCCCGTCAAGGAGAAAGCTCCCGTCTTGATTAGAGAGGACTCGTAGTATGTCCTCACACAACTGACTTCTATCATTAAAGAGGAGGACTACGAGGACCTTACAAACCACGCAACGGAGGCTATAGGGGAGACGACCTTATTCAGCCTTGCCCATGTTAGTATCTATGATTTTATCATTCCGTCATGTTCTTCAAATGCATATACTAACTTGTTATCAGTGCAGGCGGTTCTAATGGCGAAGGGACTGATGGACCGTTGCCTTGCACGAGAGAAATCTTTGGAGTGTGTTCGTGCGAAGGCAGGGAAGATGGAGGAAGAACTGGGGGAACTAAAGGTCTAGTGCCACTGTCATGAAGAGAAACTTAAACTATCTGAGCAAGTTCGGGGTGAATTGGAGAAGGAAGTTAACGCCCTGAAGGATGCCCTGGCGGAGAAATCTGAAAAACTCTGTCATGCAAAAGATGATGCTATAAGGGAGTATAGGGACTCCGATGCCCTTCTAAGTGAACTGGGCACATCTTTTCCTGACGGTTTTGAAGACTGCCTCCGTCAGTTTAAAGCCTCCTTCCCAGACCTAGACCTGAATCATATCAATATCGATGCCGGAGGTCAAACACCTGCCCACCCCGTCGACTCTGAAGGGACGGACGAGCTTTTTGGCGAAGTCATAGTGATGAGGCCCCAAAGGATGGTAAGACTGAACCCATCCAAGACTGTACCCGCCAGCCTGACCCAGATGCCCAAGCCGACCCTGTCACAGTTGAAGAGTAGAGTTTTTTTTTTTTTTTTTTTTGAAATATTTGTGGAACAATTATAATGTAATTTAAACCGTCGTGGTTTTCTATCTTGTAAACAATTTATTTAAGTAATTTCAACCGTCACATTACTTTTCATTGTTTTTGTTATCAATTTCTTATGTCGAATGGATTATGGATTTTGGTCCATTCGTAGATTTAGACCATGTTTCATCCTTTTCAATGATTCGTCCACCTTGTGGACTTGTAGATTTTATTCGTCTGGTCCGTGAACTTAATAGAATTCATCCTTTTGGATGAGTCGTTCACTTCGCGGACTTAGTATCATCATTCTTTTGGATGATCCGTCCACTTTGTGGACTATAAGTTTCATCCTTCTTTTGGATGATCAGTCCACTTTGTGGACTTTATATGTTTCATCCTTCTTTTGGATGATCCGTCTGCTTTGTGGACTTGGTAGGTTTCATCCTTCTTCTGGATGATCCGTCCACTTTGTGGACTTTATATGTTTCATTCGTCCACCTTGTGGACTCTGTGAAATTCTGTTTGAATGCATTATGTATGTTCTGAATAAACTCCTCTTATTATAGTAGTTAGGTAGAATATTGTCCATAAAAAGAATTAGAAAATTGCCTTTCAGGCTCTAAAAGTTCTGTAGAAAATAAAAGCTTTAATTATATGCTAGAAAAATAAACTTGAAGTGAGGAGTGTAGTGCTGTTGCTGTCGTCTTCATCCGTCTTCTATTGATAGTACTTCTTCAGGTGCTCTACGTTTCATGGATGACTTAGCTTCTTTCCGCTCAGGGTCTCTAGGTAGTATGTTCCCTTCCTATGCCATGATGTGACCCTGTATGGTCCTTCCTAGTTGGGTTCAAGGTTCCCCTGGGAGGCATCCTTTGTAGCGCCGAGTACTTTTTTTAGGACAAGGTCTTCAGGTTGGAAGTCCCTATGCCTGATTCTAGAGTTGTAATGCTTTGCCATTAGGTTCTGGTATCGCGCCAATCTTTGCTCGGCTATTGCCCTGACTTCGTCCATCAGATCAAGCTCTAAGTGCATGGCTTCATCGTTATTGCGCTCGTCGTGGTTTTCAACTCGGTAGCTTGTAAGGCCTATTTCTGCCGGTATGACTGCTTCACTACCATATGCCAACTGGAACGACGTTTCTCCCATTGGTGTTCTTACAGTTGTCCTGTACGCCCATAAGACACTTGGTAACTCGTCCGGCTATATGCCCTTTGCCCCTTCGAGCCGAGTCTTGATGATTTTGAGCAAGGATCGGTTCGTGACCTCTACCTATCCATTGGCTTGCGGATAGGTGGGTGATGAGTAGTGGTTTTTTATCCCTAGCTATGAGCAAAATTCTCTGAACGCGTCGTTATCGAATTGCTTACCATTATCTGAAACCAACACTCTTGGTATGTCATACCTGCAAATAATATTTCTCCATACAAAGCTGCGGATATTTTCTCCGTGATAGTGGCCAAAGCCTTAGCTTCCACCCATTTGGTGAAGTAGTCGATGCCAATCACTAAGAACTTCAATTGCCTTACCGCTATTGGGAACGGGCCCATGATGTCCAGCCCCCACTGTGCGAATGGCCAAGGGGCTATCATGGGCGTGAGCTCTTCTGTTGGTTGCCTTATGAGGTTGCTAAAGCGTTGGCACTTGTCACAAGATCTGACGTATATGTTAGCATCCTTCTGCATTGTTGGCCAGTAGTATCTTGCCCTGAGAAGCTTGTACAGTAAAGACCTTGATCCTGAGTGATTCCCGCAAATCCCTTCGTGGACCTCTCTCATGACATAGTCTGCTTCTTCAGGAGCTAGAAATCTTAGATAGGGTCGAGAGAAACCCCTTTTGTATAGAATGTTTTTCATCATGATGAACCGGGAGGCTTTAACTCTCAGTTTCCTCGCAGCCTCCTTATCGTCCGGCAGATGGCCGTCCTTTAAGTACGCAGCTATGAGAGTCATCCAACAACGCTCATCACTTACCTCCTGCACACCAGTACCATCTATCAGTGGTGAAACTTGAACGAAGGATAATACTTGGTCGAGAACGGTCATTAGCTTTGTAGAAGTTGCCTTTGCAAGCTGATCAGCCTTATGGTTTTACTCCCTTGGAACTTGAATCAATTCGGTCTGGAGGTTACTCATTCAACTTTTTACCTTGTCGAGATACCTCTTCATTCTTTCACTTCTGTATTCGTAACTTCCATTGATCTGGTTGGTGATGACTTGGGAATCAGAGTAGACAACCAACTTTCAGCTCCTACAACTATAGCGAGGTCCAATCCTACTACTAGGGCTTCATATTCTGCTTCATTATTTGTTGTTGAAAAGCACAAACGGATCATGCACTTGATCTTGTCCGCCTCGGGTGTGCGAATTACCACACCGATTCCACCTACATGTTTGTAAGAGGATTCGTCTGTGTGAACACTCCATTCGGGAAGTTCACCTGCCCCCTAGTCCTCTACGTTGGTAAACTCCATAATGAAGTTCGCCAGGATTTGGCCTTTCACTGCGGGTCGAGGTCGATAACGAATGTCGCACTCACTCAGCTCGATCGCCCACAATGCCATTCGTCCTGCTCCTTTAGGATTACTTATCGCTCTTCTTAGGGGCTGGTTTATCATGACGTTTATGACGTGCGCTTGAAAGTACGGTTTGAGCTTTCGTGCCATGTCACCAATGCGAAGGCTAATTTTTCCATCGGTGGGTACCTCTCTTCTGCCCCTCTGAGCACTCTGCTTCTAAAGTATACAGGTCTCTGTATTCTATCTTCTTCTCTAATAAGAGCCACGCTAACAGCTGCTAGGGAGACGGCTACATATAGAAATAGTTCTTCACCTTGCTTAGACGGGCTAAGTAATGGCGGAGAGGAGAGGTTTGTCTTCAAATCTTCGAAAGCCTTCTGGCATTCGTCCGTCCATTCAAATGATTTCAAAAATGTGTGAAAGAATGGGAGGCATTTGTTCGTTGCCCTTGAAACGAATCTGTTTAGGGCGGCTATCTTGCCATTCAAACTTTGGACCTCCTTTAGTGTCTTCGGGGGAGCTAAGTCCATTATTTCCTTTACCTTCTCTGGTTTGACCTTGATACCTCTTTGGGACACCATAAAACCCAAGAATTTTCCTGCTGTGACCCTGAATGTGCATTTGCTAGGGTTTAGCTTCATGTTGTAGGACCGAAGGGTGTTAAAAGTCTCTTGGAGGTTGCCCAGATAGTTGCATTCGCGAACACTTTTTACCAGCATGTCATCCATGTAAACTTGCATATTCCTTCCAATCTGATGTGCAAACATCTTATTCATCAACCTCTGGTACGTGGCCCTAACATTTTTGAGTCCAAAGGGCGTTACTTTATAGCCAAAGAGCCATTGACTTGTAATAAACAATGTTTTTTCTTGATCAACTTCATCCAGTTGATCTGATTGTAGCCGGAGAACGCGTCCATAAAACTTAAAAGCTCGTGTCTTGCAGTTGAATCTACTAAGGTATCAATACGCAGTAGAGGATAACTGTCTTTTGGGCAAGCGTTGTTTAGATCCGTGAAGTCAACGCACATTCTCCACTTCCCATTCACCTTCTTGACCATCACTACATTTGCTAACCGGTCTGGATAGTGTACTTCATGTATGAAACCTGCTTCCTACAACTTTTGGACTTCTTCGGCGATAGCCCGGTCCCTTTCTGGAGCGAACGCTCGTTTCTTCTGTCGAATGGGAGAAAATGAAAGTGACACGTTCAGCTTATGTACTATCATTGTTGGATCGATCCCCGGCATGTCCTCATGACTCCATGCAAACACGTCCCGATTTTCTCTTAGGAACGTGGTAAGGCTTTGTCGTACCGATTGACTGGCCATTGTACCAATTCTCGTGGTTCGTTCGGGCCTTGAGTCGTCAAATGATACTTCTTCCAGTTCTTCCACCGTTTTAGCCGTAGACCACTGTCCTTCGACATTTAGTGTTTGTAGGTGGTCATCCATCTCCGTCATGGCAATGTAGCATTCACGTGTTGCAGCCTGATTCTCGCGTAGCTCCCTGACTCTATATTCGGTAGGGAACTTAATCATCAAATGGTAAGTCGAAGTTACAGCTTTCCATGCATTAAGAGTAGGCCATTCGAGGATTGCATTATAGGTAAATGAGCAATCAACTACCAGAAAAACCACATCCTTAGTAATTTGTTGTGGGTGATCTCCCACCATTACAGACAATGTGACGGTGCCAAAGGGGTAGACTCTTGTCCCTCTGAATCTGACGAGGGGAGCGTTGGTTGGAACCAGTCGCTCTCTACTAATTCCCATCTGTTGAAACACGGGGTAATAAAGAATGTCTACTGAACTTCCATTATCAACTAGTACCCGATGCATATTGTAATCCCTAGCTCGTATGCTGACCACGAGCGCATCGTCATGTGGATGGTGAAGACGTCGAGCATCCTCTTCTGAAAAGTCGATGGTTGGGATATCGATTTGTGCCATCTTTGATGTTGAGCCTGTCATCTGGACATTTTGTACCATTCGTAGGTAAGTTTTACGAGCCCTTTTGGATGATCCTGTGTTAACGTTACCTCCGACGATCATCCTTATGTCTGCAATTGGCGGTCTTGGGCCCTCGTTCTCCCGTCGGAGGGGCTAGTCTTGTGGCGAATTCGTCCCTTCTTTACTGACAAACCTTTGCAGCTTCCCTTGCCTTATGAGTGCCTCGATTTATTGCTTCAAGTCTTAGCAGTCAGATGTGTCGTGGCTGTGGTCACAATGGAAGCAGCAGTACTTGCTTCTTAACCTTTTATTGGGATCCCCCTTCAACTTACCGGGGAATGTCAAGGCTTCTTCATCCTTTATCTGCATCCTTTATCTGCATCAACACTTGGTCGATCGGGGCCGTCAGAGGGGTGAAGCTTGTAAATTTCCCCATGGGCGGTTTCTGGCGTCTATCCTCCCTTTGTTCTCCTGTCCTAGTCATCTTTCGTCCCCCCTCTGATCATGCATACTCTTGCCTCTCTCTTTTCTTAGGCTTATCTTCCCTTGCCATCAGTGTGTCTTCTGCGTTCATGTACTTTGTCGTCCTGTAAAGCACTTCGGACATAGTCTTTGGATCATTCTTATACAGGGAGAAGAGGAACTTACCTTTTCGCAGCCCGTTGATAAATGCTACTACTAGTATCTTATCGTCCGCTTCGTCTATCGAAAGAGCCTCTTTGTTGAACCGTGTTATATACAACCTTAGTGTTTCGTCTTCTTGTTGTCTTATGCTCATCAGACATGCCATGGACTTCTTGTATCGGTGGCCCCTGATAAAGTGTGACACGAATTGAGCGCCTAACTCCTTAAAGGTGCTAATCGAGTTAGGTGTCAACCTACTATACCAGACCCTTACAGATCCCTTCAACGTAGTAGGGAAGGCCCTGCACATAATCTCATCCGGCACCCCTTGAAGGTGCATTGTAATCTTGAAGGACTCCAAATGGTCCAAGGGGTCTTTGGTTCCACCGTAGCTCTCCACCTAAGGCATACGAAACTTTGGGAGAAGAGGACATGAAGTGACATGTACCGTAAAAGGCGAATCAGTTCGTTGGATCAGGTTGTCGAGGTCGCTAGATACTTGCCCTCTGAGGGCGTTCATCATCATGTCCATTTGTTCCCACATCTCCTGCATCTCTGCAGCGATGTGGGGTGGTTGATTTTCAGAAATAGCTAGCTAATTGGTATCCCGCCTCTCCGGTCTACTCGGAGCATTGCTACCCTCGGGTCCTTCGGGATTCCTCCTTTCAGCGCTTGTTCCTTCCTGGTCTTCCTCTTGTGTTCCAGGATGTGCATTCTTCTGACGTAACTTTTCTTTCAGGTCATGATTCTATTTGGTCAGGCGTTCGACTACCGTTGCGAGCGTTTGGACTTGTCTCTCCAGCGCTGTAGCGTTCGGTTCGTCGTCCTGGTTGTTGGTTGTCACCATCGATCTTGTGAATACCATGCAACTTTTTGTCTTAGGAATAAGGCAATGTTTGATCACCCTTGCTTCCTACAGACGGCGCCAACTGATGACGCTGAAATTCACCAATAAGCTACGCAGTTCTCACGAGTGCAAAATAAAGCCTGCACAAACAAAAGAAATGACCTAACACCGGTGTGGTGCCGGCCAAAAACCCTCCGAAGGTCAAGTTAGAATCTTTTTCCAGCCCTAGAGTGCCAGAGTTGAGTTAATTATGCATACCTTGATTTATGAGGGTCTTGGAGTATTTATAGTAATGTAGAACCGAAATTCATGCCTTTACCAAGAAGTCCTTTCCTTCTACGAGAGTAACTCGTGGATTTCACCTATCCCCCTTCAATCCTTTTCCTTTTAGGATTATTCTTAGTTAGGGCTAGGCGTGTAGGTCAAGCAAAACTATGACAGTCCTAACGTGATCCACAAGTTAATTTCCTTGAGGAGACCTTGAAGCCAAACCAATAAACACATGCCACGTGTCACATTCGTCCGTCCACAAAGTATCCGTCCACTTATTATCCGTCATGTCTATATTTTTTCCTCTTCAATCTCAATGATCCTTCTCTTCAATTGCTCTCCACTTTTGTCTCTCATACAAAGGGGAAATGGCTGGCACTTTTCCAATGACATTTACATAATTTACACGATCATACATATTTACCACATACAGTCCCTTCTCCCCCCGCCCCCCCCCCCCCCAAAAAAAAACCCTTAATTGTACCTTGCAATAACCAAATTTATATGTATCAATACCTATTAAGTGGACATTTTTGTCACATCAGTCACTTAGATGTTCAGATGGGATGAATTCAAATTTATGACTTGGGAATGAAGGGTGGTCTGCTTCTGTTGGTTTAACTATTGTTGTTACATAGAACTTGATCATATGTTCATTGGCGACTATCTTGTAATTACTCTTGTAAGGAATTACATCAAAATTCTTTATGAAATATATGTTTACTTCTTGTAATGATTCCATAAATTGATAAATGGATGCATCCTTGATCGTTGCATGTATGTGATTGTTCTATTTAATCAATGAATAGAAGAATGAGCGTTATCCTCAAATATATATATATATATATATATATAATAGGAGAAAAACAATCAATTAGTGAGCCTCACCTATTCATATAGCAACAACATATCCAAGTTCATTGTTGTGATTTAAATAATGCTCTCAAGTCTAAGATTATTTTGAAGTAATAACTTAGTAAGTCCGAGGTCGAATCCACAGGGAAAAGGGAATTGATTAGCAAACCACAAGAGAATAAAACTAAAATAATAAAGTTTAATTGAAGGGATTTTTTATGGTTTAGTAAAGTTAATTTAAATTAAGAGAAAATAACAATATATTAAAGCGCTAAGGTTTAGGGATCTACACACAACACATCTATTGGTAGTCTTAACAATATTTATTTTATAACTTAACTAAAATTCATACGAAGAATGATCTTAGTTGGATGATTTAACAATAAGAACTCAATAATTAATTGTCTAAGGTAGTTTTATAAAATTGATTGATATTAGGCAAAACAAAACTAATGAATTAGTTCGCAGGGAATACTAAGCATTTAACGTGCTCGGAGTCTACACTAAATCAAAGAATTATACAAAACTAAACACTTTTCTAGATGAGTAAATCAATCAAAAACATAATAACATAAGTATTAAAACCATAAAATAATTATTAATATAAATGGTTGGGTTTCACCTCTCGCCTTAGTAAGGCTTCTAATAAGTTATAACCCAAATAAAACTCTAAAAACTGTAAAGAAACATTAAGAAAACCTAAATTATGTTCTACGGCAACTCCCTTTCCTGAATTTTGCCCTAAGGAGCCTTTATATAGGCCAAGAAATCCTATTACAAGTTGAATTAGAGAAAATCTCATGTTTTTAGGCTTCATTTAGCCGACATTTTTGGCCCATTTAACTTCAGAATTCGAACTTTTGGTAAACAACAAAGTTGCAGCCCTTTAAGTCAAATTTCCAACCCAACTTGAATCATCTCAATTGGACATTTAAGCCAAAAGTTATACTCCAAATACTAACTGGTGTGCAAGCTAAAATCCTAATCTGAATTGGACTTGGATTTTGTGCAAATGTCCTTTGATTCCTTACTTCAATTGGACTCAAATTTAATTGAGTTGATCTTCTTTGACCTTATCATGGCCCTTGTAAAAATAAAGTCCATTAGCTTTTTTTCTTTGCACAAATCCTTTTATTTAATTTCACTATCCTGACAAATTCAAGCATTAAAATTCAATAAAGCACAAAATTGATTATTCGGCATTATTCCAAAACTAACTATAAAATGCATGAATTGACTCAAAATAAGTATGATAATGATTTCTAATAATGATATGAATATGCAAAATTAAGCTATTATCACTCATAAAGTCTTTATTCTTGAGATTGTATACATCTCATAGTCGTGTGATTCGTTCTTTAATATATCTTCTAGTCCTCTTTGTCACCATTGAGCTCATGAAGTAAGTTATAATGAGTTAATGATCTATCATCTTACCCATAGGTTGATGTTCTAAGTTGTGTCAAAGTATAGTCTAAAGAGATATAAGGTAGTGGTTTGCAGCAAATGACTAAACCCAATGTGTTCAGTATATAATGCAAGGTTTTTTAATCTTCCATTTACCATTTAGATTAATGGCGCTTTTGTTGGTGCAGGAGATCAAGAGCCATCGGTGAGCCATCATTTACTAAAGTTCATAGGACAACCCAATAGGCCTGGATTGCATGAATTAATTTTTTTTTCATTGTATATCCCATTTGAATAAGCAGTTGATCTTCTGCATGTTTTATTTTTTCTTTAGAGTTGCAATGATATTGTGTTAGTTGTTCATTGTTCTGTTTCCTCACATAAGGGGTTTTGAATAAGCATTTGGCTTTTGAAATGCTTCATTTTAGATTGTTCACTACGTCTTTTGAGTTTTGACAGCTATTGGCATGTAGATTAAATAATTCGTTTTACAAATCATGGCTTTTACATTACTAAGGGATTTTTTTTTGCGTGGAATAGGATGGGAAATTTTGCTCGAGCAATTTAAGGAATTTATAGTGGATAATTATTAAAATGGTGGATTTGATAGTCCAGATTTAAGTTTTTTATCTGTTAAGTTTCCTCACATAAACGTTTTTGAATAAGGAGTTGAATTTGGAAGTCCATGTTTTTTGACAGCAAATAAAATGTAATTTTAATATGACCTTTTACAATTGATGGCTTTTAGTTTTAGGTCATTCTATGGTACCCGTGCTTTTTTTTAGGGGATACGGAACGCATGTAAATTTTGACAGTAGATCTTACTTGTTTTAATCTTGGCCATTTATTTATTTTTAATGGAATACTTGTCACCGGTCAAGTAGGTCATGTATAAAAGAAAAGGAAAAAAAAAAAACCACAGAGAAAAAAAAAACTTTTCTCTCGTGTTCTCTAACAAATTGCTTCCCTCTCTTGCATTTGGTGAAAGATTCTAAAAAAAAAACAGACTTACCCCATTCTCTCTTGCATTCTCTCCCTCAAAATTCATCTCTCTTAAACTTGTTTGATCGAAATCAGTTTGTTATTATTGAAGGTAAGGATGAAAATGACAAAACCCTAATTTCAATCAAGTTGTGAAATCTCTGAATTAATTATTAGCATGTTTGTTTTCTTTCCCCCCAATTGTTTGTTAGTTTTTTGGATTCAGCCATTTTTTAGATAAACTGATTAGAGTTTATTGCAACTCTAATCATTGATCCCTCTCTCTATTTGATATGGCTGGAGTCTAATTTTGTATTATGGGTATTATGTACAAGGTGAGTAGGGAGGAGGACTCGAGGTACAGGTTCTGGCAATAAAAGATGGTGCTATATTTGTTTAATTAAAATTATCACTATAAACTTCTACTCTTTTTTTTTTTTTTTTTTTTTTTTTTTTTCATTTTACTTTATTGGTGTAAATGCACTTTTAGTCCCTATATTTTGGCTGTATTACCATTTTGGTCCCTACATTTTTATTTACCACTTTTAGTCCTTAAACCAATTAACGCGTGACATTTAAGTCCTTACTGTCACCCAACTAACAGAAAATGTTGACGTGGCTGACGGCACAGTAAAATAATAATTAAAAATTCTATTTTGGCATTAAAAAATTGCCACGTCAGCATTTAAATTAAACAAAATCAATTTATTAATTTTAACTAAATGAAAAAAAATTAAGAACAAAATTGAAAATAGTGGGTGCAGATCTAAGAGTGCCTTGAATAAGAACAACAAGAACACAACCTAGATCTAAGAACACAAACCCAGAAAAAAAAAAAAAATAAAAAAAACCAACAACAACAACAACAACAAACTACCATTCAAGATCTAATTCTCCAGCAAACCACTAATCCACATGATTTTCACAAATCAAACCCATAAACTCAGTAAATAAACCAATCTCCAACAAACCCATAAACCTATATTTTCTTAGGAAACAAACACAAAATAAACCCAAAAAGTTTAGTCTCGGATCTAGGTTTGTTGTTTGAATTGTGTTAGGGCTCTACAATCGAGTTCCACCTACTACTATTGAAGTAATGGCCTCCTAGTGCTACTTCTCTTTGCAATATGCTATAGCAATACCATTCGCTAGATCAACAATCCAACGGCTCCAAATTGCTCAAACACGTCACCCATTTCCAAACCCCTACTCCCAAATCTCCTAAATCTCCAACTCCAAAATACTCTATACTCCGGAGCTAAAGCTTAACGAAGCAGCCAGCTGTGACTCATCTCAGATCCTTTTCTTCGACCTTATACACAAGCAAAAATAGAGTCTAGCTTTGATTCTAGCGAGCCAAAATGATGTCACCGGAGCTCCAACCCCGCTCCTTTCGCCCTTACATCTCTTCCTCCATTAGCACTCCTTCTTTCTCCTCCTCCTTCAACAATGGCTCCCCTTCTCCGTACTCCTCTCCTGACTCTAACCCTAATCAAAGATTCCCCACCACCTCTTCCAGATCGCTCAAAAACTCTCGATTCTCAGCAAAATCCTTCGCCTACAACGCTCGAATGGAATGGTTGTTTGAATTAACATTCAAAATTGAAGTGGGTTTTTCTTTCCGATCTAGGTAGTCTCAGATCCGAGCGATTACTTCGACCGAGTGTTCTTGTGGGTGTGGGGTTTCTTTGGCCGGTTTGTTTGAATTCGAAGATGGGTTTGGTTTGGTTTGTTTGCATTGTTGTAATGCAAACGAAGCTGGTGAATTTGGTCTTGAATGGTTGTTTGTTGTTGTTGTTGTTTTTTTTTTTTTTTTTATTTTAATTTTTGAGTTTGTGTTCTTAGATCTGGGTTGTGTTCTTGTTGTTCTTATTCAAGGCACTCTTAGATCTCCACCCATGTGATTTTTTGTTTTCAATTTTGTTCTTAATTTTTTTCCTTTAGTTAAAATTAATAAATTAATTTTTTTTTAATTTAAATGCTGACGTGGCAATTTTTTAATGCCAAAATAGAATTTTTAATTATTATTTTACTGTGCCGTTAGCCACGTCAGCATTTTCTGTTAGTTGGGTGAAGGTAAGGACTTAAATGTCACGCGTTAATTGGTTTAGGACTAAAAGTGGTAAAATGAAAATGTAGGGACCAAAATGGTAAAACAGCCAAAATGTAGGGACCAAAAGTGCATTTATGCCTACTTTATTTGGTTAATTAGAATTATCATCTCGACAGTAGCAGAGATGTCGTATCCATCTGTCCCAAGAATTTATATGTTCTTCAGTTTTCTGAAGTACATGAATTATATTGACTAGGACATTTAAGTAAAGTATTATGAATTTATGATTCATATTGCTTGTTGGGAGAAATCGACTTCCTACATAAGTTTGGAATTATACGTTCTCTTTACAATTAAACTATAAGACGTAATTTTCTTTTGTAATATTCTAGATTTGTGTTCCTATTACTGCAATAATGGTCTATACTACTCATTGTTGACTAGAGCAATCCAAACTCATTGACTACCATATATCTCAACCCCTAGACTTAAAGAATGTTTGTTAAAAAAAAAATGATAGGTAAGACTCTTTGAATTTGTGCTGGACTTCCCCTGTTCTTGACTAGGGTTTATTTTGCTTTAGGTTGGTCTTTGTGATTTAGAGGTCTGATGGTTTGGTTGTTTCAGGTGTGAGGTCTGATGGCCTAGACTTTGCAAAGTTTCGAATTCATACCCTTTCTTTTAATCAGGAGAAGAAAGGCCTAAAGCTTTCAGATCACTTTCTACAAGTGTTGTTTGTGGGCCTTGAATGTTTTGATTTTTAGGATGCAAATTTGATAAGGCTTTTGGTAGATAGTTACAACAAGCTAATTCTAGTTATTATGAAGATTCCTTCCAAAGACCATCCTTATAATCCTGCACATGATTTTGTTCTTTTAGGATTAAAGTACCTATTCTCTACAGAATCAATGGCATCTTGGAGGCACTAGTCATAGATATTTGATTGATGCATCACTGTCACGTCATGTTTTATCCCTCTTCCTAAATTGTATATTAAGATGTTGTCTTGAGTTACACCATGCTAGTTATAAAATTCCAATTTACAATTCCAATAATTTGGATGCATGTTGTGATACTTATTCTAATAAATGATATTTTAAAAAATTAGAAAGGCAAAGTTCTAAATCCAAAAAATGTGAGTTCTAATGTTACAAGTATTGAATTTAATCAATGTTCAGGCGATGCAAGCTTCTCACTGTTACTCACTGACATATATTTACCTGAAACCTTGCATGTTTATACATGTCAAATAGAGAGAAACAATTGGGCACATTGATGCAGATGCAAGTTTTCCCTTACTAGCTTCTCACTGATAGATATTTCCTTGAAACCTTGCATGTTCATGCATGTCAAATTTTTTTTGCTTGGGCTCGACTTGTTTATTAAACGAGCCTAAAATTAAGGCTCAAGTATTGCTTATTTAAAACTAAGGATCAAGTTGAATGCCAGAAAATACCAACTTATCTATGTTTTGGCAATGAATTTTGAGAAAGTAACTTGTGCTTAATTATTGAAGAAATTTTAATCGTGGATTCCTTGCTGTTTCTTTCTTTACATATGAAGGAAAAAAAAAAAATTAATGCTTCTCATATTATAATTTTATTTTTGAATGATAAAAAAAATAGTCTCCCTTTCCCCAAAAAAAAAAAAAAAAATAATCACTAAATTGCAAAAGATAAACATTCAATCTCCCATTCATTAAATTAAAAACAATTAACTAAATCATAAACAATGTCTTAGTCATCATTTTATACAAATCATTGTCATTTTGATAACTGAAAATAACCATGTAGCGCAATTTTTCTAGCATTTTCTATAATTTTGGAACTTTCATTTTCTTTTGAAAGTACTAGATTTGATGCCAACTTGTATCGCAAAAGTTCTGGCCAGTTGTGCTTGGAAAAAAGCAATTATTAAGTACAAAACTTAAACAAAATCACATATCAAAATTATTATTAAGCACAAAGAGAAAGAAACAATACCACTGTTTACACGTTTTTTGTCCGCATGTCTTGCCCAGTTGTGCTTGGCAAAAAGTCCAATATATGTATACTTCTTTTTCTGAACTAAAGTCAACGACACATAAGTACCAGTGACTATTATTGTCATTCATAGGGAAATAAATCTACAAGTACAAATAAACAATGTATTAGTATGTGTTAATGTAAAATACACAAGTGTGTTGAGTAAAATTACATGTTCACAAAACATCAATTATAATATATACTTGTCATCATTCCTATATGTATTTTTAAACCATTCTAGTGTGGGATTGCCATCTTCATCAATCATTTTTTGCTACAAGCATATATATAAAGAAATAAGTAAGTAAAAGGGACTTCAGTGGTGGGCACAAATGTAAAAGTACTCTTAGATGTGATATTGGTACTATCCGATGTGACAATAGAACTGTCAAATGTGAGAAAAAAATTAAAAGAACTACTAAATATGACAAAAGATCTATCGAATGCGATGTTAGAACTGCTGAATGTGACAATAGAACATCAAATGTGTGAAAAAAAATAAGTGAATCACCAAATATGACAAAAAAACAATCACATGTGATGTGGGAACTGCAAAATGTGAGGAAAGAACCGTCAAATATGAGAAAAAAAATAAAGGAACCACCGAATGTGACAAAAGTACAGTAATATGTGATATTAGTACTGCACAATGTGAGCATGTAACCGTCAAATGTGAGAAAAAAATAAGGGAACTACCAAATGTGACAAAAGTATTGTTAAATGTGATGTTGAAACTGCACAATGTGAGGATGAAATAGTCAATTGTGAGAAAAATATAAGGGAACCACCAAATGTGACAAAAGTACTGTTAAATTTGATGTTGGAACTGCACAATGTGAGGATGGAATCGTCAAGTATGAAAAAAAAAACAAAGAACATGTGGCTGTCAGTACTTTTAAACTAGGGCTTCCCCTTCATTCCAAAATAAGGGGCTCATTGACTGTGTAGCCTCTCGAGAACATGCACCAACTAATGAGATAGATAGAAGAACACAAGAAGTTAGAGGACTACAAGCTGTAAAATAAAAGGGAAGGCCCCTACTGTGTTTTAGTACCAAAAGGAGTTCCAAACTGGGGGCTTCCAACAGAGGCCCAAAAAATAGGTCCATGGAAAAACCCCGTTAGCAGAGCAGAAGGGGTGAACATCACCTTTAAAAAGCCTATACATAAGATCTTGGAGAAGATAAAACGTGAGTTTTATTTCCGCTGGCCTTGTAAAATGAGCGGAGATCCAGCCAGAAGGGACTAGAATCTGTACTACACATATCACCGAGACAAGGGGCATACCACTGAGCAGTGTCGAACGTTTAAAGATTATTTGGAAAAATTGGTCAAAGTAGGGCATTTGAGGGAGTATATGGTCGAACAAGGGGAAGGCATTACCGGACAGGCAACATGAAGCTAAGGAGGGGCAATGCCACCTCCCCTGGGTATAATCAAAGTCATACATGTTGCGTCAATTGGGGTTAGCACTAGCTGCCGAAGGGGGATACTCAACATTACTCCTCAACAAGAATTAAAGGTAGTGGACTGCCCTAGGAAGAAGCTCAAGTTGAGTATGGAGAAGATAGCTTTTGATGACGGCGACCTTGAGGGAATGACGCAGCCGCATGATGATGCGTTGGTCGTGACCCTCAAGATTGGGGGGTTCCTCGTGAAGAGGGTTATGATTGATCAGGGGAGTGGAGCAGAGATCATGTACCTTAATCTATATAAGAGGTTGGGTTTGAGAGAGGAGGACCTCACCAAGTATGACACCCCGTTAGGGGATTTGACAGGAAGATGATAATGCCCACATTGCAGATCAAGCTCCTTATAGTGATAGAAGGGAAGGAGGTGATGGTGAATTTTATAGTGGTTCATGCTTTCTTGCTGTACATAACAATATTGGCGCGACCATGGATACATGCCATGGGAGCCGTGCCTTCCATGCTGCATGTGAAAGTGAAGTTCCTGATGCAGCGTAGGCGTGTAGAAGCAGAATCTGTAACATACAATTATTACAACTCTTCCACGAAACCTAAGTTCAACAAGAACACTAGGCTTGTAGCCAAAATAATAGAGAAAACCTTTCTAACAAGATTTTATTAATCAACACATAACAATAATCAACCTTTCTATAAAGAGTATTTATAGGAATAGAATTTCTTCTACTCCTTTTAGGAAAAGAAATAATAAACCTACTTCTACTTGACAAAGGAAAAAAAAATTTAACTAGGAAAAGAAAAATAATTAAAATCCTAATTCAACTAGGAAAAATGATTTTATTTGAACTTATAAAAGTAAATAAATCCTAATTCCACTAGGAATGATGAAACAACATAAAATATTAAAATATTTTCTTCTCCCTTAACCGATCTGCATCAGGTCCTTACTGAGAAAGGAATAGTAGTGGTGAGGGGAGATCAAAGTGTAGCTCGACAATGGCTGGTGGCCGCGATCAATCATGAGATCAAACAGAAGGAGCAGATAGAGTTGGACCCTTTATAGCAAGCACAAAGCCTTGAGGATTCCAATGGGGCTGATAGTGTAGAGGAGTTGGATGAGGTCCACATTTTACCCTATGAAGACAGGTATTTTCGTGTAGGTAAGAGCCTTCCAACCGAGGATCGGGCGAGATTGTTGCCATCATTGGTGCAGAGCTTGGATGTCTTCACTTGGAGCCCATACAAGGTGCCCAAAGTAGACTCGGAGTTTATAGTGCATAGGCTAAACGTGAACCTCTTGAATCCCCCAAAGAAGCGAAAGCTGAGAAGGCTAGCCAAACCTCACATGGAAGTCATAAAAGAAGAAGTAGAGAAGTTGAAGTAAGCTGGGGCTGTGAGAGAAGTATTCTTTTTGGACTGGTTGGTCAACATGGTGGTGGTGAAAAATAAGAATAGGAAGTGGAGGGTTTGTGTTGATTATATAGATCTGAACAAAGCATGTCCTAAAGACCTATTTCCTATCTCAAAGATTGACCAATTGGTGGACGCCACGTATGGCCATTCAAGGATGAGTTTTCTAGATGCCTTCTAGGGATATCACCAAATCACCTTGGAAGACCAGGGGAAGACGTCCATCATCTCTCTAGAAGGTAATTACCATTACATGGTCATGCCCTTTGGTTTGAAGAATATCGAGGCAACTTACCAATGAATGGTTACACGGATGTTTAAGTAGTAGATCAGCAAAACAGTGGAGGTGTATATTGATGACATGGTAGTTAAGAGTAAGAAGTCGAAGGAGCACGTGCTAGATTTAGCCGAGATATCGAGGCACCACAAATTACACCTCAATGTTGCTAAGTGTGTGTTTGGGGTAAGATCTAGGAAGTTCCTTAATTACATGATAACGTGCTGAGGAATCAAGGTCAACCTTGACTAGATTAGCATAATTTAGCAGCTCAATCTGATGAGGAACTCGAAGGAAATACATAAGCTCACAAGAATGATAGCAACCTTGAATTGGTTTGTATCCAAATCAACTCAAAGTTGTCACCCTTTTTTCCAGCTACTTAGGAAATTAGAAGGGATTCTAATGGAGCAAGGAGTGTGACAGTGCCTTCTAGAGCTTGAATCTCTACCTAGCTCACATGCCAATTTTGTCTAGTCCTGAACCTGGCAAAGACTTGTACATGTACTTGGCCATGTCTGAGCATGTGGTGAGTGCAATGCTGATTAGAGTTTAGGACGGTATGCAGAAGCCAATGTACTATGTTAGCAAGACCCTAGTAGACTCAGAAACTTGATATTTTCCTTTGGAAAAGATAGCTCTAGCCCTGGTGCACACCATAAGGAAACTGTCGCACTACTTTAAAGTCCACATGGTGTAAGTTTTGACCGAGCATCCATTGTAGTCCTTGTTAAGGAGGTTGGACTTCACAAGAAGGATAGCTAAGTGGGGTACAAGACTGGGATCTTTCGTTGTTAGGTATAAGCCGAGGAACATGATCAAAGGGTAGGTGTTTGTTGACTTTGTAGCCTAAACATTGGCAGTTGGAGATGCACATAGGGTTTGCCAAGTATCAATTTAGCCATGGAAGGTGTATGTGAATGGGTTGTCTAATGCTTGGGGCTTTGGAATAGGAACAGTGTTGGAGTCACTAGAAGTATAAGGGTGGAACACTCACTCAAAGTAGGATTTCAGGTCTCGAATGGCAAAACTGAGTATGAAGCATTGGTAGTTAGACTTCGAGCATCAGTGAAGGTAGGAGTTGTAGATATGGAAATCTATTCAGGCTTGTGTTTAATGGTAATTCAAGTCAAAGGAGATTTTTAGACAAGACATAAGTATGAAACTATTCCATATAATATCACCAATTAGGGTAGAAGCTAATAACTTAAAATCAAGTAGTTCCAAGCTATTATCACAACTTTTGGTAATGCACTCTTATCACAACTTTTGGTAATGCACTAGAAACAAAATAGTGCATTGGACTAATGTGTAGGACAAAGGGAGTATACCTATCACCACGGTGTCCATGGCTTGAACACCTTGAGTAGTCAATGCATACACTCGACCTTGCACCATACTCCCATTATTATTGCCCTTCATAATCTTAGGTGAGGAAGTGGAACCCAAAACCTTAGCACTTGGGCACTCCCTAGCAAAGTGACCGGGTTGCTTACAAGTGTAGCAAATCTTAACTCCATCACATGTTCGACCCTAATGATACTTATTACAATTAGGGCAATGCTTCTTATCACTTGATTGAAGAGGGGTACCATTGTCTTGCCCATTAGAATGATTCCCATTACCAAACTTCTCAAAGGACCCCTTCTTGAAATTTTGCCCCCGACCCTCTCCCTGATGAGAACTAGGTGAACCTTGCTTTTTTACACTCTCATTGGAATTAGGGTTGTATTTAGAGTCTTCTTCAAGACTCATTGCCCTCTTCACAACTTTAGTAAAAGTATCCACTCCAGAGGCTATAATGAGAGGGCAAATCCTACCATTAAGACCTTCTCGAAACATTTTCACTTTCTTAGGCTCATTTGGAATTAAGTAAGGAGTAAAGCGAGAGAGCTCAACAAACTTAGCAGCATACTCCTCCACTGTCATAACCCCTTGAACCAATTCAGAAAGTTCTCTTGCCTTTCGGTCCCTCACTACATCGAGAAAATATGTCTCATTAAAAACTTCTTTAAACTTCTCCCAAGTAATGGGAGTGTCCCCTCCCAACTCTATCCTCAACAAATGCTTAGTGTTTGACCACCATCTCTCCACAGAACCCTGAAGAGCAAAAATGGCATACACTACCTTCTGAGTATCAGTGCATTCAAGGGCTCTCAGTAATTTTTCCATCTTTAGCTGCCATAGGATCAAGTCCCCCATCAAAATTTAAAGGGTTTTGCTTATAGAACTCCCCAAAAGAGCAACCCTCCTTCCTACGTTCACCACCTTGGACTTTTCTAGCAATCCCAGCATAAATCCTGTCTACCGCTGCCACCTCATCAATCTCACCACCATCAGGAGTGACAGATCTCTCATGCTCTTGGCGTTGCCTATGGCCATGCTCTGGAGCTGTAACCTCATCCACATACCTTACTTTACATGCTTTCTTTTTAGGAGGCATAGTGTACCAAAGTACTTATACCTATACCTAAGAAACAAGTAAGTAAATCACAAGACAACATAGAAGGTTAGCATAGAAAAGATAGATAAGGAAAAAGGAATAGCAAGTGGAAGCTAAAACAAAGGTACAAAATAAAGAATTCATCAATCCCCTAATGCTCCGACTTAGATCAAAATCAATTCTTATGTTTAAAGTCTACAGATTCATAATCTAAACTCTGATACCATAACTGTCACACCCCAAACCCCAAAGGGACCAAAGTATGAGAAAGACGTTTCAAGTACCTGTAAATTTTTCCTTTTTGACAATTCAATCCACATAAATCCTATCAAGTACCAATATCAAGAATTATCATACTAATTCCATTGAATATACTCTCAAAGTAAGTTAGAGCTCTAAGCAATAATTACAAGGACCATTGGCCACAAAAGAATAGATGTCTGAATAAATAATTACATATCATCAGCTTGTTCCATCAGTGGGAATAACTTCACAACCACTATAATATACAAAAGAATGAGTCAAGCCTATTCTAAGATGTACATCATCTAATATTTCTATTACAAAAATTTAGCCTCCATCAGTAGTTAATCTAACTACTATTAGCCACAAAAAAATTTGTCTTAAAGATTGTTGCCTACTTTGAAAAGTTTATAAAATAATAGAATGAGACAGATTCCAGTAAGCAGCATAATGAATGGAGGTGAGAGAAATGCAAGTTTCGTGATAATGAACATTTTACAAAACATGTTATAATTTGAGAATTTCCATTTAATTTATACAAAAACAATTTCATTAACCACATGACAAGAACGATAGGAATAGTTTAGTACCAAGCTTCGAAAAATAACTATGAAACTACATTCCATTTACTGTGAGCCATAAAAATATCCAATACCATTTCAAAACTAGAAAATCTCACTTAAGATGCAACAAGGACCAACAAGGATAGAGATATCACCCAGACATCATACCGCCACAAACAAGTTAGAGCCCAAACACATTAGCATGATATGTACCTCTTTTGGCATGTGATCTATTGGTCCTGCCAAGCCTCACCCACACCCTCAAGGATTTACCTATCCCTTCCATGGGTAGCAGGGGATAACACGTCATGTAGTACCTCTTTTGTATGTGGTTTCTTGGCCCTGCCTAGCCTCACCCACACACTCAAGAATTTACCTCTCCCCTCTTATGGGCAGCAGGGAATGACGTGTCGCACAGTACCCCTTTTGAATGTGGTCTTTTGGCCCTATAGGCAGCGGCCTCACCCACACACTTAAGGATTTACCTATGTCATACAAAGTGTGAGTCTCCAACTTGGCTTTTTGTTACCAAGACAGGGTAATCACCAACATCATAGCATAAGGGAAAAGCCACATCAAAAGCTCACAAGTTCAATGTATTCAAAATACATAGTTTACTTCCAAGTAGTTTCATAAGGTATTACAACAACCAAATATCCACAATATTCTCAAAAGTATTTCTTGTCAAAAATGTTTTGCATCAATATTTCCCAAATAATACAAGACAAGATAAATAAGCACCTTTAAGTTTCCAATATACCATAAAGTCCATGAATTCCTTATCATAGGATTAAGTCAAAGATGCTCATATTTTTCATGTCAACAGTCCATGCATTTCCCCAAATGCAATACCAAATATGATGCATTTTTATATATAATAATATATAATAGAGTCACAACACAACACAACACTTTTAAGAAAACATAGATCCATATATACTTTCTCAAAATGTGTTTGACCCCAAAACAACATTTATGCTACATGATTATCTTCCAAAAAAATCCCATTAAAAAGCTACTTACATTGCAACCCGCAAGAAGGCCTGATTTTCCAAGCTCCAAATAAAATTAGCTAGAACCTAAACAATATCAAGCAAACTTATCACAATAGGCATAAAGCTTGACATTGCATCTAGCTATGAATTAGAAATTGCTAACTAAGAAATTAATCAAGCAAGCCTAGCGTTTAACCTCACAAATAATGCATTCCACTTCCAAAGTTTCTCAACAATTTCATTATAAGGCATAGACTCCAACTTAACATCATGTCATTCTAAGCTTCACCTTTACCATAAGAGATCCTAACACTTTATAAATTTCTTCCTCAATATACATTTCAATTTCAAGAGACCCACGAAACAACAACATATATAACAATACCCACCATTACAAACCCCAAATGTAAATCCTCCACTAGCTCCAAATACACAATAAAAATTAGATTCATCAACTATTTCACATTAAAGACCCAAAACTCTCAAATCTTCACCACTTAGCTAACCACCATTGCAAAAATCATAAACCCAGTCATCAAATACATCTACCAAGACCAAAACCCATACATAAAAACACATAAATATCACTTCTAATGCTCATAAATCACATGGGTATTATTATTAAAGCTTAGATAAACATAACCTCAAGCAAAAGCATATAAACCCACCAAAAGATTAGGAGTCTTACCTTAAATCAAAAGAGATGAAGATGCGTTAGAGGTTCCTAGAGAGTTTTCCAGTGATCTTTTTGGAAAAAAAAAATGATGGTGGATGTGGTGGTGTGGAGTGGGTACTATGGGAGAATGTGAGCGAGTGAAGAGAGGAGTGTGTGTGTTTGTGAGAAAAGAAACAAACAAATGAGGAAGATAGGTGGCCGGTTGAGAGAAGAGATATTTGTGAGTGTGTGGTGTGTGGTGGGGAAATAAGGTGTTGGTGGGTCATGTGTGGCTCTTTAAAAATCTGACCCTCCTTTTTTTTTTTTTAAGTGGGCCAGGGCGTTACAATACCAATGAAAATTGGCTTGCCAAGCATGAGGACTATGAGTTTCTCCCCGAATGAGAATGACCAATTTATGATCGAGCAATTGGACTTCATGGAGGAAAACAAAGAGATAGCATCCATCCAATTGGCCGACTACCAGTGGAAGCTTTCTAGAGGGTATAATAGAAACATGAGGCTAAGAGAGTTTGTTGCTAGAGACCTTGCCTTGCAAAGAGTGCTGGGAGCATGAAGGACCTTAGTTTGAGAAAGCTAGCCCTAAATTGGGAAAGCCTGTACCGTGTGACCACAATGGTTGGCATTGGAGCTTATTACTTGGAAGATTTGGAAAAGAGACCCTTTCCTCAGCCATAAAATGTAAGCAACCTCAAGAATTATTTCTACTAGCATTAGTGTAGTTGTATTATGCATATTCGTTTATGTAAAGTTGTTGTAGCTGTCTGGTTATATGTATTTAATCACAATGAAGCGTACTATAGGCAAGCTCGAGGAGATTGAATAAATTCTAAATCTCAGAATTCTCAAGGATGAAAGCCTAGCCTCAGCTTGATTCTAGTCATCGACCAGGTGGAAACCTAAAAATATTGTCAAGGACAGAAGCCTAGCCTCGGCCTGACTATGGTCATCGACTATGTGGAAACCTAAAAAATTGTCAAGGACATAAACTTAGCCTTGGCCTAACCCTAGTCATCGATTAGGTGGAAGCCTAAAGAAGTTGTCAAGAACAAAAGCCTAGTCACGGCCTAACCCCAAATATCGACTAGGTGGAAATCTAAAAAATTGTTAAGGACAAAAGCCTAGCCTTGGCCTGACCCCAAACATTGACTAGATGAAAACCTAAAAAATTATTGAGGGCAAAAGCCTAACCTTGGCCTGATTTTGGTCATCGACTAGGTGGGAACCTAAAAAATTGTCAAGGACAGAAACCTAGCCTCAGCTTGATTCCGGTCACCGACTAGGTGGAAACTTAACTAAGGACAAAAGATTGACCTCGGCCTGACTTTAGTCACTAATTGGATAAAAACCTAAGTAAAAAGGGGGGGGGGGGTGGGAAAGATGTAAACATTCGAGGGCTGAGTACCATGCTAACACCCTTATTTTTCTTTTTATCAGAAATTAAGTGTCATGACATCAAGGTAAAAAGCATGTAAATGATTTTAGGCACTAAAATTCAACCATGAAAATTTGAAAGATACATAATTAAATCAAAATAAACAGTAATAACAACAAAACAAAAAATACAATTTGCAAGAAGCCCTAGTCAAGCACTAGGCTTTGCTTAATTAAAGGGGGAGCAAGATTGGGGCTCTGCTAGATGACAAGGGGAGCAGGATTGGGGGTATCCTCGACAACTTCCGACTTGACAGAGCCATGGGGGGTTGAGCAGTCCCTAGAGGGCTTGGATTGTCCCACGTCAATGACATCGGCATTAGTGGTGTGAGCTTTAATCTCCTTCAGGAGTTCACGAAAATTGGGGTTGTCTACTTCTGCCCTGGCCTGCCCTCCCTGATGGACCTCTTCAATTGGTGCGTCCTCGGGCAGGGGAACCTGGGATAGGTCCCTAAATAGGGAGGTCAGAGGGAGGTTTATAGCTTCAAAGGTAGCCACCCACCCCTCTAAATATCCTGCTAGCCTTGCCTCCCTTATGACCTTGGCTGCGGAGCACTTGGCATCATTAAGGCCGAGGTCATAGTTGTCTTGCTCAGCTTGCTCTTGACCCCTCTTCGTGGCTGTAAGCTCTTCATCTCGGATCTTGATCATGCTTAAGGCCTAGGCCAATTTGGTATCAGACTCCTCGATCTTCCCCTGTAGAACCACCACCTTTTGATCGATTGAGGCCCGTGCCCTCTCGGCAGTGGTCAACTTCTTCTCTACTTGTACGACCTCTCGATTCTTCTCCTGGAGGGTGGATTCCATGACTTGCTGAGGGTCTTCTCACCGTCGGTATCTTCGTTGGATTTCTTCAACCGATCTTCAAGCAGATGCACCCCTTACGTGGCTTATGATTCAAAAAAAAAAAAAAAAAATTAGTGCTAGGGCTATAAGGTATAAATATATATAACGGGATCGTTTGAGATCCACTTATTTTGCTGAAATTGACAACTTTTTGCTAAAAATACTGCAAATAAAGGTAAAAGTTAGCTGAAATAGTATAGTAATATTTATGAATAGTATCAAAAAGTGCAGTAGGATCCATGAATAGTAGCAAAAATAAGCTAAATAATAGCAAAGATAAGCTGAATAATAAAATAAATTCGCAAAAATAATTTTTGCCAAACACACACTACGTTATTGAAAAGTAGCCAAGGAAAAGCCTTACCGCTATGGAGTGCAACTTAAGGTTGAGGACAATGTCCTCATTTGCAATTTCCTTTCGGGCAGCATTAAGGCCTTCCCGAGGCTGTTAATCACCCGTCCACCTTAACCATTCCTCCATGTTTGTAGTAGGCCTCATCCTCTACTCCCCCACCCTCGAGCTACCACCATTCCTTCATGCTGAGTAAAGAGTCCCTTCCTGCCACAATGGTGATACTCGTTGAACTCTTTTTTACGATTAAATTTTTGGGCCTGAATTAAAATTTTTTATATCATGAGACAAATAGACAAGACATTTTATTGGCCAATAAAAGAATTTTTTCTCCTAAATGAGAGACCTTAATTATTTATTTATTAAAAGATGGCCTTTTTCAATTTGAGGTTTAGGCCATTGCCTAAATATTCTAGTGATTAAGCCGCTTGGTAGTTATAGAAACAAGAAAGTAGTTAGTAAAAATATATGGCCTTGCTGAAAAAAATATTATTGAGGGTTCAAATCCTTTCTCATCCAAATTATCAAGAAAAAAGAAAAAGAAAAGAATAAATGCAAAATTAAGGATGGGTTTGGATATAAATTATTTCCTGCGCGTCTGCGTCTTTAGTTTTTTTTTTTTTTGGCTGCACGTGTTTCAGAGAGGACAAAATTTACTGTTCATGCACTATTCATAGGATCCACAACCATTTTATTTTAAAAAATATTAAAAATGGTTCTCACGCTACTATTCACACATTTAAGAATTATTTTGCTACAGTGTTTTCAGTTTTCAGCTGTATCCAAATGGACCCTAAATTTTCCTTAAAAAAGAGTGAAGAATTTTGAGTTTAACAGTTATTGAGGAGATCAATTTGGTCTATATCTTCTAAAGTCAACTTAACATTAAGTGTATTATTTTATCTCATCTATTTCCTCGATATATGTGTGTGTGTTTCTCAAAAAAAAAAAAAAAAAAAAACTTAACATTAAGTGTGCCTTTGGATAATCATGTCCCATTAACAGTATAAGAGGCGCAAGACTTAAAAAAAAAAAAGCTAAAAATGCAAAACGTGGGACGTGGATGCGCAAACCAAATGGACACTAAGGCAGCATTTGGATCCAACTTATTGCGCATCTGCGTTTTGTACATCACGTTTCCTTCTTCTCTTTTTTTTTTTTTTTTAACAGCCGCAGTTGTTGACCTTTTCGCCTTATACAGTGCACATCAGTGGGTCCTGTGCACTGTTTATAGGACTCACAAACTTATTTTTCAACTACTTTTTTATTAAAAATGAGTCTTACAGTACTATTCACACGTTTAATAGTTATTTTATTACGGTGTTTTCAATTTTTAATTTTTAACGATAAGTCCTATGTCTTGAAAGCTAAGCATATGTGAGAAGGCCAGTAAGTTTTTGAAGCCCAATCCTCAACCCGCCAATTCCCTCCAAAATGTCAGACGACTCAGACCCATTGGCTCAGCAAATCTGCCTCTTCCGCTCCCTAATCAAAAGCAGAAGGTGAATCACTATTCCTTGTTCCCTCTAAATTTCAATCTAATTCTTATTCCTTCCTCTCTCAATTCCTCATTTGGCAGACTCGACGACGCAGCTCTTCGAATCCTCGAATCTCTTTTGGTTTCCAAATCTGTGAAATCGCTCAAGGAAGTCCAATCCACCTTGAGAGTGTTCCTCAGATCCGAATCGCTCTCCGCCATTCGCGAAATCGCCTACAAATCTGTCCACCAAAAGCTTATCACTCTTGAATTCTTCGTCCGCGCTTTCGCATTAATAGCCGATGTTGAGGCACTTACTCTTATTCCCCTCACAGATTAATTAAAATATGCTCTCAATTTGAATCATTAATAATTTGCGTGAGAATGCATACTGGAATAGTCTATCTAATCACTGATTACATTTAAGCTAATTTTGGTCTTACCGATCGAGATGGCTGGCCTGAATTAGGAGATGTTGAAAGCGTTGTTTCGATTTCAATCGGAAATCATTTGAATACGCCTGGAATTTAAAATTTGTGATGATTAATTCAGGTTGTGTTTGATTAATTTACTTTTGAAAGCGCTTAATTATGTTACTTTAAAATATTCTGATTTAGTTTTATTATTATTTTAAAATCTAATTTTTCTAAAATACTTGGTGTTATGAAATTGCTCTGCTAAACTGTGTTACAAGGCATTTGTAATATGTAATGCTAGATCTGTATTGATGATCCACGATTGTTTATTTTCACACTGAATGCTTTCAGAGCTGCTTGGCTTTGAGATACGAGGCCTTGCATATGCGGGAACTCAAGTCTACAAGTTGCCAATGGCTAGAAGTCTCTTATTTGGAATGGCTAAATTTTGCCCAACACTCGTTGGATAATGGTTTCTACTCTATTGCTGGAAAGGTAATCTCTATATTGTTTTTCTTTGATTCTATTCTGGTGCTGCTTGAATTTACGAGTCAAACTAAAGTAGTAATCTTATTTTGAGAAACTGCGATGCCACAATGAGCCTTTTTATTTGGTATTAAATACATTAATTGTAGTCTAAGAAGCATGGACACAAACACAACTGACATGATGCGAATATGACAAGTAGTTACATATATCTCTTGAGGTATATTTACTATTTACCTCTGTCCTCTGCTTTAAAATGGTCCCTAACGTATTATTTAAGTCCTTAAATCTTTTTTTCTTATGTCAAAAGACTCAAAATAGTCATTACTGTTAAGTAGTGCATGAAAATGTTTCATGTAGCAAACGATAATATATTTGTGTTGACTAGATGTCACCTGAAATGCCACATAGCCTTTTATCTTTATTTAGACTCTTTGGAATAAATAACAAATATTCAAATTTGTGAAAACATATCTAAAAACGTTTAAAAAAAAAAAAAAAATTTCCCTCCCAATACAGCATGTACAATCTAAAGTGTCTTTGACGGACACACGGGAGGTTTTGGAGTATCAATGGTTCTTAAATTGTAGTATGTTACATAGCATTTGGAGGTGCATATCCATAGTCTAGAATGGGGAATCAGTGAACGTTATATCTGTCCAGTCTTAGGAATCCCTGAATGCTGTTAGCTAAATTTGAAATATTGTGAATTTTGATGACTACAAATATCTATAATGGGCCAACTTATTGAGATTGCCCTTGAGCCTATGAGTTTTCAGAATTTTTGAATTTTTTAGCAATTTGATTTGGTATACATGTGTAACATAGGTGAAAAATCTATCCATCCTAATCTTGAAGGGAGCTTGAGAACTTTTGTAGTGGTCACATGTGGTCTTTGTAAAGATGAATTAACATTTTTTTTGTTCTGTTTTGGTGATAATATCTTGTTATTTCTTTTCGTTTCCATGTGCTTAGAGCTCTATTTCAAAGGGATTCTATTATCTTTCCATTCCAGATGTGACTCTGTCCTTTAATCTGGCCCTAAAGTCCATGTTTAGAAAATAATCTTATATCATCAATGTAATATGTAAATATAACTCTATTATCTGATTGGTTATACTTGCTGTATTTTCTACCTGACTTTATGCAATATCATGAGGGGTTGGAAACTCAAATCTTGGGACTTTTATTTTGTGTATGTATTAGGTGATCTAGTTTGAAATCCTGGGTAACTTAGTGGTTCCTTACACTAATCTCAGTCTTAATTGTTGACCTTTTCTCTTGCAGGCATGTGAAAATGCATTATTATGTCTTAAGAAGACTGATATTGCAAACCCCAAAATAGATGAATTCTTTGAAAATGTGCAAGTTTATGAAAAAATAAAGAGACTAAAAGATTTTGCTATGATGTCAGCCGCTTCACGCTCTGGTAGGTCTTCTTTATTTGTGCAAATTCTTTGCAAGCTTTCTTAGAAGGGAAAAGAAAACTTTGAAATTTTTGTCCAATTGATTTGAACATATGATAGGACTGACCGGCTCTCAGAGTCTTTTTGGGCTGGTTAGATGTAGCTGCTGCCAAGCTGTTTGATAAATGTTTTTGTATCCACCTTCCCAACATGGTCAGTTTGAAGCCAGCAACTCAGTTACTTTAGGGTTAATTTAGATTCCTAGATGGTATGCCATCTGCGAGATAACCTGATTTTGGTACAAACCAAATATTAATGTTAGCTTTTGATGCCAACAGCCAATAGTGGGATTCATTCACAGAAGCAGATAAAAATAAATCAAACCCCCTGTACCATCATGTTGAATTTGTGATCCATTGCAATGATAAGGTTGTAGTTGGCTGATCAATACCATAGGAAAACCTCAGAGTTCTGCTTACAACTGATGGTGCAATTTAGTAACTATCTACCAAATGCTTGGAACCACATAAGGATATTACAATTTGGTTTCATAATCTGTAAAAACTCCCCTTCCACAAGAATATGGTTTTTCTCACTCTCATTCCTTCCCTTGGAATCAAACCTCCTTTATTCTCTCAGTTTTATGTTGTAATAATTTAGGATATTATATTTGTTATGTGCCTGTAATTCAGTTGATGATGATGATGACAATGGCGAAGAACATTTAAGTATCCTAAAAATTCATGTAGGGGAAAGACAAAGCCTTAAGTTATGGTTGTGCCAATAAGTGATGTGTATATGGAAGGAGAAATAGTTATATACGGAATTAGCATGTTTTGAGCTTGACATATGGAATACATATTCTGAATAAGGCAGGGGTCATCAAAATGACATCCCATGTTGCCATTAGTTGGTGGCACTATTGAATTATCACAATTATCAACAACATAAGTATGAGGCGGAATACTGGTTTAATTGTGCATCGTGTGTATGACAGACACATTTGATAAATTTGAAAAACTTATCACAATTAACTGCTTTGGCATACTGTTATCTGAGGTCCTTGTAAATTATTTTTGGGAATACATCTTTTTGATTGTTTGACGTATAGTTTTGATCTCCCAGAATGCAAGTGCTTGGATAGTGCGCTTGTTAATGTTGTTCTTATTGTCATTTGTTACTTTTCTAGTTTTCCTTATCGAAAAGAAGATACTAGCTTTTTTCATTAGGATATTTCTATGGAGTTTCATTTGTTTCTGTCTGTCATTGATGGTTAGAGAAGTATTGGCACATGATCAACCATTTCATAATGCATGGCTTATGAAGTTATGATATTAATTACCTAGTCGTGTTATTTATTCAGACTGATATCTTTAGAAAGTGAGCTAGTGATAGGACCCAGAATGAAGTGCTCTGGGTCTAATGAGAGTTTACTTTTCTGTACTAATCTATCTTGGTTCTGATCTAATGGCAATTAAAATCAATTCTTTTCTTGGTTGGGAATTAAATAAATTTCAACTTCCTAAAACATCGCATTTAAGGGTCCCTTTCTGTCATTTGATCAATGTAAATTCCGTCTTCATTTCAGTTCAGGCTCAAGCTGCAGAGTATTTGACAAAGAAGAGCACTGAGAATGGAAAAATAATACATCCTTCATTGTGTAAAGAGACAAAATGTGTCGCAAGCACTATGTTCAGAATTGGAATCAAGAAGAGAAATGAACGAAAATTGCATGACCTGCAACGTACTACCAGTAAATCATAAACCGTTCAACTTTGAGGTCATTGCATTCTGGTCCCTTCTTTTTTTGGTATTCTAAAAGTTAGTGCCTTATTGGATTTACACTTCATGGTAATTAGGTGGCACCTTATGGATTGTAAATGTAATGATGAACTTTTTTGGATACGGCTTGTTCATGTTACTAACTTGTACTCAATTTTTGGAGGTTTATGCTCAAACTTCGAAGGACCCAATAATTCGTCCAGGGCTGGGACACCCTTTTTTGACAGTAAACACTTTTAATGTCAGAAATGAGCTCTTTTACAACTTTAATCACATGCTTAAGTAGCAGCAAAAACCATGTTTAGTCAAAATGTGGAATCATGATCATTCAGTGATCTTGATTTTTAGCCAATGCAAGTGTGTTTCATAGACTTGTGATAGGCCTCGTGGGCCAACCATGGACAATTGTGGTACTGTCTGTCGCTCAGCCTTGACCACGCCCTTAACGTGAATTATACGTCTAGGACAAAGTGGATGGTCATTTTTAGGAATATATTCTCTATGTTAATTATAAGGATATTTGTACTGTTATTATTCAAAAGTTGGGGTTGAATTACTCATAAGGCGATAACCTTTTAATCTGGAACTTGTTTTCATCTCAAATACAGAGGGTTAGGAATATCAACCTATCATCTGCACAAGATATATGGCAGTTTAATTACAGGTTAATTCATCTAGTAAAATTTTTTTGTTCAAAATTTATTAGTAATTGACTTTATATCCTTGTGAGAGAGAATTGATATATCACAGTGACATAAAATAAAATTGGTTGCGTAGGTTTTTATTTTTCAATTTACTGATAATTGAAAAATAAAAATAAAAATCTGGTCAGGGCTTGAATGGTTAGAATATTGGCGAGACTTTGCCCCTTTTACCTATAGGGCTTGCCCAAGCCTGCTTAATCATGGGCCAGTTTTAAAATGGCTGCTCGTGTTTTGCTGTCTAATCTGTCCTTTATTTACGCTGTAATTTTTTTTTTTGAGAGTGTTTCAACTTATAACGTCTGCTCTTGATAATAGCTTTTTATTATCAGACAAAGACACCAATCAGTTTTTGGTGTAGGCGGAGATTGAATATCAGATTTCTTATACAACTATTAGAGACTTTACCAAATGACCTAACTGGAATCCATATTTGCACTGTAATTTTGATATGAGATTCCACCCTGCCATTTTTATTTAATAAAATTATTAATTCTTTTGTTAATTAAGGCTGTTTTGTAAGATTTTTACAATTTAATTAGCTGGTACTTTCTTATATTTATGAACGAAACATCTAAAATTCAAATTCTCTTTTCTCTAATTATCAAATTATTAAAAAAAGAAGAAGTAAAAGTAAGGCTGCATTAAAAAGAAAAACTAGGGGCCTTTTTCTAAATCTTAAATAATGTTTCAACATTAAAGAGAAGAATTTTCCTAAAACTTGAAAAATATGAAATTTGTCTCCGAATCTTGTCTCTCCAAGTGAGGAAATTCAAAAAAGACTAATTTTTAAAATAACTTCCAAATATGATAATTTGTCAAATATTCTATTAAAAAAAGGTATTAGTTTACTAAAAATGGGCAGATCAACATCATGTTCATGTGGGAGAAACTTATAATTATATGCCATAACGAAATTAAGGAAAACGAATCCCCTGCAGCAAGAAGTTAAAACGGTCCAATGTTAATTGGTATGATCAGATCGTGTCATGTGCTCTTAACGTTTGATGCTACCCTAGCTTTATCTTTTCATAGAGCTGATAATATAGACTTCCATTTTGAATACATACAGGCATTGGAAATCCAACTACACTCTGCTCAAGCAATTGAATTTTTAGGTCAGTTGCCACTTGAACCCCATGTAACTAGAGAGTTTTTCCATTGTTCAAACATTGCTTCTTATCTCCACCGTTTTAGATTTAAGAACCATGAACATCTCAATTCTCAATAATCGAATCTTCCATATCACCAAGCGCATTTAATGTTTGCATTGGAGCTCGCATGTTTTATTTCTCTAAGATAGTGAGAGATGTCTGTTTTTCTCTACTTTATTCGTATAGCTTAAAAAATTGCTGTAAAACAAAGATGACAAGGTTCTCACCGTTTAGAGTGTGGAGGTTTTTCTTCTTCCTAGAGCTTCCTAGCTTAATTAGGTGTTTGAAACTTGAAACTAAGTAAAAAATACGCGTTTTGTGAGGCAATGCAATTAATTAAATAAATTCACCAAAGTAGTCCCAATAATTGTTTTTTAAAAAATAGTATGAGATGAAAGTCTAAGAGAACATAAACTTATTTTATAAGATATGTTCGTATAGAAAAAAAGATATATAAATATGCCATGACAACTAGGGAAAGAGTGCTGTTTTCCTCGGAACAAAAGATTAGAAGCTTGGAGTCATGTGAAGAACATTAAATGCAAGAGAGGGAAAAGGTCTTAGGGTTCCACAACTACAAATAATTTTAGTTTCAATCTCTCTTGAAATGAGATTCCTTTTAATAATCATTTCATCTTAGCTTCATGTCGAATCTCATTAATTGCTTCACATTAATTTCTTGGTCGGTATTCTTACTATTATTATATAAGATAAATTAATTTAGTACAATAAACAAGTAAAAGAAGAAAAATCCAACAGTGCAACATTTTTCACGCAGCTAGCAATGCTGTGTATTACTGCCCATACCAATGAGTAACCTTTTGATCCAAAGTAGATTCTGTTTGAAACATCATTTTGTTTATCATTACTGCTACTCTTGTTGATCTTTGAGCTGATTTAATGTAGATGCTCGCTATCTTCATATAGAAATATTGAAAGACCTTATTGGCTACCACAATAGAAGCTCTCAAATAATTTAATTAAGTTGCTCTTAATTTTCATTTTCTCATCCACGTGGGTGCATGGATTCTGTTCATGTTCATGCTTACTCTTATCTTCACGTGTCATGTCAATGGGGGCATCAATTGAAATGATTGGTAGATGGGTCTAAAACAGGTAATATGATTTGCATTGTGTCATGGTGAGATCAGGATGCACATTTTTGACACACATCTAAACCCGTACATAGGAGAGTTCATGCGGTACAACATTTTTTAATATTAGACTATATTTAATATCTTTTTAGTGGTGATATATATATATATATATATATATTATAATCCACCTTTATATTCTATTGTCTTTTTATACCCTATATAATTGTGAAATATCAATATAAACAAAACTTTTATAGCTATATCATTTATGAAATCTTTAAATTAATTTTAACTTATTTTAAATTTAACATTATATGCAAAATATTATGTTCTAGCGTGACTAAGATGCAAATTGTGACACGCATGTTACATAGAACCAACCATCAAACATATAAGGTTTGGGTTAAGCTAAACTTGTTATAACTTTTGTTAATACTAAACCACTCAATCAATTTTTATTCCCTATTTTTTTTGGTCAAATCAAATGATAAATTACAATGTGTCCTCATAACCTAGATGCTTGCAAAATGTTAAGATGATTGGAGATCAATAACTATAACATATAAAAAATTGATTAGATTTTAAGTTATTTTAACTTTAACATCATTACAAAACATTAATTATGAATCAAACACTTGAGTGACACAAAATTTGGTGGGCGTATTATGAATATAGAAAACATATGATCTATCTGTGCAATTGTTTAAATATCAATCCAATAAAAAAATTATTAAATGGTGTAATAATATTTACAAATAGTTTCATTAGACATGTAATTTGATCATAATCCTCTCATTATTGGATTACACATTATCTTCATTCTTAATACACGTACCAAATTTTGTACAAAGTATAATATATCATTTATAATTTGACCTACAAACTTATATATTGTATATAATTTAAAATACAATTTTTTTTTTGAAATTGAACATTTTATAGATGATATTATTTTAGCTAATTATTTTAGAATTTTGCAAGTATGGACAATGTAAGAAGATCATGTAATTAATTATAATTTTTAAAAAACAAAAAAATCACATACAATAAAAAGTTATTAGGTGACATATTATTGACAAATTGTTATACTAGATATAACTTGAACTTAATCCACAAACGAAAACTCATTTATAAATGCATATTATCATCAGATTGTATACTATTCAAATTGGAACTAGACAAGCAATTATAATTAAGCATTTAAGCTGAATGGATTAAGATTTTCTAGAATTTTTTGGTTATATTCATCATATAATTTTACAATAATATCTATCCTTTGTGAAATGAGTAGATTAAATTTTGCCACGTAATCAATAAGTTAAATAAATGCCAAAATAACAATAGTCAATGTGTGTTTAAATATTAATGATGTGAATCTTACTCATTTTACAATGATGTCTAGAATTTTAAGAACTCCAAGGTGAAAGTTATCCTAAAAATTTTAGAGGATTATCAAATCCATGCTAAACCACAAATATTGAGGTTTTTACAAAATTAATGGGATAATTAATGAAATCTCATTTTGAATATATATAGTCATCATCAATTTCAAGCTATGAAAAGCAGGCCTAAATTCCGCAAGACAAGAGTTTCTGCTATTTTTAGACTTCTATCTCATCCTAATAAAATTCCTGTAAAACAGATATTATCGATTGTTTGGTGCTTTTAGAGTATTCATTTGTAAAGAAGCTAAAATCAAACTCAAACTCAAACTCAATATGGGGATGGTTTTGTTTTGAATTTTTTGGTAATAGAGTGTCAGTTTGTTCTATTATCTGTGGAAGGACTCTGTAGGGTTTTTAGTTGTTTTAATTTTAATTAATTAATTAATTAATTATAATAATTTAAGAGTTAGAAAAATGGGAGATTTAAGAAGGTTTTGGACTTTGATTTTCCTTCAAAAGAAAAAAAAACATGTAATGTCAATGAATTACAACACTCTTATAGAAATTTTTAGAGTTAAAGAATTGATTATTTCTTTATGGTGGTTGCTTTGCTTATAAAGTTTGGATGGGTTTTATTAAATAACTCTCATCCTTTTAGGAAAAAAAAAAAAGGGATGGAGAATGATTTTTAATTAGCACTATTGATTAAACTCAATGCATCAAGAAATATTTCTTATATATATCAATCCAACTTTCCACTCTAGCTAGTTTGGAGGGGCTTCAGCAGTAAGCACTGATAAATTGCCCCACCACAAGAGCATAATTGTACTAAGCTGAAGAAAAAGAAAAAGAAAAAGAAAAAAAAAAGAAAAAGAAAAAGAAAAAGAAAAAAAGTGTTTAACCAACAAGCATTGAGAAAGTCTCCCATACTCTCTCCTAGGGGGGTCCAAGCTACCCACAAATGCAACCTATCTCCATTCGAGCCAACTACTTCGGCAGTCGGTAGTGGGTTTTGATCTTCAAAAATTGACATAGCTAGATCTAGCATCTACCAGATCCAATGAGATATTTGCCAAATTTGGTAAGAATTTTATCAAATCTAATGAGATTTCTTCCAGATTTAGCAAAATTTCACTAGATCTTGGATGGATCTAGTGGAATCTTGCCAAATCATTTTCAGCTTTACCAAAAGTTTACCTGATTTGTTCAACTCGATATCCCTTATCGGTTGATGGTAGGTTTGGTTGTTCTCCACCTGATTTGATTGGGTCGGTTGTGAGTTGGGCACAAATCCGTCCCGTGGATGGACCTACCCTCTCCTTGTGTGTTTGTTTCTATTTTTTTTTTTTTTTAAATCCATTATTTGCTGTTAGTTGCAAAGATTTGAGGTTTGAACCCATCTTAAAAAAAAAAAAGAAAAAAAAAAAGGAGGAAAAGAGGTGTGCTAGGCTGCTGGCCGCCTTCATCTTTGAATACATTATGTCAATCAAAATTGTTACGCTGAAGCTCGCTGGATGACCAAAACAGAAAAAAGGTCCAGCAAGGAAAACACAAAAATAAAATAAAAGGACCCTGAAGCATCCAAGTTGGTACTCTCGATGTTATTGCATTTGTTGGTTCGATTAAATTGAATAAATATAATTTGACTTGTAGAAGTTGGTGCGTGAAACGGTGATCGAAGTTTCAGCCGGTGTAACCCAATTCAAACCATTTGAGAATTGATCGAGAGAGAAATAGATGTATATTTCCATGTGAATGTCCGCCAACAAACATTCACGTTGAACTCACTTCTCTCGGGGTCTTGGTCCAAGTTAGGGTTTCACATTCTTTTTATTTCTAAAAAAATACCCTAACCTTAATTAGTAATTACTCTCTTTAATTAAAATTAACTATTCTCTAAGTACTATCTAAATAATTAAAAAAAAAAAAAAATTCAATCTCACTAATTTCCTCTCCAATGGAATACAGAACACAGAAATAGAAGAGTCAAACGAGAACGTGAAAACTACAGAACTGCATGGATTAATTGACAACCCATCACGCGCCTAGGCGGTGGTCAACTCTTATCACCAGTTTGTTTGATACTAATCTATCGATTCACTGCTTTGAATGACCTTTATGTCCTTCATGTTATTACCTGATTGCCATTCTTGTATTGTACAAATCTTTTCTATTACATGGCTAAATCTGTAAAGTTGTGTATGAACTGTATGTGTATTGTATTGGTTTTTTTTTACGCCAAGGAATATCGTGTAGTCTTTATCAATTCTTATTCTTTTCTATGTTTTTCTGATAAAGACTCTAACAATGCATTGAATTTCTTGTTGTTTAATTATGATTATATACTTTATTTGTATATTTTAATACAGAAACATGTGGATCTATTCTACACTGAGATAGCTAGCTAGCACCTCTTTATAAACTGCTATAAATAACCTGCTAAGCTCATTCTCTTAAACACTACGCCTTTTGTGCAACATTTTTCTTCATCTTTTAGCTCTTCCCATTTCAAAGAAAACATATTTTTTTTTCCAATTTTTTTTTTGGGTTGTTCTGGAGTGAGTGTCTAAATGGGGGGTTCTTCACCTTGTGCTTCTTGCAAGTTATTGAGACGCCGGTGTGCAAAGGATTGCATCTTCGCTCCTTACTTCCCTTCTGATGACCCTCACAAGTTTGCCATTGTTCACAAGGTTTTTGGTGCCAGCAATGTCAGCAAAATGTTGCAGGTTTCTCTTTCTCTCTATTTGCTAATGTTCATGTTTCACTTTTAATCTTGTTCTTTACCTTCCTTTTTATCTTAGAATTAGTACCTTGTTTTGGCCCCCCAAAAAAAAAAAAAAAAACAAAAGAGAAGTGCTTAGGTATTTTTTTTCCTTGTAAAATTTCACAGGAGCTTCCTGTTCATCAGAGGGCTGATGCTGTGAGTAGTTTAGTTTATGAAGCAAATGCAAGAGTTCGAGACCCAGTTTACGGATGTGTTGGGGCTATATCTTTCCTACAGAATCAAGTATCACAATTGGAAATGCAACTTGCAGTGGCTCAATCAGAGATACTTTGCATCCAGATGCAGCAAGAGCCAAACTTACCAACCCATCAGATAGACCAAGTCGACAAGTCATTTCTTCTAGCCACTAATAACTTCGATAACAACAATATTCCCCAGTACATCAGCTTTGCTTCTTCTAGCAATGTAATCCAAGACCCTCTTAAGAGAGAGTCTCTTTGGACTTAAATCCCCTATCATTGCCTTTAATGAAATGCCTAAATATTGTTCCAACGTTGCTTAATCTCTCTATCTTTGTCTCTCTCTCGTTGTGTTGTTAGTATTTGAGTTTGTTGTTGTGCATGTTCATTTGCACGTGGATTTGTTTGTTTGTTTGTAACTTTGTATGTTAGACACTGAGTGAAAGAGAAGTTGCGTGGTCCTATATATATATATATATATATGTGTGTGTGTATATATATATATATATATATATGTTGGAAAAAAAAGCAAAACGGAGCAAGTATTAGGTGCACATATAAGAAAATAAGGGAACCTGCTGCAGGATTTATGGGTCAACCTTGCATGTGAGATATGAAGTAAAGTAGGGTTAAAACAACTTCTCTTTCTTGCTTTAAACGTTAGGAATGGTGAGCCGCCCCACTCCCTTACCGTGATTTGGTCACTTTGTTTTGACCCAACGTTTTCCACCCAATGCTGCCCCTTCTTCATGCCACTACATACAACTCTCTTGAATAGCAAGGTTTTGACTAAACTTTGTCGAAAAATCTGGCCATATTATGTTCTTGATTATGATGAGCCCCTTGTTTAGTAATTAGTATAGATCGCATTAGTAAATGAAATCCGTATTTCACGTAAGTGAACAGAAACTTGGTGTGTGTGTGTGTGTGTTTTTTTAATTTTCAGAAATAAGGTGTTTTGTCCCTTTTGAGAGTCAGTGTAGTGGGTTTAATATATTTGAAGAATATGCTTTAAACTTAAAGATTTTAAATTTTATCTACTACATTATCAATTTATTGAGTTTTTGGACCATTTAATAGGTGGTGAGTGGATTAGTTTGGCAAGAATGTAATATCATTTTTTTTATAAATTTTTTATTATCAAAATAATTGTAACTCAATTTTCTGCGGCTCCCCAGAAGTGTATTAACTTTAATAAAAAATGCATATGAAGACATCTTAATGGGCTGCATTTGCATTTCAAATCTCTGCCGATAGTTTGCTATGTTGTAGGAATGACAACGGGTTGAGTTTTTTGATACTTAAACCCGACCTGCGGGTCATCCCTTGTTACCCAGACTCGGCCCGTTCTGTGGGCCCCGTGCAACCACTTTTGGGCCTAATTCGTGATCCAATCCAACCCAATCTTATTAAAAAAAAAAAAAAAAACCCAAGCACAAACACAAATACAAATCAATCAACATTGTTATCAGTCTTGCTAGATATAGCAAAACGAGTCAGAATTTTCTAACCCGAATTAATTGACCCGCAACCCAATTTAAATTCTCATACTCCATTTATCATTTATGCAAGAAACAAAACTCCGATTTTTACATTTATGGATAGATTTTTACATTAACACAGCATTCACTCTAATTTTATATATTGAATCCTTAAACAAATACCCAAAAACAAAAACTATTGAGAGAGGAACAAAACTCGGACCCCGTTTCAGTTTTTTTTTTAAATCCAAACCGACCCTATTCTTTATCAAACCGGGTAAAACTCGATCCATTAGGGTCGGGCCGGGCCGGGTACCCACGCGTTAGGCATAAATTGCCATCCCTACTGTGCTGTTGACATTGTCACAAACACAGCTAGTCCTATATGCGTGGTACCTAGCTAGTTAGCTGCCTTAGCCTTTTGACTCAGCACAAGCTCTACTGTTCATATATATATATATATATATATATATATATATATATATGTATGTATGTATGTATGTATCATGATTTTTAGAATGAGTTTAGTTAATTAATGTTTTTAATCCATCAATTATAATTTTTTTTTGAAAAATTAAAAAATTCAAAACAAAATTAGTCATTTTTCTTTATAATTTTTTCATAATTTTTTTAAAAAATGATGACTAATACATTTCACAATAAGTAACTTGTCAACACCAATCACTTGTTGATTGCTCTTTACAATTGTGCCAAAGCATTGTCCTTTGTTAAAAGTGAACTAGGGAAAACCCTGATAAGTCCATTTTGTGTGTGTGTGTGTGTGGTTGTCTTAAAAAAGAGAGTTTATGCGGAAAGGTATCTTTTGGGCAAAAATTATTTTTACCAACTTATTTGACTATTTAGCTTATTTTTGTTATTATTTATAGGCCTTATTGCACTTTTTGGTATTATTAATGGATCTCACTGTACTATTTCAGCTAATTTTTACTTTTATCTATAGTATTATCAGCAAAAAATTTTAATTTTAACAAAATAAGCGGATTCCAAACAGACCCTTAGAAGTGGTGTTATCTCTTTCCTTTCTTTAGATTAGTGCCTATATATGCATAAATAAATACCACTGTTAACTGCGGCATTAATTTAAAGTAATATGATAAAAAATCTGTTATTACATTCTTGTCATTTTACAAGGAGTGAAGTGGAGGCCGCTTTGAAGTAGATGCATCCTCCAAAGGCTCCTAGCCCTGATGGTATGTCTGCTATTTTTTTTTCTAGAAATATAGGGATATTGTTGGAAATTATATAATATGCATGGTTTTAAATGTTTTAAATATAAATATGTCTATTTCCAACATAAATATAACCAATATTACCCTAGTTCCAAAAATTAACAACCCTTCAAAAATGACTGATTTTAAGCCTATAAGTTTAAGCAATGTAATTTACAAGCTTGTAGCTAAAGTGTTAGCAAACTGCCTAAAAATTATCCTTCCCCACATTTTCTTTGAAAATCAAAGTGCTTTTCTTTCAGAAAGACTCATTACAGATAATGTGTTAGTAGCGTTTGAATTAATGCAACATCTAGAACATAAAAAGAAAGGAAAGGAAAGGAAAATTTTATAGCGGTAAAGCTTGATATGAGTAAGGCATATGATCGTGTAGAATGAGGTTTTATTGAAAGGGTGATGGAAAGAATGGGATTCCATGAAAAATGGATTAGCTTAATTATGCAGTGCATATCTACGGTATCTTATTCTGTGATCATTAATGGAACGATTAATGGATGTATTTACCCCACAAGAGGCCTCCGTCAAGGAGACCCCTTGTCTCCTTACCTCTTTATCTTATGTGCAGATGGCTTATCCTCCATAATAAAGGAAGTGGCAAGGAATCAATTGTTGAGTGGAATTTCCATTTGCAGAGGAACCCCCATAGTTACTCATTTATTTTTTGCGAATGATAGCTTGTTGTTCTACAAAGCTACTGATCGAGGATGTTGAAAACTAATAGAGATCCTTGAGCTATATGAAGTTGCGTTGGGGTAAAAAGTAAATACGGATAAATCATCTGTATTTTTCAGCCATAATACTCCTCAAGAAAGGAGAAGTGATGTGATAGGCATTCTTGGTCCAATGCAAGACACTAGACATAACAAATACTTCGGACTTCCTTCTATCATTGGAAGATCAAAGATTGAAGTGTTTGCAGAAGTGAAAGAAAGGCTTGGAAAGAAGCTTGCAGGGTGGAAAGAGAAAATGCTCTCTATGGGAGGAAAGGAGGTTCTGATAAAGGCTGTAGCTCAGGCAATCCCCACGTATACCATGAGTTGCTTTCTTCTCCCAAAATGGCTTTGTGAGGAAATTGAAGGAATGATAAGGAAATTCTGGTGGGGCCAAAGGTAGCAAGAATCAAACATCGCATGGGTGAGTTGGGAAAAATTGTGTCGATCAAAACTCTGAGGGGGCATGGGATTTTGTAACTTCCAACCCTTTAATTTGGAGATGTTAGCAAAACAAGGTTGGAGACTCCTCTCAAACCAAAACTCCCTATGTGCAAGAGTATACAAAGCAAAGTACTATCCAAATGGGGATGTTTTGAATGCAAAACTGGGCTCAAATCCGTCATATGCATGGAGGAGTATTTTTAAAGCCTTGGAAGTGATAAGAAGAGGAACCAGGTGGAAAGTAGGTAATAGAAAGCTGATTCATATATGAGAGGATAAGTGGCTTCCAACCCCAACAACCTATAAGGTAATTTCCCCACCTCAACCCTTTGATGATTTTCCTATGGTTTCTGCCCTTATTGATGAGGAATCAAAGAGATGGAAAGTGGATGTTGTGAAGTCTTTGTTCTTTCCATTTGAAGCAGAAATGATCTTAAATATTCCCCTTAGCTACAACTTACCACAGGATAAAATCATTTGGGTGGGAAACAAGAAAGGGGGAATTCACAGTTAGGAGCGCTTACTATATTGGTCTTAATGTGCTAAAATCACCAGGGGGCGGGGAGTGCTCCTATGTTGACCCTAGAACCCCCTCGTGGAAGAAGATTTGGCATCTCAAAATCCCACCAAAAATTGGAATTTTCATGAGGAAAGCATGTGAAAATGCTCTTCCCACTATGCTAAATCTAAGGAATAGGGGAGTGGTCATTGATGGAATATGCCCCATTTGTGGGAATGAAGTTGAGTCCATATGTCACGCATTGTTCAAATGTAATTTTGCAAAGGAAGTTTGGAGTTGGTGGAAGGAGTGCCCTATAAAAATCTGTGCAGAGAACCAAGACTTCTTTGATATTGCTTTGGGGCTTTAGTATGCAAGAACAACTAGAGACCTGGAGATAATGGTTGTGACCCTGTGGACAATCTGGTACATCAGAAACCAGTGTGTACATTAGTGTGAAAAACAAGCTGCTGGTCAGATTTGGGACTTTGCTTCAAGCCTTCTTCTGAATTATAAAGAAGCCTCAAAATATGTCCAACTTGGTCCAGCTTCTTGTGAGGTTAGTCGGAAGAAGCCTCCTATGGGCGTCTATAAGATAAATGTGGATGGGGCAATATCAGAGAGAGGAAGGAATTCAAGTATTGGAGTAATCATAAGAGATTACAAGGAGTAATCATAAGAGATTACAAGGGTGTTTTGTTAGCAAAGGAATTAGGCCTCCAACAAATCATTATTCCAATTAGATTCCCTCCTAGCTGTTTAGAGCATGAGACTGCTAAATGGAAATTTTTCTGTGCTAGAGACTGAAATGTTGGCAGTGGAATTTGGTGTTTTGTTAGCAAAGGAATTAGGCCTCCAACAAATCATTATTGAATTAGATTCCCTCCTAGCTGTTCAGAGCATCTTAGCAAGGGAGGTTTGCGGAGAAACAGGCCATATTGTTCAAGGAATTCTGAGTAATCTGGACTGTTTTGGCACTTGGCAAATTAGGCATGTCAAGAGGGATTTCAATAGAGTGGCGCACGAACTTGCCCTCTATGCTAAGTGTAAGGAAATGAGCCAGGTCTGGGAGGGTTGTTCCCCGTCCATAGTGAGACAACCTGATCCATCAGGATTGTCTATAATGTATTTGTTACCTTGTTTCCTTTGTATTTCTGTGTTGGTTTAATGAAAGTTGTTTCTTATAAAAAAAAAAAAAACAATACCCACCACTGGATGTTCCCTGCAAAATCTTTTACTTCAATCTATGTGTCCCTTCTTGGTGACAAAAACTAAAACATTCAGCTCCTTATAGTTAATCTTCCAGTTATTCCCAATAATATTGGTGATAAGTCATTTATCATGTTTGGTCATGACTCAGTACGTAGACAAATCATGTTGGGTCCTAAATCCAAAATAGTGATCACACATAAGAACATAAATATTTATGAGGAAAAATCATTTCTTCCTAATTAAAGAAAAAAATTATGAGACAAGCTCTGAATAATATCGCTATTATCAAATCAATTACAATAATTTTCAAGTTGATACCTAACTTGAGATTCGCTAAAATACAATAATAAATCCTCTTGTGTATGTCTCATGGTTAAAGAAAATTTTCTTGTTTTCTTTGCTCTCACACACTATTTATTTATCTCAAAGATGACAACACTTTGCTCTCTCCATTCTGTTTTCTTCTCCACAAACATCTCTCTCTTGGTTGTCTCTCTCTATGTAGCTCTTCTTTCTGGCATAGTTACACTCTTTTTTTTTTTTTTTTCTTCTTCTTCTCTTTTGCGGCTCACACTAAAAAACTACATACAATATGTATATATATATATATATATATATATATATATATATTATATTAACCTTTGCTGCCGTACACTCCTACTACACCCGAATCAAGGTTAGAACAAAACGAACCCATATATAGGCTTTGATGCTATTTGGTGCCATGCACCCAAAAAATCATTTATTTGTTTGAAAGGTTAAAAAATAATTAAATTGAAAAATTTTAAAGTTTAGGGACCATTTTATAATATGATATAAAGATTGAAGATCAAACACGATAAAAGGTAAAACCACCTTTTTAGTCCCTATATTCTTGAGTTATTTATATTCTAGTCCTTATGTTTTTGAAAGCTTTCAATTGGCCTTTGAGTTTTTAGAACGTTATTCTTGAGCTTTTAAAAATATTTTCATTTTAATCCTTGTTGTTGTATTAATAAGAAAAAATTTATGTGGTTGAAGGATTGCACAACTGACACATATGTAACTAATAAAATAATTACCATCACGTAACTGCCGAGGACAATATCATCCTCTTGTGGTGCTACGTTCATGCATGGCAACTTCCTTTGTTGTGTGGCGTCGCAGGGAATTATTAGTCTGTTGACTTCACAACACCCGAATCAAGGTATAAATGCTTGTAGATATAAAGATTGAAGATCAAACACGATAAAAGGTAAAACCACCTTTTTAGTCCCTATATTCTTGGAGCTTTTAAAAATATTTTCATTTTAATCCTTGTTGTTGTATTAATAAGAAAAAATTTATGTGGTTGAAGGATTGGTAATATATTAGGGACCATTTTATAATATGATATAAAGATTGAAGATCTTTAAACACGATAAAAGGTAAAACCACCTTTTTAGTCCCTATATTCTTGAGTTATTTATATTCTAGTCCTTATGTTTTTGAAAGCTATGTAAGGATTGCACAACTGACACATATGTAACTAATAAAATAATTACCATCACGTACTCTTAGTGCGGTGGTCACTTCACAAGTATAAATGCTTGTAGGGTGTTGGAGGCAAGGGCTGGGTTCAAGTCTTCACGAAGAAACTTTCCATACATATACACTTAAATTAGGTTAGAATAGAAATTCTATCTTGTATAAAAAAAAAAACTAATAAAATAATTAAAAATTTTAATTGGCATTAAAAAAGCCACTTTAGGAAAAAAATTTAAGTGATGAATTTAAAGAAAAAAGAATATAATAAATTTTAGACAACTCAAGATCCCTTTTTCTTTTTCTTGGCAACCAAACACTATAGTAAGATTCCCTTTTCTTTTCTTTCACTTAACCACCATTTATTTCTTTTATTTTCTTAGTATTCTTTTTATAAAATATTAATTTTATTTTCCTAGGATTTCGTGGGAATCAAGCATGCACTTAGGTGGTGTTTGGGTTTTGCTTTTTAGGCGTTTGCTTTTATTTTTTTTTGGACAGCGCCTCTAGCACTGTTTATTGTCCATGAACAATGATTTTAGACTTATGAACAGTGCCAAGCGCGTTAACAGTAGCTTTATTATTATTATTTTTTATTGTTTTCAGAAAAATAAGCAGTATCCAAACGGACCCTTAATTGACGGAAAATGAAAGAGAGAAGCTCATAAAGTACCTTTGAGGTAGGGATGGAAGTACCGAATTTGGATAAAATTCATTAACAACAACTCAATTCAAGTTTTATTGGCACCAAATACCGCTAGGCACCCAAGATGTCCTTCTTTTTTACTTCTATTTTTTTTTCTTTTCAATTTATTAGCAACCAAACACAACAATAAACATAGAGAAAATATTAACACAGTACCGAAAAACTAGAGAAAATCCACATCCCTGCTTCAATTTGTTTTTTTATCACTTTCTTGACAAATAAACACTAAAAAAAAGATTTATCCAAAAAAGAACTGAGAACTCTAAAAACAAAATTTGGTTACTAATTACTTTAACAATTTAGGAGGTGTTTGGTAGAGTAGTTTGAAATGAAATTTTTGTAGTTTTTTGAAATACGTGTGGATGAAAAGTGTATGAAAAAATGTGTAATGTTGTTTAAAATGTAAAAATGTGAGTTTGAAATAGGAAAACAAATGGGCCCTTAGACATTGATTTTCAACAATAGTTGACTAAATGTAAAAAAAAGGTTGTTATTTTAGAAAATTTCTGGTTGGAAAATTGACAATCAAGAAAAGGCTCTAAAATGGTATGCACCGACTATGAATCAAGAGGCTTGACTCAAGACCCTAAGCTCTGATTGGACAGGGGGATGGATTTTGTGGAAAATTCGTTATGTGGAAGGTGCAGATTTCACGCACGCTTAATTAAGGATTTTAGAAAGTAGAACTAGAGCGACATGGTTTGGTGCGTGATTGAGATTTGGTGAAACGGTTGTAGTACGAAAAATTATTGTGTCCTTCTAGAGTACCATAAATGCGTATTTCTTCTTTTTAAATGAATAGTGGATTCCACTAATTAAATTCATAGTGAGACCACTATTTATGTGAGAGAAAAAAATACGCATTTATGATACTCTGAGAGTACTTAATAATTTTTTGTGTAGTATATGGATAGAGGGTTTGGAAAGGCAAATTAGATTTTCTCTATCTTGTTGTTTGGTTACCAAGAAAAGAAAAGGTGACCTTGAGGGTTTTTACCTGATGTGATATTTTTTCCTTTTTTGAGATGATGATGTAGCGTTTTTTAATGCTCATTAATTTTTTAATATTTTATTAGCCACACTTGTCAAAGGTGTGCAATTTATCAACCACGTCAGCAAATTACCTCACTGAGGTGATCACAATGACCAAAATGACAGTAGGTTCAAAAGCTCAGGGACCAAAAATGAAAATTAAAAAACGTGAGGACCAAAATAAAAATGATACTAAGAGGGGACCTAAAAGATGTTATTGCCTTAGGACCAAAGCAAACTTCTCTATGCATCATCTACTAATCTCAGTATGACTAGTTATTTGAAATTTATTTCGAACATATATTATAGTTTATAAGTGGGGATTTTAAATTTGGACAATTTTTTTTTTTTGAAAAACAAACACACATACATAGAAAAAGGAGGATGAGATAAGTGAATACATCTACATACCAACACTAAAACTGTATGTAGCAGTTAGTGTCGCAGAGCAAGTGATAAACTCCTTCTCAATATTACACCTTACCGATGTGGGACGATTCAACAACACTGAGTATTTTTTTTTTTTGGAAAAACATACATATATATAAGGAAAGGAAGATGAAATAAAGTAATACACTCATGAATAAAGAATGTAAAGTGTATATTATAAGAAAAAAATTGTACACTTTTTCAAAAAATTGCAATGCCAGAAAAACCCTTTACCTAAAATTTACACTTTACATTCTAGTATTTATGTAAGATAATAATTTTCCTATAAATTTATGTGATGTTGCAAATCCATCAGTCACTATATTTAGCTAGTTAGCTACCCATATTTGCAGGCCCAAATAATGTGTACCCAATACAAGAGATGCTTAGGCTAACGTATGTATCTGGGCATCTCTTTACCTGCTGATTGCATATCTAGCCCAGCTTTCTTTACCAACCCTTTTTTGTTCACGTGGATTACCACACATACATTATATCCAACGAGTCTTTGGTCCCAACTTCGAAGTCACAGGCAGTGAAAAAAGAGTACCAAAGGCCCACTTCCTCCCTCCAAGCTGGGGTTTTTCAACCAATTAAAAAAAAAGTAGGCCATCAGAAACCAATGGGAAGAGGATAAGGTACCACGTAGGACAATAATAAAGCGTAGAAAAAGAAGAAAAAGACTACAATGATATCTACTGCTCATCTGTATGTTCAAATTTGCATGCATACATTATACATGGTACTAGTCTTAGAATCAAAAGTCAGAGAGAGAGAGAAAGAGGGAGAGAGGGCAGAAAAGATGGGGTACAATTCATTCCTAAGAAGCCCAAAGAAAGAAGAACAAGAGGTGCCAGACACCGTTCTTAGCAAAACCACCGACATAGAAGATGCTAATTTTGAAGATGAAGAACTCGATGTCATGAATGACTTGGAGGGCTTTTTGGGTTTCGAAGATGATGAACAATTACCACAGGACATCAAGAAGTATGATCAACTCGATTGGGATTTCATGGATTGGGAGGAATTCCCAAAGAGAGAAGGAGAAGAAGAAGAAGAAGAGCAGAAAGTGTTTGAGAACACAAAACAATTCTTTTTTGAAGAAGAAGAAGAAGAAGAAGAAAGCTACTATGGCAGCAAGGTTACAAAGAGAGAAAATGTTGGGTTTTGGGATGATGATGAGAAGAGTTCATCATTGAATTTGAACTTGAATTATGAGGAAGTCTTGGATGCATGGTCCAACAGGGGGTCTCTTTGGGCCAAAAATTGTTCTCCTTCCTTGGCGAGCAATGGCTACTATGTTAGTTCTCATTTCAACTAATTATTATATTTAACCTTTTTATTATGTGAAATTTGCTTTCTTAGTACAAGGGATTAAAAGAAACGCTAGCAAATGGCTTTTCTTTCATTAGCATTTTTATTTTATTCTCAATTTTCTTCCATTTCAGTCCCAAGTGTATGTTGTCAACAGTTCCTTTTTGTCTGAATAATGAAGTTGTTTTATGATCTTTTTAGATGGGAGAGGTGCCTGTGATGGAAGAAGAGAGAACAAAAAGGGAAGCAAGTGTTTTAAGGTACAAAGAGAAGCGCCAGACTAGATTGTTCTCCAAGAAGATAAGATACCAAGTTCGCAAACTCAATGCAGATAAAAGACCTAGACTGAAGGTTTTTGTCCTCCCTCTCTCTCTCTCTCTCTCTCTCTCTCTCTGTGAATTTTCAATTTGTAATTTTTAAGTGCGCTTTTGTGGTTGCAGGGTCGATTTGTGAAGAGGGTTTCTTGACTAATGACTCATGTGTGTTTAAAATATCTCGCAAAATATCTGTTTGTATTTGTTCTGGCATATGCTTTGATTTGTCTTTGTCTCAATGAAAATATCTCTCTTTATTCAGAATTCAGACTTTTTGTTCACTTCTTATTGAACTTGTATAGTGGGCTTGAGGTCCATCATGCATAAACTGACCCTATTTCTTAATAGTAGGGCCTTTTGTGATGGACGAATTACAAGCCTTTAGAAACACTTTTCTATCAATCAAACGGTCGACTTTCATAGGAATTAAAGTTGAGGCATTAAAATATGGGGTGTATTGATCATGTGGTCCTAACCAATGTCCATCACCAATTTTTATTTTTATTTTTTTATACCGAACTCCTTTTTGTCGGTTTCTTTTATGGGTCACTTTACGCTTGGTGTCTTTTTCCTTTTTCTTTTATGGGCCACTAGTGGAAAATACAACAGGAGCCTCAATGACAACCGAAAGGACAGCAGTACACAATCATGTGAGATAACGGAGGCCATTGTTATTGTGTGTCAAACAATTTATACGTGACAGTTATTACTAAAATATATAAAAATTATTATACGTGAATTAAATTTAACTCACATATTAAGGAAAAAACACAAGCTTGAAAAAAAAGCAACTACAATTATGTGTAGAGAGCAAATTAATTGGGCAAATCTGGTAAATTTATCGAGTAATCCTAAAGATACAAACTATTTTACAAATTTTTTTATTAATAAATAAAAAAGTGATATTAATGGTAAATTTAGATGAAAACTAATAAGAAGTTTTTCACATTAACAATTTGTAAAAATGTTGTAAAATAATTTGTAATTGTAACATTACTCAAATTTACTATATTATGCAATACAAATTACAAGCTTACACCACCTAAGTTGATGCTCAAAATTTGAGTTTACTATAAATTCAAAAAATACAAGAATAACTAACTATTCCATTTGACCGAAAAAAGAAAAAAAAAAAACAAAACAAAAGACAAATTCCTAACTAGCGAAACTAATAACACAATAAGAGTAAAGAGTATTGTAGTTCAGTTGTTCTTGATCTTCTTATACGGAGACCTAGGAATTGAGTACTTCCCCCAATATAACAATTTTTTTTTTTAAAAAATCCACAATGAGAAATCTTGTGCTTTTTCTTAGGTCGTTACATATAGTATTAGAGTTAGCTTGATATTCCTATGTGGGCTTAAAGACACTACCCCACAAAGTAGACCTTAATGAGAACGTTAGAGGTTTAAGTAGGAAAAATTGTGATGCCCTAATTTAATTGATTGTGTGTTTTATGTGGGTGTGTGATGAGTCCCACATCAGACATTTACTGGGTAGATTTGAGATTTATTAACAACAACAAAGAACGTCAATTATGACTAGTCATTTTAAGGTATAGTACAGATATAGCTAGTGCATTTTCTTGGGTCGCTCATAGTTTACAACTTTATATGGTCATAGCATCCAAAAATTCCAAAGAAAAAAAAAAATCCTCTTGCTACATGGATTGCTGAATTTCTACTCTTTTGAAAAAAATGCCACACATGCATGCAACATAGATTAAGGTTAGATCCAACTAGTTGAACCACCAAACATCGGGTAGCTCATCTCCCACTTGGAGAAGCATTGAAGGTACAAAACATCTTATGGCTCAAAGTGCTTGTATTCAAGTTGGTAATGGGAATTCTATTAGAACCTGGACGGATCCTTGGATTCCTGATTTACCTTATTTCATTCCTCGTCCAAAGGAAGGCTCTAATCCAGACAGTGCACTGATTGTATCCCAACTCATTAATCCAAGTCATAAAGGGTGGGACTGTCATAAACTTAGAAACTTATTTGATGAATAAACTGTCAAAGTTATTTAGAAAATTCCTATTTACTTACACTCACAAGCAGACAAGTGGATATGGATTGACACTTCTAATGGACAAATATCAGTGAAATCAGTTTATTAGCTTGGCCGCAAAGAGAACCCACCTACTAGTCAAGATATGTCTAGGGAAGAAATCTGGAAAACCAAGATTCATGAGAGACTAAAAATGCATTTATGGAGGATTGCAGCAAATTGTCTCCCTACTAAATCCTTTTTGGCCAAATATGTAAATATTGGAGATACGTCATGCTCATTATGTGGCATGGAAGAAGAGACTAGCCTCCATTTATTTGTTTTGTACCCATAGACGAAAGTTATTTGGTTTCACAACCATTGGGGATTCAGGTTTGATGGTTTGGGTCTCTCTTCCTCCTCCTAATTCATTCAAACCTTAATCTCTCCTTCGGATACAGTTGTGTTGAACTCAATTAATAAGGCAGAGTTTTTACTGCATGGTGCAGTGATTTGTGATGTGGTTTGGAAGTTAAGGAACCAAGTTCAATTTGAGGGAGTATCTCCAAATTTGGATGGGATTTTGATGAAGATATCCAGATTTGTTGTAGAGTTTAGGAAGGTCCTTGATCTCTCGATAGGGTCAACAAGTAATGGGATCCAATTAGCTTGGTATAAACCAGATAGGGACACTATTAAGATCAACGTAGATGCTACTTGCAACAGTGAGAGTTCATCTATTGCAGCTGTAGCTAGAGATTGGAGAGCAGAAGTGGTATTTGCTTGCTCTAAAAGAGTGAACACCACACTCCCTCTCCAAGCAGAGGTTGAAGCTATAAACTAGGCCCTTAACTTGGCAGCAAACTTGGATGTTGACTCCATTTTCATCAAGAGTGACTCAAAGTCCTTCATTGATGTGCTGAGATTTCCTAACCTGGATGTTCCTTGGAGAATAAGAACTATCTGCTCTGATGTTTTAGCCTTAAAATTGAATTTCTCTAATTGTAAATTCAGCTGGGTGGCTAGAGAAGCAAATGTTGCTGCTCATATTTTAGCCAAGTCGTCTTTGTCAAACAACTACTTTGGCTCTTTTGATGTGGGGTTGGGGCCTCTTTGTTTTTTTTTTTTCCCCTATTATTAGAGCTTCTCTGCCTATGTAGTTTTGTTTCTTGCTTAAAAAAATTTCTGGTTCATCAAAAAAAAAAAAAAAAAAAAAATTCTTTAGTGAGTTGACAGGTGATGGAGAAGACAAGACACGGCCATGAATGAGCTTTAGAGATGGACCTACCCTAGCAAGGAGGGCACAACCAGTCCTCCCCCAATTTTAGAATTTTGAAAAATATATATACCTTTAAGAGCAATCACATAAGGTTTTCTAAAATTTTTTAGCTTTTAATGACTTAAAAAACTATATTATCTATTTTAATATATTATTTTAGAACTCACAATACATCCCATATTCGATTATACCATCCAACATATTAAAAATATCCTATATTAACCCTATCGTTCAACAAAAACTGGAAAAAAAAAGCCCAATAGTGTAGCACCATTCCTGTAACCCACAACCCACTACCGCTAGTCCCACAACCCTGACTAGCACTACAACCCAAAACCCACCACCACAAAAAAAAAAAAAAAAAAAAAACCCACTGAAACCTAAACAAAACCACCATAGAATTCTCTAAACAAAACCATCAAAAGAACCAAATCTCTAAAAATCCATCCCAACCCAATCATAAACCACCAAAATTCCATCTTCAGTCCCAACCACCTCAAAACCCAAACAAAACCACTAAAAACCAAAAAAGAATCTCAAACACTAGATCTAATAAAGTGGGACGAGAGAGAGAGAGAGAGAGAGAGAGAGAGAGAGAGAGAGAGAGAGAGAGAGAGAGAGGTGAGGTCTGAGAGAATGAGAGAGGTGGAGAGAGGAGAGAAACGTATGAGAGAGAAGAGAGGTCTGTTCATATGATGTTCACATAACTTTGATGATTGAATGAAACATTTTCAAAATTAGAAGGGGAGATCTTCATCGAGTTTGGAGGAGGAGGGGAAGTAGGGAACTGGAGACGAGAGGGAAGATTTCTGGCTTTGTTCTCAGCCGGAAATTTTGCGTGACAGGGTGAGAGCAAAAGAGAAAGAGAATGAGAATGAGAAAGAGGAGGTAGAGATGAAGAAAGAAAAGTAAAAGAAGAAAAGGACAGAGGAGTCAGATGAGACTTGAGAGGAGTGGGGATGGGGATGGGGATGGGGATGAGATGGGAAAACGTGTGTGGAGGATAAAAAACAAGAGAAACAATAAAATAAAAAAAGACAAACGTATGGTCCGTATGAATGCAAGGAAAGAAAGGAAAAAGAATAAAAAATCAAAATTTATCGCAATATTCACAATATTTTACAATAAATTTTAAGTAAAAGATAGTTATTAGTTAATATTGATAAGTAAAAAAATAATTTTAATGATGAGTTCAAATTAGAATTAGTAACAACGTTTCAAATAAATTCTATTGTGAAAGTATTGCTAAAAATATTGTAGAATTCTTTAGTGCTGAACACTTACTGCGTGATTTAGTGCTGTCAACCACTTCCTCCTTAGGTTTTGTTATTTATTTAACTTTAACAATTTTTAAATGCATGGACATTGACTATTCAAATAACTCTGCAGATCTAGCTTTTGATTTTTTTTTTTTAATTCATAATAAGTGGTGAATATTGACCATTTAAATGGGCTTGAGAGTTGGGAAAAAAAAAACTATCCGCAGTCAAATGGGCTTGAGCTTGGGCATGAGCAAATGAATTAATTTGTCTCTTAATTATTTTATCCAGTTTTATAAAATAAAAATTATTGGGTACTAAAGTGGACTTTGTTATGACTTAAAAATAATTTAAAAACTCAATAGTTATTTATGTTTTTTTAGAATTTAATAATTCTTATTTGTATTATGAAAGTTATGTTATAAAAAATACTATCTATATTTGTTTTGGATTATTTTAGTTAAATTTTCAATTTTTGTTTATTTAATATATTTATTTATAATTTAAATAATTATTAAATTAATTATGACATCATCACGGTTCGACCTCAAAAATCTTGAACCTCTCCCTTTTACGGTTCAATGAACGGTTCGGGTCTGAAAACCTTGATCAGGAATAGAAGTTGTGGAGCTGGGAATGCCACTTTTTGAGTTTTAAATTTTAATGATTAGTTTTTTTTATTAGACTATTATTACCTGGTATTTAACTATTCAACCTTTTCCAAATATTCAAATTGGAAACTTAACTTTTATAACTTCATAATATGTGTTATACAAATTGTATCATATTAATAAAATAGAGGTAATAATACATAATATACAAAATATATCATATTGTTAGTATAGACATAATGATGCATGGTATACAAAATATATCATATTGATGCAAATTCTTTTTTATTTTTTGGATGAATATATAAGTTATGTGACAAAAAAAATTATTTGTATAGAACTTAGTTTTAGGACTTTTCCTGTGCATCGCACGAGTTAGCAACTATTATTAACTATTATGATATCCTATAAATATTGTTGCGCTCAGGTGGCTAGTTGGCTTGGATTGTTTTTTTGTTTGTATTTTCTTAGACTCTTCTCTTGCTTTAAGGCCTAGTTTTAGTTAGTCATTATACGAGGCTTTTCACTTACATTGCTTTCTATATGTCTGTGTCACTCATGTCATTGATTAAGAATAGGGTGAACCACACCTTGGTTTTACTTGGGTCTAAGCTATAGTACCACCTGAATGCACTCCCGTAAGTGAGAGAGGGAATGCACATAAAGTTTGGTTCTCATATCCAACCCCTTCATTTCAACAATGCTTAGATATCTCCTAATGTGTTGCATTGGGTCTCTAATCCCATCAAACTTTTCCGCATCTAAAATCTTGAACTTTGGAGGCAATGCAATGGGAGTCTTGGAGCTTATGCCACCCATATTGTAAAGAAAATTAGCCATCCCTTGGACCTTGCGAAAGGCTAGTTGCATCTTCTCCAGCTTTTCTTTCATAGCTACGATTTCTGTGGTGAGCTTCTCAAATTGAATTTTCCTTTCATATTCAGTCTTATCCCTTTCATCCCAATCCTCTCCTTCTTCTTTATCATGTATCTCCACATGTATGGGCTTTTTGAGTTTGGCCTCTTCTAGCTTCGTGAGGTGCCCTCCCATCTCCTTGAGAACATCGTTTTGTTCTTTTATTATCTTGAATATCTTTTATGAAGTTGTGTCATCAATTGGAGCATCCATCCTTTCTTGAGATACTTCCTCTCAAGATGTCTCTCCTTGAGATACCTCTTCTTGATATGTTTCCTCAATCTTGACCAAACGTCTTCCGTTCTTGTCTCAGACCCAAATTGGAGTGGGAATGTGCTTTCTTAATCTTGGTTGTGCAATGGTGCCTGAAAAGAAGTCTCATTTTATTAAGTCCATGTCTCAATTAAAAGGTTCTTTGATGTTCTTAGAAAATCTTTAAGTCCATTGTAATGAAGGCACAATTACACAAGTCACTCCCTTTCCTCTCGTGAGCCTTGCACCTTGTTTCATTGGGCTTTAGCTCATTTACAATAAAACTCTCATCTTATTCTCGTGGGCTTTCATTAGAATGTGTTTAGAGATTTTCAACCCTTCATCTCAAATATGGGCTTACAATGCATTCATCACCTTTGGACTCCTCTTCTTTTCATTCATTATCATAATTTTTTTTTTGAAGTAGTCATCTAGCTAGAATATATTATAGCCTTTCTTTCAAAGTCTATGAATTTCTCATCATTTTGGGCATAGGTATTCAACAAAGAGGCCCAAGATTAGGGGATTTCATATTGGCTTTGTAGGTTGTTGGATGCTGAGTCCATAACACATTTGTTATCTTAGACCCATGGTCCTTTTATTTTTATTTTTATTTTCTCTAAAAGGCCTTTTGATTTGGGCTTTTGATAGCAATTAGGCTTTGTGCTTATGAACCCTTCAAGTTAATATATACCTTTGGATTTGGAATAAGCTCCTTCTATGTGAGAACTTTTGTTCTTTTATCCCAATATCTTAGGGTATGCCATAACTTTTAGGTCATCCTCCTCTTCTTTTCATTCATTATCATAAATTTTTTTTTTGAAGTAGTCCTCTAGCTAGAATATATTATAGCCTTCCTTTCAAAATCTATGAGTTTCTCATCATTTTGGGCCTAGGTATTCAACAAAGAGGCCCAAGATTAGGGGATTTCATATTGGCTTTGTAGGATGTTGGATGCTAAGTCCATAACATATTTGTTATCTTAGACCCAATGTCCTTTTATTTTTATCTCTAAAAGGCCTTTTGATTTGGGCTTTTGATAGCAATTAGGCTATGTGCTTATAAACCCTTCAAGTTAAGATATACCTTTGGATTTGGAATAAACTCCTTATATGTGAGAACTTTTGTTTTTTTTATCCCAATATCTTACAGTATGCCATAACTTTTAGGTCATCCTTTGATTTTTATATCCTTTATTTGTCCTTTAAGATTAGGTGAACACAAGATATATAGTTGAACAAACAAGAGATAATAAGGGAACCTTTTCATGAATTGATTTAGGACCTCTCCAAGCGTGGGTAGGCTCTCTAGAGTTAAAATGATAGATCAATAAATCACTTACAACTAGGTGGGTCATGATTCCTACTGAAGACCTATGTGGACCTTTGTGGATTGGTGGCAAATTGCTAATGTACTCAAAGCCTATCATAGGCAATGGCACAAATTGTAAGTTGGTAGGACAAACTTCGAAAGACTTTTGCCCAAATGGAGTGTACTCATCTTCCCACTTATAACCAACTAGGGTAAAAGGGACAAAAGAATCAAGTGAAGTGTGTGCAAACAAGTTTTGGACAAACTTTTATTAAGATTAGGAAATAGGACACATTAGAATCAAACTCTCTACCCTCAGCGAAGCCGTCACTATAGGCGCAAGGAAGTACATCTCAGTTGAGTGGATAGGGGCGGAGAAAAGATATTGGACTTGCCACCTAGTTGTATGGCCTAGGAACCATGTATATAGTACCATTACGTGGAATGACTGATCTTGCTGCCAGAGTATGGGCTTGAAGTTTAAGTACGGCTTGGGAAGTTGTTAGGCACCTAAGACTGCTCGACCTGTGGGTTAGTTTTCATTCATTATGTCTTACGTCTTAATCTTATTAAAGGCATGTTCAATATTGCATTCTAAACCCACACACACACACACACACACTAATATTCATCTAACAATCAACATGGCATCAATCATCCCTAAAAACCATAATATACATCTATCATGACAAATCACATCAAACCTAGCATACATCTATCATGCATCTCATCACATCACAAACCCTAACATATTTCTACCAAGACATCACATACTCCTAAAGGCAGAAACATGGTCATGGTAGCAATCAAACAAACATGTTGTCATATTTGAAGCATGACACATAAATTTGCATATTCATTCCCAACAAGAGCAAAACGAGATCATATATCAAATCAAATGCATGTTCATGTGAATGCATGACTTACCTTACTTACCTTATTGCATCACAACACCTATACATCAATGTATGATCATGTGAATTTGTATTCATAGTATATCAAAGATTTAATTCAAAGGAAACCCTAATCTAACATGTGAAGAACAAACAAACACTTAAATAGAGAAACAGAGAATTAAGAAACATAAAACAAGGCAAGACAGAAGCATATGACATAAAAAAAATAAAGAAGGAAAAGCAAAAAACTCATATTAAAGTTTCTAGGCACGAGTATGAGTGCAAATACATAGGCCTATGTACGTAGCCTAGTTGTATGAGTACACAAACTTCGTGTATGAGTACACAAACTTCGTGTATGAGTACATATGCAGGAAGTATGCATATGCATACACGCCTAAAACCTTAACCCAAAAACAGCAAAGCAGAAAACAAAGCAGAACTTAAAAACTATAAATTTAACAACCTAACATGCTTAAAAACATAAAGAGAAAAAACCTAAATAAACATTCTATATCACAAAATTAAACAAGAAAAACAAAGAAATTAGAAATTAAAACAAGAAAAGAAAAGAAAAATGTATAGAACATATACCTCAAACAAAAAGCTTCTTAACTTGATTTTGACTGTTCCTTTCAGTCAAATCTATTCACAACCAAACAAAAATGATTAGTAAACTTCAAAACTCAATGATCAAGGCTATAAAAGATCCTAATCAAAAGAAAATTAACTTGAGGATGTTTTGTGAAAATCTCCCTCTTTGGTTCACTATTTTTAGTGAATCGTAGGTTTTCTCTTAGGATTTTCTGTGTATTTTGAAAATGTATCATGTTTGGCTTTTTATATTGAGAAAATTGGGGTTTGGAACGACTCCCAGATGATGTGAGATTCGTTCCAAACCTCAGCGTTAATGGATAAGCATTGCTTTATTAACCCTTGATCTAAGCTCGGAGGTTATGTTATAAGATGGGAAAGTGTTAAGCACCCACGTTACCAATGAAATTAGTCTTCTAGACTATGGTAGCCAACATTCATATCATATCATCTATCATATTATCAATCAATTGCATGTTCATTGATTTGCTTGAATTTAAAGTGTGTGCATGTGATAAACCCTAATTCCATTTATTGATCATTGCATTTCGATTGAAAAATATAAATTCTAGTGAATGTGTGAAGATGATGATATCTTAGATTCAAGGATTTGAGAGAATTATGCAACTAACATGTTTTTAATATTTTTGTCGTGAATTTAATATCAAAGCCAGTGTTATGCATGAAAACATGATAAACAGCCAAGAACATGTGAAGAACGCATAAGAATATTTAAGAACATTCAAACATATTAATGAAATTTAAATAATCACTATCATGCTCTAATCTTAATCTCATCATAGTAATATAAAAAACAAGTTAGGAAAAGGGATTATAAATTCATGCAAGATCCACACACAAGGGTGAAGCCAAGGTAGGGGGCAAGGGTGGGCAACTGCCCCGCCTGCCTCATCCAAAAAAATCCTTTAGCTGCTTTTGTTCTAAGTAGTTGCCGACCTAACATGGTGAAAAAACAAAATAAAAGACTCCCACTCTAGATAAATAGAACTTGACACCAACATAAAAAGGAAAAAAACTAGTCCCATGTATCAAAGCTTATGACTTTTTCACCTACTTCACTATTCTATTGTTTTAAAGTAGCTTACATCTTGTCCCACGTTTTAACCCATTTCACCACTAGTGTTTTGCTTTGCTTTTTTTTTTCTTCACTATATCACTTTCTTGTTGAGTAATGTTACGAATATTACAAGATGATGTATCACCATTACCCAAAAAAAAAAAAAAAAAACAATTCATATAATTTTCTATTATTTTGTCTAGTAACTGTAGATGCCGCATTTTGTACCTCTTATATAGGCCCTCGTTCTCCAATGATGTTGAAATTCTAAAGCCCAATGTTGGTTTAAGGCTTGGTCATATTGAAATTGATTTGAGGAAAATCTTTTAGGAAAAATATAATTTTTTATGAATAAAATAAGCTATTTTTGGAAAAGAAAGACCACGGAACCCTAGGTCATGCATATTCATATTCGCGTATGTGCATGTAGGCTCAAGCTTTGCATATGCATGCTAGGGTTCCAAAATCTATAAAAGAAAAATTTTTCTGCATTAAAGCTAAAGTTTAGAATGAATCCCACATTGTCTGGGAGCTGTTCCAAACCCCTGTTTTCTCACTATATAAAGTCATACATGATACATTTTCAAACATACAGAAAGTCCTAAAGGAAAACAGAAGATTCATTAGAAATAGTGAATCAAAGAGGAAGTTTTTCACAAAATATCCTCAAGTCAATATTTTTCTGATTAAGGCTTTTTTTTTTGCCTTGATCTTGGAGTTTTAAAATTATTAATCACTTTTGTATTTGATTATGAATAGATTTGACTGAGGGGAATGATCAAAATCAAGCCAATGAGCTTTGTGTTTTGAGGTATAAAGCTTTATCTCTTTTCTCCTTTTTCTTTGTTTTGATTCGTATTTCTTTGTTTTTCTCGTATAGTTTATATTATAACATGTCTGTTTAAGTTTAGAGTTTTTCTGTTTTATGTTTTAAAGCATATTAGGTTGTTATATTTATAGTTTTACTTCTACCCTCTCCTGCGTTTCTGGGTTAGGGTTTAGGGTGAGTATGCATATGCATGCTTTCTGCATGCGCACACATACTCGAAGTATGCATACGCATACAACTAGGTTGCATACGCAGGCCTTATTTATGTGCATGCGTACTCATGCCCAAAAACCCTAATTTGAACCTTTCTGCTTTTTTTTTTTTCTTTATCTTATTTGTTTAATATGCCTTTGTTCTAGTTTTTTCTCACATGTATATGTCTCTGTTTTTCTGTTTACTTGTTTGCTTGTTCTTAATATGTTAGATTATGATTTTCCTTCAATATTTTCTTTGTTTTGCCATAAACAAGCATTTATATGTCCATACATTAGTGCAAAGGTGCTGTCGTGGAGTAAGGTAAGTAATGCATTCACATGAACGTGGATTTGGAATATAGGTTTGATGGTGAATATGAATATGTTTGTTTGGATTAGTTGTTCTTGATGTTTATATACAACCACATGTTTATTTTGATCTTGCCTTGCTTGTGTTTCTGCCATGATTTGTTTGCTACTTTGGATGTGATAATATGAGATGCATGATAGATGTATGTCAGGTTTGGTATGAATTGCCATGATAGATGTATGTTAGGGTTTGTGATGAAATGCTATGTTGATTGCTAGATAAATGCTAGTGTGTGTGTGAGTTTACAGTGACAATATTGAATGTGCCTTTAGCAAGATTAAGACGTAATACACAATGAGTGGAAGCTGACCCACGATTTGCATGGGGTTGGGTGCCTAATACCTTCCCATCTCTATACCTAAACTCCGGACACGTGCTCTAGTAGTAAGATCAATCCTTCCACGAAAGGCGCTATATATATAGTTCTTAAACTTAATCTAGGTGGCGACTTAATTTCTTCTCCACCCTAGACCATTCAGCCGAGGCGTACTCTCCCCCCCCCCCCTCTCCAGTTACGCCCATAATAACACTCATCACGTTCTTACCACATTAATTTTGTTATTATATCAACTAATATTTTATAAATTAATTTTGTGTTTAATATTGATTTTGAATCTTGCCCCCCCCCTCCCCTCCCTAAATTGAAATCCTGATTCTACCATTATCCACACGGTAGAAGAGGAGGTTCTTAGTGGAGGTCCTAAGGGTGGATTAGAAAAGAAGAACTAAGAGAGGGATAGTGAGTCTTACACAATACCTTGATTCTTAGGAAGACTAAGATATGACAAGACTACTCTATTTCACTAAAACTCAAGAGGAGAGAAGAGAGTTCTGTATCTTAGAATGAAGGAGAGAGGGGGGGAGGGGTTATATAGTAGCGGTTATGAAAATATAAATGGAATGGCATTTAATGAGAACTGACAAAGGATCAAAGAGAATCATGAACCTAGACCATATTTCAGTATTTAAAGAAAGCTGGTGCATTAAATTTGGAGGTTGGTGGGAGTGATGAGCAAGCAAAATATCTAAAACCTCGGTTTTTATCATAGGTCCTGTAACAGTTCTCAGAGCTAACTTTGAAAAGTCATATTTTTATCAGTTTAGATCGAAATGTCCTCATTCTTGTGCTCAAATTCAAGCCCCAGATATCTAGTTTTTGAAAAAATTAACCTCATTCACAAATTCAAAATATTCTAAGTGTATGTTTGGTTGGGGTGAAAACAGGAAGAATGGAAAATAGGGAGAGGAAAATAGGGTAGAAAATGACATTTTTCATTATTTGGTTGAGAGGAGGAGGGGAGAGAAAAGTGGTGGGGCCCACAAGTTTTCTCTCCTCCCCCTTCAAAATAAAATCTCTCCAAATTGGAGAGAAAATTGGTATGAAAAGTGAAAAAATATTTGGACAAAACTGCCCCCCACCTCTTTTGACGTTTCTGGCTATTTTTTTCTTTTCTTTTGACTTTTCCTTTATAATGTTGGCTTTTTGTTTTTCTTTTCTTTGGTTTTGTCAAGTGGTGGGTTCTTTTTCATTTCCTTCTTTTTTTTTTACCTTAATTTTTATTTTTATTATTTTTTTAAGAAAACACTTTTGGATGATTTCTTATGCTATTTTTTGAAATGTCCACTTTCATCCATACACATTTTTAAAAAAAAAAAAAGTATAATGTATTACTTTTTGTTTTATTTAAGAGGGACGTGATGGTAAATTTATACAAACTTTATTTTCAACCAAACCAAAAGGTTTTTTATCTCTCCACTTTTCCACCCTCTCAACTAAACACAAATGAGAAAAACTAAAAATTTTTCTATCCTCTCACTTTTCCATCCTCCTAACCAAACAAACCCTAAGAGATATCAATGAAATGGTGAGTAGAGGTCATTTGTTGAAAATAGTTTCAGCATAATTAACATTGATTGGCCCCAAATTAGTTTCCAATTAACATTAATAGGCTTTAATTACTTCCATTTTAGAATTAATCAGTTTCAAATGTACCCCAATTAAAAGATAATCACACAAATTACTCATTGAATAATTAATGTTTGATTATCCAATTAATCAAGTGTGTGCAACCTTTCTATATGTTGTAGTCCTGGCCAATCAAATTATGACACGTCATTAATTTTAGATTGATTATAATTATAACCAATTGGAATTAATTGTCCATAATCATATATAGTCATACTCAATTTTTGATAGTGCATCTCGACCATTAATATTTGATTTGATGATAATTTTTTCAATTTGATGGGCCGATTAAGGCTTATGACCAATCAATTTGATCATTACAACATCAAGATCATTTTGATAAAACGAAATTGAGGATCTAATGGCCACAATTAAGATGCTAATTTCCAAGGTAAAATTACTCCTTTACCCTCCATGTGAGGTTAAATGCGGGTTGCACAATCACAACCCACAACTGTAACAAATCACGGCAAACCCAAAAATCCACCACCACAACTCTGATTTAAAAAAATAATAATAAAATGAAAAAAAAAACAACAACAACAACAAGAACCACCGCCACGACAAAGCCACCCACAACCCACCCACAATAGCAACAACCCTATTTTAGCCAATCCGCAACAACCTAGCCACCGATCCCACTAATCCCAGCCATCGATCCCAGCAACAACCCAGCCACCAATCCTAAAGGAAACAAAGAAGAACTAAAGGAATGAAGATGAGAGTGAGAGAATTGGGAGAGAGAGGTAGGCTGGGGGGGGAGAGAAGATAGAATTGGGTGAAGGCAAAAAATAGAGAGAAAGAGAGAGAGAGAGAGAAAAAGGAGGGGTCAAACAATATTATAGTGAAAACCATGGAATAATTTATATATATATATATATATAACTATTGTGCTACAGTAATCTACCATAAATGACAGTTTACTATAGCTCAATTGTTAAAAAATTTAACAATAACACCACCTATGTAGCCCTATTTTTGTGGTGTTGATTGATAAAAGTAGCAATATAGCAATATGACATCACCAATGCTCAACAGTTCATAGTTAACCATTGGCAAAATAACTTAGATATACCACCACCATTGTAGCTTGCTTTTAAGTATTTGTGGTGCTAAAATTGCATTTCATTGTTGGTGCTCTCACTACAAAAAACTATGCCTATGCCAAAGTCAGGATGAGTTGCTTGGTTTTTGAGACCTTAAAAAGGATCTCCCATAATGGTATATTTTGCATTTGAAAATCTTTGTCCACATCCTACCCTTATCTTCCACTGGTTCCCACACCTACCTGGTCACCAATGCTTTATTAAAATCGACGAACCTTCTTTACCCCTAACCTCAATTGGACTTTGGTCATCAAATTGAATCTCATGCTTTAAGGGTACATGCATGCGATTTGGGATTCACTTGTGCTCTACCAAATTCTACAAAACAAAGAATCCAATTTGGCAGTTCAAATTTGGGGGGAATAAGAGATGACATTGTATATATTAAGGAATTGATGAAGCTACAGACCTGATTTGTGTGGTTCTTGTAGCCAATGGTAGATCTAGGATCTAGTTCAAGGGGAATAAATTTAAAAGACTAGATAGGAAACAAAATTAAACCTAAAAATATTAGTTGACATTAACAAAATAAATAAACTATTAGTCTATTATATAAAAGTGTAATAATGTAATATAAATGTTAGTTGTAATTTATTTTTCATATCTAGGTTAATTTACACAATTTATCAGGATGAGTTTTCATATTTGAAATCATTTTATGATTTCTTTATTCTTAATATTTTTTGAGTAGATCGAATCATTTTAATTATATCTTTAAGTAACTTCTCTCCTCTAGGGTAGAGTTCTCGCTCTCGTTTTTCTATGAGATTCTCCCTCCTTTAGGTTATACTAAGGGCTAGACTTTTGTTTTGTTTTTGATATCACTGTTCTCGGATTATGGCGGATGATGTGATTTCTCATCTGGAAAACATGAAACCGATGACAGAAGAGGAAGAAGTTATTTCCATTTCAGATGAAGGAAGGAAGGAAGAGATTGAAAGTTGTTCTCAGAGCTTGATTGGGAAGTTTCTCACCTGTAAACCTTTTAATAAGCGGGCTGCTTAAAGTACAATTAAGAGAGCGTGGGGTCTGGAGAATCAAGTACAGGTGGTGGAAGTAGGGGCAAATCTTTTTCAATTCAAGTTCCAAACTGAACTTGATATGGAGAGAGTGTTGAGAGGTGGACCATGGACATTTGATAATCAAGTTTTATTGTTAGTACGATGGACAATTGGAATGACTGCAGGCAACATCAGGTTTGATTCAACATTCTTTTGGGTGCAAATCTGGGGGAATTGTTTGATATGGGTTTGCTGAAAGTTGCAGGGGAGATAGGTAGTCGTTTAGGGATTGTAAAGGAAGTGGAGAAGAGGCAGAATCAGGATGTACCAAATGTTTTTTATGAGAGTGAAGGTTGCATTTCCTCTATGCAAACCTATTTGAAGAGGGGCTTTCTTGGCTGGTTCGAATGGGTAGAGGCCATGGGTATCATTTAAGTATGAAAGGTTGTCTCTGTTTTGCCATTATTGTGGTCTGCTTGGGCATGATCTTAAACATTGTGCTCAATATTATGCATTAACTAAGAATAGTGGTGATGTAGTTTGCCAATATGGTGAGTGGATAAAGGCATCTGGATCTCGAGCTCGGTCACCAAGTCGTAGAGGTAATGCTTAGGATGAGGATGACAATGGGACTGACGTGAGGAGTGCCCAACCAAAGTAGGGAAGTGATACAGTAGAAGCAGCGGACGACGGCAGTAGTGTTGAAGCTATTTCTAGGATTTGTGATGACAAACGTACTGAAGGAAGTAACGTGAATCTCGAGATTTCTCTAGAAATTTCGCAGCCAAATCCCCATGTTTCATGGAGGGAAGTTTACAGATATGAATGGAGTGGACAAGGTTACGTTTGATGATGAAGAAATTGGATCAAGTGGGGATGAGCTGAGGGTGTTTGCTGGGCCTCTGAATGAAAGTGGATTTATTGGGCCTCAAGGAGAAACGGATGTGGACCAGGCTTGCTCACATGGACTATGGGCTTGTGGACTTGTTAAAAGAGGGTGCAAAATCAATTCTGGGGAAGAGAATAAGCCAAGGGCAGTAACATGAAGTATTTGGCAGCGTTGAAGAGCATGCAGGGAAGAGAATTAAGTCAGGGGATGTTTCTCAAAAAATTGAAGTGGCGGGGGTGTCAAAATGCCCTTGTCGAGCACAATGAGGCTGCTAAACTGGAACTGCCAAGGGCTTGGGAACTCTTGGACAGTTTGAAGCCTTCACGATTTAGTAAGGGATCATGTTCCCAATGTATGTTTCCTTATGGAAACAAGACTTGAAAGAGATGGTTTTATGAAACATTGTCGAGACCTAGCTTATCTGAATAAATTGATTGTTAAAAAACCCGATTCTGGAGGTGGTTTAGCATTACTTTGGAGGGAGGAGGTTCGGTCGGAGGTGATAAATTATATAGAGAATCATGTTTTGGCAAAAGTTGTAGTGGATGATGGATTTTATTGGTTTTTAACTGGATTCTATGGCTAGCTTGAATTGAGTTAGAAACACAAATCTTGGGCTCTTTTAAGGCATCTTTCTTCGCTTGTGATTGGTCCGTGGTGCTGTATTGGTGACTTTAATGCTTTTTTACACTCTTTGGAAAAACTGAGCACCCATCTGCCACAGGTAAAACAGATGGAGGAATTCGAGGCTACTTTGGAGGATTGTCATTTGATTGATGCGGGCTTTCAGGGGTATAAATTTACTTGGAACAATAAGCGACCAGGTGCAGAAAATACTAGAGAAAGGCTTGATCGAGCGGATGCAAATAAGGAGTGGTTTGATAAATTTTCAGCAAGTAACATGTCCCATAAATTTTCACATTCTTTTAATCATATGCCAATTATCTTGCAGATCGGGATGGATAATAAGTTCCCTGGCAGGGTGGCACGGGGGTTCAAGTTTGAAGAGGTGTGGTTATTAACGGAGGAATGTGAGAATGTAGTTGAGGAAGCATGGGACTGAATAAGTTGTGCAGGACCTCCTTTGGTCAGCATTAGCAATAAAATAAGACACTGTGGGGCAGAATTACAAGCTTGGGGTTTGAATAGGACAAATCCTCAGGTGGCTGAAATAAAAAGACTGAAAAAAGTGCTTGAAAGGCTGAACGAAAGTGATCAAAATGAGGCAACCAAATCTGATTTTGTGGCAGCAAGTAAACAGCTTGATGATCTCCTTCTTAAGCAAGAAATTTATTGGGCACAACGTTCCCAATTGGCTTCGCTAAAGTCTGGGGACAAAAACACTAAATTTTTCCACTCAAAGGCCTCTTAACGACGTTGAAGAAATTTCATACAGGGCATTAAAAATCCTGAGGGTGTGTGGGTTGATCAGATTGAGGATATAGCAGACATGGCAGTACATTATTTTGAGGATATATTTTCTTCAGGTATGTGTGCCCAGATGGAGGAATGTCTAAATGCAGTCAACCTACAAGATGTCTCCAGAGATGCTAAATATTTTATCCAGTGAGTATTGTGCTGATGAGGTGAAGATGGCGTTATTCCAAATGGGACCAACTAAAACTCCTGGATTGGATGATATGAATGCTCTCTTTTATAAAAATATTTTGGCATATTGTTGGTAATGATGTGACTAATGTCGTTCTGGATTTTTTGAATACTGGTATCATGTTGTCTGATATTAATTATGCTCATATTGTCCTTATTCCTAAAGTGAAGTCCCCAGAGAAAATATCGGAGTTCAGACCTATTGACTTGTGTAATGTTATTTATAAAATAATATCTAAGGTACTAGTTAACAGATTGAAGTTGATTTTGCGCCAACTAATGTCACCCACTCAGAGTGCTTTTGTGCTTGGCCGTTTGATAACTAATAATATGCTTGTTGCTTATGAAACTTTGCATGCTATGCATGGTAGGAGGAAGGGTAAAAAAGGTGCTTTTGCACTGAAGTTGGATATCACTAAGATGTATGATAGGGTTGAGTGGTCTTTTTTGAAGGAATGATGATTAAGTTGGGGTTTCCGCAAGGGTGGATTGATCGGGTCATGAATTGTGTCACTACTCTGTCTTTTTTAGTCCGGATTAATGGTAAGGCATATGGTAATTTCAAGCCAACTAGAGGGATTCGTAAAGGTGATCCTTTATCACCCTATTTATTCTTGATTTGTGCTGAAGCTTTTATGTCACTCTTAGCTAAGGATGAGGAAAATGGCCAGCTTCACGGTGTTTCTATTAGTCAGACTGCCCCTACTATTTCCCACTTGCTTTTTGCTGATGATTCTCTATTGTTTTGTCAAACTAAACAGGAAGAAGTGTAGGTGCTCTCTGAAGTCTTGGAGTTGTATGCTGTGGCTTCTGGCCAATGTATCAATTTAGAAAAATCTTCAGTTTTCTTTAGTAGCAATACAACGGAGGCTCAAAGAGAGTAGATAACAAATGTGTTGGGAGTGATCGAAGTGGAAAGATTTGAATCCTACTTGGGGCTGCCCACATTGGTTGGTAGGTCAAAATATCAAGCCTTTTCTTTTCTTCAAGAGAGGGTTTGGAACAAGATTCAGGAATGGAAAGGGAAGTTGCTATCTAAAGTGGGTAATGAAGTTTTAATTAAAGCCGTGACCCAATCTGTTCCTACATATACAATGGGAGTGTTTTAACTTCTAGTGAAACTTTGCAATGAGTTAAATATGATGTGCGCAAGGTTTTGGTGGGGTCAATGCAGTGATGATAAGAAGATACATTGGAAAAGTTAGGAGTCTGTAGTTCAGCCAAAAAAGGGGGGGTATGGGTTTCAGAGACATACAAAGTTTTAATCTAGCTATGCTGGCAAAGCAAGGGTGGAAGATGTTGACTGACCAAGGATCTCTTCTCTATAGATGTTTTAAAGCTAAAAATTTTCCTCTATGCACCTTCTTAGAGGCAGTTGATCATCCTCACAGCTCATATATGTGGAAAAGTTTACTTACGGCTCAACCTATTTTAAAAAAAGGATGTTGCTAGAGAGTGGGTACTGGTTCTTCCATCTGGGTATTATCAGACAAGTGGCTGCCATGTCACCCAACCAATAAAATCCTAGTCCCATGAAATGAAGTAGAGGAGGACTGGCATGTGTCGGAGTTGATAAATTGGACAATTTTCTGATGGAATCATGATTTGATAGATTCGATTTTCCATAGATTTGATGCTAAAGCTATCTATCGGATTACTCTTAGTCGACGGTGTGTTCTAGACGTGCTAGTTTGGCTCAAGGATATTATACATCGGCTCTTTAAAGACTACATTGACTCCCTCGTCGCACCGTTCTGAGCCCTTATCGGGGGCCTTTGATTCTGTCAAATTCCTCTGTTGAAATTTTTCCAGGCAAAAGTCTTTATGATACTGCAACAAGGCCGAGGCCTTGCCTTTACCTTGTAAATAGTTGCCCTTCAGTCTCTTGTATTCCTTGATCCGCCTCCTTAATTGGTGCGTGTCCTCGGGGTGCCGCATGGTCAGTGAGTCTCTCAACGCTGATTCTTCAAGATGGCCCATCTTGAAGGTGCTAGCAGCCACTTGCTCGTTCTCCCTTATGGTTTCATTGTAAAGCTCTCAATACCGATTCGTGTAGGCCAAGAGGATCTCACCACTTTTCATCCACATAGATAACAGAGATCTTATTGGTTGAGGAACTTTGCTGGACGTCACTAACTATTCCTCGAACGATTGTATTAATTCACTAAAACTACAAATGGACCCCTTCCTTAGACCGTTAAATCACCTCATAGCTATCGGTCCGAGGCTCAATGGAAACACTTTGCACATTAGCCCGTCGTTGTGCGAGTACAAGGACATCATCTATATGTAGTGGCTCACATGCTCCACTGGGTCTGTTCACCTGTCATAAATGGTGAACAGAGGTTGCGTGAACCGTTTCAGCATTTTAGTGCGCTTGATATCATTAGTAAAGGGTGATGGGATGGCCCTTCTCAATGCTCGGCTTATGGTATCCAAAGCGGCGTTACGATGCTTCTACCTTTCATGAGGAAGGGATTCCTAGTAGCGCTCTTGTCCTGTGATCGGTCTCTAGACCGAGGCTAACCACTACCTCGAGATGACCCTTCCAGAGCATAATCTGGATCGTCAGATGAACCCTCCCAAACACTCCTTCGGTTCCGACCTCTCAGCTCAATCTTTAAATCATTAATTTGCTTCTGTAAGTTCTTGAGCTCCCTCAAACAGTCTCCACAATAGGGCCGATTGCGCATATACAACATAATACGTTCCTTATAGGAAGACCCCTAATCAAAATCTACTCTTGTCTTGTTCCCATCTTGCATATGTTGTTGCTCCCTCCTACGCTCCCTCACGCCTTCTACGACCCCTAGGGGAGGCCCCTGACTGATTGCTAGCTGTGAATCCCTCACCTTCGTGTGGACCTTCCTTGCTTAGGAGACACCAAACACGTTCAAAGCCTCTCGTAGAGTAGGATTTCCCACAGACGTTGCCAAATGTGCATGCCCAAAATCGCCGTTGACACAATATGGAGCTCACAATTTATTTGTATGTGGGTTTTGTGCTAAATCCTACCAAACGAGGCCCCAACCAAATGACAACACTCTCCCTCAATTCCTTTGAAAATCCCAGTATGTCACCTCCCTTTTTCTCTCTTTGTCTTTGCCTCTCTTCCCCCTCCCCCCCCCCCCCCACAAAATCCAAACCCTTTTCCTTTTGCTTTGACCTCCTTTTATAGCTCTCCATTAGTAGGGTGGCTATCATTTCTTTCCCCACTTACTCACACATTTCTATGTTCATCAGAATTCAAAGGGATCCTCACGAATTCAGAGGATTCTCTTGGAACTTGTTTCAGACGCCAGACAGTGTACGGAGTGGATTCCTTTCAAAATCGTTGATTCCTAGTGACCGACCCTGTTGGGATTGCCTATAGATTTTCTTTGTGGTCCGTTCATGCCATTGACCTCTAAGGAACCTCTCGGGAGGAGGTTGCTCCAATTCTCAGCACTCGGCTAATGATTAGGCCCATTGTGATGAAGCCCGAGGTTACCTCTCTCTCCCTTGTGTTTCAGGCCTACATTAGCTAATGGGCCTTGGGCTTCGTGTTGGGCTTTGCACAGATGGGCTGGCCTGGTTCCTCGGGCCTAACTCACCCAATATAGTTATCATGACTTTTAAGCATTGCATACGATTATTTTTTAAAATTTCGCAATTAAAAATACTGATTCCTTTGCAAATAGCATAATATAAGAAACCTTTTGCTATAGTATATTATAATCATATACAAACTTTGCGTACAAGTTAGGTTTTGGAGATTATCTTGTAAAGATCTCTAAAACCTTAACTGTACATTTAGACATCATCTTTGTCAAAAATGGTGTCTTTGTGTTTGTAAGAAGATGAAGAACATGAGAGCAAAGTTGCAAGAGAAATATGCACAAGTTTTTTTTAACGTGGAAACCCATTATGTTGGCACAGGGATAAAACCACGGGCACAAGAGAGAAGGAAATAGTGGAGATAGGAGAGAAAGAAGAAGTGGGAAGAAGGCTTCCACCGTAGTGTCAAAAAGCGTCTCTCTATATCTATCTCCTTTTCATTGAGTCCTTTACCCTTCTTTAATAAGGTGTCACCTTCCCATTGGAGAAGAACAAAGAAAAATCTTGAAAAAATAGGACCACATGCATTTGGTGTTTTATTAACAAGTGTGCTTATGCATGTACTACACGCAATAACACTTCTTCAACAAGCTGGCCCACTATTGTAATATTCCCAAAACATGTAACATGCACCTGTGATTTGTTGTTGCATCTGTAATGGTCCATGACTGATCTTGCTATCACTTTCATCCACTATCTTGGACACATGGACCATAACGAATGACTACATGCTTGGTATGCCTTGGACACATGGTGATGGCTGATTGGCTCATAATGAAGCAAATCAAATATGCCCTACTTTTGCCATGACTATTTATCATATAACAGTTTTGAATTTTTGCCACCGAGTACTAACTACAAGCATATACAATATAATTATTACAAATATAATAGATAACTATAAGTAAAATATAAAAAGTAGAGGTACAAATCTAACTAAGTGTAGAATATTAGAAACATTGGGTTTTAGCCAAAATAAATCATATATTATACAATGAAAGTTGGGCTTAGAAACCCCGGTTGCACCAAGTGGTTTCATCAAATTACATAAAAAATTTTTAGATTTTAAAAAAATAGATGTAATTTTTTGTCTTATTTTTATCTCCTATAATTTCTAAGTTGATATGAATCTTAATTTGATTACAATCCAAATTTTAATATTTGTATTATTAATTTATTTTTTACTATTTTTTTCCTCTTCATAGTCGTATATGATTACTTTTTTTGGATTAAAAAAAAAAAAAAATCCAACATGCATAGTTAGGAAGCATTAGACATGTGCATGAGTTGGAGAGTTATAACTTATATCTATTTGATTATTGAGATAAACCAATCTCCATTGTGATTTTTTCCTCTTCACACACGGCTGCTTATCTCAGTCTCCATTGTGATTTTTTCCTCTTCACACATGGTTAAATTTTTCTTTTCTTTTCTTTTCCTTTTTACATGAATAGAAAGAGTTACATACACATTGGAATATGCATACACTTCCAAGTCTACTTGGTAACCCCGTAAATTCATTTATTTATTTACTAAAAAAAAAACATAAATTCATTATCCAATTTTTTGTATTTTTAATAACTCAAGTCTTTTTCCTATAGAGTCAAACCAATTAGAGAGAAACATTCCTGACTAGGACCTTCTAAAATTATCAAATTTGGATTATGGGTGCCATTTATGTAAATTGAAAAATTATTATGATGATTATTATTTTTTTAGATTATCTATTAGATGATAACTTTTGAATCCTAATTGAGTTAGGATTTCTAATATATATATATATATATATATATAGAGAGAGAGAGAGAGAGAGAGAGAGAGAGAGAGAGAGAGAGAGAGAGAGAGTTTTTTAGTGTATCCTTATATATTTCTACCACAATTACTTCTTCTTTTTACGGCTTCTTCATTCTTTTTTTTGGATAGAAAGTAGAAACACTACTTATTATTCTAATCAATTCGACACTTTTGGAGTGCCAAATGACACTTTGAAAGTGCTGAATTGCACTTGGATGGGCTTTGGTCCAACGGCCTTCAAGTAACGATAATGCACACCCTTTTTGACATTTTTGCAAAAAGATGCATCCGGATTCAAACGTTAATCGTCCATACCTATTTTTTAGAGCTCTCTGACCTCTATAAATAGAGGTTGAACCTCATAATTCAGCACTTTTTTGCTACACTCTGAGAGACATACATTTTAGGCTCTCAAATCACCCATATTTTGTGATCCCTTCTCTAAGTGTTGCTGCCTAAATTAGGGATTTTATGTTTCAAAGAGAATTGAACAAATTTCTTTGAACCCTAAAACATCCTTTCAAGAACAAAGTGTGCTCATGCAAGAGGTTGTTCTCTAACTCTTTTGTTCTTATATTTCTCTAATCGTGAGGATGTACACTCTCTTGTTTTCAAACATTCATATTCTAACTTGTTAATGTAGATTGTGAAAATATGATCTTATTTTTATTGTTACTATAATCTATTTCTTAGTTTTAAAGATTTGCATGCAATTAATTTTTTTTTTTTTCAAAACAAAACAGATCACTCTCTTTCTTGGATGTAGATCTGAATGTTTCTTCAACAAAAAAAAAAAAAAAAGGGTCTACACCTTCCTTAGATGTAGATATAAATTTCTTTTCCCTTAAAAAAATGGATTTTGTATCTTTCTAGATACAAATCTGACTTTTTTAATGCATGCAAATTTTTGAAATAAAGAAGGAGATCATATATTGTTGTTTGTTTTGTTTAAATCATATAGCATGAAATAATTTTATGAATGAGATCCTCTCCATAAAAAAAAAAAATATTTTTCAAGTATAAAAATAAATTTGATTTTTCTATTATAAAAACCATTTTTTTATCATCATCAAAATAGATATGATCTTTTACAAAACTCCAAACCACTTTTTTTATCTCTTAAAAAACAGATCTGAATTTTCTCTTCAAAAATCATTCTTTTTACACATACAAAAGTAGATCTGAATTTTTTCTTCAAAAATCATTCTTTTTACATATACAAAACAGATTTGATTTCTTATATAAACCGAAATCAATTTTTTCCTAATCATTAAAGCAGATATGAAATGCTAAACAAAAGATGATACATTTATAAATGGTTTTGTGTTGTTTATTTTATTTCACATGTTCAGCATATCATACATAATGTGCATAAAATAGCACATTGGTCACAAGAGTTTAGAAGACCAGACTCTGTCTGGGCGGAATGGGTGCCTAACACCTTCCCATTCCGTAACCTAGCATCCGGATTTAGATTTTTGGTTAAGTAAACGTAGCTTTATCTTTTGTTTTTATTTTGGGTAGATTGTAACTAGGACCGAAAAGCAATGTATATTTGGTAGATTGTAACTAGGACCCAAAGCCATGTAGAGTTCAAATTTTTGAACTTGTATTTTTATTTATTCAATCAATGAATAGAACATTCAGTTATGAAAATTTGTATTTAGTTTTTCTTATTTTTTATACATAAAAAATAAGTGGCGACTTCATACCACTTACACAAAAATAAAGGTGCGCTAAAAGGTACCTGAATCTCTTTTTTTGAGGGACTTGTCTCTCACACATGACATTTTGGTAAATAAACACACATTGTTGAGACCCACTAGTCTTGTCAAGTCAAACTTTCCTTCTCTCTCCCATCGATCACTCTCCTCTTTTCTTTCTTTCTTCTCCACTTTTCTTTCTTTTTGTCTCTCTTCTTTCTCTGTTCTTCGCTGCAAGTTGATCAGTTCTTTCTTTCTTTTTTTTCTTTTTTTTTTCTTCCTTTTCACCTTTCTCATCACATAATATTTTTGGTGTTATATTTTCTTTTTTACAGATCCTTTTCGAAGTCCAAACAGTTTCCACAAATAGAACAACCAAAGAGAGAGAGAGAGAGAGAGAGAGAGAGAGAGAGAGAGAGAGAGAGAGAGAGCCATGACCGGGTAGGATGTTTGTGTGTGGATATTGTTGTTTTTCTTCTCCATTCTTCCTAACTCCACTGTTGGCACCATCATCTCAGTCTCAGACCCATAAAAAACATCTGGAAACAAACTTTTCAAATAGAATAATACCCACAAAAAATCTTTACAAATTTCATTGATAAAACTTAAGGGATCTATGAAAAATCAAGCCTTGGGGTTTTCAAAAATCTACATCGATAAAACGTGAAAATGGGTCATGTTTCTTCACACTTCATCGACGCTGTTGGGTTGAGAAGGTGGGAAATCGGTGCTACCGCTACACGTCAGAGGAGGTTAAGCGGCCATAGTTGCGATGGAGATCAGTACCGTAGGTCTAAGCATCTTCTATCTTAGCTGGGTTCAGGTTTGTGTTTTGGGAGAGTAATAGGCTAATGGTGACTGAAGGAGAAATGAGCAATGACGAAAGTGAAATGAAATCAGGGTGAGGCGGGTAGGCTAACAAAACTTATGACATGGTGTTCAGGTACGGGTCCCATAGAAAGTACAAAAAATTGAGTTCTGTTAGAAACAGTGTCACCTTTAAGAAGTTGAAGTATTTTAAGTGATAAATGATGAATGATAAGTAATGACTTTTTTAAAACCAACACAGCTCCTAAATGTTTTAAAAATTGAAGGAGGAGACGGGTCATTAATTGGTTTAAAAAATAGAAGTTTAAGAGGACATGGTACTATTAGAGTATATTATATTATAATATATTATAAATCTGGGCACAAGTTCTTCATCTTCAAAATCTAGTTGAAGGACGTTTCTATCAAAATGTAAAAAAAAAAAAATAAAGAAAGCCAGGCAGCAAACATGAATCACTAACCACGTAAACATATATATATATATATATATATATATATATATATATATCGGTCAGTTCGGTTTCCTTTCGGTGTGCAAATCTTGTAGCTGATCATCGAATCGGCCAACGGCAGTATCAGAAAAGGACTGTTGACACCTTACCTGAGAGCTTTGGTGGAGCTTTCTGTCTGTCAGATCAGTGCGGCTTCGGCCGGTTTGTCGGTGCCGGTTGTTCTTGAACAGCCCTACTACCAAGTTACTTTCACGTCACAAAAAACACTTTTTATAATCTATTCCCCAACGGAGCCAGAAATTGTTTCCAGGGGGACCAAACTAAATACAATAAAGTAATTTAGTATTGGTAGTTCGGTATTCTTCAATATACTTTTTTGTTGTTGTTTGGTAGCTCGATATTCAATGGAAGAGTGAGAATTTGATCCTTGAAACATGTGTTTCAAAAGTTGCTAGAACTCGCTTAGCAATATGCCAATATATTTTCTTTCCTATGAGTATCAAGTATTGATTCTTGTCTATACTGCAACAAATAATTACACATAATTCTATAATCAAATATAAATATATTATAAATAAACATATGAGAGCATCCATATCGGTGGAGCTAAAAATTTTAGAATTTAACACTTCAAAAAACTACCTTATCTATTTTAACACACAATTTCATAACACATTTTGCATTAGTTCTCTTATTTTTTCCATCAACCAAACACCATTCATTTTTTTATTAATTTCTTTCTCACTTCCACTTTGCCACAAAAACCCAACAAAAGGCACAAATGTAATAAATTATTTTTTTTTATCCCTTCTTGCTACAGTGAACTGCTTGCCTTAGTAGTTTAATGTAGCAAGTTCCCAAAAAAATATGGCTTTGACGCAATCGATGTTGGGCATTTTTTGGAGTTTGAGGTGTTAAAAATAGCTTTATGGTTGTTTAACACCTCTATTGTTGATGCTCTAAGATATAAGTATAACAATAATTTCATTACATCATTTGAATTTTGAACCACAAACAGATTTACAGTGATATCTATATATTAAATATAATATAAATTAGTGGTCTATTAGAATTTTCTTGTAAACCACATTTATACCAGCTATTAAATATTTTTATTTCAAAAAATATCTATTTTACAACCTCAAAATTTACTTTATCTACTTTATTATACCATTTTACAGCTCACTCAAAATCTTAATGATGATGCACAAAAATTAGTAGGCTAAAATATTTGGACTATGGTAATGACTGTGAGTCTTGAAAAGAAAGAAAGAATTGTCAAGGGTGATCAGAGTAACCTGGCCAAGGACCTTCCGACAGTTAAGTAAGTTTTCTCTTTAAAAAACACGAATGGGAAATAGTGAATGGTAAAAACCTACCTTGGGTGAATAGGGCTTGTTCCTTTTATAGAGAGTTGGAAGTAGGACTACTTGTTTGGATTCACCACAATCATGGATGATGTGAGTGGTTGATGGATGAAATGGGAAACGTGGAGGAGACTATAGGGAATTCTCTCCACGTTTTAGGAGTAGTGCGTTATGGTTTGATTACATGGAGCCTTATGAGAAGTTTTCTTGTAGAATTCACCAAGTATTTGATGTGCATGAAATATATACAATAAAGTGCCGTCAGATTTGCATAGTTAGCCTTATTTTTATATTATTTTGTGACTAATTATATATTATATTTATTTTGTGAAAAATAAAGGCTATTCACGATTGAGAGGCTGAACAAGTCACAAGTTGAATGCTCGGTGGGCCAGGCCGATTATAAAGTCAACTCAAGAGATGAGAGCTTGCCATGAAGTAAAGATTCAGCCCAAAGAAGTAGAGCATCCAGCCCAGGCTTGAATTCAAGAAGAAGCCCAAAATGCAATTCAACATGGATGAAGTTTTGCTAGGAAAGAAACTACAATCAAGCATAGGTGTGTCACCATAGAAAACAAAGTCAACGTGGTGGGCTTTGGAAATCAATCACTAATTGAATTGTTGTTGTGGGCCTCCGATTTACTTCACCAAAACTTGTACCTGAAGTCTTAGCGGTGGCATGAAATATGGAATCCTTGTTCTACATGTATTAGGAGGAGAGAATAGTGTGCGGCTATGTTTCATATATAGGCCTCTAGGTTAGATTGTTTGAGGGGCGGCTAGAACTGGAGCGCAAGCAGCAGCATGTAATTTCTTTTATGGCATTTCTCTACCATTGTAACTATTTATTTTTTTATTTTATTTGACTAGCTGAATGTTTAGTATTTAATTTTTATGTTTTCTTTCAATTATTATGAATAGCTAAATTTATAATTAAGGTTGAGGATGAAACCTCGTTAATGATTTAAATTGTTTTTACTTCACATTAATTGACTAAGATAGGATTCTAGATATGAGTTCAATCATATTTTTCTCATGATTTAGGATTTATCTTAATTAATTGAATGCTTGAATTATGATTGTTTTGATTTTAAAATTGGTTATCTCTTGTGATTTGTTTGTTAATGGATACAATCGATGATTTAATTTTAAACTTAGGAAGTGAAGAAGAGCATGCTTTTGATTTTTAGATTAAAGATTTTAAAGATAATATTTTCCATGATAGCGAGATTGATTTCTAGATTATTATGTAGTGCTTGGAAAAAATTAATGATAATATATTCACACTCGGATAACATCGCTTTTTTAGTTTTAGACTTTTAGTATTAAAAAATGGGTTGTTTTAATAGACACCATAAGGTGCCTGTTAACTGTAGCCTATTGTATATTTTTTTGCAGTTTTATAGTTGTGGGGTCAGTTTTTTAAAGAGAAAAAAACTATTAAAATATTTTGTGGGATCAATTCTATTTTTTTTATTTATTTAATTTTTTATTAAACGAGACTCACATTAATATAACCTTAACAACCACCGTACTGCTCACATTAACATTTGTCATACAAAATTACTGCATGATAAATTTTAAAAAGATTTAGTTAATATGTGTCCTTAGAATACGTATTAACCATTTATTTTGAAAAAAAAAATTTATGAAAAAATGAAAAAATGGTTAAATTAATAAATTATTTTTTTATTTTTTCATAAATTTTTTTAAAATAATTTATTAATATATGACCAAAGTGAGTAAATCCCATTCTAAAATAGACAGAAAGAGGAAGCTCATCGACCATCTCTGGCAGACAAATAGTGGTCCCATTGTAGTTGTGGGGACTATGAAAAAAGGCACCAATCTCAATCATTAAAGTGGTTCAGGCTGCAGGGCGACGTTGCAGAATCCAGCACCATCAAAAGTATCCTTTTTGCTTTTCAAAGTAATGGTGGAGTGATGGGGAACGAGACATTGAGCTCGATCATGAATGGGTTTAGCCACTCAAAACCCATTCATGATCTATTAGTAAAGTAAGTGAATGTTTGGATAGGATTATCCTGCGTTCACGTTTCACGTTTTTTTTTTTTTTTTTAATTCATGTGTAACAACTTTTGGAGATAGAGCACTGATTTATATATAGCTGTGTCATGCATTGCTGTGCACTGTTTATGAACGGCTCATGAAACTCACAACTATTTTATTCAGAAAGAAAATATTAAAAATAAATTTTACGGTACTATTTACTCATCTAATAATTATTTTAATACAATATTTTTAATTTTTAACAATAATTACTGTACAAATGATTCTAATTATTTGTTTAGAATTGTGATTCTCACACCCGGATAACATCATCAATACAATTATTAAATCTAAAAATAAAATAAAATATATAATAAAATAGCCAATATGAAAGCAAGCTGTAAGCCACAAAGTATGCTTTTAAACGACTGGTGTTAGCTACACTCTTTCATCTCAAACCCAAACAGAGAGACATTTGACTGCACGGAAGGGATTTGGGGCGGCAAACCAGCAAGTGGTGGAGGAGTTGCAAGGTTGCGGCGGCGTAAGGGATTTGGCTAATCTGATTTGGGTTATTTTTTTATTTGTTTGTTGGGTATTTATAAGAGCACTCTTGATTTGAGTGAGCCCCCTTAGCTTGGCCTCTCAGTCAGTCTACTCCATAATCCAGAGACCCAATAACTCCATCTCAGTTGCCATCAAAATACCGATATGAATTCCGCAAAAACGGAACCATCAACCATCTGCCACATGGTAGCAATGCCCTATCCCGGTCGAGGCCACATCAACGCTATGATGAACAGCTGCAAGCTACTGGCTTCAAAAAGCACTGATATTCTCATCACCTTCGTCATCACCGAAGAGTGGCTCGGATTCATCGGCTCAGACCCAAAGCCAGCTAATATACGCTTCGCCACCGTACCCAACTGCATACCTTCCGAGAAGGGTCGTGGGAAAGATTTTGCTGGCTTCGTGAAAGCCGTCAATACGATGATGGAAGAGCCATTTGAGGAGCTCCTGGACCTGCTTGAGCCACCGGTGAAAGCCATCGTGGCTGATACTTATGTATACTGGCCTATCGCCTTGGGCAACCGAAAGAATATTTCAGTGGCTTCACTTTTTCCTATGCCGGCGATGGTATTCTCAATGTTTCATCATTTTGAACTGATCGTGCAGAACCGGCATTTCCCTGTTGATTTGTCCGGTACGTTATTTTTTCCCTGTTCGGTTTTTGGAACGATACATGTGAATAGTAACTAGTGGGGTCAGTTTATAACTTTATTTATTATTTTTTTTTTTAACTTGCCTCGTTAGGTTAACATTTTTTATTTTTCCTGTAATAATATACCTTTTTCAAAAAGAAAAAAAAAAAAACTGAAAAAAAATAAAATAAAATAAAAGAAAGAATGAAAGAGTAATGCCTTGTCCACGCTCACATGAAATTCACTATATTTTTACGAGGCAATTTTAGAAATTTTTTTTGGAGTTTCATCAATAAATTTAAATTAAAAGAAATTTAACAAAAATAGAATTTGAATATATTGATTATCAATAAGAAAAACACATGCCCATGCACACGTGACAACTGCATGAAGTTTTATAACTTTCTTTTATTAATTTTTACTTTTTGAAAATTGTTACATGATAGTTTACTGCCATTTCTCATTATCTATTGTTATTATATGCGAGATGTGACCATTTTATTTTATTAAGTTGTAGAACATTTTTATTTTTATACTATTGTTATTATCCATTGTTAATTTTTTTATAAATGCATTTTAAACTAAATAACAAAAATCAACTGGTATTGTACTAATTATCATACATATTCATACATAAATAATATATTAAATGTCTACTTAACCATTCAAATGCTTGAATACTCGTTAACATTACTGTAAGGACACGAATTGAGCCCAGACCCAAATACGTGATGGAGCCGGCCCAAACGGCCTTGAACAATAAAATTTGTAGAAAGTGGGCTTGAGATCTAGGTTTCTTGGGACAATGGAAAGCAATTGTGTTGGGTTGGGACCACAGTTGCAAGTAATGAGGCTGTGGTGCAGCGAGGGGTCTCCTCGGATATGAGCTGAGGACGAGTTGGTTTCTTCTGTTCTCTTTGAAGAAGCTTTTCCCCCTCTTTTAGAAAAAGTCCCCTCTAATGTTCTCTCCCCTTCCCTTTTATACTCCTCCTCCCTGTGTTTCTATTCATGGAGTCATAAATGCAGATCCTTGTTTCATCCTTCATTCTCTTGAAATCTTTCCTGGTCGGCTATGAGCTTGCTCTTCGTCCCATCAGATGTCACTTCTTCATTAATGCGGCTAGAGGGGTAGGTGTGAAGCCTTTAATGCGGTGGTGGCAGCTTCCTGTGGAATATGTCCCACTTGTTCTCCCCTCTTGCATGCCGTTAAAGTGTAGCCTTGCTTGCCGAGCTTCACGGGTTTCTCCTTAGGCGTCGAGGTGTGTCTTGTGGCCTTTGTTTCAGTTGGCCCAAGGAGACCCTTCTCCTCGGACCTCTCTCAAGGGCCAATGACCCAATGGTGGGCTTATGGGCCCTCAAGTTAGGTGCCTTTGTCTCCGTCCTGCATCCCTCTGGAGAAGCCGATACTTTCAGATCAGGCCCAAGGCCCAAACATACATTTTGATATTTTTGTCCCCACAATAACCCCTCAAAACTTTATTTGGTTTCGATCCGAGTAGAAAAATAGGTTTTTGACTCGTGAGTGCTGTCTTCATGTGATCTCCCAAATGCTGCACATGAGAAATCCTCCCGCGCGTGCACTAAGTAACTTCCTGTCGCCTACGTTCTACGGTGAGATGTGGATCCAAGGGTTTGGTTTTCTTCCCAAAAATTCGAGCGAGATAACTTTCACGAATCGTCGCCCCTCAATCATTCAAAACGTTTAGGTAATCGTGACATCCACCATTACTCCCAAAGAGCAAACGCGTCCTGGAAGTGTTCAACCTCATTCTCTTTTAAGAAGCTTTCAAAAGTTTGTACACCTTTCTCCAGTAAGTTTTCCCTTTCCTTGAACCCTTTCTTCTTGGCTGTCAACCTTTCTCCATTTTCTTTCTAAACCTTTGTTTTGATTTTAACCCGATGGGTAGGTTTAAGTGTCTAGTAGATACGGCTTCCGGTATGGAAGGATTCCGGGCTAAATACCACATTCCTCTGGATGTGGGTCTAGAATACTGCCCCCCCGAGGCCGTAGCAGACTCTAGGAAAGAAGAGCAAGTTGTCATTCCTATAATCGCCTTTTTAGAGGGTGGGATGACACTTCCCATGAAGAACGTGACTAGCAAATACCTCCGTAACCATAGGTTATGTCCCGACCAGTGTACACCCAATATGTTTAGGGTCTTAGGTTATGTCGATACTCTAAATGAGCAGATGGGCATGCGCCTGACATGGCGTAATGTCGTCCATTTGTATGAGTGCCACCGGTTGAGAGACGCAGGTTATTACCTCAAATCGAAGTCGAACGTCGTTAGGCTCATTTCCTGCCTTCCCAAGTCTAATAAAGGCATGAAGGATGACTACCTCATCGCCACTAGGAGATGGTATGACGGTCCCTATTGCCCAGTCAGAGAGGGACAGCTAGGTGTGATTCCCTAGGATTTAGAAATTTCGGCTTAAAGTTTTGCCCTTTTTAGCTTCTTTAAATAGATTCACTGCCCATTGATGCTTTCCTGACTTGATATGTTACTTGATTCTAACCATGTCGGGTTTCTTTGTTGTCCTTCCTGCAGACAAATAGCACACCTCGCCCCGCCTGAGCGAAACTAACGTCTCGGAGCTCAACAGGGTCTTGAGATCTAAGGTCTTCGTGAACGGAGACCTACAAGTGAGGGCTGCTCACCTCATACTGGGGTTTGAGCCCTTGTCAAACGTCTACCAAGAGGTCGGCAACGCCATCCTTGCAGGTGACCGGAGACGCAGAAGGATAGACGTCTCCAAGGCTGGCTTCCTCGCCCCCTACGATCTTCCTGACAATCCGTCCATCATCCTCTACAGACGCACCATTGAGGCCGCCCCTATTGTAGCGAAACTTGAAACCCAAGTCGCCCGAGGAGAATTCGCGGCTTCGCCCTCGTCCTTTGACAAAGAGATCGACCTATTCCATTTGGAAGAGACCGAGAGACCAATGAAGGGTTCCATAGTTGAGATCTCAGATGAGGAGCACAACTCGGACCAGGGCTCCAGCATCAAAGGCTTGGTTGTCGCCCGTATAGACGATAGTTCTGAGGAGGACGAGGACATGACGACTTTGAAATCACTTTTCGATAAAAGGGGTGCACAAGCCTCCAAGACAGACGCCTCTGGGTCTTAGCCGAGGCTGCCACCGCCTCCTCTTCCTTCTGACCCACCTTTTCCTACTCCAAACCTCCCAAAGAAGAGGAGAAACGAGAGCGAGGAGGCGGATAAGGAGCGGGAGAAGAAACAAAAACTGCAACAGCAGCAGCAAGTTGCCAAGGGCGAGGCGCGTGCCTCGTCCATTGAAAGCGGGGAGTTCCGTGGGCAGGTCGAGGTTCGCTGTGGGGAGTCCAGCTGGTCCCCTGTGCTGGAGGTGGACGGGGCCTCGATACCTCTCCAAGCTAGCATAAGGGAGTTCCAGAAAGGTCATGCCCTTCATCTGGCGAATGCCCTGGAGTAGCCTGTCCTTCTGCCAAGGGACATGGAGGACTTGGGGAGGATAGGCCAGACGTGTCTTTTCCTTTCCCTAAAGAGGGACCTGGGTTTGGTACGTGCTACCCCATTTCTTTTAATTCGTTATTATCATTCAAACCTTCACGTGTTTTACTCTTCTGTGCATTTGTTGAAACACCTCTCTGCAGGCCATCTAGGAGGTTTTTGCTGCTGAACAACTGATGGGGAACTATCAGAACCAGGTAAAGGCCGAGCAAGCGGCTAGGGTGGAGGTTGAGAAGGACTTGGGTCACGCCAAGGCCGAAAAGAGCGACCTGGCCGCTAAGTTGACATATGAGCAAAACGAGAGGAGGAGCGCCGATGCTGGCTTAAAGACTGCTAAAGCCCAGCTGGAAGGGCAGTGCAAACTACTGAGCAAGAGGTCTCAGACTTGAAAAAGGAGCTTGCCCAGGCTAAGGAAGCGGCTTACACTATAAGAGAGATCGTGGAGGCCGCCACCAAAGCCACGTACAACGAGGGGGCCGAGGCAACGGAGAGTCGGCTAGCCGAAGAGCTAGCAGAGTTGTGTAGGGAATATTGCCAACTAGTTTGGGCGGAAGCCCTAAACGTTGCGGAAGTTCCTTTTGACTCTGAGTGGAGAGGAGCAGAAAAGGTTTGGTATCCTAAGGATATTAGAGTGATTGAAGACCTTCCATCCACTTTGGTTGCTCCCAAGATTGCGGCCCTGACGCTGCCTCCCCCTACCCAAGAGCTAACCCCTCCCCCCAAAGAGGTTGCTGCTTCCGACAAGGAGGGGGAGTAGGGTGATAAGGCCGAGAAAGGTTCGGGCGAGCCAGCTAGCCAAGTTATACCTCCGCCCAAAGTGAAAGACAAAGGGAAGCAAGTCCAGGTCCCGTCCGAGACCGAGCTGAAGCGAGCAGATGTGGATGGTCTGGCTAAAGAGCCCTCTGCGAAGTTAGGAAAAGACCCTCCACTGAAGATCAAGCAATAGGCCACCTTGGGTTCCCTCTCCGTGTGGTTTACTTTATAATTTTCAACGTTTACCTTGTAATTTTCACTTTCAACTTTGATGTAAACAGTTTTAATAATAATTTCAAGGCTTCGTATCCAATTTCTTGATGTACTACATTCATTGTCGTACAATTTGTCTTATTGTGCCATAAGTTGCATGTGAAGCCTAAGTAACTCAACGCCCATTTTCGACATAATGGGGTCAATAAATAAATAGTTAAGTGCATAGAAGTATGTCTGAAATTAAAATAAGAGCGGTTTAACCATAAGAGCAGTTTAACTATGTGTTCCGTGTTAAATTTTCCCAAAGCTTCTTGTGTTGCGTGTTAAATTTTTCCAAAACAGATGGTCCGAGGACCCGGCGTAGCTGAGGTTGACATTAACACTAGTAAAAAATGAGTTGCGTGTTAAATTTTCCCAAAATAGATGGTCTGAGGACCCGGCGTAGCTGAGGTTGACATTAACACTTAGTAAAACACGAGTTGCGCGTTAAATTTTCCCAAAGAAGATGGTCCGAGGACCTGGCGTAGCTAAGGTCCAAAGCAGATAGTTCGGGGACCCGGCGTAGCTGAGGTTGACATTAATAGTTAGTAAAAAATGAGTTGCGTGTTAAATTTTCCCAAAGCAGATGGTCCAAGGACCCGGCGTAGCTGAAGTTGACATCAACACTTAGTAAAAAAATGAGTTGCGTGTTAAATTTTTCCAAAGCAGATGGTCCAAGGACCCAGCATAGCTGAGGTTGACATCAATACTTAGTAAACAACGAGTTGCGTGTTAAATTTTCCCAAAAGTAGATGGCCTGAGGACTCAACGTAGCTAAGGTTGACATCAACATTTAGTAAAAAAGGACTTGCGTGTTAAATTTTCCCAAAACAGATGGTCCGAGGACCCGGCGTAGCTAAGGTTGACATTAACACTTAGTAAAAAATGAGTTGCGTGTTAAATTTTTCCAAAGCAGATGGTCCGAAGACCCGGCGTAGCTGAGGTTGACATTAACACTTAGTAAAAAACGAGTTGCGTGTTAAATTTTTTCAAAGCAGATGGTACGAGGACCCGGCGTAACTAAGGTTGACATTAACACTTAGTAAAAAATGAGTTGCGTGTTAAATTTTCCCAAAGTAGATAGTCCGAGGACCCGGCGTAGCTGAGGTTGACATTAACACTTAGTAAAAAATGAGTTGCGTGTTAAATTTTCCCAAAGCAGATGGCTCGAGGTCCCGGTATAGCTGAGGTTGACATTAACACTTAGTAAAAAACAAGTTGTGTGTTAAATTTTTCCAAAGCAGATGGTCCCAAAGCAGATGGTCCTAGGACCCGACGTAGCTGAGGTTGACATTAACATTTAGTAAAAAAACGAGTTGCGTGTTAAATTTTCCCAAAGCAGATGGTTCGAGGACCCGGCGTAACTAAGGTTGACGTTAACACTTAGTAAAAAATGAGTTGCGTATTAATTTTTCCAAAGCAGATGGTCCGAGGATCCGGCGTAGCTGAGGTTGACCTTAACACTTAGTAAAAAACGAGTTGCGTGTTAAATTTTCCCAAAGCAGATGGTTCGAGGATCCGGCGTAGCTAAAGTTGACATTAACACTTAGTAAAAAATGAGTTGCATGTTAAATTTTTCTAAAGCAGATGGTTCGAGGACCCGGCGTAGCTGAGGTTGACATTAACACTTAGTAAAAAAAATGAGTTGCTAGTTAAATTTTTCCGAAGCAGATGGTTTGAGGACCCGGCGTAGCTAAGGTTGACATTAACACCTAGTAAAAAATAAGTTGCGTTTTATATTTTCTCGAAGCAGATGGTCTGAGGACTTGGTGTAGCTGAAGTTGACATTAACACTTATTAAGAAACGACGAGCCATTGTTTGACGTTGAGGTTTTGTTTGATATTGAAGTCAAACGAACTAACAATTAACACAACATAACAATATCTGGACAAGCGGCATGAACGCCTTTCATTAATAGTAATACCTTCGAAAGTTATTTACATTCTAGGGTTGCTTTATAGCCTTTCCATCCAAGTCAGCGAGATAGTACGACCCTATACCGGCCATTGACGTTATGTGGTAGGGCCCCTCCCAGTTAGGTACCAACTTTCCCCATGCTGGGTCTTTAGTGGTTCCCACAACTTTCCTTGGGACTAAGTCTCTAGGATCAAGGGGCCTTGGCTTCACGTGGGAGTCATACCCTTGCTTAAGCTTCTGTTGATAGCAAGCTAGCCGAATCATAGCGTTCTCTCGCCTCTCTCGCCTCCCTTCTGTAGCAAATCGTCATTATTGTCTAGGTGAAGGAGCGCGTCCTCATCATCGGAAACCCCACTTTCGAAGGGATTACAGCTTCAACGCCATAGGCCATCGAAAAGGGCGTCTCTCCTGTGGACCTCCGTGGTGTGGTTCGATAAGTCTACAGCACATGTGGCACTTCTTCCACCCATCTACCTTCGGCATCGTCCAGCTTTTTCTTGAGCCCGTTGACTATCGTTTTGTTGACCGCTTCGACCTGGCCATTCCCTTATGGGTAGGCTAGGGTAGAATACCTGTTTGTGATGCCAAAGTCCCCACAGTACTTTCTGAAGGCTTTGCTATCAAACTACAGCCCGTTGTCCGAGATGAGGGCGTGTAGGAACTCAAGCCTGGTGATGATGTTTTTCCAGACGAATTTCTTCGCATCCACGTCTCTAATGTTTGAGAGGGGCTTTACTTCAACCTATTTGGTGAAGTAGTCTGTCCCGACGAGCAACCATCTTTTGTTTCCAACAGTCCTAGGGAAGAGTCCCACAATATTCAGGCCCCATTAAGCAAAGGGCTAAGGGCTAGTCAACAGATTGAGGACACCCTCAGGCTGGTGAATGTTGGGAGTGAATCTTTGACACTGATCGCACTTTCTCGCATAATCCTGGGCTTCTCTCTATATGTTTGGCCACCAATATCCTTGGGTAAGGGCTCTATGGGCTAATGACCTTCCTCCCATGTGACTACCACATACTCCTTCATACAATTCTTCTAAGAGTAGTTCCGTTGCTTCAGGATGAACACACAGCAAGTAAGGTCTAGAAAAAGAGCGCTTATACAGTTTCTCATTCTCGGATAACCAAAACCGCAGAGTCCTTCTACGTATCTTGTCGGCTTCAGACCTTTCTTCCGGCAAAACGTCATTCTTGAGGAAGGATACTATGGGGTCCATCCAACTAGAGTCCATCTAACTGGGGCCCATCTTGACCTGATGAATCTGGATGGCCTCAAGACTCGCACCTGTAGGCTTAAATAAGTCTTCGACAAGGATGACTTGAGGTAGGCTCTATGCCGAGGAGGTTGCAAGCGTAGCTAGTGAGTCGGCATGTCTATTCCCATTCCTAGAGATATGCGACACTGCAAAAGATTCGAAATTGGACTGCAAGTACTTGGCGCGGGCTAAATACCCTTGCATTCTCGGTTCCCTGGCGTCCAACTTTCCTTCCACCTGGTCGACCACTAGCTACGAGTCTGAGAATATCCGTACCACCTTTCCGTCCATCTTCTGAATCATGTTCATTCCTACTAGCAGAGCTTTGTACTCGGCTTCGTTATTAGTAGCCAAGAAAGCCAGTCTTAGAGATTTCTCCAAGATGATTCCATCCGGGGATATCAGAACTATCCCTACCCTAAACCCCTTTTGATTGGCTGCTCCGTCCACGTATACCTCCCACATCGGGGACTTCTCACATGAGATCACGTCGACTGATTTTCCACCCATGCCCCACACCTTAGGGTTCTCTTCCACAGAAGGTTCAGCAAACTCCGGCACTAGGTCGGCAAGGACCTGCCCCTTCACGGAGGTGCGAGGCATGTACTTAATGTCAAAGGCTCCCAAGATAGTTCCCTATTTGGTGATCCTGCTAGAGTAGTCAGCGCTCCGCAACATGGACTTGAGGGGGAGTTGAGTCAACACGACGACCGTATGAGACTGGAAGTAGTGCGGGAGCCTACGTGTTGCTTGCACCACGGCTAGAATCGCTTTTTCCAATGGTAGATACCGTATCTCGGCTTCCTGCAGATACTTGCCGACATAATAGACTGGCCTCTGCACGCCATCGTTGTCTCGTATTAGAACTAAGCTGATGGCGTAAACTGCCACGGCTATATACGCGAACAAAACTTCATCTACGTCTGGGCGAGACATAATAGGTGGCTGAGAGAGGTATTCCTTCAACTGATGGAAAGCTATGGAACATTCTTCGGTTCATTCGAATCCTTTCCACTTATTTAACAGTTGAAAAAAGGGTCGGCATCTGTCCGTAGACCGAGAGATGAACCTATTGAGAGCGGCCTTCATCCTTGCAAGCCTTTGGATTTCCTTCGGATTTCGAGGAGGCTGCAGATTGCAGATTGCTGTGATCTGGGCCGGGTTAGCCTCAATCCCTCTGTAAGTGAGCATGTAATCTAGAAACTTACCAGACCCCATGCCGAAAGAGCACTTAAAGCCATTCAAACGCAACCTGTGCTTTCTTAATGTTTGGAAAGTGCTATTCAGGTCGGCCACATGCATAGGTATAGCCTTACTCTTCACAACCATGTCATCAACATATACTTCAACAGGTTTCCTTAACTGTGCTTCAAACATCCTGGTTATCATCCTCTGGTAGGTAGCCCCGGCATTCTTCAAGCCAAAAGGCATTACCTTGTAATGATAGTTGTCGGTGAGAGTGACAAAAGCTGTCTTCTCCTGATCCTCCGGAGCCAAAGGTATTTGGTGGTACCCTTGAAAGGCGTCTAGAAAACTCATCCGAGGGTGGCCGACTGTCACGTCCACCAGCTGATCTATACGAGGCATTAGGAAAGAGTCCTTGGGGCAAGCCTTATTTAGATCCGTGAAATCCACGCATACCCTTCATTTCCCACTTTTCTTCTTCACCATGACTGTGTGCGCCAACCACTCAGGATAGAATACTTTCTTGATAGCCCCAACTCTCTTAAGTCTGACGACTTCCTCTTTAACAGCGTCAGAATGTTCTTTGGAAGAGCGCCATGGTGGTTGCCTCTTCGGCACTACAGCTGAGTTGACATTCAGGTGGTGACAGATGAAGCTTGGGTTGATCCCTGGAACTTTGTAGGCATCCCATGCGAACATGTCAAGGTTCTTCCTCAAGAACGCGAGCAACTCCCCCCTCTCCTCGGCTGGCAATTGGGCCCCTACCTGGAAGAACCTTTTAGGGTCGCCATCCACGAGGACCCTATTTAACCCTTCACATGTGGGTTCTTCTGCCACTCTCTCCTCAATCATGGCAGAAGAAGCTAGTTGCTATGAGGTAAACGTAGCTGAGGCCGTGGGCTCAAGCTCTAGTCCGCGTAAAATTGCTGTTGTTAGGCACTGTCTCACCACGGACCGACTCCCGAAAATTTCTTCAACCTGACCGCCAAACGGGAACTTCACCTTGGCGTGGAGAGTCGAGGAGACAGCGCCCAGGGCGTGCAGCCAAGGTCTCCCTACAATGGCCGTGTAAGGAGAGTAGGCATCGATCACGATGAAATCCACTTCAACTACCGCTAGGCCTGACTGCACAGGTAACCTAATCTACCCTTTCGGGACGACAGCCTTCCCCTCGAAGCTTATCAGTGGAGAGTCATAGGCCGAAATATCCTCCAACCTCAAGTTCAACCCTTTGAACAGATCAGGGTACATAATGTCTGCACCACTTCCATGGTCTACCATTACACTGTTCACATCGTACCCTCCTATTCTCAACATGATGGCCAAGGCATGATTGTGCGGCTGGATGGTCCCTACTTTGTCCTCGTCTGAGAAGCCGAGAATTGGACGCACTTAACCCTTCATCCTCTTCAGCTCGGAGCTGGAGTCATTGGCGAGGGCTCGCGCCACGGACATCACCCTAGAAGGGCAAGAGCCGGTCCTCCCAAGAGCGGTGAGAATGACATTAATCGTCCCCAAAGGGGGTCTTGAGACACTGTTACCCTGATTGGCTAGACTGGGATGCTCTGCCTGCCAGTCAGGCCGATATAAGAATTGCTTCAACTTCCCCTCCTTCACTAATTGCTCCAAGTAATTCCGCAAGTTTCTGCAGTTCTCTGTTGCGTGGCCTCTCTCTTGATGATATTGGCAATGGAGGTTTTGGTTGCGTTTCGTGGGATCCCCTAACATCTTGCTGGGCTACCAGAAATATGGTTCATGGCGAATTTTCTCAAACACCTGCTGCACAGGTTCTCGGAACATGGTGCTAACCACCTGCGTAGATGTCGGACTAGGCTGCCCAAAGAACTCTCTTCTCGGCCTGCTGTTGTTGTATTTGTCCGACCTAAAATCCCTCCTCTCTTGAGGGATAAACTTCGCCTTTCCCTTTCTTTGCAGCTGATCTTCCTCAACCCGCTTATACTCGTCGATGCAATCCATGAGCCAACACACGCTCTTGACCGGCCTTTTGGTTAGGGACTTCCTCAGGTCGTGCTCGTTTGGAAGGCCGACCTTGAAGGTGCTTATGTCAACGTCGTCAAAGTCCCCATCGATCTCGTTGAACATCTCCCAATATCTGTCGGAATACGTCTGGAGGGTCTCCCCCGCTCTCATGGCCATGGACAACAGCGAATCTAAAGGCCGAGGCACCCTGCTACAGGTGATGAAGCGTGAGCCAAATGCCCTGGTGAGCTCTGCAAAGGAATTCACAGAGCCTGCCTACAGGCCGTTGAACCATCTCATCGCAACAGGTCCTAGGCTTGAGAGGAAGATTTTGCAAATCAAGGTCTTGTTCTTAGAGTGTACCGCCATTCTCTGGCTGAAGTGGCTTACGTGTTCCACTGGGTCCGTCCGCCCGTTGTAAATGGTGAAAGTTGGTTGGGTAAACCGCCTTGGAAGTCTTCCCCTTTCAATTCTACGAGTGAAAGGCGATTTGGAGATTTGGTGGAGTGCCTTGCTCAAAGCGTTGTTGGCCAAGCCCCTAGAAGAGGTCTTCTTACCCTTAGGGTCTCGAGGGCAATTGTCCTCGCAGGAGGAGGATTCACTGGGAGGGGTTTCCGACCCCAGACTGCCGCTGCCACTATAAGAGTCCGCTGAAGAAGGGTCCAAAGGGGAGGGGGTACGCCATCGTTTCTCCCGACACAGCTTCTTTTTCAGAAGGTCAATCTCCTTCTGCATGGCGTTGACACTCTTTTCGTGGGAGGTCCTGCTTCTAACCCATGCATGACTCCTCACTCGTGTATGCTCTGTACGCACACTCGTTTCTCGATCTCTTTCCTACTCTAGCTGCGAAAGGTGATCCTCGTGCTGGGATCCCATGGACTCTGCATGACGTGAACCCAAGCCTTCCATGATGCTTAACGTCTTTTAACTCAAGGTTCCCACAAATGGCGCCAATTGTAAGGACACGAATCGAGCCCAAATCCAAATACGTGATGGAGCCGACCCAAACAGCCTTGAACAATAAAATTTGTAGAGAGTGGGCTTGAGACCTAGGTTTCTTGGGACAATGGAAAGCAATGGTGTTGATCTAGGACCACGGTTGCAAGCAATGAGGCTGTGGTGTAGTGAGGGGTCTCCTCGGATATGAGCCGAGGATGTTCTGAGTTGGTTTCTTCTGTTCTCTTTAAAGAAGCTTTTCCCCCTTTTTTAGAAAAAGTCCCCTCTAATGTTCTCTCCCCTTTCCTTTTATACTCCTCCTCCCTGTGTTTCTATTCATGGAGTCAAAAACGCAGATCCCTTTCCCATCCTTCGTTCTCTTGAAATCTTCCCCGGGCGGCTATGAGCCTGCTCTCCGTCCCATCAGATGTCACTTCTTCATTAATGTGGTCAGAGGGGTAGGTGCGAAGCCTTTAATGCGGTGGTGGCAGCTTCCTGTGGAGTACGTCCCACTTGTTCTCCCCTCTTGCATGCCATTAAAGTGGAGCCTTACTTGCCGAGGTTCATGGGTTTCTCCTTAGGCGTCGAGGTGTGCCTTGTGGCCTTTGTTTCAGTTGGTCCGAGGAGACCCTTCTCCTCGGACCTCTCTCAAGGGCCAATAACCTAATGGTGGGCTTATGGGCCCTCAAGTTAGGTGCCCTTGTCTCCGTCCTGCATCCCTTTGGAGAAGCCTATACTCTCGAATCAGGCTCAAGGCCCAAACATACATTTTGATATTTTTGCCCCCACAGTTACTATTATGTTTATACTATACATACACATTCTTACAAATAACATTATAATAAATAAAAAATAAAAAATAATGCATAAAATCAGTATTAAGCATACATTCATACACATAATATAAATTTATAATAGAGAGATTCTCACAACTCACAAACACTCATTCTTTACTTTTAGAATTTGGGAGAGAGAGAGAGAGAGAGAGAGAGAGAGAGAGAGAGAGAGAGAGAGAGAGAGAGAGAGAGAGAGATGTCTGTGATCAGGGTGATATGTGATTAGTGTATGCAAAAATATTTTTAAGTGTAAATTTGTATTTTGAAAAGATTTTTAAGGGTAATTAAATATATATGGGTTAGGTTCAAGTTACACCACTCAATAGCTTATTATTAAATTCATATTTTGAAAATTCAACCGTTAAATTACATGTTTTATGTGTTCTTAATACGCATGCCAAATTTCATGTCAATCAAATGTAATTTACCATTCGATCTACAAACTAATCTTTTTATGCACTATTTCAAACTACAAAAACTTGAATTTAAATAATTGATTGATGACATGGCTATTGATCTTTGATCACTTTGAAATTTTACAAGCATAAAAAATATATGAAGATAATGTAATCTAATGGTGGATTTGTCAAAAATTGCATCCAATTAAAAACTATTGGTTGGTGTAACATTACTTAGAGTTACACCAGGTGTAACTTGAATCTAATCATATATATATATATATATAAATATTGGTTTGAACCCTCTGAACAACATGTGGAGTTGCCCTTGGTTGGCAAACTTGTAATGGTTTTAATTTTTTAATAAAAGATAGAAATTCTACTCTAACCTAATCTAAATGTAAATGTGTAAAAAACTCTCTCTCGAAAACTTGAACTCCAACCCTTACCCCCTACATCATATAAGTATTTATACTTGTGGAGTGGCCATTGTACCTAGGGTACACGGTGGTGTACTGGTTTTAATTTGAATCCACATGTCATAACTGACATTACATTTTTACTCACTACTAAGAATTTTCAACATCAATAAATACAAAAAATTGTCAAATTTAATGTTCCCTTACGAAATTTATTAATGGATCATTTTATGAAAGTATTGTTATCACTTTTATGGGAAATATAAAAGTTAAAAAAAAGGTTACCTTTTTTTCCTCTTGTTTTTTGGTAAAAAATTTAATTTTATTTTTAACTAATACTCTTAGAACATTTGTTGACTTTTCTTGATATATATAAGAAAATACCTACTAAAGATCATAGGTTATATCAATTCATAAGTTCTGGTTTTTGTAAAATATCTTTTACATATATTTCATTTTTCTCAAAAAAAATTAAATTGAGAATCTAAAAGCACACACAATTACAAAAAAAAATGTGTATGTGCATCATTAATAAATGTACTTTCTTCCTTGCAAAATGTATATTACATCTCATAATTGTGTATGTGCCCGTAGGCCACACTTTACATTACCCCATCATACCAACACACATTTATTTTAAAACAAATAACAATCAATTTGTTGAAGTAATAACTTAATGGTAGCAACTCACCAATTCATTACATTGATTTATCAAAAAAGTTAAAAGATCTATACTATTTGACACTTTTTGAGTTGTCCATAATATTAAGGGTGTATTTGTTTGAATGTGAAATAGGGTGGATGGAAAACTTTGGAGAAAAAATGAGAAGGAAAACTTTTATGGAGTGTATTTGGTTGGCTAAGAAGGAAGGAAAATAAATGGTGGGACTCAGGTGTTTTCTCCCCGAGCCCACCAAAATATTTTCTCCCCAATATGGAGAGAAAATTGAATGAGGATGAATTTTTTCGTGGTTGATAAAAATGCCCATATGTATGTACACATTGCAGGCTTCTTCACGATGCCTTTATTATTATTTTTTCTTCTCCCTTGGACAATAAACGTTGCCCCCCCCCCCCCCCCACCACCTTTTTTTTTTTTTTTTTTCCCTTGGCAATGTTGCCTGGCATGACCAAAGCCCAGGATTGTTAGGTTAGAACCGTCCCACTAAGAGGCATGCACGGATTGGGACGCAATGGTCGGTAGAGCCACTTTAACTGAGGTCGTGTCCAGCCCGACATAGGTACCGACTGGTGGGCTCGATAAGAAAACAAGGGTAGTTTAGGTCGATGACCGAACGCTAAATAATATCCTTGGAGAGTATGCCGCCGAGCACTAGATGGCGTCTAGAACAAGTTATGCGGAATTCTCTAAAATTTTGAGGATCCCTGAGGATTTACATGGATGTGGAAGGATGTGTGTAACAGGGAAATAATGATAACCAACCCACTAACTAAGTGCTATAAAAGGTGGAAGAGGCAGAGAGTAAAGGGGTTGAAAAGTGGAAGGAAGAAACTAAGGGAAGGGGAGATAGAGAGCAAAGCTAGAGGGAAACACTTGGGAACTGAGGGAGGATAGGGGGAGGGTCTCAGATCAGGGCTTAGAGAAGACGAACCAGACTAAGTTGAGAGCCCCATTAGTAAGATCGAAATATAGCCCACATATAAATAAATTGGGCCCCGATTACTGTCTTGCTAGGGGTATTTGGCACCCACACCTTCACTTTTCCACTCCAACCAAACAAGAAGTAAAGAAAATAAAATCTTTTCTAATCGCCCACTTTTTCATTCTCCTACCATTTTCTATCTTCTCACTTTTTCACCCCTCCAATTAAACAGTTCTTATGAAAAAAAGGGCCAAATAGTCAAGTTGTAAACACTAATCACGTATAATGTAACATTAATAAATAAGGCAATCACTAATCACGTATAATGTAACATTAATAAATAAGGCAAGATTTCCAATAACTCGTTTTTATAACTTTAAGGGTTTGTTTTGGATCCATTTATTTTGTTGAAATTGAAATTTTTTTGCTGAAATTACTATAGATAAAGGTGTAAGTTAGCTGAAATAGTACAATGAGACCCATAAATAGTACCAAGAAATACAATGTGGCTCATAAATAATAGCAAAAATAAGTTGAATAATAAAATAAGTTGGCAAAAATAATTTTTTAAACACACACTAAGTGTCTATTTGATTAGAGTTGAAGTATTGAACTGAGGAACTTTCAGGTTTGTAACTTTGTATAATTGTATTGTGCATTTTTTCATTTTGTGTCTTTCACTTTGGAAAATCTGAAAATGGACTACAGACTACAGGCTACAGCTAGTAAGCATTGACCGTTGAATGAGATTTTTTTTTTTAATGGTTGTGATAGCCTTGTGTAACGTGTTGGACTTGTTAGTGTTGTGAATTGTCTTGTCATGAATGATGAATCTCTATTCTCTCATGTCATGACAATTGTTTTTTTTTTTTTTTCAATTGTTTATTTGTTTATAATTTTATATGATTATAGCTTAATCATTTGATTACTAATTTTGGTACTTAGGTGCTTTATGCACCTAGTATCAACACATAATTTAAATATTTTTTTAGCAAATTTTTTTAACAGGTTGGGTCAAGTTGACTTACAAAAAAATTGGGTCGGGTCACGGGTCATTCGTTTTTGCTTCGAGTCAAAAAGATCGGATTCGGGTTAAGCATTTTTCGAGTTGGGCCAAAAAATTCTGACCCGTATTGCCATGTCTAGACTTTTGTAACTTTTGTTAGTTGTGAACTTGTAATGTTCGATATTCCAGATTATATGTTTCAACCAAAGAGAGTGTCTTTGTTAAATAAATAATGTCTCTGTTTCTACCCAAAAAAAAAAACTGTCTTTAACAGCAATCAAAGATTGGCACTAAAAAAAAAAAAAAAAAAAAAGATTGGCACAACAAAATTCTACTAAAGAAACCCAAGCTTAGCGTTGTGTGTGTGTGTGTATATATATATATTTTCCCTCTTGTTCCAAGGCAGTTTCTAGTTAGTCGTTACAATATTTAGGCTTTTCACTTACATTGCTCTCTATGTGTGTCTATGTCATGTGATTAATTAAGAACGGGGTGATGAGCTTGTGGACTACATCCCTGGAGTTTCTACTTTACGTATTGAAGATCTTCCCACCTTTACATATGGAGATGGTCGACTAGTCTTGCCTGGAGTCCTGGAAGGTATTTCAAGCGTGTCCAAGAAAGCGCAGTATCTTCTATTCACTACCTTTCACGAACTTGAAGCTCAAGCCATTGACGCTTTAAAAGCCAACTTTCCTATCCCTGTCTACCCTATTGGTCCTGCCATACCTTACTTAGAACTTGAAGAAAAGAGTGCTTCTATAACTAATGCTAACAATGGTGTCAACTATATCCAGTGGCTTGATTCTCAACCTCCATTTTCGGTGTTGTACATCTCAATGGGAAGTTTCCTTTCGGTTTCAAATGCTCAAATGGATGAAATAATTGGTGGTATACGGGACAGTGGTGTTCGGTGCTTGTGGGTGTCACGTGGAGAAACTGGTCGGTTCAAGGATTGTAGTGGTGATATGAGTCTAGTGGTGCCTTGGTGTGACCAATTGAAGGTGTTGTGCCACTCTTCAATAAGAGGGTTTTGGACACATTGTGGCTGGAATTCCACTCTTGAGGCTGTTTTTGCTGGTGTACCAATGCTTACTTTTCCCATATTTTGGGATCAAGTCCCAATCAGTAAACACATTGTGGAGGATTGGAAGATTGGATGGAAGGTTAAGAAAGATGTTGGAGTTGTGACAAGAGGCGAAATTTCAGAGCTTGTCAAAAGGTTTATGGATAACAAAAGCGATGAGATGAATGCGATGAAGCAAAGAGCAAAAGAACTTCAGAAGTCAAGTCGACGAGCAATTGCAAAAGGTGGGTCATCTGATGCAAATCTTGATGCTCTTATTAGAAATATTTCAGAAGCCCACGGTCATTAAGCATATTTGTAATTTATAGTATTCATTGGTCAATTGATATGTAGAATTTTATTGTAATTTCATTACGATCAGTGTGGTTTTAGACACTTCATTCTTCGACAATTTCTTTAAAAATTATATTGAAAATGTCACACAAAATGCACCAGATTATTTGCGTGCAGTGAAAATGTGAAATTAACGTCTTGTAACTTTTACTAGTTTAATTATTTTGTTAGTATAAAGATGCTAAAGGAAGTAATGGAGTTAAGAGGAGCAGAATCAAGGGCACAGATAAGAAGCAAAGTTCCTGTTCTAGAGATTCAGCTTGTACAGTAAACGACAATAGTCATCTCACATAATAGATAGAAACGGCATGTAGTTTTAGTTCTGTATATGTATTTCATTCAGCATGTGATAGGCACATGTATTAGCTTTGTTATTTCTGTTAGCTTCTAATTAGTTAGTTACTGAGTGGTTAGTTACTAAGTGGAGGGATTTGATGTGTATATATATATATATATATATATATATATATGCATCTGATTGTATCAAAATCAATTCAATTGATTGTTCAATGAAATAGAGTTTCAATTCTTCAGTACTCTCCTCTGTTTTCCAATATGGTATCAGAGCAATCATTTCTTGGTTCCGCCTAATTTCTTCGTTTCAATTTCTTCTTCTTCAAATGCTAGGGTTTTCTTTTCGAAGCTACATCAATGGCGCCTTCTGATCAAGCTTCTACAAGCATCACCATTGATGAATCACATTCCTTTTTCCTTCACAACACCGAGAGCCCTGGTGCAATTCTTGCATCTCAGCCATTGATTGGTGGAGAAAACTACCCTATGTGGGCACGATTTATGGAGAGAGCTTTTAGGATCAAAAATAAATTTTGGTTAATTGATGGCTCTGCTTCTCTGACTTCTGCCATAGAGAAAGTTCCTCTTCTTGTTCAAAGTTGGTCACGATGCAATGAAATTGTAGTTTCTTGGATCATCAGTTGTGTTTCCTCCAAAATTGCAACTAGTATGGAGTATCGGAGAACTGCCAAGGAAGTTTGGAAGAAGCTTCAAAATATGTTCTCTCAAGGCAATGGACCTAGGGTTTACCAATTGCAAAAAGATCTTGCGAGCATTTCTCAGGGGGAACTCACTGTGAGTGATTATTTTACCAATCTCTCAATCTTATGGGATAAAATACAAAACTATGAACACTTCCTCTTTGTTCTTGTGAGAAGTGTGTGTGCCATGTGAATGAAAAGATTTCCAATCTTCATCATAGAGAAGCAATATGCAGCTTCTAATGAGTCTTAATGATTCATTCTCTCACATTCGAGGCCAAATTCTGTTAATGGATCCTATTTCTTCTATTGATAAGCTATATTCATTGTTGGTTCAAGATGAAAGGCAGAGGTCAGTTAGACATAGCAACAATAGTCCTTTTGTTGAATCCACAACCCTTGCAGCCAAAACAATGAATCCTGGTTTTGGTTCCAAGACTTTCAAGAAAGGAAAGGAGAGGCCTACCTACAGCCATTGTGGATTGCTTGGTCATACCGTGGAGAGATGCTACAAAATTCATGGATATCCTCCTGGATATAAGACCAAGGCAAGGGCAAACCAAGTCTCTTCTCTTGATTCTATTCAAGAGTCTGTTGCAACACCCACTCCACAACATTTTCCTTTCACAATAGAGCAATGTCAAAAATTGCTTGCCATGATTGGAGGATCTGATTCTCTCAATAGTTCAATTGCTATGGCCAACAGTGTTTCTTCCAACCAAGCTTCTACTTCTCAATCAACTCCTTTGGCAGGTAATCTCAAGTATTCCATTTTCTCTGCTAAGCTTGTGAATAGATCTGCTTTTGGTGGTAGTACTTGGGTTCTTGACACATGTGCAAGTGATCATATTGCTTGTTCTCTTTCACTTTTTCACTCTTATATTTTTGTTTCCCATTGTGTTATTGAATTACCTAATGGTGAATTTGCTCATGTTACTCACATTGGTACTGTCAAACTATCCAATTCACTTACCCTTGAACATGTTCTTTGTGTTCCTTCCTTTTCTTTTAATCTTGTATCTGTCAATCAACTCATTCAAAGATTGCCTTTTTGTCTTGTGTTTTTGTCTCAATTTTGCTTCATTTAGGACCTTTCTTGTCGGAGGATGATTGGAGTGGGTAAAGTCCAACATGGTCTGTACTTGCTGTAGAATAGCACTTCTAGGACTCCCCTTCTCTGTCAAACTACCTCTCCACCAACAAGTTTCCCAAGTCAACTTTTTTAGCATTTGTCTCTAATAAAGATATGCCCAATTTATGGCATTTTAGATTAGGACATCCTTCTTTTAATAAATTGTCATCTTTGCAAGATGTTTTGCCTTCCTTTTCTTCCAAATGTAATGACATTTGTACCATCTGTCCTTTGGCTAAGCAGAAGAGGCTGCCATTTCCTTCAAACAATAATATGAGTACCGAGCCATTTGCTTTGATTCATGTAGATGTTTGGGGTCCCTATTTTGTTTGCATTTATGATGGTTTTAGATTTCTTACCATTGTTGATGATGCCACTAGGTCTACTTGGGTATATCTCATGAAATCTAAGTTTGATGTCAAACAGCTTTGAATTTCATTATATAACATTATTTTGACTCAATTTAACATTGGCATTAAGGCAATCAGATCAGATAATACTCATGAATTCTCTTTGTCCAATTTTTATAGTGATCATGGCATTGTGCATCAAAAGAGTTGTGCCTATACACCTCAGCAAAATTCTGTGGTTGAGAGAAAGCACCAATATCTTTTGAATGTTGCTAGATCTCTTAAGTTTCAATCCAATCTGCCCTCAGCATATTGGGGAGAATGTATTTTGACAGTTACTTATCTACTTAACAGGTTGCCTATGCCTTTATTAGGTCATAAATCCCTATATGAGCTTTTGTTTCATAAACAGCCATCTTTTACTCATCTTAGAGTGTTTGGTTGCTTGTGTTTTGTTTCAACCCCTTCTGTCCACAGGTTGAAGTTTGATTCTAGAGCTTCCCCGTGTGTCTTTTTAGGCTACCCTTTTAATATGAGAGGTTACAAAGACCTTAACTTTCATACTAGGAAGATTACTATATCTAGAGATGTTGTCTTTCATGAGTCTATCTTCCCTTTTTCAAATTCTTCTTCCTTCTCTAGTCTCACCTTTTTTCGTTTATCTGATTCATCTCCTCCTAATTTTGACTCTCCAACCTGTCCAATTTCTGTTCAACTTCCTCTTTTAGACTCCATTTCTATTATTGATCATGTTCCTCATTCCCATACTTGTTCAGACACTTCTTCTCCTTCTTCTATTCTTATTGGTTCCTTACCTGTTCCCTTGGGCCATTCTGATGTTTCTAATCAGTCTGCTATTTCCCCTGATCAGTATAATGTCCATCCTAATCAGTCCCCTATTTCCCTTGATCATTCCTCACCTTCTGTCCATACTGCACCTCCTACTTCCATTCCACCTCTTAGAAAATCAACTAGAATTTCACACAGACCTACTTATTTGCAAGCTTATAAGTGCAATTAGGTATCTCAAGTTCCACCTGGTACTGCTTTCCCTTTATCCTCTTACTTGTCTTCCCACAAATTGTCTCCTAGACACTTGCATTTCTGTAATGCTATTTCTTCCATTAAGGAGCCTAAATTCTATCACCAAGCAGTTAAAGATTCCAAGTGGAGAGAGGCTATGGCAGCTGAGATTTCTGCTCTTTTAGCTAATCACACTTGGACCCTCACAGCTCTCCTACTTCATAAAAAGACAATTGGTTGTAAGTGGGTCTATAGGGTGAAATACAAATCTGATGGCACTGTGGAAAGATATAAAGCTAGGTTGGCGGCTAAAGGCTTCACACGGAAATAGGGCCTTGAGTATATTGAAACTTTATCCCCTGTTGCAAAGCTTGTTACTGTCAAATGTCTTCTTGCAGTGGCGGCTGTGCAAGGCTAGTATCTTTGTCAACTTAATGTAAATAATGCCTTCTTTCATGGTGAATTGAAGGAAGAAGTCTATATAGATCTCCCACCAGGCTTCCACAGCAAAGGGGGGCTAGTATGCAAACTTACTAAGTCTTTGTATGGACTAAAACAAGCTTCAAGGCAGTGGTTTGCCAAATTTTCTGCTACAATGGCTCTTCTCGGATTTACACAGTCCAAGGCTGATTACTCCCTTTTCATCAAGAAGACCTCTACTTCCTTTATTGCCCTATTAGTTTATGTTGATGACATATTGATTGCTAGTGATAACAAGCAAACAGTTGATGAGTTAAAGATTTTATTGGATCAACAGTTTAAGCTAAGAGATTTGGGTGATTTAAAGTTTTTCTTAGGTCTTGAAGTTGCAAGGACTACTGATGGTATCAATTTATGCCAAAGAAAGTACACACTTGAGGTGTTGGATGATGCTAGAATATTAGGTTGTAAACCAGCCAAAGTACCTATAGATCAGAATCTCAAGTTTAGTAAGTATGAGGGGAAGAAGTTGCAAGATCCAAGCTCCTACAGAAGATTGATAGGAAGGCTGCTATACTTAACAATAACCAGGCCTGACATAACTTTTGCTGTGAATAGGCTCAGCCAGTTCATGGCACATCCTAGAGAGTCTCATTTGCAAGCAGCTCATAAGGTCTTGCAATATCTAAAGAGCTCACCAGGCCAAGGGTTATTTTTCTTAAGCAAATCAGAATTGCATTTGAAGGCTTTTGCTGACGCAGACTAGGCTTCATGCCCTGACACTAGGAGATCTATCACTGGTTTTTGCATCTTCCTTGGTGAGTCTTTGATTTCATGGAAGTCAAAGAAGCAACAAATAGTCTCAAGGTCTTCAGCAGAGTCTGAGTACAGATCAATGGCAATAGCAGTCTGTGAGGTCATTTGGCTCTTGTATGTTCTTCATGATTTTCAAATAAAACACCCTCAAGCAGCCCTCTTGTTCTATGATAGTCAGGCGGCTCTTCACATTGCTACAAACCCTATTTTCCATAAAAGAACAAAGCATATAGAGATTTATGGTCACCTAGTCAAAGATAAGGTCTTGGAAGGGTATGTTAGAATGCTACACATTAGGACCAATTCTCAAATTGCAGACTTGTTAACCAAAGCCTTGGATGCTCAACAATTTTCCTTTCTTGTATCCAAGTTGAATATGGTCAATATTCATGCCCCTCTTCCACTTGCGGGGGGGGGTGTAAAGATGCTAAAGGAAGTAATGGAGTTAAGAGGAGCAGAATCAAAAGCACAAATAAGAAGCAAAGTTTCTATTCTAGAGATTCAGTTTGTACAGTAAACGACAATAGTCATCTCACATAATAGATAGAAACGGCATGTAGTTTTAGTTCTGTATATGTATTTAATTCAGCATGTGACAGACACATGTATTAGCTTTGTTATTTCTGTTAGCTTCTAATTAGTTAGTTACTGAATGGTTAGTTACTAAGTGGAGGGATTTGATGTGTATATACATATATATATATATATATACACACACATATGATTGTATCAGAATCAATTCAATTGATTGTTCAATGAAATAAAGTTTCAATTCTTCAGAACTCTCCTCTGTTTCCCAATAGTTAGATGAGTTTGATTTGAATTTAAAAAGTGTGGTGATCTGTGAAAATTGAATTTCAATTGTTGTGAAAAACTAAGATTCTGTTTGGTAAGAAATTGTAGTAACATTGTTTAAGTGTTGTGAAAATACGTGTGCGTGAAAAAAGTATTGTGAAAATACGTATTGTGGTGTTTAAACAACGAAGACTGTTGTTTAAACAACGTTACCAAACAAGCCCTAAAAAAGTGAGGTGATATGTGAAAATTGAATTTCAATTGATGTGAAAAACTAAGGGTCTGTTTGGTAAGAGATTTCTAGTAACGTTATTTAAGTGTTATGGAAATACATATTGTGGTGTTTAAACAAAGAAAACTGTTGTTTAAACGACGTTACCAAACAAGCCCTAAAGTGCATGCCATTTTTATGGTCTCTCTCTCATAGACATTTTTTTTTTTTTTTTTTTTTTTTTGTATTTATAAGTTATTCTTATAAAATTCATTCTTTCTTTTAGTACAAAACTCACTGAGTCAACTTGTGTAGTGACTGCTGTTAGTCCAACTGAGTCAACTTGTGGTGTTAATAAAGTTATGGGTTTAAAGAGGTGTTTCTTATTTGCCATGGGAGATCGGTTAAGAAATTGGAAGAGGAGCAAACTAATTGTTTTTTCCTATACTCATTTTCTAGTGTTGCATTTTTTATGATACTTCCTAATCACCTCAGCAAAGGCTTCATGTTTCTTATAGTGCCTATTTTCAAAGGGTGCCCTAAATAATTCACTTAATTAGGAACGCCTTGTTAAAAATCCATGACATAAGATAGATGAGTTCTATCTCAGGTTGTCACATTTTTAGTTTTTTACTTGTTGGATTTAGCACCACTTTTCATGGTTGATAGACCAAAAACATATTGACCCGTTGGGATAGATTAATTTGATTAATTAGTCAAGTTTAATTAATTAATCAATTTAACATGCAAATGCATGGTAGCACAAACAAATCACCAATAAACTAAAGTGTAGCGGAAAATAAATTGACACGGTGATTTATTTATGAATGGGGGAAACCTCTAAGGCAAAAATTCCACCAGGTGATTTTAAGGTCACCACTCCCTTGAATCCACTATTATCAAAACAAGCGGTTACAAGTAAAAGAATTCCAGTACGTTCTACCAACCTACAGTTGAATTCTTACCCCAATACCCAATTGGACTTTTTTTGTAGTAACAATCTCTCTTTTTGATGCATGGCTCTCAGTTCGTGACTAACCAATTACGCGGATCCCAATACACGACTTCAATCACCAACTTAAGAAAGATGTTGGTTGCAAAGTTCTTTAGCTCATCCTCATAATGAAGAGTAAGAAGATGCTTAGTTACAAAACTCTACGGTGCACAAACACAGTAGCTTCTTCACAAAAGATATGAGCTAGGGCAAACTTTGTCTCCAGTCACAAATAGCTTTTGCAACTTGCGCTCTTTACTGTGTGTAACCAGATACGGCCCAAAGACATATCCATGGATTGTAATCAAAACAAATCTAAAATTTTGTTTTTCTTAAACCTCGACAGATAGATGTGTCGAGAAGCTGTCGAGCCACAGGGATGGAACAACTTCTTAAGCTCGATAGATGCTAACTGTCGAGCTTTAATGACAAGCACTTCTTCAGCTTGAATCTTAAACAGACTTGCACGGTTTTAACACTTGATCTTGAAACCTTGTTTCTTGAAGTATTAAAAACATCCTAGATCTACCCAAATACAAGCAAAGTGCATTTTGTCAAAGGATTAGCCAATTACATAAAAGAATGACATATGTTCTTAACAAATGAACCACATATGTCCTAACAATCTCCCCCTTTGGCAATCCATGACAAAATCACAACAAACAAATGAACATATGAGAGAAGTCATAAAGCACTCAACTTGTACTCACTTGTTGAATGCAATAAAATCTATCCTAACACAAACTCTAGAAAAATTTTGCAAGAAGAGAGTTTATGACAAGTAGACTTTGACAACTTGTATTTCTGAAACACTTTAAACAAAATACATCAAGGCATCTTTGTGTGAAGCAGAAATAATAGATTGCATACAAAATATAAAAATCATGTGTATAAAGATAGAAAAGAAACAACACATGTAGAGATAGGTGATTGGAACATACATCATCACATATATATCTAAGATAAGCATTATGTATGTAAAAATGGTCACAAGACCTAGGTACAAGAACAATGTATCTCCAACAAAGAAAGAAAAGAAAAGAAAAAGATACAAGTAATCCTTACTACATCCCTAGAAAAAAAAAAAAAAAACACTCCCCTTAACAAAAATCTTCTATATCCTAACTTTTCCCCTAAGGATGACTACTCTCATATATAAAACTACTTCTCCTTTTTGTCACGAGTGACAAAGGGTAAGAGTATCAAGTAGACATCTCGTCAGAACTAGAAGAGCTAGCATCTCCATCTTCATCATCATCATCTTTGCCAGAACCACCATCATATGTCTTGGATGCCTCGGGAGGAGGAGAGGGAGACTCCAAAAAACCCCCAAGGCGAGCCTGCCGTCTAGCAATACGACCAACACGGGTGTTCACCCGATACAACTCAATAGAAAGTGTATCAAGGCAAGCACCCATAAGCTGAAGCTGCGCCATGATCGCATCCAAAGTCACACCTCCCGCTGAAGTAGAAAGAGCGGAGGTAGAAGGAGCTGAAGGAGTGGGAGGAGATGCTGAACCGAAACGCCTCAAACGAAACTGCCCCTCGCTCCGTTTAACGGTAGTGTAGTCAATGGTATATATAACGGAGAAGTGGTCGGATGAGGGAAAAGGAACAGAGAAGTGGCATAAAATCCGCATGATAGCTGAAGAAAAGATGAGCTTATCACGAGTCGCCGTATTCCTATACACATCTATGATAGAAATAATGAAATGCGAAGGAAAATCTATAGAAAGATCCTCAAGAAGGGACAACAAAAAACAAGCATGAGACTCTGTGATAGAGTTGTAGTAAGAGAGAGGATACAAAAAAAAAGTCATCACCATGTTCAAGAATCTAGGACCTTTAGCAAAAGGTCGACATGATGTAAACTGACACACCTCAATCAGCTGGGTGCTCACAGAAGGCAGAGATCATCTCGTCTTTGGACACAGTCCTCAGACGCTCATAACTAGGGTAGTCAGGATGCGCAACCCTCGGAACATGGAGCATGAAGGAGACCACTATGCGCGTACCTCAAACGCGAGTATGAAAGAGAGATGCTGAAGTATCAGTTCCATGCATGTTGGAGTAGAACTCTTGGATAAGCATGGAAGGACAAGTAACCAGGACGTCACACAATGACTCCCATTCCCAACTGTGAATGACATTGGGAAGGTCAATGTCGGCGAAATTCGACAAAATAACTCAGTGTTTCGAATGAACACCTCGTTTGTAGAAGTTCTTCAAGAAGTCCTTTTGGGCTTTCTCATCACATAACCGAATAGAAGAAGGAATAGGATCAGAGGACGAAGATGCCCTAGAACGAAGAGGGTTCTGGGACGGAGCAGACTTACGTTTTGGTGCCATTGATGCACTAACGCAAATTAGAGAGAGAGGGGGAAGAAAGAAACACTCAGAAAAGTCCCAACACATTTCAAATATGACAAGTATATTAAAAGGAAAGAACGTATGCGTGAAAAATGCATGAACATGTGATATGCAATATAAAAGATATCATGGGCTTAGTCCAATCCAATCCTACCAGCACACAATCAAATTGCACACATCTAAATGCATAATAATACAATTATAATGCTCATGGGATGCAATGTATGAGATTTAAAACTCATTTAGGCAAAAATCCATCCCACAAATTTTAACAAAGACTCCCTAATTTTGAAAAACCCAAAAATTTTCCAAAAACCCCAACATTTAGGCTTCAAAACATGAAATGCATGTAAATGAAAGATTAGAAACTTACCAAGTGAAGGAAAACTTGAGAAAGCTTGAAAGATGCTTGGGAAAGAGGTTTGGGATGAGAGAGAGTGATTTGGGAGGTGAACAGACGCGAATAGATTAAGAGAGATTAAGAGAATGAAGCCCGAATCATGTTTGAATATATATATATATATATATATATATATATATATATAGAACCTCAATAAATCTCGACAGATAGAGGTGTCGAGAGGTATCGAGACAGGTGTCGAGATAGGTGTCGAGATAGGTGTCGAGAATACAAACGTCGACAAATGCAACTATCGAGAAGTGTCCAGAGATGTCCACAATGAAAGCTCAATGGATCGAGGAGCTATCGAGGGGACAAGAGATTTCTCGATCGATCCACCTAGCTATCGAGAGGTGTCGAGATTGTGATAAGATGCAACAAAAGAGCTCGACAAATAAGCCAGGTGTCAAGGAGGTGTCGAGATTGTATAAAAATAGTTTTTCAGGAAAGGAAAAACACAAATATGAATGCAATCACATATGCAACTCGACCAATGATCCAAACAACATTTTGAACTCTCAAAATCATTTCTCATCAATAAAAATGATAAGCATTTAGATCCCAAAAACACACACACACACACTAAACAAGTCTAACCAATTTTATATTTCAAAAACAAGTTAAGATAGTTTAGTGAGCATACATCAACACATGTAAACCTTGCGATGGCTAAATCACATTGTACTTGCACATGTATCAAGAATAGTAAAGAATATTGTGTGTTGTGTGTGAAAAACATATTAAGATTGCACAAGTATCTCTATGTTATGACGATTTGAGATATAAGAAAATCACCTTAACTCACACACAATCATAACTGTTTGATGGGGACTATCACCTTCAAGGTACATCCTATAACTCCTACATCTCCTAGAAAATACGCTTGCAATCATATTTTAAAGCATTTTGTTCTTTTTGCTTTTGTTTTCCTTACATATTTTATTTTATCAAGCAAATCATGTATGGGTATACAAGAGAGAGAAAGGAAATACCCATTTATGTTAAGTCTTTTGACATTGCACTTTTACTATGCCGAAGCATACAGATATCATTGTCATGATTGGTGGGTAACAGTGGTGAGATGGTTATTTATGCCTTTCTCTTAGTATTTTTTAGTCCTTCCCATTAAAAAGAGTGATACGAGTGTTAAATACAAAAGATCACTTAACCTTACTCCTCACAAACAAAGAGCCACAAAGCTCACTTGCTTAGTTGTGCATAGAAATGTTCATTTAAGCTACAAAAGATACAAGTTTAGAAAAATTTGTTTCAATGGACATTTTAAGGTTCACAAGAACCAATGTACACATACACACACTGTTTTTGTATTTTTTTGAAATTTTCAATTTTTTTTTAAAATTTTTGAAACAAAACAAAACAAAATAACTAAAATTGAAAAACTAACAACCAAAAACATGTAAGAAAAAACAAAGCAATGCATAAAATTAGACTAACTCAAAACATAAAAGCAAAACACACAAACAGATAGAGAGAGAGAAAAAGTGATTAAATCACTTGGAACTCTTTTCTTTCCACACCTTGGAAGAACCTTTCCTTTTCGAAAAACCTTTGAGCTGGTGGTGAGGAGGAAGAATTAAGACCGTTCAAGTTTGAAAGGAACATGAGGGCTTTTAGAAGATCTCCAAGAAGAGCAAAGGAGGATGGAAACTAATTCTAGTTTCCCGATGCAATCATGCTGTTGCTATTTTGAGTGGCTAACCAATTATAACAATTCAGTCGAGTATGACCAGCTCTTCCACAGTGATAACATAGATGCTGCTTCTTTTGTTTAGGCTTTTGAGAGTTAGTCTTCTTAGCCTTAGGGTTTTTAACTTCCTTCTTATCCTGCTTAAGGGGTGCTCCTAAGATAAATTTACCTTTATCTATGTTCTCACTAGCTAATTCAATTTTAACATTAGTGTTCTCAGTTTCAAAATTATTGCTAGGAGGAACAAAAACGGTAGTACTAGAAGAAGTAATATTAGAGAAAGAGAAATCATACCCTAAACCTATTCGATTTGAAGCAGATTTCTGAAAACTGAGCATCTTATCGAGCTTAGCACTTGAAGTCCTTTCTAGTTGAGCTCTGACTTGGAATAGTTCTACCTCAAGCTTTTTAGTCTTCTCAGCCAAGAAGTTACTCTCAAACCTCAATACTCCAATAGTTTGGTTTGCTTCATCAAACTTTGTGGAAAGCTCTTCATGTTCAAACTCCACATCACTGAGATTTTTGGTGGTCAATTTATACAGCTTCTCGTGCTTTTCTAAGACCTAATATAACTTAGCATAGGCTGTGTGAATGTCATCTTAATCATCCATCTTCTTAAACTTGGATTCCACCAATTCCTCTTCTTCATCCACATCTTCAACAATCCCTTTAGTAGGATTGACAGTGGCAATGAAGGCATTCGAGATTTCGTCATCCTCATTGTTGGAATCATCTTCAGGCTTGGTGCCACTTAGTGTAACAGCAAGAGCCTTGCTTTCCCCAATTGTCTTGAGATATGTTGGGCACTCTTATTTCATGTGTTCGAAACTTTGACACCCAAAGCACTTAGGTCCCGTAGAAACAGTGTACTGACCGTCATCCCTAGCATCCTTCTTCCCTTTGTCTTGGCCTTTGAACTGAGAAGAACTGGATTGCCTACTATCCTTATTAAAGCCTTTCCCATTGGCATTCTTTATAAACTTCTTGAATTGTCTGGTGATGTAGGACTTCATCTTAAAATCTTCATCGTCTGAAGACTCTTCCGTCTCACTGCTCTTGGCTTCTAGTGCCATTGTCTTGCTCTTGCTAGACTTTCTGATTCTAGACAAACCCAACTCATAAGTCTATAGATTTCCAACAAGCTCTGTCAAAAGAATTTTATCAATATCCTTTTATTCTTCAATTGCAGTGATCTTGGCATGGAATCTTTCGGGTAGAGATCTGAGCACATTTCTCACAATCTTGGGTTTTGGAATAACTTCTCCAAGATTAAAGGCAGAGTTCACTATATCTTTAAATTTGGCATAGAACTCATCAAATGACTCATCCTCCTCCATCCTTATCTCTTCGAAGCTTGTAGTGAGCCTCTGTAGCTTCGAATCCTTGATAGTCTTTGTTCCCTCATAGGTTGTTAGGGGGATGGTCCATGCTTCATTTGTAGTTTCAGTGAATGATATCTTCTTGAACTCCTCATTTGTGACTGCACTGAACAACGCATTCAATGCCCTGTTGTTGAAGTTTGATGCCTTGATCATAGCCTTATCCCAATCGGCCAGCGCTTCCATTCACTTGGTCCAGCCAATCTCTATAACTTGCAACACCTTCTCATCTAGAGATTGCAAAATAGCTCTCATGTGTACTTTCTAGTATGCATAGTTAGTTCCATCAAATAGAGGAGGTATAATAAGGGATTGTCCTTTATCTATGACAAACAAGGGTCAATAGATCACACAAAAGAATTAAACCTTAATCAAAGTGTGCCTGCTCTGATACCACTTGATAGGCCAAAAACGTATTGACCCCTTATGATGGATTAATTTGATTAATTAGTCAAGTTTAATTAATTAATCAATTTAACATGCAAACGCATGATAGCACAAACAAATCACCAATAAACTAAAGTGCAGCGAAAAATAAAGTGACATGGTGATTTATTTATGAATGGGGAAAACCTCTAAAGCAAAAACTCCACCGGGTGATTCTAAGGTCACCACTCTCGAGGATCCACTATTATCAAAACAAGCAGTTACAAGTAAACGAATCTCAATGCCTTCTACCAACCTACAGTTGAACCCTTATCCCAATACACAATTGGACTTGTTCTATAGTGATAATATCTCCTTTTGATATACGACTTCTAGTACGTGACGCGACTTCAATCACCAACTTGAGAAAGATGTTGGTTACAAAGTTCTTTAGTTCATCCTCACAACGAAGAATAAGAAGATGCTTGGTTACAAAACTCTACGGTACACAAACACAATAGCTTTTTCACAAAAAATATGAACTAGGGCAAACTTTGTCTCTAGTCACAAATAGCTTTTGCAACTTGCACTCTCTACTATGTGTAACCAGATACAGCCCTTAAAATAATCATTTTATATGTCTAGGATTGTGAGAAAAGAAGGTCCAAAGACATATCCACGAATTGGAATCAAAACAGATCTGAAATTTTGTTTTTCTTAAACCTCGAAAGATAGAGGTGTCGAGAAGCTGTCGAGCCACGAGGCTGGAATAGCTTCTTAAGCTCGATAGATGCTAACTGTCAAGCTGTAATGACAGGCAGTTCTTCAGGTTGAATCTTGGATAGACTTTCACAACTTTAGCACTTAATCTTAAAACCTTGTTTCTTGAAGTATGAAAAACATTCTAGATCTACCCAAATACAAGCAAAGTGCGTTTTGTCAAAAGATTAGCCAATTATATAAAAAAAATGACATATATTCTTAACAAGTGAACCACATATGTCCTAACAATGGTCACCTCATATATTTGTCGAGACATTCCTTTAGACAAATAAGGAGGTAACCTACAAATTGCAATTGAGAGAAATGACTGGCCTACTCACTGCGAGTACACCCTATCGGCTTGAATTCCTACACAGTCAACCTATTGTCTCTTTCGGCTCCATACAACATGGACCTCTATTCCTCAATTGTCACCTATCACTCAATACTCATTCTATACAAACCTGTGCGAAGCTTTAGGCCAGTTTGCTCCATTATAATGCTAATCCTTCAATTCCTCTAGAACAGAAATCACTAAAATCTGCCTTAAAACATCCTAGTTGGGTTGCTGCTATGCGTGAAGAGCTCCAAGTCCTCCATGCTAAACATACTTGGACTCTTGTCCCTCATGATCCCACCATCTACATAATTGGGTGCAAATGGATCTTCATAACCAAATTAAAAGTTGATGGGAGCGTTGAATGATTGAAAGCATGACTAAGCGCCAAAGGCTTTAACTAGCGTGAAGAAGTTGACTACGAAAAAAACTTTTACCCTTCACTGTTGTAAGAGAGGATTGAGGGAATTGTAGGAGAAATGGGTTTATCTTGTCTTAGAGATAAAATGTGGAAGGGTGAAGTATTGTAGAAGACACAAAGCTTACCTTAGGTTTCAACCTATAGTAAGAAGATGATATAAGTCCTTGTCATTTGAAATGTATATGATCCAGTTGATCACATGATAGGTATACATGTCATCTTATTATTGCATATCAAATGTCTCTTTTTACAACAGAAAATTTCAATCAACAAAATTATTACAAAGGTAGAAAATATCATCCATGATGAGGATGCCTGCCAATGAGGTTTCCTATTTGGATCTACCAATTGATGGCAACAAGATCAATTTCGCATCTCCTTCAAAGATAACCTAAATAAGCCCATCTTCATACCATTAACTAAAGCAAAAAAGTCTATCCTTGCCTCTGCCTAGACTGAATTATCTTTGTATCAGATTTGTGTCCAAATATGGGAGGCACCATCTGCTTTTCTACAGACTGTAGCCAATGCTACGTAGGATTCTTTAACTGTTGCATCGAAGTTGACTTTAATCTGGGGGGTGGATTCAAGCATGCATAGTTGTTCCATAGTGACTTCAAAAACTTTGTTAGTTTCCCTTACCAAAACAGTTGGGTCAACTCCCATGTTGTCATGAAACACTTTGTTTCTAAGTTGCGATTATTTATTTATATATTAGAACCTAAGTTGCCAAATTTGATCACAAACTGTTGCAGCAAACAAAATAAATTCATGATCCATTGCTCCTCCTCTACTAACACCTAGCTAGATACCTACATGGATTAAGCATCACATGAACCCACTTTGATATACAGTTGATAATTAGCCCATTGTTGATGCCCACTTTTGCTAAAATTCTGCAAGGAACATGATTCGCACTACAAAGATGTTTCATGATTTAATATAGGCGAAAAACTCATTTTCGTCTCTATATTTTTACGCAATTTTCACTTTAGTCCATAACTTTTATTTTCACCACTTTTAGTTCCTAAAAACGCGCCTCATTTTTGTTCCTACCATTACATCAGAGACAAAAAATACACACATAGCAAACGGAGTGCACTGTTAGCACACTAAAAGCTGACGTCATCATTAAAATAATAATAATAAATGTTATTTGGCATTAAAAAATACCATGTCAGCATCTAAATTAAAAAATAATAATTTATTAATTTTAACTAAACAAAAAACTAAAACAGAATTAAAAACTAAAAATCATATGAATTGAGATCGAAGTATATCTTCAACAAGAACACAAACCTAAAAAAAAAAAACCAGTAAATCAAAACCCAGCGAAATCAACGACAAAACATCCAACATCAACAACAAAACAACATAGCACCAATTAGACCACAGATCATTAACAAACCCTAGAGAAAACCCAATCATCAACCCCAAATCCATAAATTATATCATTAAACCACAGATCCCAAACAATCCCCAAAGAAAACCCGGATCCTCTATGCTTCTCTCTTTCAGATCTGGACTAATAGACCACCCAATCACTACCCAGAGACAAAATCAAGCCTCAGATTGAGCTCGTACTCCCCGTGGTTAATAAAAAATCCCTCTACGACCGTCCGATCATCGTCGATCGCATTGGACGAAAGCTTCTGGAGAAAATCGGCCGCAGTGGGGGCGGCAGAAGTGGAGGCTATGCCAGAACGTTGTAAGGGTCCCACATCGTGATGGAGGGGCCCAAATGTGGCGTCCCGAGGGAAGACAGTTGCGAAGAAAGTGGAGATGCGAACGTGTGGCAAGGAGCATCTCGGGTTCTTGTTCTAGAACCTTCTTGACAAGATTGTTGTTCAGTGCTTCTCATATCCTATTGGCTTCGACATTGTGATGTCACGCGTGTTGGTCTTCTTCTTCGTTGTCGTCTTCTTCTTCTTCTTCACTCTCTTCGACTTGTTGCACAGATTGGGTGGAGCCCATGGGAAGAGAGATTCAGCAATAAGCTCAATGAATGAACCGCACGGATCCCACCGGTGGTGCCGCTGAGTTACAAGTCGAATCCTAGCGCATTGTGAACCATTTATGAGTTTGATGTAGCTAAGAGTAGTAGGTAGGGTTTTGAAGATTAGTAAAGAAGGGTGAGAAGTTGAGGAGGGTTATTGGTTGTTTTTAGATTCATGGATAAAAAAGATGAGAGTGAGTGAGAGAGATCCACAGATGGAAGTGGAAGTGGATCTGGCTGTGTGTGTTGGGTTGGTTTTTTCTTTTTTCTTTTCTTTTCTTTTCTTTTTTTTTTTTTTTTCTTTTTTTTTTTTTTTTTTTTTTTTCTGGGGTTGTGTTCTAGGATCTGGGTTTGTGATGTTCTTGTTCTTGTTCAAGACATACGTAGATCTCAATTCATATGATTTTTATTTCTTAATTCTGTTTTAAATTTTTTTATTTAGTTAAAATTAATAAATTAATTTTTTTTTTTAATTTAGATGCTGACTTGACATTTTTTAATGCCAAATAACATTTTTTTTTATTATTTTAATGGTCACGTCAGCTTTTAGTGTGCCAACAGTGCACTGCATTTGTCACGTGTGCATCTTCCGTCTCTAATATAACAGCAGGGACAAAAACAAGACGCGGTTTTCAAGATAGGGACTAAAAGTAATGAAAATAAAAATTATGGACCAAAGTGAAAATAGCGTGAAAATATAAGGATGAAAATGAATTTTTCACCTTTAATATATCAGCATCTCAGTTTATTGTCCTATGTCATTGTTTGTAAACAACATACTCTTGGCAATTCAACGGATATTTGTTAGTCAATGTCTTTGCGTCACCTCAACATTATTTGGTTCAATCGATCACCTACCAATATGAATTGTTACATTTGTGCTAGCTCAACTAACAGTTTTATATTTTTAAAATTAGCAATGGCCCAAAGTAAGTTGTGATTGCATTTGAACAACTATATATTAATGCTCAAGATAGTGGTTATTATGATTGATATGATATCGATAAAATGGGCCGCTAGGGATGTATTTAGAAAATTTGAGAAAATATTATTTTGATCCCTACATTTTGGGGTCATAGTTAATTTGGTCTATATATTTTGATAACAGTCAATTTGGTCCTTATTATTTTCAACTTGTAATCAATTTAAACCTTACGGTCAATTCTCTAATGAAAAACGCTTACATCTAGGGATGGCAATTTTGCCCCGCCCCTCCCCCGCTTCGCCCCGCGCGGGTTTTCCCCGCCCCGCAAAGGTGATGGGGCGGGGATGGGGCAAGGTTTTAGCCCCGCACCACGGGGCGGGGCGGGGATGGGTTTAGACTAGTTGCAAAAGGTTATAACTGTAAATTTTTCATACCCTAAAACCCTACTATTTAAATAACATATTAATATTAGCTTATTTTATTCTACCCAATGTGGTTCTCTGCTTTTATTTTGTTATGTGTTATACTATGAGTTTTTTTTTTTTTTTTTGGTGATTGTCTTGTTAAACACGTGGATATATTATTCAATTTTTTCTAAAAATTAATTTGATTTGATGGGATAAATTTAGTTGTAATTTTAAGTATATTTTTATTAATGAAATAGGTTTCATTAAAAAAATTGTACAAATTATAAGGCAAATTAACAAAAAGTAGAGTTTTATGGGGTGGGGCAGGGCTTCGCGGGGCCCCAAGGGGCGGGGATGGGGTGAGAAATTTTTCCCCGACATGCGAGGCGGGGCGGGAATGAGGTAAGACAAAACTATGCGGGGCAGGGACGAAGATCCCATCCTTCGGCCCCGCCCCGCCCCATTGCCATCCCTACTTACATCTCAAATGGTGTGCATTGTTGACACACTTGAGACATACATAGTGGTGTGTAGCTAGCTCACCAATCCTACTCAATCCCCTGATCCTACTGACCTGATCCTACTCAATCCCCTGGGTTGGATCAATTTTAGGGGTTGGTGGGTTAAGTTGGGTTATGAAATTTTTTTTAATAGTGGGTCGGGTTGGGTTCGTGTCATAACAATCACAAACCCGCATAACTCGACCCGACCCACATATATATATATATATATATAATTTAATTATATTTTTAATATATATTTAAAAATATTTTATATAATTAATAAATATTTTATTTTAGATTTTTCTCCTATTTATCTCTTCTTATATAAAACTCAATTACCTTGCAAACCCTAACAATCTTATTTCTCTCTTTGCTGCCTCCCAGTCCCACTGTCCCACTCCACTCCTATTTGTTTGTAATTGAGTTGAAATACTAGTTTATGTATATATTTTTTATCAACTTAGTTCGACATATTTTGTTTATAATTGAGTTGGAATATTAGTTTATATATGTTTAATTTATCAACGCAGGTGGCAGATGAGATATATATTTTTTTGCTCAATTTAATAATAATAGTAATAAAAAAAAACTGTCAAACTCATGGGTTCAACCTGACCCAACCCAATCCATATGGGTTGGGTTGGATTGAACCTTTGTGATTGGTTGAGTTGGGTTAGATTATTTTTAAAATTGTTTTTAACCTACCATAGTGTGTTGGGTCAAAAAATCCTTTTAAGCCGACCCAACCTGACCCATGCACTGATGCACACCCCTGAACATAAGTAGCTACTCAAATAAATATTAAAAAAAATTGTTGTCATTAAAAATGCCACATTAGCTAAAAAATGATTTTAAAAAATAAAAATAAAAAAATAACTGGTTCTCCCTCTCTACCAATTGTTCGTCTCTCTCCAAAAAAATCAAAGAGCAGATCAAATTCCCCCCCCCCCCCCAAAAAAACTATTAATCAATAACAAAAATTGAAGCAAATATTGCATTATTATAGTGCAGCTAGTGTGCATGAATCAATGACTTTATTCCAGTTTTGTCGAAGACATTGACGCCTTCTTGAACCTTCTTGAGAACCCGATTTATCTCTCTTGAAGTTTCAACAATTGTCCACCATGTCATTTGTCCACCATTCCACTAAAAGACTCTTAGTTGTTTAACATTACTGAGTCAAGTATTAGTTTCTATTTAAAAAAAAAAATTATGACTCAGCAATTTTAAACAGGTGGGAGTCTTTTAATGGAATGTTTGACCACATCACTTGTCTACCATGAGGACCTTATAATTTCTCCTAGATCTGGGGTTTTGTTTATACTGTTTTTGGTTTTAGTGCTTTGGAACTTGGAAGTTGGAACATGACCTCGATGCTAAGTCATAAATTATGGAATAGATTGAGCTGGATTCAAAAATATGCGTCGGTTCTTTAGGCCAAAACAATTACCAATAAATAGGCCATTTTATTTTTTGCTTTTACAAAGTCTAAGGATCTATTTGGTTAGAAAGGTAGAAAAGTGAGAGGATAGAAAATTGTGAGAAGATGGAAAAGTGGGAAGATAGAAAAGATTTTAATTTCCCTCATTTTTGTTTAGTTGGTAGTGGAAAAGTAAAGGGATGGAAAAAGTGAGTTCGTATAAATTTACTCATATATCTTTGATAAAAAAAAATGTTGCCTAATTAAAAGTAAAATTAAAAAACAAAAAAAAAAAAAAAGTAATCACCCAAATTTATTAAAAAATAAAAATCATGTCAAGAAAAAAAAATCACATCTAGTTAAACAAAAACAAAAACAAAACAAAGCACGGTCATGCCCACAAACCGAAGAAATCAAAAGAAAAAAAAAAACAAAAAGAAAGAGGCAACGTCCAGGAAAGCAAAGGAAAAAAAAAAAAAAAAAAAGGAAATCAATCAAGCAAATCAGACTCTCCCCTTAGTTTCTCTCAATTTTGGAGAAAAAAAAATTTGGTGGGCCTAGGGAGAAAAGACTCGACCCCACCACATTTTTTTTGCTTCTCCCCCTTCCAACCAAATACCCACTAAAATTTATTTTTCTCTACTTTTCTCTTCTAAATTTTCCATCCTTCCTAAAATCCCTTCAAATAAACATACCCTAAGAGCATATCGAAGAGAGAGAGAGATGAATACAATGAATATGAACTAAATAATGAAAAAACCAATTTTCTCTAACAAGCAAATGTTAATCTATGAATGTTTGGGATTTGATTTTAGATCTGGTTCAAGAGGAGTGAAATCAATGGACTCTTGTGGTTGAAGAGATAATGCGCATTCACAAATCTTTATTGACCCGACCTGTATTCAACAAAGTGGAGGCAGTTGCATGTCTTGATTATCAAAATTGGTCAAAAACTCCACAGTGAAAAAGAAAAAATAATAGAGAGAGAACAGATTGATTTTGTGTTTCTTTTTTTAGCTGACATGGCATTGTTTAATATCAATATTTTTAAAAAAAAAATTTAAGTAGCCACATAAGTCTTAAGTGTGCCAGGAGTGCACACCATTATACACTTAAACATTTTTCATTAGTGAGTTGATGAAAGGAACCAAATTGACTGTAAGTATAAAATATCAAGGACTAAATTTAGTGAAACCAAAATATATAAACCAAATTGACTATAGCTCAAAAATATAATGACCAAAATGATATTTTTGCCTACAAAAAAGGAGGGAAGGAGGTTTGGAACTAATAATTCTTAACTTGATATTTTTGCCTACATAAATGTCTAGTACTTTCTAGATATTTCAAACCAATATTTTGAATACCGTTATGGGACTCGTTTTGGTTTGCCTATTGGAAATGAATATTTTGTTAGTATCCTATCTTGGTGTACCATTTCGGGGTTACAATATATATATATATATATATATATATATATATATATAGACACTCCATTTCTTACCCATAATTTAATCTTAGAAAATGGTGAAATGATTATTTCACATATCCAAAAGCATGATTGTAATTTAGTCACTACTTTGCTAAAATGATCTTAAGGTTTCAATGATCACAACGATATATTTGGCTACGCAATCAAACGGTCAGATCGAAAGATTTCGCAAGATCAGGCCTTAGTGGTTAGCATGCAAATGATTGGGTGAAGCTAACACACAGGATTAATAAAAATGAAATAAAATGAATTTTGTTGATTGGTTGAATTTATATCTTAAAATATAACTTGTTGCAGAGGATTAAAATAAATGGGCTAATAAGGTTTAAAATTTGTCAAATAATATAGAATCACGTGAATATCATTATCTTTAAAGGTTAATTTGTGTCACACGGAGTAAAACTCAATGTTAATGATACTCTTAATTGAACAACCCTCCAGAATTAGACTATAGCAATTTATCTTTCCTTATTTGGCCGCACACCTAATCAAGAAGAACCTTATTTATCTTTCCTTAAATCAAAATAGAAGCTGAAATTTCGGTGGTAGAAAAGAAAAGAACAAAGGAGTTGAGATGCAAGATAAAAGACCTGGTGGGCTAGACCTCCAATGGTCATTGTGCATATCCAACAGGAAGCTCATTAAATACCGAATGGGTAAATCCAAGATTGGGCTAGAAAGAAAGGAAGGGAAAAAGATAAAGCCCAATTCCAACACCTAGCCCATTATCTTCGGTTATCACTTAAGGAGAACAATGGTTTATCTTTAACCAATGTCGGACAAGCAACATAAGGCGAAGTGTTTTCAACATACGCACCCACACCAACAAGCTACACTAGTCACCTCCTCGAAACCATTTTTTTATGTTACCGGAAAATATCAAATTTGAATCAATGCAAAAAAAATGTATAATAATATAATGCGTGCTTAGAGACTTTTCTTTTTTTGGTTTAATGTCAAAACTTTTCCTTTATTTCAATTCAACATTTATACATTTGTCCCATGGTATTTATGCATTTCCCCATCACTAATATAGCTGGAAGTGTGATGATACCTAGCCGCGGGCCTTAATTTGCTGTGGACCTGAAGCCGCGGTGTCCTCGTCCACCTCCATAGGCCCCGTCTCGAGCTCACTAGATCTCACCTCTGACATCGCTCTTCATTCACCAGCTAGATTCTTGAACCAATCTACTAATTGACGCAATAAGGGGATCAAATCAACCAACACTACACTTAGGCTATTACCCTCTAAAACAAAGCCTTCAGTTAAGGGGGAAAAGGAATGGGAAGCACCTAGAGAAGCCCCTAAACGAGCAAAAAGAAACGAAATAGAGGGGCAAGATATCCTAACTTCAGAACCACTAACCATGGAACCCCAAAGAACAAAGGAAGAGGGACAAAATCCTAAAACCCATACAATTTATCAAACCCCGAAAACCCAAAACAACCAAAAACCCGTACAATTCATCAAAACCCAAAATAGAAAAGAAAATCAAAAATCCATACAACTTATCTACACAACAAAAAGCAAAAAAGGAGGGAAAAAAGACATACCTCAAAGAAAGTAACCATGGAAAGGAAAAGCTTGAGAACAGCTTGGAGAAGAAGAAACACAGAGTAATAATGGTGAAAGAGTGGGAAAAGTGAAGGGAAATGAGAAAAGAAAGGAAGTTTAAAAACTAGACACAAAAAATTGAAAAACTAGCGAGAAACCCAAGAGTCACACAAGTGGGGCATTAACTCCATCATTCAGGGCACACCACATGGCCACGATGTGCACAGCGCCGCCACTACGCATTAAATGCGAAACGTAATCCCAAGAGTCATGTCTGGGCAAAAAACCTTTCACCTTCTGATGGTCGTCCTAACACGCAATGACGACCACAGAACCTGGAGGGGCAGCTGATGGGACAGACGAACTCTCCTGCCCAGACGACCTCATTAAGAACATTCGTCCACCCTGCCACGACATGGACGAAGGCAAACAAATCATTAATAAGAAGTTTTAATGCCTTAATCAGTTACCAATTAGCTATCATACCGTTGGAAGCTCATTAACACCTACATTAATAAGCCCTGAAGCGTTACAAAAAAGACACTAAAGTCACAATTAAAACTCCAATGGCTAGAAACTGTGAAACTATATATACAAGTCTCTCGGGACCAAACCAGGTACATACATACAACTGAAATACACTCTAGCATACACAATTTTGATACTCTGAGCTCTCTTACTTCCTAAAAAGCTTTCATTATTGACTTTATCATCCGAGGTTTTGTGGTAGGCACCACACTGGTGACCACCTGAGGAGAGCTTTACATCACATTTGCAGGTTCAATGACAAGGATTCAACTCTGTCCAGACAAATCTACACAACCGACGATTTTCGCATCATCATTAGCTTTTTTTTTTTTTTTTTTTTTTTTTTTTTTTTTTGAGAAACAATGTTAGCTAAATACTAAGAATGGTTTAGAGAATTCAAACATATAACTCACTTTTCCAATTCTCTTAATATATATGAAATAATATATAGGTATTATTTAATGTCAATATGTCGCACACTATTATTCATGTTCAACGAGAATTTCGTCATATACCCTTCTCAAAATGAATTTCGTCGTATAAGCTACCGTAAATATAAATGAAGTAGCATTGTAGGAGAAGTGTTGTCCTAAGCCTTAATACCAGCAGCTTGTCAACTCGTTGACTTCTTCTTCTTCAATCTCCATTGCAAGATTAAACCAGATTCATCAAACACATCCATTTAGTATGGATCCCACCGCTGCTGAACCAACCTCCGTACACCACGTGGTGGCGATGCCTTTCCCATTACAAGGCCACATCAACGCCATGATGAGCTTGTGCAAGTTATTATCTTCAAGAAAACAGAACCTTCTCATCACCTTCGTTGTCACTGAAGAGTGGCTACACTGCATCGGCTCCGAGCCCAAGCCAGATAAGATCCGCTACGCCTCTATCCCTACAGTCATCGAGCGTGCAAAAGCCGTTGACTTTTGTGGCTTCTACGAAGTGATCAAGACCAAGATGGAAGCTCCCTTTGAGCACCTCCTTGATCAGCTTGAGCCGCCGGTGGGTAGAATCATAGCTGACTTTGAGCTGCAGTGGCCATTCGGCTTCAGAAGTCGAAGGAATATTCCATTGGCCTCGCTTTGGACCATGTCTGCATCTTTTTTCTCAGCGCTCCATCATTATCATGTTTTCACACAAGCTCAACCTGAAGATTTGCCGCTTCACTTTATAGGTTAGCAAGCTGCTACTAGTAGTATTTTTTGATCTACTTCTACTACTAGTGATTAATTTGTTTTCCTGCAATTATTGACTTCATATTATTGAACTTTGTTTTTGGGAAAAGCGATTTCATGGCTTCAAAACCCATTAGGAAGTAGTAACTATGTTATGATAGTTTTCTTGAAATAAGTGATAACATTAGGTGAGTCTTTCCACTCTCATACTCTTAACTTATTCTATTCTTTCTTAACTCAAATATGATAGATGGTAAATAGTGAAGGAAAAAAAAAAAAGATAATTCATATGAAAGTAATAATCCACTGCATACAGTGATAACTTCAATAATTTATGATAGAGGTTTTGGCAACGACCTTAATAGATGTAATATTTGACTTTCTTAATAACGATAAGCAATGATGGCATCAAAGATCCAAATTGGATCCTTAAGAATATTTATTTAGTACTCACATATTTAATAATGATATCCTATGGATAACATATGACTACTTCAAAATGATTAGAATGCAATGTGAACTATATTAAATTACTGGGAGCATTAGCATCTGGTTTCTAAAAAATATCACATTTTAATATCTTAAAAACTACTTTATCTATTATACAATCTCATTTTACAATACACTCAATATTCTAACTTTTATTTTCCTATATAACACATTAAAATAATATATTTTCACAATAAAATATATAACTCAAAATCATCTCTCTCCTCTTATTAATATCTCTCTCTCTCTCTCTCTCTCTCTCTCTCTCTCTCTCCACTATGAACAAACCCAAAGCCCAACATAACCACCGTCCAACCTCTGCCATCCCACCACTATTGCACCACCTGCTAATCATCAACACAACCTGCCACCACTCTAATCAACAAAACCACTATTGCACCACCCTCATCAACAACATAACCACCACTTAAACCCAAAACTTTTCAACCACTTTCATAGCAACACCTCAACCAAACCCACAACCCCACCACTGCTAAACCACCCACAACACCACCAACAACCCATATCAACAGAAATCGGCCACCCTCATCAATAGATTTAAGATCAAACCCATAAACCCATATCAATAGAAATGAGATCAAACCAAACCCATAAACACAAAATCAAATCATAAACCCATAAAACCAACACAAACCCACCAAATCTAAATTTGAAAATGGAGCTATCCATGACCACATTAGTGATTGATTGGAAGAGAGAGTAACGAGTCCAGCCATGGTGGCTTGGTGATAGTGGGTCTGGCCATGGTGGTTTTGAAGAGAAAAGAGAGAGTTTAGGGGTTGAAGAGAACAAGCAAGCCACCACTGTAAGTGGTGGTGGCAACAGAGAGAGAGAGCAATGAGTCCAGCCTAGCTTGGTGATGGTGGGTCTAGCCATGGTGGCTTTGAAGAGAGGAGCGAGAGTTTAAGGGTTGGAGAGAACAAGCAAGCCACCACTATGAATAGTGGTGGCAGGGACAGAGAGAGAGCAACGAGTCTAGCTTGGCTTGGTGATGGTGGTCTGGCCATGGTGGCTTTATAAAAAGGCATATATTTTAGGAAATAAAATATATTATTTAGGTTTAGAATGCTGCTATAATACCATCATAAATTTAGGATGGTACTATAGCAAATTTCTAAATTTGTTTAGAATTGCAAGTCCGGGTAATGCATCTTTTATAGGTTTTGATGCTAAATTCTAACATATCTAGATTTTTACAACTCTGTATACTGATGCTAAACTGTAGAACAAATCTACACAGCCTGATTGAATTATTGCTTCTGTTACAAGGACATTGGATCTTGTCTATTTTTCTTCTTCTGTTTTTTTGTGTTATTTTTTCTAGAGTGTCAAATTTGTTCCTAGACACATAATTTGATAGCCTTTTGGTCTACTACATGGAACAAATATTGATGGAACTTTTCCCATCTCTCCATTCTTCCTTCATCAGATATTTTTGTGGTGGTAATGGTACCTAGTGCAAAATAAAATAAAATAATAAAACAAAACAAAACAAACTCTATGTCTATACATATCAACACAATTTTAATTCATCTGTGTTGTGTGCTATGGAATTCTCTCACAATATAATTTAGTACCAAACTCCCCAATAATTGAAGGTTGGTTGAATGCGGTTTTATAGTATATAACTATCATGAATCAAGATTCCCTATTGGACTTATACTACATAAGCTTGTTGGCACCCTCTATTGAGTTGTCAAATTGTTTTTACCAACACTTCAAACATTGATAAATTTTTTTTTTGAGAACAAATGAATCATTCATTCATTAATATGTAAACAATCATGATACAAAGCATCTACAGCAGGTGGACGCTCATCTTCCATCCAATACAAATCCTCCACAATATTCCTAGCAAATCTAGCTAAGGAATGAGCTACCATATTTCCATCCCTTTTCACATAGCTAAAAGAAACAAACTGCCTACAACAAATATAATATCTAATGTCATCAACTATATGGCCCAACAAAGAATTATTTGCTGCAGAACTTGATATTGCTCACATCACATTCGAATTATCTCCTTCAATCACCAGATTTGTAAACCCTGCTTTCATGGAAAATTCCAATGCCTTTCAACATGCCAATGCCTTTGCTTCATCACTATTGTGCACTTGGTCTCCCTTAGCTGACTTTCCAGCCATCACCTCACCTGCAGAATTTCTAATTATCACCCCAAATCCAGAACATTTTAAGTCCAAAAAAACCGCTGCATCAAAGTTCAGCTTATAAACATCTTGTGGTGGAGGCTGCCAATAATTTCTGCTTGGTGCTAAATTTGTAATCACCATATTTTCCTGAGCTTTCTTGTACTCTTCTAACAATTCAGCTGCCCTGTTAGTCAACCATCTCGGGTCCTTCATTTGTCCTCCATACACATCCACGTTCCTCTAATTCCATATAATCCATGCTTAAACAAGGAAAAGTTCAAGCTCTGTTGCTGATAATCTATCCTCCAAAGCTTTAAAAAGCTGCATAAAATCAACTTGGTTAGTCGAAAATTTCTGCAACAAAGTGAGACTTCCTGCCCAAACATCTTGGGTTGCTCCACACCCCCATATAGCATGAACAGCGTCCTCAGGTGCACTCTTACAGCAATGACACACATTTTCTGGAATAATTTTACACTTTGCTAAATTCACCAGTGTTGGAAAGATATCATGGCAAGCCTTCCAGCCAAATATCTTTATCTTCCCTGGTACCTTCAGCTTCCATAAAGTGCTCCATACCTGCTACCCTCCAATCCTACTTGATGACTCAGCCTAATTTTCCTTCCTCATTACCTGTCTTGCTAAATGATAACCTGGCCGAACAATGTACTCCCCCCTCTTATTATGCAACCACACTAGTGAGTCCTCCATAAAGTTTCAGCTCAAGGGAATTCCACAGATAGCCTCAGCCTCATCCTAAGTGAAATTTGTCATAATTATATCCCTCCTTCACTTGTGAATATCCCAATCAATAAGGTCTAAAACTCTCTAGCCCTCTCCATGTCAACAACCTCCAACTTTGCTTGGCTAACATAACAAGATTAAAATGCCTTAAATCTCGAAAACTTATTCCACCTTTCTTCTTTGGTTGAGCTAAACTATCCCAACTCTTCCAATGAATTTTCTTTTCATTTTCGACTTGACCCCACCAAAATTTAGCACACAAGGAATTTAGTTCATCACATAATTTCACTAGCAATTGGAACACCCCCATGGTATAAGTGGGGATAGCTTGAGCTATTGCCTTGATGAGCGCTTCCTTCCCACGCATTGGATAACACCCTCCATTTCCAACCCTACAAATTTTTTCCAAAATCTATCCTTCAAAAAAGAAAAAATTTGGTATTTTGCTTGACCCACCAAAGTAGGTAGACCCAAATAAGATTCAAAGCGCTCCACCTCTTTCACCCCTAATAGTGACACAATCTCTTCCCTTTGGCTGCCTTGGGTATTACTAATAAAGTATACTGGTGATTTCTCCATATTGATACATTGGCCCGAAGCATTAGCATAAATCTGCAGAACTTCATTGATCACCTCAGCCTCTCCAGTAGTAGCACGGCAAAATAAAATGGAATCATCTGCAAACATTAAATTTGAGATTGTTGGAGCCCCTTTGTATATAAATACACCCTTAATACACCTACCCATCTCTGCCTTAGCTAGTAGTGAAGTAAATCCCTCAACATGCAATAGGAACAGGTATGGTGAGAGTGGATCACCTTGAAGAAGTCCCCTAAATGGTTTGATGTTTCCATAGGGCTGCCCATTGATAAGAATGGAAAAAGAAGGTGTGGTGATACACCCCATCATTCAATTAATCCAAGTCACTGGAAAACCCAGCTTTGCCATTATACCTTGCAAGAACTGCCACTCAACTCGATCATATGCTTTACTAATATCAAGCATCAATGCAAGTGATCTTTTTTTTCCTTTTTTCCGAGAATGCATGGTGTGTAAACTTTCATAAGCCACCAATACATTGCCTGTGATAAGCCTTCTTGGGACATAAGCACTTTGTGTAGGGGATATAATATTTGGGAGGATTAGTTTCAACCTGTTAGCTAGTACTGTGGAAATAATCTTCTAAATAACATTAAATGAACTAATCGGTCGGAAATCAGACATTTTCTCAGGTGACTTTACTTTAGGGATTAACACAATATGGGTATGATTTATATCAGAACCATGATACTAGAGTTAAAATAATCCAGCACAACAGAAACTATACTATCACCCACTACATGCTAAAATTTTTGGTAAAAGAGTGCATTCATAGCATTAGGTCCAAGCGCCTTTGTTGGTCCCATCTGGAACAATGTTGCTTTGATCTCTTCAACTGTAAAATCATTGAACAATGTCTGCTACATGTCTGGAGTCATCTTGTGAGGCACCGTGTTAAGACATTCATCAATCTAAGAGCATGTACCTACATTGAATAAGCTATCAAAATAATTAGCCGCCACCTCAGCTATTTTTTCCACATCCTCCATCCATACACCATAAGAATTTTTTATTCCCTGTATGTGATTTCTCCTTCTACATTGTGATGCCTTTGAATGAAAAACTTTTGTGTTCTTGTCCCCATGCTTCAGCCAAGTAACTCTAGATCTTTGAGCCCAAAAAATCTCTTGTTTTAGTAATAAATCATATAATGTCTTGCTTACACCCAAGGATTCAGCTCTTGACACTTTAGTAGTCTCTATATTCAAAACTTCCAATTTTTTCAGTAACTGCTTTATCTCCTCTATATTCGGGTTTGTTTTAGATGATCCCCAATCCCTTAGAACCTCGCTACATGTTTTAATTTTCTGCTGAATCTGATCCAAGCCATGGCCATCATTCTCACCAACAGCCCATGCATCCGAAACTACCTCTTCACACTCCTCCCAAAGCAGCCAATTTTCCTTAAATTTGAATCCTTTTCTACCTTTTCTTGGCTTCAAATGCTCTATTTGAAGAACAATAGGAAGGTGATCGTATTCATGTGAGGGAAGGTGAGTTATGGAACTAAGCTAGAATTTTTCTCTCCTTTCTTTCGTTGCAACAGCTCTGTCTAGCCTGAGTTTTGTGTTTGCATCCCCCAGTCTATTATTGTTCCAAGTATACGGATAACCTTTAAACCCCAAATCTTCCAACTGACAAAACTCTAAAGCAGCACTGAATGAATCTATTTGGCTCATTTGAGGTGGTCTTTCACTAAGCTTTTTTGTAGACTGAATTATTGCATTGAAATCACCAATACACATCCAAGGCCCTCCCACAAAAGTTTTAAGGTGCTCTAGTAATTCCCAGGACTTATACCGCATATTCACTTCTGGCCAACCATAGAAACATGTCAACCACCATTCAAACCCATTTCTTCCTTCACTTTCTCTAGGATATGATTAGCTATAAAATTCATTAACTCTATCGATACACCTTTCTTCGAAATTAAAGCCAGCCCTCCACCTAAATCAAGTTTTCTAACAATGATCCTATTCGGGTAAGGCAACTCACCATATAGCCTATCAAAACCTTTTTTATCTAACCGTGTTTCCATAAGAAAACACACATTGAGAGTTTATTCCCTCACAATTTTGCGAAGGCTTCAACTTGTCCAAGGGTTCCCAAGTCCTTGGCAGTTCGAGCTTAAGAGTCACATTGCTCCCAACAAGGGTGACAGTCCACCCTCCCTGATACATCAACAGAATTTGAAATTAATTTCTCACGCTTTACTTTCTGAGCTTCCTCCTCTTCATGCGATAGGGATAAGTTTGAATTCTGCTTACTAACTCTTTTCCCTAGTATTGGACCCTCAATTGCTTTAGTTAAACTCCCTAGCCCATAGTCGATCTACATGATTCTAGTCCAAGTATACTTTTGCTTAGGTCCAAAAAGCCCACTCAATCCATCAACGTGTACTACCTGTGTCATCTCAGATTTTGATTTTGAAATGCCAACTTTCATATCCATAGCAATAGGACTAGAGTTTTCTTTATCTACAACCTCTATAGAGGTAGATTTTTCCTTATCAACATCTTCCATTCCTTTTTTCTCGATACACATCTGCTGAATATTTGAGTCAATCCCTTAATTCTCAGCCTGATCGTCATGTTGGGAGAAATCCATTCCAAGATTCTCGGGCCTCCATGAATTGGGCTCATCCTCTGCAGCTTCCTTCCGTGGTGGCGATCTCTATCGTCCACTTGAAACCTTCAACCAGTCTCCATATTGGTACTTGACTTCCCCTGCATTTTTCTCCACAGCATAGTGACTAGCACAATGACGTAAATCATGCCCAAGGAGACCACAATAGTGACAAAATATAGGTAACCTTTCATACTTAAATGTCACCCATTTACATGCAACATCTGAGTCTGCAATAAAAACTCCATGCCTCAAAGGTTTTGAGATGGGTAGTGTAACACGGACTCTCATGAAAAAGTTCTGCATGTCTTGTCTTCGACACCTTTTGACATCTTCCACAATACCCAACCTACTACCTACTTCAGTCACTACTCGAGAAGAAACCATGTCAAATAGAGCTCCCCAGATCTGTACCCATAGAGAGGCACATTCTAATTTCACATTACTTGCAATCATCTCTTTATGCCATCTTTTAAGCATAAGCAATTGATTATCAAAGCTCCACGGTCCCCTTTTCAGAATTCGGTTCAAATCAAAGTCATTTTGAAACTCAAACTAAAATAGATTCGTTCCCACCTCTATAATCTGCAACCCAGAATGCATCGCCCATACTCTCCTCATTGTAGACATTGCAGCCCTTTTATTAAAGGCCTTACAAGTTAAAAATTTGCCAATTAAACTCAAATTACAACTTTCGATCTTAGGCAGAATGGCCTCCTCAGTTATCGTAATAGTTTCTTCCTCTTCAGCAATAAGTTTCATATTCCCCAAGCTATCAATCACATCCTCTACCATAGTGAAAGAATGGACTTACCCTGCCAAAAGAAAATAGAAAATTCAGACCCTTAAGGATGCACAAAAGGGAGGGAGAGACTCGCTTAGAAAACGAGAGAGAAGGCTCCTACAAGAGGAGAGAGCTTGTTTGGGTCAACAATGGTCAATTTGAATATATATATATATATATATATTCATCGGAGCAACTCTCAATCCAATTTCATGCTTTCCTAACTAACCACTCTTTGTTTTTTATTAAGCCAATATATGAAATGCGAACAATTGATTTGCGATTGGTACACATTTGCTTAATTTGGTGTGATAGATCACGGAGACGTGCATGTGGATGACATACCAGGAATTTCTTCAACACATCTAGAAGACCTACGAACTGTGTTTCATGAAAATGACCCACGGGGTATGGAAATGGTCCTGGAATGCATTTCAAAGGGGTCCAAAGCACAATATCTTTTAATTAATTCTGTTTATGAGCTTGAACCTCATGCCTTCGACTCTTTGAAAGCAATATTCCCTTTCCCTGTGTACCCTATTGGCCCTGCCATACGTTACTTGGAATTTGAAGTTGAACATAGTTCCTCTACAACTACAATTGGTGACAACAGACCTGACTATTTAAAATGGCTGGATCTTCAGTCTGCAGGCTCTGTCTTATATATTTCATTGGGAAGTTTTTTTGTGGTCTCGAGCACCCAAATGGATGAGTTTGCAACCGCGCTTTGTATTAGTGGTGTTCAGTTCTTGTGGGTGGCTCGTGGAGAAGCTTCTCGGCTAAAAGAAAATTGTGGTGATAAAGGGTTGGTATTGCCTTGGTGTGACCAATTGAAAGTCTTGTGCCATCCTTCTATAGGTGGGTTTTGGTCCCATTGCGGATGGAATTCCACTCAAGAAGCTGTTTATGCAGGCATTCCTATGCTTACTTTCCCCTTATTTTTGGATCAAGTTCCTAATAGTAGGCAAATTGTGGAAGATTGGAAGATTGGGTGGAGGGTAAAGAGGTCAGAATTGGGAAATGAAATTTTGGTGGCAAAAGAAGACATATTACAACTTGTAAAAAGGTTTATGGATCTTGAAAGCTTTGAAGGAAAAAAGGCTAGGAAAAGAGCAGGAGAACTAAAAGATATTTGTCATCAAGCGATTACTGAAGGTGGATCATCTCATTCTCACTTGGATGCATTTGTTAATGACTTTTTTCAAGGCAATAACCATTAAGAAGTTTCGTTATTTGTTGTCAGTGACTAGACGAGTTGTTGTCATTGAACTATTGTTCTTAATTTATGTTCATTAATGCCCGTTTGAATACGTGGATTAATTTGTTATGAAAGTTTTGCTTGTTGAACATGTGGAATATTACTTTTTTTTAGTGTTATTTCTATGAGTTTTTTTTTAATACCAATTTAATTTTTTTGTGTTTTACTTTTTCTGGATTAGCTTAAAATTTTCAGCAGCCAATTTTAAATATTAAATGCAAATTCTAAAATTTGAAGGGGGACCGTGAATATATTTTTGTATAATTATAATAAAATAAAAAAATCTAGGTTCTAAAGGAAAAATTAAAATGCTCAGGGGGCCATGGCTCTCCTGCCCCCTAGCCCTGCCTCTGCTTGTGATGCCCCACTAGCCTCCGCTCCTTGGATATTATGAGCATGTTTGGTACATGTATTTAAATATATGTTTTTAATTTTTAAACAATATTACACGTACTTTCACATAATTTTTCACCCACACGTATTTTCAAAAAAATTGAAAACTGTTGTTTAAACACAAATACCGAACGGGCCCTAGAATTTTGGGCTTGACTTCTCTCAATTTCATCACACTTATTGAACTTGAGGGGATGTTTGTGCTTATTTTCTCTATTTTAGCCATTTCACAAATCATCCCAACATCTATTTATTCTTAAAGGCCATCTGGAGTTTGCCCACACATTTTCTATAACAGGGCGACGTGCAAAGTTGTGGTGATAAAGGGTTGGCATTGGCTTGGTATTGAGTCTATTGACATAGCAAGCATCATTGTTCTTGTACCTATATCTCTGTAGTAGCCCTTCTTTGCTGGCAGTACGTCCCAAGCTAGCTTCCGCAACATGGCTTTAGTTTTTCATGGATTTTAACATTCCAAAGTTAAGTATAGTCCTTCCGTCGAAGAGGGTTTGGGTGGTAAATCCCATTTGTTGATCAAGATGATATGCTTTTTTGACAGATAAAGAACAATTTGTACTTATTGCGTAGTATATATGATCATCCTCGTCTTGGAATAGACCATAGATATTAACTACTTTTGTCACCACTAGAGCAAAATCTGTTGTCGTGTAAAATTTGTTGAATATTTTTTTTTTTTTGGTCAAGGTCTTAAATCTTCTAATTCAAGAATTCAAGGTCATCCCATATGTTGATGTTTCACCACTCCCCACTTTATAACAAAATTTCCTTTAACCACAAATACTTATGCTCTGTTTGTTTTGAAGTAAAATATTTCCAAACGTAAAATTTTACACGTAAAAAGTTTTCAAATGTTTGGTATGATAAGTAAAATTTCTTAAGCAAACCACTAAAACTGATGGCTCAGCATGAAAGCCGTTGGTGCCGGAAGTCTGATGACCGGACCACTGGTATCGATAGCTAGAAGTGGCTTTGGTGACCGAATGCTAGAACTGGCAGTTAGTGGTGGCTCCGACAACTAGAATGCCGATGATTACCATTAAAGCAATATCTTCGGTGATCAAACCGCCAACACCAGTCAACAAAGCGATATTTTCAGTTATCTCGGACCTCCGACACCAGTTGCGATATAATGTCTCTGGCCACTGACCCACTAACTCTGGTCGCCAATGGTGTGTCTAGGCATTGAAACCACCAACACCGATTACTAATGAGACGTCTCTATTAGGAACCTAGTGGTTTCTAATGGGAATTGATAGTAAAATGTTTTACTTAAGCTTTGTTTTTTTTTAAGTAAAATATTTTCAAACGTAAAATTTTGCATGTAAAACATTTTCAAATGTTTGGTATGACAAGTAAAATTTCTCAAGCACACCACTAAAACAGATGCCTCAGCGCCGATGTCATTGGTGCCGAAGGTCTGATGATCGAACCACTGGTACCAGTAGCCAAAAGTGGCTTCGGTAACCGGAATGCTAGAACTGGCAGTCAGAGTGGTGGCTCTGACAACTGGATTGCAGACGATTACCATTAGAGCTATATCTTCAGTGATCAAACCGCCAACACCAGTCAACAAAACAATGTTTTTGGTTACTAGACCTCCGACACCAGTTGCGATACAGCGTCTCTAGCCACCGAACTGCTAACTCTGGTGGCCAGTGGTGTCTGGCCATTGAAACCACCAACACCGATTACTGATGAGATGCCTCTGTTAGGAACCTAGTGGTTCCCAATGAGAAATGATAGGAATTGTAGGAGAGTGTATGGGAATGGTGGGAAAATTGACTTAATTCAAGGTAGTTGCTTTCCATAGAGAAAGAAAGAGATTAAGAGAGAGAGATGCACTAATGCACTAAGTAATTGGATTATTTTTCGATGATGAAAATGTGATTACTACTTACGAGTAGGTATTTGTAGAATCATAAAACTATTCTATTGGCCCACATGGTCTATTCCTAATGGTCCTATTATTCCTCATATGCATTAATAATTCTAACATGCGTTAAATGTGATTAACATACTTAGAATTGTAAGTAACTAACCAACTAACTAACAAAATCAACATTAAAACAATTATTATCTATATACCTACAGGAGTTCCTAACAATCTCCTACCACTAGACTATTAGCACTAGTCGGTAGAGTTGAGTCTCTAAACCGTTGACACCAATCGCCAGAATGAAGTCTTCGACGACCAAATCACTTGAGTGATGTCTTCGGCCACCGGACCAATAACCTTCCAGCTAGATGGGACAGGGGAAGCCATTGTGTGCTATTGAAAAATGTTTTACCAAAATTTCAAAGGTAAAACATTTTACACCTTTTTAAAATTGATTTTACAAGCAATGAAAAATATTTTACAAGATTAAGTATATTTTACCCGCAAACAAGCACTTGAAAATGGGAAAAAAAAAAATTCTGAATAATTTTTTACTTCAAAGCAAACGGAACTTTAGACATAGATACGCGTGCATGCGATGTCATCAACCTAAAATTAGTGGCTTCATAGCATTAAATGTAGTGGCAAATTAATTAAATAACTCTATGCGTTTTGTTTGGAATGGGCTCAATTTTTCAGCTTATTTGCAATTTTAGCGTATTTTTGCTACTATTCATGAGTTTTACTGCACTTTTTAATATTATTCATGGGTCCTATTATACTATTCAGCTTATTTTTTAACTTTTTTCTACACTTTTAGGAGCCGTTTGGATAGAGCAGCTGGATGTCCACGTCCAACTGCTCACACGTTTTGCAATTTTTTTTTTTTCGGTTCTGTTGCGAGGGGGACAACAGGAGCAGGCGCACTGTGCGCGTACTGTGCGCAAACTGTGCGCACACTATGCGCTACTGTACGCGCACTGTGCGTGCACTGTTCATGCACTTTTTTATTAAAAATGGGTCCCGCAGTACTATTCACACATTTAAAAATTATTTTGCTACAGTGTTTTCAGTTTTCAGCAATAAGCTCTATCCAAACGAACCCTTAAGCAAAAAAGTTTTTAACTTTAGTTAAATAAGCTATTCCCAAACAAATCTTATGTCTTCCTGTCAAGGTGTCACTCTTCTTCAAAACAAAAAAAAAAAAAAAAATTGACCCCTTCAGTTCCTTCAATGCCATCAAGCCATGTAGAAAGTCCACCAGAGATAAACATTTAAATAATAATGAAAATAACGTTTGAAAATTAAGAGGAAAAACTGAATAAAATCATAAAGGGTGAAAGAAACAAACTGAAAAATAGCAGACACTCCTATGGAGTACTCTGCTTGTGATTGAAAAGAACCTAGGTTTTAAGGAAGCTAATGTGTGGGAGTGATTTCTGATTTGCATATATAATAAATAAATAAATAAAGCAGCAAAGATGGGTACCATTTGAAAAATACCAAAGCAAATACTAAATTTGAGCCTTTCTTTAACCAAAAAAAAAAAAATCTTTGAGCCTCTAACAAAAGACACAATGACTGCAGTGGGACCTAGAGCACAATACAAGCTGGAAATTTGGTTTGATACACGTAGAGAAGTTTGAATTTTCTTTTTTTTTTTTTGAAGTTTGAATTCTATTATTTCATGGATGTAAAACTAGCACCTGATCTCATGGATGTATGCCATTTGAGAATTCAGTTAAAAATTGATAGAGGTTTTAATTAGGAAAAAAAAAAAAGCGAAGGGGTTGAGGCAACAGTAGAGAGTGGAAGAAACAGTAGCTGTTCTTCCTAGTTCAAGTCATTTCTTACGTTATAAAATAGCAATGGCTCACTTGGGTGATGGACTATTAGTTCAGACGATTAGAACATTAGAGCATTAGCATCCAGGTTTGTAAATCAGTCTCTATTTTACCATCTAAAAAGTTAGATTATCTATTATACCAATTCACTTTACAATACCCTTCTGCATCCTAGTTTTTATTTTTACATTTAACCCATTAAAAAATATTTACACAATAAAATAATATAAAAATTGAATCTCTCCCTCTCTCTTCTCTTTAATCGATCTTTCTTCCTATCTCTCCCTCAACCACCCTTTGCCATCATAGAGCCACCCACTGCCACCCCAAACCCCTAATCAACCAAACAAACCCAACAGCACCACCCTAAACCCTCAATTAACCAAACAAACCCACCACCAAACAAACCCACAGATGAAACAAACCTATTGGCGCAAGACTTACCACCGAAACAAACCCATAAACGAGGCCCACCACCGAAACTCCAACCACTAATTCAACTCTAGCCAGTGATTCAAACCCACAAACGAAATAGACCCACTACCACTAATACATACCCATCACTACTGAAACAAACCCACAAACGAAACAGACCCATAGACGCGAGACCCACCACCAAAACAAACCCACAAACGAGACCCATCACCGATACAAACTCACTACCACCGAAATGGACCTACAAACAAAACCCACCATCGAAGCACCACCCATTAATACCCAACTCCACCATCAAAACGCCACCACAGATGAGAAGAGATAGATTAGAGAGAAATAAAGAGAATAGAGAGAAGAGGGGAGGGACGGTGACGAGAGAAGAGGGAGAGACTGAGAAATAGAGAGAAGAGGGAGAGTCAAAGGAGAGAGAGTGAAGTGAAGGATAAAATAATATTATTTATTTATGCCTCGTTTGGGAGGAGGGAATGGAATGAAATAAAAAGAATAATTTTAGAATATTCTTCCCTTCCCTTGTATGGAAGTTTTAATTGAAGAAATGGAAAGTCCATTCTCTTGTTTAAAAGGTCAAGTGGGAGGGAATGAAATGGGTAGGAATGAACACTCATTCCTCTCTATTCCCTTAAAATCTCAAATTTTCATTCCCCCCGAAATTGAAGAGATGGGAGGAAATGGAATTAGATTTAATAAATGTTTGACTAAAACTCTCAAAATACCCCCTATATATTCAACTCTTTATTTTAAAATGGGGGTCTAATAGTAATATTGTCATAAAATGATTCCATTCCATTACCTTCATGTTACTCCCAAACAAGATTACTTACATTCCATTCATTTAAATTTCTTTCCATTCCTTTATTTTAAAACATCCAATCGAGGTTACTTAGTTCCATTCTATTCCATACTTTTCCACCGTAGACTGTACCGGTTTGGCCAGTGGAACAATATATTAGTATCGGTCAATACTGGTATACCGTTTCGAGTTTACTGTCATTTCATATATTTAATATATATATATATATATATATATTATAAACTAAATATTTTTTACAAAATAATAATAACCTAAAACTTAAAATCTGTTGTAAAAATATTGTGAATATAACATTTTTATTTTTGTTTTTGGTACATGTATCTCAATTTTCAACTATCACATCTGCCAACAAATTGTTAATAACTCACCTTTTTTTCACCTCCACTCATCTTCTTTTACTTTTACAATTTATCTTTCTTTATTTTTATCTTGATTTTATCTCCACTACATGATTAGCTCCACTAAGTCTTATCTCATTTCAAATTTCAAAAAGTAAGTAATCTCCTTACATTTGGTCAGTTGTCAGTCATCACAGGGACACCCAAAGCAAAACTCAAAATATTTGAGAAACAATGAGACATAAAACGAAGAAGAAGAACATCAAAGGAAGACAGACGTTGCAGAGACCACGAAGAAAAATGGAAAGCTAAGCAGAAAAGAGACCGAGATATGTGAAAGATGCATCAAATCATGAAATTTCTTGAGCAATTATCCTAGGTGAGTGAAAAAATACAAAGAAATCTCCATTTCTGTTTCGGGCCGGTATCCATTTTCTGGCAGAAATCCGGTATTTCGGCCAGTACAACTGGAATGCTCCTGGTACTACCAGTATTTAAACCGGTACGGAATGAGGACTTTTCTATACCGTTCCAGCCACCGCTACGAAAAATATCGGTCGTACCAATCGATACAGTACGAAACTGACTACACTAGTTTGCATACCCGGATATGGTATGATTTTAAGGATTTAGACGGCAAAATAGCAACTAGGGGGGTTTTTACACACCCCAATGCTAATGCTCTTAGCATTTACACCCTTTAGGTGCTATTTTACAACCCAATTTATTAAAAGCATGCTACATCCTAGTTGTTATACCTAAAATTTTATACTAACTGGCTACAGTAAGAGCACTAGCATTGGAGGCTTAAAAAAAAATATATATTTTATATTCTTAAACGCCACTTTATCTATTAACTAACCTATTTCGCAACTCACCCTACATCTCAGTTTCTATTTTTACCTACACCTCATTAAAATAATATAAACTACTCAATTAGATAATAATATAATATAAACAACAATTCACTTCTCTCTTTCCATCAAACCCATGCCAGCAATCACTAATTCACCACCACCTCCAGCAACCCACCAAAGCTAGCAATCACCTACCACTGAAACTCAACCTAACCACCAAAAGCCAACCATCACCACCACCACCACTACCACTGAAATACAACAAAATCAAAAAATAAATAAAAACAAACCACAACACCATTAACACACCACAAACCCAAAAATTTCAACAAAATTTTCATACCCACCAAGCCACAAACAACCATTAAGATCTATACCTACTACCACTGCCAAACCCATTATTGAATCACCAGCCACCACCGCCAATCAAACACCACTATCACCAAATAGCAAATACCCACTAATCACCTAACATACCCTTCAATTTTGAGATGAGATCAAAGAGGAGGGAAATGGGAAATGCACTTGGCTGGGTACAGTTGAAAAAAAGGGACCAAATCTAGGGTCGTGACTTAAGACCCACGCGATCAGAAATGAGCGATCTTCAAGTGGAAATGAGCAATCTTTAAGCGATCTAAATGTTAAGATGTGTGCCCTTAAATCCTATTGTATGATACTATGTATGATATTATGTATGACATTGTGTATGACTTAATATTGTGATTAATAAAGTTATTTTATTTTTATCTAAAATAATAGTAACATGAATATTCGAACATTATCATATAGTTCATGAGATGTATAATATGTGATTTATGTGAAAAGTCATAGAAGATATAAATCACAAGTTCTTTGTAAACTCAGAATTGTAGTTCATAGTCGGTGATGAAATTGGGCATTTCATCTATGAAGACTATAATGTATCAACTAAGATGATTTGTCTTGATAATGGAAATGGAGATTTCTAGTTGGTATGTTGATATCTCTTAAGAGCTAAAACATATTGAACTGGAACGTTGTGAGATTTATTATTCTCTTACCGACTGTCAAATGAATAATAAATTCACGACTTCTATTTACATGAACTCTTAATACTGAGAGAATAATGAATTTGATCGTGAGGTGTAGGCTGCTTTGATATATCAAGAATGAGATCTAAAGTAACGGTCAAAACCTCAGTATGTTGGGCAGCAATATTTGGTGTTGATGGAATATATATTCTCAAGATGGAATTCATAATCACTTAACGGAGATATAAAATATTCCCTTGATATAAGTTTAATGGGTTTAGTTATTCAGAGTGTTAAGTCTAACCACTTTAGTAAGGAGTTACTAAAGTATATATATTTATAGAATTGGATTTCATAAATATATGATAAATAACTTAAAGGATTAAACCGGGTACTCAAAGAATTAAGATGTAGTAATTTACAAAATGACAGTCTACTTTCATGACTTTGTATTATTACGAATATTTTATGAAAGTGTTGCATGTATAATAAAGTCTTGTGATATAATTTATAAATAAGGCCTAGAGTGCAATTGTATTTATATAGTGGTTTTAAATATAATTAATGGTTACTTTTGACTTGTTAAGAGTTGACTGAAAAGCCCAAGACCTATTGAAGCTAGTGTCTTATTGGTCCCTTTTGGTCCCACTCCAAGCCACACACTTATGCCCAATTGAAAAGGCTCATAAGACCAGCTCAATTAGATAATCAGTTAGATATTAAGGGAGAAACATACAGAATTTTATATGTGTATGAAATGGTGTGTATGTGAGAGTGAGACACTCTCTTATTTTCCCTTGGAAACTAATTGAGAGACCACACTTCTTGGGCATAAAGTAGAATTGGAGTAAAGATTAAAAGTGTTTCCAAGTACTTCTGATCTTTGTTTTAAAATTCACAACATCAAGGTACGCACTCTTGTTCTTAAATTCTGAAACTTATATAGTGCATATTATGGATTGCGAGTGAAGTAAATCTGTTAAATTTTCACTGCGTATGTTTTGTATGTGATACAAACATGTGATTTACCAACACTAAACCCAAGACCTATGCAAGCAATCTTTAAGTAGAAAGGAGCGATCTTCAATTGGAAATTAGCAATCTTCAAGACCCACGCAAGCAATCTTCAAGAAGAAACCTTCGATCTTCAATCGAAAACAAGCAATCTTCAAGCCGCCGCCACCTTTAGTCTTTAAGCCTCTGTCGTTGCATTCACCGTTGCCATCGCCACCAAGAGAGACTTAGCTGAGCTGTTGAAATGGGAGAGAGGAGAGCGATTGGAAACATTGGTCAAGAGGCAGAGAAAAGGGAGAGAGAGAGAGGGAAAGTGAATTATTTTTTATAAAATAGGAGAGAGAAAATTATTTTTTATAATAAAATATAATATTTAGTTTTAAGAACCTGCTACAGTGAGGTTGTGTACATACAACCTCACTATAGCCCGTTGCCATAAAATTTTAAGAACAGCAATCGAGATGTTGCATGCTATTAAGGAATTGGGTTGCAGAATAGCAACTAGCTGGTGTTGTGGGCCACACAACACACGCTAGTGTATATATATATATATATATATATATATATATATATATATATATATCTTTTATTAAACTCCTTTGCATGTCCACTCCATTGGTGAGTTGTTGGCTGTGTAACCATGATTCTGTTGTTTGGAATTATTTAATAGTTATCTCAATTGTTGTTGTTGGCCACACAAAACACGCTTGATGATCCATCGAGCAAGGAATGACTAGAGGGTGGAAAGAGTTGCTTCCTTCAACATAATTCCTAGCTGCTAAGGTAATTTAGCACTAATTGTATAAATTGGCCTTATTTATAATGTTGTTTGATGTTGAATATCGTGCCTGAGGCCTGCTTGATGGTAAAATATTATAATGTTGTGAATTTAGAATCTATTTTGATTTGTATAGAATTTTTGGGCAGTGATAAAGGGGGAGACGGTGACTCTCATATTCTCACACTTTCTCTTAGAGAGATGGAGTGAGACAAAAGCGCGAAATTTTTCGCTTGCTATTGTTTTTGAAGTGTTCATTTAAATAAGTCTATGACTTTTTGGTGCGCTATTGATTTGAGCATTCTGGGTGAGATCGGGCTTTTTTTTTATTGCTATGTGAGATTTGCGTACTCGGATTTTTTGCAAGAGCTTCTATGTGATAGTGGATTTGAGGTGTAAAATACCATTTGAATCTTAGAGAGATTTATTGAGAACGAGAGGGAGATGAAAGGGAAAATATCGGGGGCTATTCTTTCACTTATCTTGATCTTCCTGCTTTCTCCATTATTATTTATTTAGAAAATCTTTTTCCATATTCTTATTTTTGCTCTTGCTCCTTTTACTATTTTTGTTTTACTTTGATCTTTGTTCGTTAAATACTGGGTATATTTAACTCAGTTGAGCAAGACAATCTCCAACATTTTTTTTTTTTAGAAACAACAATCTCCAACATCAAACGCAATGGATTGAAATATATATTGAATAAAAACAGGTGACATAATTTTTTTAATTAGTCACTCACTCCGTCATTCATTTCTTTGCTGCATGATTACGTATTTATTTCTTGCAAAAGTTGAAGTGTTTGATATAAACATTTTGTGGGTACTATGCAGGTAATAACAAAGATCCCTTTCTTGCACATAAACAGCTGGGCTAACTAATAGAAGCAGACTCCATTATCTCAATTGCAACAAAAATTTGGGAAGGCTTAGAATCTTTTAAATGGATCTCATATATTGTATGAATGGATTGCTTCTGAAGCTAAAAATGTTACTTTGAACTCAAAGTCAATGCAATTTTTAAGTGTATAGCAGCAGTAGGAATCAAAATCAAAATAGATGTGTAAGATGAATATACAATGGCTAATAGTATTATTTTTATAGCCACGCTTTGGAGAGAGAAATGTTAGAAGTTTTGAGGATTGTAAAAAGATCTATTCTTAATTAAAAGCTTTTATTTTTTCAAATCTTTATTGAGTGGGTGAATCCTTCCAATCTCTTTTTTTTTTTGCCAATATTCTTCAAATACTTGATAGTTGTATTTTTTTTAGGTTGAGTGTTCTACTTTTATCACTTAACTACCCTCATTGTATGCCCGAAAACTTTTCTATTTTCTGGTTGATATAAAAAAATTTATATTTTTTACCATTTGTGATTTATGTTTGCAAATGACATGTATTTGTTCGCCAATCATGAGTATGATGAGATCTAGCATACTAGAACTAAAAAGTGAACACACCCATACACGGAAAATGACTTTATTGCCAATTTGGTGTTAATTTTGGTGTAAGATCTCATTACACTCTTGTTTATTTTAGTGATTATCAAACACATAAATGTCGAAAAGCCTCAAAGCATGCTCAACAAGCATGTACGTGATCTATAAATTTTGGACAAAGTGACATTTTTTAAGAAATGGTACATATTATTATTTGTCTAAAATGTACCAACGTAATCACATATTCTTTGTTATTGGATAAACTAGCATCTTCACACCGTGTTGTACGTGCTTCGAGACCCTTTTTTTTTTTTTCTAAAGTACAAAACTTTCCAATCATCATAATTCATGATTGATGAATTTTTCAATCACAAATATACCTAGGAGTGTGATAAGATTTATGTATTTTTTGGATGTATTATATTTTGTGTTACATCTCATCACACCCTTGAGAGATTTGGTGATTTAAAAATGCATCAACCCTAAATTATAATTACTAGAAAGTTTTGTACTTTAGAACAAAAAAAGTGGAAGAGCCTCTAAGCATGCGCAACACATCAATGTCTAAATTCAGAAGGAGTTGCTAAGAGGTATTTATGCAAAGAGGCTTTTCTAATTTTTTTTTTTTTTTTTTTCTAAAGACAATACTTTCCATTCGGTGCCTGAATTCATAATGAAAAGTATTGTCACTCCTCTTAGCATAAATTTTTGCTACTAGCCTCTAAACATATGCGTGCTCAGATACTCTTCTAATTTTTTAAGTAAAGGTTAATAATTTGCATCTATTAAAGTTTGGGATTGTTACATTTTCCAATCACAAAAAACATAAGGGTGTGATGAAAAATATTTTCACTCACAAACGCATAATACTCATCACACTCCTAGGTTTATTTGTGATTAGAAAATGTAGGAATACCAAGTTATAACAAATGCAAATTATTAACTTTTTTCCAAAAAAAAAAAAAATAGAAGAGCCCCTGAAGGTATTTGTTAATGGATTATTTTAGAAAAGTTTGAAACTCACTTTCATGGAAAATATAAAAAGTTGTAAAAAATTTAGATACATTTTTTTTTTTTCATAAAAAATTTCTAAAAATAGATTATAAACCAATACTCTTACTTTTGCCAATGAAAAAAGCTTTAAAAAAACTAATGGGAAAAGTTAACAATGCCTAAGGAAATTAATTTAGAAAATACTTTTGTAAACTTTTTATAGAAAACTAGCCTCTAAACACGCGCATGCTCAGAGGCTCTTCTATTTTATTTTATTTTTTGAAAAAAGTTAATAATTTGTATCCATTATAATTTGGGATTGCTACATTTTCCGATCATAAAAAAACCTAGGGGTGTGATGAGTATTATATGTTTGTACCAAATATCAAAATTATTAACCTTTTTCCACGCATAATGCTCCTCACGCCTCTAGGTATTTTTGTGAATGGAAAATGTAATAATCTCAAATTATAATGGATACATATTATTAACTTTTTCCCAAAAAAATAGAAGAACCTCTGAACACGCACATGAGCGCATGTTCAAAGGCTAATATATAAATTAATTATCCATTACCAATTTAAACCATTTAATTAGTAACCCACCCATTTAACTCAATATGACCCAAATACTTCTAAAACTACTTGAATACCCTCTTGACCTCTAAAATTACCAAAATACCCTTAAATACCTTAAATGACGCAAATACCTCTACACTTCTAAAATTACCGATATACCCTTGGATATCCAAAATTATCCCCAAAATCTCTAAAATGCGCAAAATATCTCCAAAATCTCTAAAATGAACAAAATACTCATGAAACCTCTAAAATAACCATAATACCCTTGATATCTCTAAAATTACCAAATATGCTCAAAAACTACTAAAATGACGTAAATATCCCCAAAATCTTTAAAATAAGCCAACCCATGAAACCTCTAAAATGACCAAAATACCCCCGATATCTCTAAAATCACCAAATATGCTTAAAAACCACTAAAATGACCAAAATACCTCCAAATTCTCTAAAATGAGCAAAATACCCCTCCCCCCAAAACATCTAAAATGACCAAAGTACCCCCAAAACCCAAAAAATGACCAAAATACCTAAAAATTACCAAAATACCCAAAAACCTAAAAAATGATCAAAATACCCCCAAACCCAAAAAATGACCAAAATACCCCCGAAACCTAAAAGTTACCAAAATACCTCCCTAAACCTAAAATGACCAAAATGCCCCCAAAACCCAAAAAATTACCAAAATATCCCCAAAATCCAAAAAATAACCAAAATACCCCCGAAACCTAAAAATGATCAAATACCTTCAAAACCAAAAAAAAATTAACAAAATACCCCTGAAACCCAAAAAATGACCAAAATATCCCTAAAACCCAAAAAATGTCCAAAATACTCCTGAAACCTAAAAATGACCAAAATTTCACTAAATCTAAAAAAAATGACCAAAATATCCTGAAACCTAAAAAAATTACCGAAATACCCCAAAACCTAAAATTACCAAAATACTTTTGAACCCTAGAAATTTACCGAAATAAACAAAAAATCTAAAAATTATTGTAATAACCCTAAAACCTAAAAGATGATAGAAATGCCCTCGTAACCTAAAAAATGACTGAAATACTCTAAGAACTTCAAAAATGTCCAAAATACCCCTGAAACTTAAAAATGACTAAAATATCGCTAAACCTAAAAAATGACCTAAATACCCCCCAAAACCCACAAAATGACCAAAATACCCTAAAACCTAAAAAATTACCAAAATACCCCTAAACCTAAAAATTACCAAAATAATTTTGAACGCTAGAAATTTACCGAAATAACCAAAAAATCTAAAAATTATTGTAATAACCCTAAAACCTAAAAGATGATAGAAATGCCCTCATAACCTAAAAAATGACTGAAATATTCTAAGAATCTAAAAAATTATCAAAATAACCCTAAACCCTAAAAAATTACCAAAATTCCCTCAAAACCTAAAAAATTACCGAAATTCCATCGAAACCTATAAAATGACTGAAATACGCTTAGAACCTTTAATTTGTCAAAAATGTCCTCGAAACATCCAAAATTCCCTAATCCTCTATTTTGGTAATTTTAGATGTTTCAAGTGTATTTTGGTCATCTTACATGTTTAGGGGTATTTTGGTCATAATTTAGGTTTCAAGGGTTTTTATCGATCATTTTTTTTAGGTTTTGGGGTTATTTTGGTCATTTTTTAGGTTTCAGGGGTATTTTGTTCATTTTTTGGGTTTCAGGTATATTTTGGTCATTTTTTGGGTTTTGGGGGCATTTTGGTAAGTTTTAGGTTTCGGGGTTATTTTGGTCATTTTTTGGGTTTTGGGGGCATTTTGGTAAGTTTTAGGTTTCAGGGTTATTTTGGTCATTTTTTGGGGTTTTGGGGGTATTTTGGTTATTTTTAGGTTTCAGGGGTATTTTAGTCATTTTTTAGAAATTTTTAGATTTTGTGCTGTTTATTTAAATTTTAGATGGGTTTTAGTGGGTATTAGTGGGTTTATCCATTAAGACCCATATAATTTAATAACTTAATAGGTCTTTACCCATTTAACTCAAATATTCAAATAAGTTGAGTTAAGACTTATCCAAATTAGGTGGGTAATGGGTAGGTTCATGGATATAGATAAAATTTACCACCCCTATTTTTGATATACTTGTGTCAATGTCAGCTTCAAGCAACGAGCTACACAGTGCACATATTTGTCAAATCGTTAGGTCTATGTCTATCTTCTCAAAAAAAAAAAAAAAAATGGTTAGGTCAAGCTTATTAATTCATCAATATTTGAGGGGGTTCCGTCAATTTAACTCATATTCCCACAGTGTTTTTATAGCACAATATTAATTTACATTGTAAAAATAAATAAATAAGTATTATATGTATTAGCAAAAAATATATGATATTTATAATATATATTGTCACACCCCGAACCCAAGTAAGAGTTAGACACGTAACAACAGTCACACACTCATAAAGTTAACATCCTACAAGTGTGAAATGCCTTCTTAATGACTACAAATTTTCCTCAAAGAAAATTTCAGCAATAAATCCAAAAACATCTTCAATAATGCAATTCTCAACAGATCTCCAAATAATAATTTTCCAACATCACAAAGAAAAATAGAATAAATCTTTTAAGACTAAAAGTCTAAACAAAAGATAATTTTAAACATAAAAGTGCAAATCTTATTTTAATGATTTCTAAACTTCACTCATACACACATCCCAATGGAAGCCCAAACACATGCTACTCTTCTTAAACAAAATCTAAAAGGCGAAAGAGGAGGAGTGAGTTGACAATTCAATAAGTAACTAAAGTCCTAATAAGTTCCATCAAGCAAATAGATATGTAAAATAATTAGTTGTACATAGATCGAATATTTTAATCCTACAAATATATCATAGATAGATTAGAAAATAATTAGTTTTCCATATATCAAAACTATAATTTACAATAGGTTCCAAAAACACATAAGCAGTTTCAAGGACTTAAAACAGTTCAAATATTCAAACACAATTCATTTCTTAACAATCTTTACGATTATGGCCACGCTATATCCCCGTGACTATGCATCGGATGCAAATGAAACTAGTTTCGTGCTAGTGTGTATCCCTCATTAGCCAAGTCCAAAAGTACGATGGGCTCATGATGCCCAGATAAAACTAACTTTAGTACTAATGAATAACCTTCATTGGCTGGGTATTAAAGTACCAATGAATAATCTCCATTGGCTGTGTATCAAAGTCAAAACATAGTCAGATTGTCCAAAATCATATAATATCAAATCATAGTTCAAAGTTCAAACAAAAATATATCTCATTCAAATATATATATATATATATAATCATATACTCAATAATCAAATATATTTGTTATAATTCTTTAGTCTTTACCTTAAATCAATGTAGCTAAAACAATTAAATAAAACTGTAACAATTAAAAAAAAAAAATTAGTAGCTAAAATGCAGTAGTATAAGCAAAATAAAACCAATTATAATAAAGTTACTTACCTCAGCTAGCTCACCACAATAGACCTTCTCCCTAACACTTTCTATAAAATTCTTAAATATTACCTAAATAATTTGTAAGCACCATTTATTCAATAATCAAATAATTCAAGAAAAACTTATAACAAAGTACTCAACCCAACGAGATAAGGCTAAAACTTTTAATTTATATCATTCTAGAAGAAAACAAAGACACCTGGACACTGTTACGTTAACAACTTTCTTTTCTTTTCTTTTCTTTTTGTCTTTTTTTATTTGCCACCTACCACCATCGTCATCTCAAAATCTCATGCCACCTGCCACCATTATTATCTTTTGAGATGTTGATAACTCCAAGTACAAATTAGGCACATGGCCTCGTGGAAAAACAATCATTATTATTATTATTATTATTATTATTATTATTTTGTGATAGCATGTCAGAACTCAAAGCCTAGGCGCAATAGGGTTTTTTTTTTTTTTTTTTTCATCAAGTTCCATACTTAGAGCACTGTTCCTTAAAGAAAATCTGTGCAGAAACCTAACCCCTTAAAGAAATTTTGCTGCTTGTATCTAAGCCTAACACACAAAAGTATAGAAAAAGATTAAATCGGTACCTAGCATCCAATTTACTGAAAATATAAATCTAAACCTTTCTTTATTTTCATCATTAAATTTTTTTTTAACTATTTAAATATATTCACTATTGCCAAAAATACAGCCATAAAAAAATATTCTAATTTCAAATAAAGTTTAGATTTGATAAGAGTGAGATTTTTAGACTTTTAACTCAAGTGTACAGTTAATCCTTCTCTTTTTAGACTCTATCAAAATATCTATCCTTATAAGTTGACTTAATTAGTTTATATATACCTAAAATTTCAACCTCATTCTCTAAAAATCTCCTTAATAATATTAATGGTAAAATTGATCACAAAGAGATTTACTTAAATATTCTATCTTTATGAATTCCAGTTGGTTCAGCTGGTAAAATTTTTAATACTTGTATAAGAGATCTGAGGTTAAATTAGGTTTAAAATTTCTAAAAAAAAAATATATATATATATATATATGTATATATTTAATATTCCACCTTTTAAATCTTTATTATTATTATTATTATTATTATTATTATTATTATTATTATTATTATTATTATTATTATTATTATTATTATTATTATTATTATTATTATTATTATTAAATTCCGGGTATTACATATATTTTTTTGGCAAAAATGCAAAACTGACCCTTTAACTTTCAACGTTTTTCATTTCAGTCCTTTAACTTTAAATTTTGTCATTTCAGTCCTCTGACTTTCAATTTTTGTCAATCTAGGCTTCTGTTAAATCTCAATTAAAATTACTGTTAAACTCACTGAGAAATGACCGTTTTACCCTTTTTTATTTTATTTTATTTTATTTTGGAATTAAAAGAAATAAAATCTGTTAAAAAAAAAAAAAACAACGACAAAGACCACACACACAACCAAAGACCTCAAACTTGACGACTTCCGAGTCAGCAGCCCCCAAACCAATACCAATGGCTTCTTGAACCTTACCCTTCTTTTCCTCATTTAGGTCTCGGAGTATAGCCAAATTCTCCTCAGTCCCTTGCTGCGGAGGCTCGTAGATGAAGTCCCCCTGGACTTTTCCGGTCTTCGAAACGGCACAGTACATGAACCCGCATCGGTTCACGCCAAACGCCAGCGTTTCATTCACGTAATGCTGGAACGCGTGTGCAGAATTGCGATCAAACGACACGAGCTCGCACTGAGGGTTCTCCTGGCGCGTGACCCTCGCTTCGCGATTGGGTCGTCCCTGGTCATCTTTCGCCCGAACGAGACGGCCGGGTGGAAATTCCTCGGGCCCGAAACGTTGCGCTCGCCGTCGTAGGCGAGGAAGACGATGGAGCCGTGCGCGAGGTTGAGGGACGAGAGAGTGGCGTTGGGGTTGGCCATGTCCGTGAAATTGAGAAGATCGGCGGGGGTTTTGGATAAGAGGAGGTTTTGGTTGGTGGAGAGGGTTTGGTTTTGGATTGGGATTTGGACTTGGGATTGGATTAGGGTTTTGAGTTGCGAGACTATGATTTGGGGGTTTTCGATGGAGACTCGCTATAACCCATCGCGGCTTCGGACTCTCAACTGAATCATCTTCTTTGTGGTGAATGTTGATCGGCTATGGCGAAATAAATAAACCATTTTTTTTTTTTTTACAGATTTTTTCTTTTAATTCCGAAATTTATAAAAAAGAAGAAGAAGAAGAAGAAGGGTAAAACGGTCATTGGTCAATGAGTTTAACATTAAATTTAACTAAGTTTTAACAAAAGCCTAAATTGACAAAAACTGAAAGTTAGAGGACTGAAATGACAAACTTTAAAGTTAAAAGACTAAAATGAAAAACATTGAAAGTTAGAGGATTAGTTTTACATTTTTACCTATTTTTTTGTCAATTTTGCGTGTCGACATTTAAGTTTACAAGAGTCCTTTCACACTCGCTCTTGATCAGTTTCCGTCAAAATGGTCTCTTCGTTTATTTGTTAATGTGAATTTTGCAGGATCAGGCCCTAATTCTGGCTTATCCCTCATCTATCTCTGATCTTCATTCAATATAATTCACCTTTTATATATATATATTTTTTAAAAAGTTTCCATCAAATTCCCAGAAATGGAGGCTGCCAAAACTGAAAGAGCCGCCGTCTGCCACGTGGTGGCGCTGCCCTATCCCGGTCGAGGCCACATCAACCCGATGATGAACCTATGCAAGCAACTGGTTTCAAAAGCCCCCGATATTCTCATCACCTTCATCATTACTGAAGAATGGCTCGGCTTCATCGGCTCAGACCCAAAGCCAAGTAATATAAACTACGCCACCATACCAAACGTTATACCTTCGGAGCTGATTCGTGGTAAAGATTTTCCTGGGTTCGTAGAAGCCGTGGGTACGAAGATGGGAGCGCCCGTTGAGGGTGTTCTGGACCTGCTTGAGCCGCCGGTGACAGCCATCGTCATTGATCCTTTCCTTGTTTGGGCTGTCGGTTTGGGGAACCAAAGGAATATTCCGGTGGCCTCACTTTGGACTATGTCGCCCTCGGTGTTCTCAGTGTTTCATCATTTTGAGCTGCTCCACCAGAACGGCCAATTCCTTCTTGATTTTTCTGGTGTGTTACTCTTAACCTTCAAATTTAATCCTGTTTTTTCTTCATTTCAATCCTCTTTTTTTTCTTTTTTTTCTTTTTTTTTTTAGAAACAGTACTTTTCTTTTTTGGGAAAGTAGAAACAGTACCTTTAGTTTAGTTGTAGAAATTTATTAATCTTCTAGACTTGTAAGATAAATAAAGAGTTTACTGGATCAAATTTATAATAAAGTTTTGCAGGTGAAAATAACAAAATATTTCATATTTCAATCTAATAATAATAAAATTAATAATAACAAATAAGCTATCTATTAATTGATGAAATATTGCGTGTCAGCTTGAAAAGTAAGGATATTTATGTCAATTTTTACCTCTACTTCTCTCTTTTGATGAACACCTCTGCTTCTATATCTATTTACTACATAAAAAGAGTGAGGAGCGCATCTACGGTAAACATTTGGTTGCTTTAGTAAATTTAGCGAGGCAAAAGCGAAACTCACTCTTTTGCATTTTGCATAAGCTGGCTTTTATCTTCTTCTTCTTCTTCTTCTTTTTCTTCTTCTTCTTCTTTTTTTTTTTTTTTATTTTTTTTTTATTTTTTATTATTGTTGAAATTTTTGTTCCTTGTAGATCAAAATAAGAAGAAATGTCAATATAATATTTTTATATTAATTTCACAATAAATCCTAGGTAGTAAACTAGTAGCCTAATATAGATAGATAAAAAAAGTGATATTAGTGGTTGGCCCAATTTAAAACTAGTAACAACTTGTTATTTATAATTTGTTTTGAAAATGTTGTGGAGATAATATTTATCTAAAATAAATAATAAAATATCATACTAAGACCTACCACGGCTGACAATAAAGGTTATGAATGTTGTGACATTTTGTTGTATTTATAGACTTCTTTTTAGAATAATCAAATTGAGTGAGTCAAAATTCATAGTTCCACAGAATATTGGGATGGGTTTTTTTTTTTTTTTTTTTTTTTTTTTTTTTTAATGCACACTTTAAAGTAGTAGTCTTAATCTAAAACTAATAACACTTTTTCACTTAAGATTTATTATGAAAATATGAAGGATATAAAAAATTATTAATAAATATCAAACCAGGATGTACTATAGCTAAAAATAAAAGTTATTGTGAAAATTTTCAATTATTTTTTTGTGTTCCTAAACTTCTTTTTTTTAGTTTAGTCAAATTTATTGAGTTAAAATTCACTATTTCATACACAATTTTCTTTGGTTGGGTTTTTTTTTTTTTTTTTTTTTTTTTTTTTTTTTTTTAATATGCAGTTTAAAGTGGTATAAAGTTATTGTGAAAATATCATGGCATTTTGTCTTTTTTTTTTATTCAATTTTTTAAGCCAAAATTCTATGTTTTACGCACAGTTTTCTTGGATTAACTTTTTTTTTCTTAACACATTGTTTAAAGTAAAAAAAAAAAAAAAAAAAAAAAATACACACACACACAAAATTTTACACACCAATTTTTTTTTTTTTTGGGTGGAAAAAGCACTATCTCATTTTATGTTTGGTGTAGTTTCATTTCCCCCCTAAACTTTAAGATCGAATAATTTCCTCATTTATATTTTGTATACGAGCATATACCCCCTAATGTTACTCTCTTAATTAAACCATAACGAAATCTTATGATTCCTAAAATTCCTCCACTAAAGTTTAATATCCTACAAATTTTCTTCATGTATTTTGAGTTTTATGTGGTAGTCTAGTCATACTTGGAAAATTAGAATGGTGATGTATGATGTTCTCTTTGTTACCTAGAGACCTTAACTTATTAGAGGTTTAAATCTTCTAAACTTAAAATTTTATCTAATGGAAACTTCAATGACATTTGTCTTTTATTACTTTTTTTTTTCTTGCTTAAAAAGGTGTTCATTAAAAATTAAGTAAGCTAAACATTGTAGTTAGGGTGATAAAATAAGATGATAAAAAATGAAATATGAATAATAAAATCTTTTTTTTTTTTTGAGAAGATAAATAATAAAATCTTCATTGTAGATGATTGCATATATTTAATTTGATGAAGAGCTTCAATTGTAGCATACTAGCATATATCATCATTCATTGTGAAAATTTAAATATTGTGACAATATGTTATCAAAACTTAGTTATTTATTGTTAGAAGATGATGGCAATCAATATCATTGTTAGTAGAATTTTTTAATAAGAAAATATTGCTTTTAGTAAATAGATTTTAAGAAATTATCATAATAAATAGATATTTATATGTTAAATAGCTACTAAAAGAATTATACTTGATTTCATACTTCTTCAAAAAAAAAAAAAAAATTATTTCTTCATTTTCTCACTCAAAGGCAGCATTTTCATGTGCAACCCAAACTAGTACTGTATCTCTAAAGAGCAAAATGGTGGAAGGTCTAGAGAGTTTTAAGGAATTCTAGTTTAGCTTGACTACTTTTTAGTTTTAAGGGATGTTTCATTGCTTCCTCACAAAATCTAATACCTCCGAGTCCAACTAGCTTTGCGGCTTTGCCAAGACTTAATGTATTTTTTAATATTTCTGTGTACTCAAGTTTTGGGATGTAACATATAAGCTTGAGTATTTGTAATTATATTTTGTTGTATTAGATTGATCACCTTGGTCATGCGATTTTTCTTTGCACGATAGAGGGGTTTTCTCATAAATTTGACGTGTTCTTCTGTACCTATTTTCAGTTTTTAGTGGCGAACTAGGATATAACTAGGCAGAAATTTTATAATTAGCATAAATTGGCCTCCATACATATATACATATGTAGACTTACACGTGCGCAGCACGCACACATTTGATATGTACATGTATACTAATACATAAGACTAATATAGTTTCACCCTATAATGTTTTAGGGAAAATATTTTCAGCATTTTACTGTATATGTCGAATTGTACAGTTTGATCAAACTTGAAAATGTTCTTCACTGATAGTATTTTGTAAAATATTGTAAAACATTTTATCTTTACCTTGAAAGTTTGGTAAATATTTTACAATAACACAATGGCACTCTCTCCCATTTGATGGCTAGGTTGATGGTCCATTCATTGGACCTCCGACATCAATGACTCCAGTGGCCGAGCTACCAATTTTGGTAGTTTATACTTGAAAAATTTTATGTCACACCAAACACTTGAGAATATTTTATTAAAATTGTTTAGAATAAAATATCATTTTCATCCCAAAACTTTCACAGAAGTTCATTTTTTTGTCACTAAACTTTCAAAAGTTTGTTTTTCATATATAAAATTTTCAAAACATTCTACTCTGTCCTTCCATCTATGTTCGTTAGTTTATGTCTTCATGGCTTAATGGAGTGCTAATGTGTAATCTGACTTGGACCAAACTAATTTATTCTTAAAATTATAAGCACATGAAATACAATGATTGGCACATGGGGATTAAAATTTTCAATGAGACAAATTACCCTCACTCTCACACAACCTGATCCAAACAACCCAGACTCAAAAATCCCTAAATCTGAAAGGATGAACCCTTGGTTGTCAAACTCCATATTTCCACTGGCCTCAATCGGCAGCCCCAACCCACGATGAAGAGTTCAAAAGGCAGCCTCCCACTGTTGTTGATGCTAACAAACACTAAAGCAATACAAAAGCTTTGAACATTCTTGCTGTACATAGAAGAGAAGAAAATTCATTTTCTTATTCGAAAAACTCTAAGGAAGGAAACTGTTTTGCTTGGTTGAAAATTTTAGAAATTAACTTGCTTGGTCGGGTTTGGAGTAAAAAGAGAGACCTTTGGAGGATTCTTGGTTTCTTTGTGTTGGCCAAAAGTTACTAAATCGGTGTTTGAATTTTGTCACACTTGGTACTGTATCGCATGAAATTTGTTGGTGGGCTATGGGTTTAATGAGCTCTGTACCCATATACCCATGTCTGGGTCGTAACTTTTATGTGGATTTCTGTACAATCAATGGCGGAAGTTTCCTTTGGACACTCCGTCATCGGTGCTCCATCTTCGGGTTAGGGTTGCTAGTTTTGGATTGCCAGTTAGGGTTGCCGATTGAGGTCATGGGATTACGGCGTTGGGGTTTCATCCTTTCAGAATTGTGGATTTTTGAGACTAGGGGAGTGTTTGGGACCACAACTTAAACAACAGTTTTCAATTTCTAAATAATATTACACGTATTTTCACACTTTTTTACGCACACGTATTTCCAAAAAATACAAACAACGTTACTAGAACAACATTACCAAACTAGCCTTAGAATTGTTTGGATCAAGTTATGTGGGTGTGAGGTTAATTTTGTCTCACTAGAAATTTTTAGTCCACATGACAATCATTGTATGCCGCTTTTTTATAATTTTAAAAATAAATTAGTTTGGTCCAAGTCAAATACCACATCAACCTTATTATGCCATGTAGGACATAAACAAAATGACGAAAAGTAGAACATTTTACAAGGTTTAGGGACAAAAAACAAAATTTTGAAAATTTAGGGACAAAAAATGAACTTTTATGAAAATTTAGGGATGAAAATGATATTTTACCCATATGCTTAACATATATTAAAGGCAATATTACATGTAAAATATTTTACATTTTTAGAAAGAAACATTTGGGCATCTATAATTTTAGGATTTAAGTTGAAAGTAATATTCTTCTCAAAAAAATAAAGTTGAAAGAACTAAAAAATTTTAGAATTATATAAATATTCACAAATTCTATTGCTTTTGCACTAATTTTTATGAAGATTTGTAGATTTTTTTGTAAAGAATTTGAACTTTTATTATCGGTTTTTAATTTATCACTTTTAAAAGGCAATAATAATTTTTTGATTATATTTTTTATGAATTTTTCTCTTCGACTAAAAATCTTGATTTTTTTTAATATTCTTATTTTTATTTTTAGTTTTTGAACTTTAAAAGCTATTGATGAAATAAAGAAATTTTTTTTTTTCTATTTCTTTAATGAAGTCAACAAACAAAAGAAATAGTAGTTATATTAATTATAATATAAGAGCAATATATCAACAATAATTTTGTTATTATATATAAAAAAGAAATGTAGACAATAAAGTAAAGCATCAACGTATAATTAAAATGACTTTTGGGGAGGGAGGATTTTGGTTTCTTTGTTTGGGCCACAGGACATTTACCCTTAACTCGGCCCTTGGCTCCATCCAACAAAAAGCAAACCCAAGATATTGGGTTGGATGCACATCCCCTACTTGTAGTGTTGGATTAATAACGTATATTAGGTTCGTAAACGAGTTAAGCTTTGTGAAGTAATGCATGTTCAAGCTTGATTCGTCAGGAAAAAAAAAAAAAAAAATTCAAGCTTGGTTCCAACTCGCGACAAGCCTGAAAATAGCGCTTGAGCTTGAGCTCATGAAAAGCCAAAAAGTTTGAGCTTAGCTTGGCTTGGCTTGATTAATTAATCAAGCAGCCAAGCTCAAACTCGAGCTTAAGTCAAGTTTAATCAAGCCAAGCTCAAACTTAGTATCAAGCTCAAACTCGAGCTTAAGTCAAGTTTTTGAGCTTGGAAAAAAAAAATACATTATCAAATACTTAAATTTCTAAAATTAATAAAAAAAAATTAGCATACTCATTTTAGTCCTACTTATGATTAACCATTATTCAAATTAAAATTTTACATAATTAAATTTATTCCATTTATCATTCATTGTTTACAGCTTTAATAATTGTTTAAAATAGAAATTTTACATTCACGTTAGATGATGAAGATCTAGAAAAATAATTGTTTGTAACTATTATGAATACTTGTTTGTAACTATTATGAATGAGAAAATACTCACATTTAATAACTTTAATTTAGATGATTGATAGAGAAGGATCATATGTGACACACTTAATTAATTAATTAATTTTTAAATGTAACTATAGTCTAAATTGGTTCTTGGTCAGTTAAGAGGGAATGAAAAAATTAAGGTAATAGTAGTGGTTCCATGTTGGCCATATCATTATTAAAACATGTGTAATGAGTATATTTAGTTAGCGTATATAAACTTATAAATGAGTCTATGCTTGAATTAGTTTCTATTAAGCTTGATAGCTCACAAGTTTGTTCATGAACAAACTTTTTTGCTTGAGCTCGGCTTGTTTATTAAACGAGCCTAAAACTAAGGGAGATATTGGGCTTTTGCCCTTATTTTGCAATAAAATTTACCAATATGTCTCTGTTTTGAAATTATTTAGGTTCATGTCCCTGTTTGAAACTCGATTTTCTCAAAATCAAATTTTACATTGAAACTTGATTTTAGAAAATCAAGTTATGTCAAAACTTTTAATAAAAAAAAAAAAAATTATGAAACTCAAGTTCCATGAACTCGAGTTCCATAATTTTTTTTAGTTGATTGACTATAACTCGATTTTCTACAAATCGAGTTTCAAAATAGGAACATGGATCTAAATAGTTTCAAAACATGGACATATTGCTAGATATTTTAAAAAAAAATAAGAGCAAAAGCCCATTTTCTCCTAAAACTAAGGCTAGAGCTTGATTTATTTATAAACAGACAAATATGAACGAATTTTTATTAAGCCAAGTTCAAATTGTTTATGATCGACTTAGTTCATTTACAGCCCTAACTTACATTTTTTTTATTTTTTATTTTTGTTTTCTCTATTGCTAAATTTAATTCACTCATACAAACGGCAGTTTAGCCTCAGCATAGGAAAAATAATGTGCAAAGAGCACTTGCATCAATAAATGTAAAATGGCCCAAAATTTCAGCCATATATTATTTATTTCTTAATTCACTTTTTCAGTTGGTGTGTGAGAGTGATATGGGTTAAAAAAAAAAGTGATTATGCGAATGATGAATGAATAATTTATTGAAATAACTTCTAAAATCAATAATGTGGGTGTTTTTGAAAATAATTGTGAAAAGAAAAATGTAGGTTCTTATGTTAAAATAGATAGAAATTTTTATATGCGCTGATCTAAATGCTCTAAGTGTGAGTCCCAATGCAAAATTTTCACATACTTTGCTTTTAAAATTTGTCTTTGCCATGTGGGTGACAAAGAACGAGGAGATGAGCTCGTGGAATATATCCCCGGAGTTTCTGCCACACGTATTGCAGATCTTCCCATCACTACTCATGGAGATTATCTAAAAACTTTGCATCGAGCTCTGGAATGTGTTTCATTGGTGTCCAAAGGGCAGTATCTTCTCTTCACTACGTTTCACGAACTTGAAGCTCAAGCCATTGATGCTTTAAAAGCCAACTTTCCTTTTCCTGTCTACCCTATTGGCCCTGTCATACCTTACTTAGAACTTGAAAATAATTCCTCTATAACTAATGCTAACAATGGTGTCAACTATTTCCAGTGGCTAGATTGTCAACCTCCATCTTCGGTCTTGTACATCTCAATGGGAAGTTTCCTATCGGTTTCAAATGCCCAAATGGATGAAATTGTTGGTGGGGTGAGGGATAGTGGTGTACGGTGCTTGTGGGTGTCACGTGGGGAAATTGGTCGGTTTAGAGATGCTTTTGATGATATGAGCTTGGTTGTGCCTTGGTGTGACCAATTGAAGGTGTTGTGCCACTCCTCAATTGGAGGGTTTTGGACACATTGTGGATTGAATTCCACTCTAGAGGCTATTTTTGCTGGTGTTCCAATGCTTACTTTCCCTATTGTTTGGGATCAAATCTTCAACTGTAAACAAATTGTGGAGGATTGGAAGATCGGCTGGAGAGTTAAGAAAGGCGTGGCAGCTGGAAGTTTTGTGACAAGAGGAGATATTTCAGAGCTCGTGAGAAGGTTCATGGATCAAAAAAGTGAAGAAGGGAATGAAATGAGGAAAAGAGCGAAAGAACTTCAAGAGACCAGTCGACAAGCAATTGCTAAAGGTGGATCATCAGAAACAAATCTTGATGCTTTTATTAGAAATATTTCAAGAGGCCACAGTCATTAAGTAGATTGTTGCACCTTGTATGAGTTGTATCCAGTTATTAATTGAATTGTATGCTATGAGTACTGTGCCATTAAGTTCATCTGGATTCGAATTGCTTGATTTTGGGAAAGTTCGTGAAAAGTAAAATTGAAGCTGTCAGCCTATCATACATATGCATAAAAATTTATTTGCATAATCAGAAGAGATAATGTTGCATCTTAATTTTTAATTATTAGCTAATTAAGAATTTACTATTAAAAGCTAGATACTCCGGAAACCTTCAGTCAGGAAGTGTGCAGAAGTAGGCTAGCAATCTTTTAATCGAAGTTACAATTTTTATTATTATTCTCATGTGTAGTAATTCACTACAAATCGAGCTAAAAGTTTCATATGATGATGACATGATGATGGTCTTTTTGTTGATAAAATTACCAGCTGGTGTAAAATGTCCATAGCTTTAGTAACAGCTGGCATATGTAATAAATTTGCATAACGTCTTTTGCGTGGATATTTTCCACAAGAATGGCTGTATAGGTTCGATATTGTTCGTGTGAAAAATAAGACTATGGACAGTGTCTTTCAGTTTGAGGTACCACATCATGCGTATTATGTCTTTTTTTGTGGTGTTATTTTTCACAAAAAGACGGTGACAGTCTGTTTCTCGCTGTTGTTGCCCGTGTAATCTTGGCATGTCCCAAGCAACGAACTTTTGAACAGATATTTTCTACATAGAAACAATATTTTCCACGTAAGAAATAGTCTGTTTATTCTTGTCGTTGTTGCATGGGCATATTCCAAAGAATGAATTTCTATGGCCTAAGAATCCATGCGTCCGAGGTTCTATATATATGTATAATAGACACCAAGACCAACATCAAACACACCCTAAAAAGCTATCTTAATTTGTGAGGATGCAGATACTTCCCTTATTCTTCATCTCTTGTCTCCTCCTTTCCTCCAGCAGTAGCTCCCATGCTGCTGTACAGGACTTCTGTGTAGGTGACCTCACAGCTCCTCAAGGCCCTGCAGGCTACTCTTGCAAGAACCCTTCAACTGTCACAGTGAATGATTTTGTTTACTCTGCCCTAGGCATTGCCGGTAACACCTCAAATCTTATTAAAGCCGCAGTGACACCAGCATTCGCCGCACAATTTCCTGGAGTCAATGGCCTTGGAATTTCTTCTGCTCGTATAGACTTGGCTCCTGGCGGAGTTGTGCCATTTCATACACATCCTGGAGGTTCCGAGATCTTAATTGTTCTACAAGGAACAATCTCTGCCGGGTTTGTTTCCTCAGCTAACACTGTTTACTTTAAAACCCTTAAGGTGGCTGACATTATGGTTTTCCCTCAAGGATTACTTCACTTCCAAGTAAATGCCGGAAACACTGTCGCCCGTGCATATGTTAGCTTTAGTAGTTCAAGCCCAGGTCTCCAACTTCTGGACTATGCCTTGTTTGGAAACAATATACCTACTGAATTGATAGCAGCAACTACTTTCCTTGACCCTGCTCAGATTAAGAAGCTTAAAGCTGTTCTTGGCGGCACTGGTTAAGGTCTTCATGTGGAGTTCATCAACCAATAAAAATGTTTCCAGAGATTCTCTCGCTTAATATTATTTTTGTTTGTGTCTTCATGATCGAGCCTGTACGAGTAGGATTCTTCAAAGTCTGTGGCAGTCTAAAGCTAGCTAGGTTTATTAATAAAAATAAGTGTCTAGTGAGTGGTTTTTGTGTTGCTTTTGGAACTTTGATTGTACGCTTTTTAATGAGTGCATGTATGACTAGTACGCAATATTCTGTTGAAGGCAAATGCCTATGCCTATGCTTTCGACGAAGCAAGATGAACAAATTAATGCTTGATCTTTATTTTTTTGTTCCAAATGGGATAAAGACTTATCCAACAAGCTCTCAGATAATAGGTGGCAAATTCTATTCGAAATTGCCTACTTTGTACGATTAACTATATATGAAATTCTACAAGAAAGACCATCAAATCATCATTTATATATGTGGAATTGCATTTTAAATTATCCACCATCAAGTTCGATAACCTTATCAACTATTTTGTGTGGTATAAAGTTCTTGATGAGTCACGTGTGCCAAGACTAGACTCATTCTGTTGTACCTTTCTATTTAGATTCAGAAGTTCTGCTTCAACTGGGTCAAGAGTTGGGCAGAGACAAAAGCCTGTCATGATTAATTTAATCACATTGTCACAACCCAATATACTCTAAACTCTTTCAAGGTATCCCCATTAAGAGCATGTCGACATCAACAGACAACCCAACTGGTCCACATGAATAAAGTCAGTGGCAGCTCCACGCCTAAGCTTGACCACCTGACCTGCAAAAAAATCTATACTTATATTTGCAAAAAATAAAATAAAATAAATGCTAAATTAATTTATTGTGATCACCTTAATAAAAGTGTTAAATACCTTGACCTGAAAATCAAAAGAATTTGGGTTAAATAAAAATAAGAGTAATATTACTTCCACAACACTTTTACAATAATTTCATAAGAAATATTATGCAATAAGTTGTTACTGATTCTAAGCTAGGCTCAATATTAACATCACTTTTACAATAATTCCACAAGAAATACTATGTAGTAAGTTGTTACTAATTCTAATTTAGGTTCAATATTAACTTCACTTTTAAATCTACCAATAATAACTTATTGCATAAGATTTGTTGTGAAAATGTAACATTACTTCAAAAATAATTCTAGCCTCCCAAACATAATCCTTAAACCCTTAAAAAAAACTTGAATGATAACAACAACAATAACCCAAACAAAAATAAGACTAAACTAAATAACAAGTGTACAATTATTCAAAAAAAACCTATTAAAAACAAAAATAGAATAGAAATATTTAATCATTCAAATTTGTAATTCATTAAACTCATTACATAAAAAAAAAAAAAAAAAATCTATAATTTCATTTTTTTTTTCTTAAAAATGGTACCAAGTGAAATAATCTGGTCGTGCGTTCTCCTTGGCAGTGTTGGAAGTTTTGCTCTCTGACTTTAAAGTTGCAACAATTTTGCTCTTCTTAGCAACTTGACTCTCTCTCTCTCTCTCTCTCTCTCTCTCTCTCTCTCTCTCTCTCTCTCTCTCTCTCTCTCTCTCTCTCTCTCTCTCTCTCTCTCTCTCTCATTTTAAACTATCTCTTACTTTATTACTCTCAATCAGTATTTTTAATTCTCATTTTATCTTTTATATAATTTAAGTTTTATAATGACTGCTCTAAAAATCAATTCCTAGAGCTGTCACTAATTAAAGTTGATAACAATAGATGCAACCATTGATTTTATATCAAACTAACATAATTATAATGTCATGCTGCGAACTATGACAATATTTGTGATTCGAAGAACATGGTGACAAGATGGTATACTACATCCCAGAATTAATATCTACAATTCGTTAGTTGTGCAAGTCCGTTGGGGAACAACTTATTTTAAAGAATTAAAAACTTTTACTGAGAGTACTGTAAATAAAACTAAAAGATAGAGATAATAGTACAATTGGATTCATGAATAGTACCAAGAAGTGCAATGAGACTTACAAATAGTAACAAATATAAGCTAAATAAAAATAAAAAAAAAATCTGACTTTTTAAGACAATAACAAATGCACACTCCAACTCTTGCAATCTTTTGCTAAACTATGAACACGCATCGAGGTTTCGTTCTTTTAGAGAACTCATGGTTAAGGGTGTCCAAACTAACCCGGACTCAACCAAAACCAACTGGGCTGACTTGACCCGGTCAGGTATGGGTTGGCTCCAAATAAATTTCAATCGGTTACAGGTGTAAGCATTTAAATCCAACAAAACTCGATTCAGATGTAGGTTTTGTATAATGGCAACCCGTTATAACTGAACCGACAGACCCTTATGAGATAAGTAACTCTTTTTACATGTATAACACATGTCTCTACTTGGTTGGCCTTTAAAATTCTACCTCTTTGCATGGTTGACACGTACTAAGCCTTATCTCTCTCATTTCCTTTTTCTGTGCAAACTTATCGTCTATCTTTATCAAACATTACCTCTAATCTAAAGCTCTGACTTTTGGGATTTCTCTTTGAAATCAAAAGCTAATAACCAAATTCGTCTCATTTGCAAGTGTGGGTATTGAGTTCCTTTGTCATTATTCTCTTTGAAATAAAATACAACTCATCCTCTCTACTTTCACTTACTCTTGCTCATCACTTCTGCAATTTGCTAGTACTGTAAGTGCAACAGTTGGCTATAGGTAATATGAATATGGTGAGGTGGCTGTGGTGCGATTGGATGTTGTGCATTGTATTGTGATTTGGGGTTTTCTTATGTGTGGTTGTAAATCTAAAGCCAACTGCCAGCCTAATTGAACCTGTTTGTAGTCTCGAAGGCAAACAGTGGTCGAAAACCCAATGATTGTTGGTCGACAGCAGGTGACATACTCCAACAATTGATGAGATCAGATCGAGTCATGAGTTGACCCTCAACCCGAGTCTGACCGACCCGTGGACACCCTTACTCATGGTTAGAAACAACCCTTATGATTTCGATATCAGTAGAAATATCACTAACAAAAATTATGACAAAACTTGGACAAATTATCATGCGAGAACGGCAACAAGATTCTGTTGATTGGATACCATACATAATGATAAATCAGTTTATCAGAAACTGATTGGACCTTCTATCATTCATACGAGTATAGGACAAAATATAACTATTTAAGTACAATTCCTTAACTCTACCATTAGACCCACTCATTTAAATTCAATCTATCTATTGATGCCAATTTTTGCAAATCTATACTTAAAAGTTCATGCGGAAGAAAGCCCAATAAGGAGCAAAGCTCAAAAGTCTATACGAAGGAAAGCCCAATGAAAAACAAGGTCCAAAGGCCCACCAAGAAGATCAAAGAGCAAGATAGGTCCAAAGAAAGAAATGTAAGGGAAAGTGATCTGCAGTAGAATGCAAATCTGTAGTAGAATACAAATCTACAGCAGAATACATATTTGCTGTAGAATATAGTTCATCAACAGAATGGCTTCGACATATCAAGACAAATTGGGCCTAAGACCCTTTTGATCTAGTCAACATTATTTGGCCCATAAAGGCCCAAATCCTTTTGTATAAACAGATAAGTGTGAAAACTAATATAAAGAAACATGATGAAAAGAAACAAGGAACAACAGGAAGTGTCAGCAGCTTGTGTGATGGAAAGAAAATCTAAACTAAAGGAAATGACAAATACAGCAGAAAATGCTTGTAGAAATAAGACAGAGACACACAGCAGAATGAAACAAGGCTATTTTGCTATGGCACAAACAACGTGGGAACGAAAAAAGACAAAAACAAAAGAAGACAAAAACAAAAGATAGTGGAGCAAGCACACAAGGGCCAAAGCACCACCAACTTATTCACAGTCAATACAAGGGAGGTGGGCCTACGGTCAAGGGGATTCAGAGGATGTGGTTTGGTGGTAAAGGGAAAATGGGTCTATATTTGGTTTCCAGCCGTGACTTCTTTTAGAAATATACCCTGCTGAGATGGTATCTTACTCAAAAGAGGTAATAGATGGCTGGGACCATCTGATGCATGCCATAGAAGTAGGTGGTGAGGCAGCCCAATCCTTATCCATTTGAACCTAAAGGTAGAAGCATACAACAAGAACAAACAAAATGGAATTTTGTCACAAAATGAGTAGTGGTGCAACAAATGTATTTTGAGCAAAGGTAGTGGTTGGGCAACCTATGAGTTGGTGGGACGTCCTGAAAGAAGCCCACAACAAGCTAAAAATAGCTGGTGAAGCCCTAGGGGTAAAAGGGAGAAATCTCATTGAATCAGTTTAGTATAAAAGGAAGAGTTAGCCATGGATGAAAGGGAGGGACCCATGGTAAGAGAGAGTAGTAAACACCTAGAGGGAGAGGCACCCAGGGAGAGAGGGATCCAAAAGTGAAAAGACCCAAGGGAGAAAAACAACACATGGCAAGATAGTAGTCAGAAACTAAGAGTAAAAGAAACGGAGAGAAAGAAAGAAAGAAAGTGGTAAAAAGAAGAGAGAAAACACGGCAAAAATAGGGGCATGTATCAATAGAAAATCTTTTTCCTCTCTCTTAGCAAACCCACTCTTTGAAGTTCCCAAAAAGTAATAGTTAGTAGACATTTAGGCCTATTCTCCAAAATGCACAACTTTGATGGCAAAAGCCTATGACAAGGTTGTTCAAGTTGGGGTTTGAGTTTCTTCTTGGATTACTTACTCTATGGAAAGATTCAATACTTGATTTCGATTGCAAATATATTTAATTTCACTCGTTAGAACTTATATCTGTTATATTTAGTCGCTTTGTTGTAGCACGTTTTTTTATCACGTTAGTTACATCAATTGTTCTACTATGGTATCTTTATTTGTCGTACTAGTTAATCTATTGTAGCACATTTTTATTATATTGACCGTGTTAGCTATTATACTAATTAAACCTTTTCTGCTGAAGCTTTCTTATTTCCTTGTTATTATATGTTTTATTTTTGACATGAACTAATAATTATCCTGTCATAGGTATATATACATATACCTTGTATCTCATGTTCTGCAAAATATATTTTATATATGTATATGTGAATACGCATAAGTACATAAACGAATTTATGTATGTATATATTTAAGAATACAATAACCCATGTAAACTAACATTTGCTTGATGGATATTTTCTTTGGGTTTTAGATTTGTTTATGTGTAGGAAGTAGAAAAGTATATCTACAGTAAAAAATGAAGAGAAGTCATTCACGTTGCAGAAAAGTGCAGAAAGTTTTACTACACAGCAGAAAGTTTTACTACGCAGCAGAAGGTTTAACTACATAGTAGAAAAGTCAGTCATGTGGAAGAAACTAGAGAAAAGTTCCTTCTGCAGTTGAAACAGTGGATAAGCCCACTTTGTAGCATCTTTCCTTGGACTTTGGACTCAACATTTGTGCATAACTAGCAGCAGCAAAATGGTACTTTGGAGCCTATTCCGTGGAGTGCAAGACCCAACTTCCTTATTTGAAAAAAACCTAGACTAAGCATTGTCCAATAACATCAAGACACATGTCTAATGTACAAGAAATGTAAAAAGAATCCTCGACACTGTCATATTATATTTAATCTATCTTTAACAAGATTAATACTATTTGTGCTATTTGAGTTTGAATTTAATTGAGTAACTTAAAAATACAACATTTAAGCAATTGCCTTTAAGTTTTATTCTAAAATAAAATTTATAAATTATACTCTATATAAAACCGAAGAGGTTTGACTTTTAGTTAATCTTATAATATTTTGCCACACAATCTTTCAAGACCTAACAATCTAAAAATCATTAATCTAATATAGATTTCTTCTTCTAAAAAAAACTATAATATATATTTCTTAATTAAGTTAAATTTCATTCTATATATTTAAACCTTTCATTAGAATTTTGGCACATCATATTTTATGTTAATTGTAGAATATTTAGTTATATAAGAAATTTGGGGTTTGAAAGAGTCTACACCAAAAACTAATTAGTATTTTAGCCTATGATAAAGAGTATTCATCATGGCGCTAATGTCATAGGATGCTCTGTTGTTTCTACCTACATATACAAACACAATCATAATAAATATTTAGAATATTTAGTCCATATATAAATGCAATCATAATATATGCTTGTAAACCACCGTGCATCTTTAACGCGATGATCATTCTACAAGTATAAGTGCTTGTGGGGTGTGGGATACAAGAGTTGGGGTTCAAGTCTCTAGAATGAGGTTTCGCAAATGTATATGCATAGATTAGGTTAGAGTAAAATTTATATCTTGTATCAGAAAATAATAATAATAATAATAATAATAATAATAATAATAATAATAATAATAATAATAATAATAATAATAATAGTATTAAAATTGTATGTAATTACATATTTATTTTAGCCTATGATAAAGAGTATTCATCATGGCACTAATGTCATAGGTTGCTCTATCGTTTCTACCTACATATATAAACACAAGTATAATAAATACTTAGAATATTTAGTCCATTTACAAATGCAATCATAATATATGCTTGTTAACCACCATGCACCTTTGGCTCGATAGTCATTCCACAAGTATAAGTGCTTGTGAGGAGTGGGGTGTGGGGGGCAAGAGCTGGGGTTTAAGTCTCTAGGAGGGGTTTCGCACACATATACACATAAATTAGGGTAGATTAAAATTTCTATCTTGTATTAGAAATAATAATAATAATAATAATAATAATAATAATAATAATAATAATAATAATAATAATAATAATAATAATAATAATAATAAGGCGAAAACCACATTTTCATCCCTACATTTTCACGTGATTCTCACTTTAGTCCCTATATTTTATTCTCACCCCTTTTAGTTCCTGTTTAGAAAAACGTCTTCTATTTAAGTCCTTTTCGTCAATGCCGTTAGGGCACTCACCTACGTGGCAAACGGATTGATTAAAATAATAACAAAAAAAATTATTTTATCATTAAAAAAATACCACGTCAGCAATTAAAATAAAAATAATAATTTAAGTAAATTTAAATAAATAAATAAAATCAAAAACAGAAATAAAAATAAAAAATCACATTAATTGAGATCAATTAAAAAAAAACAAGAAACCATTCTACACCAAATTTTCCAGCAAATCAAACCCATAAGAACAACAAGAACAAATTTAAGAACACAAACCCAGTAATTAAAAAAAAAAAAAAAAAAAAAAGAACCGATTTAAGAACAACAAGAACTCTCCAGCAAATCAAACAAAAAAACAACCAAACTCACTCAAACAACAAACAAACAACCAAACTCATTCAAAAAAAAAACCCAGAAATTAAAAAAAAAAAAAAAATCAAAATCAAAATAAACCAAAACCAAAACTCTAGATCCTCAGATCTTCCTCCACTCCAAAACCCACTCAACGAACGATCCAAGAAGAATCGGAACGGTGAAGAATCGGCGTGGACTGGGACACTGGAGAAGCCAATCACAACTCCATAGCCACCATAGCTCCACACCGATTTCTACCACACCGGACAGAAAATCTCCACACCACAATCCACGCCAAACAAAACCCACCACCTAAACGACCCCTCCAAAGAAACCCACCTCCGATCTGCCACGATCTCCACCACTATCCCACCACAAACCCACTTGGTCCGTGAGCATCGCACCGCCTAGAGGTCACTGGTCACGATCCTCCATGCCACGCCGATCCTCGTGAGAGACCCATCACAATCCTCCACGCCGATTAACGCCCACGCCACACCAAGACATTGTGCGAATCCGGATTGGAGATTGAGGGTTTCGACGACGCGATCTAATCGGACGGCGGGGAATTGAGGAGCCAGTGGAGTCACATTTTTTTTCTCTTGGGATTTGAATGTGAAGATGATGATCATTGTAGAGAAGAGGAATTTGGAGAGGAAGGTGAAGTTGAAGTTTTAGAAGGTTTTTCATAAGGTTTATGAGAGAGAGTCAGAGACGGTGAAGTTGAAGTTGATTAGTTTTAGAAGGTTTTTTTTTTTTTTTTTTAATTTCTAGGGTTGTATTCTTAAATCTGGGCTCATGTTCTTATTATTTTTGTTCAAGACACACTTCAATCTTAATTAATGTGATTTTTTATTCTGATTTCTGTTTTTTTTTTTTTAGTTAAAATTATTTAATTATAATTTTTAATTTAAATGCTAAGTGGCTTTTTTTTTACAAAATAAAATTTTTTATTATTATTTTAATGATTCCGTTTGCCACGTAAGTCACTGCTGTTAGGGCACTGACGGAAATGACCAAAATAGTAGGCGTTTTTCTAAACAGGGACTAAAAGTGGTGAAAATAAAATATAGGGACCAAAGTGAGAATCGCGTGAAAATATAGAGATGAAAATGTGGTTTTTGCCAATATTAATAATAATAATAATAATAATAATAATAATAATAATAATAATAATAATAGTATTAAAATTGTATGTAATTCCATATTTATTACTAGTTGGTAACTGCAAAAAGATTTTAATATATATATATATATATCTTAAGAGTCTTGTAACTTAATTGGTTGACACATTTTAATATTTCTAAAATATACATCTAGAATTTAAATTTCTCATCCCTCAATTATTTAATTATCAAAGAAAAAAAAATCATATTTAGACCCCCCCAAAAAAAAAAGGAAAAGATTATATTATATCAATGGGTACGGCTCACCTCCCATTGAAAAACTCTTTCATTCCTCCCATTTTTATACAGATTTAAGACACTTGGCAGGCATCAAATCTATCGCAGGCATCAAATCTATCGGTCAAGAAAGAAATGTCCAAATCTAATCTCCTGCACGTAACATGCCCTTAACCCAAAATAAATAGTTGCCACTGAAGGTAAATTCTTAATCTATACTTGTACAAATTCTTATCTCACTAAAAGTCAATTCAATGTCTATTACCCAAAAACACGCACCCTCCTCCCATTTGATGCTCCATGCTCCCTCTCTCTTATATTTATGCTAAAAGCTTCTAGCCTTCTATATTCTTCACCTGCATAATGGGAATAATATTGTGGTACATTTGCTCCAAAAATTCAAGTGTTTTTTCCACTTCATTTTGTCAGTAATGTTATGGGAACTTCTTCTTCTACTCTGTAATATTTTGGTTTGTTATCTAGCACACAACAAATGTAATCTTTGTTGCTCTGATCAAATGGGATATCCAAGGGGACTAACCTGGGCAACTTGTGATGAAAAGTATTGGTGACCTTCGAAAAGAAGAGAAGTAGTGGTCCTAGTGGAGATGTTTGTAAAAATACCTCACAAAAGGCATCAATTTGACAGCAACCACATCAATGTGATCTTGTGCTTGCAATGAATCTAGTGGATCATCCTCATGGAGGAGGTGAGGGGCGCACAAAAGGAGGGGGCTATGGGAGTTAAACCTAATTCTATGCCATGAACCCCAACTCAAGAATGTGATAACAAAGGAATGAGCTTTCCTGGGTTTGACTGCTAGGCCTGCTTCAGTATCTTCTACTTATGTAACCGTTATACTTTTTATTGATTAATGAAAATTTTTGTTCATCAAAAGCTTTGTGCCCCACAAAGACTGGTTAATGAAGTGGCAATGTAAATGAAATATATCTCCTATTTCTTTTATTTTACCTATATATATCTTCTATTTCTTGGCTGGTCTATATCTTCTTGTTAAACCGTGTTATAATTCATTTTGATGTACTACTGCTACTACTACATGTAGGAGAAGCACTAAACTTTGACAAAATAGTTTATTTTTTCTGTTTCTTAGTTGGTCTATATATCTTATGGAAAAAGTTTAATTACGAAATTGGTTGTAGTTTAAAGATATAACCTTACTTAATATCATTAACATTACTATATATTTCGGAAATCTAACCGTTAAATTACACATTCTTTTCGTTCTTAACACATATGTCAAATTCTGTGCAAATCGAATATTATTTACTATATGATCTATAAGATTATGTTTTATGCATAATTTTAAATTACAAAAACTTGCAATTTAAACAATTTATTGACGACATAGCTATTAATTTTTAATTTTTTAGAAATTTTGGAAGCATAGAGGATACACGAAGAAAATGTATTCCAATGGTAGGTTTGTTAAAATTCACCTCCAATAAAAAGATATTGAGTAAGATTGTAATTTTGTAGCTAATTTTTTTCAATTTTTCTTTATAATCATTTGTTGAGACCAGATCAAACAACTGGAACACTGCAATTTTTTACATAATTGCTTTGCTTCGCTCATCTTGGTTGAGAAAAGCAAATTGTGCAAAAAATTGCTTAAATAAATATAACTAGTACTACATTATCGCCAATAAAGCATCAGAAAAGGAAAACTTGACTGAAAGTTTAAAAGAAATTTGTCTCAAGAAAGGGGAAAAAAGACCATTTGATTTTGACCTCTTCAACCTGGAAGCTACATTACTAAGCTCTATTGATTGCAAAATTATCATACAATTTAGATGCAATACATAGAGTCTTACTTTTATATAAATAAATAAAATTAAATAAAGAGAAAGCTAAGAGAGGCAAATGATGCACAAACTTCATTAGCATAGGTATCATCAACATTCAACAGCGCTTTCAAAATGTAAGAAAAATTGTACTAAGTACAAATCAAACTTCAAATAATTTTTTAAATGAAAATTGAAACTCTCATTAGACTGTGTACTTTTCTTACTTGCAAAAAAGTATTTCTCCCATTCACCATAGCCCACTTTTCTCACACTTTGTCCAAATCTTTGCAACCATTCATTTTCTTGAAGATCAAATTTTCCAACATATTCTCCCAAGCACCAATAAAGTCCTCTTCACACTCACCATCCAACGACTAAAATTAACATTGAAGGTTTTCTAGGTCTTAAATATATGATTAAGATTTTTAAGAGAATTTTAATAAATATGTCATATGCACAATCTATGATAAGTATCAGGCATCACTAAAAATATTGCCTTTATCATTGCAAGTTCTCAATTAGTAAATCTTAACCACATATTTTTCCCTCACAATCAAAACCCTGCATAATACTAGCATGAATGGTTGGCTCTATTGCACCCCTTCTTTTTATGGGGAGTGCGGATCTGACCGTTTATTCAAATTTAGTGGATACCAATTACCGGTAGGGCAAGTTAGCATATAAAAGCAAAAAGAAAAAATACCATTTTTGTCCTTACCCAAACATAATAAATTTAGTTCTTACATTTTTGTAATAATCAATTTGGTTTTTATTATTTTCAACTCGCAATCAATTCAGTCCTTACAGTTCACTAAGGAAAAATATAACGTGGCACACGGCATGACAGCTGGTATACAAGATGCTGATGTGGCTAAAAAAATCATGTTTAAAAAATGCCACCTCAGCATTAAATTGAAAAAAAAAATCTTAATTTCAAAATAAGAAAAAAAAAATGTGAAACATTCCCAGATTTTCTTGAATTTTTTTTAGCAAACAAACACAAAAATCAATCTAGCAAGCCATATCATTGGTACAATTCTTTAGTTTTTGAGTTTGTTATCTGGGTGCCAATCTGTTTCTTTTATCCTTAAGCCTATCATCATCATCATGTTCCCCGTCAACCACTTCCTTGGTTCCTTAACTCCATTCGGTGCTTCAGAGAGAAACAAGTCTGAAGTTTGAATGGAAAGCCCACACTCATTTCCAAATCTCCAACCCTTAACTCAACTCAAATATGGCATCTTAGTCCGATACAAGGTTAAAGATGAAAACTTAGCACAGATAAAAACCCATGGATCTAAAGACCCCATGTCTGAAACTCACCCACAAACCCATTTTTTAGAGCAAATCAAAATCCCATTTTCAAACAATAAACCTAAATCACCAAATCCCTACAACACAAATGGAAATCTAATCTCCAAACGCACAAATAAAGCTAAAATAGAAAAATTAAAAAGAGTAGGAAAATAGAAACAACAAATAGAGAGACACACGAAACGACAGCCACTATCTATGGTGCCGCCATCATGCATCACTGTCTGTGGTGGTGGTCACTGGTCTCGTTCATGGTGGCCGATTTAAGCTAGATGGGAGTGAACTGAGGGAGTGAGATCGAGATGACAGAGAGAGAATCGAAGGAGTGGGACTGTGGGAGTGAGTGAGAGACTTTTGTTCTTCAACTGAGGAACAATGTCTGGGAATTTTGAGTATTTTTTTCATTTAAATTTTTTTTTTTTTTTCGATTAGAAAATCATCAGGTTTGATTTTAGTTTTTGTTTCTCTAACGCGGCTTTTTTAAAATAAAAAAAAATTATAAGGTGGCATTTTTTAAACATTATTTTTTTGCCATATCAGCATCTTGTGTGCCAGCTGTCACACCGTGTGTCACGTAGTTATTTTCTATTAAACAACAGAGACCAAATTAATTGTTACAAAAATATAGAGACTAAATTGACTATGACCCCAAAATATAAAAACTAAAATAGTGTTATCGCCAAGCAAAAAATTAAAATAAGAAATTAAAAATAATAATAATAGAACCCGTTCTTTCCCAATTCTAAAAGGTGAATGAAGTGCTTGTAGGAGCACGACTAAGGAAGGGATTGTTTTGCTTAGTTCACTCTTTCTAAGAAAATTGTCACCCACGCTCCGCCCAACGAGAGCCGAAAAATGGCCTGGCGGAGCACTTAGTGCTTGATCTTTGATAGAATTATCTCCTTGGACTCTCACTAAGGTACAAAAATCGCAAAGCCTTCATCATTATCTTCTTCTTCTTCTTTTCTTTTTTGAAAAGATGATTGCTTTTATGCTTTATCATATCTGATATATTGCTTATTAAAATTAGGTCTTCATGCTTATTTTGTGTGTTTGGAAATGTGGGAGTTAGGGTTTTTGATTGTTTCAGTATGGATTTTGGACTTGAAGGTTTAATAGAGGGGAAACAAAAATGGGGGATTGATGTTAATTAGCTTTCTTTGACTGACCTGTGTTTAATTGGAATTTTTTTTTTCAAATGGCCTTAAATATTAAACATTTTTGTTAGTTGTCAGGTTTTAAAACAATATTGGAAACTAACATCTCAAGTTTTTAAAACTCGAGATCCGGTTAGAACTCAAGTTTTAAAAACTCGATTTTTGGTGTTTGTCGTATGCTTTTTTTGTTTTAATAATTAACATGAAACCATATTTTGTTTTACTAATCACTGATTGCACGTTCTTGCTGTCTTTAACACGCATGATAATTTTCATGTCAATCACATATTATTTATAATTCAATCCATAAATTCATTTTTTATGTATAAGTTTTAGATTACAAAAATTTAAAATTTAAACATTTAATTGATAGCATAGTCTTTCCTGTATTTATTTTTTCTTTTCTCTCTATTTTTGTATGATTTGTTTTGTTTTCTTTTGTTTTCTCACAAATTAAAATAAATAAAATAAAGGGGGTATCAAAACTAATATGAACATTTGTGTAATATTTTAGTTTATTTCGCATTTGTAAAAAAATGTTACAGAAGGAGCCTTCTTATCTCGCTTATTTTGAAAGCCCATAACAAACGGAAAAAAAAAAAAAGTAGAACTCGAGCCTTTGAAACTTGAGTTCTACAAAGCGAGTTTTAAAAACTCGAGATAGTACTCGATGACTACATCATCAAGGTAGGTCAGGTAGAGAGCATGCTCTATATTTTAAGCGTTCACACTAAGTGGAACTCGAGTGGATAAAAATAGAGTTCCTTAAAAGCGAGTTTTACAAACTCGTATTTTGAAAATGCTCAGTGGAACTCAAGTCTATGAAACTCGAGTTTCACATGGAAAATTTTTTCTCTTGGACATGCAAGCCAACCAGAAATATATGCACTTGCTAAGAAGCTGAGAAACAAAGACAGAGAAGCTGAGAATTTAAACCACAAACACTCATTGAGAGGTAGAGAAGCTGAGAATATAAATGCACTTAAATTACATCAAAATGCATTTTCAATAGGCACTAAATTATAGAAACTGTTACGCTCTCTGCATAAACATAGTTTTACAATGTAAATGCACTTAAATCACAACAAAAGGCATTCTCAATATATCAACATTCTAAACATGTCTAACCACGCTTAATTTGCAGTTCTAATCATACTATTCAAATCACAATCTTCAAAGAGGTACATTGGATAGAGAATTACAAGTACATTCAACAAAAACCAAAAAGTTAATTGTACTGATACAACATAGTCAATTTTCCTAAGATCAGTGGTCACCACAACAAAAACGTCATCCATGAAAGTATGCCTGAAAAACGTAGACTAATCATGTTAGGAGACAAGATAGTAAACATTAAGTAAACATAGAATGAACAATAATTATTTAACAAATCCATAACTTTTTGCCATCTCTCACCTACCTAGTTTGGAACATGACCGCTTGTGGAAGCACCATGGGACTGCGGATATTTTCTGCGGTTATGCTCGAAAGCATGACACAGTCCACATGTCTACTTTGGTTGACTCTCTATCAAATATGTGTCCTCCCTCCACCTTCTCGGCATTCAATCCTTATTCCTCGCTCCATTCATCTCATTCTTTATTCTTGACTTCACTAGTCAACCTTTGCCCTGCAACAATGCTGGATTGGGCAACTACTTTGGCCCCATAGGATCCCTCCACAATGACTCTAACTTAGAAATCGCAAATGCATGTAAGTATGTGTTAAAGGCATACTCCAAACTATAACATGGGTGAATATATATGGTTGAATCAATCTTTAGCACATCACATACTCTAATTGAATGTGAACATGGGATGTTAATGTTTTGCCATTTCCCACAACTGCATGTTCTTTCCAGTAACCGAACCTCAAAACGGTGGTTTCCCCTTTCAGTGCTACACATGTTGAGTGAAGTAACTATTTGATATATTGCATGTTCATTGCTAAATGCCCTAAGGTAGTGTTTCTCAGATTTACGCCTATTTTCCTCCCACGTGGAGAAGGCATATGTACTCCACTTCTTACCCCCCAACAAATCATGAGTAATTTCTTTGTAATGCTCGTGGAAATATTTAACAAGTTTGGACCAAGTGAACTCAACCAATGCGGGAATAGGAAGGCCCCGAGCACCTTTCAGTACACCATTGAAGCACTCTGATATATTGGTTGTCATGGCCCCCAAAACGCCTCCCACCATCATGTGACTACGTCCACATATCCACAAACTCGCTCATTAGGCATGTGTATGGAAGATAATCCTTTTCCTTGCCATCCTTCCCTGTCATCTTCTTCTTATTCCTAATGGCCTCAATTTCAACCTATTTAATGAACTCCATTATGGTATCAAATTTAACTGCCTGAGTAGCATATCCTGCTTTCAACGCTGCTAACTTTAGAGTCGAGTTCTGAAAATGTGTGTTAAGATTGCTAGCAACATGTCGAAGGTAATATATATGAAAGCTGAGAATGTAAATATACTTAAATTATATTAAAAGGCGTTTCCAATAGGCACTAAACTATAGAAACTGTTACGCTCTCTGTATAAACATAGTTTTACAATGTAAATGTACTAAAATCACAACAAAAGGCATTCTCAATATATCAACATTCTAAACATGTCCAACCACGCTAAATTTGCAGTTCTAATCATACTACTCAAATCACAATCTTCAAAGAGGTACATTGGATAGAGAATTACAAGTACATTCAACAAAAATCAAAAAGTTAATTGTGCCGATACAACGTAGTCAATTTTCCTAAGATCAGCAGTCACCACAACAAAAACATCGTCCATGAAAGTATGCCTGAAAAACGTAGACTAATCATGTTAGGAGACAAGATAGTAAACATTAAGTAAACATAGGATGAACTATTATTTAACCAATCCAGAACTTTTTGCCATCTCTTACCTACCTAGTTTGGAACATGACCGCTTATGGAAGCGCCACGAGACTGTGGACTGTTAGGTTCTAAATACTCAAGAACTAATGTATTAGAACCCTAATGTGTAATGTTGGCAAACCATGATCAAAACGTTTAAGTCGTGTTTAGACTGCTCAAAGTATGTGTCTTTAATGTAAAGTTGGAATCAAGTTAACTACAGAAGTTACTGTGCATTTCTGCCCGACTCGATCGATCAAGAATTAGACTCGATCGATCGAAAGTCGTGTAGATTGTTTTTTTCTGCAGAATTTCCAACTCAACCCTAAGCCCATATAACGTGTAGGGTTTTATGTTTTGCCCTAGGTATAAAAGGCAAACCCTAACCACGTTTTTTATGCTGCTCAGATTGCTGTTTGTGTGAATCTCTTGTGAGATCTGAGAGGTGCTTGCCTTCACACAAGCTTAGGATTATCAAGAAGGAGATTTCTTTGAGAGCTTGATGATCATTCAGTTGCTGCCATAAGAGCTTAAAGATGCACAAGCAGGAGTGCTTGTACTTGCTGGAGAATCCAAGAAAGAAGGAGTCCGTGGTCTCGGAGCTTGCACGTGGTCGTATCAGTAAGTTTTCTACTGATGAGTAGCAATAGGATGTTAGTGGTCTAAGTCGCTATTGTACAAACTTTGATTCTTTCATAGTGGATTCAGGTTTACCTTGAGGATAGTTAGGTTAAATCTTCCCTAGGTTTTTTACTGGTTTGGTTTTCCTAGGTTATCATATCATTGTGTTCTTTATATTTCTCCTGTTTTGCATGATATGATTGTTTTGTGTTAACCTAGACTTGTATAATTTATCTAAGCTAATAACTTCGCTGAATAACTAGGTTAAACTGATTGTTTTAAGGGGGTCTAAATTCTATCAAGTGGTATCAGAATGGGTAGCTCTTTTGTGTAGATCTTTTGATCTCTAAGCTGATCCTTGACCCCTGTTGTCATGGAACACGGATATTCTCTTATTATTCCTCCTCACTTTGATGGGAATAATTGTGCTTACTAGAAAGTCAGGATGAAAGCATTTCTGAAATCCATTGATGAGAGAGTCTGAAACTCTGTTGAATACGGATGGGAGAAGTCACTACTCCTGTGAGTGAGTGGCAAACTTCTCAGAAAAAAGCAACTGCCTTCAATATCAAAGCTATGAATGCTATCTTTAATGCTGTTTCTATGGAGGAATTTAAGAGAATCTTAAATGTTGAGGTTGCTCACATTGCTTGGAATATCCTCCAGACTGTGCATGAAGGCACAAAGGCAGTTAAGATCAATAAGTTGCAACAATTAACAACTAGATTTGAAAGCATTACGATGTTTGATGATGAATCTTTTGATGAATTCTATGCTAAACTTAATGACATTGTTAATTTTGCATACAACTTAGGTGAAATCTATTATCAACCTAAAATTGTTAGGAAGATTCTTAGATCTTTAACTGAAGATTTTAGACCCAAAGTGAGTGCCACCACTAAGAGCAAGGATGTGGACTCCATCCCTGTTGATGAACTTATAGGATCTCTTCAGTCCTATGAGTTGGACCTACCCAAAACAAGCAAATCCAAATCAATGGCTCTTAAGTCTATTGATGACGTTGATGTTGGTGGTTTTGATGATGAGCTCTCTACTACAAAGATTGCTTACCTTACCAAGAACTTTAAGAATTTCCTTAGAAATAGCAACAGAAGGGCAAGAGGTAAAAACACAGATGAACCTAGAAACTTTAGGAAGAATGATCCCATTAAGGTTAGCAAAATTGAAAAACCTAGAGAAAAAGTGGGTCAATTTTCTAATAATTCCATGGGTCCTCAATGTTTTGGATGTCAAGAGTATGGTCCCATGAAATCTGAATGTCTAATATTCTTGAGGTCTAAGGGTAAGGCTATGGCTGTAACCCTTAGTGATGATGAAGTTTCTGATGATAAGTTTGATTGTGACAAGGATGGAAACTTCATTGCTTTCACTGCTACTGCTGTAGTCAACGAAAGTGTGACTGTTGAAGAAAACCCTTCTGATGGGGAACTCTCTGAGGATGCAGATCTTCAAGAAGCCTACAATAAACTTTGCAAAGTTGCTGCAAAGGATGCCATGAGTGTTGAATTAGGCTTAAAGAAAATTGCTTCTCTTGAGCTTGATAAGAAAAATTTGCTTGTGAATTTGTTTAATGCTACTGAACTTTTGAATAATGTGAATACTGAAAACATGCTTTTGCTTGATAAAGTTAAATTTTTGGAACATGAACTATCTGTTGCTAGAGAACAAACTAATAGGTCTACTAGTTCCAAACTTGATCAGATGTTGAGTGTTCAAAAGTCTCCTTCTGACAAAACTGGTTTAGGTTTTGTAGAAAGTATCAATGTGTCTGCACCTAATTCCACAATCTTTGTTCCTTCATCTTCTTCTGAACCCCTTGTGAGTGAGGTTGTGAGTGAGTTTGTCAAACCCATACAAGTTTCACCTCCCAAGAAGATTAGGGTTAATCTGAAAGAATCTAAACTTAAGAAGTCTACCATTTCTAAGGACAAGTCTCATGATAAGCCTGCATGGGTTTGTCATTTTTGTGGAAAGTCTGGGCACATTTGGCCAAACTGTTACAAGCTTCAAGATGCTAAGAGAGCAAACAAACCAAAATTACATGTGCCTCATGCACAAGATCCTATGGTACTTATTGGTGAATTGGTAAAAGCTCTAAACCTTTATTTCAATTCTGGAGTTGGAAATCATTCTAATATGAATAAGAACTCCAATGCTCAAGGTGCATCTAAAAGGCTTTGGATGCAAAACGCTCAATATAAGTGAGCTTTTCTGACATGGTCCTTGCTTCATTGCTCTACTCCTAGTGACCATTTTCTTTTTTTTGTATTTCTTGTTTTTGTTTTCTTTGTTTTCTAGGATTTGCATTGCATAACATTCATGCATTTCATTCTAGGATGTTTTTTGTTTTTTTTTTTATTAAAAAAAAAAAAAAAAAAGGGAAGCAAAATGTGTTTTGCATTTATTTTCTTGGTTTTGAAAACAAGGTTGGTCAATTTATTTTCACATAACATGTCTATATACCTTGTTTAGCTTGGATGAGCTTATTTCATGCACTTTACTACTTAAAAGTTTTGTAGTGCATGTTGTATGGGAAGATATTATAGTTTTCGATTACTTTGTCTTGATCTTGAAGTCACATATCTTTGACTGTCGGACTTGAACCTTTTGAAAAAGGCATAAATAACCATCTCACCACTGTTTATTAACCAATCATGAACACCTTAGTGCATATCGTAAGATTTTGTGCTCGAGAAAGTGTAGCACATGTACAAAAAGAACATAAGATGTAGCCTCGGTTTAAATGATAAAATTGGTGTGTACATTATCCCGGCTATTTTTAATAAGTTTCTGAACAAATTAAAATTTGTGTGTACAATATGAGGCAAAATCAAGAAACTTACATAATTGCAAGCTTCTGATCTAGGAGATGTGAGAGTTATATGGTGTAACTCTTTAGGTGATAGTCTCTTTCAAATTCTTTGTGATGAATTTTGTAGACTTTGTGGTTGACTTCTACTTACATATCACCTCACATGTATCTCAAGTTTTTGCTAGTTACACGCACTACACAAGTTACTCTTTGCTAAACTATGTACATGTTATTGTATGTGTTTGTGGTCTGACCAACCAAGTTTGAAAATGCCTTGAGTTTTATGCAAAATAGACTTGATGCCTGAGAATTCAACGAAAATGTTTGAAAATCTTTATTTTCGGAAAACTGGGTTCAAAACATGGGTTTTTGAAAAGTATTTCATCTCATACTCATGCATTTTATTCATAAAATTCAATGCTTTGAGGAGTTTATGCATCAAATTATTCTATTTTTTCAAAAACTATTTTTTCCAAAATTTCGACTTGTCGAACATGTTTTTCGATCGATCGAAATTACGATTAAAATTTTAGTCAACCTCTGTCTGTTTCGATCGGTGCTCGATTGGTGTTCGATCAATCGAAGCATTTTTGATCGATCAAATCTATTTTTTGATCGATCGAAAATCGTGTAGAGAATTTTTTTAAAAGGATTTCTTTTCACATGTTCATCTACTTTTCAAAAAGTTTTTCAACTTTTCTTTCTCTATACAATTCGGTCAAGGCTTCAATCCAATTTTTTGTAGTTTTTCTCCATTCTTTTTGCAAGGTTTTCCTCTCCCAAGGCCGGTAAGAGCTTTATTTCCTTTCTTTTGCATTTTATTTCATGTTTCATGCATAAATTCATGCATTTAAGGGAGATTTTCGGACCTAAGCATATTTTGGGGTTTTGGATGATTCAAGCCATATTTTCTGAAATAGATCAATGGGTTTTTGTCCTACAATGATAAAATCATAATCTTTTGAGTTTAATTTGATCAATTTGGTGTTTTGTGAAGAATTGGAAATTCTAGGGCTTGTAGTTGTTCAAATTGGGGATTTTGTTCAAATTGAGTTTGAAAGATGAAATTGACTTGTTGGTTTGATGCATTTGATCATTATAAACTGTTATCTAACTTGTGTGATGATCAGTTGGTCAATTGAGTAAAAATTTTACAAGTGGTTTTTCAAAATTTTGGAGTTTTTGTTATAAACTCTTTGCTCAAGTCAATTTTGTGTTTGTAAACTTAAACTTGAACTTGTTAACACTACATTAAAGTATGCATCATGACATTTATCTGTTCATGCATCATATAGATTTTTTATATATTTTTTTGTGCTAACTTGCAGTCTGCCCTTGTGTTTTGTTCTGTTCTTTCGCTTGTATCTCTGTCCCTATCCTAGCACTATGCCTAGGAAGACTAGAGCCAATAGGTCATCCTCCTCTTCTTCTACCTCGTCCTTTGAGAGTGACCGTTTCTTGAGTGCAAAACATCAGGAGATCTTTGAGAATCTTAGTCTTAAGAGAAATATTTGGGCTGAGCGTAAGGTTATGTTAGATGAGATAGATCTTGCCATTAGGGCAAACTTTGAGCATAGGGGTTAGTTGCCTTTGTTGGATATTTTTCACCCCCCCCCCTTCCTACTACTTTGATCAGAGAGTTCTATTCAAACTTTTCTGTTCACTCCTATGATTCCAACACTCTTGTGAGAAGTTGGATTCGTGGTGATGAGTACACCATTACCCTTTTGGTAGTGGCTGATGCTCTTGGGGTGCCTCTTGTTCAGCATCTTGTTTACCCATATGATGAGTCTCCTCCCCTAGACGACATCATGTCCTACACCACTGGTACTTCTATCTAGTGGGGTTCTGATCCTCGAATCACTTCTACTAAGCTTACTGAGTCTACTTATCCTATCTTTCAGATAGCGTGTCATTCCTTATGGCCTATTTCTCATCTGCACACCATTCCTTTGAAGTGATGTGCATTTTTGTATGCTCTAGTTACAAATGCTCCTATTAGTTTTCCTTATTTGTTTCTTCGTTCTTTGAACGAAGTTTGTAGGAGTTCATCTACTGCTCAAGCTCTTTTTCATTTTGTTTTCATTCATAGGATTCTATTGTTTTGGGTTTAGATGACTTCCTTGCTTCTAAGCCGGTATACATTATTGCTCCCGTAGGTGCCACTTTTCTTTGGCAAAGGGTTGCTCAGATGAGAGGGCGCTCTATATGTCCTAGAGTTGAGTCTTCTGGTACCGCACCCCCTCTTCTTCAACAGGTTGTCCTTCTGGTGAGGAGATTGGTAATCCTGTAGATGTTGCTACTGCTGTTCCTCCACCATTGACTTCGGATGACTTTGACATTCGCCGTACTTTGGAGATTGTTGTGACCGTTCAGGAGACTCATGGTCAGATTTTGGTGGACATGCTTGATGAGATCCGTGCTTTGCGAGCAGATTTGGAGCGTCTTGGACGTTCGCCTTCGCCACCTCCTTTTGATGATGGATTCTAATTGCCCTTTGGCATTCCGTCACAAAAAAGGAGAGTACATATTTGTGTTTAGAGGGAGATTTTATGTTTAGGGGGAGTTTTTTTTTTTTTTTTGTGAGCCTGTGGAGATTAGATTGTATCTAGGTGCTTCACTTTGTATTTACATTTTTTTTTTGCTCTTGATGTATTCTTGTTAGGGGGAGTTACATTCATTTTTATATATGATTCTTGTTTCACTGCTTATTGACCTATGTCTATGAGCTATTCATTGATATATGTTTATATTTTGTGTTTTGTGAAATTAAGATTTTTATTTTGTTTACTTGTATTTTTCACACATACGTTTATGCGTTTTGTTTAATGTTTTAGGAAATATATGGGTTGATTCAATTGAGCTGCTGTCTACACTTACAACTGATGCATAGTAGTTAGGATTGGATTTGTTATAATGGGCATTTTTTTTAAAGGGCTTTTCTTTGTAAACTTTGAGCTTTTAATTGTGTTTTGTTACGGATTGCCAAAGGGGGAGTTTGTTAGGTTCGAAGTACTTAGGAACTAATGTATTAGAACTCTAATGTTTAATTTTGGCAAACCATGATCAAAACGTTTAAGTCGTGTTTAGACTGCTCAAAGTATGTGTCTTTAATGTAAAGTTGGAATCGAGTTAATTGTAGAAGTTACTGTGCATTTCTGCCTGACTCGATCGATTGAGAATTAGACTCGACCAATCGAATCTCGTGCAAATTGTTTTTTTCTGCAGAATTTCCAACTCAGCCCTAAGCCCATATAACGTGTAGGGTTTTATGTTTTTCCCTAGGTATAAAAAGCAAACCCTAACCACGTTTTTTATGCTGCTGAGATTGCTGTTTGTGTGAATCTCTTGTGATATCTGAGAGGTGCTTGCCTTCACATAAGCTTGGGATTATCAAGAAGGAGATTTCTTCGAGAGCTTGATGATCATTCAGTTGCTGCCATAAAAGCTTAAAGATACACAAGAAGGAGTGCTTGTACTTGCTGGAGAATCTAAGAAAGAAGGAGTCCATGGTCTCGGAGCTTGCACGTGGTCGTGTTAGTAAGTTTTCTACTAGTGGGTAGCAATAGGATGTTAGTGGTCTAAGTTGCTATTGTACAAACTTCGATTCTTTCATAATAGATTCAGGTTTACCTTGAGGATAGCTAGGTTAAATCCTCCCTAGGTTTTTTATCGGTTTAGTTTTCTTGGGTCATCATATCATTGTGTTATTTATATTTTCGTTGTTTTACGTGATATGATTGTTTTGTGTTAACCTAGGCTTGCATAATTTATCTAAGTTAATAACTTGGCTAAATAGCTAGGTTAAACTGATTGTTTTAAGGGGTGTAAATTCTATCATAGGCATTTTCCGTAGTTATGCTCGGAAGCATAACACAGTCCATATGTCTACTTGGGATGACTCTCTATCAAATATGCGTCCTCCCTCTACCTTCTCAGCACTTAATCCTTATTCCTCGCTCTATTCATCTCATTCTTTATTCTTGACTTCACTGGTTGACCTTTAGACTGCAACAATGCTGGATTAGGCAACCACTTTGGCCTCATGGGATCCCTCCACAATGACTCTAACTTAGAAATCGCAAATGCATGTAAGTATGTGTTAAAGGCATACTCCAAACAATAACATGGGTGAATATATGTGGTTGAATCAATCTTTAGCACATCACATACTCTAATTGAATGTGAACACGGGATCTTAATGTTTTGCCATTTCCCACAACTGCATGTTCTTTCCAATAACCGAACTTCAAAACTGTGGTTTCTCCTTTCAGTGCTACACATGTTGAGTGAAGTAACTATTTGATATATTGCATGTTCATTGCTAAATGCCCTAAGGTAGTGTTTCTCAGATTTACGCCTATTTTCCTCCCACGTGGAGAAGGCATATGTACTCCACTTCTTACCCCCCAACAAATCACGAGTAATTTCTTTGTAATGGTGGTGGAAATATTTAACAAGTTTGGACCAAGTGAACTCAACCAATGTGGTAATAGGAAGGCCTCGCGCACCTTTCAGTACACCATTGAAGCACTCTGATATATTGGTTGTCATTGCCCCAAAACATCTCCCACCATCATGTGACTGGGTCCACATATCCATAAACTCGTTCATTAGGCATGTATATGGAAGATAATCCTTTTCCTTGCCATCCTTCCCCGTCATCTTTTTCTTATTCCTAATGGCCTCAATTTCAACCTGTTTAATGAACTCTATTATGGTATTTAATTTAACTGCCTAAGTAGCATATCTTGCTTTCAACGCCGCTGACTTTAGAGTCTAGTTCTAAAAATGTGTGTTAAAGTTGCTAGCAACATGTCAAAGGTAATATCTATGAAATACCCATGTTCTTCCATCATCCCTTCTAGGCCAATGTGCAATGGCGTTTTTGATACCAAGATGTCGGTCAGAAATTATACAAATGCCTTTGTCAGGTATCACATTGCCAATCATATCTCTAAGTTATTTTAAAAACCACCTCCAACTAAACCCTGACTCACAATCCACAATAGCAAAGGCAAGAGGGAATACCTTGTTGTTAGCATAGATTGCCATTGCAACTAACAACTTTCCTTAATATTTACCAAACAAATGGGTGCCATCAATACTGATAACCAACTTGCAATAGCTGAATCCATTAATGCATGGAGTGAAAGACCAAAACACATAATGCAAGAATACGATGTCATCTTCATTGGTGGGTGTGGTATGATAAAACAACTGGGTATTCGGATCTTGATCAATATATGCCATTAGCAACTTTTGCAATATTTGGTAAGACTCTTCCCAATTCCAAAATATCTTCCCAATCGTCTTTTGTTTCGCATCCCATATATTGTAGTAAGAAGGCTTATGGCCATCATATTTCTACTCTATCATAGATTTGAGATGCTTAACTGGGGTAGTGTGATCTTCACATAACTTCTTTAGGAAGTTTGATGTAATAAAATTACAATTCATCATTCTATCATCATTTCGCACCCCAATCAGTATACACGTGTGAGGACCTACATACACGGTGATAATCCATAGTCCGTGGAGATTGGGCTTTATGAATGCAACAACATGCCACTTGCATGACTCATTCATGCATTTTGCACAAAGTTTGACCTTCGTCGACCTATTAATCATAAAATATTTGTTTTCTTTGAGAGCACAAATTGTTAATGTGTGCTTCACCTCCATTTTATTAGCAAAAGTCAACCCTTTGAACAAATTCATCCCCTTTCTCTAAGCAGACACAAATGATATCTCAATATTTGAAGGATTAACTATATTTTCCCAAGTATTTACTAAAAATGACAAGGCAGGAGGTGCGTAGGTAGGGATTGTGTTCGTAATGTTTTGGACACTAATAACATTGTCTGCATCAAGTTCACTACGGTCAAATGTATCATCATCATCACTGTCTTTCTCAATGTCCCTCTCAAAGTCCCCAAAGTCCCGTCATTCAATTCTCTCTTCATACTCATCTCTATCGACAAAATCTTCATCGTTAATGGCAGTCTCATTAACATAGTCATCGTCGTTGTCACCACCACCATCATCATCATCATCATCATCATCATCCTCATCCTCATCCTCATCCTCATCATCATCATCATCGTCGTCGTCGTCGTCGTCGTCGTCGTCGTCGTCGTCATGACCATCATCATCATCATCTACATATGTAGAATACTCATATTGAGTACCTGGAACTGTAACCTGTAAACTTATGGTTGGTTGTTGGATTTTCTAGATACCAACTTCTGCACGCAGCTCCAACTATATGTACAACTTAATACCATTTACTTTGGGCATTCTCTCCAACTTGTCAAACATGATATTTACATGTTTGTCTGCTTCTACCGCCATATACTTGTAATTAATCTGGTATTTCAGGACTGCATATGGCATATGATAAGTAATTTGTATGTTGTGCATAGTAGGATTTACACACAATTTTTCCAGAACTAGCATCTTCAATTCATCAAGGGTCTTCAACCTTCGATCAATTTGGGTATGATAGCGCTTTATACCCGACTCTTTAAATAGCAATCCCTTGTTCGCATTGGCATTCTTAAGCGGACCATCGTGGTATAGCATTATATCAATTACAGTCATTATGAACCTATTAGAGTCAAGTTACTATGTTAGTCAAAAAACATTTTATCTAGTCAAACTACACAAAGTACAAATTCCAATTCATTCAAAAGGCACAAATTTCATTACACATTCGTTACACATTTCATACCCAAATCCTTTTTCCGTCATGCTAAGGCTACCCACTTCATACCCAATAAAAAAAAAATCCTTGTAAAAGTATACAACATTTTATCTAATTACATACCCATAACATTTGCATACTCATTTCATACTCAATACAAAAAAGGTCATTTCATTACACATTCAAAGGGCATGAATTACATACCTATTGCATTACAATTCATTCGAAGGGCATGAGTAAGTCACTCATTTCATTACATACCCATTTTATTATAATTCATTCACTACCCATTTCATACCCAAAACAATGATGATTAAAGTCAAAAACCTTGTAAGATCATAATAAAAATATGAGCCTAGAAATAATGAATCTTGATAACAAAAACCATGCAAATAAATACTCAAAAAATTAACACTAACAAAACAAAGTTCTATAATTCACAATATTGGTATCTTAACTAAGTTGTGTTAACCATCTACAAAATAAATAGTCAAACTCTTTAACCCACACCCAACAACAAATAATACACAACTACAATGACAATCAAATCAAAAAACCCTTACCTGAGATATGAATTTGTTGAGAGGGAGGAACAGTGAGAGAGGCAATGTGGCGAGTGAGAGTGAAAGGCAATGTGGTGTGAGAAGTATGAGAGTTATGGGTGAGTGAGGCAGTGAGGAGTGTGAGGTTGAGTGTGGGTGAGAGAGTGAGAGTTATGAGAGTTAGTGACTGTGTATTTGTGTTTATAAATTTTGCCTAGCAAAACTCAAGTCTATAAGACTCGAGATCTAACTATATTTTAATTAAATTTCGAGTCTTACAAACTCGAGATCTGTGGGTAGAAAACATTTTTCCCTAAGAAAATTGATTCTTTAAGACTTAATTTTTGTTTGTAGAACTCGAGTCTTTAAAAGTCAAGATTTATGTGGCATTTTGCTGTCCAAGTCATCCGGTACAAAGCGAGTCTTTGAGAGTCGAGTTTTGTATAGAACTTGAGATGTTAATTTGCTAAAACATTTCAAACATGTGTTAACTTACTATATTGTCTACCCTTAGATCGCTAGTTCCCAAATATCCTCTGTTTAATTGCTGGGAAACCTAATCGATAAAACAGAAAAGAAAGTTAATTTTTTTTTTTTTTTTTTATTTGATTCCAATTGAGAAGATCGCCTTGGTTGGGTTAAATAGTTGCATTGAGAGTGAAGTTTAATCTCTTGAAGGATAAAGAAGGAGGTGGTTCAAATCAAAGTTGCTTTTGGAAAATTTATATTTTTTCTTGGTTACAAAACTGGGTATTTGCTAAGAGATGAAATGTTTGGAGTTCTATAATAACCTTGTTTCAGTGTTGTTTTCATCTGGAGTTGCTTCATGCAAATCTAACAAGCTGCCAACAAGCCCTAGCCTACAACAGGGAACATGCAACTAGCAATACTACATTAGATCAGAATAACAATGGAAAAACACCTGAATAAACAAGTCATGTGCAAACCGCAACCCAAACTCAAAGAACACAGCTAGGTTCAGGTTTACATGGTACAATCTATTTACAAATTTTTTACAGACATACTACTCAGTTAACTAGGACTAATCTACCAGCAAGTAATAAAGTGCTAGCCCAGAATTCTGCCTTTCCAATCAAATCCTTAGACTTGAACACAACATCAGAAATACCCCACCTGATGCATATTTTGTCGTTGATTCTAGACCTAGGATATGGTCCTTTACTTTCAATCCTTGCCTTCACCTATTTCCTTATAATACCAGCAATTTGACCCTCTGTTTTTAACAGTTTCCAAATGCTTTATAGCATTTCTTTGTGCCCATATGTGGTATATACATGCACTAAAACCCAATCTGCAGCATTCAGCACTCAATTTGGGTATTCACTCCTCACCCCTCAATTCTGAAAAAGATAAAGAATGTTGTCATCTCTTCAATAGCTTAAACTTTAAAACTTGTCTCCTTAACTTGAATGTGCCTAGAGACATGTAATTTGCTATGAATATTGGGGTAAATTTACCTAGAAGTTTGATCGTACATTGCAAGAGATTTTGATGTTGAGATCATCTGTGAACCTGTTCATCTACAAGAAGATTTCATATTTCTTTATCCCAAAAGAAAAATTTTGGACTTTATTCTCTCTCCCTCTCTCTCAAAATTTCTTATTTCATAGAGCTAATCAAAAATTTTAATTTTTCATTTTTTTTTAATGAAACAATTTTGATCTTGTTAATTTTTTAATAGCGAGCGATTTATTGGGTTTAGAATAGAAGTTTTTGCTTCAATTCTCCTTCTTCCCTTGATATTTTTTTACTTCGTCTTGTTGTTTGATTTGTTATTTTAATCATGCCATTTGTTGTTTGTGGGTTTTTTTTTCTGTGATCATGTTTATACCATAACAAGATCTCTTAAATAATTTTATTGATACTCCACAAGAATGTTTCTTAAAAGCTAGCTAGATAGAAGTAAGATTTGATAACTTAAAATTTCCTCTACATCTGCATACAAGGCACCATCACAGTGGCACAGACAGACACAAGTTCACATGTGAGGCAAACTATTTTTGTGCCTTTGGACCTTGGACATAGAATAAATTAAGTGTGGACATAAAAGTTGATTTCAAAATGCATTATAGTTAAATTGTCCGTATTTCAGTGATATCCATATACATCCAAATGAGATTGATACATGAATAGAATAACTTGCAAAAAAGGATTTGAGTTGATTCATATTCTATATATTTATCCAAACATCAGCTACTTGGAAGAAATATTGAGATAAGAGAAATGAGTTATTGAAAGTAGAAGCATGACATAGACGCCTAGATAACCAGTATAACTGCACAAGCAGAGATGAATGGTAGCTAGTTGCCTACAACTGAAACAAGAACAATTGGAATTACTTCAAAATGCCAAAGGCCTGCTTTTTTTTCTTTTTAACGAAAGGTATTAAATTATGTTGTATCCCTTGTATTTTGACATTCGATCATTGGTAAATGTACTGTTTAGTAGGAATCTTATGCCAAATGCTGCTGACAAGGGTGAAGTTCACCAATGTATATTGTTCTGTGCTCAGTGCTTCTTTCCCAACATTGGTAAATGTGCTATTTAGAGGTTTTTTTTTATTTTTTATTTATTGTACTCATCAAAAAATATTTCTGTAAAAGCTAGCAGTTGAAACAAGGATGTCAAAATATAAAGTTGCAGGTCCTTGACCAAAAGCAGTCAGGTGGATGATCAAGCTCTAATAGTGTAGAAACCCTTAATTTGTAACTTTTTGTGTTTATTCAAAGTGATGTTCATGAGTCTTGCCTAGTTCTTGATTTATGTATGTACTAAAGATTTGATGTGCCCTTTTCTATTCAATGATAGACAATTCTACAATGTTTTAGAGGTGTTTTAATGGTAAAAAAATCTCCAGATTTTCTGCCCCCTTCATAATGCTAAAAATGTTTAAATTTTCATTTGAAGATGAGTTATGATACGTCAAAAAGTTCAGTTATTTAGTCAAATAGGCATTTAAGTTATGCATCATACCTTTGCAAGCTTGACTAAAATATAACTTAGGTTTGACTTCAATGTAGTATTGTGTCAACTATGCAAACTGAAGCCAAGAACAACTGTAGGACATGAGTATGCATGGGTTGTAGTTACCTTGTCACACTCGAGGCTCTATTCAACAGCAAGTATTGCCGGTCTTATAATGTTGACAATAGGATGGTTTTCTAATGGTCTATTAGGAGTACATATTTGTTAGTATTGTTATCTTTTCAGTTGACAATGCTTCTTCTTATTCCCCTCCCCCCCTCTTCACATCACCTTAAATCTAGTCATCATTATTGTAGCTGATTTTGCCAGATACAGTATGTTAGAGCCTCAGTTCGTTTTTTCCAAGTACAACTATGATTTTAGTCCTTATTTTTTAGAAGAGTAAATTTCATCTTAAATTGGGTTTGACTTCTACAAGAAAATATATATATAGCAAGGCCAGGGTTGTTCCCTTCAAGGGAATATATATAGTTCAGTTGGAGAAGTCATGCTTCAATGTAAAATTATGATTCAGGCTATATTTGGTGCAACGTGCTTTGTCTTTATGTTGGTCAATGAAATGAATTTCTTTGGGTAATGATTATTTATTAACAGCTTGAATCTAGGCTATAAAGAACCTAGTTTAATCTTTTGGATCTTATTTGATACAAATAGGTTTTTTTTTACTTGAACTTGTTGTCCATATATGCTATTGAATTCTTGATAATTAAGCAGGTTACCAACAATTGATGATTATGCATGAAGAATACTTGCATAGAAATCAATAGTTATTATAATATGTAAAGGCGTCTCAACTGTAAGTTAAAAGCTTTTTTTCTCAAAGCAGAGATGTAACAATAGTTATAGCCATCAGACTGAAATATTCTTTACTGCATGTCTTTGCTATGCATCTTCTCATGTCATATGGAGCAACATGTCATTCTTTAAGGGTTTTTTTGTTGAAAATTAAAAGAAGTTTTGATGCCATGTTAGAAGATTCAAGTCACAATGTAAAATAGGAGGTTGAGACTGATTATGTTTTGAAAGTATTGAATTTCTTATGGAAACAAGATCGATTGGGTTACACACATGTTTGGCTGGTAAGTCCAACTTTTTTGATGTCTTAACGATTAATTACACGTGTTTCTTGATTAATTGTCCTAGTTTAGTTAATGTGTTTTTCATCATCCTCTCATTCAATTTTTTTTTTTTTCTCTGTGTTGTATATCATTTTCATTAGACAACACTGGTATTTATAGAGGTAGAGAGTTAATATGCACTAAAGTTTCATATTGTTCAACCAATTTTTGGGTTCATTTTGATGATAGTAGGTTCTAAAATAACTTTGCTATAGACCACCTTTATGGTCCGTCCATTTGGATTGAAGGGAAGAAGGGGGAGTAGAGTAGAGTAGATTTGACCCAAAATTAGCTTATTTTCAGCTAACTTTACATTACTCCCCTCTACTCCCCCTCTTCCTCCTCTCAATCCAAATGGGCCTTTAGTGCAAAATTTGGTAATCTATGTCACTATGCAACCTGCTTATTGGAATTGGAAAGCCAAAGCTAAGTTTTACTTTGTGTTTTTGTTCTTGCAAATAAACTAGTTATACTATTTTTTTAAAAGAAAAGAAAAAAGTGTTCTTGCAAATAAACTAGTTATACTATTTTTTTTTAAAAGAAAAGAAAAAAGAAAAGAGGGCTAGTTATATTTGTCCTCTATGGCAAGAGAGGTAAGTTCTATTTTTTTATTCTTGTGTGTTGTTTATTGTTTGTGTGCGGGCTGCTCTTAATGTATCTTGACTTTATGCACCTTTTTTAAGGTTCAGTATCAGTGAAATCAACTTCTAGACAAAAACAAAAACTACGTTGTTGCTGAACATCAAAAGTTGTTGAGTTCTTCCAATTTTCTGTTTGTAGCAGGCCTTTTCCTTCTCCTTCTGAAGAGGCAGCCAAATCATCCAAATTCCAACAATAGGGTTTAGCAATTTGAACTTCAAAAAATAAGCTTCTGGTGTTCAAAATGGCCTTGGTTGTTTTAATGAGTTCGTCTTTGCAAGGATAACTCTATATGGGGTTTAAAAAGAAGGCATGGCAAGTGCTTGAGGAAATTTCTCATAGAATTTCAAATAGGAGTTTCTCAATTCAATTAGTTATATGATAAATTCATATTTTGCAAGTCCAAGTTGTTACTAATAGCAAATTATTAGTTGGCTATGATGATAGATTTTCAATCATCATTTTGTCAATTGGATTATCAATGACTTTTTCATTATCTGGTGTATTTATTAAAAATGTTACTAAAATTAAAATGTAGAAGGTTTAAGAAAAATAATAATTGGAAAAATTATTTTATGATCTTAAATCCAATTATCCAAATTTAAATCCAAATCCAAATCCAAATTCAAATTTAGGTATCCAAATAATGGAATATCAAATCCTTCATTGTATAAAAAGACTCAAACAAGGAATTTTAAAATCAATGGATTTTAAATCAAGGCATTTTAAATCCATAGATTTAGAATCTAAATCCAAATCCAAATGTTGTCATTCAAACACAACCTTAAGTTTTTTTTTTTTTTTTTTTTTTTTTTGGCAGGAATTTCAAAATAAAACTTAAAAAAAAAATTAAAATCATAAGGTTTAGGTCAAAACTAGGGCACTAAGCTGTGATACTAACTACTAAATATATTAGTTATGACAAACCTCCCACATGCATCTTATACATGCATGTTTGTGTGTGTAGTAGATAGTTTTTTTAGATAACATATCATATTTTAAATTTCAATAAGTATACAACAAAATACAATAACTTAATGACAAAAGAAAATTTTATAAGTTCCAACAAGACTTTTAGGGGGGGGGGGGGGAAATAAAGTAGAGTGGTTATATAAAATTTTATTGTCATTTTGGTCTAGAAAATAAAGGTTTTTTGGAGGTATTTTGGTCATTTTTTAGATTTTAAGGGTCTTTCGGTCACTTTTTAGGTTTTAGGGGTATTTTGGTAATTTTATAGGTTTTGAGGGCATTTCTATGGTCTTTTTTTAGGTTTTTGGGGCATCATAGTCATCTTTTATGTTCTAAGGGTTTTTCAATTATTGTTTAGGTTTCAGGGTCATTTTGGTCATTTTTTAGATTTCAGGGTCATTTTTTAGGTTTCAAGTACATTACGACCATTTTTTAGGTCCTAAAGGTATTTCAATCACTTTTTAGGTTACAAGGTCATTTTAGTAATTTTATTAGGTTTCAGAGTCATTTTGGTCATTTTTTAAGTTTTAAGGATATTTCAATCAGTTTTTAGGTTTCAAGGTCATTTCGATCATTTTTTAGGTTTCGGGTGGATTATGATTTTTTTTTTTAGGTTCTAAGGGTATTTCAGTCACTTTTTAGGTTACAAGGTCGTTTTGGTCATTTTTTTAATTTTTAGGTTTCAAGGTCATTTTGGTCATTTTTAGGTTTTAGGGTAATTTCAGTCATTTTTAAGGTTCTATGCATATTCTGGTCATTTTTTAGGTTTCAGGTACATTATGATTGTTTTTTAGGTTATAAGGGTATTTCAATCACTTTTTAAGTTACAAGGTCATCTTGGTCATTTTTTTAAGTTTAGGGTCATTTTTTAGGTTCTAAGGTTATTAAAGGGTATTTCGGTCATTTTTTTAGTTTTTAGGGTCATTTTAGTCATTTTATAGATTTTAAGGGTATATCAATCATTTTTTATGTTTAAGGGTATCCTAGTAATTTTTGAGAGTTTTGGGGTATTTTTGTTACATGTGATGTTGGTACCGCCTAATGTGATAATGAACCGTTAAATGAGAAAAACAAAATAAAGGAACCATTGAATGTGATAAAAATACGGTCACATGTGATGTTAGTACTATCCAATGTGACGATGGAACTGTCAAATGTGAGACAAAAAAATAAGAGTATAACCGAACGTGGTAAAAGTATAGTTATATGTGATCTTGGTATTGTCTAATGTAGCGATGAAACCATCAAATGTGACAAAAATAAGGGAACCATCGAATGTGCCTTTTGGTAATTTTTGTTGTTAAGCTAATTTTTTGGGATGTTTATTTTGTTTTAAATTTTAGATCTATAAATTTTTTTTATATCTTTTGAAAGGAGGAAAATGATAAAGTTACAAATTTTTTTTTACAAATTACTATTGTGATGGACGGTTATTAGTAAGCAAAAAAGTGACGTCAATGGTGGGTATAAATATAAACCAATAAGAATTTACGTCGTCAGAAGTTCTGTAAAATTATCATAGAAAAGTCTGTGATTTTAGCATTACTTTTAAAAGAATCAATAATATTGTTAAGGGGGAAAATGTAATTTTATGAAACAAAATTGCTAAAATTAGTACATATATATAATAATATATTTTTTAATTCAGGAGGGGTATTGCCCCCCAACGTACAAGTTTCCCTCCACCCCTTGTTGATACTATAAAATGTGAAGAAAAAAAAAATGGTTCCACAGAATGTAACAAATGTACGGTCAGATCTCATGTTAGTACTGCGTGATGTTACAATGGAACCATTAAATGTGAGTAAAAAATAAGGGTGCCAATGAATGTAATAAAAATACGGTCATATGTGATATTGGTAATGCCCAATGTGCTAATGGAACTGTCAAATGTAAGAAAAAATAATAATAATAATGGTGCCAGAGAATGTGACAAAAATACGGTCAAATGTGATATTAGTACTAGTCCAATGTGATGATGGAACTATCAAATGTGAGAGAAAAAAAAATAATTGTACCACTAAATGTGACAAAAGTACGGTCAAAAGTGATGTTAGTACTGCCCAATGTGATAATGAAACTATCAAATATGAGAAAAAAAAATTAGGGTATCACTGAATGTGACAAAAGTACAATTAGATGTGATGTTGATACTGCCTAATGTGACATGGAACCATCAAATGTGAGAAAAAAATAAAGAAACCACCGAATATGAGAAAAAAATAAAGGAACCACTGAATGTGACAAAAGTGCAATTACATGTGATGTTAGTGCTGCACAATGTAAGGATTTGGAACCATTAAATGTGGTAAAATAAAATAAAGGCATCGCCAAATGTGACAAAAGTACAATCACATGTAATGTTAGTACCGCACAATAAGAAGATGGAACTATCAAATGTGAGAAAAAAATAAAGGAACCATTAAATGTGACAAAAATACTGTCAAATGTGATATTGGAACTGTATAATGTAAGGATGAAACTGTCAAATGTGAGAAAAAATAAGGGAACCACTGAATATAACAAAAGTACAGTCGCATGTGATGTTGGTACCGCATAATATAAGGATGAAACATTCAAATGTGAGAAATAAAAATAAGGGAACCACAAAATGTGACAAAAGTATAATCAAATGTACTGTTGAAACATCACAATGTGATGATAAAACCGTTAAATGTAAGAAAAAAAATAAGGAAACCACCAAATATGATAAAAGAACAGTTACATGTGATGTTGAAATTGCACAATGTGAAGATAAAACTATTAAATATTATGTTTTAGTAATCTGATATAGCAAGTTGCTTATTAGTGGGTATTGTACCCCAAAAAAATGTGTACCGTAGAATTACCTAGCATAAATATCATCCTCATCTTTATCACTTGAAGGTTTGTTTGGATACCAGTTATTGCTAAAGACTAAAAATACTATAGCAAAATAATTTTTAAATGTGTGAATAGTATCGTAAGACCTAGTTTTAATGAAAATTTTGCTAAATTAGACAACTTGTGGGTCCCATGAACAGTGCACGGGACCCACTGATAGAGATGCAAACGCACGAAAATGAAATTTCAGCGCAATCCAAACTAACGCTAAGTATGTATTTGTTCATCATTGTCTATAGCCATTTGAACTTACTAGTTTTCTTTGAAAGCAAATCCAATATTCCTTAATTCATGTTTAAACAATCCTAATACAAGGCTTCAATAACCGGGGGAGGAGAGTCCTCTAGTCAATACAATTCATTATCAAGATTTCTTGCATATTTGGCCAAAATATGGGCAACCTAGTTTCCCCCTCTTCTAATACAAATTATGTCAACATATTGCAAACCATGAATGCTGCATTTGATATCCTCATACACATGTCCCTGCAAAGAATGATCGCCTGAAGTGCTTGCTACTGCCTTCATGACAGCAACGTTATCACCCTCTACGATAAACTCAGCAAAACTAGACTTCACAGCAAATTCAAGAGCTTTTCAACGTGCCAACACCTCTGCTTCTTCACTGCAACTAATCGAGGGTCCTTTGACAGACATTGCCGCCATTAATTCACCTGCAAAATTTCTGATTACAGCTCCAAATCCCAATCTCTGAATTCCATCAAATACCATGGCATCGAAGTTAAGCTTGTACAACTATGAAGGGGGTGGTTTCCATCTCTGTCCAATCAGTGGCTCTGTGTGTGAAAATTCATATGAGTTTGAACATTTCGACACTTATCTAAATACTCCACTGCTTTCTGATTCAGCCACTTTGGGTCCTTCATCTGTCCTCCATGTATAATGGCATTTCTCTAATTCCAAATAAGCCAGGCTTGAACAAGGAACTCCTCCATCTCAGCTGCTGAAAACCTGTCCAAAACATACTCAAACAGAGCCATAATGTTATGGAAATCAATGGTACACTTCTACAACCTTATAGCATAGCCAGCCCACACGTCTTGCGCAACTCCACACTCCCAGATTGAAAGTATTGTAGATTAGGGCACCCCTGTGCAACATTGGCATCCCATCTCAGATATGATTTTCCAACGAGCAAGATTCATTCGGGTTGGTAGAATATTTTGGCAAGCTCTCCACCCGAATATTTTAATTTTGCTTGGCACATGTAGCTGCCAAAGTTTCTTCCATATTTGCTGACCACTAGCCCCTTCTGAGCTGCCAACCCTATCATCATTCCTTATCACTTTCCTTGCCATATGATACCTAGACTTAACAGAGTATTTCCCATGCTTGGTATGCATCCATACCACAGAATCAACAATGTTCCTTCAACTCAATGGGACTTTGCAAATAGCAGCAACCTCCTCCTCACCAAATTTTTCTAGAATAGTATCAGTAGATGTGGCAAAACAGGCAGGTCGGGTCGGGTCAATCGGGTTTGCGGGTCAAAAGTTCACAGGTCAAAATGGGTCACTTTTAAACGGGTCAAATAGGTTGCGGGCTGGGTCGAGTTGACCCATATTTTTCAAACAAGTTTTTTTTTTTTTTTGCAATTACAAAACAAATCAATGACAATTGTTTAGAGAGAATGAATAAAATCAATTAAGCAAATGAATTGCACTTAATACCACTTGTTAATATCCTTTCAATTCTGACAGTTTTGATTATGACAAAAATTATTGATAGCCATAAATTTTTTATGGAAAAAGTCTTTAATGTTAATAGTTCACTGTCAAAATGCATATAATTACAAGTTTACATCTTCAAAAGAGATAGATCTTCAAACAAACAAAACAAGTAAGCTAGCAAAGTAGCAAGTTATCAGTCTTCGTACATATACATGTTCCTATTGCATTTAAAATAATAGTAAAGTTAGATTATTTCTAAAGATAAACTAAACAAATTGTAGTTTTTTTTTTTTTTTTTTGAGAAATAATTACAACATGCTGCTAGTCCCACAGCTCGAACTCTTTCCCCTCAAGCACTTTGTACATGAGGAGGTGCCAATTCAACTACAAAGCCTTTGGCTTGCAAATTGTAGCTCAAGTTTGTAACATTTCAACTTTTAGGTTTGTGCATTGTGTGTGCCTTTTGCTTTGGACAATGGACTATAGCTAGTATTGAATGAGAATTTTTTTTTTAATGGTTGTCTTGACATCCTTGTGTTGTCTTGTCTCATAACTCATTCTCTCATGTCATGTCTTGACAAGAGTTTTACTTTTTTATAATTTTATATCTATAACATATGGACTATTAGTTTTGATACTTTGTGCTTTATACACCTAGTATCATGTAGTTTAAATATTTTTTTAGCGTATTTTTTTTTAACGGGTTGGGTCATGGGTTATCCAGGTCGGGTCGGGTTGACCTGCAAAAAAATTGGGTCGAGTCATAGGTCAACCCATTTTTGCTTCAGGTAAAAAAAAAAATCAGGTTTGGGTCACGTATTTTTCAGGTCGGGTCAGAAAATTCTGACCCATATTACCATGTCTAAGTATCACGTCTCCACCCATTTAATTCAGTATCAATAAACTCCGACACTAACATCTCTCTATTAGCATCTTGTCCCCAGTGCAGAATCCTATTTGCTGAGCATTTAGGGATCCATTTATCCAAGTAAACTTTGATGGATTCACCATTCCCCACTCGCCAACAACACCCGTTCTTAAGAATAGGTAATGCAGCCATACTCTTCCATGCATAAAAACAATTTGGTGACTCAGTCGCTTCCAAAAAATTACATCGAGGAAAGTACCTTGCCTTAAAGCATTGAAATATTATAGAGCTTCGACCATGCAGCAACCTTGACGCCTGTTTTGCTAGCATGACAAGGTTAAAATATCTTAAATCTCGGAGTCCCATCCCCCCTTCATTTTTTGGCCGAGACAAAACATTCCAATTCTTTCAATGTATTTTCCTCTCATTGCCAACCTGACCCCACCAAAATTTTTCACACATAGCATTCAACTCATCACATAATTTCACAGGTAATAGAAATACCCCCATAGTATATGTTGGTATGAATTGAGCAACCACTTTTATAAGCACTTCCTTCCCAGCCCTTGATAGCATCCTACCCTTCCACCCTTATAATTTTTTCCAAACCCTATCCTTTAAATAAGAAAAGGTTTGATATTTGGCCCTTCCCACCAATGTAGGCAAACCTAAATATGCTTCAAACTTCTCCACTTGTTTAACACCCCCAGCCACAATCTCCTCCCTTTGTTGATTAGGAGTATTACTACTAAAATATACCGATGACCTATCCATATTTATGCATTGACCAAATGCGTGAGCATATACCTACAAAACCTCATTAATCATTTCCACCTCCCCCTGTGTGGCTCTACAAAAAAGTAAGGAATCATCAGCAAACATTAAATTTGTAATTTTTGGCGCTTTTCCACAGACAGATATGTAGAGAGGGAAAATTCCCAGCCTATCACAAGCTGACACGTCATGCCACCAAGTCCGCCAGGTATGGCTAATTACAAAGCATTATATACTGCTACTGAAAATTTGCTAAATTTCATACAGGAAAAACATGCAAAATACTAATCACATGGAGGCGCGTGTAAGCGATGATGCAAGCGAATCCGGCTGTGTAAGCGATGACTCAAGCAATCCGGCTGTGTAAGCGATGACACAAGCAGACCAATCAAGTTGTGACATGTGTCACCAATCAAACTCCGCCACGTGTCGCTCACCTACCTCCAAACTCCTATAAATAGAAGCCTTCCTAAGGCATTTGGACACACCAAGCTATCTAGAGCACAAGCTGCACCAAAGAAGCATTCAGAAGTCTTGAAACTCTACTGGAATCAAGCCTCAAAGCCTCCAGGAACTTCAAGAACTTCAACTTCGAATACAAAGAACATTCGAAGAAAGATCATCCAAATCATCCTCCTAGATCTTGAAGGTCACTAGAATCAAGCTCAAAAGCCTCTAGAAACCTCATAAATCACAAATCAGTGAAGCTCTACGGATTCAAGCCTCTAAAGCCCCGAAGAACTTCCACCATAAACCTTCGAATACGAAGAACATTCAAAGCTAAATCATCCTCCTCAATCTCAAAGGTCACTGGAATCAAGCTCAAAAGCCTCCAGAAACCTCATAAACCACAAATCAACGAAGCTCTACGGATTCAAGCCTCCAAAGCCCCGAAGAACTTCCACCATAAACTTTTGAAGACGAAGAACGCACGAAGAACACGAAGAACGCACGAAGAACACGAAGAACACGCGAAGAACACGAAGAACGCGAAGAACAAAGAATTTCTAATAAGCTCATAACCAGAAATTCATTGTAATTCTATTTCAAAGATCTTCGATCCATCCTTCAGCCAAATTGAAGGATACTTTGTGTTCAAATCAAAACCACATCACAAATCTTTTAAGGAGATCGAATCAGAGGATCAATCCTTGTAATTACAGAGAATTGTACCACACATTCATCAATACAAATTCGTATTTGCGGAACTATTTTTACTCGTTTGACTTATTTCCAATCGAGAAATTTAGTCCTCCACAAGATACCCCATGAATTTGTCCATCATTCTCAACGTTTGATAGTAGTAAAGTCAACCCCTCTGCACATAGTACGAACAGATATGGTGATAGGGGGTCACCTTGATGAATCCCTCTAAAAGGGTGATATTCCCATAAGGCTTACCATTAATTATAATGGAGAAAGAGGGTGTGGTAACCAACCCATCACCCAACCAATCCACCTATCAGGAAATCCCATCCTTTGCACCATACCTTGTAGAAAAGGTCATTCAACCCGATCATACACCTTGCTAATGTCAAGTTTCAAAGCAATCGAGCCTTTTTTGCCTTTTTTCCTCACATGCATAGTATGCAAAGTCTCATATGCCACCAAGATATTATCTGTAATAAGATGGCCTGGGACAAAGACACTCTGAGTAGGAGATATAATGGCTGGAAGAATCTGTTTTAGCCTATTAGCTAACACTTTAGAAATAATTTTGTAACTAACATTACATAAACTAATAGGTCTAAAATCAGACATTTTCTCAGGATTCTTCACTTTGGGAATTAACACAATATTAGTATGATTAATATCAGGATGCATCACACCAGAATTCAGATAATCCAATACAACGGAAACAACATTATCTCCCACAACATGCTAAAACTTTTGGTAAAATAGAGCATTCATACCATCAAGTCTTGGAGTCATTGTTGGTCTCATTTGAAACAACGCCACTTTAATCTCATCAGCCGTAAAATCATTGGACAATATTTGATGCATGTCAGGAGTAATCCGATGTACCACAGTATTAAGACAGTCCTAAATCTAGTCACACACACCTGTAGTCCTGAATCTGCCCTATTTCAACGGAAGATCATCCAATTTTTTACTCACATTCAAAAATTCAGATCTAGACTTCTCAGTACTCTCGGCTGCATTAATAATTTCAAGTTGTTTTTGGAGTTGCTTTATTTCCTCATCATTTGGCCTAGACCTTGAAGAACCCCATGCTCTTAAATCTTCTCCACAAACTTCAATTTTCTGATTAAGCCGAGCCATACCATTCATGCCACCCACATCCACACTCCATGCTTCTTTAATCACCGTCTCACAATCTTCCCATAACAACCAATTTTCTTCAAACTTGAAACCAGCTCTTGCCTTTAGACCATTCCTCCCGTAATGCTTTGTCTGAAGAACAATAAGGAGATGATATGATGCATGTGGAGAAAGATGGTTCACCATGCTTAATTGGAATTTATCTCTCTATGGTTTAGTTGCCACAGCCCTATCCAACCTCATTTTTGTGTGAGCATCCCCCGGTCTTTTGTTATTCCAAGTGTAAGGATATCCCCTGTAGCCCAAGTCCTCCAATTGACAATTCTCCAATGCTTCATGGAATGCATCAACTTGACTCATCTGAGATGGTCGCTTACCAAGCTTTTTTGTAGTTTGGCTTATTGTATTAAAGGCCCCTCCACAAAAGTCCTAATATGGGCTAGTAACTCCCAAGATTTATACCGTTGACACACCTAAGGCTAGCCATAAAAACCTATTAACCACCATTCAAATCCATCATCCTCCCGAACCTTGACCAAAATATGATTTGCTGTGTAATTCACTAATTGTAGTTGTACTTCATTCTTCCATATCAATGCCAATCCACCTCCTGAATTAGGATGTTTAACAATAATCTTATTTGGAAAAGGTAGTTCACCATACAACTTTTCAAACCCTTCCTTATCTAACCGAGCCTCCATCAAGAAGCACACGGTTGGAGCTTGTTCCCTCACTATTCTATGAAGGCTACGGCCTGTCCAACCATTCCCAAGCCCTTGGCAGTTCCAATTTAGTAGCTTCATTGCTTCCAGCAAGGGTGGTACTCCACCCCCGCTGATCCATCATCAGATTTTAAGGAATTCATCACTACCTTTCCACGGTTAGTATGCTGTACGCTTTCAACATCCGACTGCTATAATCAGCTTCACATGATTTACCTCTCTTTCCCAACAGTGGTATCTCACTGACCCCAGGAAGCCCACCAAGCCCATAATCCATCCTCATTATACGTGTCCAAGTAGACTTCAATTTTGTTGACTTCAATTCACTCGGCCCACTCACTGACATGTTACTCTCCTTGTCCACCAGCCTAGCATTTAAATTCACGTTAATATTCTCCACAAAATTCGGGGTAGAGGTATCATGAATCTCGCCCTCATTTGTTCCCATACATTGCTCAAAATCCGAAACTTGCTCCAATTCACTCGGCTCATCAACTGGAAACTTATCTTGCCTTGCCATCTGATCTACATATGAATTCACCTTAATCTTCTCCACGATAACAGGGAAAGGTTTATCAAAATTCTCTCCTTCAATTACTCCCATATTCTCGGCTACACTTTGCTGAACTCCTTTGCCTTGCGTATCCCTATTGTCCTCATAAACTTCGGTATTATCCATATGCTGGGGCTTATCCACTCGACTCACGGGTCTCCTAAGTTCCCACGTATCTGATGATTGAACATTCTCAGCACCACCATCCCGTGGTGGTGATTTAGGTGGTGATCTTGAGCAACCTCCAAATGCCTTCAACCATTCACCATATTGATAATCAACTTCACCTCCATTCTTCTCCACAGCAAAGTGGTTCGTACATTGACATACATCATGCCCAAGCAGACCACCAAAAAAAAAACAAAAGATTGGCAGCCTCTTGTATTTAAAGTTTACCCATGTACGCTCACCACTAGAATCAACAATATAGCTTCCACGCCGCAATGGTTTCGAAATAGGTAGAGCTACTCGAACTCGCATGAAATTTTTTTGAATATCTCACACTTTCCTCCTCTCCACTTCCTCCACTGCACCCAGTCTCTTACCTACTTAGTCGCTACCTGAGGGGATATCATATCAAAAGAGGCTCCCTAGATCTGAACCCATAATGAGGCATGCTCCAATCTGACATTACTAGCAGTCATCCTCCCCTTGTGCCACCTCTTCAACATAAGTAACTAATTATCAAAAGTCCAAGGCCCTCCTCTCAGTACTCTCTGCATCTCAAATTCAGATTGAAATTTGAACTGAAATAGGTTCAACCCAACTTCTATTATCTGTAATCCTGTATGCACACCCCATGCTTTCCGCAATGTAGTCTAAGCTGCCCTTTTATTGAACGCCTTACACGTCAAGAACTTTCCAACAAGACTCAACAAACAGCTCTCCATCTCCTCCAAACGACCTTCATCAGAAATTGCAATTACTTCCTCCTCCTCTGTTGTCAGCTTCATTTTTCCCAACCTGTCTAACACTTCTTCCGCCATAATGAACGTACGTGAAGAATGAAAAGAGAAAAAGAAAAAAGAAAATTCAAACCCTTAAGACTAACTCTAAGGGAGGGAGAGTCTCATTAACCACGAGAGAGAGGACTCCTACAGGGAGGAGAGTTTTTCAAGTTGTGAAACTTAGTAGTTTATTAGAGAAGAGAACCCCTAAATTTAAATTTACAATTCAAATTAAAGAAAATTAAATTAGTTTTGTTGAGTCAAAGTATCAACCAGAAAATAAATTTAAAATATAGCGCCAAATACGAATACAAGTTATCTTTAACCAATGCAATGGAATTATTAACATTGTGACTTTATTCATAGAATTTTATTGACAAGCAAAATATCAGCTATACTCGAATACCCAATCAAAGCTCCAATCATATCATCCATAGAATTGCATTGATAAGCAATTTCAGCTATACAAAGTACAAACACTCGGTCAAAGCACCAAACATAAAAGGGAATTATTTTGGGCTGGTTTTGACCCAACCTATAAATCATGGCCCATGGATCGTCTACATGGGTTATATAATAAGTAAGTTTAAATTTAAACTAACTGATATTGATATGAGTTATCAATATCAGTAGTGGGGTAATATAAATTTAACAGATATTGATATGAGTTATCAATATCAGTAGTGGAGTAATTTAAATTTAACAGATGAGATCTTTTAAAGATCACATATATCTGATAGTAAGTGAGTCTCTACTAGTATTTAAAATACTCCTATATCAATTAGAAAAGAGATGATAGACATAGTTTAGAGAACATACGTATAGTTTTGAGTGCTCTATCAAAATAAGCAATCTCTCTAGGACACCATCAATTGTTCCCTAGAATTTGGAACGTGGAAATTAGGAGAGACTCTAGTAGCCTCTCCTGCGACTTGGAGGTGTTCCACAAAGGAGATCGTGAGGAGTTTGTAAAGCAAGCAAAGGACAAGATCCGGGCATTTGGTGATCTATTCCACCAAAGGTATGTGTCTATATAACTTCTAGTAAAGTATATAATTATTCTACATTGGTATCAGAGCTATTTATGCTTGTTTTCACCCTTGACTGATGCCATGATCTCTAATATATATAATCTTATATGCATGCTTAAAAATTAAAAGTTTAAGTAATTTTTAAATTTCAGATTTGTAATTTTTAGAAGCATGTTATGGCATATAGAGGGAAAAAATAAAAAGCTGTAATTTTTTTTTTGATTGCTTACATGCTTTAATTTAGACTTTAAATGATAAAGTTGTAATAAAAAAAAATAAAAACAGAACACCATAAGAAAGCCATGTACTGTTGTTTTTTGGCTAAAAAAAAGAGGCCCAAGTGAATGACTATTCACTATTCAAGGCCAAAAGTTGTTTTAACTTGGAATCCTGGAGAGTCCCACGTAGCACTTATTGGTTGAGTGGTCATCTAATAATATATATATATATATATATGTATATATAATTTATTATAACCTAATAGAGCCCACGTTGATGTAGTGTACTATTTACACTCAAACGCATCTACTTTTTCCTTGTTTTCAGTTACCACATTAGTGTATTAGTTACACTTGAAATTTTGCTGCGTGGCCTGTGTGTTTTTGTTTTGATAAGGAAATTGTGCTGCGTAGCTGTGTGGAATTGTAATATTATTTACAAATGCTGTGTGAATTTGTAACATAGTTACAAAGATATTGGGTTATAACAATATAGAAAATTATATCAAAATCAAATGTTATAACATGCATAATGGGTTTTCTTATTATTTATTTTAATTTATAGTAAAAAACTATATATTCTTAATTTTGATTAGACCACATTTTTTTTAACATGACATATATGTAAATTGTAGTAGCATTTTTACTGTGATGTTAAAATAGAATTGTGGTAGTATGAGAAAATTGTGAGATTAGTTTTCTAATTTTTTCTATAATTATGCATGTTTTTAATTTTTTTTAATTAATTTATGATGTCTTTTAACATATTGTGATATGATTGAATTGATATTATATGAATGCATTGATGAATATGTGTCCAAATGGTTTATGAGACTTTTTGGCTCATCTCTATAATTAGAGATTATATTGGTAATTTATGCAACATGTATGTTTTTTTTATTTATTGTTATTGTGGATGGATAAGACAATTTTTGAAATTATTTGGTAACGTGGCATCCCCAATTTTTAATTACAAATAGAATCTTTGTAGTAGGGTACTTAAATATGTAATTTTTGGGCCAATGTTTTTTTGGCAATTTTTTGGGCCATTGTTTTTGGCAATGTAATTTAAGGCTATGTAATTTATTTTTGGAAGCCATGTAAGGGGATGTGTTTCACGGTTACCTATAATTTTCAAATTTTGTCTTAGCATGTTGTATGAAATTACCAATAGGGCTTATAGTTGAGCCCATGCACAATGTGTTATGCACAAAGATGTATGGACACATGTTATATGTATAATTTAATATGTGGATGGTGTGATGTTTTATTCTTCACAAAATTTTATTTAAAAATCTATTAGATGTGTTATTCCAATTTACATAGTGAGAGATGATTATGAGCTTAGCAAAATTTTCGATCTCACTATGTAGAAAGGAATATCATGGTCTAGTTGGATTTTTGGAAATAAAATTTAAAAATGTATGTGCTAATGTCAACTTGTGTAATGAATGTAGTGAACATTGCCACTAAGAATGTAGTTGCTGATCTAACTAAGGAGAAAAACTAGATCGAACCAACTATGATATGTGGCATAGAAAAATTCAATATCTGCTTAATGAACAAGAGGTCCTTAAAACCCTAACCAATGTGATGATGTGACCTGAAAATGGGAATACTGCCCAACATCGCCGAGACTTAGAGGCCTATGAGTCTTGGGTTAAGAAAGATCATTGTGCACGCTTCACTATGTTGAATAGCATGCACAATGATCTTATTGGGGAGTTTGAGAACTACCCAAATGCCCAAGAGATGTGGAACCAGCTTAAGATTGCCTATAGAAGGACTTCAGCAACTAGGTTGCGAGCTTTTACTTTGAAGTTTGAGCAATATGTTATGGATTCAAAACATAGCATAGCTGAACATCTAAGGATAATGTCAGCATTGATCTGTGACCTAAAGGCTACTGGCAATAATCTCTCTGATGAACAACAGGTCACAGCGGTGATACGTTCACTGCCTGAACCTACTTGGGGCCAAATGAAGCTTGTTTTGACACATAGTGAGAATATAAAGACTTTTGCTGATATTTCTCATCATCTCAAGCTTGAGGCAGAGTGCATAGGGGCACACCAAAACACCCTCTTTGTCGCCCAATCTGGGCAGCGGAAGGCATTCAGGCCTAAACGCAAAGGACAAGGGAGGAATGCCAAAGGAGCTAGTAACCTTGGGCCTGAAGTAGGCAAGATAGCAAAGCGTTAAAAGGGCAAGCGTGCTAAGAAGGACAAGGCAAAGATCAAGTGCTACAACTGTGGTAAGAAGGGTCACTTCACTCGTGAGTGCACCGAGCCGAAGAAGGTATCCTTTCTTAAAAACTCTGCTATTACTTATGTTTGTACACATGTTTTTGTTGCTCATACTATTCCTGGGTGGATTGTAGATTCAGGAGCAACCAAACATATAGCCAGAGATAGAGTTGGATGTGTGGATTACAAAAAGATACCAACAGGCACACAGTACGTTATTTTGGGTAACGGAGCTCAAGAAGAAGTCATAGGAGTTGGAACCTACCAACTCAAATTGTGTCTGGGATGTACGTTACTTCTTCATGATGTACTTCATGCACCTGGTGTCCAATATAATCTGTTTTCAGTACTTACTATGCTTAGACTTGGATTTAGTTTCCATTTCGATGGTCCTCAGCTGGATTTTTATTTAAATAAAACCTTGTATGGACATGGTAATTTATCTAATAATTTCTTTATGTTGGATTTAGATCATTCCTCTTTTTCTTTTATTGCTCATAATGATGATGTTTCTGATTCTGTAATGTGGCATGCTAGACTTGGACACATAGGAAAAGATAGATTGGCTAGACTAGCTAGAGAAGGCCTATTGGGGTCTATCACTAATGTAAGCCTACCTATGTGTGAACCTTGTCTAGCTGGAAAGGCCTGTAGGAAGCCTTTTGGTAAGGCTTCAAGGGCAACTCATCCTTTGGAATTAGTCCATTATGTGGACCTATGAATGTTAAGGCACACTATGACGCCTCTTATTTTCTCACATTTATAGATGACTATTCACGTTTTAGTTATGTCTATCTGATCTCCCATTGCTTTGAAGCATTAGATTGCTTTAAGCGCTTTGTGGCAGAGGTTGAAAATCAGAAAGAAAGGAACCTAAAGGCTTTTCGAACTGATAGGGGTCGTGAATATTTGTCTAAATAGTTTCAGGAACTGTGTGAGGAAAAAGGGATTCGCAAGCAATTGACGATTCCTAGCACTCCACAAAAAAATGGTGTTGTAGAGAGAAGGAATCGTACTTTATTAGAGATGGTTAGATCGATGATGGCGCAAGCTAACCTTCCAATTTCTTTTTGGGGGGTGCATTATTGACTGTTGCTTACATCCTTAACCGTGTACCTTCTAAGTCAGTTCCCACAACACCATATGAGTTATGGACTGGTGCAAAACCCAATTTGGAAAACTTGTGGCCTTAGGGTTGTGCGAGTTTTGTAATGTCAACTTCATTGAAGATGATTTTCCAAGCATCAGTGAAGCAAAACAAGATCTTCAACTTTATGAGCTGCAAGAACTCGAAAGTGTCATACCATCTTTGGGCGAGGGTGGAGAATCACAACTTCATACTGGAATCGCCAAAGATAGTGGGAGTGATTTGGCTCCTAGTGGGAGCAAATTGCTAGATAGTGATACACAAGGATCCAAGGTACGTAGAAATGAACGTGGAACTATTCCCCGTCATCATTTTGAGATTAAGGGGGAATTTTTTATATGTGATTCACTAGACCTTGATGAGCCTGCTTCGTATGAGGAAGCATTAGCTTCACCTACTTCACATGAATGGATAATTGCTATTAGGGATGAGATGGATTCTATGGCAAGAATCAAGTTTGGGAGTTAGTTGACCTTCCGCCTGGGCCCAAGACCATTGGAAACAAGTGGGTCTTAAAAATAAAGCACAAGGCAAATGGATCAATTGACAAATATAAGGCTCGTCTCGTGGCGAAAGGCTATACCCAAAGAGAAGGGATAGACTATGAAGAGACTTTCTCCCCAGTAGTGAGATTTGTCTCTATTCGCCTTATTCTAGCTATTGTTGCACATTTGGATTTGGAACTCTTCCAAATAGATGTAAGGACTGCATTTCTCAATGGAGAAGTAGACGAGGAGATCTATATGGATCAACTTATTGGCTTTGAGGTCAAGGAACAAGGGTGCAAAGTGTGCCGCCTTAAGCGTTCCATTTATGGCCTAAAGCAAGCTTCTAGACAATGGTATTTCAAATTTCATAAAGCTATTATTTCGATCGAATTCGAAATGATGGAAGAAGACCATTGTATGTATGTCAAACGATCAGGAAAGAGTTTACTTATCCTGTCTTTGTATGTGGATGACATTTTGTTGGCTAGAAATGATATGGAGATGATTGTCACCACCAAAAGGTGGTTGTCCTCTATTTTTGAAATAAAGGATATGGGTGAGGCTAAATATGTGCTTGGAGTTAAGATCTTCAGGGATCTCTCAAAGAAGCTTCTTGGTTTGTCTCAAGAAACTTACATAAAGATGATCTTAGAGCGATTCTGTATGCATAATTCCAAACCCATAGACACTCCAATTGAGAAGGGACATACATTAAGCCTTGAAAATTGCCCTAAATCAGAAAAGGAAAAGAGAGAAATGGCAAGAGTTCCTATGTAAGTGCAGTTGGAAGTCTGATGTATGCTATGTTGTGTACTTAACCAGATATCTGTTTTGCAGTTGGTATGGTTAGTCGTTATCAAAGTAATCCAGGACCTGTTCATTGGCAAGCAGTTAAGAGGATTTTTCGATACCTCCGTGGGACATCGGATTTCATTCTTTGCTATCAGGGTGGAGATTTGAGATTGAGAGGTTATTCTGATGTTGATTGGGCCAGTGATAGAGATGAGCGCAAGTCCACTACAGGTTATGCATTTCTACTTAGTGGTGCAACTATCTCTTGGTGCAGTAAGAAACAATCTTGCATTGCTTTATCCACAATGGAATCTGAGTATGTTGCTTGTTCAGCAGCAGCATAAGAAGCTGTTTGGTTAAAGAGATTTTTCCAAAGCCTAAAGGTAACATCTCTTGCAGATGAAGTTGTAAAGATGTATTGTGATAGTATGGTAGCCTTGGCTCATGCTAAAGATCCCAAGTATCATAGCAAAAGCAAACACATACAGACTCGGTATAACTACATTCGTCTTGCTATTACACAAGGAGAGGTGATCCTCTAACATATCTCTACTAGCAGAATGGAGGCTGATCCACTTACTAAAGCCATTGCTAGAGATGCCTTTCAGACTCATGTTAGGAGTTTGGGACTTTGTAGGATTTGATATGTTTTTAGATACCTTATGGACATTTATGTTTATTCACACTTTATGCAATAATTATGTTATTCATTTTGATTCGTCTTGTGATGTGATTGATATTGCATACTGAGCACACATTATTTAAGAATATGTCACCAAGCTTAGATCGGTCTACTCACATAGACGATCACCCTAGTGCTTGAGTAGCGAGCAGGATGAGACATAGTGATCACTTTGTTTTTTCTATAAATCAAGTAAGTGATCATCTTAACGCTTAGGGAGGCGTGTAAGATAATATAATGAATGTCGCCTTAGCTAGGCTAAGATGAGACTTATGGGAGTCACACTTGAAGTGTATTCACAACTTCATGAAACTTAAATAAAGCCAAATGTGAGATCTTGGACAAGAACTTGGTGTGTAACTATGCTAAGAAACTCAAGTTGGTTGCCTCTGTGGCAATTGGACTAAGATTTGTACGGTGTTTGAGTGTGACAAGCCCAGTTGAGTGGGAGCTCCATCGTAGCATACAAATTATACTGTATGTGCTATAGCCGACCAATTAAGGGAGTGATTGGATAGATCCCTACTCTGTCACTATGTGAGCCCTAGTCAACTATTATATGGTCCATTCTGTGCCCTTTTTTTCGACCTAGAACTATGTCATGAAGTGAATGCTTGATGTCGCTACTTTAGCATGTCATCTCAGGGCCATGATATATACAGTCTCGTGGAGCATGTCTAGGAAAACGGTCAAGTGTGAATGAATTGACATGAGGGTCTGGGGAAGATTATTTAGAACACACCATTTATTTTATGGCTCATTGCCCGGGCGATTATGAGGAATTTGTTTTTTCAACATAATCATGATCATATTATATGGTATAGAATCAAGTGTTGCTTTGAGTTTTTTAAACTCATGAGGGATTAAAGAAACTTGATTGGGTGTGATTAAATAATCTGGGGCATAGACGAGATATTGTGAGTGATGTACTATGTTAGTTTAGATGGTGACTTAATATAGTACTCCTACCCTACACCTTCTCGTCAGGTCGCACACTCCATTTTTCTGTATAAAGAGAGGATTGGACAAGAGATTGAGAAGAGCCATTTTTTACTATAGTGCCCAGTGTGGACGAGTGGGAGATGTTAGAAATTGGGCTGGTTTTGACCCAACCCATAAACCATGGCCCATGGATCGTCCACATGGGTTATCTGATAAGTAAGTTTAAATTTAAACTAACTGATATTGATATGAGTTATCAATATCAGTAGTGGGGTAATTTAAACTTAACAGATATTGATATGAGTTATCAATATCAGTAGTGGAGTAATTTAAATTTAACAGATGAGATCTTTTAGGGATCACATATATCTAATAGTAAGTGAGTCTCTACTAGTATTTAAAATACTCCTATATCAGTTAGAAAAGAGATGATAGACACAGTTTAGAGAACATACGTATAGTTTTGAGTGCTCTTTCAAAATAAGCAATCTCTCTAAGACGCCATCAATTGTTCCCTAGAATTTGGGGCGTGGAAATTAGGAGAGACTCTAGTAGCCTCTCCTGCGACTTGGAGGTGTTCCACAAAGGAGATCGTGAGGAGCTCATAAAGCAAGCAAAGGACAAGATCCGAGCATTTGGTGATCTATTCCACCAAAGGTATGTGTCTATATAACTTCTAGTAAAGTATATAATTATTTTACATTGGGCATTTTAAATCAAATAGAGTACTGAAATAACAGTGAAGCATAAGGAAAAAGGTTAAAAAAAAAAAATCCAAATCAAATAAGGAACTCATGATTTGCTTGGATATCATTTCAACACTTAGCATAGCAACTTTAAAAAAGAAGAAAAATAAATACACAAAATTAGAACGATGATAAAGACCAACTTACTAATGAAGCACCTCTTCAATTCCTTTCAGAACCTTGGATCTCGAGTCAGAATATGATATCATAGGTTTTAGTGCCTAAAAAACATTCATAAGCTTGGATTTAAAATTAATAATAAGGAAAATGCTAACGAATGGCTTTTGGGTATTGGTTAATAATCCAATTAAAGAAAATTTTAATGGGATAAGAAAATAAAGCAATTAATGTTTAACAACTTTTTTCATTTATCATAAAAGTGGTGTCAAAACTTTCCTAAATTGGTTTATTAACCAATGCCCTAAGGGACCCAAATGGCATTCATTAGCATGACCCAAATAATAATAATTAGAACAAAGTGATATACGTTTTAATGGGATCAAAAAAAAAAAAAAATTAACAAGGGCTATGAGGGTGGGAGCAAAGATTATGCAGTAAATTTTTGTTTTAGGTAAATGTGTGTTACAAGAGATTAGATTTGGGCAAGTCTCTTTTTTTATCGTTAAATTTAATGCTTTCTAGGTGTCTTATATCTATTTAAAATGGGAGGAATGAGAAAGTTTTTCAATGGGAGGTGAGCTAGACCCTATATTAATACTTTTTTGGTGCAGTTACCAACAACAAGTGTGCATTTGGCATCAACTTTAACTTTTTGTTGATTGCTTTTTATTGAAAGTGTGTTGTACCATATTTTTATTTTGAAAAAGTGATAAAAAATAAATTTTAAATAGTTGTGCATAAAAGTTAAAATCTAAAAGCTAACAAAATAAGCTGGAAACAAATAAACACTACATGCGTGTGTGTATGTGTCTGTGTAAGAACAATTTCGCCATGTAAGTTTTGATAATAGCATGTAAGAGCATTGACATCAGCCGTGTTATGTCAAATGTCATTTTAACACACCAAAATGTACTTTATCAATTTTAGAACATCATTTTACAATACACTCTATATCACATCTTTTATTTTAGCATTACATTACATTAAAATAATTTTAAAGAAAAAAATCAACTATATAAAAAAATTGACAATGAAAAAAAAAAACCAAACCCAACCCAACACATATCTGTCACCTCAAATCCCACCACCACCTTCTATCAGCCCCAAACCCTCCATTGCTATTGGAACCTATCGCTAGAGACACCAAAACCATCACAAAGCTCATCCCAAAACCAAAACAGAAACACCATAAGAAAAAAAGAATATAAAAACAAAAAGAAAATAATAGAAATAGACAAAAAAGAGAGAAGAGAGAGAGGGCTGCAGCCACTAGTGGTGGCTTTGCTAGTGTGCTCCATAGCCATTTCAACCCGTAACCTATATCATAAATCCAAAAACACAACATAGCCTACAACCACCAATTTCAACCTCAAAAACAAGTTCAACCACAAATAATCCCCGATCTCAACCATAAATACCCATAGCAAACCTCAACAACCCCCACCACTACAAATTACACTAATTTTAACCCAAAAAAACACTGATGATTAAGGTTGTCCACAAGTTAGGTCGGATTAGGTTTAGTCTTGACCTACATCCAACCCATCCTAATCGGGTGGAGCAAATCTCCACCCACCGTTGATTGGAGTGGTTGACGTTGATTGGATTGGGCGGATTTGACTTTCATTGGGTGGCAATCAATTCAGTTGGATTTGTAGATTTGAAAAATGGCCGAAATTTGGCAAGTTAACGATAGAAATCAGTGAAAATCCAGTGATATTTCTACTTGATATGGCATAAGAAATTAATCCAATGATATTTCTACTTGATATGGCATAAGAAATTAATCCACGTGGTGTTATTTTGTTTACCAACATGGCAATCTAATATGTCACTTCACAGACACATCATCATATTTTTAACAGAGGGGCTAACAATGTAAACAAAATATAACTTTAGAAAGTAAAATTTAAATTTTGATACTTCAGGATGTAAAATTCAAAAACTTTCAAACTTTAAGGGTGTAGTTGCATTTTAGTCATTTTTTTAGAGAAATACTATGTTCATAATATTTTCACAGCAAATCTTAAATGGTAGGTTGTTATTGGTTGTTATGAGTAGGTGTTAAAAAAATTTAAGTTATTGATTCAAATTAGAACTAATAAAAACTTAAATGCTTATTGGTTGTAGATGAATCACCTTTTTTTTTATAAAAAATTTTTTTTTATTTACTATTGCTATTTTTTTTATACAAGATAAAAATTCTAGTCTACCCTAATCTAAATGTATGTGTGTGTGAAACTTTCTCTTGGAAACTTAAGCCCCGACCCTTGTTTCCCACACCTCACAAGTACTTATACTTGTGAAGTGACCATCGTGTCAAGGATGCGTGGTAGTTATCTACTACTGATATTTTTTTTTTGAGAAGGTATTACTATATATATATAATTTTTTTTTATAGTAAACAGTAATACTTATTAGAACATAATATATTATATAATCAGAATACAATTATAAAAAGACCTAACATTTATAGTTGTAAATTGGGGTTATAAAGAGCGCACTACTATTAATTTTCCGATATAAGAGCATCCACAATAGTGGAGTTATTTTTTTAGCTATTTGGCACCACAAAAAGTTACTTTATCTATTTTACCTATTCATTTTACAAAACTTCCTACAGCAGTGGATCTATTTTAGCTTTCAACACAATAAAATAATAAACATCACAATAAAGTATTCATCATATACAACATCATCATCTCTATCTTTTTCTCTCTCTTCCTCTTCGTCTCTCTCTTCTCTAATACAGAGCAATCAAAGCACCACACCACAGCAACAATCAAACCACGGCAATCATACCATGGCACACCAAGTCAACAATCATGCCATGACAATCACACCAACACACCACAACAACCCACAGATCAACAACCCAACACCACTAACCCATATCCACGAAACCCACTGATCCGCAAGTCATAATCCAATCAGACCACACCCACGGCACACATACACAAATCTAGCACAAACTCAGTGGCGATGGGGCTCGGGTAACAGATCGGCGATAGGGCTAGGGGAGATGGGGTTTGGGCCTACCAGAACTACTCAACCCACGCCCGCCAAAACCGCTCGACCCCAGCCACTAGAATTGAAGGCCGATTGATCCAAGCACCACTGCAGTCGGCGAGCTGGTCGGTGAAGTAGAGAGGAGATAAAGGAGGCGCTAGAGGAACAAAATGAGAAGGAAAAGACAGAAGAAAGAAGAGAAGCCGGAGAGAGAGAGAGAGAGAGAGAGAGAGAGAGAGAGAGAAATTTAATGAGAGAAGAGAGAGAGAGAGAGAGAGAAATTTAATGAGAGAAGAGAGAGCAATTTAATAATATATTTTTTTTTTTTTGCTTTTTGCTATAGTGCACATCCATAAGAGCACTTGCAGCAGTTAAGCTAAATAGCTATATAGTTATTTTAGCTCCAACAAAACACAAATAATCACCATCCAGTAGTGGAGCTAAAACTATTTCTTTTTAGCTTCATTGCTACAGTGCACATCTATAGATAAATGTGCATTGTAGCTGAGAATTAGAAAAAATAAATAAATATTCCCAGCCCGTATTAAAAAACATAAAACTCAACAAATGAAACTCACATAAAGCATAACCACTCAATTTGATTTTCACAGCTCCACCGCTCTCCACATCAATTCAAACAAGCTCCAATCACCAATTCAAATTGCAACAACAAAATCCACACCGATTCAAAATGCAAAACTCAACAACTGAAACCCAAGCAAAACGCAACCACCAATTTGATTTCCATTGCTCCACCACTCTCACCAATTCAAACAAGCTCTAACCACCGAAACTGATTCAAAAACCCACTATCGATTCAGCAACCCACAATGATTCAACAACCCATGCTGATTTAACCCACCTCTGAAACCCAGCCACCGATTCAACTTCACTGGAATTGAAACCCAGCCAACACACCTCTAAACCTTGCAGATTTAAACCACCCTTGCAACCCACGCCAATTCAGGCCATCGATTCAACCCACCTCTAAAACCTAGCTGATTCAAACCACCACTTTAAACCCAGTAAATACTGATTCAACCCAACCAAGAACAACCGAGTGAAGAGAAAAAAAAATAGAGAGAAAAGGAGAGACAGAGAGATAGAAAGATAGTCAGAGAAGAAGGAGAGTTAGAGAAGAAAGGGAAAGATAGAATAAAATATTAGACGAGTGAGACAATAATAGGCTGATTGAGAAATTTTTTTAGTCAAAAGATAAATTTGTATATATATAATTTGGTGTTAAAACAAAATATTATTGTTACTCTAGTTTCTTATTTGCTATTATGATGATTGAGAAATTGTTTTAGTAAAAAAAAATGTATGAGTATAATTTGGGGTTAAAAAAATCACTTGTTAACACTAGACAATTATTTGTTATCATGTGGCGGCGGCGGTGAAAGAGTCGGTGGCAGTGGCATTGGCGGTGGAAGAGTTGGCGGCGGCGGGGCCGGCGGCAGCGGCGGTAGTGGCAGCGGTAGTGGTTGCGGGTGGTTTTGATTGTTGTTTATTGTAGTGGATATATTATTTTATTGTAGTAAATATATTATTTTATCGTGATATTTATATTATTTTATTGTGTTGAAAGTTAAAATAGATCCACTGCTACAGCATGTGAGTATGTAAAATAGATAAAGTATCTTTTTTGTGGTATCAAATAACTAAATTTTTAACTTTACTGTTGTAGATGTTCTAAATAAATGTGCACTGTAACAAAAAGCTAAAATAATTAGGTACAAATCTACTGCTATAGTATGTATTTTTGTGTTTTAATGAAGCTAAAATAGCTATTGATTCACTGATGCGAATGCCCTGAAAAGGCAAGTTGAAAATTCAAACCAAAACCAAAGAAAAATTCAAAACTAATACAAAAAAGTTATCAGCGTCCCGCGCTGAGACCAGCTAGCGTAACAGAGGGTACGGCCTAATCTACCATAAGCGCTTACCACGTCACAATCCATCTGGATCCCACCTATAATAATATGGCAACTTTGTGTTTTAAAATGGAACATCCTTATTTTGTGTGCCTCCATCAAGCCAGAGAAGAAAGAGCTCTCTGTGGTGGTTCTAGGGTTTAACAACAAGAGACAAAGGCCATTTGCGCTCATTCTATGGTTTTACAAACGCCTCTGTTGGACTTGGAGCTCTGATTCTATACCAGAACTATGGCTTTCTGGGGTAAGTTCCCCAAAAAAGAACTCTCTTTTTTAGAAAATCATTTGGTTAATAGTATGGAAATTTAACTACTTGTCACTTTTTGCAATGTATTCTCAATCCACATGTGTTATAATCGTGTGTGTGTCTATATATATTTTCAGGAGTTGAAGTAAAACCCGGGAATCCTTTCAAACATGAACATGATGACACAAAAGGACGCCTTCACTTATCAATGGTACTGTTTACAAGGCTGAGCTTGCCAATTTCTGTTTAATCCTATGTATTGGTTTTGTATTCTGAATAGATTTTGAGGAAAAAGCTCTGGTTTTGATGCTTTTTTTGTTGGTATTGGCTGCTTTTTGTAAAGAGTCTGAGTTTTATTTGAACTTGGTTTTGAAAATTTTGTTCATTTTGATTCATAGAAAAGGAATGGGATGTGTTTGATTTAAATCTTCTGTGCCGTGTGAGTATTGAAGAGATTTTGAGGTTTCCTGAAATGGGTTTTGACTGTTATTGTGAATGATGATGTTTATTTGGGTTTACTCAGGCAACACTGGGGCTTGGTACTGCCGAAGAAAGAAGTATACTTCAGTGCAATATAGGAAACAAGAGCCCTGTTTTTCTTTGCACTTTATATCCTGTAAATTCTGAGTCGCTGCAAGTGAATTTGGAATTCGAGGAGGCTGATGATGTCGTTTTCTCAGTGCTTGGTCCTCGGAGTATTTTCCTTTCTGGTTATTATGTGAGCACTAGCCAGCGGTATCCTTTTGTTGGTTAGGACTTTGGTATTGATTATGACAAGATATTATGCTATTTTAACTTTTTTTATTAGTTAAAAAGTCTATGCACTTAATACCTGTTTGTTCATTGGAGAAAAGTAGGGGAAAAAAAGGAATTTAGTATTACGGTTTGCTGTTTTATCCCATAATTTGGAGCTATTCATTTAATTATGCTTGGTAAGTTTGGATCAGTATAGATGAGCTTTCCATCTTTTGGAGATAAAATCAACATAAAACATTAGGCTTGAAATCTGTGATTCAAACCCCACTTCCCTCTTCTCCACTATCTACTTATCTCCAAAAAAAGAAAAAATTACGTAAATTCTCACCTTACTAGCAACCAATTTGGTGGTAGAAAGAGTTTATTGACTAATTGCTTGAGAATATGTTTTAGGATTTTCCTTTACTTTTCCTTTACTGAAATGGCAAGAGAACCCTGTGGAGAAGATATTGCTGACACGGAAACAGATTTATCTGAGGATAGTGATGAAGACGAGTACGAGAATAGTTTTATTGACGATGATGAGCCAGAAGTCTATCCACCTTCTCCCATTTCCAAGGATGAAAGTATGTTAAAAAAACACTTTTTGAGGTTTATTTTTTTCCTCATGAGTTTTTCTTATACGATGTTAAAATTTAGCCTATAACATTAGTTCTAATTTTTTGTCATTGGTGAGATCACACCAGATGGAGGGGACTATGTATGTGTCATCTTTGATGTGGCAGTTTCTACATTATCATTTTGATTGAAGTACTCATATCCCAAGTGTGAACAATTATATGTTCTGCTAATTCATGCATTGTGCATTTGTACTGCATGAGAGAATTGGTTCTTTAGTGGACTTGGGTTAGTTCCAATATTGAACTTTTTTCTTTAATGGTAGTAACAAACTTACAATTATCAAACTTGTTTGTGAATGGAATTTGATCATTATCAAAGTTAACAATAAATATGATAATGTGGTTGGACTGGTCATGTTGATAAGAGCTGCGTACTTTGCAACCTTCAGATTATTGAATCACTTCTGATCAATTATTACTAAATCAAATAATACACACACACGCACATATCAACCTAATCTCCTCACATTCCTGGTTGTCTCAAGCATATGCTCTACTTATGTTCTTCAACATCTTCCATATATTTGAATTGAGGGTTATGCTGCTCATCTCCTTGTTCAGCTAACCCCATCGTTCTCTTTCTGTTCCTGCTGAATACATGTCTCATGTGTTTCCATTGTCCAATTAAGATATACCCACTCAGTAGTACATGTTTGTAAATATTTATGGAATATATGCTCTGAGTTTTTGCTCTATGTTTTTTGGTGGTGACAGAGGAAATGTTGTATAATGAAAAACCCAAGAATGAGAAGGGCAGTTGTAGATGGCTTAGGAAGAGATACCAAATGAGTGACTCTGATGATAGGGGATGTTCTCAACCAAAAAATATAATCGATGGTGGTAGTGGTGAGTCAGTATTACAAAGTGAAGATAAGGACAGCTTCCCCATTGTAGTTCTCTACAAGAGCAAAACCACCACAAAGAAAACTATTGGGGAATTAAAAAGCAAAGCTGACGACAGAACAGGTGGAACTGGTGACAAGAAGACAGAAGATGATGTTAATCATGCCATTGAACCAAAAATAAATGCTGATGATGTGATTGTAGATGCTCAGCCAAAAATGTGAGTACTGCATGACTGGTTTGGCAATTTATCTTGTTTAGAGTCTACTTGGTTTATAATTTTTTTTTGGTCACAAAAAACAATCCAATGTGTTTTCTGAAATGTTTAAGTTTAAGAAAGGTTTCTTTTATTCCTTTATTGCTTATGTCAATGTTAATTGCGTTTAGCAACATTGGGAAAAGTGTTCTTTCTGTTTTCCATGTTTGGTGCAGGCAATCTGACCCACCAATCAATTCAATGCCATCTGCTGCTGAAGTAGGCCCTGAAAAAGGTGCAAAGCCAAAGAGGAAAAGAAAAGAGCGGTTTAAGGAGGAGAAACCTCTCAAGGCTGATAATGCTAACCGTAGTAATATTCTTAAAGAGGATAAAACCCCTAAAGATGAGGCAATAATTGATAATATGGGGCAAGATATGCGTATGAAAAATGGACAGGAGTGGGAGGCAGCCAATGACAAGTTAGTGATTTTGTGATCTGTGTTTTGAATTTTTTATATCGGTTAAATTGCATATTTGATCTTCAGCCCCTGACCTTTGTTTCAACATCTTTCTGATGCTTTAAATTGTTTCAAAAAGGTCCTCATCGTTATCTGAGTGACGGAGAATGTTGACATAGCTAATGGAATTTATGAAATAAAGGTCACTTTGAGGATGTGGCATGAGTTCTATTTGCCATGTCAGAATTTTCTATCCATCAGATGATAAGGAAATATTTAAAACAATTTTGAAAGTGTAGGGGCTAACGTAAAACATTTTAGATTATAAGGAAGATTTTGAAACAAAGGTTACAGGTTGATGACCAAATATGCTAGAATTCTGTATTCTTATCAGTGTGCAACTGTGCATACATATAAAATTCTTATTCAGAAGGTTTTTACTGACAACTCTGTTTGTCGATCCTTGTGCTTATGTGAATTTACTTGTGCAGGGGAGTTGAACTGCCAGATACTGTTTCACTGCCTTCCACTGAAGTGAGCCCTGAAGATGTTGAAAGGCCAAAGAAGAGAAAGAAAGGACTAACAAAGGAAGGGAAGAATTACGAAGCTGAGCATAAGCATAGCACTGTTGTTGTAAACAATAACACCCAGCAAAATGACAAGTGAGTATATCTGTGATTTAAGCATTGAATATATAAAAAGAAGAATATATATAACATACTCATATACATACATTCAAGCATAGAGGCATTAGTCACATCTATGCTATACCCCAAAAGGACTAGTCTAGTTACAATTGAGTCTCCTAATAAGAGTCTCCTTATAAACACAAAGCCTAGATCAACCAAGAACATGCCTGATGTGGAACTCAGTTTTTAACTATGAAGCACGGGTGCATTTCGGGATTCTGGTGCGGGTGCAGGACTCGGCAATTTTTAAAAGGGTAGGGTGCGGGTGAGGGTGCCGGTGTGGCGATTAAAAAATTATTAAAAATATTTTTATTTACATTTTTCATATATTGTTAAGCATACTTTTTCACACTATATAAACATATACCAAATTTAAGAGCAATAGTAGATAATAACTAAAACATGATGTTCATAAATTAAATACAATTCACAACACAATCACAAATCACAATGAGTAATAATAACTATTAACTAAATAAAAAAAACTATTAACTAAGTGTGCATTTGGATACCGCTTATTTGGTTGAAAACAGAAAATTGAAAACAATAAAAAAAAAAAAAAAATTTCTGTTTATTACTGTTCTGCACTGTTCATTGGCCTAAATACACTGTTCATGGCCAATGAACAGTGCATAACATGCTGGTTTAAAAAAAAAAAAAGAAAGAAAGCCAAAAATGTGACTTTTCATCAAACGGTGCGTTTTCTATTTTTTTTTATAGGGTTTTCTATTTTTTTCCAAATGGTGCGTTTTGCACCTCTTTTTTGTTTCTTTTGGCCAAGCTAAACGGTGCGTTTCTTTGGCGCGAATCGGTCCAATTTCGCGCGCGTAGGCCCGAATCGGTGCTGTGTCGGCGTGAAAAAAAAAAAAAAAGGGACGCGGCACAGACATGCAGGCAGCGGCGTCACCTGCGCGTCCTCGAGTCGCGCCACGTCAGACGCAGCTTCGGCAGCCCAAACGCTGTGTCCATGCTTCCTAGGTTTTTAACTACACAATGCAGTAACTTATTCAATATCAATTTGGGGCATCACAATCTCTTCCACCGAAATCTCTGACGTCCTTGTTGGGGCCCTCGTTGTGAGGTAGTGTCTCCGAGAGATACACGGGGTTACTTGGTTGGCACTAATACAAAGGAAAAGCGTTAGTCACATCTACACCATACCCCTAAAAAGACTACTTTAGTCACAATTGAGATTTCTTGTAGTTGTTTATAAAACCTAGATCAACCTAGTACATGCCCGATGTGGAACTCACTCAGCTCACACTCGCCTAACACACACTCAACTAATTGGGACATCACTTATTCCTCTTATTGGGAGTTTTTACTAAGGCTTTATTTTGTTCATATTTTATTTTTTACTTGAGTAGGGAAGCTGAACTGCCTGAAAATCTTTTGCTGCCTTCCACTGAAGTTGGCTCTGAACCTGGTGAAAAACTTAAAAAGAAAAGCAAACAACGGGCAAGGGATGTGAAAGCTTCTAAATCTGACAGTAATCATGAAAATGTTGTCAGAGAGAATGGAGCTCAGCAAAACAAGCCAAAGGCTGAAGACATTGTCCTTGGTCTGCCTATGACATTCAAACAAAATCCAAATCCAGCCAATGACAAGTTAGTATTCTTCTAGATTCAATTCTACAAATAATAGAAACACATAAAAGTTGCATGAACTCCCTGCCCCCCCTCCCTTCCAACCTAGTCCAAATACAGGAGAGAGAGAGAGAGAGTCAAAATCACTAAGGTGCATGCTTAAGTCATTCTCATTTTATTGTTTGCTTGTGAGAAGGATGCAATTATGTAGATAATGCTCTTGGCCATCTAGATCTTCTGAATGCTAAGCTGAGTGCAAGATGAATTGTTCTTTGGGTGACTCTTTCAGTCTTTGTTTGCTATATGCTTTATGCTTTCTGTTTATATCATTCTTCTATTTGTACAGGAGTCTTGACAGAAATTCTCATGTATTTGCTGATGAAAATCATTCTTCGGGCAAAAATATGAAGAAGAAGAAAAAGAATAAAACCCAGGAGAATGGGAAAGATTTGAACATGAATACATCCCTTCTGTCAGTGGACAAGAAAGCTGATGACAAGTCATCTCAAGTTTGGACCTTGTCTAATGGATTAATCCTTGAGGTGCTAGAAATGGGGAAACCAGACAGCAAAGTAGCTGCGTCAGGGAAAAAGGCAAGTCCCTTCAAATGATATTAATTAAAGGCTTTTTTGTTGCATGCAATCTTTGATCCAAGATAGAGTAATTTGATTTATTCTTCTTCTGTGTCATCTGTGGGGTAGCAAACCAAAGACAAGTATGTTACAAAAATGTTGATATGACTTTTGTTTGGTTCCAGATCAGTGTCAATTACAATGGAAAGTTGAAAAATAATGGAGAATCAGTTGAGTCGAATGATGGTGATGCTCCCTTTAAGTTTCGCCTAGGTATTACCATACGAGATAGAATCATGGTTTTGCGAAATAATATTTATTAGCTTTAATACGATGTTTAATATATATGGCTTCTTGCAGGTGTGGGAAAAGTTATGGAGGGTTGGGACATTGGTATTAATGGTAATGACTGAGATATTTGTCCTTGCCGAACTTTTATTGCATTTTAGTTATTGTTTAGTATTCTTTGGCTGACATTTATGCATGATTCGTAGGTATGCGAGTTGGTGAAAAGAGAAGAATTATCATCCCACCATCAATGGGGTATGTGATTGAATTCTGACTGTATATTGCAGCACATTTTTCTTTTTGTGTCTTTCTTTGGGTTCTTGGCCCCTTGCTTGAAGTATCATGTTTGTGTTGCAGATACGGGAGTAAAGGGCATGGTGAAAATATACCACCGGATTCATGGCTGGTGTATGATGTTGAATTGGTCAAAGTACACTGATTGACTTGCTTCAGTGCCTGTAGTGCTGTCCGATCTCTCAGTTTATTTTACTTTGATAATGTCTTTTTTTGTTGAAAGTCCAAAAATATAGGGGTACCTAAACAAATTGCTTGCTGGCGTTTTGTTTTCTGTTCATAGCTTTTTGGGATGAAATTAGCCAGCTGATGTATCTCCCTTATAGTTGCTCTATCATGACCAATTTTGTACTTGGTTATTTAACTTAATGACCTATTGGTAAAAAGTTGCTTGGTCATGGTTTGCAAAAGAAACGAAGACTTGATATTGGTGCAGCCAAGTCCAAAAAAAATTATGACAAACATTTCAACTTTCTTATTGCATTTACAAAGTCTCTTAAGACTCATTAATAGCCCAATATGATTGTAAAACATCGAAAGAATCTAGCTTATGGAAGGATTTGGGAAGTGACTGGGCATAATGTCCAAATTTAACCAGATTCGTTGATGTTTTCCAAGAGAATGGAGAAATTTGTTGCAATAGAGGAGGGAGCTCTGTTACGAGACTATGCTTTGATAGCATGTGCTATGATACTTATGTAACAAATAGCATATCGAAACATTTGTATCCTTTGCATAGGAAATCAACAGAAGTTGGAAGAGCATATCATAGCATGTGTTGAGTCTGGTTAATGTATAATTTGTAGCTTGCTTTGAATACTAAAAAAAAAAAAAAAAAAAGGAAGGCGTAAGTGCACTTTTCGTCCTTGCATTTGGGCTCGATTCTCTTTTTGGTTCTTACATTTTATTTTTATCACATTTAGTCTCTATTTAGAAAAATGTCATTTGTTTTGGTCCCATACCATCAATATCTTAATGAAAATATCATATGTGGCAAATGGCAGATTAAAATATTATTTTTTTCTTCTAATGTGTCACTACTCTTGCCAAATCACATTCTTGCCTTAATTTCTTGCATGTGAGCCTCATGTGACACGCTCACATGTGTGTGTCACTTTTAATAATAATCCCTAAAAACACATACCACGGAATCAAGCTTTGTATCAATTGGTGGAAGCTCAAGGAGAAGAGGTCCGCTCACATGTGTGTGTCACTTTTAATAATAATCCCTAAAAACACATACCATGGAATCAAGCTTTGTATCAATTGGTGGAAGCTCAAGGAGAAGAGGTCCAACGAGATGCTTCTATGGCGAGAAACTAGTGGTAGTGGTGTCGTGGATAGCGGACAACCCTAGTAGAAGGTTTTACGGTTGTCTAAATGAATGGGTAATGTCTAATATTAAAGAAATTTTAATTTTTTCTAGTATTTTGCTGCGATTTTGGTAAGCATACATATGGGTTCAATCTTTCATTTCAATTTTAGGTTGGACACAAGTGTAGATATTTCGACTAGCGTGATGATGAATTATGTTAGTGTGATAAAGTGCTTATCCCAGAGCAAAGGCAAAGAGTTATCACACTTGAGGCTCAGATTGCAAGCTGCAAGAGGAGAGAGAAGTTTTTGGTAGTAATGTTGGCAGTCTTCGGTGATTTGTGGGATCTGCCTGTGTGATTTTGTCTTTGGTTGGTTAGATGGGTGGCCTTCTAGTTATATGAATCCTTCTAGTTATGGAAGGTTTGTAGTTTGGTTAGATAGGTGGGGTTAGGTTTTACAGTTTGGTTAGTGAAACTTACTGGTTAATGTTGGGAGTTCTTGTGATATTAAGCTTCAAATCAGCAATTTTTCACTTGATGCTCCACTTGTAATTGGAAATAGTTATCTATGGAACAAAAAATTTTCATTAATTTGGACAGATGCTTGGTGTATTTGATGTTATGATATTTAATTGTCAAGGCAGACGCTTGGTGTATTTAGGCCCTGCTCTTATGTCTAATATATTGATGTAATGAAATGGCATTACCTGATATGGTATGCTACTTCTCATACTTCCCAAACTATCACAAAATGGTAACAAGAAAAACTGTCAATTTGCCATTGAAATTCAAATACCTACTTTTCAATATACAAAATGCTATTGAAAAACTGACAATACATAATGCTACTTCTCATATTTCCCAAACTATCACAAAATGGCAACATTGTCAATTTGCTATTTCAATTCAAACATACACTGCTGCTGCAAATAAAGTTTTGGTGTACTGAAATAATTACTAAAAAGAGGCCATTGTTTAGCCATTAAATTATCACACCAAACTAAGGCCAATTGTTTAGCCAGTACAAAAAGAAAGACAAAAAGTCTTGTGAGATGTCGCGAAATTTAGGCCCTCTCAAAAAGATATTCGAGTGCTTGTAAGAGCACCTCTCTTTTGGGGTAGTACTGTGGAGTCATCACTTATTTTTTATACAAAAAATAAGAAATACTAAGTACAAAATACATATTCAAAATACTTCGAATGTTATTGATTGAATAAAGAAAGAAAAAATACAATTTTGGTAAATTAACCTTACAAGGCTTTGGGTCCTATTTACAATCTATGCAAAAGAATACAAAGCTTTGGTCCTAATTACAATCTACCAAAATTAAAAGACAAAGCGCTAATCTACCTATCCAAAAATCCTAAGCTCGGGGGCTAGGTTACGGAATGGGAAGGTGTTAAATACCCATTTCGCCCAGACAGAGTTTGGTCTTCTAGACTATAATGATCAATATACCCTTTTTGTATGATGTTGAACACACATTATAAACACTTGACAAAAAATTAATTTAAATAAAAATTTGCCTTATGAATATGTCCTCTTTTTAAAGAAAATTCAGATTTGTTTGAAGGATAAAAAATAAGACTTGGTTTGTTAAAAAAAGTCAAATATGTTTTTAGAAACAAGGAGAGTAAGATTTTGTTAAAAAAAATCAGATCTATTTTTATAAAAGGGTTAAAAAGAAAAATTTTATCAAGAAAAAATTAGATTTGTTTTGTGTACAGTTAAAAAAAAAAAACAAGATTTGATTTGTTAGAATTATATATGTTTTTGTAAAAGAAAAAAAAAAGAAGAGATTTTGTTAAAAGAACTAGATCTGTTTCGAAAAGTAAAAAATAATTTTAGTTTTGTAAGAGAAAAATCAGATCTGTTTTTAGAAACAAAAAATAAAAAAAAGACATTTTTGAAAGACGACTCACATTCATGAGGTAAATTTATTATGCATGCATCACATATTAACAAAGAAAAGACTTCAACCTAATTTTCAATTCCTTCTATTAAATTTCAAAATCTGCAATTTTGTAACAAAGAAAACTTTTTCTGAAAAAGAAAAAAATCAGATTTGTATTTAATGAAAATACATATTAGTTTAGTGTTAAAAATATCAGATCTGTATTTAATGAAAATACTAATCAGTTTTGAGCTTTGAAAAAAATTAGATCTGAAAATACAGATCAGTTTTTGAATTTTAAAATAATCTTTGATAGTCATTAGCAGATTTTGAAACTTAAGAAAAAGAATTACAATGGACAATCATCTAAGAACATGTTAAAGAAAATTCTAGCAAAGTATCGAAGCATGGTAATTATATATCAAGAACAAGACATAATAAAGCATGCTAAACATATTCATGCATCAAACAATAACAAAAATTAATGGAAGAAGAAAAAAAAAAATACCTCTTGCATGAGCGTGGTCTTCTAATGAAAGAATATTTTAGAAATCAAAGAAGTTTGTTCACCTCTTTGGAGCCTAAAATACTTTACTTACAAAAAAGAAGATTCTAAAGCAAAAGCTTCCAGAAAATCTTTAACGCAAGGAGAATTGAAAAGTTAGAAGAGAAGAGCCCCTAATTCTGATATGTTTCCTTTATTTATAGAGGTTGGGATGCTTCAAAAAACCAATTGAATGAGATCAGATACGAATTGGAATGCGTCCTTATCTCTAAAAAGTCGAAAAAGATAAGCTTTATCTCAATTAGGGAGTCCTTGGGTCGGGCCAAAAATTTGGGCCAATTGGCACTTGGGAAGTGCTGATCCCGAATGGCCCTCTTGGGTGCCGAGCCCGCGTTTGAGTTTTGGTCCAATTTAGACTCTTTTTTTGAGGATTTTTGAGCTGTGAAATGTACCTAGACGTATTTTTAATTCTATTATAAAAATTAACCCCTTTTTTTTTTTGGGATATTCAGGTTTTTAAAGTGATAATTATCTTGTAGATAAATATTCCAAAAAGGCTTGATTATCCACAACTTCTTTGTTATTTGATTATCCACTTTATCCTCATGCAAGCAAGTCAATTTTTAACACTAACTAAAAACCAATCAAAAAATTATTTAATTAATTTTAACTGTCTAACTAATTAGAATTAATTTAAACGAATCATGCATGGTCAGTTCCACCCAAACAAATGCATGAAGATCGTGCAAACTTGATCAAGTGATATCTTTCAATTCGACAGTCCAATTTGGAACCTCAAGATCATTTTTATGATATGCAATGAATAAATTGATGCATGTAATGGAACTCTAAATTTTGCGTATATGAAAGGTCACTCTAGTCATCTTCCAAGATTAAATTATGGGTGAAAATCGAGTGTCTACAAGTCTTGAACACAACAACAAAATAACATCTAGAGTCAAGAGCCACTATCAGGTTGCTTATCTTCCTAGACCATGCACAAAGGACTGGCTCTTAGCAAACCTCATTATTGCCATGTACCTTGATGCATTACCAATTGCATTAAGAATCTCAAATGTGATTGCCTTGCTTTTCTTCTGCCTTTTCTGGCTTAGATTAGATGTGGTATCACTTGAGTGTGGAGGTGCACTTTCGAGGTTAGCAGTGTTGGCGGTTGGAGGTGCACTTCTGTTGTTGGCCTACAAACAATCTGAGGTTAGTATAGCTATTATAAAAAAAAAAAAATGCTACTTCTATTAAAAGGCAAGAGTTTAGACATTTTACTTGCTTAGTCCTCTTATTAGTTTGCTTGGCATTCCCTGGTAGGGAACAGTTCCCCTAACTTCTCCCTTGCAGCTTCTTCTATTGTAACCTAGTTTACCACAATACTTGCACTGCTTGGAGATGCCTACTCCCCTTCGTTTCCTTCCACTTATTGGCTCATCAGGCTCCTTAGCTTTCTTCGTCTTAGGCCTTCTAGGAGGTTTTCTCTTGATAGGAGGTTGTATAGGTGGAAGGCCATGTGTCTCCACATATTTTGCCCATTAATTGGATCTATAAATGGCTCATAGTAGGCCTGGTAAGTAGTCACTATGTAATAGTCATGCGCATAATTTTATGCATTCTCTCTATTGAAAAATATGCAAGAAATGGCATAGGCACATTGTAGAACTGTTATGTCTCATTTCCTACAACTGCACTTGGATTCAGCCAGGTCCATAATGAAACTTTCTAGCATATTTTCACTTCAAAATTGGTTTGACCAGCCCAATGTGCTAGCCACCTGCTACTTCCCATCTCCACTTTATATAATCTCTTCCTAATCCTAGGGCACAACTCTGACTCTACCTCCAAAATTATCTCCCTATTTGCTTGAAATCTTCCCATTAACTACCACCTAATGCACTCAAGCTGCAAGCACATACAAATAGACAACAAATGTATCATTCGAAACACATATAACTAGGAAATAAAAACATATACAAATATAACTCATACCATGCTGATTATTGGCTTGTTTCTAAATTTAAGAATCCTGCTGTTGAAGCTTTCACATATGTTGTTGAGCATTATGTCACTTTGTCCATCCCCACTAAACATATGCCTAGCCCAGATTGTTGTTGAATGGGCATTAAGCCAATGCATCCACCTTAGAGTTGGCCATGACAATCCTCTCCTTAGTGGTAAGGTACTCAGTGGTGATATGGAGTGCCTTTCCCAAAGCCTGGTTAAAAATGAATGAGATGAGAATCGTTTCAAGAACCACCTTTAGAAACAAAGAAGACTGTGACAAGAGTAAGATCGGGCAGAAAAGTACTTGGACGAGCTTGTGAGAAGGAACAACACTCAAACTTTTCAACTCATTAGGAGTGATGACATTGTAGGCTCTTCCCAGGACAGTGGCAGCATCGTCCCAAACATTGGAGTCAATCTTGCTCTTTCCTTTATCATTGCCACGAGCTCTTTTTGGTCGAGGAGTGATCTCCTCAATGGAAACAGCAGGAGAGGCTTCCTTGGGGTTAGAGGCAATGGGAGTGGATGCAGTAGTCTCAACGACCTCCTTTATTACCCTGGGTCACTTTTGGCCAATGTTAGATAAAGGCTCATTCTTCATGCCCTTACCTTGGCATACATTTTTTGGATAAATTTTGTTGTCATCTCTGTAAGTAACCTCATGAGCAAGATATTAGTACCAAACTAACACAGAAATAAGAACACTAGAAACTTACTTTTTTCTTCTCTGGCTATAGCATGTAAGATGTAAGGAGATGGTTCAGGACCTAGAAAATGACGAGCTAAAGTCCGAGGGTCGATCAATTTGTCAAAATCGTCAATGGTCTTTGCGTAGTACGAAGCGTCCTTGATGCAACCTTTATGCTTGTTCTTCAACTTTGGATGAGCCTTAGCTGTGAAGAAAGAAAAGAAAAATATGCATTAAGTCTAAATGAGACAAGGAGGAACCCTTTCAAAAAGAAGAAGAAGAAGAAGAAGAAGAAGAAGAAGACACACCAAGCTTAGGTGTCCCCTACCTACGCAGCAATTTGGGGACTTCACTCCAAAAGTCGTTCGAGAGGGTCTCCTAATCGTCTCCAGATACGAAGAAGTATCTAGATTTCCAATAACGGAATGACGAGGGAATATTAGCGATAAGCCAGGCCAAGGCACCAGCTCATAGTACCTAAACTCTTTTGACTATTTCAGATGGTATAGGTACAAAAGTTCATCCAAAAATCATATCACCTTCAATTACTCTCATCCAAATCTCCATGCAACTAATATCATCCAGATCTCCATGCAACTAATGACGATCTTCCAAGAATTCAGCATAAGTTGCCCGGGCGCTATGCCCAGGTGATGGAGAAGCTCCATTATAAAAGGATGGACAGGGAATTTAAGAGCACTCAGAAAGGCAGCTTCATAAAAACATACCTCCCCAAGATTGAAAGCACAAGCTTGCCTAGGCGAGGTAGATGTATCCTGGTCTTATCAGGGATTTGAAACCTATCCTTGAACCTAAAAAGAGTGTCCTCATCTAAGGACACACTTCCTTAAGGGTGTGAAAAGCTCTCAATGTGGTGTGTGAAGAGGATGAAGGGTTCAAATACGAAGGCATAGAGACTGCGGTATCAACCTCCATGGCCTTATCACTAGATGATAAACCTGTGTCTAGCTCACTGGGCCTCACATTTATTGACATCCCTCGAACAGACCAAAACCAATCCAAGGATTGGTGCAATAAAGGGGAAAGATTAGCAAAGACTAACCCTAAGGCACTATCCCTAGGAGTGAAGGGCCTAATCTTCGGCCAACCACCAGTAGACCCAAGACATGCCCCTAAATTAGCAAAAAAAGAAAGAAACAGAAGGGCAATGACGCCTCACCTCAGAATAGTCACACATCAAAAGGGAAAAACAAAATTGGAGGTCCCTAATTAAAGCAAAACGAAGGAAAATCAAGTAGCAAGAGAAAAGGAAAAGGTTGTGCTTGAGGAAAAAGAAAAAGGGTGGCTTGAACTTGGAGAAAGGAGGAAGCACAGAAATGGAGAAAATGCTGAAACAAAGAAGAAAACAGAAATGGGGGAAAATGGAAGAAAGAAAAAAGCATATAAAGGCTTCCCTAAAAACTGAGACGTGGGGAAACCAAACGCCTCGTCAAGGATTGTGCCTACGTCCAGCCAATCAAAACATGACACGTGGCCACCAAGCGTGCGGCGCTGTCACGTTGCCATAGATGCGATAAAAATAGAATCCAAAAGACCACATTCGACGTGGGTTGACCTTCATATTCCTTAGGTCATCAAGGTAATTGATGACCAAGGAATGAGGGGCAACTAATGAGTCAGGAAATCCTACTCGTCTAAGCATGGCAATGGACGAGGAACGAATTTGTACCCAAAAAAAAAACTTGTTTCGATTTAAGAATTTGTACTCAGTTTTCATTTTTATTATTCTAAAAGTTGGATTTGAATATAAAAAATGAAAATACATTTTTAGTGTTTTCAATTTCATAGAAAGTGAATATAGTGGCAATTATGTAAATATTGTGAAAACGCAAAGGGCCTGTAGAAAATGAAAAACAGTGGCAATTTCTATTGTAAAAACACAAAGTGCCCCACTTGTTTGATGTGAGCGTGTGTAAGTGAAAAAAGTAACTTAAAAAAAAAAAAAATGTCAAACTGTGTTTGATGAATTTTATATTTAAATTATGTATTCAAAATAACTTACCAAACATCCATACTTCTAAAAATAAATCATTTTTTCAATATTCAATTTTAAAGTTTAAATGCAGAAAAAATCAAATAAAAAGTGAATACATCACTTTTTAGGGGCCTTAATCATTCATTAATGGTTCTTCAGTCTTCTATAATAGAAAGACAAATTAATAGTTTAATAAAACCACCATCGCACCCTTGGTGCGATGATCACTCCACAAGTATAAATGCTTGTGAGGTGTGGGGGGTAAGGGCCGGGGTTCAAGTCTCTAGGAGGGAGGAAGACTCAAACACATATACACTTAGATTATGCTAGAGTAGAAATTCTATCTTGTATTAAAAAAAAAAAAAGGTTTAACAAAAAAAAAAAAAAAATCTTATTGACAGAGATAAATGTGATATGAGACGTAAGAAATCCATATCCGGTTTGGAAAAAGCGGTGCAGTAAAACTTTCCCTTGAACATTCGAAGGCATGAATAGAGAAATTTTTGAACAGAAATTTCTGGCTCTAACCTGTTAATATCTGGTGGAAAAATTCACAGCCGCCTCCTTGATTAATGAGGCTTATTCCAAAGTGCTACCTGCCTATTTGCAAACCTTAATCATTCACCCTACTATATAGTGCCCCAATTTGACTTTGAAAAATTGAAACTCTCCCAATATTAATGCACCCTGCACTCCATTCATTTTCACTCTTACTTTTGTTGATCATTGGATTTGTTGTTGTGGATAGCTCCACACCTCTATCTCTCAATGAATAAACAAGAACCACTCATCCTTTCATGCTAGAAGATGGTCCAATCGAAGGTTGTGACGGTTGGGATTTCAAGCTCAAGTGCAAAGAAAATAGCCCTGTAATAGATATTATGTCAAAATAATTCCGCGTTTTTCAGTTATATCCAGACACTGGTATTCTGACGGTTGTCCGAACGGCTATTGTTGATGATGGTTGTCCTGATCCTAACAAATTAGTTAACACCACCCTTAATAGTACTCTCTTTGATTATGCTGACCAAAGTAGTGAAAACCTTACTTTTGTATACAATTGCGCTGATGGGATTCCAGATTGGGTGAAAAACAGCTCTGCATGTACAGGAAATGGCAATGCTACTGAGGATTCTATTTTTTTTTTTTTTTGGGTTGAGATAAAAGATAGAAATTTTATTAGATAAAGTATAATAAACAGTTCATAAGAACCTTGTAACATCAAAACAGGGGAAAACCAGACTTATTTTGTTGAAAACAAACACTACAAACAGGGAAAACCAGACTTATTCTGCAGAAAACAAACACTACCAAAAAATAAAAAAAATTGCGAAAAAACAACACTGTGCAGAAAAACAAACACCGAAGAAAAACAAAACTACAAAAAACACGATTGTGCAGAAAAATAACAGATATGCAAAAAATCATTCATGCATAGGCAAAATTGAAATTCCAGCTCTAGTTGGTTCTCTCCATCCCCAAGATATGACCTTAAGTGATGCTTCAAGGAAGGGTTTTAACTTCAAATACCAAAATTGTTTTATGTGCATTAGAACCTGTGTGTGGATGCAATAGGGGAGTACGCCTTGATCGAGTGGACTGGAGCAAAGAAAACAAGGAGTTGCCATCTATTTTTATGGTCTAGGAATCATGAATATAGCGTCCTTAAGTGGAAGGACTAATTTTATTGCTAGAGTATGGGTTCTGAGTTTAAGTACAATCCTAAGAAGGTGTTACGCACCCAAAACTACTTGACCCTTGGGTCAACTTCCACTCATTGTGTTCTATGTCTCAATTCTATTAAAGACACATTTAATATTGCATTCTAACTCACTCACTCACACACACACACACACACTAGCATACATCAAAGTATACAACGTGGCATTTCATCTCAAACCTAACATACATCTATCATGCTTATCAACCATCACAAACATTAGCATACATGTTTCCATACGTGTCATATTATTCTATCCAAAGCAGCAAACAAAACATGGCAGAAAGGTAGGCATGGCAACAAAGCTTCAATCATCAAAAGTGACCCAATCATACAGGCATAGTGTCCAAACAACAAACTACATGTTCATCATAAAATAATGCCTGTTCATATGAATGCATGACTTACCTTACTGCATCGCAGCACTTATGGCATCAATGCATGGACATGTGAATGTATGTTCATGGCATTAAAGTAAGAAGTAAAAGAAACCCTAATTTAGCAACAAAATCTCGGATTAGGGTTTTTGGGCTTAAGTATGTGTGTGCATATATAGGCCAACGTACGCAGGCCAATTGTATGCGTATGAATACTTCGAGCTTCGTTTGCATGCAAAAGCATGCACACATAGACACGCCCTAAACCTTAACCCAACAACACAGAAACACAAAAAATAGTAGAACTTAAATCTGACAACCTAACATGCATACTATGAGAAACCAGAAAACTCGGCTCTCATATGGAGTTGCCACATATTTTATAAGTAAAATAAGAAAACTTTAAAAACTATAACATATCTCGAATAGTATGCATTCTCATTAATTGGAAATAATTACATCTTAGTAGAAAGAACTTTACATTGCTTTGATTCCCAGTTACAATCTAGTAAAAAAGGGAAAATACAAAGCCTTGTTTCCTAGTTACAATCTACCCAAAACAAAATAAGACACCAAATATACCAACCTTAGATTTCAATTTTCAGGGGATAAGTTACAGGATGGGAAGGTGTTAGACACCCACTCTGCCCAGACAGAGTCTGGTCTTCAAGACTTTAAATGACCATATAGTACCCATACTCAAAATGTTTAATGATATACAACAGATGCTATTTCAAATCCTAGACCTATGGTTAGAATGCTAAGAACATTAGATCTACAACTGTATTTTGTGTAAAAAAAATTTGAAGAGAATACTTGATAATTTCTTTTTTTTTTTTTTTTTAAAATCTGTTCCACAAAAGAAAAAGAATGAATCTTAAAAATTCAGATCTGGTTTGATTTTTATATGTGAGAGAAAATAGTTTTTTTTTTTTAATTTTTTTTATTTATGAAAAAATACAAACGTGGTTTCATATTAAAAAAAATACAGATCAGGTATTTGTGAACAAAATTCATATAAGATTTTATAGATAAAATACAGTTCATATTTTATTTTTGAAAATCATGGAGAAAAATGCAGATCTAATTTTAATTTCAAAAATATCATGGAGAAAAAAAAATGTAGATCTGATTTTAGTTTTTAAAGAAAACATGGAAGTCTTATGATGGATTCTTTTGGAGATCTAAAATCTTAAGAAGGAATTCAACCCTAGATCTATACATGTTCTTCAACTAATCATGTGAATTTTTCAAAAGCAAGAAGAGAGCATGCCATAACATATTAACATGGTTATATAAACATAAGAAGTAAGGACACATTCATAGAAAATAATACATATATGAGAGCATGTTTTTGAAATTAAAAAAAAAAAAAATCATGTTATGTAAAGTAAAGTTAGAACATACTTGCATGAATGTATTCCACAAGGAGAGAATTATTTTAGAAATCAAAGAGAATGAATTTTTTTAGAGATCTAAGATAAAGTCACTTAATAGAATAGAAATTCCAATAGCAAAAGCTTTAGGAATTTCTTTAATGTAAGGGGAGAGAGGGAGGCCTAATTTCTGATTGTAATTCCCTATTTATAGAGGTTTGGTGCCTAGAAAATAAGCTAGGTTTGATCAAATATGAATTATGTCGAATTTTTATCCCTAAAAAATCGAATATGATTTGCCTTGGCTTGATCTAATCGTTTCAGGCATGGGCCTTGGAGTTGTGCCAATTGACACTATTGAAGTGCCAATAGTGCTGATTGGCACTCCAAGAGTGCTGAGCCCAATCTCCTCTTTTGTTTCAATCTAGACTCTTTTTTAGGGGTTTTTGCACTTGGACATATTTTTAACTCGTATTCCAAAATAAATCCTTTTTATTTTGATAATCAGGTCCTTAAAATAATAATAATGTGATAAATAAATATTCTAAAAAGTCTTAATTATCAACAATTCCCTTGTTATTTGATTATTCATTTTATTCCTATGTAACCAAGCTTATTTCTGATAAAAACCAACAACCAATTGCATATATTACTTAATTAATTTTAATTGTTTACCAATAAAAAATAATTTCAATTAATCACACATATTTAGCTTCACCCACATACAATGCATGTAGACAGTGAAAACTTGATCTTGTGATATCTTTCAATCCGATGGTCTAATTTGGAAATCAGGCATATCGTTGCGACTGTTAGAATCTCAAGATCCTTTTTATGATATGTGATAAATGATTTAATGCATGAAATGCAACTATGATTTTTTTGGGTACTTGAAATTGTCATTTTAGTCATCTTCCAAGATTAAATTATAGGTGCAAAATTAAGTGTTTACAGAATTCCCTTCATTGATAGAGCTTAAAAAACAAATGTCAATGCAAAACAAAGACACTGATTTTAGCAATTATAATTTAATCGAGGTTGAATTTTCAAAGGTTTCCCAACCCTAGAGCCTAGAACCTTTGGACATAGAACTGGTGATTTATTGTCTTACAGAAAATGAGAAATAAGGATATTTAATCTACTTGATAATAATAAATCTGGGTAGAATCTTGAATGCCAACGAGGTAATCGAGAACTGTATTTGCCCGATCTGAAATGAGGCAATTGAGAATTATATTCCCTCTATTTGAAATAAGGTAACTGAGAACTATATTCAGCCACTGATTATAAACTTTATACGCCCAATCTGGAAAAAGGTGACCAAGAACTATATATGCCCGATTTGGAAGTCGATTGAGAACTCTATTCGACCAATCTAACTTGGGATGATTGAGAACTTTATACGCCCAATTTGGAATAAGGTGACCAAGAACTGTATTTGCTTGATCTGGAAGCCGACTAAGAACTCTATTTTCCCAATCTAACTTGTAATGATTGAGAACATTATACGCCCAATCTGGAATAAAGTGACTAGGAACTATATTCGCTTGATCTAGAAGCCGATTGAGAACTCTATTCGCCCAATCTGACTTGGAATGATTGAGAACTTTATAAGCCCAATCTGGAATAAGGTGACCAGGAACTGTATTCGCCCGATCTGGAATTAGATGACCAGGAACTATGTTCTCTCAATCTAGAAGCTGATTGAGAATTCTATTCGCCCAATTTGACTTGGAATGATTGCGAACTATACATGCCCAATTTGGAATAAGGTGATCGGGAATTGTATTCGCCTGATCTAGAAGCAAACTTAGAAGCCCAATCTGAAGTATCTTGTAATGAACAAAAAATTCAAATTAGAATTTTGATGATTAAAGGGCTGTTTGGTTTTTTTTTCCCCATCACTCATCACTCCTCACTCAATTTCCGTTACTCATCACTCCTCACTCATCACTCATCACTCATCACTCAAAATACCCCAATTTCACAATATACACCTGTTTGGTTTTTTATTTTCACTTTATATCACTCACAAATTTTTACCTTTTTGTAGGCCCCACGTCTGAGCTGACTGTCAGGCTTGAGGTTGCTTTCCCGCGGCACCCATTTAGTTCACCCCATTTCCTTCACTTTCCTGGACCCCCCTTCAACACACCATTCTCCCAAAACACACACCATTCTCCCAACCTCACAACCCAAACCCATTCGTAAAAACACACACCATTCTCCCAAAACACAAACCAAACCCATTCGTAAACAAGAACCAAGGACCACCGTTCCCAAGGGCGCTTCACCCATCTCTCCGACGTGGGTCCGGTGGCGGCATCTCCTCCGTCAAAGCTCCGCGGCAAGCTTCACCTCCGTTAAAGCACAGCGGCGCGATCGCCGATTTTAAAGCCCAGCTTCGCGATCTCCTCCGTCGAAGCCCTCCTTCAAAGCGCAGCGACGCGATCTCCTCCGTCGAACCCCAGCGGCGCGATCTCCTCCGTCAAAGCCCAGCGGCGCCGACGAAGTCTGAAGAAACGTGACCCATTCCGTCGATGTCACGGACCATCTCCTCCGACCCAACACGGTGCTACCTCCTCCCTTTTTGTACTCTCTCACACAATTTTCATTCTCTGATTTATGTTTTAGGCATTTCGGTTTTGGGAAAACTGTTAAATTTTAGCTTCAACTCTTCTTTGCCTTTGTTTTCCTAGTTGTTTGGTTGGTGAGAAAATAATAAAGGAGAAGTTTGTTGGTTTGTTTTTTGTTTATATGTTAATATTATGAGTTTATTGGATCGGATTATTGAATCTTAGCAATAGCAATTTATGAAATATTTCAAAACAATAAACCAAAAAATAATAAGAAAAGTAGTGAAAGACATATGAATTTAGTAACGAAATGGAAAATCAATACAAAATCTCTTAAAACCGAAAAATCACTCTACAGGTTCCATGATTGAATAGAAAATCTACTATAGAAAAGTCATGTAATGGTCCTAGAACTCTAGAATTTTTCTACACAAACTTTCTCTTGAAACTAATAAGTTGTTTTTCATTATCTGATTTGCTTGAATCTTAGTTGTTTTTCATTATCTGATTTGCAAGGTATCAGATTATTTGTTCTTGGTTGGATAATACTATGAGTTTATTATCTCCCTGTTTTAGGTAAACCGAAAGACCATAGATGGTTTAAAGGCCTTGAATGTATTATAGATATTCTGGATTCCCAGTCATTGTGTTGGAATTTGTAATTGCTGAAACTTTTCTATTAGCAACTGGAAATCGTTGTTTCCTTGTTTGGTTTTTTTGGTTTGCGAGATTCTTAGAAGTCATGTATTTGGTGTGAGCAAGTTTGGCAGTTATTATTTCTGGGTCAGTTGGTGCTGGTTCTGTAATTTCAGTCTTGTGTTGGTACTTGAAGTCTTGTGTTGGTAATTTCAGTTATTATTTGCGGGTCAGTTGGTGCTGGGTCTGTAATTTCTGTAATTTCAGTCTTTGTCTCACAAGTTTGAAGTATGATTGCCCACTCCCCTCAACTATCCTGTGAATAGAAAGCTCAAATTGATGACTTTGAGCTATTTACGTTATAAATAGGAAATACAAGTTTGAATCCTTGTTTTTCAGTACAGGCAGAACACTTTCACTCCTTGCAGCCTCCATTGGATGTGATAAATAAAATCCATTTTGTTTTTGTTTTTAATTGACGAACTCATTGCTTCTAAGTAAAGATGCATTGGACCTTATTATCTTATTAGATCAAATATAAAACCACAACTGACAGCTAAAAATCATAATGTAAAAGATAATAAAGTAAACCATCACGTGAGGATGAAATTAGCATGAAACTTGGAGGAAAAATCATAATGTCATGACCATTACAACTTTGATGTTAGTAGAATTGTAATGTACTATGACTACAAGCTTGATATATTGAGGTCGGTTCTGGATGAGTTTCATTTCCCGTTTTGGACTTGTTGCATGAGTTCTTTCAATCTCTTTCTATTCTTTCCTTTTTTGTTATACTCTGCATAGTATGAATTGGGTTTATATTCTTTCCTTTTTGTTATTCTCTTCAGTAGTGGAATGTCTTCTGCCACTACTTATGAGTCCACTTGTAGCGGCCATATGTGCGATATGGATCGATGTGTCGAAAGGACCTCCCTATCTATCCGTAATTTTGGTAGGAGGTTCTATGGATGTCAACATTGGTCACCGGTTAGTATTACATGATTTTATGCTCATTACATATTTGCCTTGTCATTTTGTTACTATCTTTGTTGACCATGATATATATGCCTTCAATGTTGTATGCAGGACTCCGATCAGGCATGTAAGTTCTTCAAATGGTTAGACAAGAACACATGCCCACGTGGCCGTGCAACAGCGCCACTTGTTCATGAAAGGTTTACAAAATATAAGGCCGAGGCAGCGGCTACAAGAAATGAACGGGACCAAGCTCATGCAATGGAAGCAAAAGCCCGTGACATCGCAAGGATAGCAAAGCGTAAAGCGGAAAAAACTAATATCGCCCACCGAATTGCTGAAGACAAGGTATACAAGTATAGGGTAGCTTTACTTTTGACTTGGACTGTAATTGGAGTTTATTTTGTACTCTTTACTGTTTTTGGGGGCCATGGTCATACACAACTGCGTCTGCCATGACCCATTGGAGGTCACGTGTTTTATGTACATTACAGTTATTCGTTACTGTTTTTTTTTTTTTTTTTTTTTTTTTTTTTTTTGAATGGTGAACTACTGCATCTGCATGCATTTTATAGCATGCAGTTAAGTAATGGAAAAAAAAATTACTGTAATGACAAGCTGTGAGACATTCTAGCATGTCCATCACAATTTAGTTAATAATTTCTCAATTGTTATCTGGGACAATATATTCTAGCATGTCCATCACAGTTAAGTAATGGAACAATATATAGGTTTCAATAATAAAGTATATGGTTCATTCCTTCACAAGAAAGAACTGCATGAAAAAAAAAAAAAAAAAAATTTGCGTATACAGGGGATTTAAATTTAATTGGCAAATTTTATTAGCAACCTGGTTTCGGCAAGTTCAATGGCACGTCTTGCAATCTGGGGGCGTCCAGTCTTGATCCATGCTGCAGTGAGAAGCCATAATAGCACTGCACACATTTCACACTCAAAATGTATCATCTGGCAGAAAACCTCTAAGTAGGAAAGTTCAACAACCAAAAAGGCAAGGCACTAAGCACTGGCTTGTACAGAAAATGCTAGGTTATACTTTATCTTCTTATCATGCAGTTCAAACGACCACGCCTTTTGATTAAGTTCCAATTGTTATATACAGTCCTGAATCTTTCATCATTGTTGTTTATTAAGTGTGTGCTGTGCACTATTTCTCATGCCATATCAATTTTACATTTTGAAAAGAGTAATGCTAGAGATACATACTTTTTTACATAAAAATTTACAAACTGTTCATGCATAATTTATCACGTACAAATTTATCACGTACAAATTTATAATTAATTTTTATACATTATTTTTTTTATTATCTATCAAACACACATAAGAAATAAGTGACATTTCTATCTTTCTAATTTTTTTATTAATCCTAAAATTTTTTTACCACGTACAAATTTATAATGAATTTGTATACATTATTTTTTTCATTATCTATCAAACACACATAAGAAATAAGTGACATTTCTATCTTTCTAATTTTTTTATTAATCCTAAATTTTTTTTACCACGTACAAATTTATAATGAATTTGTATACATTATTTTTTTCATTATCTATCAAACACACATAAGAAATAAGTGACATTTCTATCTTTCTAATTTTTTTATTAATCCTAAAATTTTTTTACCACGTACAAATTTATAATGAATTTGTATACATTATTTTTTTCATTATCTATCAAACACACATAAGAAATAAGTGACATTTCTATCTTTCTAATTTTTTTATTAATCCTAAAATTTTTTTACCACGTACAAATTTATAATGAATTTGTATACATTATTTTTTTCATTATCTATCAAACACACATAAGAAATAAGTGACATTTCTATCTTTCTAATTTTTTTATTAATCCTAAAATTTTTTTACCACATACAAATTTATAATGAATTTGTATACATTATTTTTTTCATTATCTATCAAACACACATAAGAAATAAGTGACATTTCTATCTTTCTAATTTTTTTATTAATCCTAAAATTTTTTTACCACGTACAAATTTATAATGAATTTGTATACATTATTTTTTTCATTATCTATCAAACACACATAAGAAATAAGTGACATTTCTATCTTTCTAATTTTTTTATTAATCCTAAAATTTTTTTACCACGTACAAATTTATAATTAATTTTTATACATTTTAGTTTTCTATCATCTATCAAACATACATAAGAGAAACTGAAATTTCTTGTTCTCTAATGACAGATTTAGGATTGGCCTACCCTGAAAATTGATTAGTAATTTTTTGGCTTATATAACTTTCAATAAGAAAACAAGAAATTCAATATATCTTGAGTCAATGAAGACTATGTAGTTACTTATGCGATACATACTTAGGCGTAGCACTTGAGTACACATTCCAAAAGTAAACAATACAGTTAAACAGATAATCATCTCATGTTGCCACGAGCAACATAATCATCCCACATTGCATCAGTGATAGTATCCCTCAATTGGCCCATCGCTCTCTTCGATGCATCTGACATTTCCAGTACATGCCTTTCGGTCTCTGAGCTTGTTGATGCTCCAGTATCGTCACTACCAACATTATTAGACTCACTACCTTCCCCAACACTCTCTCCTATTGTTGTAAACAATTCATCACTCCGATTGTTCATGCGTATGAAATTGTGTAGAGCACAACACACAACAATGATGTAACGCTGCCTAGTTTGCTTGAAGTTTGGCATTAAATTCAAAATGGGGAAACGGGCCTTTAGCACTCCAAAAGAGCGCTCAATAACCATTCGTAAAGATGAGTGCCTATAATTGTACAACTCTTTCTTTGATGTTGGCCGTCTACCACTTGAGCGGTACTCTTGAGCATGGTACCTAGTTGACTTGTGTGGGGGCAAAAAACTAGTGCCAATTGGTAGGCCCGAATCCATCAAGTAGTATGACCCTACACACACACACAACCAACCATTACGCAATTATGTTCTTCAAAAACTTACTACTTACAACCAACCATTATGCAACCATTACGCAATGGAGGATCAAATCACTTTCGTTTAAGTCACAATGGAGGATAGTACCTGTTGGTGGCCATGGGAATCCATGCTTCTGATCATTGATTGCTTCTTCGAGCACCCTTGAGTCGTTCGCACTGCCCTCCCACCCAGCATGGACATAAGTGAACTGCATGTCCATGTTACAAACATATAGCACATTAGTTGTTATAGTGCTCTTGCGGCTCCTATGTGCTTGAGTCGCATTTGCAAGAGGTCGGGCACTCACATGCGTTCCATCAATTGCTCCTACACATCTCTACACATGAAAGTTTTCATTACTCTACTAAAGCACATAACAAATATCATGGTAGTTTATCAACATGCCAAGTCAGTCAACGTAAGGGAATTTTTTGTACCTCAAACCATGGCCAGTACTTGTTGAGTTGAAGGTGTTCGGGGAGGCCTGTGACATTTGAATCAGGTTTAATTAAATGCTTCGCGTATGCATGGACAGCCCGCAATGCACGACGAAAATGCCGGGACACAGTTTCTGTTGAGTGCTGAAACCTGTCAGCAACGCATCTAAAGCGGGTGTTGTGTCCAAGTATGTACAATAACATGGCCACGGCCTGAGTGGCATTCACCCCACCCTGTCCGTCCCTCAAGTAACCATGTCGGGCCAACTCGTCCACTAAATGGTCTAGTAACTCAGGTGTCATGCGGAACATCTCATAACACTTACCTGGATTACCTTCAGTGATTTCGTCCATATATGCCTTCCCAGTCAACGCACTTGTACGCATTGGTTGCTTATCGAAATGCCAATGCATGTACGCATACATCTCCCCGACTATAGGATTCACTAAATTAAACTCTGATTCGTCAACATGTTCAAACTCTGAATCAGTCCAATCATCGTCATTGTCTTCACAAGCATCGCTGGAACCAACATTGTTGAAGTACGCATCATCAAAGTCATACTCATGAAACGCATGTGACCAGTCATTTCCAGATGCCATAATTGACCTACACATCAACACAAAACACACTATTGAAAAATATACTATAAAGAAGGATAGAGAAATAAGTTATGTAAAGAGAGAAATAAAACTGGGTTTACGTAAATAAATAAATAACAGTAAATAATAATTTACACCATTTGTCTATGTGACAAACACATAATAATAATCCAAAATCCATGGCATAATATAACATTACCAAACCATACAAACATCCCAAGTTCATAGCAAACATAAACCAAAGTACTAAACAAAATAGCTTATACATAATGTAACAATGTTCTCCATACTACCCAAATAGAACTACATGTAAGTACTACACAATAAGCCAATAAATATATCAATCCTCCTCCGGGTTTAGAATGTCCTCTATCCAAGTCCTCCTCCTATGCTCAGGCATACCCATAAGCACCACCCTATTATCCTTCTGCTGCAAAGCCTTTGAGACCTTGACGTAGGCCTTGTTATTCAGATCCTCATACTTATTAAGCACGTCAATTGCCTTGGCAAGTGAACAAGGATCACCCCCCATGGTGGATTGACCAAATTGCTCGGATGTACCGCTAGACCTACCAAGTTTACCACTATACCTGTCCCTCGTCATTGCAGTGTACTCCTTGAGGGCCACAGTCATGTCACTTACCCTATCCGCTTTCTTCTTCACCTTCTTACCCTTGCCACTTGCATCTTGCACAGGACGTTTTCCCGGTCGTTGGGTTACCTCCTCAACCTCATCATCGTCCACAATGTGCGGGAAACTCTCAAAGTTAGGGGTGTAACAGTCATCATCAAGATGGATGGGTACATTTGCAGTGGCATTGGCATTGGCAAGCTCTTCCTCTAGGGCACGCTCCTCGTCACTAGTCAAGGGAGGAGTGTTTGAGGAGATCTGCAGGTTCCCAGTTGCAGTACTATGGGCGAACAACTGCTGCAACTTGTCATAGTCTGGGCATCCTTGCTTCCTTAAGTTAGCTGCCTGATGATTGTTCTGCAATGTTTACAAAAATAACATTAGCACCCTAAACGCAGCAGTTCATATAAGCTCAAATTATTACCAAGTTGGAGGCAACAACCATAAATAAATAAGGGCAAATACTAATATGCAAAGAAAAGACAAAAACTAAAACAACCATAAAGAGATAAGGGCAAATACTAATATGCAAAGAAAAGAAAAAAACTAAAACAACCATAAATAAATAAGGGCAATTACTAATACGCAAAGAAAAGCAAAAAACTAAAACAACCATAAATAAATAAGGGCAATTACTAATATGCAAAGAAAAGCAAAAAACTAAAACAACCATAAATAAATAAGGGCAATTACTAATATGCAAAGAAAAGCAAAAAACTAAAACAACCATAAATAAGGGCAAATACTAATATACAAAGAAAAAAAAAACAAAAAAGCTTCAGTTCATATATTACGAAGTTGGAGGGAAATTGCAAAAAAAATAAGGGCCATACCGCAATCACATTCGCCCACACCTCGTCAGGACCAGTCACTGTTTGGGTTTGCTCATCCCACCCCAACCCTGTGTGTCTTAACAACTGGCTCCACTTGCGTTGTTTAAGTCGAAGCCTATTGTGCTTCTGAACAACTTTCTTGGAGGGAAAGGTTTTCATGGTCCTTTGGTTAAGTTCAGCTGTAATTGATGCCCATATAGGACCCTTGAACACACCATTCTCCATATTACCCTTAAGTTGTTCCTCCAACATGATCTCAATAAAAACACGTTCTACGTGAGCAGGCCACATTTTGTCATCCGCATGTTGTGATTCATGTGCCATCTATTTCAAATATCTCATGTGGTAAGCTCATGACAGATTCAATAATAATTGCAATAATTGATATATACGACTATAGGATCCATGTGCCATGTAGGTTTAGTTAAAATAATATTTCCAATAATTGAAACACATTACACCGTTAAATCAACACTCATTCGGAAAAATGCATAAAAATAATGCAAGAAGCATTGGTAATATATAAGAAATAGTGGTAATATATAAATCCTTCATTGAGGTTTACGACATTTACAAAGTGACCACATATACAAAAATTAAAGACTGACGCAATGAGTTAGTAAACTTCATAAGTGGTCACAAATACAACTAGGTTAGTGCATGGTTAAGTACATGGTAATTCATCAGAAACTACGCTACTGAACATAATGGGAACAAAATATGTTAGCAGTATATCAAAAGGGACATGCACTAAATTGCGTCGCCTATGCTTCCGTCTCTTACTGAAGCGGGTCATCCTCCAATTGGTTAGGAGGGGCCACAGGGGGAACGTTGCCCCAATGACCAAACCTGGGGACCCTGAAGTCATTTCTGCGAATGCTCTGTTTGATTTTCTTGAACATCCTAATCACCCTCCTCTTGTTAAATGCCTTGCCAGTGCGGGCATTGAGAGTGCCCGTGATGTTCTCCCAGACTTGGTCATTGGCAGAGTAAGGAACGAGATTCCCAAGCACATATTGGGCAAATACAATGTTACACAATTCATCCACAGAGTTGTCATCCCAGGTTCTCAACTCAGCAGCCATCTTAAAGAACAACACACACATCTCACACACAATGATATGACAAGTACAATAACAAAATTGTGACATTTTTAGAGGAACAACTATTGAGCATAGGATAAGTAGATAACATGTATATACTAAAGCTCTAAGTGTCAGCAAGCAGGTGATCTAAAACAACCTACCCACCAGCCAATATCATTAGATGGAAAGGGATTCTTCTGCTCTAGTCAAACGAATCCTTGAGTTTTTAAGTTTGAAACAACATTTACCTGCTTCTACCAATTCCAATTCAGGAAGAGCCAAAGCAAAAACAAGAAAACCGTTTTAAACTTTGAATCATAGAAGAGAGACAAATGGACAAGTCCTTTAAATCAATAAAACAATTTCTTGAATGGCAATAAACTCATACATTTACAACGCGTTTGAAAATCCCATAGAATTTTTGTTTTTCCATTCATAATCCTTTCCACAAATTGATAATCTTGTGAAATATATGTAAATTGGTAGCCATAATAAAACTGATACTGAAAATATCAAACTGTAGCAATCCCAAATTATACAATCATCATTTCATTATATGCAAAAGTTTATACGGTCACCATTTCAATTAAAAAGATATCATTTTATCTATTCAATTCTAAAACACTCAAGATCAAATTTCCTCATCCATTCACTTTTGATCAAAGCAGACAGTAGCCCATTTATAATTTGGTTCAATAATGCCCATTTTGAGAAGAAAGTTCAATTTTTTTTGTTTTTTTTCTAAAATAAAAGAAATCATGCATTTCCATCAATTAACACACCCATAAGCAAAACTAAAAAATACCCAATTCTTGAGTGCTAAAGGAGAAATAGTGGTAATAACACAATGGGAGTAAAGTTCATAGGTCCTCATCAACAGCCCGATATGTCATCAACCAATCGTTCATGATCAAAACAGACAGTACCCATTTACAATTTGCTTCAATAATAGAAAGTTCAACAACCAAAAAAAAAAAAAAAAAATCATGCATTTCCATCAACTAATGCATGCAAAAGCAAAACTAAAACAAACCCATTTCTCAAGTGCGAACAAAAGGCATTATAATAAGACACATTAATAATCGTTTTTATTATACACACACACAGAAGAAAAGATCAACATGTTCATAACAAAAAAAAAACAGAGGACGGTGATAGATCAAAAAAACCCATCGGTTCCTCACGCCGGTTCGGTAATGGAGTCACGAAGGATGGAGAAGGCCGATCCATTCACACCCTCAACCCGAAGAAACAAAAACCCAAACACCAACAAAATATAAAAAAATACAGCCAAGCTTCCAAATCATGACAGAGGATAAATAGATGTAAAAAATGCTTAAATTTTGAAGCTATTGCCAAGAAATCAGATGAAAAATGGAGTGAAATGTGTGGGTGAAAATACCTTTCGGGGAAGAGGGAAGTGCTCAGGTTACAGATCTTCAGACGCGGCGCGTTAGAGCAGAAGCCGTGACCGTTGGAAGAGCCGGTGCGGAATGGCGGTGAGGGCAGGGAAAGGGAGAGCTGCGGTGCGGAATGGAGGTGAGGGCAGGGAAAGGGAGAGCTGCGGTGCGGAATGCAGATGAGAGCTCTCTGGAGTTGATGAGAGATGGTATGAGTGAAGACTGAAGAGAGACGTTGAACGTGATCATGAAAAGCAGCGCCTGGTTTGATGTCTGTCTGACTGCGGGACCCACTAAAGCTGTGTAATTACAAAATTGCCCCTGGAAACAGAGTTATGGAAACTGAAAACACCCAAAATGTGTTTTCAGTTTCCATAACTCATAACTCAAAAATTAGAGAATTGGGTGATGAAAACAAAATCAGGAAACAAATCCAAACAAGCTTTTTTTTCGCGGGTCCCACTTATTTTGAGTTATGAGCGATGGAAAACACAAATCCAAACGCCCCCTAAGACTCTATCTACTCAATTTAGGGCATTTTCCATTCCTTTTTTGTTTCACCAAAATAATCAATTTTATCCTTGTGAAATTCTTTTTTTCTTGTAAAATCTCTTTCTTTTTGTTTACTTCTCTTTATCTCTCTTTTTTTAAAGAAAAAAAAATTGAGTAATTTATTTTAATATTTTCTCTTCTTTTTTAACAAAATTGATGCCATGGATTTTAGAAATATTTTTAGAAAATTTTAAAAACCATTTTTCTTCTCCTTAGTCTTTCTTCCTTTCATTCTTAAAATTAAAAAAAAAAAAAATCTTCGCATTTTTTTTTTTAAAAATTTTATGGTGAGTTAACTCAAGTTTGACTGAGTCAACTTGATCAAACCTAAGGTGACTTAGCAACTCACGTGATCCAAACAAAAGGTGGGGCCAAATTTTTGGCCCCTTTTTGTTCCACTTCATCTTTTTTTTTTTTTTTTTTTTTTTTTCACATTTTCTTCTTTCTTCCTCTTCCTCCATTGTTACTATTCCAACCTTCCATCCCCTTGCATTTTCTCTTCTTCCACACCATTTCTTGCTTAGAAAATCACTTCTCCAAGCTTCTAAACTTGATTTATATCATCCCCTTGAAAATTTCTTCAGATCTTTGAGTTTTTGAGCACCCTTGAAAGGCCCATTTTTTGAAACCCATTTTCTATTCTTCGTCCCCCAACTTCCATGGAATTTTCCCTTGGACCACCTAAGTTCCTTACATTTCGTGGGAAGAAGTATAACCTATCCATAGAATGGAATGATGAGGAGGGGATTCTTCAAGACCCAAACAGTCACGCTCCACACCCATCCAACAAAGACTACAAGGTGAGCACACTTTTTTTTTTTTTGTTGGTTAATTTGTTGATTTCTTGTTTGATTGAGAATTTTATAGTGTGGCATTGTTATTGTTTGTTTTCATTTGCTCGAGGGAGTTCTTGGATGTTGTATGATTTGGATGGAAATTATTGTGCGGTCATGTTGATCTCTTTTGTTTGGGCATTGTTGGATTGTTAAGTTGTTTGGTATTGTCAAGTTTGGACAATGTTGGTCATTCGTTGAGCTCTGTGTTCGATGTGGTTTTGAACATTGTTGGATGAATTTTGATTAATCATGGGAATTTGGTGTGCAGACAAGATTGGGTAAGTTCATTTTTGATGGGCATGGAAATCTTTGGTGTAGATGTTTGAGCACTATTTTTCATGGGTATGAAATTTTATTTCTTGGGTTGGATATATGTTTGGGTCATTGTTGAATGATTTTATGGAGATGAAGGATTTTTTTTTGTTGATTGGGATATTGTTAGGATGTCATTAAATTTTAATTTGTGAAATGACATTTGAGCGCGGCAAAGTTTTGTTTTTGTTGTTTGTTTGTTTGTTTGTTGTTGTTGTTGTTGTTTTATTTATTTATTTGTTTTGTTTTGTTTTGTTTTTTTTTTTTTTATATATTTCTCATGTGGGGTATTCTTGTTAATTGTAGAATCTTAAAAGTCGGGGTAGTCTTCAACGACTAAGACAAAGGTGGGTAGTGCTATCCCTAGACGTTAGAAATGTCATCAATGAAGCTAGCAAACCTTTTTCCAAGCTCTTTTGGATCACGACACCACTGAGTACAAGGATCTTCAATTGCTTGTCGCGTTGTCTGAGCGTATGACTTCTCAGCCATTACTGGCTAAAATTGGGCAGTGAGAGAATTGAAGGTGATGACTCCATTTCACTAATGGAGGTTAAGAATTATTTGGGTGTGAACCCACAGCGAGTCAGTGGTAAAAATGTATCCTTGATGTTGCTATATTCTAACATTAACAAGTGTAAGACTGTGGCGAATGTTTATGCACCTTTTCGTTGGGACCATCTTGTGTCTTGACTTGGGGAGTATGGTGAGTTTACGTTACTTGTGGAGTTTGAGGGATATTAGTCGGATCAAAGATTATGATTAGAGTGGCATGGCTTATGCGACCTTCTTACACTTTATGACTCAGCTTTCTTGGCGTAGTATTTCAAGTTTTGAAGGTGCTCCATTCGTTTGGCAAGTAAAATTTAAATTCTTGTTTAGGTGTATTTTGCAAAGGTTATTTGTGTTGTTGTCAATGTTTGTTGATTTTGTGTTTGTTTACAAGTTTGGATGTACAAATATTTTGGGGTTGGTACACAACTTTTGGAAGATTTTGATGATGTTCTAAGGTTCCTTCATTGGATGCCTAAGTATCCTTTGTTGACGCCCCCCAAGCATTCTTTGCAAGCTTGACAGATAGTGATTGATGGCTTAGACGATGAGGATGTGAGTTTTTTTTTTTGTTCCTTTGTGAAGTTTGTTTGTTTGTTTTGTGTGTGTGTGTGTGTGGGTATGTCTTCTCTTTTCATTTTGGGTTCTTTGTGATGTTTAGATGTCCTTAGACCCTTGGCTTGGATGTGAGAAGCATGTTGAATGTGCATGGGCTCAAGAGTTGAATGAGCATTAAGTCTTGCTCGAATGTATCCATGGGAGGTACTTGTATCTCAGAGATTGGGTGCTGGCTCAAGTTCAACACATGTACCTTCTTGAAACAGTCCCTGCCTATCCTTATCCTTCAATCCGATTGGTAGACCTTCTAACTAATGAAGAAATAGCTTGTGCACAGATTGGCTGTGTCTTTTCTGGGACACTGGGTGGCTATCTTAATTTGCATTACGACTTGCGTCATTTTTTTTTGTTATTTTTCCCTTTGTAGAAATGTCTAAATATTGCATCTTTAGGCTTCATCATTTAGAGTTGAGAGTCCTCCTCCTTGCAATGTTGGTGTTCCTTCTACTTCTTTTGTGGAGACATATTCCAATTTTCTGCATGGCCATATGAAATAATGAATTCTGATGGATCTTACAGCTTCATGGATCTAGGCTGGCCGGAATATACCTCGAATGTCCCTTGGACTGGCCAGTACATTTCCAAACCCTTTGATCTTTTGTATCATGTTCTTTGTCTGTTCAGCTATTATTGAATTTGAGGCCTTGTGTTCTAGGTTGGCATCGATCTCATGAAGGAAAGCATGCGAATGATTAGGGGCATATAGTTGGTTGCACGCACACAATCTTCCCAAAATGTGCTCAATGAAATGAATTGGGTAAAAGATGACACTCCTCTACTGACTTTTGCTTAAGATTCATAATAATGGACTTAACGCCTGCCTTTGATGATTTTGTAGAACAGTCGAATGGCAAACACTAAGGCCAACACAAGAGCTTTGGAAGAAAGAATCAGGAACCTTTGATTTCAGAATAGGCAACAAGAACCTCAGTTTTATACAAGTCAAGAGAAGTAAGGGGACATAGAGGGTGGTTCTTCTAGAGGTGGGCCTAGAAGATTTTCTCATTGATGGACTCAAAGTCTAAATGATGCTTGACTTGTATTTTGATTTTCTTGCAAGAGACAAAATACTCTCTAGTCAAATAATTTGTACTATTTTTCACCATTAGCTCCTCATCCTTTGATGACTTTAGTCTTGCTGCGATTTAGATGAGACATGTCTAGAATTTACCAGATGAAGTTTTGTAGTGCACAGTTTGAACTTAGACCATTCTTGACATGGTTATGCTCACCTGGATGAGGCATAGCCGAATGCCCCTAGTTTGGAAGTCTATGCATGGTGATTTCTTCTTTAAAAAAAAAAAAAAAAAATCCTCTTTGAGCAGAGATGATTGACTTTGGGCTTTTCGGAAAAAGGGATGAAGTATGGCTGAATGCCCCTAGCTTAGAACATGGATGCATGATTTCAAAAAATCTTGATTTTGTTGACTTCCCCCCCCCCCCTTTTTGAAACAAATGATGATGATGATGATGTTTTTCTTTTTGAAAAATGAATGAGGTATGGCCAGATGCCCTAGTTTGACAATCAATGTGAATTCTTGAGAAATTTTATTGCAAAATTGCCTTTATTGGAGTGAAAAATGGAACCAAAACTAGACCAAAACGTGTCCCAAAATGTGAAATAAGTTGATCTATCTACGATGGGATTAACTGCCAGTAGGAGTGCCAATTGGCACACCTAATCTTGCCCCGACTTTTTGCATTTTTTGACATTTTTTTTGAATAAATTTTTATCCGCACCGGACTATGAAACACTTTCCTAGTCAACTTCAAACTTTTTGAACTTATTTAAACATGGTTAGAGATTAGAAGAACCTATGTTAGCATTAAATCTACATACAATGTCTGCATCAAATTAATAAAGAAATAGCAATCATATACAAGAATCATTCATGTCCAACAATCAAAATCCTTCTCATTCAATCACACACAATATCAATAGATGGGTTCGTAGCTTTGATTTTGTTACCAAGACCAATTTCATTACCTTCAACATAGAGGGGATCAAGTCTCTAAGGAATGTTAAGATCAAGTGAGATTTTCTTTGTGCCACCTCAAAGCTCTGGGATACCGAAGATCATGTTTTAATACTGTTGAACTTTGTCCTACTATTGAAGAATTTTTTGCCATTTTGGGTTATGAGTTTGACAAAAAATCTATAGCAGTTTCTTATGATCCCAAGCACAGGGAGATTTTATTTGATGCCATAGGCCTTTCTGCTTTAGTTACCAGTAGCATGATTGAAGGCCACATGGTGAATCTCCATGAAGAAAAAATTTGGGTTATCTCTTTGCTTCATGGGGGAGTTCTTGCTTTGCTTTGGAAGACCTGGCTTTGTAGATGCTCGAGCCATAGGAATTGTAGGTCAAGTTAGGGATAGTGATAATCCTGCTTCTTTCAGGGTTGGACTCTATATTTCTTAGTGGAGAATCACAACAATTCCTCGAGAGTCACTTGACTTTGTAGATATGGTTGATCGAAAGACTAGACATGATAGGTACACCCACTGTTGCAAATTATGGGTCTAGTAATTTCACTAGTAGGGTTGTACTCAAGACCAAGTGTCAGACTGAATGCAATTAGGTGAAATTTTTGGACAAGATATCCAATATCTCAATTCACTAGGATTGTTATTGGTGGAAGTGCCCACCTCTTTCGTTGAGATTTTTGGGATCAGATCATATCTTCTTTGTTGGCTTAAGGGCGACTTTCTATAAGGCTGATAGACTTTTGAGGCAGTTCTAGTATAAGTAGGGGATACCTGGCGGTAGAGGAAGAAAACCTTTTACCCTTATGGACACAACTCCTACTTTTGTGAGGAACATGTTGTTGGGCTTGGACATGGCTGATCGAGTAGATCAATCTTTTGTTAAAATTTACTTTCATAGGATGACTGTGGAATACTCTAACTGGCTGGGGCAAGATTAGTGATAGATTGATTGACATGACTTCTATGAGAAAATAGTTTCTTGAGGATAGCAAAGGCAAGCAAGAGGATAACAACTATGAGTTCTAAAGAAGGGATAGATTTGACGGGTCAGTTGCTACATATGGAACTAATGAGCAGTCGAAGGAGAAAAAGCTAAAGAAGACCTAATTCTTTTATTTTTGATTTGAACATGTTTATTTAAGAAGTTAGTTTGAAAATTTTATCTTGAGGAATTATTTATAACTTTCAGCTTCATGGTTTTGTTTAGGGTTCGTGCTTTGTTTAAGGTTGGGTTTATGTTTAGGGTTTATGTTTGTGTTTAAGGTTTATGTTGATGAAATGGCATGGTTTGTGTTGATGGAATGGTTTGATTTGGCAAATTTTTTTCTTAAATACTTGATGGGTGAATGGTGGGTTTGGGTAAGTTGTGATTGGACTAATATATGGTATGCCTACGTACCTTCTTGGTAGACGGATCAAGTTATTACGTAGTTCACTTTATTTGCCTTAATTTTTGCCTAGGCTACCCTTTCGAGTTTTCAACCTAGCAAACTCTCTCACTCTTTTTTTTAACTCTCCTTTTGTGTAGATTGCCCTTTCGGGTTTCCAATCTACCTCTTTCTTTTTTCCAAACTTAAGAAAAAAAATGAAATATTTTACAATCAGTCGTGGCCATTCTTTAGGCTACCACCTCAGACGTGGTTTTTCTTCAATTGATCCATATTAGTTGGCTTAGTAAAAGGGTTTGCATCTAAGTCCATCAACCTTACTGCTCCCTGTGTACTAATATAGTCACCACTTAGATTAGGTTTAAGAACCATATTAGGCCTTTTGGGCCAATCATTTACACACATGGGTCCACGTACCAAATTGTGGGTTCGAAATTTGGGTACGACTTGAGAAGGTGTTAGGAACCCAAGACCACCCGACTTTTGGGCTAGCCTCCATTATGTGTTGTTAGGCCACATTTAATTAAAGGGAGCTATAATCCTTATCCTAAACATACATCATGCACTTAAGGAAATAGCACACATAACATGTTAGAAACATATCACAATATAGAAGGAAACAAATCAAACACAAACAAACAAATTAAAATAAACATGGCATGTTGACAATTAAATAAAACACACAAGGAAAGAAAATCAAATAAACAAAAAATGGCAAAAAAAAACTCAAACAACATGAAAAATAATAAGACACCAATAATTAAATATCACACCACAATATAGAAGGAAACAAATAAAACACAAGTCAATCATCTATATATATATATATAACCAAAACCTTTGAAACTCTCACAATTTTCCACGCCAGCACAATATTTAAATAAAATTATTATTTTATTTAAATAAAATTATTTTTGTTTAGTCCAAACTTAACAAAAAGTGAAACTCTATCACTCTAACAAGTCCAACTTATACTCAAACTCATCATTATCATTTTTTTAAAACAAAATTATTTTTATTTAATCCAAACTAAATACGTTAGGACTCTGTTATTAAAAACAAAACACGTTACGACTCATAGACAGACTCACATTAGGATTAATCTCTTCCTTATAAAAACCCTACATGAAACTACTAGAAACCAAATGCACACACTTTATCTTAAGTCTCTGCTTGGATACTGCTGAAATGCAGTGCATCTGCGTTTCATTTTTTTTTAATTGAGAAGCACGCTTCAATGCTGCTAAGTGGGTCCCATCCACTGTTCACGGAGACCCACAAACCTCTTTTTTTAGCAACTTTTTCATTAAAAATAGGCCCCACCATACTAATCACACATTTAAAAATTATTTTGATACAGTGTTTTCAATTTTCAGCGGTATCCAAACAGACCCGAAAGCTTTCTTGGAGCCCTTCTACGTGAAGTTTTCTTGGAGCCTTTTAGTAGGTCACCAATCACCATCTTTATGTGTTTTTAGTTTTAGTCAATTGTCTTGTTGAATTGAAGAACAATTATATAATATATGATAAAGATCTCTCTCTCTCTCTCTCTATATATATATATATAACCGAAATTTCTAAAACTCTCACAATTTTTCACATTAGCACAAATTAAATAAAATTATCATTTTAGTTTAATAAAATTGTTTTTGTTTAGTCCAAACTTGACAACAAGTGAAATTCTATCTTTTTAACGAGTCCAACTTAAACTCAAACTTATCATTATCATTTTTTTAAATTAAAATTATTTTTAATTAATTTGAAGCCTCTGAAGCTCTCACATTTTTCCACGTTAGCATAATATTTAAATAAAATTATCATTTTATTTAAATAAATTTTTTTTTGTTTAGTCCAAATTTAACAAAAAGTGAAACTCTATCACTTTAACAAGTTGAACTTAAACTCAAACTTGTCATTATCATTTTTTTAAAACAAATTATTTTTGTTTAATCCAAACTTAACAAAGAGTGAAATTTTATCTCTCTAACAAGTCAACTTAAACTCAAACTCAAACGTTGATAATTTACCTCCAAATTTGCGAGGTTAATAATGAACACTATTAAAGAAATGCAAACCCCAATATTTTTTTTAAGTCGAGTAGAGGTATGAGCTCTTCTTATATTATTTTCTTCTCCCTTTAAAAAAAATTGTTTGTTGTTTTTCATTCATTTTTTAAAAAGTAATTTTCGTGCATAAACCATCAAACTCTCTTTAGCTGTTTTTTACAATATAAAAAAGTTTGCAATAATTAATATTATTCTTTTGAATGTAACTCATCTTTCTCTTATATTTCTCTATTGTTTAGTCATGTATATTTTGTAATGTTTCAATAACTTCTAAGCAGGAAATCATCTGATTCTTTAATTGTTTTGGTCTTTCAGAATTTTTAATATCTAAAATTTTGAGTTATTTTTTTACAGTATTTGAAATTTTTTGACAATTTTTTTGTAAGGCATTGCATGTTTAAGCAATGGCTTCTTCATCAAATTGTACACAAATTGAAGTCATACAAGAGCAAATCATACAATAGTGTAGTTTCTTAATTTAAGATTTTATAAAATTATTTAGTACGAGTTAGCGACTAGTATTATAATAAAAAGGAAGAAGATAACTATTAAAACATACACATAAGGAAAGGTTATAAAAAAAACTAAACATGGAAAATAATTAAACCTAAATAATTAACCTAAAATAGAGTCAAACAGAATCAAATAACATATGAAAAATGATCAAAGATAATAAAAACAATATTTTACCCTAATCTGGATTCAGGGTGCGTGTGCATACTCAAGTATGCGTACGTAGCCTTTAATACAGATTAAAAAAAAACTACATTTTTAGAGATTTAATCAAATAAACATATAACATGTGAGATCAAAAAAGTGTTAGAAACCCTAAAAAACCAAACTAACGTAATACAAAAACAGAAATAACAAAACATGAAACAAAACAAAAAATTAAACTAACTACGTTAAATCAACAGACATGTTAAACCAACCTAGGGATTGCAATAACAATATAAGAACAAGAAGAACATATTTCAAACAACCTAAAGTTAGATTAATTCATATCAAACATAATCGTGAACATCAAACAAATCAAATATAACAAATATAAACACTATGTTAAGAAACTCATGTGAATCTTATTGAACAAAGAGTTCATGGAAAGAATACTCACCTTGCTTTAGATTATGAGTTTAGAGTTTTTTTAACTGACCCCTCAGTGCCTACAATACAAAAATTAGATTGATAGGACAAGAATAATAAAAAGAACACAATAGTTTAGGTAATCACAACCCAAGAACAAACTTTAATTGAAAAAGGTTTTTGAGAAATCAATTTTGGAAAATAGTTTCTGCCTTAAAACTAACTAAAGAGAGGTTTTAATTTTGTAAAAAAAAAAAAGTTCTAAGGTGTTGCTCTCGGGTTTTGAAAAGAGAGGAAAAAAAAAAAAAAAAGGTTTAAGAGAAGATGGAGGCCAAAAAATCACTCTCTCTAGCTAGCCTTTTCAATGGGGGGCTGTTTAATGATCTCTAGACGTGTTCAAGGGTCCATAGGCTGGCTCACATCAAATAATGATTTTTTGGGCTCTTAAAATGATGTTTTAAAACCTGGAAAATCAGACTGCCTAGTTGACCCAATTTCAAATAGTCATAACTCACTCAAAATTAATCTAAATTAGGTAAAATTTATGTTCATATTGAAGCCCAAGATGTCTCCTTTCCAATGAAACAAATTTCCCTCAAATATGCTTTGTGGATCAAAATTTACGGTCAAAATAGTGAGCAAAGGTCATTTTTCAGAATTGATTTCATAGCGATTTGAGCTCTTTTGAGTTGTGATTACTTCTAAACTATTGTGAACTCTTTAATTACCCTTGGTTGACATATGTCAAGCTCATCATTGGGGCCAGAGACCAAAATTTATTAATGGGTATAAAATACAGTGTCTACACTCCCCTAGAATATATCTGCTTGATAATATATGGACTTGCCCAATTCTGCTTTAATTTCCTATTTGTTTCTTGAATCGGGGCTTGAATCTCCTTCAACACTAGGTCTCCTATCTTTAAATTTCTAACTCTAGCTTTCTTGTCAAAGGCTTTTTTAAGTCTCCTCTAATAACCTTGAATGTGATATAAGGCTTTAAGCCTCTTCTGATCCGTCACGCATAACTGGTCATATCTGCTCTGCAACCAATCCACTTCGGGTATTTCACTCTCCAACACTGGTCTTAATGAACAAACACCCATCTCAATGAGAAGGACTGCCTCCATCCCATACATCAACAAATAAGGAATGACTCTCGTGGATGATCGAATTGATGTCCTATACCTCCAAAATTAATAGGGTAACTGTAAATGCCAATCCCTATAGTTCTTCGTGTTCTTCAAAATCTACCCTATGTTTTTGTTTACAGCCTTAACTACTCCATTCATTTGACGACGATAGGGTGATGATTTGTGGTGCTAAATATTGAACTCTCCAAGTAACTTCTCCATTTCTCCTTTGAAATGCAATTCATTATCTGGGATAATTTCATGTGGTACCCCATATTGATAGATGATATTAGTCTGAATAAATTGAGTGAATTTCTTCAAGTTCAACACTCTATATGAGGCAACTTTCACTCATTTAGTGAAGTAATCAATAGCTACCTATATGAATTCATGACCACTTGATGTTTTTGGGTGAATCTTCCCAATAATATTTATTCCACATGTAGAGAACGGCCATGGTGCAGTCATGGTATGTAATGACTTTGGTAGCATGTGCTTCAAATCTCCATGGACTTGGCACTAATGACACTTTCGAACATGAGTTACGCAATTAGCTTCCATAATAGTCTAGTAATAACTTAGTCTCATTATCTTCTGTGACAACATGTGTGCATTCATATGTGGCCAATAACGTGACTCATGGACTTCCTCAATTACTTGTTGTGCTTCCTTGGTTGTCACAAAAAGGAGATGAATTTCATCATATGACCTTCTATACAACCTTTCACCACAAATAATGTAATTAATGGACAACCTCTAAATAGTCAATTGGTCATTCTTATCTACAGACTTTGGGTATGACCCCTCCTTGAGATACTATAAGAGGTCTAAATACCATTCATCTTCCCCATTTAGCTCTTCATCTCCTTCTATTGACACACAATAAGCCAGCTCTTCTTTTTGTTCCACCATTCTCGGCTAAGCTTGGTCTTCCTTGGGCCCATCCATCATGGAAGCTAATGTTGCTAAAGCATTTGCAATCTAATTCTGCATTCTCGGCATATACTGGTATTGAACCTTTCCAAATTTTGATGCCAATTTCTAAAGACATTCATGATAGGGCATCAACTTTTCTTCCTTGATCTTCCAATTATTTTGAATCTAACAAATTATCAAAGCTGAGTCACTATATACTTCCTACTCTTTCACTCTAAGACTAAGGGCTGCTTGAAATCCCATAATGAAAGCTTTATATTCTGTGGTGTTATTAGTGGTAGGAAAGTTGAGCCTCCCAAAAATTGGAATATGTGTTCTTTTTGGAGAAATTAGGAGAACTCCAATGCCACTTTTGTTCTGATAAGTTGCTCCATCAAAATACATCTTCCATGGTTTAGGACCTATCTCCATAATATCTTCATTTGGAAAGTCTCATTGGATTTCTTCGAGTGAACAATAGGCTAAGTGATCATCAAATGCTTTCCCTTTACAGACTTCTGAGTCACATACTTGATATTAATGACAAAAGCAGAACCCATTTAGCTGTCTTCTTGCCTTGCACCGACTTCTCCATCAGGTATTTCAAAGGGTTCATCCTAGCTATCAATAGAACTTTGAAGGCAAGAATATAATGTCTGAGTTTTCGGGTAGCCCATACAAGCGCCACACAAGTCTTCTCAAGTGCCGAATACTTTTCTTTATAAGCCATCATCTTCTTACTAATGTAATCAATTGCATTTTCCTTTTTAGACTCCTCTAGATATTGAGCAAGTAAAGCCCCTATTGCTGTATCTATGTTTATGAGATATAGCAATAATGGCTTTTCAGATACCGGTGGAACCAGTATCGGTAGCTTCATCAAATAAATCTTAATCTTCTCAAAATCTTCTTAGTATTGTTCATTCCATACTGTGGGAACTTCTTTCTTAAGCAATCGAAAAAGTGGTTCACATGTCATGATGAGTTGGGCTATGAACCTGCTTATGTGTTGTATCCTCCCTAAAAACCCTCGGATCTCTTTTTTAGTCTTTGGAGGCTTCTTTTCTACAATTGCCTTGATCTTTTCAGGATCTACCTTAATTCCTCTTTAACTTACGATAAACCCCAATAATTTTCTTGATGTCACACCGAAAGTGCACTTCTTCGGATTCAACTGCAACTTATAAAATCCGATTCTCTCAAAGAACTTTCGTAAAGTCGGTATATGCCCTTCATGGTCTTTAGACTTCACTATCTCGTCATCCACACAAAATTCTACTTCTTGGTGTATTAAATAATGCAACAAAGTAGTGGCTACCCATTAATAAGTGGTACTAGCATTCTTTAGGCCAAATGGCATGACCTTGTAGCAATAGGCCCCTTATGGAGTAATGAAGAATGTCTTTACCATGTTATCTGGAGCCATCTTTATCTAATTATATCCTGAAAAGCCATCCACAAATGACAGCAATGCATATCCCGCTATATTATCAAGCAGAATATCAATATTAGGCAAGGAAAAATCGTCCTTTGGGCTGGTTTTATTAAGGTCTCTAAAGTCTACACACATTCTCACCTTTCCATCTTTCTTCAGCATTGGAACCACATTAGCTAACCATTTTGGGTAGTTTACTACTCTCAAGAATCTTGCATTGTATAGTTTTTCAACTTCTTCCTGGATCTTGAGAGTCCACTCTGGCTTCATCCTTCTCAACTTCTGCTTGACTGGCATCGTGGTTGGGTCTGTGGGAATGAACTGTTGCATTATATCTGTGTCAATCATGGGCATGTCCTTGTATGACCATGCAAAAACTTCTTTGAATTCCTTCCGTAGTGTGACTAATGCATCCTTCTCAAAGGAAGTTTAAGTGTTACCAATTTGGACCATCTTAGGTTCATCATCAATTCCTAGGTTAATAGATTGAATTTTTTCTTTTATAGGTTCTACATGTTCTTGTTTTTATTCCCCATTATTAAAAGTTTCTTTACTAATTTTCAAAATAAAACGTTTAAAGCCAACAAATAAGAAGAATCAGAAATTATACTATAGGAGGTAAAGTTTTTAACAAGATTAACAAGAATTGACTATATAGGACTAGAAACATGATCATAAACAGACTCAATAAGAATAGCAATACTAGCAGAGATAGACTCAATGGGGATAGAAACAATGTTTTTAGCAATGGCTCGGTGATCTTGATCTTCTCCATAGGGTCTTCCATGGGGTGGGCAGCTCCTTGCCATGCCAAATTCTTCAACTTAGCCATGGCTTCGACCATGGTAGCTAGATCCCAATGAGTTCCTTCTTCCTTCAGCACCAACACTCTAGGGTCTTCATCCATATAGTCTAGGCTTTCACCATCAACTTCCATATCTGCAAGCTTGTCAAATGCACAACCATCCAAGCACACTTTGTTGTCCACCCATTCCCCAAATAAATCTTGCCTCCATTTGTTGCTTGGGTGGACATATTGGGGGAAGTATTCTGATTCATTTCCTTCCATGCTCTTATCTTCATCTTGATGATCCTTTGAAGTTAAGTTTATGTAGCTATGGATCATTAGATTTCTATTAAGGGTCGCCAATCTTGCATTTATATCATCTTCTTCATCAGTTTATGCAGTCAATGAGCCAAACTCTAAATTATGAAACTAACCAAGCTCAGGAATCTCCCTACCGTACTTATCATATCGAGGGCCCAATTTTTGAACTGATATCTGTAATGCAACTCCAATATGAAGATCGTCCATTGGGGAATTCCTCATAGTCTCCCCCTACAACTTCCACACCATCTTCTATTTCTTCATCATAATAGTCCACATCATCATAAGAATTTTCTTCACAGAAGGCTTTTGCATCTTCGTCCTTTCTATCACTAAGGGGCTCACCCCTATCATTACTACTATCTCGGCTACCATAGTCTTCACTGTTACTTCGTTCATTGTCATTGTCATCACTGCTATTGTCTCCACCATCACCATCCCTACTATCATCACTATCGCTATCTTCACTATAACTGCCTTCATCATCATTATTAGGGGCTTCTCCCACTTCATCATTTTCATCATTCATTCTTGCTTCATAAGGGTTCTTTAATTCATGTTGGCAGGCCTCCCTGTATTCTTCCTCTTCTATGTTAAAGATAACATCTCCCAACAATGTAGTCATTGCATTAGGGTCCATATAGTATACCCAATCCCAATCGATATCTCTCCCCTTTACTTTAGGATGCTTGTTGTCACAATCAAGGAATAATTCAAATCTAAGCAACATTGTTTTCGACTCAAGATCATATCTTGGTTTAGAAAATCCCTAGTAACATTGGCTATTTCCAACTTTGACAAATTTCCCACTCAATGTAGAAGTGTACAGCTTGAAGGGTTCAGGGGGACTAGGAAGTCCCTTTGCTTTAGCTTTTACGTGGGCCATCTTCCTTAATTCCATCTCCAATAAATTGTCATCTGTAGGTTTATAAGCTAACTCGAAAGGTGGTGTGGTTATGGGAATCTTTGGGACCCAAACAACTGCCTTTTCCACAGTCTTCCCTAACCTCATCCCTATAAAATAATTCACCTTCCTCATCAGTTCTACCACATTGTTGTTGCTATAAGAATTGAAGTCCATGGGGATTTTTTTCAACCTCTTCTATCCTTCTTTCAAAACCAGGCTTCTCAATCTCAAAGCCATCTTGGGAAATTGGCTCATTCTCAGATTAAAACCAAAGATAGGCTTTGGTACGGTTAAAGTGTCACCATATATGGTAACTATAGCTCCCTCATGTGGAAATCGGATCTTTTGATATAGTGATTAAGGCATGGCCTTTGTATTATGAATCCATGGTCGCCCAAGAAGCATGTTGAAGCATGAAGCTATGTTTAATACTTTAAAGTCCACTTATTTATTTATTTATTTTTATCATGGGCCCTATGGTGAGCTCCAGCTTAACTGTCCCCAAAACCTCCTGATAGGCCAAGAATGTATTGACCACTTATGATGGATTAATTGATTAATTAACCAAGTTTAATTAATTAATCAAATTAACGTACAAAATGCGTGGCAACACAAACAAATCACCAAATAACTAAATATGCAACCTACAGTTGAACCCTTACTCCAATACCCAATTGGACTTGTTCTGTAGTGACTATCACTCCTTGTATTGAATGGCTCTCAGTATGTGACTTACTAATAGATGCGCGGATCCCAGTATGCGACTTGATCACCAACTTAAGAAGGATGTTGGTTGTAAAGTTCTTATGTTCATCACACGATGAAGATCATGAAGTTGCTTGGTCACAAAACCCTAAGGTGTACAAGCACAACAGCTTCTTTAAGCAAAAGAAGAACTAGGACAAATCTTGTCTCTAGTCACAATTTTCATGAACAAGACTTTACTCAATACTTGGGCAAACCTAAATGGCCCTTAAACATACATTCACGAATTGGATGAAAATTAGCTCTAAAAAACTGAACTTCATAAATCTTGATAGATACCCTAGCTGTCGAGCCTAGGGCTAAACAACTTTTTAAACTTGGATTGATACTAGCTGTTGAGCTTTAATGAACAACACTTCTTCACTTGATTCTTGGACAGCCTTGCATGGCTTTAACACTTGAACTTGAAACCTTACTTCTTGAAGCATTAAACACATCCTAGATCTACCTAATTACAAGTAAAGTGCGTTTTATCAAAGGATTAGTCAATTACGTAAAATGTAGACATTCCTAACATGAATCACATATTTCCTAACAATTTCCCCCCTTTGGCAATTCGTGAAAAAACTACAACAAACAAATGATCATATGAGAGAAATCATAAATCACTCAACTTATATTCACTTGTTAAGTATAGTAAAATCTATCCTAACACATACTCTTGAAAAACTTTGTAAGAAGAGAGTTTATGGCAAGTACACTTTGACAACCTATATTTCTGAAACATTTTAAACAAAATTCATCAAGGCATCTTAGTGTGAAATGGAAATATAAGATTGCAAATAATAAATAAGAAACATGTGTATAAAGAGAGAAAATAAACAACACATGTAAAGATAGGTGAAAGAACTGCAATTACAACCTCAACTGTATATATATTGATAAGTACAAGGTTTGCTATCACAAAATGATCACAAGATCTAAGGTACATGAACAATGTATCTAAAATAGAGAGAAAAGAAAATGATACATAAAAAATCCTCACTACATCCCTCAAAATATGAACACTCCTCCTAACAAAAAGATCCTATACTAACCCTCCCCTTATGAGTATGACTACTATCATATCAAAACTACTCTCATATCAAAACTACTCTCCATTTTTATCAAAAGTGACAAAGGGTAAGTATATCAAATAGACATCTCATTAGCACTGGAAGGCTAGCACCATCATCCTCATCATTAGAAGCATCAGCATCACCACCATCATCCCTATCCTTAAAAGCCTTTGGAGTAGAAGAAGGAGAAGTAACGAAGCCACCAATGACAGCCTGTCATCATGTAATACAACCAACATGGGTGTTCACTTGACACAACTCATCACTGAGAGTGTCGAGGTAAGCATCGATGCGCACAAGTTGTGCCATGATGTCCTCGAGAGTCACACCACCCGAAGAAGAAGAGGGAGCGGATGTGGATGGAGCTGTAGAAGCTGAGTAATTGTCAATCCGGACCACCTCAACGTAGTTAACCCTCGCTCCGTTTAATTGCAGTGGCGTCTATGGCACATATAACATGGAAGTGGTTAGAAATGGGAAACGGGACATAAAAAAGGCATAGAATCCTCGTGATAGCCGAAAGGAAGGTGAGCTTATCACGGGTCGCCGTATCCTTATACACATCTATGAGTGAAAGAATAAAATGAGAAGGGAAGTCTATGGTAAGATGCTCAATGAGGGATAACAAAAACCGAGCATGAAACTCTGTAATGGAGTTATAATGAGAGAGAGGATGCAAAACAAAGGTCATAACCATGTTAATGAACCTAGGACCTTTAGCAAAGGTTGAACAAGAAGTGAACTGATGCTCACACCAATCAGAAGGTCGCTCACAAAAAGAGGATATAAGCTCATCTTTAGACGCGGTCTTAAGACGATCACAACTAGGGTAGTCAAGATGCGCTACCCTAGGGACATGGAGTATCAGATACAATATCAGGAGTGATCATGATGTGCGTACCTCAAACGTGAGTAGAAAAATGAGGTACTGAATAATTAAATCTATGCATGTTAGAGTAGAACTCCTGTATAAGCATGGATGGTCAAGTGGTCGGGACGTCACACAGTGAATCTCAACCCCTATTGTGAGTGATAGTGGGTAGATCAGTGTCAGAGAAGTCTGACAAAATGACTTGGCGTTCTGATTGAATGCCTTGTCTAGAAAAGTCCTCCGAAAAGTCATTGCAAGCTTTATCATCACGGAACCGAATATTAAAGGCGGTAGGATCAGAAGAGGTAGATGCCCCGGAATGAAGAGGATTCTGAGGCTGAGTGAATTTACGTTAAGGTGCCATGATGCAACTAACGTAAGAAGGAGAGAAAGAGAGAAAGAGACAATAAAAAAGGCACCAACAAGATATAATATAACAAATATAGAAACTTGAAGGTACATATGCATGAAAATGCATGAGCATGTAAATGCATAAGCATGTGATATGCAATAGTAAATACATCATGGGCTCAGCCCAATCCAATTCTACCAGCACACAATCATTGCAACAAGGTAAATACACATCTAAGAATGTATGAAACATTGTTGTAATGCAAATGTGATGCAATGCATGATAATTTAAAATCATTTTCACAAAGCCCATCTCAAGAATTTCACAAAACTTCATTAATTTTGAAAAATCCCAATTTTTTTTTTAAAAGTCCAAAAGTTAGGTCAGAAAGCATGAAATGCATGATAGATGAGAGAAACAAGATCTTACCAGAAGAAGAAAGAACAATCTAAGCCGAAAATCTCTTAGGAATGATGTTTAGAGTGAGAGAGAGGTGTTTGGGGGGTGAAAGGATAGAAAAAAATCGAGAGAGATCGAGAGAAGTCAGTTTGGTATGGTGAGGAATCTATTTATAGAACCTCTTAAATCTCAACAGATTGAGAGGTGTCGTGAGTTGTTAAGCTTTAAAAGCTTGAAGAGATACAGCTATTGAGCAGCTGTCTAGAGGTGTCCACAGCAAGAATGATCTCGATGGATCAAGGACCTGTCGAACATCTATCGAGGAGACAGAAACTTTCTCGATGGATCGAGGAGCTATCGAAATTGCGATAAGAAAAAGTTGAAGAACTCGATAGATAGCCTAGCTGTCGAGAGGTGTCGAGGAACTGTCGAGATTGCTTTAAAAATAGTTTTTCAAGAAGAGAAAAACACAGACACGGATGCAATCAAACATGTAACTCAACCAAGGATCCAACCATCATATTAATCTCTCAAAAACATCTCTCAATCAAGAAAAATGTCACGCATTTAGATCTAAAACACACACACACACACACACACACACACACACACACACACACACACACACTAAACAGTGTAATCAATTTTATATTTCAAAAACAAGTTAAGACAGTTTAGTGAGCATACATTAACACAAGTAAACCTTGTGATGGCCAAATCACATTATACCTACACATGTATCAAAAGTAGCAAAGAATATTACGTGTTATGTGTGAAAACATCGCAAGATTGCATAAGTGCCTCTATGTTATGACACACGATCATAACTGCTTGATGGAGACTATCACCTTTGAGGTACATCCTATAACTCTTACATTTCCTAGAATACATGCTTGCAATCATATATAAAGCATTTTCATCTTTTTACTTTCATTTTTCTTTGTATATTTTTCTTTTATTAAGCATATCATGCATGAGCATATAAGAAAGAGAAAAGAAATACCCAATTATTGTAAGCTTTTTGACATTACACTTTTGCTATGTTGAAGCATACCGATATCATTTCATGATTGGCGGGCAACAGTGGTGAGATGGTAATTTATGCCTTTCTCTTAGGATTTTCTAGTCCTTCCTGTAAAAAATAGTGATATTAGTGTTAAGTACAAGAGACAACTTAATCTTACTCATCACAAGCAAGAGCCACAAATCTTACTTGCTTAGTTATCCATAGAGATGCTCATCTAAGCTGTAAGAGATGCAAAATTTAGAAAACTTTGTTTCATTGGCCATTCAAGGTACACAAGTACCAATGTACACAAACATACATTGCTTTTGTATTTTTTTGATTTTTCAAAATTTTTTTTATGAAAAAAAAAAGAACAAAATAAAACAAATTTGAAAAACATCCAATAAAAAACATGTCAAATATAGCAATGCATAAAAATTAGATGCAAATGCAAGAGGAATGAGGAGGAGAAGAGAGCATCATTCCATGGAGATAATAGCAATGTTTTGACTAAGGAATTCAAACCGTTTGCTATCAAGAGTTTTGGTGAACCAATTAGCCTTCTGATCATCAATGTGAATGAACTCAAGAGTAAGGGCACCATCTTCAACAAGCTCATGAATGAAGTGATGTCGAATCTTAATGTGTTTGGTTCAAGAGTGTTGAATCGGATTCTTAGAGATGTTGATGGCACTGGTATTGCCACAGTAGATAGTGAGATGTTCTTGACAAATACCATAGTCATGGAGGAGTTTTTGCATCCATAGAAGTTGGGTGCAACAGCTACCAGCAGCGATGTATTCAGTCTCTACAGTGGATAAGGAGATGGAATTCTACTTTTTACTCATCTAGGAGACAAGACTATTACCCACATAAAAACAACCTCCTGAAGTACTCTTCCTATCATTAGCATTCCTAGCCTAATCAGCATTCGAATACCTAACCAAGACATCATTTGTGTCCTTGCTGTACCACACACCAAAGTTAGCAGTGGTTTTGACATACTTTATGATTCTCTTCAAAGTAGTCATATGGGACTCTTTGGGATTAGCCTGATATCTAGCACACACTTCCATACTATAACTAATGTTAGGTCTACTAGCAGTAAGGTACATAAGACTACCTATCATGCTTCTATAGAGAGATGGATCAACACTTTTTCCCAAGACATCAACAGTGAGTTTTACATCAGGACTCATAGGAGTTCTAATAGAACTAGTATATTCCAAAACAAACTTTTTCACAAGATTTATAGCATATTTAGATTGAGATATGAATATACTTGTCTCTTGCTAATGGATTTGCAATCTAAGGAAGTGATTTAACTTTCCAATCATGCTTATATTTCGAACTTGGCTTGCATGAGTTTTGAGAATCCATGAGCAAGTTCATCCTTTGTTGTTTAGCCACTAAATTATCACACCAAACTAACGCCAATTGTTTAGCTAGTACAACAAGAAAGACAAAATTCTTGTGAGAGGCCATGAAATTTGGGTCGTCTCAAAAAGATATTCGAATGCGTGTAAGAGCACCTCTCTTTTGGGGTAGTGCTGTGGAGTCATCACTTATTTTTTATACAAACAATAAGAAATACTAAATACAAAATACATATTCAAAATACTTCGAATGTCATTTATTGAATAAAGAAAAAAAAAATACAATTTTGGTAAATTAGCTTTACAATGCTTTGGGTCCTAATTATATTCTATGCAAAAGAATACAAAACTTTGTTCCTAATTTCAATCTACCAAAATTAAAAGATAAAGTGCTAATCTACCTATCCAAAAATCCTAAGCTCGGGGGCTAGGTTACGAAATGGGAAGGTGTTAGGCACCCATTTCGCCTAGACAGAGTTTGGTCTTTTAGACTCTAATGACCAATATACCCTTTTTGTATGATGTTGAACACACATGATAGACACTTGACAAAAAATTAATTTAAATAAAAATTTTGTTAGGACATATGTGTTTCATTTGTTTAGAACATATGTCATTCTTTTATGTAATTGACTAATATTTTGACAAAACACACTTTACTTGTAATTGGGTAGATTTAGGATGTGTTTAATGTTTCAAGAAACTGTGTTTCAAGATAAAGTATTGAAGTCATCAAGTCTGTCCAAGAAACAAGCTGAGAAGTGTAAGTTCATTAAAGCTCGATAGCTAGCTCGATAGCTAGCATGTGTCGAGGTTTAAAGAGCTGTTCCAGTCTCATAGCTCGACAGCTTCTCGATAGGTGCTCGACATCTTCTATTTATCGAGAATTAAAAATTTTAGAATCCTGATCTAATTTTCTTGGAATCCGTGGATGTGTCTTTGGGCCTTCTTTTCTCTTAACCCTAGACATATAAAAGGATTATTTTAAGGGCTATCAAAGGGCTTACAAGTTATACAAGCATTGAGGAATCCTTGTTTAAGCAAGTTGTGATCGGAGACAAAGTTCTTGCCCTAGTTCATCTCTCTTGTGAAGAAGTTGCTGTGTAATGTGCACCAAAGGGTTTTGTAACCAAGCATCTTCGCGATCTTCATCGTATGGATGAATTGAAGAACTTTGCAACCAACAATCTTCTCTAGTTGGTGATTGAAGTCGTGTACTGAGATCTGCACAATTGGTTAGTCACGTACTTGGGAGCCGTGCATTGAAAGGAGAAATTGTCACTACAGAACAAGTCCAATTGGGTATTGGGATAAGGGTTCAACTTTAGGTTGGTAAGGTACTTGGGATTCCTTTACTTGTAACCGCTTGTTGTGATAATAGTGAAATTTCGGGAGTGGTGACCTTAAAATCACCTGGTGGGGGCTTTGCCGTATAGGTTTTCCCCAATCGTAAACAAATCACTGTGTCATTTAATTTTCGTTGCATACTTAGTTTAATTGGTGATTTGTTTGTGCTACCACACACTTTGCATGTTAAGTTGGTTAATTAATAACTTGACTAATTAATAAATTAATCCATCACAAGGGGTTAATATGTTTGTGGCATATCAAATTTGCCTTATGAATATGTCCTCTTTTTAAAGAAAATTAAGATCTGTTTTAAGGATAAAAAATAAGACTTGGTTTGTTAAAAAAAGTCAAATATGTTTTTAGAAACAAGGAGAATAAGATTCTGTTAAAAAAATTAGATCTATTTTTATAAAAGGGTTAAAAAGAAAAATTTTATCAAGAAAAAATTAGATTTGTTTTGTGTACAGTTAAAAAAAAACAAGATTTGATTTGTTAGAATTAGATCTATTTTTGTAAAAGAAAAAAAATGAGATTTTGTTAAAAGAACCAAATCTGTTTTGAAAAGTAAAAAATAATTTTAGTTTTGTAAGAGAAAAATCAAATCTGTTTTTAGAAACAAAAAATAAAAAAAGACATTTTAGCAGTGTCCTGCTTTTGACTGCCCTACTTTTCTTCTGCCTTTTTTGGCTTAGGTTAGATGTGGTATCACTTGAGTGTGGAGGTGCACTTTCGAGGTTAGCAGTGTTGGCGGCTGGAGGTGCACTTTTGTTGTTGGCCTATAAACAATTAGAGGTTAGTATAGTTATTATAAAAAAATATGCTACTTCTATTAAAAGGCAAGAGTTTAGACATTTTACTTGCTTAGTCCTCCTATTAGTTTGCTTGGCATTCCCTGGTAGGGAAGAGTTCCCCTAACTTCTCCCTTGCAAATTGTAACCTAGTTTGCCATAATACTTGCACTGCTTGGAGATGCCTACTCCCCTTCGGTTCCTTCCACTTCTTGGCTCATCAGGCTCCTTAGATTTCTTCTTCTTAGGCCTGTCAGGAGGTTTTCTTTTTATTGGAGGTTGTACAGGTGGAAGGCCATTGTGTCTCCACATATTTTGCCCATTAATTGGATCTATAAGTGGCTCATAGTAGGCCTAGTAAGTAGTCACTATGTAATAGTCATGTACATAATTTTATGCATTCTCTCTATTGAAAAATATGCAAGAAATGGCATGGGCACATGGTATAACTGTTATGTCTCATTTCCTACAGCTGCATTTGGATTCAGCCAGGTCCATAATGAAACTTTCTAGCATACTTTCACTTCAAAATTGGTTTGATTTCCGAATATGCTAGCCACCTGATACTTCCCATCTTCACTTTATATAATCTCTTCCTAATCCTAGGACACAACTCTGACTCTACCTTCAAAATTATCTCCCTATTTGCTTGAAATCTTCCCATTAAATACCACCTAATGCACGCAAGCTGCAAGCACATACAAATAGACAACAAATGTATCATTCGAAACATATATAACTAGGAAATAAAAACATATACAAATATAACTCATAACATGCTGATTATTGGCTTGTTTCTAAATTTAAGAATCTTCTTGTTGAAACTTTCACATATGTTGTTGTGCATTGTATCACTTTGTCCATCCCCATTGAACATATGCCTAGCCCAGATAGTTTTTGAATGGGCATTAAGCCAATCATATACATCTTTATCAACTTCTTTTAGTTCATTCATTGTCCTTTCCAACTCTTGTTTATATGTTGCCTTGGCTGCTTTCTATAACAAGTCTCTAATGAGCACACCATGATGATTCTTCCTCAAATTATTGTATAGATGCCTTAAACAAATCATGTGCTGATATTGTGGCCAATTATCAACAACGACTTGGACCAATCCTTGCCAAGAACAACAACTCATTACAGTTAATATAGAGCATATTTATATCATAACTTAAAAACTAAGTAGGTCACATTCAATACATACCTTTTGCTGTTCTAAAATGAAAGTCCATCTTTTGCCATCACCTATGTTAGCAAGCAACAAATTTAAAAACAAGATCCAAGAATCCTTGCTTTCAGCCTCTACCACTGCAAAAGCAAAAGGGTAGTACTCATCATTGGGGTCTCTACCTATTGTACTAGAGTGACCATTCATATACTAAAAAAACTCATCTTGCAACCCTCTAGACATATATATAATCTTTCAAAATAGGGCACACCAACTGTCAAGCCCATCTCAGCTGCTAAATCACCCTCATTAATGGTATGGACCTTCATCAGCACTATGCTGCCAGGACTGCACCTCCTCAACTTTTCACAATACTCCTACAGCTGGTTGTATTGTTGTATATGAGTCACATCAACAAAATCTTGAGCCTTCTCTAGAGCCTTGCTTGCTTTGCCTGCACTTATATTCACTATATATTTCTCATGGACAACATCTTGAATATCTTTCAGTTTGATGTCTAGCTGCCTCCTAACCTTCTTCACCAACTTTTTTCCAATGTATGTAAAAGAACACCTTGGATTTTTATAACTTCTGGTGCATGTGTGTTCAGTAATCAGTGTTCGTAATTGATAGCTCATCTCCCTTGTCACCTTTGTCAAGAATGCCACAAATTTGCATCCAGGTTGGCAACGGGCTCTAACTCTCTGCAGGTCAATTTTTACAAACCTTACACCCAAACTCTATTAATTGTATAATCAGTAATAACATCCTTAAATTGCATAGGTGAAGTAAAAAGCATATCCTTCTAAAACCTAATATGCTTAGCTTTTTCTACTCGCTTAAATACTAGAAACTTCCTTCTCTTGGCAGAGTTTTCTACCTCATCAGCAGTAGAATGGTCTTCATCACTATCATCCTTACCTTGAGCACTGTCAGATGATGATTCATCGATACTATGCAGCTCCTCACTCTTATAATCTGAATTCATTACCCCAGCACCCATTTGGATTGGTTCATCATGAACATCTTCCCTGTTGTCCTAACTCGTAACTATCACTACTGTCATCATCAAAACTTCTTCTAATAGAGTGCAAGTTTGGTTCCTCTTCTGGGTCACTTTCCCCAGTGCCAGTACTATCCTCTATAGCTTCATCAGTCGGCTCCTCTTTTTGCTCCTCAATGACTGGTTCTTTACCAGCCCTCCTAAAATAGAATTGTTCAGCATCTACTTCAATAGGATCATCATGGTTATTATTGTCATACTCCTTATTATCATTTCCAACAAACTCACCATTATCATGTCTATAGTCCTCATTATTTTGCCCATACCAATAATCATTATCATCGAAGTCAAAATTATAATGATAATCATCTTCATTAGTAGGTTGATCATAATAATGATCACTAACATTACCTTCAGAATCAACCTCATCTTTATAATAGCTAGCATAATCATTATAATCTACTGGGTCATCAACTTCAACAACTTCAGTGTCTACAACTTCTAATGTCTAATCATTCCCAACTTTTGCTCCTAAGGACTCAACACTAGGTTCTTCACCAGGTTGTAATACTTCTAATGGCTCAATATCCTCAACTTCTAACTCCTTAGGCTCATCTACTGGATGATCAGCATATATGTGAATCTCTTCATGACCTTGTACTAAGTTTGTCATGAACATTGCAACATCATCATCAACAACTTGGTGAAAATTTGCATTCTCTGGGTTCACACCAGGCATTTTAAACCATAAAGTACTCATTGCATTGTACCAAAATCCCTACATATACCCTTATTCTCTACCTTTGACAACTTATCAGGGTCACAATTATCCACAACACTAACTGTCCCTCCCACATATTGTTAGGAGTCCCAAGTAAAATGCCCATCATGGTGTATAGAGAGTAAATAACTCATCCATCCTGCATATAATATACAACCAAACACTTTTCAACCGATAAACTAATTGTTAAATTAATAAAATAATTAATATACAATACATCCAAACACCTTTCAACTTATATACTATTTTTTAAATTAATAAACTAAGAATAAACTAATTAATATACAATACAACAAAACACTTTTCAACTGGTAAACTAATGTTTAAATTGATAAACTAATAATAAACTAATACAACCAACCACAAGAATAGGGGAACACATGGACCATGAAAAGGAACCATTAGAAATACAAAAAGCAACAAACAAAAAAGACAAACAATATTATACAAATTCCAAAACAAAACAGTCAAACTTATTTTATCATTGTGGTCCACTTAAAGAGATCGAGAGAGAGAGAGAACATACCTTTAGGAAAAAGGGAATTTTTTCACGTTTGTCTTTTGATCGATGTGGGTATTTTTTGGGTTGGCTTCTTTTGGGTATTTGGCTTCAATGTGGGTCGATGTGGGTTTTCAGAGGAACAATTTCTTTATCGATGTAAGGTTCAATCTAAGGTTTCATCAAATTTGGGTAAGGAGTGTGGTTAATCCGCCATCTGTCACATATGATATTTCCATTAAGGTACTGACGATAGGGACTTAAATGGATGATGTCTTTCTAAATAGTTGGGATGGCAAAGTAAGCCCAAACCCATTTGTCCGCCCAAACCCATTTGTCCACCCAAACCCACCCACTCTAATTAAACCCAAACCCAGCCAATTATTGGTTGGCTCAAATGGGCATCAACCCAATTAGACCTAGTAATTATTGGGTTTTAACTAAAAACCCATTTAACCCAAATTGTTGGAATGTGTTGGTGCGTGGGTATGCAAAAGCAGGGTTTTTTTGACGAGGCATTGGATTTGTATCATAGGATGTTCAAAGTGCACGATTAGTGTTTGATAGAATGCCAGGGAGAGATAGGATATCATGGAATGCAATAATTTCGGGGTGTTTAGAGAATGGAGAGTGTTTGGAAGGATTAAGATTGTTTTTCTCTATGCGTGAACTTTTTGTTAATCCAGACTTGATGACCATGAGTAGTGTGATCTCTGCTTATTGACATGGAAGCTTTTTGAGGACTCTTTACATGTTTTTATTTCAAAGATACTCAATTGTGTACTTTATATCAAAAGTCTTCTTGTGTTATAGAGTTTGATATATATATATATATATATATATATATATATTGCTCTTTGCAAATTTTACTGACAGGTGGTTTGTCTTTAAAGTTTAACTGGCATGTTGTTTGGCATTTTTTGTTTAACCTATAATTATTTATTTGTAAGATTAAGAACTTGTAAGTTGTAAGACAGCATAAGCAACATTGTTTAAACTATAATTCTTTATGCCACATTATTTGAGTGGTCAGGTTTTAGAATGGTTCAAAATCCTGAGTTTTTATTTTTATTTTTATTTTTAATTGTTGGTGGTTTTGTTTTCCTTTACATTTTAGATATGGATTTAATGAATGAAGAAAATGATGAGTATGGTGATACTGTTTCAAGTGCTCCAAAAAGAATGAGATGTAGGACTTCTTCTGTATGGTCGGATTTTGAAATATTACCTAAAGATTCTGATGGGAAAGAAAGATCAAAGTGTAAAAAATGTCAAAATTCTTTTGTTGCCGGTTCTACTGGCACTACTTATTTGTTGCGTCATAGAGCAAAATGCCATGAGGTTGACAATCAAATTGTGTCTCGTCAGCCTTTAGATTAAGCTACGTATAGGGAAATGGTTGCATTAGCAATCATTAGGCACAACTATCCATTCTCATTTGTAGAACATGAGAACAATAGGTTGCTTCATTGTTATTGGAATCCTTATGTTAAGATTATATGTAGGAACATTGTAAAATTGAATGTGATGAAAATATTCAGGAGAGAAAAGGAAAATCTGAAACATGATTTAAAGTCAATTACTGGGAGGTTTTGCTTAACATCAAATTTATGGTCTTCACCTAACATTGATGAGTACATGGTTCTTACAACACATTATGTTGATGAACACTGGGTGTTGCAGAAGAAAGTTTTGAGTTTTTGTCATGTGCCACCTCCACGTGGTGGTGTTATATTGGCAGAGAGGTTGTTAGGTTTGTTGAAAGAGTGGGGCATTGAGAAAAGGGTATTCACCATTACTTTAGATAATGTTTCATATAATGATACTTTGGTGAGTCATTTAAAAAGACACCATTCTTTTGGACCTTATTTACCTTATGGTGGTGAGTTCTTTCACGTGCATTGTGGTGCACACATATTAAACCTTATCGTACAAGATGGATTAAAAGTCATAAATGAGGTTGTGTATAATTTACGTGAAAGCGTTAAATATGTGAGAGGTTCGGATCATAGGAAGTTGAGGTTTGCTAAATGTCTTTCAGAGCTTCCTTTTTTGACAAGTAAGAAAGTACGCCAAGATGTTCCAGCAAGATGGAACTGAACATACTTGATGATTGAGACTTGTCTTAAGTATCGAGATGCATTTTCTTACTTGAGTTGGATTGATAAATACTTTCTCTATTGCCCTTCAGAGGTGGAATGGGAAAGGGTGGAGAAGATAGCACGGGTTTTGGAAGCCTTAAAGTTAGGTTTTTGTTGCTTATTAAGTGCTACATTGTTGGATAGGTTATTTTTCGTCTTCTTTTTTAATGTATTGGGTTTTAAGATTTTATTTTTGGTTGTTGGTGGTGTTAAATTTTAATTGGATCAGCAGCTGGTGCAATCTCCAGTACTGCAACTTTCCCACTTAGGTTTGTATAGAGGATTGGGACCAAGTTGTGTGAAATTGGCCCCCTGTTGCTAGGATTTTCATGTGCCATGAGGCATGCAAGAGGATACTGGTTGAGAAAGAAGAAGATGATTAATCTTAGAAAAGGCAGAATTTATTTTTACCTTTTTGAATAAACAATAGATGGTTTGAGTTCTAACAGTTTCTAGGTAGGGAAAACTAAGGTTTACTGTCGGCGAAATTGGTTCACAGAATCACAGGTCACATATTACATCCATTTTGCATTTCTTTTTATTACAAGGATGTAGCTCAAGAATCTTCATTTAAGATAATTTTAGTGATTTTTTTTTACATTATAAGTGTTTTTAGAATTGCCAATTTGTTTCGGATTAGATGTTTAGCCTATTTACTTCAATGTAAGACCAATTACACAATATGTAAATCCAATCCCGTGGAAAGTGGAAAGTGTGGCCACATGCCCGTGGTTGACATTTTTTTAGATTTGGTATTTTGATTAGGAAGTCAAGGTGGAAAAATGAAACTTAGAGAAGGGCCCCAAACGATACAATTTGGATGAATTATAAATTCCATTGTATTAAATCTTAAAGACCTTAATTGGATTGCAGAAAGTACTACTAAATAGCCCCTTTTGAATTTTGTTATTTTTTACAAATCCAATAATTCTTCTCTTCAAAACTGGTTTTGATTTCTCTCCCTAGTGGAGCTCTCTCTCTCTCGTGAGTGTGCGAGTTCTCTCTCCCTCGGGAGAGTGCGAAGGGTAGTTTTTTTCTTTTTCTATGTGACATTATGGATGATGATGTTGCTGATAGATTGGAGAAGATAAAATTAACGATTGAGGAGGAAGAAATTATCCCCATCTCAAATGAGGGAAGGTTAAATGCCATTGAGAGTTGCAATCGAAGTTTGATGGGGAAGTTCCTTACTTGTAAGCCCTTTAATAGAATGGCAGCGAAGAATACAATCTGGCGTGCATGGGGTTTGAATGAATCATTGTAGATTTTAGAAGTGGGACCGAATCTCTTTCAATTCAAATTTTAATCAGAGTTTGATATGGATCGGATTTTGAAAGGAGGTCCTTGGTCATTCGACAATCAATTATTATTATTGCAGAGGTGGAAGAAGGGTATGATTGTGGGAAATATTCAAATGGACTCTGCCTCCCTTTGGGTACAAATTTGGGATGCACCATTTGATATGATCTCTTCTCAAGTAGCGAGTGAAGTGGGGAGTAGGCTAGGTATGGTTAAGGAGGTTGAACGAAGGAATATGAAGGATGATATAAATATGCTTATGAGAGTTCATGTGGCTCTACCAATAACAAAATGACTACGTCGAGGTGGGTTCATTAGTGGCTTGGATGGTGAGAAGACGTGGGTGTCATTCCAATACGAGAGATTGCCGATGTTTTGTCACTTCTGTAGAATCCTAGGTCATGACTTAAAGCATTGTGCAACCCACTTTGCAGTTGAGAAACAAGGAAGAAAGGTTGAATATCAATATGGTGATTTTCTGAAAGCTACTGGGAGTCGTCCAAGGGCTACAGCAACTAAGTTTGCCACATCTATGCCTCACACAGAGGGGGATAATGGAAGTGAGGTGAAGCAGAGCTCTGGCCAGGCAGTACAAGGTGAGGTATCGATGGCAAATGAGATCAAATTGGAAAACCCTAGTAGTGTGGATAAGGGATATTCTGTGAATCAAGGGTTGGGCGCTGAAATAGTGCATTGAAATAACGTCACACATAATTGCCATGCTAATGTGCAAGAGTTAAATTCTAAAACAGAGGAATTAAATGCTAATTTGGGTCCGAAAAATATGCTCATTGGATAGACAAACAGGAAAATAATTGAGAGGGCTTGGATCGGATTGAAAATAATGAGGGGCAAGCAGGTTTATTTCCTGTGGAAAACCATGAGCTCATGGACTCTGATAGTAATACAATTTTGGATAAAGATGGGCCAAGTAACTCTAAGCCTAAAGGAATGTGGAATCGGATCAATAGAATGGAATTTGGATTGGGTGGATTAACTAAAGCCATTACTATACCTGGATTGGGGAAGAAAGTTTCCCATGAAGCACTAGAGGGCTAGGTGGATGTTCAAGTTACTAAGTGGGTAGTGGTTATGGAAGCACTAATTGTATATTGGTGAGGGTGGAGAGCCACCCTTGCCGGGAACCATGAGGCTATTAAGCTGGAACTGCCAAGGGCTTGGGAACCCTTGGACAAGTCGAAGCCTTTGTAAGATTGTGAGGGAGCAAGTTCCCATGGTCTGTTTTCTTATGGAGACAAGACTAGACAAGGAGTGGTTTGAGAAATTGTATGGTAATTTGCTGTTTCAGAATAAGATTATTGTCAAACATCCTGATTCGGGTGGAGGATTAGCTTTTTTGTGGAAAAATAATATTTTGGTGGAGGTTATAAACTTCACTGTCAACCATGTTTTGGCCAAAATCACAAAGGAGGATGGATTTGTGTGGTGCTTGACTGGTTTTTATGGGTGGTCGGATGCACAGCAGAAGGAAAATTTGTGGAAATTATTGAAGCACTTACAAACTTTTGTGGAGGGCCATGGGTGGTTATAGGAGATTATAATGCATACTTACATGTATCGGAGAAGAAGAGTGGAAGACAGGCTCATAATCCACAGGTTGAAGCTTTTAGGGAAGGTTTGGATTGTTGTCATCTTCAAGATATTTGTTTTTTGGGATACCCTTATACTTGGAGTAACAAGGGACCTGGGGAAGCAAATACCAAAATTCGACTTGATAGAGGAGTGGCAAATAGAGAATGGATGGAGAAGTTTCAAATGAGCAAACTTATACATTTGCGTACACATGCCTCGGACCACTTACCCATTATGCTTCATGTTCAGACTTATGTTTAGGCAAGGTAGAAACGAGAAAGGTGATTTAAGTTTGAAGAATCTTGGCTGCTTAGTAGTGCATGTGAAACAGTAGTGTAGAGGGCTTGGGGAAGAGCAGGTGAGGAACGTTTCGAGCTAGCATTAGTTTAGGAAAAGATTAAATTATGTGGAGTAAAGCTATTGGACTGGGGTTCTTCATCTATTGATCCGGACACTAGAGCTATTAAAGATTTCCAAAAAAGGCTGGATTTTTTAAATGAAATTAAGCCTACAGAGGCCGCCAAGGTCGAATACCTGGAATTGAGCAAAAAGATGGATGAGCTATTACATAAGCAGGAAATATTTTGGGCCCAAAGGTCTAGAATAAATTGGTTGAAACATGGTGATAAAAACACGAAGTTTTTTCATGCTAAAGCTACACAAAGGAGAAATACTAATCATATTAAGGGTATCCAAAATGCAGATAGACAGTGGGTGGAGGATTTGGAGGAGGTTGTGGGAGTTGCTTTAGCCTACTTTGATAATCTATTTCATGCTAGTGCGGGAGATCAGCTGTAAGAGTGTCTAAATGCAGTTGATAGCAAGATAACTGATGATATGCAGGAAGTTCTATCCAGTGAATATATTGTTGAAGAAGTCAAGGTGGCTCTATTCCAAATGGGACCAACAAAAGCTCTAGGCCCTGATGGTATGAATGCTTTATTTTACCAAAATTTTTGGCATGTTATGGGTGATACTATAGTTCTAGCTGTGTTGGATTTTTTAAATAATGGAAATATGCTACTTGAAATTAATCATACAAACGTTGTGCTTATCCCTAAAATTAGAAATCCTGTGAAAATGTCTGATTTTAGGCCGATAAGCTTGTGTAATGTGATTTGTAAAATTATTTCTAAAGTGTTGGCAAATAGATTGAAACAAGTGCTTCCTCAAATTATCTCACCCACTCAAATTGCATTTGTACTGGGGAGGTTGATCACAGACAATGTGTTGGTGGCCTTTGAGACACTCCATACTATGCATTCAAGACAGAAGGGGAAGAAGGGATCTTTAGCATTGAAGTTAGACATCAGCAAGGCCTATGACAGGGTTGGGTGGCAGTTCTTGCAGATAATTATGGCCAAGATAGGATTTCCTATTACTTGGATAGAAAGGGTGATGAGTTTTGTATTGACACCATCTTTTTCGGTTCTGGTGAATGGGAAAGCCTATGGCATGATCCACCCATCTAGAGGAATAAGGCAAGGGGATCCTTTGTCGCCATATTTATTCCTGTTGTGTGCTGAGGGATTCATTGCATTGCTGGACCAAGCAGAATCAGAAGGGAAGATTAAAGGAGTATCCATTTGCAGTGGTGCACCTAAAGTCACTAACCTTATGTTTGCAGATGAGTTTTTGCTTTTTTGCCAGGCAACTTAGGCTGAGGGTGAGACTATAGCACAAATTCTCCACACTTATGAATGAGCTTCAGGGCAGAGCATAAATTTGGAAAAGTCTTCAGCTTATTTCAGTAGCAATACTTCTGACAGTCCAAAACAACTGATATTGGGGATTTTGGGAGTTAAGAAGGTGAATAGAATTGAAACTGATCTTGGTTTACCAACTTTGGTTGGGTGGGCTAAGTATCACACATTTTCTTATTTGAAGGACAAAATATGGAAGAAGCTTTAAGGGTGGAAGGGCTTGATGTTGTCAAGAGCTGGTAAAGAAATGCCAATCAAGGCTGTGGCACAATCCATACCCACATATACAATGAGCGTGTTTCAACTCCCATTGAAATTATGTGATGAACTGGATGCTCTGCGTGCAAAGGTTTGGTGGGGTCAGGTGAGGAGTGAACGAAAAATTCATTGGAGGAGTTGGAAGAAGCTGACAAATTCAAAGAAAGAGGGCGGAATGGGTTTTCGAGATCTAAGAGCTTTTAATCTAGCCATGTTGACAAAGCAAGGATGGAGAATGGGTCAATGCAATGATTCTCTGCTTTATCAATGTTTCAAAGCAAGGTATTTTCCCCGTTCATCCTTCCTTGAAGCTAAAGTTTCACCAAACTACTCATATGTTTGGAGAAGTATGATGGCTGCATAACCCGTTCTACTATCTGGACATTGTTGGAGGCTAGGAAATGGGAGCTCAATTAATGTTCTCAAAGATAGGTGGATTCCTAATTATCCAACTAATAGAATACTATATTCGGTTCATGTAGTTGTGGAGGGAACGATGGTGGCTGATCTGGTCAATTCGGATTTGCACATTTGGAGGACTGAAGAATTTATGGCTAATTTTCACAGGGAGGAGGCAGAAGCTATTTGCCAAATTCCTTTGAGTCGAAGGGATGTGCATGATAATATAATCTGGCTACAAAATTCAAAGGGGTTGTTCACGGTTAAATCAGCTTACCATGTGGCTAGGAGGATTCTGAATGATGGTAACCGGGTAGGAGCTTTAGGAGGGTGTGCACAAAAGGAGCTGTGGTCTGCAATATGGAGGCTTAAACTTCCAAACAAAATAAAAATATTTGGATGGCGGGCATGTCATGCTATACTACCTACTGTAGAATCTGAATAGGAGGAAAGTTATTTCAGAAAGCAATTGTCCTTTATGTTTGAGAGAGGTGGAAACAACAGTCCATGCACTGTGGGATTGTGCCATGGTCCAGGATGTTTGGGCTGGCAGCATCAGAAAATTGTAGAAATGGTGTGCATATGGGCAGTCGGACATGAAGCAGTTGATGGCTGAATTGATGGAGTGCCTAATGCTGGTTGAAATGGACCTGTTTTGGGCTCAAGCATGGTTCATATGGAACCAGAGGAATTGTGTGGTACATGGTGGAAAGCTGAAGGATTCGCACAGCCTAAACCGGAGAGCTGAAGAATTTGTTAATGAGTTTAAGCAAGTCCAAGTTCATTTAGTTGTTCCGGTTCGATAGCAACATAATGGAGATGTCTAGAAACCTCCATCATCAACCGAATACAAATTAAATTTTGATGCAGCAATCTCGGGTTTGGACAGAACATGTTATGGTGTTGTTATTCGAAATGACGAGGGTGAAGTCATGGCTGCTATGGCCGCTAGTGGAATGAAGGTGAATATGAGTGAGGAGGCTGAATTGCTGGCATGCCGAAGAGCTATTGAGTTTGCTGTGGACGCCGGGTTCTCGAGGTTGATTATTGAGCGAGATAATTGTAATGTAATCCAAGCTATTTCTTCTCCTTCGGAAAATTCTTCGCTCTCTGGGATTGTTGTAGATGATATTAGGCATTTGGTTTGGGGGTTACAGTGGGCTAGAGTGTGCTGTGTTAGGTGAGGAGCAAACAAGGGGGCACATGTGTTAGCTTAATATGCGAGGCATATACTAGATGAGGATCTGTATTGGATGGAGGATTCTCCCCCACCAGCTTTAGATGCCTTGTATCATGATTCTTTATCAATTTGATTGAATGAATATTTCCCCTTTAAAAAAAAAAAAAAAGACAAATCCAATGCGAGACTTGCTTTTCATGTAGTGAAGAGCTGAAAGGCAGGTAAGTGGCTTTTTCAAATTGTGGTCCATTCAAGCATCCGAGGGGTCTTTATTGCCATTTAATAGACTTCAAATTTCTGATTAAATTTTTTAGAATCCATTTTCTTGAGACAAGCCCAAAAGAATTTGTATATACATATGGTTATTGCCAATTAGTAGCTTATGCTATCAGTCGATTTTGAATTTGTAATAATTGAATGCAAGAAGCACATTCAAACATGTAAGGACAAGAATTTTGAAACATAAATTTCAATAGAAATCTTAAGCATATCATTAATAAATAAAAAAAATTAGAGTGTCATAGAATTTCTTAACAAAATCAATGCACCTGCTCCAAAAAAAAAAAAAAAAAAAATGAACAAGAGATATATTGTGCTTGTACTTGGTCATTTTTTGGGTTTCGGGGGTATTTTAGTCATTTTTTGGGTTTCTGATGTATTTTGGTCATTTTTTTGGGTTTCGGGGGTATTTTAGTCATTTTTTGGATTGGAGGGGTATTTGGTCATATTTTGGGTTTCACGAGTATTTTAGTCATTTTTTGGGTTCGGAGGTATTTTGGTAATTTTTTGGGTTTAGGAGGTGTTTTGGTCATTTTTTGGGTTTCGAGTATATTTTGGTCATTTTTTGGGTTTCGAGAATATTTTGGTCATTTTTGGGGTTGGAGGGGTATTTGGTCATTTTTTGAGTTTCGTGGGTGTTTTGGTCATTTTTTGGGTTTAGGAGGTGTTTTGGTCATTTTTGGGTTTTGGGAGTATTTTGGTCATTTTTTGTATTTTGGGGGTATTATGGGTTTCGGGGGTCATTTTTTGGGTTTCAGAGGTATTTTGGTCTTTTTTTTTTTATTTTTTATTTTAGGGGTATTTTGGTCATTTTTTGGATTTCGGTGGTATTTTGGTCATTTTTTGGATTTCAAGGGTATTTTGGTTATTTTTTGGGTTTCAGAGGTATTTTGGTCATTTTTTGGGGTTCGGGGATATTTTGGTCATTTTTTGGGTTTCGAGAGTATATTAGTCATTTTTTGGGTTTTGGGGTATTTTGGTAATTTTTAGATTTGGGGTATTTGGTCTTTTTTGAAGATTTTAGAGTACTTTAGTCATTTTCACTTTAGTGGCATTTTGGTAATTTTGATAATTGGGTAATTGGATGCTTTGGATTTTACTTATAATAATTGGGTTGGGTTAGATTTGGGTTAGAAGCAATTAGTTAAATGGGTTTTAATGGGTAAATAAGTTTTATATACCCAACACAAACCCACCAATTTGTCACCCTAAATAGGGATTAAATGTGGTAAAAATAAAATGTAGGGACCAAAATGGAAATCGGGCAAAAATGTAGAGACAAAAAGTGCATTTCCACAAAAAAAATTAAAATATTATTTAGGTCCCAAAATTTTTCATCACTAAATATTATTTCTTTTGCTTTGCTCAGATTCTGAATTTAAGTGCTTTTACAGGAAAGGTCGCCCTTTTCTCTTTGAAGCCATGTGGCTAAAAGATAGCACTTGTGAAGATATAATAAAACAATCTTGGGAGGGTGAATCCGCGCCTAATGTGGAGTGGGGCTTTCATAGGAAGATTACGGCTTGTCAAGATAATTTGAGAGCTTAATATAAAAATTGTTTTGGGCATGTAAGTAACACTTTGGCAAAGAAGCTCAAGGAGTTAAAGTGGGCTGAAGAAGAAGGTGCCTATGTGTCAAATCCGGGGAAGATTTATAAGCTTAGGGATGAAATTCAGAAACTCAAATGTCGAGAAGAAAGCATGTGGAAGCAAAGGTCTCTTAATGCTTGGCTTAAGGAAGGAGATAGTAACACTCGCTATTTTCATTGTCGAGCAAACCAACGGAATCAACATAATTTCATCTTAGGTTTGGAGGACAATGCCGGTGTGTGGGTTAAAGATGAGAACTGATTGGGCGGGATTATTGAGGAGTATTTCAGATCTATTTTTTCTTCCTCAAATCCTTTGGATTTTGATAAAATTTTGCAAGGCATCTATCCAACAATTACTGAGGAAGCTGCTGAGATGTTGGGATGTGATTTCCATGCAGATGAAGTTGGTGTGGCACTCAAACAAATGGCTTCCCTTGCCGCTCCTGGACCTAATGGGATGTCACCTATATTTTATAAATCCTTCTGGCATATTGTTGGGAAGGATGTTACTAAGGTGATGCTAAAAGCTCTTAACACATGTGTGGTTCCAGAATCTCTTAACTTAACTTTCATTGCTTTAATTCCAAAAATAAAGCAACCTAAGAAAGTCTCTGATTTTCGGCCTATTAGTCTGTGCAATGTTGTCTATCGATTGATTTCGAAGGTTATGGTTAATCGTTTGAAAATATATCTAGCTAGTGCTATCCCTGAATCTCAGAGTACTTTTTTGTCTGGGCGTCTTATTACTGATAATGTGCTTATGGCCTTTGAAACGCTTCATTATCTTAAAAGGAAAACTCAAGGGAAGGTGGGTCAAATGACTCTTAAGCTTGATATGAGTAAAACATATGACAAGGTGGAATGAGAATTTTTAGAAAGAATCATGCACCATTTGGGTCTTGGAGATCGAATGGTGAAACTTATTATGTTATGCATAACATCAGTGTCTTACTCAATGCTCCTTAATGATCAGCCTGTGGGTTACATTAAACCGGAGCGAGGGTTACACCAGGGTGGTCCTTTTTCGCCTTACCTCTTTCTTATGTGTGCAATGGGTCTTCAAAGCTTGTTACATAGAGCTGAGATGGAAGGACATATACAAGGTGTTGCTCTTTGCCAGAATGGTCCTAGGGTATCCCATTTATTTTTTGCTGATGATAGTATTTTATTTTGTCAGGCGAAAGAAGAGGAGTGTCAGAAGATTCTGGACATTTTGGATGTATATGAGAGAGGGTCAGGGCATAAAATCAATAGGGATAAAACTAATCTCTTTTTCAGTTTTAATACCATTCCAGATATGCAGGCTCGAATTCAAAACATTTTGGGTGTACATGTAATTCGACAGTGACAGGCCACAAATGCGTTGACCCCTTGTGATAATTTAGATTAATTAATTAGCCCAGTTTTTAATTAATCAAATTAACATGCAATATCACGTGGCAGCACAAACAAATCACCAAACTAAGTTAAGCAGCGGAAAATAAATAACACGGTGATTTGTTCACGAATGGGGAAAACCCTTACGACAAAAACCCCACCCAGTGATTTAAGGTCACCACTCCCGAAACTCCACTGCAGTTACAAGTAAGGAATCCCAAGTACCTCACCAACCTACAGTTGAACTCTTACCCCAATACCCAATTGGACTTGTTTTGTAGTGACAGTTTCTCCTTTCAATGCACGGCTCCCAAGTACGTGACTAACCAATTTGATGCGCGGATCCCAGTACGCGACTTACTCCTTTGCATGAATCCCAATACGTGACTAACTCCACAGCAACCCTTTGATTGTTGTAGTTGATTTGCCGCAGCTTCACATAGAAACACCAATAAGATCTTCAATGTTGGTGCAAGAGACTTTGCTTGGTTACAAAACCCTAAGGCGTACAAGAAACGCAGCAAGAACTCTTTCTTCTGTAGGAGAAGGCTAGGGTTTCAAAAAGAAAACCTTATGAAGCTCTCTAGGGTTAGGTTTTTCTTTTTCCACCTCTTTTAAATAGGAGCTTAATGGGCTCTCCTATTCCAAATAGGTTTACACAAACCTTGAGTTTTCCTAGTCCAATAAGAATTATACAAACCCATAAACAATTAGCCTTTTAGAATAAAAAAGTTGCTGGCTATAATCTGAAACCTGTAAGCTCGATCGATCGGGACATCTGTCGAGCTTTAATGAATCTTGACAGATCGAGATTCTGTCGAGGAGGTATCGAGACCTGCAGTTTGCACTTTTTTTGAGCAGTTCTTGAGTAATCTTCATGTCTTCAATTTAACCACTTGTAATGATCATCTTGAACCTACTTAGATTTACCCAAATACAAGTAAAGTGCGTTTTGTCAAAGGATATGCCAATTACAAAATATGTCCCCAACAGACAGTATGAAAAATACTTGGGTTTGCCAGCTCTTGTGGGAAGGGCAGAGAAACAAAGCTTTATTTATATTAAGGAAAGGGTGTGGAAGAAACTGCAGGGGTGGAAGGAAAAGCTTTTGTCTCAAGCGGGCCAGGAAGTGCTCATTAAATCAGTCATTCAAGTGATACCTACGTATACAATGAGTTGTTTCAAGCTCCCTAAAGAATTGATTAAGGAATTGGAAATCATGATTCGAAAATTTTGGTGGGGACATAGTGGTGGAAATAGGAAGATTCTTTGGGTTAAATGGGAAAGACTTTGTGAGGCTAAGGAGGTAGGTGGTATGGGGTTTAAGGAAATTGAGAAATTTAATGATGCATTATTGGCTAAACAAGTTTGGCAGTTGATTAATAATCCTGACTCGCTTTGTTATCGTGTGTTCAAGGCAAGATTTTTTTCTGGATAGCTCTATTCTTGAAGCAAGGGACTCTAGTGTGGGATCCTACGCATGGAAAAGCATCCTAAGTGCTAGGGATGTTATACGCAAGGGAATGGTTTGGAGGTAAGGACAAGTGAAAAAGTGAGGATTAAGGAGGATAGGTGGTTGTCGGATAAAGCACATGGTTCTGTTATTTCTCCCCTTCCCCACGTAGCATCGGATACGAAAGTGTGCTCTCTTATTGATCAGGACAGATTCACGTGGAAAGAAGAGGTAGTGCGGGAGTTATTCCTTCCCCATGAAGCTGAATTAATTCTAGGCATTCCCTTGAGTTTTCGGCGGCCCCCTGATCGCATTGCTTGGACCCACACTCCTTCGGGTTTTTTCACCACTAACAGCGCTTATAAATTGATTGTTTCATTTGATTCTATGTCCAATGCAGGGAGTTCAAATATGGATAGTCAAAAGAAGTTTTGGAAGAGTCTTTGGCAGCTTTAAGTTCCTAACAAAATTAAGCATTTTTTGTGGAAGGCATGTCATGATGCTCTGCCAACAAAGGCGAATTTACACTGTCGACAAGTCACAGATTCTGCTACTTGTGACCTGTGCAGAGAACATACTGAGGATACTGTTCATGCTCTTTGGCTATGCAATGAGATTTCTTGTGTTTGGTCGTCTTTGGAGTGGTTTCATCAAGCAGTCCCTGTTCAATTGACAAGTTTCAAAGAGTTGCTAGCCAGATTTATGCTGTGCCAAGATGAATATAAAGCTGAAATTTTTGTGATTGCAGCATGGTGTGTTTGGAATAGGCGAAATGCTCTTCTTTTCAATTGAGCAGTCTGGCCCTTGAACAGCAGGAAATATCCTTCAGGAATTTCTTCAAGTTCGAGAGATTGAATTGGTGCCTCCTCGTCCTCTAGCCATACAGCAGTGGCATCCTCCTGATCCTAATATATACAAGGTAAATTTCGATGCAGCAATTTCTCGAGTTTCAAATTTTATAAGGGTAGGCGTGATCGTTCGTGACAATAGGGGAGATCCTATTGGGGCGTTGTCCATGCCTGTTCCTCTTGGTCAATTTGTGGCAGAGATGGAAGCCTTGGCTTGTTAGCGGGTTATGCAGTTTGCTTCGTAGATTGGGCTACATCGAGTGGTGATACAAGGCGATTCTGCTACTGTCATAGAGGCGCTCCTTAACGGCTCGGGTCAGTTTGCCAATTTTGGGAATACCCTTGACGACATTCGTTATCAAGCAACTTGTTTTCAGCATGTTGAGTTTCATTACATTAGTTGTGTTTGTAATTCTGTTGCTAATGTGTTAGCAAAAAAGGCTAGTTCTGCTTTAGGCCTTCAAGTGTGGTTGGAAGATTTACTTGATGACGTTGCTCTTCTTATGCTTAGAGATGTTAATTGATTAATTTTTGAATAAATTTTTCAGGTGTTTGGTCTGGTTTCTCAAAAAAAAAAAAAAAATTTTAAAAGTTTATTTTTTGTGCCTAAATTATTGAAAAGTTTGTTTTTAGTTCCTAAACTATTAAAATGTTTTACTCTCTTAGCTTAAGATTTATTAAAAGTTCTTTTTATTACTTTCGTCTTTAAACTATTGAAAAAAGTTTTTTTTTTTAATCTTTAATTTTGTTTATAAATTATCTAAAAAGTTCTTTACAAATTTTAAGGACGAAAAAGAATTTTTTAAAATTTAAAAAGGTAAAACAAATATTTGATAAATTTTAAGAATCAAAATAGTATTCAAAATAAAAAAGTAAAAAAAATGGTAGCTTATTTGTGCCTCCATCGGTAATAGTATATATAAATTAATCCCATACATGTGCTGGGACAATTTACTCGTATAAGCTTGAGTAAATTAATCTCATACATGTACAAGGACAATTTACTCGTATAAGCTTGAATAAATTAATCTCATACATGTGCAAGGACAATTTAGGAGTTTCCTCGTAGCATTGAGTAGCACAGCAGGAGTATTGTCTTAAGCCTTAATACCAGCAGCTTGTCAACTTGTTGACTTCTTCTTCTTCTTCAATCTTCATTAGATCCATTCAGTTTCCGAGTATGGATTCTACCGACGCCGAACCAACCACTGTCCTCCACGTGGTGGCGATGCCTTTCCCATGCCAAGGCCACATCAACGCCATGATGAGCTTGTGCAAGTTATTATCTTCAAGAAAACACAACCTTCTCATCACCTTCGTTGTCACTGAAGAGTGGCTACACTGCATCGGCTCCGAGCCTAAGCCAGACAACATCCGCTTCGCTTCTATCCCTACAGTCATCGAGCGTGCAAAAGCTGTTGACTTTGGTGGCTTCAACGAAGTGGTCAAGACCAAGATGGAAGCTCCCTTTGAGCAGCTCCTTGATCGGCTTGACCCGCCAGTGGCTAGAATCATTGCTGACTTTGAGCTGCAGTGGTCATTTGGGGTCGGAATTCGAAGAAATATTCCGTTGGCCTCGCTTTGGACCATGTCCGCTTCTTTTTTCTCGTCGCTTCATCATTATCATGTTTTCGCCCAAGCTCAACCACAACTTTTGCCACTTCACTTAATAGGTTTGCGCACTAGTCCTAGTATTGCTTACTATGCTATAATTTTCATGCTAACATATTTATTTCTCATAAAATTATTATTAATGTTGAATTAGTAGAAGAAGTTAGGAGACAATTTTTGAATCAAAATTTTTATTTTAATTCTGATGTGGTCAATTAAAAATAGTGGAGGAAAAGTATTAGGGTCATATGAAAGTGATAGTCCATTACATACAATTGCCCTCTTTAATAATTTATGACAAAAGTTGTTGCAATTTTGATTATATATAGAATATTTTCTTATAAAAAAAAATCAAAACAAAAGAAAGCATAAAGGATAGAATTCTTGACTTTTCTAAGAGCAAGGAACAAACTGAGGCATCATAAGTTGAATCTTAAGAATATTCATTTTATACTCACATGATAATGATATCCTAATAACACAAGACTACTCGAAAATGATTAAATTTCAATGTGAACTATATTAAATTACTAACGGTAGAATAGATCTACACCTTATTGAATATATTATTAGTGCTTCTGTTACAATGACATTTAATCTTGTCTTAACTTTTTTATTTTTGGTGTTCTCCTTTTTTTGGATAATTTTTTTTATATGTTCTTTGAATATCAAATTTGTTACTGGACAATTTGACAGCCTCATGGTCTGCTACGTGTAATATCATTGAAAACTAATATATAACGATGGTACCTTCCCCATCTCTCCATCCTTCCCTCTTAGGTTCTGTTTGTGCCTTTATGGTGGAAATGGAACCTCGTTACAAAACTAAAAAACAAAAACAGAAGGCAAAACAAATAAATTTAATTCATCAGTGTTGTGTGCTATGGAATTCTCTCACAATTTAATTTAGCACCAAATGCCCCTCAAATTGAAGGTGGGGGATATTGAATGCGGTTCTATATAACTATAATCTATTATATGCATGTTAAGGTAAGAAGGAATATATATATATATATATATGTGTGTGTGTGTGTGTGTGTGTGTGTGTATAAGGAACAGAAAAACAATGTGAAAATGGAAGTACTAAAAATATGTATCCTTCGAATTTCATTTATTGGTGAAATAAAGCCTTGAAAGTATAACTATCAAAAATCAGGGTTCGCTACTAGACTAATAGTAAGCTAGTTTACACCCTCCATTGAGTTGTTAAATTGATTTTTCCAGCACTCTATACACATATAAACATTTAGTAAATTAGAATATATGTGTAATGTAGAAATATTCAAGTGGGAGCAACTTCAATTCTATTTCAAGTTTTCGTAACTAACCACTCTTTGTTTTTTCATTAAGCCAACCAATATATATATAGTGCAAACAATTGATTTGTGATTGGTGCATATTTGCTTAATTTGGTGTGATAGATCAAGCAGAAGAGCATGTGGAAAACATATCGGGAATTTCTTCAACACATCTAAAAGACTTACGAACAGTGTTTCATGAAAACGACCCACGGGGAATGGAAATGGTCATGGAATGCATTTCAAAGGGGTCCAAAGCACAATATCTTCTAATGAATTCTGTTTATGAGCTTGAACCTCAAGCCTTCGACACTTTGAAAGCAATATTTCATTTCCTTGTGTACCCTATTGGCCCTGCCATACGTTACATGGAATTTGAACTTGAACATGGTTCCTTTAAAGCTACAACTAGTGACAACAGCCCTGACTATCTAAAATGGTTGGATTCCCAGTCTGCAGGCTCTGTCTTGTATATTTCATTGGGAAGTTTCTTTGTGCTCACAGACACCCAAATGGATGAATTTGCAGCTGCACTTCGTAATAGTGGTGTTCAGTTCTTGTGGGTGGCTCGTGGAGAAGCTTCTCGGCTGAAAGAGAGTTGTGGTGATACAGGGTTAGTAGTGCCTTGGTGTGACCAATTGAGAGTGTTGTGCCATCCTTCTATAGGGGGGTTTTGGTCCCATTGCGGGTGGAATTCTACTCAAGAAGCTATTTATGCAGGCATTCCTATGCTTACTTTCCCCTTATTCTTGGATCAAATTCCTAACAGTAGGCAAATTGTGGAAGACTGGAAGATTGGGTGGAGGGTGAAGAGAGCACAGGTGGGAAGTGAAATATTGGTGACAAAAGAAGATATATTAGAACTCGTACAAAAGTTTATGGAGCTTGAGAACTTCGAGAGAAAAAAGATTTGGAAAAGAGCAAGAGAACTAAAAAAAATGTGCCATCAAGCGATTACTGAAGGTGGATCATCTCATTCTCACTTGGATGCATTTGTTAGTGACTTTTTAGAAGTCAAAAACCATTAAGAAGTTTCGTTACCTTGTTCTGAATGACTGGGAAAATTGTAGCCACTGAACAATTTTTCTTAACTTAATTATAATAATTTGGCCATTTGAACATTTGGACTTTGTTTTTTGCTAGTTGAACAGTGGATTAGAATGCATATTTATAAAACCATGTAAATTTAATTAATGTTGATAAAACACGATTTCGCCTCGTTAGTATGTTTCTCGTCAGTGCGATGGACGACCTTAAAATCTTGATAGGCCAAGAATGTATTGACCCCTAATGATAAATTAACCAATTAATTAGCCAAGTCAATTAATTAATTAATTAACATGCAATACACGTGGTAGCACAAACAAATCACCAACTAAGTTAATATGCAGCGGAAAATAAAGTTGACAAAGTGATTTGTTTACGAATGGGGAAAACCTCCAAGGCAAAAACTCTACCGGGTGATTTTAAGGTTACCACCCCCAAGAATCTACTATTATCACAACAAGCGGTTGCAAGTAAAGGAATTCCAGTACCTTATACCAACCTACAGTTAAACCCTTACCTCAATACACAATTGGACTAGTTCTATAGTGACAATCTTTCATTTTCAATGCATGGCTCCCAGTACGTGCCTAACTAATTGATGTGCGGATTCCAATACGTGGCTTACTCACCAACTTGAGAAGGATATTGGCTACAAAGTTCTTCAGTTCATTAACATGATAAAGATCACCGAACTCCTTAGTTTCAAAACCCTACGGCGTACAAACACGACAGCTTCAAGAGAAAAATGAACTAGGGCAAATATTGTCTCTTGTCACAATTTGCATGAACAAGACTTTGCATAAAGTTTCTTCTAGTTGCAGCAGCTGAGATGACCCTTAAAATAATCCTTATATATGTTTACGGTTGTGAGAAAAGAAAGTCTAAACATATACACATTGATATGCATGAAATCAGATCTGAAAAACTGATTTTCGTAAATTTTGATAGATAGGTTATCTATCGAGCAGCTATTGAGCATTAAGCTAAACAAGCCTTTTAAACCTCGATAGATGCTATTTGTTGAGCTAGCTATCGAGTTTTAAAATCCAGCACTTCTTCACTTGTTTCTTAGGCAAATTTGCATGCCTTCAATACTTGAACTCTTGTTCCTTGAAATATTAAACACATTCTAGATCTACCCAATTACAAGTAAAGTGCGTTTTGTAATAGGATTAGCCAATTCTAAATGACATATGTTCTTAACATGATTTATATATATCCTAACAGATCTTGTATGAGAGAAAACACTAAGTAGATAATGACACTGGTTTGGGGCCTGCTAAGGGACCTCCGATACTTAAATTAGCTTAAACTCTTTAGAAATCAGTAACCTATAGAGTAATTTGTGTGTGTGTTCAATGTGTATCATTTACTTCTCTCTTTTGACTTTTTGTAGCCTTTGTGTGAGTAAATATCCAATCGATTGGCCTCTCCTTACGTTGTACCTGAGCTAGAGGATTAATGGCTCGATAATGACCACTTAATTCTAGCCCTTTAATGTTCGTAACGGCCATTAAATGCACAGAATTGGACGGTGGTAATGACTCCGCGCTCATTCATCATTTGGTCATTAAATGCTATCTAGGATTAATGCATTTACGCTGATCCATATTTTTACTCGTCATTGGCATGGAAGGTTTGCAATATGGACGAGCATTTTATCGCTATCCGTCAAATGTGTCGAAAGGTTTGCTTGTTGATCTAGTCAGTTTAATGTCATTGATGACCTTAAGTTGCTTAATTAAGGTGACCAATATCATCATTGTAGCAGGAGAACTAAAAGATATTTTTCATCAGGTGATTAGTGAAGGTGGGTCATTTGATTCTCACTTGGATGTATTTGATAATGACTTTTTAGAAGACAATAACCATGTAAAAGTTTCCTTATTTGTTGTTAGTGACTAGACTGAGTTGTAGTCATTGAACAATTGTTCTTAAATTATGTTCATTGATGAGTCTGGGAAATCCTGCTTGTCTAAACATGGCAATGGACGAGGAACAAATCATAGATGAAGCACAGAACCCGGAAGGTAGCCAAGGGAGAGAAGTCTCAAGGAGAATAGAGCAGCCCAATGAGGCAAGTAATGACCTCCTGAGAAGCATGAGGAAGGAGATGGATGAGCTTAAGAGTGCTATGAAATGAAATAGGTTAAATAATTTGGATGGGATGGTGAGAAGAACTGATTCCCCATTCACACAAAAAGTCCTAGAATGCCCTTTACCACCAAAATTCCGACTTCTGCAGTTGGAGTAGTATGACGGATGTTACAACCCAAACCTAAAACTCGGATTTGTGACCATGACCGACATGCTAATATCAAGTTTAAACCTGATATTAACAAGAACCAACTTAACTTTTACAAAAGCTTCCCTCTTTCTTATCATTCTTGTTTTTTTACGTAAGTGATATAACCTTTCATTGGACATTTAGAGCATCTACATTGTACTTTAAAGAATAACATAATCCACCAGTTACCCAAATTCTGAATTTCACATAATACATCTCTTAATACTTTAAGGTACACAACTTTAATTAGATCCTAAATTACATAATACTACAAAACTATATATCAAATTGCTAGTTTGGGTTCTATACTTTTAAAACTAAAAACAGCTCCTTCCAAAACTCGACTAAGACTCCCTTTACTCCAAAATAAAATCTGTTGACTAAAAGGGTGGAAGGGGTGAGCTACACAGCTCAGTAATGGTAAGATACATAAGAATTTAATAAGAATGCATGTAAATCAAATCATTTCATTTTATATATATTCAAATAGGAGAACATCTTTTCATGCATAGTATTTTATACTATTCATAATAATAACTTATATGCTTTTCACAGGAAAATAATTGTTCTCCCATTTCTTATCAGAATAATATTACCAAAAACCTTTCGGATAGAAATTCTTTCATTTCTTACAAAGTCACCAAATATAATATTAATTATTTAAAATCACATACATACATACATACATATATATATATATATATATATATATATTCTCATTACAAAATAGTCATTTTAACTTAAATCAGATAATTGGTAACTTTGTCTTAACTAGAAACATCTTGATGAATAAGAAAACTTTTCTTTATAAACTTCTTCTCGTAAAATATTATAACTTTTATAGTCATAAATTTAACTTTTCATAAAGAATAGATATCTGATGACTTTTTAACACAAATTTGTACTTTTATTAGAAGCTTTATCTTTATAGAACACTAAAACCTTTTCATCAGATTCTTTATCTTTAACGCATAACAAAACTTCAGTAACTTTTATCTTTAAAGAACAGCTTTCCTTTTCATCAGAAACTTCTTTTCACGAGAGCTTTTAACTTTTCATAATGCATTCAAACAAAATCATTCTCTCATGATCATTAAAATAATATAGCTGTTCATAACATATTAGTTAGTCCATATCTGATAAGTCTATACTTATGAGCGTGGATGCACTGCCATCCTCAATACATACTTTAATTGAGCGTGGACGAACCGCCATCCTCAATGCCTACTTTAATTGAGCGTGGACGAACTGCCATCCTCAATACATACTTTGATCGAGTTCAAATTACCAGAGGACGTAACCCAAAACATTTCATACTTATACATCATGTTGAAATTCATAGTTTGCATACATTTCACAATAATCGCATTTCCATTATTTTCTTTGAACATCATGTTCGTGGAAATTTATAATAGCATCAATGTGCTTAAATCATATACATAAGGTTTTGAAAGCTCACGAACGTATCTTTGTCTGAAACATAATTATATGCTATATCTCTAATCAAAAACCTTTTAATGCATAATTTACTTTAAAATAACCTCATGACTTACCAAATACTCATATAACTTATCCCTTACTTGAAAGCAGAGGAACCGAGAGCCTACAGTCGAAGGAGCTTAAACTTGTGTATTAGTAACACCTAAACCAAAAGTCAAAGCTTATTACTATCAATTACTCCTTATCATAAACTTACGCATTCATCTCAAAACCTATATCTTAAAATCAAGGAAATCCTAATCCCACCTCAACGAGGTTCCCACAAACATATATACACACATCAACAAAGGATGTACCAAACTAAAGAAAAACCATCATTCTCATATTTATATCATATCTCCAAAGGAGCTAACTTCATTTCAAAAGGTGCTTTGAGATTAGGGAACTAATGCATGCATAAACATAAACTCTTTTAAGCATGGTCATATAACCATATACACTCATATGGCAACATGAACAAGTGGTAGAATGGTTTAGAACCCCTCATTTGAGTACCAAACCTTGAGCCAAGTTACACAAAATTTATCTATGATCTAGACATACTAAATGATAAGTATATTAATTTATAGCTCAAAATGTTCACCCTAACTTTAGAATTTAATCCTCAAAGTTAGACATGTCCCTTACTGTTTACTGTTTTATTCCAGCAGCATATACTTCAATTATAAAATACAAATGGGCTATCAAAACACATCCAATCATCATGATGTCTAGTAAAGACCATATCAATTTCAGAGTCAAAGCATAAAACCATAATTTATTAAAAATCATACAACACAACATGCTTAAATCTGTCTTGACAGAATTTCATGAAACTTAGAAATTAAACCATTATTTTTATATTGATCCAAATGCTATGAGACCACTTCCATAACAACCATATGTGTCTTAGAATTCATAAAAACTACTCCTAGCATCCTAATTCACTGTATATGATTTATTACATAATTTACCATATGTAAACACAGAATCTGTCTCAGTGACAGCTTTGCAACATTTTCTTGTAAATTTACAAACAATTATCAAACGACGGTATTTTCATATGAAATTTAGTACACACATACTAGAAATATTATATAATAATCTCCAATAAACCTTTTACCCATAGTTGTCCTAGAAAATAGAGGATTTATAATAACCAAACGGGTTAACCAGTGAGCGCAATTCTTAACAAGTTCATGAACTAACTCTTAACAAGCTTCAATTACTGAATCAACTACCCATATACAAAATCATATAACCATCATTTAATTTTAAAATGGACAGTAGACTAAAAGAATTAGGTTTCCCCGTACCCTAGACATGGATTCTTGGAGTGATAAGAACTAGAATCACTCTAGCTTCAAGTTGGGAACGAGAGCTTGAGAAGACTTGAAATAAATTCTTGTTGTTGTTGGACCCGTAGGTGTGAAAGGGAGAGGAGAGTTGAGAGTTTTTTTCTTTCTTTTGGTGTTGAACCCATGGGTATGAGAGGGAGAGAGTTCTTGAGTCTTCTTTCTTTGAGAAAGTCAAAGAAGAGATAAATGTGCAGCCAATAAGAACAAAGAAGGAATAAAACAAAGAAGCAAAGCAAGAAGGACCAAGGAAGTTTCAGCCGTGTAAGTACAAGGAAAGAACAAAGCAATAAGACAAAGAAAAAGGAATGGGAAAGAAGAATAAGTGATGAACCTTCTGGTGTAGTCAAGAAGTCAAGGAAAGTGGCTTGAGTGGAGCACGTGTATGCTAAGAAGAAAAATGGTTGATGACTCATCCTCACTACTTTTCAAAATACACTTTCCACCCCTCTAAAACCTTATATTCTATAAAGGCCCAAAGTATAAAATAACTCTGCATGTAAACCCTTACCTTTATACTTAATTAAACACCAAAAACTATATATATCTAATAACTTAACCACTTAATATAGTTTTGTACATACTTATACTTAGTATATATTTATAATACAAATAGCCTTTTCAATTATTTATAATCTATACAATTCTTATTCAATGGCATTATAAAATAATATGTTTATTAAATAATCTTATATTAATTTTAGAAAGAAAGTGGCTTAAAATAGTAATTAATCATCAAACACATAGTTTAACTATTACGTTGGGTTGGGGTGTTACAATGTGCTTAAGGACCCATTAGATCACATCGCTACCTTTAAAATGACCTTGAGCCTGCAAAAAACCACGAATGAAATAGCGTGTCGTTCCTTTCCAACCACCTTCAAGGGAGCTACCTGAGTATGGTTCAGTAAGTTGGCACAATCTTCCATTGACGATTTCGATCAACTCAGCAACCTGTTTGTACATCATTTCGTAGGTGGACAACGCCGAAAAAGATCTATGGATTACTTATTGGGGATCAAACTAGGAGAAGGGGAATCCTTAAGATCGTATGTGAAGCGGTTTAATAGAAAAGTGCTGGAAGTTGACGAGATTGAAGACAAGGTACAATTAACAACGTTCAAAGCGGGGCTAAGATCCAAAGAGTTTGTAGTAGTGCTCGCCAAAAGCCCACTAGCATCAATGACAGATTTGCTTATAAAAGCTCAAAAGTACATGAATGCAGAGGATGCTCTTGCAGCGATAAAGGTGGGTAGACCTCAAACATCCAAGGTTGGCTCTCAAGACGACCTAAAAGGATAGAAGAGGGAAATGAAATATCACCCGTCCAACAACGATAACGGCAAGTGAAGGGACGGCGAGGCTCAAAAAGTGGTGAACTTCACACCCTTGGTAATGCCCTTTGACTAGATTTTAATGCAGACTAAGGACGACCATTAGCTTAGGTGGCCGAAGCCATTGAGTGGTTCCCCAATGCCTGGGACAAGAAAAAGTACTGCCGCTTCCATTGAGACCACATGCATTACACGGATGAGTGTAGAGACCTTAAAGAATAGATAAAAGAGTTGATCTAGAAAGGAAAGTTGCAGAAGTTCGTCAAGAAAGACACATATGGACAGTCAAAGTAGGAAAACCGAACCAGGTTAGAAGACAAGCCCAAAGACGACGACAAATCACAAGAACAACCAAAAAAATGCCATAGGAGAAATAAGAATGATTAATGGTGGTCCGACGACAGGAGGCTCTTTCAAATCTCTCAAAAAGTCACAGCAGAGATAGGTTAATAGCATCTAAATGATGCCACCATTGAAACACAGGAAAAGAGAGGCTACATACATGGTCTTCTTGGAAGAGGACACTAGAGGGGTGAAGCAACCACATGACGATCCCCCGGTCATCACGCTTATGATAGAAGGGTTCAACACTAGAAGAATCCTGGTAGATAATGGAAGTTCTGCTGACATCATTTACCTCTTCACCTTTCAGCAGTTGAAAGTAGATCCAAAAAGGCTTCATCCCTTTGAGTCTCCCCTTGTCAGTTTTAGTGGAAATAGGGAATGCCCAAAAGGAATAGTTACCTTGACAGTTACAGTTGGCTCATATCCCCAGCAGATAATGAGGCAGCTATATTTCCTTGTGGTAGAATGTCCGTCGTCCTACAATGTCATCATTGGACGACCAACACTTAACTGCTGGCAAGCAGTAACCTCAACATATTGTCTAAAGGTGAAGTTCCCTGCCAAAAATGGGGTAGGAGTGATTAAAGGAGACCAAATTTTGGCTTGTGAATGTTATCAAGCAGTACTGGCATCGAAGGAGAACCACATATTGATGATCGAGGAGAAAAGCACAGAGATAGTGGAAGCATTGGAGACAGTTGATTTGGTGGAAGGGGAGCCCACAAAGGTGACGAATGTAGGATCGAGCCTTGATCCTACGATGAAAAAAGGAATTATTAGGACATATGTGGTTCAAGTTGTTTAGGACATATGTGGTTCAAATTATTTTGAACATATGTCATTATTTTATGTAATTGGCTTATCTTTTGACAAATTGCACTTTGCTTGTAATTGGGTAGAATTAGGATGTGTTTAACACTTCAAGAAACTGTGTTTCAAGATCAAGTGTTGAAGTCATCAAGTCTGTCTAAGAAACAAGCTGGAAAGTGCAAGTTATTAAAGCTCGACACCTAATCTCGACACATGCATCTATCGAGCTTTAAGAAGTTGTTTCAGCCTTGAGGCTCGACAATTTCTCAACAGATCCTCGACACCTCTATCTATCGAGATTTATGGAAAACAGATTCTAAGTTCTGTTTTGATTCCAATCCGTTCTTATGTCTTTGAGACTTCTTTTCTCCTAACCCTAGACATATAAAAGGATTATTTTAAGGGCCGTCGAAGTATGCATAAGTACACAAGTTGCTCAAGCATTGAGAAATCCTTGTTCAAGCAATTTGTGATCCGAGACAAAGTTCATGCCCTAGTTCATCCTTTTTGTGAAGAAGTTGCTGTGTAATGTGCATCGTAGGATTTTGTAACCAAGCATCTTTTTGATCTTCATTGTGTGGATGAATTGAAGAACTTTGCAGCCAACAACTCTCTCTAGTTGGTGAATTGAAGTCGCGTACTGGGATCTGCGCAATTGGTTAGTCACGTATTGAGAGCTGTGCATCAAAAGGAGAAACTATCACTACAGAACAAGTCCAATTGGGTATTGGGGTAAGGGTTTAACTGTAGGTTGGTAAGGTACTTGGATTCCTTTACTTGTAACCACTTGTTATGATAATAGTGGAGTTTCGGGAATAGTGACCTTAAATCACCCGATGGGATTTTTGCCATGTAGGTTTTCCCCATTCGTAAACAAATCACCGTGTCAATTTATTTTCTGTTGCATACTCTAGATTATTGGTGATTTTTTTATGCTACCACGCAATTTGTATGTTAACTTGATTAATTAAAAACTTGCCTAATTAATCAACTTAATTTATCATAAGGGGTCAACGTATTTGTGGCCTATCAGGAATAGTGGAGTTTCTAAAGAGAAATTTAGATGTCTTTGCATGGAGCTATGAAGACATGCCTTGCATATCAGAGGATGTCATTCCATACTAACTGAACGTAGATCCAGAGAAAATGTTCGTCCAAAGAAGAAGCAGAGTCTTCGCACTTGAAAGAAACAAGGCTATCATGGACGAAGTTAATAAGCTCCTCATTACCAAGTTTATTCGAGAGGTATACTACCTAGAATGGTTAGCCAATGTTGTCATGGTGAAGAAGGGAAACAGAAAATGGAGAAAGTGTGTGGATTTCACAGATCTAAACCGGGCCTACCTAAAAGACAGATTCCTCTTGCCACAAATTAACCAACTTGTTAATTCCACTACAGGACACAAGCTCTTGACGTTAATGGTCGCATTTTGGGTATAACCAGATCCAAATGTCAAAAGAAGATCAGGAAAAGACAGCCTTCATTACCAGTCAAGGACTCTATTGTTATTGGGTCATGTCGTTTGGGCTGAAGAACGCAAGAGCCACTTATTAGAGGCTAGTGAATCAAATGTTCAGTAAGAAAATTGGAGAGTCATTTGGATAACCTAGAGGAGACTTTCAAGACCCTAAGACGGTACAAGATGGGGTTGAACTCGGAAAAATGTGCATTTGGAGTTTTCTTAGGAAAATTCCTAAGCTCCATGGCGTCACAACAAGGAATGGAAGCCAATCCTGAGAAAGTAAAGGCTATACTGGAGATGGCCTCACCTAGAAACGTTAAGGAGGTGCAGAAGTTGACAGGAAGAGTGGTAGCTCTTAACCTCTTCATCTTAAGGGCCACAGATAAATGTCTCCCCTTCTTTAAGACCCTCAAACAGGCTTTCTCGTGGTCCGAAAACTGCGAAGCGGCATTCTAGGAGCTGAAATGTTATTTGAGTAATTCGTCGTTGTTGAGCCCGTCCAAGGAAGGTGAAGACTTATTCCTGTACCTGGCTATTTTTGCATTGCAGTAAGCGTGACTCTAATTCGAGAAGAATCAAGGGTCTAGTGCCCTGTGTACTACCTCAGTCAAGCTTTTCAAGAAGCATAAGCGAAATACCTATGTATTGAGAAGATCACTTTCGCTTTAATCGTCGATTCTCGAGGCTGCATCTTTACTTTTAGGCGAATCCAATCCTCGCTATGATGGACTAACCAATCAAGAAAGCAATGAACAAACCTGAAGCAGCGGGCCGAATGATACAATGGGTGGTCGAGTTGAGTCAGTTCAACATCAAGTACAAACCTTGAACAGCCATAAAATCCTAGGTATTAACAGACTTCATTGCTGAATTCACCCTTCTAGAAAAGAGCACAATGAGCAAGTTGGAGTTATGGATGATTCAAACAGACGAATCGCTAGCAAAAGGAATGAGTGGAGTTGGAGTCGTCATCACCTTGCCAGAGGGAGACATCCTAAAATATGGGGTCAAACTCCAATTCCCAGCCATCAACAACGAGGTAGAGTCTAAGGCCATACTGACTGGACTTAAAATAGGTAAATTTATGGAAGATAAGTGCAAAATCTTGAACAATGATTCCAGGTTGGTAATTGGGCAAGTCAAAGGAGAATATAAAGCAAAGGAACAGAGGATGCAAAAGTACCTGAAGTTGACGAACTAGCTCGTCGGGGAAATAGAACGAGTACAGTTTGTGCAAGTCCCACAAAGTTTGAACACAGAGGTAGAGGAAGTGGCATGATGAGCATTGTCGGAGAAGAACCGCTAGGGATAAAAATGGAAGTACAGAAGTTCCCCAGCATTGAGGAATTCCACACATTCACGATACAAGGTGACACAAGCTAGACGACACCCATCACATCTTACCTTAGGGACAGGCAGCTACCACTAGATCCAAATGAGGCAAGGAAGATAAAGAAGTGAGCTAGTAGATTCACACTCCTAAATGGTGTGCTCTACAAAAGGGGATTCTCCCTCCCTTACCTAAGGTGCGTTGAACAAGACGAAGCAAAATATATAATGGAAGAAGTTCATGAAGGTGTTTGAGGGGACCACTCAGGGCCGAGGTCCCTGGTGTCAAAAATCCCCAGAGCAGGCTATTTCTGGCCAACAATGCAGAAGGAAGCAAAAGACTTTGTCAAGAGATGTGACAGATGCTAGAAGTATGGGAAAGCCCAGTGAATACCAGGAGAGAAGTGACAACCATCAACTCCCCGTGGCCATTCGCACAATGGGGATTAACATAGTGGGCCTCCTGCCTCAAAGTAAAAGACAGGTAAAATTTTTACTTGTTGCAATTGATTATTTCACAAAGTGGGTAGAAGCAGAAGCTTTAGCAACAATCATGGAAGCAAAGGTACATAACTTTGTGTGGAAGAACATAGTTTGTAGGTTCAACATACCAAGAACGATCATAACTGACAATGGACACCAGTTTAATAGCTAGGCATTCCATTCCTTCTGCTCAGGACTCGAAATTAGAAACCAGTTCTCATTACCAAGGCACCCCCAAGCTAATGGACAGATGGAAGTAACCAATCAAACCTTGCTTAAATCCATCAAGCTTCAACTGGAAGGGGTAAATGATACGTGGCCTGAAGAATTACCAAGCATCCTTTGGGCCTATCGAACCACAACGAGGACCCCAACAGGAAATACACCCTTTAATCTTACTTATGACACGAAAGCAATAATTCTTGTTGAGGTAGGAGTCAGTAGCTTAAGAAGGGAATTTTTTGATGAAGACACCAATGATGACCAACTGAGGATGAACCTAGACTTCCTTAATGAGACAAGAGACGAAGCATCCAAAAGAATGACGAGGTATCGGCAAAAGATGGCTGGGTACTATGATTAGAAAGTGAAGCTCAAGAGATTCATCATGGGAGACCTTGTCCTACGGAAGGTTACGCCTGCAACAAAGGATTCAACTCATGGAAAATTAGGACCAACCTATAAAGGCCCCTATAAAGTCACTCACTATTCAAGACAAGGAAGCAACCACTTGGAATCCATGGATGGTAGCAAATTGCCCTATCCATGGAATGTTGAACACCTCAAGAGGTATCATCAGCATGGATTTAACCTTTTGTAATCATTGAAAAATTCTTGATTTACTTTAAATGGTTCAATAAAGGAATTATTTAAATCATAAATTTATACAAAAACACTAAGGTCTGATAAGGCTTGTGATACAAGTCCTTCATCAGATACAAATCACATGACCAAGCCAATGATACAAGTCCTTCAATGGACATAAATCACATGATGAGGCCTGTGATACAAGTCCTTTGACAGACATGAATCACATGACGAGGCTAGTGATAGCACGACAAGGCCTGTGATACAAGTCTTTCAATGGACATAAATCACAGGACAAGGCCAGTTATATAAGTCCTTTGACGGACATAAATCACACGACGAGGCTTGTGATAGAAGTCCCTCAAAGGGCATAAATCATACGACCAGGCCAGTGATATAAATTCTTCAATGGATATTAGTCACATGACTTGGCCTGTGATCTAAATCCATCAATGGATATAAATCACATGGAGAATTCAATGACAGACTTATATCTAACGAACGAATCACATGGTGACTCCAAACGAGTGCATAAATTACGAAGTAGGCGAAGAACCTAATGAGCTCTCAAGCGTTAAATTTTTTGTTCAACGGACGAGAATGGTTAGCTAGATGTCATAACTTAACAAAGGTATGTAACCCCTAAACACAAAAACAAAGAAAAGAGGGGTTCATACCAACCAGACAAAAAGGTAAGACAAAACTTTTGCAAGCCAGACAATAAAACATATCATGGAATGGTTGTCTGAACAAAAAAAAAAAAAAAAAAAGGTGATGTTCAATATAAAAGATATGCATTAAAAAAAAAGTGTTCAAAAGTGTAAAGCCCCAAAACAAGCAGGGCACCTAGAATATGTAGTGTTCAAAAGAAAGTGCATAAAGCTCCAAAACAAGTAGGGCACCAAAAAAAAAGGGACAAGTCTTGCAGGTAGTTCAAGCAGCAGGGTCATCTTGTCCATCACCAACTCCCTTGTCAGTATCGCCTTCAAAAGCAACATCTTTAGCGATGCTAGCTTCGTCGACTTCCATCTCCTTGTCAATGGCTTCAAAATCCATGTTTTCTAGATTTACTTTGGGATTTTTCTTCGTCAAGTACCACCTCAATAGCTCGAATCCCTTGAAGTACCAGCTAAGCAGGACATTGTTGTACTCATTAGTAAGCTGGAAGGCTTGCACTGTGTCATCTCCCCTTTTGCTCCGTTAGCAACCTCTCCATCTTAAGATTGTCAGTCAAAGCTTTAATTTGCTCCTTCATTCGGTTCCCGTTGTCCATTGCTGCTATTAGTTCCTTCCTTAGCGTGGAGTTTACGGCCTCCAATGCATCCACCTTAGAGTTGGCCATGACGACCCTCTCTTCAGTGGTAAGGTACTCAGTGGTGATATGGAGTGCCTCTCCCAAAGCCTGGTTAAAAATGAACAAGATAAGAATCATTTCAAGAACCACCTTTAGAAACAGAGAAGATTGTGACAAGAGTAAGATCGGGAAAAAAAGTATCTAGATGAGCTTGTGAATATGACGATTCACCAACTTGTGGGAAGGAACAACGCTTAAACATTTCAACTCATCAAGAGTGATGACGTTGTAGGCTTTTCCCAAGATAGTGGCAGCATCGTCCCAAACGTTGGGGTCAATCTTACTCTTTCCCTTATCACTGCCACGAGCTCTCTTTGGACAAGGAATGATCTCCTCAATGGAAACAGCAGGAGAGGTTGCCTTGGGGTTAGAGGTAATAGGAGTGGATGCAGTAGTCTCAACGACCTCTTTCATTACCTTGGGTCACTTTTGGCCACTGCTGGACAAAGGATCATTCTTCCTGCCCTTAGCTTGGCATACATTTTTTGGATAAATTTTGTTGTCATCTATGTAATGAACCTTATGAGCAAGATATCAGTATCAAACTAACACAGAAATAAGAACATCAGAAACTTACTTTTTTCTTATCTGGCTAGAGCACGTAAGACGTAAGGAGATGGTTCATGACTTTGAAAATGACGAGCTAAAGTTCGACGGTCGATCAGTTCGTCAAAGTCGTCAATAGTCTTCACTAGTATGAAGCGTCCTTGATGCGACCTTTACGCTTGCTCTTCAACTTTAAATGAGCCTTAGTTGCGAAGAAAGAAAAGAAAAATATGCGTTAAGTGTAGATGAGACAAGGAGTAATCCTTTCAAAAAAGAAGAAGAAGAAGAAGAAGACACACTAAGCTTGGGTGTCCCCCACCTACGTAGCAATCTGGGGACTTCACTCTAGAGGTCGTTTGAGAGGGTCTCCTAATCGTCTCCAGATACAAAGAAGTATCTAGATTTCCATTGACGGAATGACATGGGAAGATTAGCGATAAGCCTGACTTTCCTATCCCAAGGCACCATCTCATACTGCCCAAACTCTTTTGACTCTTTTAGATGGTATAGGTACAAAATTTCATCCAAACAAATCATATCACTTTCAGTTACTATCATCCAGATCTCCATGCAACTAATGACAATCTGTCAGGAATTCGACATGAGTTACCCAGGCGCTATGCCCAAGTGATGGAGAAGCTCAATTATAAAAGGATGGATAGGGAATCTAAGACCACTCAGAAAGGCAACTTCATAAAAACATACCTTCCTAAGATTGAAAGCATAAGCCTGCTTAGACAAGGTAGATGTATCCTGGTCTTATCGGGGAGTTAAAATCTGTCCCTGAACCTAAAAAGGGTGTCCTTGTCTAAGGACATACTTCCTTAAGGGTGTGAAAAGCTCTTAATATGGTGTATGAAGAGGATGTAGGGTTCAAATACAAAGGCCCAGAGACTGCATTATCAACCTCCTCGGCCTTGTCATTAGATGATAAATCTGTGTCTAGCTTACTGGACCTCACTTCTACTAACATCCCTTAAACAGACCGAAACCAATCCAAGGATTGGTGCAATAAAGGGGAAAAATCAGTAAAGACTAACCCTAAGGCACTATCCCTAGGAGTGAAGGGCCAATCTTTGGGCAACCACCAGTAGACCCAAGACATGCCACTAAACTAGTGGAAAAAAAAAAAGAAAAAAAAGAAAAAGAAGGGCAATGACGCCTCACCTCAAAATAGTCACACATCAAAAGGGAAAAAAAATGGAGGTCCCTAATTGAAGCAAAACGAAGGAAAATCATGTAGCAAGAGAAAAGGAAAAGGTTGTACTTGAGGAAAAAGAAGCAAGGTGGCTTGAACTTGGAGAAAGGAGGAAGCACAGAAATGGAGAAAACGCAGAAACAAAGAAGAAACAAGAAATGAGGGAAATGGAAGAAAGAAAAAAGCATATAAAGGCTTCCCCAAAATCGAGATGCGGGAAAACCAAACACCTCGTCGAGGAATGTGCCCACTTCTAGCCAATCAAAACATGACACGTGGCCACCAAGCGTGTGGCGTCGTCACGTTGCCATAGATGCGATAAAAATAGAATCCAAAAGACCACATTTGATGTGGGGTGACCCTTCATATTCCTTAGGTCATCAAGGTAACTGATGACCAAGGAATGGGGGGCAACTACTGAGTTAGGAAATCCTACTCATCCAAGCATGGCAATGGACGAGGAACGAATCATAAACGAAGCCTTTATTGGCGTAGTCGTTATGATTAGATGAAGAAAAAAGAGAGTGACAACTCAGAGGTCTCTGCATCTTGGCATTAACTGTCAGAAACATTACCCAAACAGGGAATTAAACCACCATTAACGGCCTTCCAATGGCTAGGAAAACGGAAGCTTATATAAAGCACATCCAACCTAAGGTAAAAGGATCATCAGAAAAAGACCCTAATCAACACAAATACTTGGTTATCTCTCTTTCATTCTAACTTTCCCATCGGAGGTTCATTGGTTAGCAACACGTTGGTGACCTATCTACTTCACTTTCTTATCATCTTGTAGATTACGTCGGAGCCATTAGGACGATCTCAACAACAGACTATTTTGGCATCATAATTCATTAATGTCAGTTGGAAAATTTGAAAAAAAAAAATTATGAAAATTTTTGCTACTTGAACATATGGATTTTTTTTAGAGTGAAGTTTGAAGCTATGGGAATTTAATCAATATATGTGTTGACAAATTTGTTGCAAGTCGTTGAACCAGTCAATTTAATGTATTGATGACCCCATGTTAGTTAAGGAGATCAATGGCATCATCATAATTTTGTAATTTTTATAAGCTTCTTATAGATGGAGACAAATGTGAGATGAGACATAAAAAGCCACATCCTATTTGCAAGGCTTGAACGTGTTAAACAAGTAGATAGAAAATTCCTCACTCTTCTTATTCAATCAATATCTGTTGGAAAATACACAAAGCTGCCTCCTTGATTGATGAAGCTTTTTCCTCAATTGTATCAGTTTGGCTAAATTTTTCCGTCTATTTTACACTAAGAACTTATTTTTTCTATTTTACACTACCATTTTTTCAAAGCACCCACATTAGTTCATCTATTTTACAATCTATTCTATTTAAATAATAATATACATTTTAATTTATTATTATTATTTTTTATTTTCTTTTGTTCTTATCTCTTTATATTTGTCATTGTCCTTATCTCTCTCAAGCTAATCTGTTCTCCCCTTTCTCTCATAGTTAGATCAGCTCTCCACCACAATCACCACTAAGAATTAAAACTCACAAGCACCAATCTCTGTCGACCCACAAACACTGTATTTGTTGACCCACATGCATCGATCTCCGCCACCAACACCGATCCACAAGCATCAAAACCCATTTCTTTCGACCCACAAGCACCGATCTCCGCCACTAGCATCGATCTACAAGCATCCAAACCCATTTCCGTCGACCCACAAACTCTAATCTCTGCTACCAACACTGATCTACCGATCCACAAGTGGCCAACACCAATACCGATCTCTATCTCTCTCTATTGGTTTGTCCATGTGGGTGTGTTTGTGTATCTCTATGTTGATTTGTCTATGTGAATGTGTTTGGGTGGGTGTGTTTGTGTGTATATAAGGAAAAAGAAGATGAGGAGAGGAGAAGTCTAAGACTAAGTTCGTTTTGCACATGAAGAAGAGAGAAAAAAAAATCTACGAAATGTGCGAAATTAATAAAATAATAGTATACACAACTACAGTAATTATGTATATATGCACAGTTACTGTAGCGAATATGTAAATATATATAGTTTTAGAAGGACTGATGTAAGAAGTTTGTGGCTTAAATGTGTAAAATTCATCTCTTTTCCTATTATACAAGAGCTAGTGTGGATGCTCTTTATACCTGCCAATTTACAAACCTAAATCTCAAAGCTTATGGCTTGTTTGGTTAGTTGAAAAAAAGTAGTGTTTTTTTGTTTTCATTTTCAGTTTTTAGTGGGACCTTCAAAAAAAAAAAGACTTGTTTTGGTTTAAGAATTTGTACTTAGTTTTCATTTTTAGTATTCTAAGAGTTGGATTTGAATATAAAAAATGAAAATACATTTTCAGCGTTTTCAATTTCATAGAAAGTGAATATAGTGGCAATTCCGTAAATATTGGGAAAATGCAAAGGGCCTATAGAAAATGAAAACAGTGGCAATTCCGTAAATATTGTAAAACACAAAGTTCCCCACTTGTTTGATGTGAGCGTGTGTATTTGAAAAAAGTAACTTAAAAAAAAAAAAAAAAAAACAATGTCAAACTGTGTTTGATGAGTTTTATATTCAAATTTTGTATTTAAAATAACTTACCAAACATCCTCACTTGTAAAAATAAATCATTTTTTCTATATTCAATTTTTAAATTTAAATACAGAAAAATTGAAATAAAAAGTGAATGCATCACTTTTTAGGGGCCTTAATCATTCATTAATGGTTCTTCAGTCTTCTATAATAGAAAGGCAAATTAATAATTTAACCAAAAAAAAAAAAAATCTTATTGATCGATGGAGATAAATGTGATATGAGACGTAACAAATCCATATCCTGTTTGGAAAAAGCGGTGCAGTAAAACTTTCCCTTGAACATTCGAAGGCATGAACAGAGAAATTTTTGAACAGAAATTTCTGTCTCTAACCTGTCAATATCTGGTGGAAAAATTCACAGCGGCCTCCTTGAATGATGAGGCTTATTCCAAAGTGCTACCGGCCTATTTACAAACCTTAATCATTCACCCTACTATACAACGCCCCAATCTGATTCTCTGAAAAATTGAAAATCTCCCAATATTAATGCACCCTACACTCCATTCATTTTCACTCTTACTTTTGTTGATAATTGGATTTGTTGTTGTGGATAGCTCCACACCTCTATCTCTCAATGAATAAGCAAGAACCACTCATCCTTTCATGCTAGAAGATGGTCCAATCGAAGGTTGTGACGGTCGGGATTTCGAGCTCAAGTGCAAAGACAATAGCCCTGTAATAGATAGTATGTCAAAACAATTCCGCGTTTTTCAGTTATATCCAGACACTGGTATTCTGACGATTGTCCGAACGGATATTGTTGATGATGGTTGTCCTGATCCTAACAAATTAGTTAACACCACCCTTAATAGTGAAAACCTTTGATTATGCTGTCCAAAGTAGTGAAAACCTTACTTTTGTATACAATTGCGCTGATGGGATTCCAGATTGGGTGCAAAGCGGCTCTGCATGTACAGGAAATGGCAATGCTATTGAGGGTTCTAAATTTTTTATTTTATTTTTTGGGTTGAGATAAAAGATAGAAATTTTATTAGATAAAGTATAATAAACAGTCCATAAGAACCTTGTAACATCAATACAGGGGAAAACCAGACTTATTTTGCAGAAAACAAACACTACAAAAAACAAATTGTGGAAAAACAACACTGTGCAGAAAAACAAACACTGAAGAAAAACAAAACTGCAGAAAAACACCATCGTGCAGAAAAATAACAGATATGCAAAAAATCATTCATGCATAGGCAAAATTGAAATTCCAGCTCTAGTTGGTTCTCTCCATCTCCAAGATATGACCTAAGTGATGCTTCAAGGAAGGGTTTTAACTTCAAATGCCAAAATCGTTTTGCGTGCATTAGAACCTGTGTGTGGATGCAATAGGGGAGTACGTCTCGATCGAGTGGACTGAGGAGAAGAAAACAAGGAGTTGCCATCTAGTTTTATGGTCTCTAGGAATCATGAATATAGCATCCTTACATGGAAAGACTAATCTTACCATCAGAGTATGGGTTCGGAGTTTAGGTACAATCTTAGGAAGGTGTTAGGAACCCAAAACTACCTGACCCTTGAGTCGACTTCCATTCATTGTGTTCTATGCCTTAATTCTATTAAAGACACATTTAATATTGCATTCTAACTCTCTCTCTCTCTCTCTCTCTCTCTCTCTCTCTCTCTCTCTCTCTCTCTCTCACACACACACACACACACAGCATACAACATGGCATTTCATCTCAAACCTAACATACATCTATCATGTTTATCAATCATCACAAACCCTAGCATACATGTTTCCATACATGTCATATTATCCTATCCAAAGCAGCAAACAAAACATGGCAGAAAGGTAGGTAGGGCAACAAAGCTTCAATCATCAAAAGCGACCCAATCATACAAGCATAGTGTCCAAACAACAAACTACATGTTCATCATAAAAAAAATGCATGTTCATATGAATGCATGACTTACCTTACTACATCACAGCACTTATGGCATTAATGCATGGACATGTGAATGTATGTTTATGGCATTAAAGCAAGAAGTAAAAGAAACCCTAATTTAGCAGCAAAATCTTGGATTAAGGTTTCTGGGCTTGAGTGTGTCTGCGCATATATAGGCCTACATACGTAAGCCAATTGTATGAGTATGCATACTTTGAGCTTCGTTCGCATGCAAAAGCATGCACACACAGACATGCCCTAAACCTTAACCCAACAACACAGAAACACAAAAAACAGTAGAACTTAAATCTAACAACCTAACATGCATACAATGAGAAACCGGAAAACTCGGCTCTCATATGGAGTCACCACTTATTTTATGAGTAAAACAAGAAAACTTTAAAAACTATAACATATCTTGAATAGTATGCATTCTCATTAATTGGAAATAATTACATCTTTGTAGAAAGAACTTTACATTGCTTTGATTCCTAGGTACAATCTTGTAAAAAAAGGAAAATACAAAACCTTGTTTCCTAGTTACAATATATTCAAAATAAAATAAGACACCAAATCTACCAACCTAAGATTTCAATGTTTGGGGGCTAAGTTACAGGATGAGAAGGTTTTAGGCACTCACTCTGCCCAGACAGAGTCTGGTCTTTCAGACTTTAAATGACCATTAGGTACCTATACTCAAAATGTCAAATGATATACAATAGATGCCATTTCAAATCCTAGACCTATGGTTAGAATGCTAAGAACATTAGATCTGCAACTTTATTTTGTGTAAAAAAGATTTAATGAGAATACTTGGTAATTTTTTTTTTTAAATCAGTTCCACAAAAGAAAAAGAATGAATTTTTAATAAAAATTCAGATTTGGTTCGATTTTTAAATATGAGAGAAAATAGTTTTTTTTTTTAATGAAAAAATACAGACGTGGTTTCATAATAAAAAAATACAAATCAGGTTTTTGTGAACAAAATTCATATATGATTTTCTAGATAAAATACAGATCAGATTTTATTTTTGAAAATCATGGAGAAAAATGCAGATCTAGTTTTAATTTCAAAAATATCATGGAGAAAAAAACGTAGATCTAATTTTAGTTTTTAAAGAAAACATGGAAGTCTTATGATGGATTCTTTTGCAGATCTAAAATCATAAGAAGGAATTCAAGCCTAGATCTATACATGTTCATCAACTAATCAGGTGAATTTTTCAAAAGCAAGAAGAGAGCATGCCATAACATATTAACATGGTTATATAAACACAAGAAGTAAGGACACATTCATAGAAAATAAGGCATATATGAGAGCATGTTTTTGAAATTAAAATAAAAACAAAATCATGTTATGTAAAGTAAAGTTAGAACATACTTGCATGAATGTATTACAAAAGGAGAGAATTATTTTAGAAATCAAAGAGAATGAATTTTTTTAGAGATCTAAGATAAAGTCACTTAACGGAAAAGAAATTCCAAAAGCAAAAGCTTCAGGAATTTCTTTAATGTAAGGGGAGAGAGGGGGGCCCAATTTCTGATTGTAATTCCCTATTTATAGAGATTTGGTACCTTAAAAATAAGCTAGGTTTGATCAAATATGAATTAGGTCGAATTTTTATCCCTAAAAAATCGAATCTGATGTGCCTTGGCTTGATCTAATCGATTCAGGGCTGTGCCTTGGAGTTGTGCCAATCGGCACTATGGAAGTGCCGATTGGCACTCCAAGAGTGCTGAGCCCATCTCTTGTGTTTCAATCAAGACTTTTTTTTAGGAGTTTTCTGAGTCAGGAATTGCATTTGGATGTATTTTTCACTTGTATTCCAAAATAAATCACTTATTTTGATAATCAGGTCCTTAAAATAATAATAAATTGATAAATAAATATTCTAAAAAGACTTAATTATCAACAATTCCCTTGTTATCTTATTATTCATTTTATTCCTATGCAACCAAGCTTATTTCTGATAAAAACCAACAGGCAATTGCATATATTACTTAATTAATTTTAATTTTTTACCAATCAAAAATAATTTCAATTAATCGCACATGATTAGCTTCACCCACATACAATGCATGTAGACCATGAAAACTTGATCTTGTGATATCTTTCAATCTAACAGTCCAATTTGAAAATCAGGCATATTGTTGCGATCCTTAAAATTTCAAGATCACTTTTATGATATGTGATAAATGATTTAAAGCATGAAATGCAACTATGATTTTTTAGGATACTTGAAATTGTCATTTTAGTTATCTTCCAAGATTAAATTATGGGTGCAAAATTGAGTGTTTACAGAATGCCCTTCATTGACAAAGCTTGAAAAGTGAATGTCAATGTAAAACAAAGACATTGATTTTAGCAACCATAATTTAATCGAGGTTGAATTTTCAAATATTTTCTAGCCCTAGAACCTAGAACCTTAGGACATAGAACTAGTGTTTTATTGTCTTACAAAAAATGAGAAAGAAGGATATCTAGTCTACTTGATAATAATGAATTTGGGTAGAATCTTGAATGTTGATGAGGTAATCGAGAACTATGTTTGCCCGATCTGAAATGAGGCAATCGAGAACTATATTCACTTGATCTAAAATAAGGTAACCGAGAATTGTATTTACCCGATCGGGAAGTCGATTGAGAACTATATTCGCCCACTGATTGAGAACTTTATATGCCCAATTTGGAAAAAGGTGACCAGGAACTATATGGGCCCGATTTGGAAGCCAATTGAGAACTCTGTTCGCCCAATCTGACTTGGAATGATTGAGAACTCTATACGCCCAATCTGGAATAAGGTGACTAGGAACTGTATTTACCTAATCTGGAAGCTGACTACAAACTCTATTTGCCCAATCTGACTTGTAATGATTGCGAACTTTATACACCCAATCTGGAATAAAGTGACTAGGAACTGTATTCGCCTGATTTGGAACCCGACTGAGAACTCTATTCACCCAATCTGGAATAAGGTGACTAGGAACTATATTCACCCTATCTGGAATAAGATGACCAGGAACTATATTCGCCCGCTGTAGAAGCCGACTGAGAACTCTATTTGTCTAATCTGACTTAGAATGATTGCAAACTATATATGCTCAATCTGGAATAAGGTGACCGGGAATTGTATTTGCCTAATTTAGAAGCTAACTAAGAACTCTATTCACCCAATCTGAACTATCCTGTAATGAACCAAAAATTCAAATTAGATTTTTGACGATTAAGACTTTATCTGCTCAATTTAGGGAATTTTCCATTCCTTTTTTGTTTCACTAAAATAATCAATTTTATCCTTGTGAAATTCTTTTTTTCTTGTAAAATCTCTTTCTTTTTCTTTACTTCTCTTTATTTCTCTTTTTTTAAAGAAAAAAAATTGAGAAATTTATTTTAAAATTTTCTCTTTCTTCTTTTTTAACAAAATTGATGCCACGGATTCTAGAAATATTTTTGGAAAATTTTAAAAACCATTTTTCTTCTTCTTCTTATTCTTTCTTCCTTTCATTCTTAAAATTTAAAAAAAAAAAAAAAAAAAATCTTCTCATTTTTATTTTTATTTTATGGTGAGTTAACTTAAGTTTGATTAAGTCAACTTGATCAAACCTAAGTTGACTCAGCAACTCATGTGACCAATACAAAAGGTGGGGCCGAATTTTTGGCCCCCTTTTGTTCCACTTCATCTTTTTTTCTTTTTTTTTTTTCACTTTATCTTGTTCTTTCTTCCTCTTCCTCTATTGTTATTATTCCAATCTTCCTTCCCCTTGCATTTTCTCTTCTTCCACACCATTTCTTGCTTAGAAAATCACTTCTCCTAGCTTCAAAACTTGATTTCTATCATTCCCTTGAATATTTTTTTAGATCTTTGAGGTTTTGAGCACCCTTGAAAAGCCCATTTTTTGAAACCCATTTTCTGTTCTTCATCCCCTAACTTCCATGGCATTTTCCCTTGGACCACCTAAGTTCCTTACATTTCATGGGAAGAAGTATAACTTATCCATAGAATGGAATGATGAGGAGGGACTTCTTCAAGACCCAAATAGTCATGCTCCACGCCCATCCAACAAAGACTATAAGGTGAGTACATTTTTTTTTTTGGTTAATTGGTTGATTTCTTGTTTGATTGAGAATTTTATAGTGAGGCATTGTTATTGTTTGTTTTCATTTGCTCTTGTGGTAGTTCTTGGATGTGGTATGATGTGGATGGAAATTATTGTGCGGGCATGTTGATCTCTTTTGTTTGGGCATTTTTGGATTGTTAAGTAGTTTGGTATTGTCAAGTTTGGACAATGTTGGCCATTCGTTGAGCTTTGTGCTGGATGTGGTTTTGAACATTGTTGGATGAATTTTACTTAATTATGGGAATTTGGTGTGTAGACACGATTGGGTAAGCTCATTTTTTATGGGCATGGAAATTTTTGGTGTAGATGTTTGGGCATTATTTTTCATGGGTATGAAATTTAATATCTTTGGGTTGTATATATGTTTGGGTCATTGTTGAATGATTTTATGGAGATGAAGGATTTTTTTGTTGATTGGGATATTGTTAGGATGTCGTTGAATTTTAATTTGTGAAATGGCATTTGGGCGCGGCTAATTTTTGTGAAGGCATCTTTATTTGTTTGTTGGGATTTTGAGTAAGTATTTTTGGATCAGGGGATTTTTGTGGATATCATGATGATTGGCAAAGTTTCGTTTTGTTTTGTTTTTTTTTTTTTTTTTTTTTTTTGGTTGTTTTGTTTGTTTGTTTGTTGTTGTTGTTGTTGTTTTATTTATTTATTTGTCTTTTTTTTTTCTTTTTTTTTTTTTTTGTAAGGGTCCAAAAGAGCTTGTCGCGTTTGGATCACGACATTAGAAAGGTACAAGGATCCAAAAGAGCACCTTTTCATCGGGACCATCTTGTGTCCTGACTTGGGGAGTACGGTGAGTTTACATTACTTGTGGAGTTTGAGGGATATTAGTCGGATCAAAGATTATGATTAGAGTGGCATGGCTTATGCAACCCTCTTACACTTTATGACTCAGCTTTCTCGGCGTAGTATTTCGAGCTTGTAAGGCGCTCCATTCGTTTGGCAGGTAAAATTTAAATTCTTGTTCAGGTGTATTTTGCAAAGGTTATTTGTGTTGCTATTGATGTTTGTTGATTTTTCGTGTCTGTTTGCAGGTTTGGATGTACAAATATTTTGGGGTTGGTACACAACTTTTGGAAGATTTTGATGATGTATTTCTAAGGTTCCTTCGTTGGATGCCTAAGTATCGTCTGTCGGCACCCCCCAAGCATTCTTTGTAAGCTTGGCAAATAGTGATTGATGGCGTAGACAATGAGGATGTGAGTTTTTTTTTTTTTTTTTTAGTTCCTTGGTGAAGTTTGGTTTGGTTTTTTTGTGTGGGTATGTCTTCTCTTTTCATTTTGGGTTCTTTGTGATGTTTAGATGTCCTTAGAGCCTTGGCTTGGATGTGAGAAGCATGTTGAATGTGCATGGGCTTGAGAGTTTAATGAGCATCAAGTCTTGTTCGAATGTATCCATGGGAGGTACTTGTATCTCGAAGACCGGGTGCTAGCTCAAGTTCAACACATGTACCCTCCTGAAATAGTCCCTGCCCATCCTTATCCTTCAATCTAATTGGTAGACCTTCTAACTAATGAAGAAATAGCTCGTTCATAGATTGGCTGCGTCATTTCTGGGACACTAGGAGGCTATCTTAATTTGCATTACGACTTGCGTCATTTTTTTTTTTTTCATTTTGCCCTTTGTAAAAATGTCTGAATATTGCATCTTTAGGCTTCATCTTTTAGAGCTGAGAGTCCTCCTCCTTGCAATGTTGGTGTTCCTTCTGCTTCTTTTGTGGAGACATATCCCAATTTTTCAGCATGACAATATGAAATAATGAATTCTTATAGCTTCATGCATCTAGACCGGCCGAAATATAGCCCGAATGTCCCTTGGACTGGCCAGTACATTTCCAAACCCTTTGATCTTTTGTCTGATGTTCTTTATCAGTTCAGCTGTTAATGAATTTAAGGCCTTGTATTTTTAGGTTGGCATCGATCTCGTGGAGGAAAGCATGCAAATGATTAGGGGCTTACAGCTGGTTGCAAGCACACAATCTTCCTAATATGTGCTCAATGAAATGAACTGGGTAAAAGATGACATTCCCCTACTAACTTTTGCTTAGGATTCATAATAATGGACTTAATGCCTATCTTTGATGATTTTGTAGAGCAGCCGAATGGCGAATAATGAGGCCAACACAAGAGCTTTGGAAGAAAGAATCAAGAACCTTTAATTTCAGAATAGGCAACAAGAACCTCAATTTTTTACAAGTCAAGAGAAGTAAGGGGACATAGAGGGTGGTTCTCCTAGAGGTGGGCCTAGAAGATCTTTTCGTTGACGAACTCTAAGTCCAAATGATGCTTGACTTGTTTTTTGATTTTTTTGCAAGAGACAAAATATTCTCTAGTCAAATAATTTGTACTAATTTTCACCATTAGCTCCTCATCCTTAGATGACTTTAGTCTTGCTACGATTTAGATAAGACAAGTTTAGAATTCACCTGATGAAGTTTTGTAGTGCACAATTTGAACTAAGACCATTCTTGACATGGTTATGCTCACCTGGATGAGGCATAGCTGAATGCCCCTGGTTTGGAAGTTTATGCATGGTGATTTCTTCTTTCGAAAATATCCTCTTTGAACAGGGATGATTGATTTGGGTTTTTCAGAAAAAGTGATGAGGTATGGTTGAATGCCCCTGGCTTAGAACATGGATGCATGATTTCAAAAAATCTTAATGTTGTTGACTCCCCCCTCCCCCTTTTTTTGAAACAAATGATGATGATGATGATGATGTTTTTCTTTTTGAAAAATGAATAAGGCATGATCAAATGCCCTAGTTTGACAATCAATGTGAATTCTTGAGAAATTTTATTACAAAATTGCCTTTATTGGAGTGAAAATGGAGCCAAAATTGGACCAAAACGTGCCCCAGAATGTGAAATAAATTGATCTATCCATGATGGGATTGAGTGCCAGTAGGAGTGCCAATCGGCACTTGTGGAGTGCCAATTGGCACTCTAGAAATGCCAATTGGCACGCCCAATTTTGCCTCGACTTTTTTCCTTTTTTGACTTTTTTTTTTTAACAACTTTTTATCCGCTCTAGAATATGAAACATTTTCCCAATCAACTTCAAACTTTTTGAACTTATTTAAACAAGGTTAGAGATTAGAAGAACCTATGTTAGCATTAAATCTACAAAAAATCTCTGCATCAAATTAATAAAGAAATAGCAATCATATACAAGAATCATTCATATCCAATAATCAAAATCCTTCTCATTCAATCACACACAATATCAATAGATGGGTTTGTAGCTTTGATTTTATTACCAAGACCAATTTCATTGCCTTCAACATAGAGGGGATCAAGTCTCCAAGGAATGTTAAGATCAAGTGGATTTTCTCTGTGCTATCTTGAAGTTTTGGGATACCGAAGATCATGTATTCCGATTTAATACTGTTGAACTTTGTCCTACTATTGAAGAATTTTCTGCCATTCGGGGTTATGAGTTTGACAAAAAATCTGTAGCAGTTTCTTGTGATCCCAAGCATAAGGAGATTTTATTTGATGCCATAGGCCTTTCTGCTTCAGTTACCAGTAGCATGATTGAAGTCTACATGGTGAATCTCCATGCAAAAAAAATTTGGTTTAACTCTTTGCTTCATGGGAGAGTTCTTGCTTTGCTTTGGAAGACTTGGCTTTGTAGATGCTCGAGCCATAGGAATTGTAGGTCAAGTTAGGGATGGTGATAATCCAGCATCTTTGATCTTGTGGGAAACTCTTTCAGGGTTGGACTCTATATTTCTTAGTGGAGAATCACAACAATTCCTTGGGAGTCACTTGATTTTCTAGATATGGTTGATTGAAAGACTAGACATGATAGCTACACCCACTGTTGCAAATTATGGTTCTAGTAATTTCACTAGTAGGGCTGTACTCAAGACCAAGTGTCAGACTGAAAGCGATTGGGTGAAATATTTGGACAAGAAATCCAATATCTCAATTCACTGGGATTGCTATTGGTGGAACTGCCCACCTCTTTTGTTGTGATTTTCGGGATCAAATCATATCTTCTTTGTTGGCTTAAGGGCAACTTTCTATAAGGCTGATAGACTCTTGAGACAGTTCTAGTATGAGTAGGGGATACCTAGCAGTAGAGGAAGAAAACATTTTACCCTTGTGGACACAACTCTTACTTTAGCTTGGACATGGCTGACCGAGTAGATCAATCTTTTGTTAAAATGTACTTTCACAGGATTATCATGGAATACTCTAACTAGATGGGGCAAGATTAGTGATAAAGAGACTAACATGGCTTCTATGAGAAAACAATTTCTTGAAGATAGCAAAGGCAAGCAAGAGGATAACAACTATGAGTTCTGACGGAGAATTGAAAATCTTACCAACTCCAGCTCATCTATAGAAGACGTCCACAGCAGAGGAGGCGTTCCACAAAGAATGTCGTCCATGTATGGACGACTATAAGGTCGTCCATAGATGACCGTCTGTGACAAGGTTATCCTTGGAGGGATGACCAATGGGAAGCGCTCATCAGGAATGCTCCTGGACGACCCCCTAACACTTGGGCGATGGAACCGCATACCATTATTCCAAGGTATGTGTGAGATCCAGGTTCATCGCTATAACTAATTAAATACTTAACGTCCAATGATGATTATATGAAAATATATAACCTCCATGGCAGTTAAGGAAGTTATCTCTGAACCCCTTAACCTCCTCAAATATAGGGGAAGTTACAAATTTAGTAACTATTTCCAAGGTACACTATATAAGTGCCCATTTAGACAAGACAAATGTACGTTTTTACAATTCCTGAAAAGTGAGAACTCTGGAATTTAAGAAAGAAAACTAACTTTGGCATTGGAGGGTTCTTGGCTGGCAACCCCGGCCACCTTTGATTATTGTTCTTTCTTTTTTAGGCCATCAAGATAGTCAGTAGTCCATTCAAATCCGGAGCATCCAACCTACTGATTTTTTTCACGTCATCAGTTGGCGCTGTCTGTGGAGAAGTATTCTTTTTGTTCGATTATTTGTTTTCAGCGATTCACCTTTCCCAGACAAAAGGCTGAGTGGTTCAGACAAGATCAAGGGCTACCAACCCAGGCCACCAGAAGAGTAGGGATGCTTCTAGTAATCCCTACCGTGATTGCCAATCAGCTCCTTTCATGCAATCGCCTTCCATTCAACATATACAGTTCATGGCTGCCGCTATGGCGAAACTAACCCGTTAGAACCAAGATTTGAATAGGGAGATCAATTTAAGGAGGTAGCATCATGAAAGACAAGCGGAAAGGCAACCCCAGAATCAAGAAGGTAAAGGAGAAAACGTTGAGTCTAAGAATCAGTCAAGGGGTACTGCTTTAAGAAGAGTGCCACACTTGGAGAGCGAGATGGACCAAATGAGAAAAGCTATGGATGAAATGTAGGAGAATATAAGACGGGCGAACCCCGTGGATGATTGGTTCACCGAACGGAATCCCCTTTTATGGTTTCCATCAATAGTTATCCCTTACCCCCGAAGTTTAAAATGCCTTCCTTGGATTCATATGATGAAACTCGTGATCCGTGTGATCACATCGCTACCTTTAAAACTACCATGCACCTTCAAGGGGTTCCGGATGAGATTATGTGTAGGGCCTACCACACTCAAGGGACTAGCACGAGTGTGGTTCAGCAAGATACCCCCAAACATGGTGGGCTCATTCGAGGAATTGAGTAAGTTGTTTGTCAATAATTTTATTGGAGGACAACGCCATAAGCATTCCTCTTCCAGTTTGCTAACTATAAAACAAGGGGAAAATGAGAGTTTGCAGTCCTTCATTACCTGGTTCAACAAAGAAGCCTTGATGGTGGATGAGATGGACAACAAGTTGTTATTAGCCGCCTTCTCTAATGGGGTCAACTCTGACTTATTCATTCATAAACTTTACGAGCAAGAGCCACAGACTATGGCTGAACTTGTCCATTCGGCCCAAAATTTCATAAATGTTGAGGATGTGATCATAGCCAAGAAGAGGAAAAGAGCAGAGCATTCAGAATTGGGTCTCCCGCGTCATCTTGACCAAGGTCCTCGTCCAAAAAAGGCTCGGGCAGAATAGAAAAAAGATAGAGACAGTAAGAAGGCGAGTTCTTCAGCGAGAAATCAGCAATACACTCCTTTGAATACGCCACTAGAGCAAGCGCTTATGCAAATCAAGGACGATTCGTCCTTGAAGTGGCCAAAAAAAAAATGAAAGGAGATCCTAATAAGCGTAATAGAAACAAGTATTGTCGCTTTCATAGAGACCTTAGGCACGACATGAATGAGTGTTTTAATTTAAAGCAGCAGGTAGAGAATCTTATTAGGCAAGGGAAGTTGAGGAATTTCCTTGGACGAGACTACAAAGACGAGAAGCTGAAGGCCAAAGTGGAAGAGTCATCACGACCCCCACTTGGAGAAATAAGAGTTATTATAGAAGGAACCTCAGCAGGTCAGTCATCTAAGTTAAGAAAGACATAGCTGAAGGTGGTGCAGAACGTCTAGTTGTCTAGAAGGTCTCCCAGGACGTGGGTAGCTAACGAACAAGCTATCACGTTCATAGACAAGGATACTGAAAGAGTTCACTACCCATATGATGCTACGATCGCCATTACCTTGCTCATTCCCAATTATATGACCAGGAGGGTGTTGGTAGATAATAGCAGCTCGGCAGACATCCTGTATTACCCCGCCTTCCAACAAATGAGGCTAGGATGAGATCAACTCCGACCAGTGAATTCGCCATTGGTTGGATTTGGAGGAATGAAGGTACAGCTCATGGGTACCATCACATTACCTGTGGTAGTTGGAGCGTACCCGTAACAGATAACCAAAGAGGTAAACTTCCTTGTTGTTGATTGTTTATCATCATATAATGCTATTATTGGAATGCTGACTTTGAATAGTTGGAAGGCGGTAATCTCTACCTACCATGAAGTGGGTCAAGTACAAGGAGATCAGTCAGCTGCAAAAGAATGCTACTAAACCATGTTGGAAATGGATGAGCAAGTACAAATAATGACCATAGACAAGAGAAGGATTACTGCAGAACCCACTAAGGTGTTAAAGGATGTCCCGTTGGACGAGAGCAGCCCCGAAAAGTTTACTAGAATTGGGGCAAGTATGGAAATGGAGACAAAGCATACTTTGGTCCAATTTTTGAAGAAAAGCTTTGATGTCTTTGCATGAAGTCATGAGGACATGTCAGGTATTGACCTAAATGTCATTACTCATCGTCTGAACGTGTTTCCTTACTCCAAACCTGTGCGTCAGAAGAAGAGGGTTTTTACTCCTAAGCAAGATAATGCCATCAAAGAAGAAGTCCAAAAGTTGATTACTGCAGAATTTATCTAGCAAGTTTGTAATCCAGACTGGTTGGTGAATGTGGTTATGGTCAAAAAGGCGAATGGCAAGTGGAGGATGTGTATGGACTTTACTGATTTAAACAAAGCTTGCCCTAAGGATAGTTATCCATTGCCATGCATTGACTAGCTAGTGGATTCAACAGGGGGTCAAAAATTACTGAGTTTCATGGACGCCTTTTCAGGCTACAACCAAATAAGGATGGACGAGCTAGATCAAAAGAAGACCTCCTTCATTACTAGCCAGGGATTATTTTGTTACAAGGTGATGCCTTTCGGTTTGAAGAATGCGGGGGTGACTTACCAAAGACTTGTCAACCATATGTTTCATCTGCAAATTGGGCGAAATGTAAAGGTTTATGTGGATGACATGCTAGTGAAGAGTTTGGAGGGGGAGAAACATCTAGAGGACCTTCAAGAAACTTTTGATATACTTAGGCAGTATAACATGAAGTTGAACCTAAGCAAGTGTGCCTTCGGAGTTACGTCGGGAAAGTTTATGGGGTTCATGGTTTCATATAGAGGAATTAAGGCGAATCCCGACAAATTACAGGCAATACTAAATATGGAGCCACCGAAGAATATCAAAGAAGTCTAATCTCTTATTGGACGAGTCGCCACCCTCAACAGGTTTGTCTCGAAAGCAACTGACAAGTGTTTGCCATTTTTTAAGACTCTCAGAAAAGCATTCGAGTGGACAAAAGAGTCTCAGAAGGCCTTCCAAGACCTCAAGGCTTACCTCACCACGACACCTCTGCTAAGTCAGTCCGTACCTGGTGAAAAGTTATACTTGTACTTGGCGGAGTCCCCACATGCAGTAAGCTTAGCTTTGATAAGAGAAAAAGGGTAGATTTACGGAAAATTATTATGTACTCCCGGAGTACCATAAATGCGTAGTCCCTCATCTCACATCAATGGTAGGTCCCACTATAATTTAATTAGTGGGATCTACTATTCATGTGAGAGGAGGAACTATGCATTTATGGTACTCTAGGAGTATACAATAATTTCCCTATATATATATATATATATAACGCAACTTCTGAAACTCTCACAAATTTCCAACCCAACACAATATTTAAATAAAATTATCATTTTATTTAAATAAATTTATTTTTGTTTAGTCTAAACTTAATAAAAAGTGAAACTCTATCACTCTAACAAGTCCAACTTAAACTTAAACTCATCATTATCATTTTTTTAAAACAAAATTATTTTTATTTAATCCAAACTAAATACGTTAGGACTTTGATATTAAAAAAAAAAAAAAAAACACGTTAGGACTCATAGATAGAGTCACATTAGGATTTATCTCTTCCTTATAAATACCCTACGTGAAACTAATAGAAAACAAACGCAACACACTTTAGCTTAAGTCTCTGCTTGGATAGTGCTAAAATGTAGTACGTTTGCATTTCAGTTTTTTTTTTTTTTTTTTTACTCAGATGAAGTAAACGACAACATCAGAAATAGGTGACGAGGCGATCCATTTTGGAAGACACCATTGAAGGTCGTCCATGTCTGGACAAGGCTTCCATTATGTCAATCAGTTATGGCCAAATAACACACATATACAGAGAAGTGCATTTCAGTTTTTTTTTTTTTTAATTGAGAAGTGCATTTCAGTGATGCTCAGTGGGTCCCATGCACTACTCACAGGACCCACAAACCTCTTTTTTCAGCAACTTTTTCATTAAAAATGGGCCCCACGATACTATTCATACATTTACAAATTATTTTGATACAGTGTTTACAATTTTCAGCGGTATCCAAATGGATCCTAAAGCTTTCTTGGAGCCCTTCTATGTGGAGTTTGCTTGGAGCCTTTTAGTAGGTCACCAATCACCATCTTTATGCATTTTTAGTTTTAGTCAATTGTCCTGTTGAATTGAAGAATAATTATATGAATATGATAAAAGAACTATATATATGTATAACTGAAATTTCTAAAACTCTCACAATTTTTCACATTAGCACAATATTTAAATAAAATTATTTTTGTTTAGTCCAAATTTGACAACTAGTGAAACTCTATCTAACGAGTCCAACTTAAACTCAAACTTATCATTATCATTTTTTAAAAATAAAGTTATTATTAATTAATCTGAAGCTTCTGATGCTCTCACACTTTTCCGCGTCAGCACAATATTTAAATAAAATACTAAATAAAATTATCATTTTATTTAAATAAAAATATTTTTGTTTAGTCCAAACTTAACAAAAAGTGAAACTCTATCACTTTAACAAGTCCAATTTAAATTCAAACTCATCATTATCATTTTGTTAAAACAAATTATTTTTGTTTAATCTAAAGTTAACAAGGAGTGAAACTCTATCTCTCTAACAAGTCAACTTAAACGTTGATAATTTATCTTCAAATTTACGAGGTTAATCATGAACACTATAAAAGCAATACAAACCTTTTAAGTCGAGTAGAGGTATGAGCTCTTCTTATATTATTTTCTTCTCCCTTTAAAAAAAATTTTTTTTTTTTTATTGTTTTTCATGTATTTTTTAAACAGTAATTTTCGTACATAAACCACCAAACTCTCTTTAGCCGTTTTTTACAAGATACAAAATTTTGCAATAATTAAAATTATTCTTTTGAATGTAACTCATCTTTCTCTTATATTTCTCTATTGTTTAGTCCTATATATTTTGTTTTTTTTTCAATAATTTGTAAGCAGTGAATCATCTGATTCTTTATTTTTTTTGGTCTTTCAGAAGTTTTAATATCTAAATTTTTGAGTTATTTTTTTACAGTATCTAAAATTTTTTGACAAATTTTTTGTAAGCTATTGCACGTTTAAGCAATGGCTTCTTCATCAAATTGTAACACAAATTGAAGTCATACAAGAGCAAATCATGCAATAGTGTAATTTCTTAATCAATTTAAGATTTTATAAAATTATTTAATCTACCTCACAAATAGGTAGGTTCCCATGCATAGCACGGGTTAGCAACTAGTATTATACTAAAAAGGAAGAAGATAACAATTAAAACGTACACATAAGGAAAGGTTATTAAAAAAACTAAACATGGTGAAAGATTCAAACAAACATGGAAAACTAATAAACCTAAATAATTAACCTAAAACAGAGTCAAACAGAATCAAATAACATATGGAAAATGATCAAAGATAATAAAAACAAGATTTTACCCTAATTTGGATTCAGGGTGCATGCATATCTCAAGTATGCATGTGCAGCCTTTAATATAGATTAAAAAAAAAAACTTCATTTTTAGAGATTTAATCAAATAAACATATAACATGTGATATCAAAAAAACATGTTAGAAACCCTAAAAAACCAAACTAACCTAATACAAAAACATAAACAACAAAACATGAAACAAAACAAACATAATCACTAACTACATTAAATCAACAGACATGTTAAACTAACCTAGGGATTTGAATAGCAATATAAGAACAAGAAGAACATATTATAAACAACCTAAAGTCAGATTAATTCATATCAAACATAATCATGAACATCAAACAAATCAAATACAACAAATATAAAAACTATGCTAAGAAACTCATGTGAATCTTATTGAAAAAAGAAAGAGTTCATGGAAAGAACACTCACCTTGCTTTAGATTATGAGTTTAGAGTTTGTTTAACAGACCCCTCAGTGCCTACAATACAAAGATTAGATTGATAGGACAAGAATAATCAAAAGAACACAATAGTTTAGGTAATCACAACCCAAGAACAAACTTTAATTGAAAAAGGTTTTTGAGAAATCAATTTCGGAAAATAGTTTCTGCCTTAAAACTAACTAAAGAGAGGTTTTAATTTTGTAAAAAAAAAAGTTCTAAGGTGCTGCTCTAGGGTTTTGAAAAGACAAAAAAAAAAAAAAAAGTTTTAGAGAAGATGGAGGCCAAAAAATCACTCTCTCTAGCTAGCCTTTTCATTGGGGGCTGTTTAATGATCTCTGGACGTGCTCAAGGGTCCATAATATCTTCATCTGGAAAGTCTCCTTGGATTTCTTCGAGTGAACAATAGGTTAAGTGATCATTAAATGCTCTTCCCTTTACAGACTTCTAAGTCACATACTTGATATCAATGACAAAAGCAGAACTCGTTCAGTCGTCTTCTCGTCTTGCACCAACTTCACCATCAAGTATTTCAAAGGGTTCATCCTAGCTATCAAAAAAAATTTGAAGGCAAGAAGATAATGTCTGAGTTTCCGAGTAGCCCATAAAAGTGCCACACAAGTCTTCTCAAGCGTCGAATACTTTTCTTCATAAACCATCATCTTCTTACTAATATAATGAATTGCATATTCCTTTCTAGACTCCTCTAGATATTAAGCAAGTAAAGCCCCCATTGCTGTATCTATGGTTATGTGATATAGCAATAATGGTTTTTCAAGTATTGGTGGAACCAGTATCTGTAGCTTCATCAAATAAATCTTAATCTTCTCAAAATCTTCTTAGCATTGTTCATTCCATACTGTGGGAACTTTTTTCTTAAGCAATCGAAAAAGTAGTTCACATGTCATGATGAGTTGGGATATGAACTTGCTTATGTATTGTATCCTCCCTAAAAACCCTCGGATCTCTTTTTCAGTCTTTGGAGGCTTCATTTCTACAATTGCCTTGATCTTCTCAGGATCTACCTCAATTCCTCTTTAACTTACCATAAACCCCAACAATTTTCCCGATGTCACACCAAACGTGCACTTCTTTGGATTCAACTGCAACTTATAAAATCAAATTTTCTCAAAGAATTTTTGTAAAGTTGGTATGTGCACTTCACGGTCTTTGGACTTCACTATTATGTCATCCATATAAACTTCTACTTCTTGGTGTATTAAATCATGCAACAAAGTAGTGGCTACCCACTAATAAGTGGTACTAGCATTCTTTAGGCCAAATGGCATGACCTCATAGCAATAGGCCCCCCATGGAGTGATGAATAACGTCTTCACCATGTTATCTGGAGCCATCTTTATCTGATTATATTCTGAAAAGCCATCCATGAATGACAGCAATGCATGTCTCACTATATTATCAACCAGAATACCAATATTAGGCAAGGGAAAATCATCTTTTGGGTTGGTTTTATTAAGGTCTCTAAAGTCTACACACATTCTCACCTTCCCATCCTTCTTCAGCACTGGAACCACATTAGCTAACCATTTGGGTAGTTTACTACTTTCAAGAATCTTGCATTATACTGTTTTTCAACTTCTTCCTTGATCTTGAGAGTCCACTCTGGCTTCATCCTTCTCAGCTTCTACTTGACTAGCATCATGGTTGGGTCTATAGAAATGAAATGTTGCATTATATCTGTGTCAATCCCGGGCATGTCCTCATATGACCATCCTCTTTGAATTCCTTCAGTAGTGTGACTAAAGCATCCTTCTCAGATAAAGTTAAAGTTACCAATTTGGACTATCTTAGATTCATCATTAATTCCCAGGTTAATAGATTGAGTTTTTCTTTTATAGGTTCTACATGCCCTTGTTTTTATTCCCCGTTATTAAAACTTTCTTTACTAATTTTTGAAATAAAAATGTTTAAAGCCAACAAATAAGCAGAATTAGAAATTATACTATAGGAGGTAGAGTTTTTAACAAGATTAACAAGAATTGACTATATAGGACTAAAAACATAATCATAAACAGACTCAACAAGTATAGCAATGCTAGCAGAGACAAACTCAACAAGAATAGCAATACTAGCAAAGACAGACTCAATGGGGATAGAAACAATGTTTTTAGCAATGGCTCGGTGATCTTGATCTTCTCCATAGGGTCTTCCATGGGGTGGGTAGCTCCCTCCCATGCCAAATTCTTCAACTTAGCCATGGCTTCGACAATGGCAGCTGGTGAGTTCCTTCTTCCTTCAGCACCAACATTCTAGGGTCTTCATCCATATAGTCTAGGCTTTCACCATCAACTTCCATATTTGCAGGCTTGTCAAATGCACGGCCATTCAGGCACACTATGTTGTCCACCCACTCCCCAAATAAATCTTCCCTCCCTTTGTTGCTTAGGCGGACATATTGGGGGAAGTATTTTGATTCGTTTCCTTCCATGCTCTCATCTTCGTCTTGATGGAATTCTGCTTTTTGCTCATCCAGGAGACAAGAATATTAACCACATAAAAAAACCCCCCTGAAATACTCTTCCTGTCATTAGCATTCCCAGCCCAATCAGAAATTGAATACTTGGCCAAGACATCATTTGTGTCCTTGCTGTACCACACACCAAAGTCGACGGTGGTTTTGACATATTTTATGATTCTCTTCAAAGCAGTCATAGGCGACTCTTTGGAATTAGCCTGATATCTAGCACACACTCTCACACTATAACTAATGTTAGGTCTATTAGCAGTAACGTACAGAAGACTTCCTATCATGCTTCTATAGAGAGACAGATCAACACTTTTTCCCAAGACATCAATAGTGAGTTTTACATTAGGACTCATAGGAGTTCTAATAGAACTAGTAGATTCCAAACCAAACTAATATTTCTAACATATTTAGATTGGGATATGAATATGCCTGTCTCTTGCTGACAGATCTGCAATCCAAGGAATTGATTTAAATCTCCAATCATGCTCATTTTGAACTCGGCCTACATGAGTTTTGAGAATCCATGAGCAAGTTCATCATTTGTTGACCCAAAGATGATATCATCAACATAGACTTGAGCATCAATCAACTTGTCGTCTTCCCTTTTGATGAAGAGAGTTTGATCAGCCTTTCCTCTTGTGAGCCTATGTGACACCAAGTATTGTGTGAATCGATCATACCAAATTTTGGGGGCTCACTTTAAACCATAGAGTGCCTTCTTGAGGTACAACACATGATTCAGAAAATGGGGATCAATGAATCCTTTTGGTTGAGCCACATAGACATCTTCTTTAAGGTACCCATTTAAGAAGGTAGTCTTGACATTCATTTGGTAATGCTTGAACTTCAAATGGCATGCTAGGGCTAGGAGGATCCTGATGGACTCCATGTGGGCTACTGGAGCAAATGTCTCATCATAGTCCACTCCTTCCATTTGTGAGTATCCTTGAGCCACAAAACGAGCCTTGTTGCAGACCACATTGCCTCTCTCATCAGTCTTATTGCGAAAAATCCACTTTGTGCCAATGATGTGCTCACCCTCCAGTCTTAGTACTAAAATCCAGACATCATTCCTTTGAAACTGAAGCAGTTCATCATGCATAGCCTCCACCCATCTTTCATCCTGAAGCGCTTCCTCAACTTTGGTAGGTTCAACCTGCGACAAATAGCAAGCATAGGACACAAAGTTAGCAACACATTTATCAACGGTGTGTTTCCTTAGTGTAAGGTTATTCATATTTCACACAATGACTTCAGGAGGATGATTCAAATGAATTCTAGAGGATGGTCCTTTCTCTTTATGAGATTCAGAATTAGGTGAGATAGATCTATCTATTGAACCTTCTGCAACACTTGGAGTACTAAAAGTACTTGGAGAGGCAAGTTCTTGATTAATATGTTCTTGAATGTCCTTGGACTTGGGAGGAAGAATTTCTTTGGGGATTTCCTCACCAATATTCTCAAAACAGGACTCCAAAGCTTTATTGATAACAACATTTACAGTTTCCATCACCTTCTTGGTTCTCTTGTTGTGTACTCGATAAGCCTTGCTTGTGGAGGAGTATCCCAAAATATTCTTTCATTGCTTCAGGAGTCAAATTTTCCCACATTCTCTCTATCCTTGAGAATGAAATAGGTACTTCCTAAGATTTTGAAATACTTGACATTCGGCTTCCTTCTCTTCCATAGCTCATAGGGAGTCTTTTTGGTACCGAGTTTGAAATATACACTGTCAACAGTATGACATGCAGTGGTGACGGCTTCTCCCCATAAGTTTCTAGCCACATGTTTGTTGTGCAACATGGCTTATCCATCTCCTATATAACTTTGTTCTTTCTTTCTACTACACCATTCTGCTGAGGAATAATAGGAGCAGAGAATTCTTAAGATATACCTGATCTAGTGCAGAAGGACTCCATGTATAAGTTTTCAAATTCTTTACCATGATCACTTCGAATTCGATCAATCTTTAAACTCTTATCATTTTGCAATCTTATGCATAAGGCTTCTATGTGCTTAGGAGCATCTGACTTGGATCTTAGAAGAATGACCCAAGAGTACCTAGTGAAGTCGTCTACCACAACCATGATGTATCTCTTCCCCCTAAGAGACTCGGTTTCAGTTGGACCCATGAGATCCACATGTAGTAGCTCTAATGGTCTAGATGTAGTAGATGTCTGAGTACCTAGATGTTTAGCTTTTGTCTGTTTTCCAAGCTAGCACGGTCCACACACAACATTGTCCACTCTACTGAGTTTTGGCATCCCAAACACTGATTAATGCTTAGATACAATTGAGAGATGTTTGTAACTAACATGTCCCATCCTTTAGTGCCATAGATCTTCATTTGGCAAATGAATACTATTGCACAGAATATCAGCATCAGGGACCAGACCATAACAATTGTCTAAAGTACGAACACCACTTATGAGTCTCTTTCCAGATTCATCTAGCACAAGATGTTTTCCTTTAGAGAACAGCACCATAAAGTCTTGATCACATATTTGACTTATACTTAACAAGTTTACTCTCAGGTCTTCTACATATAGCACATTTGCGATGTCTAGTAGTCCAGGTAAATAGATGATTCCCTTTCCTTTGATCTGTGATTTTCTCTCATCACCAAAAATGACATTACCACCTTTCTTAGACTCGAAGACCTTAAAGAGAGTGCAATCTCCAGTCATGTGTCATGAGCATCCACTGTCAATGTACCATAAGCATGCATCCATTACCTTCAATGCAGACTTTATCATAAAGCACACTACATGCTTTGATGACAGATCTGTAGGAATGGTGTTCTCTTTCATCTGCCATTTACTGACAAGGCCTTTAACCTTCACCTTTCTCAGCTGAACTCCTCTGCACATTCTCATTCTGAGGCAGTCTAGTTTTTTCTTTGTCATCTTAAGATCTTTTTCAATCATCATCATGATAATTTTCAAATAACTTTTAGACTTGCATTTTCTGAAACACTCAATTAAATAGAGATTAGAAAAGCAAGATGTATTTGAAATAAGAGATCTTTTCTTGCCAATGGCAGCCATGAAAGCAGGGGTCAATGGATCTCACAGCATAGATTAAAACCTACTTAGAGTGTGCCCACTCTGATACCACTTGATAGGCCAAGAGTATATTGACCCCTTGTGATGGATTAATTGATTAATTAGCCAAGTTTAATTAATTAATCAAATTAACATACAAAATGCAAGACAGCACAAACAAATCACCAAATAACTAAATATGCAGCGAAAATTAAATGACATGGTGATTTGTTTACAAATAGGGAAAACCTACAAGGCAAAAACCTCACCGGGTGATTTTAAGGTCATCACTCTCGAGAATTCACTATTATCACAACAAGCGGTTACAAGTAAAATAATCTTAGTACCTTATACCAACCTACAGTTGAATCCTTACAAGCGGTACTTGTGTTGGTTGTGGAACTCCTTACATATGTCCTCTTAGTTTCGAGCTTGATTATCTTCCATGTTAAGGAACCATCTAAAGGTGGCTCTAGTTAAGGTATTTTGGAACATTTACACCAATATCTCTTCAGTAGATCCCAAAGGCTGCATAGCCCTCATGTACATCTTCAAGAGAGACTTAGGACAGCCTGTGCCATCAAATTTGTCCAAGATTGACATCTTGAACTTTGGAGGTAGCCTTATGTCTAGGAAAAGAGAGAGCAATTGATAATCCATGAGATCATCCATCCTACGTGCCCTCTTAATCATCTCCTCCATCTTGCTGATCTTCTTATTAATCTTCTTCTTACTCTCTGAGATAGGGGAAGTCTGATTAGTCTTTTCTCCTTTTCGACTACTCTTCAGATTCTGGAACTGTTGCATTATAAGATTCATGTCTTCCCTTAATCAGACTTGGCTAGCCACCATTGTGTTTTGTAGTTCTTGAGTACTCATTTGTTCTTCAGTGTTTTGGTGTTCCTTTCTTTCTACCATGGTAACAGAGCCTTCAAATCTCTTGTGGCTTGGGTTGTCTTGCAAGTCAAACATGGGGTTGTGATGTTGCAAGTGTAGGGTGCCTTCTATACATAAAGGCTTCAATACTGTGATGGACTTGGAATTAGAACTGGCTTGGCTATCACTTTTGGATTCTCTTTGGAGTCTTCCCTCTAATCTTGACCAAATGCTCCCCTAAGAAAAGGCTTGGTTGGGTTAATCAAGGATAGGTCCCCATCTATTTCAATCCACTCAACCAAACAAATACATACAGGGTGCAATGCAATTTTAACATGGACCGGTCTAAGGACATGTTCTAAGTCATTACATTGTACGGTGGGTTTGTTGTTTTATTGTTTTCCATAGCTAGGACGTTACACCTCCCACCTTGTAATGTAATGAACATTATGTTGGTCTAAACAACATGGTCTATCATTATTAGTAAACAAAAAATGATTTAGTGACTTTGGGTTATGAGTTGGTAAGTTCACCACTAGGTACCCGAATCTAATAAATATCGTTGATCCATGGTTACCACCACCAGATGTTGAAATTGGTACATAGATATTTGTTGTTTAGTGGCACACACAATGATAGTTAGGGGAAGCTTTTAATAACTAACATGGCATTTCAAAAAAAAAATATTATGCAAACAATATACAGACATAAGCTGAAAGTTCAGATTTGTGTTAAAAACATAAGAGCTATTTAGGCCCCAAATTAATAAATTACAGCTCAATTGATTTTACTCTAACTTAAATTAAGTATGGAATAGAGTAAATGTGAGCGAACAAACAATACAACTACTCTAAGCCATATTCATCAAATCACAGCAATAAAATGAAAGTTAAAAGAGTAGGGAAGAGAAATGCAGACACAAGATAACACGCCGATGTGTTATCAAAGAGAAAACCAAAGAATTCGGCATAAAACCTCTCTGCCGCCCTCCAAGCAGTAAGTCGATCCACTAGACAATAATTTGGGATACACGAATAGCAAGAGACCCTCCAAGCCTAATCTACCCAGTGCACCTAAGCCCTCCAAGCTCCTACTCCAATAAGGCTTCTCGGAACCATGTCTTGTCTAGCTTTCCGAATCCCGCAATGCGCCCGATTGCATCCGCCAAAGCTTGGCTTCTTCCAATGCTTCCCAGCAGCACCAAAACCTCACTTGACACTCAATATAGGTGTGGTAAGTGTTTAGGCTATCAACCTCTCAAGGATTTAGATAGGGAGAGGTAGGAGTTAAGGAAAACCATAATAGATGGTGTAGAGGATTGTGGGTATGACAATCTCTAACTCTCAAGGGTTTATGGCTAGAGTTTTCTCTCTAGAAAACACTCCTTCCAATTTGTGGGTAATGATGGTATATATAGTGTGTATGAGGATGTAGTAGAGCAGATATGACAAAATAGCAAAACAGATTGCTTCGCGAGTATCTCGCGAGAAGGCCTTACCTGCGATGTGCTGTACACGAGATTTGAGCATGCCATACATCTATTCTACCCTTGCAATAAGCCGATCAAGACGATCGAGTCCCCATGCTTGAGCTAGTGAAGATGGTTGTGCTGAGCCTTTTAGGGCTGAGGTGAATCTGTCAATCTCATCCTTCTTGTCCCCACCTTCTTCATCAACATTAGCCTTTGGGATTTGAGAAATTTTGGTTTTTAATTCAGTGATGTGTGCTTGGCTTTAGGTCATTGCATGAGCAAAAAAGGGATATTCCCATTGTATAACAGTAAGACTGCTTGGAATCCTCAGCTTTGTCTTTATAATGAGACCCATGATGAGAGTAGGGAATTGCATGATTATCCTTGAGTTCCTTTTAGTGATGCTTTTTGTTAGGAGGTGATAGATGTGACCACATATGTTGATCTCCTTATGTGTAAAGAGATCATGCGGGAAAATAGTTTTTGGTGCAGACAATGTTGTCAAGTTCGTCACTAGGTAGAGATTGTGGATCATTACATAAGCTAGTGTCCTCATCTCCGCATTGAAGGGAATGGTGTTCATTGACATCTTTATGAGAGAACCACTGAGGAGCCTCGCCATTGACTCAAGAGAATCCAATCTATCCTTATATTGTATGGAGATTGGTTGAGATGGTGGACGAACTTCTTGGAACTCTTGAATTGAATCCCTTGTGATAATAAACTCTTTTTGTCACACCCAACAGTTGATGTGATCTCCTTCCACTATGGCATTAGCGAAGAATTCCTTGATGAGTTCAGCATACACATTTCAACTTGGATTTAGCAACTTTGTCCAAGTTCTCTCCTTGTATCTCAGGAATGGCAGTGTTTTCAAAGGTCTCCATTCTTACAACCCTTTCCATGATAATTGTTGTCTTTTTGTAAAAGTCATTGTAGGCCATGTCTGCCTCAATGGAGCAGAAATTTGTTGAGTCCATGCATGGACGCTTTGAGGATTTCTTAGTGGTAGAGTGCTTTGTAGGAGACATCTACATAAATAGACACAAATCACAACAAAAAAAAAAAAAAAAAAAAAAAAAAAAAAGGTGTAAAATCACAAAGACAAGAACACAAACTTGATTAGTGTCAAGTTAGTCCATAAAAAATAAGCACAAAGTCCTAAAAGGAACAAAAACAGTGTTTCACAGTCATGTTGAAAAGTGCTAAATATGTTGCAATGTATATCTAGCAAGAATGATATGCAAAACATGACAAGTGAACAAGTGTGTGCATCAAGTGTGCATATGTGATGCATGTGTAAGGCATGACTAATCACATTTGGGTCAAAGTGTATAAAACACATTCCCAATGATCAAGACATGATAAAAAAGTCCAATCATGGTAATCCCCAAGGTTTGGTACTCAAAGGAGTCCAAAACAACACTAAAATGTCATTTGGGCATTTTATTAAACACTTGATATACACTTATAAAACTGACATGTAGGCAATGCATGAATATGAGTGAATTTTGCTTAAATACATGTTAAAACTACCACAAGGGGCCAACACAAGCACTAACAAATCAAGTGGGACAAAGCCCAATTGAGAAATTGAAAAAATTTTCATAAAATTTAAAATTCCCAACCCCTTACCAAAAATGAACCCAACTAACCTAGAATTTTTTACATAATCTAAGTAAATAGAGAGAAAAGATTGTATAGACATACCTTAGATATGATTTGAAAAAGTTTTCTCTTGAGTTTTGGTTGGGTTTTTGAGTGAAAATTAGTTTGGGGTGAGAGAGGCACAAGTAAGGCAAAGTGAGTGAAATAGGGTATGTTTGAAAAACCATATATATCAGCCCTTTAAAACTGAAAACACGCTTTTTTCGTGAGTTACCTTCTCACGAAGTTACTCGCGAAAAATAGATCTGAAGCACAAAGTTTTTTGCGGGTAAGCATTACTCGTGAAACAGTCGCGAGACAATCGCAAAAGTTTCTGTCTAAATTTTGTGTGTTCATGTTTTTGCCTTAACCCATTTTTGTGGGAAGAGCTTAGTCACGAGCTTCTCGCGAAAATGCCTCTGAACAAGTTTTTGTTGAAAAATAAGAAAATTGCACTTTGAATAAAAACTCAAAACACGAAGGCATAAAAATACTTTCAAAAACATATAAAATTCTCAAAGATCTTTTTGGGTTTGATCGACAAGCAATTGATTATACACATCATATTTGAACATATACAATCACACAAATGAAATAAGCATTCATTGAACAAAGTCTTGTGTGTTGTGTGTGAGCATCAAAAGTGGAATAATCCTTAGTCTAGAGTGAAACTTCAATGATCAATTCAATCAAGTCATACACAACTAGTACTAAGTCAAGTGGATTATCTCAATTATGGAAGTGAACATATATGATCTCCCACAAGAAAATAATTACATATCTTTGAAGCTTTTCATTTGGCTTCTTTACAAATCATAATATTGTTCATTTTTGAACAATAAATCTCATTGTCAGTAAGTCTTTGGCTTTTTGAGGCACTATACATTTCAATATAAGTCACTTTTCCTTTTTCCTAGTCAAATACTAGTATGTGCGACGTCTTTTGCAACTCAATATCTCTTTTCGAGATTTTACATTTGATGAGCTATAGAGCAAAAACATAAAAACGTGGGAAAAGATATAGGCATAAGTCTATGCATGTATCAAGACCAGCAAGACTATTGACTAATTATTCATGACAAGCTTGAAGATCGATTTACAACAATCCTAATAGATTTCAAGATTTTTCCCACAAAGATAAATGTGCATACATAACAAGCTAAGCTCATAAATGCACTACGTCATTAGTACGAAGGTACTAGGCCAAACTCATATGTGATATACACAAAACAAGCAATCAACCTTTTTGAAGATTTTTCAATTTTTATGGGTTTTTGAATTTTTCAACACACTCAAAAACATAACAAGAAAAGTAAGATCAACAAAAACAATTACAAAACGCAACTTACAAAAGAAACATGCTATGAACCAAAAGTAATGACACAAGAAGATTTTGCATGACATGATGCATGAACCTATAACCCTAAACATTGAAAGTGTTAATGCATAGGCATAAGGAGTAATTATGCAAGTTTACCCTTTTTCACCCACAATTTGCGAGTGTTTTGGTAAATTTCCAACCTCGAAGTGAAGCTAGCAAGACATAAAGAGATGTTCTTCAACATTTCCATGACGTCTCCAATGAGGTGTCCTTCATTCTCTCCCTTAGGTTGTGCTCCCTTTGGCCTTTTCTTTGAATTTTCTTGGCCAGGCATAGAGTTCGCCTTCTTAAGTGCATGAAGCTTGAAATAATTGGGTCTTGTGTGCCCTTGAATGCCACAATGATGACACACATGCTTCACTTGAGGCCCTCTTTGATTTTTGGGTAATGACTTCCCTTTATCCTTTGGTTTTGCACCAATGATTCTCTTTTCAGCAGCAGAGGTCTCAATCTCAGGCTTCACTTCTTTGAGTTTCTTAACATTCTTGGCTGATACGAACCTCACTTCCTTCTTGGGTTCGCTGCTAGAGCTTCCTTCTCCAGTATAACCCAAATCGGTCTTGTCATGTGAAGATTTTTGTGAGGACAGCACACTATCAAGTTTCTTGGTGGAGATATGCTCGACCTTGACATTAGCTTGGATTATTTCAAGTTCAAGAAACTTGATCTTAGAATAAGCTTCAACTAGCTCTCCCTTGAGTCCTTCTACTTCACATTTTGTCTCTTTAAGTTGCACAAGAGTACATCTATGCTCTTCTTCATCTTTCTCACAGCATGGTTCGAAACCTTGTCATATTTTCCATAATCTTCTAGCAAAGAATCATATGCTTCTTGAAGGTTGTTCTCACCTTCATTTTGATATACATCTTCATCTTCCGATTCTTCAACTTCCTCACCCTCGAAATGTTGACCAAGTTCATTTACCAAATTGCTCAAATCATCCTTAGAATCAAAGGAGGCAATTGCCATGAAGGCCCTATAGTTCCCACCACTGTCACACTCTTCTTCTGTGTCTGAATTTGAGCTTTTAGAGTTGCTAAGAGTAGTGGCAAACACCTTACCCTTCCCTCTCAAGTAGTTGGGGCATTCTTCCTTGATGTATCCAAGGCTGTTGCATTTGTAGCACACACCTCCTTGGAAGGGGGGAGGGGGTTGAGAGTCCTTCCCATCTTTCTTCTTTAAATCCTTCCTACCACTTTTGGATGATAAAATCTTTCCTTTGCTGAAAGATTTCCTACTGTTCTTTATCTTCAGAAATTTTTGGAAGTTCTTCGCAAGGAATGCTACTTCCTTCTCCACATCATCTTCTTCGAAAGAGTCATCCATTCTCTCATTAATGTTTTTGAAAGCAAGTGATTTGCTTGGCTTGTGAGAAGGCTGACAGGCCACAAACGCGTTGACCCCTTGTGATAAATTAGATTGATTAATTAGCCTAGTTATTAATTAATCAAATTAATATGCAATATCACGTGGCAGAACAAACAAATCACCAAAACTAAGTTATGCAGGGAAAAATAAAAGACACGGTGATTTGTTTATGAATGGGGAAAACCTAACGGCAAAAATTTCACCGGGTGATTTAAGATCACCACTCTCGAAACTCCACTATTATCACAACAAGTGGTTACAAACAAGGAATCCCAAGTACCTTACCAACCTACAGTTGAACCCTTACCCCAATACCCAATTGGACTTGTTCTGTAGTGACAGTTTCTCCTTTCAATGCACGGCTCCCAAGTACGTGACTAACCAAATGCGCGGATCCCAGTACGCGACTTCAAACACCAACTAGAGAAAGAGTTGTTGGCTGCAAAGTTCTTCAAATCATCTGCACGATGAAGATCAAGAAGATGCTCGGTCACAAAATCCTATGGTGCACAATACACAGCTATCTTCTTCACAAGAGATGAATTAGGGCACGAACTTTGTCTTTGATCACAAATTGCATGAACAAGGATTGCTCAATACTTGTGCAACTTGCATCTCTTTTGACGGCCCTTAAAACAATCCTTTTATATGTCTAGGGTTAGGAGAAAAGAAGTCCCAAAGACACATTCACGGATTGGACTTGAAATAGAACTAAAAATTTGTTTTCTTTAATTCTCGACAGATAGAGGTGTCAAGGATCTATCGAGAAGCTGTCGAGGCTCGGGGCAAAACAGCTTCTTAAAGCTCGATAGATGCATGTGTCGAGATAGGTGTCGAGTTTTAGTAACTTGCACTTCCTTGCTTGTTTCTTGGACAGACTTTAATGACTTCAACACTGAATCTTGAAACATTGTTTCTTGAAGTGTTAAACACATCCTAAATCTACCAAATTACAAGTAAAGTGTGTTTTGTCTAAGGATAAGCCAATTACATAAAATAGCGACATATGTTAACAAACTTGAACTACATATGTCCTAACAAAGGCAGTCCCAACTCATATTTTTGGAAAGAACTAATGAGTTCTTGAATCTTGATCTTATCCAAATCTTTGCTTTTTTCTATAGCTGTTACCTTTGCACGATAGCTCTCCGATAAGGACCTTAAAATCTTTCTCACCACCTCAGCATCCCCAATCTTTTCACCGAGATTGAGCTTGGCAATCACAATTTCATTAAGCTTCCCATAGAATGAGTCAAATGACTCATTGTCACTCATCTTGAGCTCTTCAAATTGGGTAGTAAGCATTTGGAGCTTTATGTCCTTGACTTTCTTAGTACCTTCATAGGTAGTCTCAAGAATCGTCCAAGCTTCCTTTGGTTGTCTTTCACATGCGGTATCTTGTGAAATTCATTAGTAGATGCACTACAAAAGATAGCATTAATTGCTTTGCTATTGGCATTTGCCAAAGCAAGGGTTGCCTTGTCCTATTCAGACTTGGCTATGGTGGGTCTAACATACCCATTCTCAACGGAATCCCATACGGACCTATCTATAGCACAAAGGAATGCCCTCATACGAACTTTCCAAAAAGCATAGTTGCTCCCAGCAAAGTATGGTGGAGAATTGAGAGATTGTGACCGATCCATCACAAAAGGGGTCTTGGATTGCACTTAGGTAAAGAAACCATAGCAAGTGCACCCACTCTGATACCGATTGAAAGCTTGGATTTGTGTTAAAAATACAAAAACTATTTAGACCCCAAATTAATAAATTAAAGCTCGGTTAATTTTACTCTAACTTAAACTAAGTGCAAAATAGAGTAAATATGAGCAAACAAACAACACAACTACTCTAAGCCATATTCATCAAATCACAGCAGTAAAATGAAAGCTAAAAGAGTAGAGAAGAGAAATGCAAGTGGTAAATCGATCCACTAGACAATAAGTTGGGATACACGAATAGCAAGAGACCCTCCAAGCCTAATCTACCCAGTGCACCTAAGCTTTCCAAGCTCCTACTCCAATAAGGCTTCTCGGGACCATGCCTTACCTAGCTTTCTAGATCCTGCAATGCGCCCGATTGAATCCGCCAAAGCTTGGCTTCTTCCAATGCTTCCCAGTAGCACTAAAACCTCACTTGACACTCAGTATGAGTGTGGTAAGTGTTTGGGCTATCAACCTCTCAAGGATTTGGATATGGAGAGGTAGGAGTTGAGGAAAACCACAATGGATGGTGTAGAGGATTATGGGTATGATAATCTCTAACTCTCAAGGGTTTGTGGTTAGGGTTTTCTCTCTAAAAAGTACTTCTTCCAATATATGGGTAATGATGGTATATATAGTGTGTATGAGGATGTAGTGGAGCAGATATGACAAAATAGCAAAACAGACTGTTTCGCAGGTATCTCACGGGGAAGGCCTTACCCACGAGGCACTTGCAAAAACTAATTGTCACCATTTGTCCTGACTCTTCGCATTCTAGTCATATGCTGAGCACATGCTTCACTTTGCGGGAAGGCTATCCACGAGCTACCGGTGAAAACTTCTCTTGTCTTCAATGTTGCCTTGAGTCTTCACACTCTCTCCCACACACAACTTTTACAAAAAAATCCCACATAAAATACATGGTACAAAAGAATGAACAAAATTACAATCAAATTTAGCACGGAATTAAAGCCAATACAAAATAGTTGTAAATCACAACTTTACATAAGCAATGACAAACAAGCAAAAAATATCATATAAACACAATGGTATTTAATTGGTCATTTAAAGTCTAATGTGAAGCTTAGTCCTTGACATCCCCAATAGAGTCACCACTATGAGAAACTGAAAACAGACATGTTATAATACAAAGAAGCAAAGGAAACAAGGCAAATAGAGAGATTAAAGCAAGAAAAAGTAAAGAAAAGCTTAGAACTCAATACCTCAAGCAAGAAGCTTTACGTGCTCGATTTTGACCGTTCCCCTTGGTCAATCTATTCACAATCAAATATAAAAGTGATTAATAATTTTAAACTCGAAAGATCAAGACCGGGAAAGGTCCCAATCAAATAAAATTGAATTAAAGATGTTTTGTGAAAAACTCCCTTTTTGATTCACTATTTCTAGTGAATCTTAGGTTTCCCCTTAGAATTTTTTGAGTGCTTTGAAAATGTACCATGTATGGCTTTATATAGTGAGAAAATAGGGGTTTGAAATGGCTCCCAAACGATATGGGATTCGTTCCAAACCTCAATATTAATACATAAAACTTGCCTTTCATAGGTTTTTAAACCCTAGTTGTGTGCGCAGGTCCATGCCTGCGTATGCAAGTGTTGGCCTGCATATACAAGCTAAGGTTTCCTTGGCCTTTTTCTTTCCAAAAAAAGATTTATTTGCTCATAAAAAGTTATATTTTACAAATTAACATCTCTCAAGGTAATTTGTAATCTGATTGACCCTTAAACCAACCTTAGGCTTTAGAATTTTGGCATTATTGAGGAACAAGGGCCTGAATCGTAAAAGGTACAAAAAACGATGCTTACACCATGTCCAATGTAAATATAATTGGACATCACAAAAGCTTGATTGCTTTTGCCCCAAAGCGCCCAAACAAGGTACATATCTCTTCCCTTAATCTCTCATTCCCAAAAGTTCGTATATTATGTATTTGAATACAAGCGTAGATATTGTATTTAAAGTAGCAAAAGTAAGTTTTGGTTTGAAAAATTTTTTTTTTTTCTTTTGCAATACCTGATGGTCTTAAGAAATAATATTATTTTGTGTTTTTTTGTCATTATTGGTAGATGTTTTTGCATCTTAATCTATTAAAAATAATGATTTTGTGTATTTATTTTAGTTAATGATTTGTTAATACTATATGGATACCTATTTGGAGGATTTTTTTTTTCCTTATACTTCAGCCCTCTAACTTGAAATCCAGACTCCACCCTTGACAAAAAGTAACCTTGTGAACACTGGACAGTAGTTCAAATTTCAAAAGCTAACCCCTGCCTCCGCTTTGCAGGCTATGGTTTTAGGCCAAGTGCGCTATCCTTGGGATTAAATAATTTAGTCACAGTATTGCTAGGGATGGATTCATAAAAAAATAAAAATAAAAAATAATAATAAACAAAAAATGTATTGCTAGCTAGGGATGATCATTCAAAAGCTTCAGGTTGATTAGTTTAGGGATTTGGCCCTCCGGGCTTTTTTTTATGCTCTTAATCATGATGCATCCATATTCCATCAGTATTTACGTTTGGCGGATTGAAATATCAACTAGTATTACCCAAATAAAATAGCCGACCAGTAAGTATTTATTTTAGAGTAATATTACAAACTTAAAATTTTTTGCAATTTACTAAATTGACAAGTTGTTAGTAATTTTCACATTAATCCACCATTGACACCTCATTTTGTGGGATGGAAATAGGAAAAAGTAACTACAAGTCTACAACTATATCCTGAAAATAAAGATACTTGGCACTTGGTATTCACCTCTGCCAGAGAAGGGCCAGATTACTTATCACTGTGCCCAAATTGGGAGAAGGTTGTGCTCAGGATGACTTCAGCTTCAAGCCTACTGTAAACAGTGTTTATTAATTCTCTATTCCAATTCCCTGATGTTGGATCCATAAGATCTTTGACTGTACCATGCTGAATTTTTGGGTGATTTAGCCTGTCTTCATGTCTTGGCTTGTACCAGAGGGGGTCTCGAAGTCTAATGTTGTCCCCACTACCCCCTTGCCACTTTGCTTGGCCTAGAGGGGAATTCTTTGCTTGCCATATATTTTAAAGTTACTGGGCACTGCGTTAGACCATTTATCGAACAACTCTTTTTTTTTTTTCTTTTTTCTTTTTTTTTTCATGATGTTGTTCATCAAAAAAGTTTCCTCCATTGGACCAAGTTTAGAGTGCATGATCTAGAGTGCCCGTCATACTAATGGAGTCTAGGCTATTGTCCTCAAAACTTGGCCTAATTCTGGAAACATGATTGTCAAGTTATGTACGGTCAAAAAGCCACAATGGTCACGTAAAGGAGAGAAACAAGACAAATGGAGTCAAGGCAGAACAATTTGATAAAGTGAGAACTGATGTTAATGCTGAGATGAGAGTAATAAGTTAAGTGAAAAAGTCTGAAATGATAATAGAGAGGAGAAAAATAGAGAGAGGAATAAAATTGTTGTGATTGCAAAGCCAAAAAAAGTATAATTGTCATTATCATTGATGGGACCAATGAACCCTCTTGCCTAGTCAACCTCACCAAACGCCTTCGTCCATCTCGCCACGTCATGGACAAAGGGAGGCATGTCATTAATAAAAAGCTTCAATGCCCCGGACGGTTACCAATTAGCTGTCAAACATTTGAGAGCTCATAAAAGCCCACATTGATAAACCCAGAGGCGTAACGAAAGAAGTACTAAAGCTACAATTGAGGCCCTAACAGCTAGAAACTACGAAACTATATATATGCGCCCATCAGATTCAAACTAGGTATAGACACACACACCTAAAATACAGTAACATACATAACTATGATATTTTAAATTTTCTTACTTCCTCGAAAGCTTTTTTGTATTGACTTAATCATTGGAGGCGTTGTGGGAGGCACCACACCGATGACCAGCTGAGGAAAGCTTCGCACTACATTTGCAAGTATAGTAACGAGGGCTTAACTCCATCTGGACGAACCTACACTACTGACAATTTTTACATCATCAGCTTGGTGCCGTCTGTGGGAATGACATTTTTGCACTTAGGTTCGGAAGCGTAATTCCAATCAATTCCCAAATTCAGATGGAGTGCAACCAAGATTCTGCAACATTAGCCCTGCAAATCCATACACTTATAGCTAACGTGGAAGAGCTTACCAGACAGAACTAGGAGATGAGGCTGCGGCTTCAGTAAGAAGAAAACCGGTCTAGGACCAACTAGGAGGACGATGGAGACAGTCATAGAAGGAATGACCGTCGAAGACTTACCACTCCAGAAGGACCAAGCTTGAATCTTATCCAAGAAATAAGAAAGGAGATGGACAAGCTAAGGAGCACCATTAAGGGGAAAACAAACCGAAGCCTGGGTAGAATGGTTAGGACGATGGATTCACCTTTCACTACCGCAGTCCTAGAATGCCCACTGCTGTCAAATTTTCGCCTACCTCAGCTTGAACCGTTTGATGGACTGAAAGACCCCCAGACCACGTCAACACTTTCAACACGACCCTAGGCCTTCAACAGCCTCCTGCCGAACTGTGCTACTCTTTCCCCACCACTCTCAAAGGAGCTGCGAGGGAGTGGTTCATGAAGTTACTAACATCGTCCATCGATAACTTTGAGTAGTTGAGCAATTCCTTCTTACACCACTTCATTAGGGGACAACGCTTGAGAAGGCCAGCAGACCACTTGCTTACCATCAGGCAAGGAGAAAAGGAGACCTTGAGATTGTACATGAAGCGTTTCACTCGAGAAACTTTTGTGGTCAACGAAGTTGATGACAAGGTGCAGCTAACAACCTTTAAAGCCAGATTGAAGTCCAGGGAGTTCGTGGTCTTACTAGTGAAGAATCCCCTAAAGACAATGGCAAAGATGCTCTTGAAGACACAGAAGTATATGCACGCCGAAGACGCCCTTGCAGCTATAAAAGATGTGGAGAAGTCCAATGAGAAGGGAAGAAAGGAAGACGATCAGAGAGGATGAAAAAAGGAGCGTACAAAACGTCAAGACAGCAACGGGAGTAAATGGAAAGACGATAAAGCTCCTCGAATGGTAAAATTCACTCCTTTAGTTATGCTTGTTGACAAAATTTTGGCACAAATTAAAAATGAGCATTACCTTAAATGGCCAAGGCCATTACATTCGTCACCCAATGTACATAACAAGAAGAAATATTGCCATTTTCACAAGGATCGCGGCTACTACACAGAAGATTACATGGACCTGAAGGAGCAACTAAAGGAACTCATACGAAAAGGGAAGTTGTAGAGGTTTATGAAGAAAGGAGAGCCCAGTAGGTTTAGGGACGATGACAAGGACAAGCGCGAAGCCTCACCAAGGGACGAAGACCACTCGTCCCAACAACCACCAAGTGTGATTGGGGAGATAAAGACGATCACAGGAGGGCCATCAACAGGTGGGTTGTTCAGATCCCTCAAGAAATCATATCAAATGCAAGAGAACAACATCTATAGGACACCACCCTTGAGGCAAAGATGGATGGACAGGGATATGTTTTTCTTGGAAGAAGATGCCAGAAGAGTGAAGCAGCCACATGACGGCTCCTTGGTCAAAATTCTTATGATAGAAGGGTTTAACACCATGAGAGTTCTCGTGGATAATGGTAGCTACGTAGACATCATCTACCTCTCCACTTTCCAACAGCTAAAATTGTATCCAGGAAGGTTGGGCCCTTTTGAGTCCCCTCTCGTTAGCTTTAGTGGGGACAAGGTGTATCCCAAAGGTATAGTGACTATGACGGTCACAATGGGGTCTTATCTGCGACAATTGACTTGTCAGTCAAACTTCCTAGTGGTAGATTGTCCCTCTTCATACAATGCAATTATCGGAAGGCCCACACTTAATTGTTGGAAGGTAGCCACGCCCACTTATTGCCTGAAGGTAAAGTTTCCAATGGAAAATGGTGTAGTTGAAGTAAAAGGAGATCAAGTATTGGCTAGGGAGTGCTACCAAGCAGTGTTGGTTGTAAAGGAAAACCATACATGGATGATTGAGGAAAAGGAAAAGGAGAAGGTGGAAGCCTTGGAAACTGTGGAGTTGGTAGACAGAGAGCTAATGAAGACTACAAGAATAGGGACGACCTTGAGTACAAACATGAAGAGGAAACTAGTCCAATTCCTTAAAGAGAACCTGGACATCTTCGCCTGGAGCCTCGAGGACATGCCAGGCATATTAACGGAGATCATCCAGCATAAGTTAAATGTTGACCCCAAGAAGAAGCCTATCGAGCAGAGACAACGAGTGTTTGCTCCAAAATGAAACTAGGCAATCATGGACAAAGTAAATAAACTATTAGCAATAGGCTTCTTTCGCGAGGTCTATCACCCAGACTGGCTGGCTAGCGTCGTCCTTGTGAAGAAGACCAATTGGAAATGGAGGATATGCGTGGACTTCACAGACTTGAACAAGGCCTGCCCAAAAGACAGCTTACCCCTACAGAGAATAGATCAGCTGGTGGATTCCACAGTAGGACATAAGCTCTTGACTTTTAGGGATGCATTCTGGGGGTAAAACTAGATAAAAATGACAAAGGAAAACTAGGAGAAAACTACATTTATCATAAGCCAAGGGCTTTACTACTACAAGGTGATGCTCTTCAGGCTAAAAAATGTAGGAGCAATCTACCAAAGGTTAGTAAATAAAATGTTCAATAAACAAATCGGGAGAAATATGGAAGTATATGTGGACGACATGCTCATCAAGAGTAAAGAAGAGTCCACCCACCTAGACGATCTCCAAGAGACGTTCACCACTTTTAGGCTAACAGGCCAAAAATGTATTGACCTCGTGTGATGGATTAATAGCTTAATTAGCCAAGTTCAATTAATTAATCAAATTAACATACAATGTACATGGCAGCACAAACAAATCACCAAATAACTAAATATGAAGCGGAAATCAAATGACATGGTGATTTGTTTACGAATGGGGAAAACCTCCAAGGCAAAAATCCCATTGGGTGATTTTAAGGTCACCACTCCCAAGAATCCACTATTATCAAAATAAGCGGTTACAAGTAAAGGAATCCCAGTACCTTATACCAACCTATAGTTGAACCCTTACCCCAATACCTAATTGGACTTGTTCTGTAGTGACAATATTTCCTTTTCAATGCATGACTCCCAGTACGTGACTAACCAATAGATGCATGGATCCCAGTAGATGGCTTACTCCTTTGCACAAATCCCAGTACGTGACTAACTCCGTAACAACCCTTTGATTGTTGTAGTTGATTTGCAACTGCCTCACATAGAAATACCAATAAGATCTTCAATGTTGGTGCAAGAGACTTTGCTTGATTACAAAACCCAAAGGCATACAAGAAATGCAGTAAGAACTCTTTCTTCTGTAGGAGGAGACCAGGGTTTCAAAAAGAAAACCTTATAAAGCTCTCTAGGGTTAGGTTTTTTTTTTTTTCCACCTCCTTTAAATAGGAGCTTAATGGGCTTTCTTATTCCAAATAGGTTTACACAAACCTTGGGCTTTCCTAATCCAATAAGGATTATTCAAACCCATAAACAAATAGCCTTTTAGTGTAAAAATGTTGTTGGCTATAGTTTGAATCCCGTAAGCTCGATAGATCGAGAAATGTGTCGAGTTTTAATGAATCTTGACAAATCAAGCTTCTATCGAGAAGGTATCAAGATCTGCAAATTGCACTTTTCTTGAGTAATCTTCATGTCTTCAATTTAATCACTTGTAATGATTATCTTAAACCTACTTAGATTTACCCAAATACAAGTAAAGTGCGTTTTGTCAAAGGATATGCCAATTACATAAAATATGTACTTAACATAGGCAATATCAGATGAAGTTGAACCCTAGCAAGTGCTCCTTTAGGTTGGCGTTAAGGAAGTTCTTAGGGTTCATGGTGTCCTAAAGAGGAATAGAAGCAAATCCAGAGAATGTACGAGCCATATTGGGGATGACGTTGCCCAAGATCGTGAAAGAAGTCTAGAAACTCACAGGGAGGATAGCAGCGCTCAATAGGTTCGTCTTGAAAGCAACGGACAAATTCCTGCCCTTCTTCAAGATACTGAAGCAGGCCTTCGCTTGGATGGATGAGTGTGAGAGAGCTTTCCAGGGACTCAAGCGCTACTTGAGCAATCCACCCCTCTTGAGCCCATCCAAGGAGGGAGAAAACTTATATTTATACTTAGTGGTGTTAGCTACAGCTGTGAGCGCAACTTCAATTTGAGAAAAGGATAATAGATAGCTCCTAGTTTGCTACTTTAATCAGGCCTTCCAAGGGGCAGAAGCCAAATACCCATGGATCGAGAAGCTCACATTCGCTTTGATTGTAGCTTCACGTAAGCTGCACCCCAACTTCTAAGTGAACCCTATTTTGGTGATGATGGACTAACCCATAAAGAAGTCAATGAACAAGCTCAAGGCTGGAAGAAGGATGATCCAGTGGGCCACCGAATTTAGCCAATTCAACATTGAGTACCACCCAAGACAGCTATTAAGGCGTAGGCATTGGTAGACTTCATCGTCGAATTTACAATCCCAGACGAGGAGGGAGCAACAACCGAACCGGAAAGATGGATGATCCAGGCTGATGGTTCGTTAGCCCAAAAAAAGGGTGGAGTAGGGGTCATTATCATCACTTCCGAAAGAGAAACGCTCAAATACGAAGTTTAGCTAACATTCTCAGCCACCAACAATGAAGCTGAGTACGAAAGAGTACTGACAGGACTAAGAGTCAGGAAGGCGTTAAGAGTTAAAAACTTGCTCCTCTAAAGCGATTCAAAACTCGTTGTAGGTTAGATAAAGGGGGAGTTTGAAGCAAAGTAGGAAAGGATGCAAAAATACCTAAAGCTTACGTAACTTTTGATACAGGAGTTTGATCGGGTAAAGTTCACACAGATTCCCAGAAGCCAGAATATGAGGGATGATGAGCAAGCAAAGCAGGTGTCATCAGAAGTAGGACCGATGAATACAGACCTGAAGATTGAAGTCCAAAAACATCCTATCATCAAAAAGGTCCTCACCTTCGCAATCCAAAGCGAAAGCAGCTAGATGACCCCAATCCTGTCCTTCCTTCAAGACGAACGGCTTCCACAGAACGTCAAAGAGGCCAAGAAGGTCAGAAAAAAGGGAGTAAGGTTCACGATCCTGAATAACACCCTATACAAAAGAGGCTTCTCCATGCCTTACCTGAAGTGAGCCAATGAAGAGGAAGCCAGGTATATTCTAAAGGAGATCCATGAAGGAATCTACGGAGACCATGTAGGCCCAAGATCCCTGGTTAGCAAAGTTATCAAAACAGGTTACTTCTAGCCTACTTTGTAGAAGGATGCGAGGGAGTTTGTCAAGAGGCATAACAAATGCCAAAGGTTTGGGACCGTCCAACGCATACCAGTAGAGAAACTAACACCAATAACCTCCTCATGGCTGTTTGCCTAGTGGGGACTTGACATTGTCGACCCGTTACCCCAAGGTAAGAGATAGGTAAAATTTTTCTGGTTGCTATTGACTATTTTACAAAATGAGTCGAAGCATAAGCACTTTCCACCATAACAAAAGCAAAGATCCAAAACTTCATGTGGAAGAATATATTTTACCGACTCGAGATACCACGGACGATCATATCAAACAACGGGTAACAGTTTGATAGTCAAAGTTCCAAGGACTTTTGCTCGATATTAGGAATGAAGAATCAATTCTCATCACCTTCTCACCCCCAAGCCAATGGCCAGACGGAAGTGAAAAATCAGACACTACTCAAGATCATCAAAGCTCGGTTAGACGAGGCAAAGGGCGCATGGCCAAAAGAGTTGCCCAACGTCTTGTGGGCATACAAGACTACAACAAGAACCCCAACGGGGAAGACCCCCTTCAGCCTCACCTATGGCACCGAGGCAGTAATCCTAGTCGAAGTGAGAATCACCAGCATGAGACGAGAAGTCTTCCACGAAGGCAACAATGATGATCAACTAAGAGTCAACTTGGATTGCTTGGAAGAATTGAGAAACGGAGCATCCAGTAAGATTGCAAAGACCAGTAGAAGATCGCTGAGTACTACAACAAGAGAGTGAAGCTCAGACGACTTAACATAGGAGATCTCATCCTACGCAAAGTTACACCTGCTACCAAGGACCTGACCTAGGGGAAGCTTGGCCTAACCTGGGAAGGACCCTACTAAATTACCCATTATTCTAAGCAAGACAGCTATCACCTGGAAATGTTGGAAGGGAGGAGACTGCCACGACCATGGAATATCGAGCATTTGAAGCAACACCATCAATAAATGTAATGGACGATTGTATTCATGTTTGAAATAAAGAATTGAATGAATTATTCAGCCAACGTGATGTGTGTAAATCTAGGAGCCTAAAAAAAAAAAAAAATTGGCTAAGTAACAAGATTTCGCTTAGATGGATATAAGTCACTGACGAAGCCAGATGACAAGATCCCATCAAGGGGTGTAAGTCACAAAATTGGCTAAGTAACAAGATTCCACTTAGATTGATGTAAATTACTGACAAAGCCAAATGACAAGATCCCTTCAATGGGTGTAAGTCATAAAATTGGCTAAGTAACAAGATTCCACTTAGACGGATGTAAGTTACTAACAAAGTCAAATAACAAGATCCCTTCAATGGGTTTAAGTCACAAAATTGGCTAAGTAATAAGATTCCGCCTAGACGGATGTAAGTTACTAATGAAGCCAAATTAACAAGTTCCCACAAGTAGGGATAAGTCACAAAAAATTAACTAAGGAAAATCCGCCCAAACGAACATAACCTACTGACGAAAACAGGTCATTTCCTAACTAAGCAAACCCCCTGAGTTGAGGGTAGACAAGCAACGAGGCAGACAGAAGTCATATACAAACAAAAAGTACCATGCATAACAATGCAGGAAAGTAAACAGGTAAGCATAAATAGTCAATATAATTGAAAGCCCCAAAAACATCGGCCAACCAATATTGTTCCAACATTAGAATTAAAAGCTCAAAAACACTGGGCAAGAGACATTGTTCTTAAATTAGAATAAAAATATTGTTCTGAAGATAGAATCAAAAAGCCCAAAAAACACACTGGACACCTAAAAAAAAAGAAAGAAAAACAAACGTGAAGTAGGAATATGAGTAGGTTTAAGCGGCGGCTTTGTCATCACCAATAGGAGGAGGTAGAGGAGCGTTCTCTGGAGCATCACCCTCAGAAGCTGTAGATTGGGAGGCATTGTTAGCTGCCATTTCCTTATCCACCTCCTCAAGATCCAAGTTCTCTAGATCCACTCTGGTAGGGTGCTTGGTGAGGTACCATCTCAAGAGCTCAAAGCCTTTATAATACCAATTGAAGAGCATAGTGTTGTACTCCTCCGTCTGCTAGAAGGCCTCAATGGACTTGGAAGCAACCATATTAATCTTTTCTTTTACAGCCAAAAGTTGCTTGTCCTTCACCAGTGTTAGCAGCCTCTCCGCACTCAAATCATCAGACAAGACCTTAGCTTTCTCCTTGCTGGTATTGGCCTTGTCCATGGTAGCAATAAGGTCCTTCCTCGGCTTTGAGTTTTCCACCTCTAAAGCCACCACCTGGGACCCCACTGAAATGGCCATCGCCTCATGGTTCAGGTACTCTGAGGTGATATGAATGGTCTCCCCCAACACCTAAAAAGGAGATCCAATTTTCAAAACAATACAAAAGAGGAGAAAGGTAAAGGAGAAATCGCACAAGTATACTACGTGGACAAGTTTATGGATACGATGACTCATAACCTCATTAGAATGCACGCTAGAGAAGACCTTAAACTCCATAGTTGTAAAGACGTCTTGCGCCCTCGACAGGGCAAGGTCTGTGTCTTCCTAAACACTGGACGAGTGAGAGTTAGCCTTCTCCTTCCCTTTATCAACCACGCACGGCTTCTTCAGGCGTGGGGTAATTTCTTCCACCGAGGTAGTCGGGGACGCTGTCCTTGTCATCTTAGTGATAAGGGTAATGGGAGTGATAGAGACTCCTTTCTCCACCACGCGCACCACCCTCTTCCCGAGGTTGGAAAGTGGCTCGGTCTTCTTGGCCCTCATCTTCGTGTACATCCCCTAGTTGAATTTCGTCATCATCTTTACGAAAGAAAAACACTTGTAAAAAAGAATAAAAGAAAAAAGGAGTAGCAAAGACGAGTTGAGTAAACACTTACTCTTCTTCTCCTCTATTTCTATAGTGTGCAGGATGTAAACAGAAGGCTTTGGACCAAGGCAGTGAAGAGTTAGGGTTTGCGGGTCGACCAGATCGTCAAAATCGTCGATTGTCCTCACATACTCAATAGTTGCCTAGACGCATTGCCTGTACCTATCCTTGAGCTTCGGCTGCTTCTTAACTGTGCATAAGACTACAAACAGGAGAGTTAGTGAAGATAAAATGTGCAAAATAATGAAGGATGAAGGACTAGCAGAGAAAAAACGTACCTAGACTCGGGGCTCTCCACCGACGAAGCAACCTAGGGTCGTCCCCCCAAACTTCACTAGAAGGAGTCTCCCACTCATCCCCGGAGACAAAATAAATTCGGGACTTCCAGTATCAAAACGACGAGGGCAGGCCCCTGACGATCCTAGCCTTCCTGACCCAAGGCACGAGCGCATAGTACCCGTATTCCTTGGACTGTTTCGGATGGTACAAGTAGGTGACCTTGTCCACCCTGATCATATCTCCCTTAGTGGCAGCCAGCCAATTCTTCATATTGCTAATTACTATTCTCCACGAGTTTGGCATAAGTTGCCCAGAAGCAATATTGAAGTGACTTAAAAGCTCCATGATAAAGGGATGGACGAGGAATCTAAGCCCACACAGGAAGGCAGCCTCATAAAAGCACACCTCCACAGGCGAGAAGTGACAAGCTCATTCCTCCTTATTGGGAAGACGAACCCTAACCCTCTCAAAAAACTGAAATTTGTTGCTAAACCTAGAAAGGGTCTTAACGTCCAGCCCATACTCCTCCACCAGGGTAGAGAAAGCTTTAATCTCCCTTGGTCCCGAGGTCGCAATATCTTACTCTACGAGGTCGTCACTAGACGATAGCCCCTTCTCAAGCTCACTAGATCTCACCTCCGACATCCCTCTTTGCTCACCTACCAAATCTTCAAACCAATCAGCAGATTGACGAAGCAAGGGGACCAGGCTAGCTAACGCCATGCCCAAACTATTACCCTCACACACAAAACCCTTAACTAAAGGGGAGAAATTGCACAAGATTCTTAGAGAAGCCCTTAAACGTGCAAAAAGGAAGGAAACAGAAGGACAAAGTGTCCTAACGTTAGAACTACTAAGCATGGAACTCAAAAGGCAGAAGGAAAGGGGCAAGATCCTAAGAAGACCCAAAAAAAAAGAAAAAAAAGAAAAGGGGAAATCAGAATCCTTAGCGAAATTGCTATGGTAAGAAAAATAGAAAGAGAAGGAGGCAGACGTACCTCAGAAACGCAACCCAAAAAAACAAAATGCAGGAAATTGCAAGGGAAGTAGCTCGGAGAAGAAAATTGTAGAACAAAAATGGCGTAAGAGATATGAAAAGTGAAGAAGAAAGGGAAAAGGAAGGGAGCTTAAAAACTAAGCACAAAAAAAAAAAAAAAAAAAAAAAAAAAAAAAAAAAAAAAACTGAAAACCAGTAGGAAACCCAAAGAGTCACACAAATGGAGCATTAACTCCGCCAACCATAACGCACCACGTGGCCATGATGTGTTTAGTGCCTCCATGACACATTAATGTGCCACCACTTCACATCAAATGCGGAACAGAACCCTAAGAGTCATGTCCTCCTAGTGGTCGTAAGGAAATGCAATGATGACCACAGAGCCCAGGGGGTAGTTGATGGGACTAACGAACCTTCTTGCCTAGACAACCTCACAAAACACCTTCTTCCATCTTGCCACGTCATGGACGAAGGGAGGCAAGTCATTAATAAGAAGTTTCAATGCCCCGGAAGGTTACCGATTAGTTATCAAACCATTGGGAGTTCATAAAAGCCCATATTGATAAATCCAGAGGCATTACGAAAGAAGTATTAAAGCCACAATTAAAGCCCCAACGGCTAGAAACTATGAAACTATATATATGCGCCCATCAGAACCAAACCAGGTACAGACACACACACCCAAAATACACTAACATATGTAACTCTGATATTTTAAGTTTTCTTACTTCCTCGAAAGCTTCTATGCACTGCCTTAATCATTGGAGCCATTGTGGCAGGCACCACACTAGTAACTATCTAAGGAAAGCTTCACACTTCATTTGTAGGTACAGTGACGAAGGCTCAACTCCATCTGGACAAACCTGCACTACTGATAATTTTCGAATCATCAACCATCAAAGAGAACTCACAACCACAATATTTTTCTTGATACCATTTTTTAAGGGAAAATGAAATTAGGGATTATTTTTATTGAATAGGTTGAACGAATTACAAATTTAATTGATTAGTGGTTTTTATCTTTTTGTTCACTTGTTGTTTGGTCTTGCCTAATTTTTATTTGGTTTATATTTGTTGTTATTTGGACTAATATTTACTGTTATTATTTAAGCCATTTTTTATAGGGATTAAGCCATTTTTTATAGGGATTAAGGATTATGTTTGGGGTAGCATTAATTTTGGAATAATGCTACGTCTACAATATTTTTATAATAACTAATACAAAAAACTGTTATCGGTGGATAAAAAAATAATATCACTATTAAGTCTAAATTAGAATCAGTAACAGCTTACCATATTGAATTTGTTGTGAAATTATTGTGAAGATGTTGTGAATTATTATACTTATTTTTGTTGAACCCAAATTTTTGTAATTATCAAGCTAGAGTATTCAATATGTTTATTAGGATGATCACCTAAATTATTTTAGCATACAATTTTTTTTTTTTTGGCAAATGTATATGTACTTTTTTTTTTTTTGGGGGGCCTGCCTTGTATTCGGAGCCACTGCTGTATGGGCCAGAAAATCCAACATGATATTACCTAGGTAGCATGTTTGGATGAGAGTAAACTTATCCAAAATTGGGATATTCATTCGATGTAATTCCCACCAATTGTGTCCAGTACTAGCATCGGGGAAGATGGTTGTATCGTATGGTCATTCTCTTGAAGACCTCTATCTTTTTTTCCGAAAATCCAAACTACTATTATGAATATCATTTCTCTAGCGGCTCGAGAAATTTTTTTCTAAGGTAATTATTAAAAAAAATTAAATTATATAAACTATAATAAAAGGAAAATTTTATATATTGAGAGAAAAAACACACGCAACTGTATAAAATTTTACAATTTCTTTATATAAGTTTATTTATTCTAAAATTGGTGAATTGCAAATTACAGCCATAGAGTTTTGAGATGTTTGAATTTTACATTCTGAAATTTTAAAATTTAGATTTTACCCTCTAAAGTTTAGAGGTGTTTGGATTTTTCACCCTAACATTTTAGAATTGTAATTTTACCTCCTAAATTTTAAAGGTGTTTGGATTTTACTCACTGTGGTGGGCCTTTTTGTATTTTTGAGCTAGATTGCTTCCTGCCGCATTGTGGCCCAATAGTTCTAGGGTAGGAGAGTCAGGACTAGCTTGATTGAAACTCATCTCAAGCCAGCTTATGCGCAAACTAGGATCCCTTCACCAAGATCTTGATCACTCGCTTACTGTAGAGGATATTGTTACAAAAAAAGGTTATGGCAAGAGGCATATAATAAGATGAAGATATGTCTACTTCCAAAAAAAGATGACCCTTAAACCATTTTCTTAACAAGAAAACATGACTATGTGAATATAGCAAAAGTACAGTTAATGATTAATTAATCACAATAAAAGAAGGGAAGGGGGATTATTCTGTTGTACTTGGTTCCTTAGCAGATTAAGTTCAAGAAGAGAACCAGTCCCCAATGTGAGTAATCTCATAGGGAAATCGTACCATAGAAATTGCTTATTTTGAAAGAATAGATCTAAATAGCTTAATCCCAAGTCCTTTAACATGCTAGAGAGTAGGCTATTGAGAGGGAGAGAAGAGAATAGCCTATTGGTGCACGCCTTATTGCACTCTTGTTTTCTCACTTTTCTTTTTACCCTCTCTGTTTTTCCGCTTTTTACTTCTAACCCTTCCATCCTTGTTTTTCCTCCTTCTTTTGTTGTGCACAGCTAAGACTTTTTTATACTGCCTGCTATGATGGGTTTTACTGTTTTACCCCTTAACTACTTTTGGCCTGGTGTGGGTGTCCTTCCCAGGCAACCTATTGGTTTGCCCGCCGCTCAGCCAACACCACTACCCTACAAATGAGTTTTGTTTTATTTTCTTACCTTCCATGGCGTTCTCATCCAAATAAGGATTGGATATTCTCTGTTACTAATTCCTATGGCATGTACCTAGTGATTCCAACTTATTTTTCCATCTTTTGGGTGGTATGTCATCCTAGCAGAACATTTCCCCAAAAGAGCTTTAAGCAAGAATCCCAGAATTGACTTTACCCTTCTCCCCACCGCCTAATCATACATCTCTTACCTCTGACCCATGGCCCACCGCGCCTATAGTAGCTGGGTACAAATGAGTGATGCCTGAGCCTTGTGCGTACTCCACTCCCTTGTGAGTCCATGGCTTGTTTACCGTTCATTCGTTTGCCATTGCTTATGGATTTATCTGGTCCTTCGGCACATCCTGCAAATTATTTTTAACCCTTTGCGGCGTGAATAAGTCACTGGGTTTTCATTCTATGCATCCCGTTTCTTCCCCGGCCTTCTTTATGGGTCGACTGCCACTTTTGTCATGCCGCTCCATTACTTTTGCCATGTTATCATTTAATTTTTGCTTGTTGGGCCTCCTTTGGGCCTGCCGTATACTTTTTCCTTTACTTAGTTCACATTGCCCAGTACTTCTGTTGGGCTTATTCTCATACAATCTTGGGCTTCCTTGGCCCATTTTATCCCTTTGGGCATTCTCGGCCTACTTCGTTCCTTTGGGCATTCTTGACGCATTTCATTTCTACATTCTCATGGGTTTTTTCTAAATCTTTTAGGCTTCCTTGGCCCAATTAGCACACCATTTACTAATTCTTTTATTTGGGCTTCTTCAGCCCATTTTTGCTTACTCTCCATTTCTTATGATATCCATGAGCTTACTACCCCTTCCTCTAGATTCCCTTAGGCCTGTTTGCTTTTTATGTGGCCTTCTTACTACTTTATAGGCCTATGGACCATTATTCCTGTCACTCGGGCTTAATGATTTTTTCTCTTACCTTGATAACTCTTCTTCCTTCACCTTTTTAATATTGTTGGGCTTCTTCCTGTTATTAAGCATTTTTGCCAAAGTGGGCATCAACACTCCCTAATAATAATAATCTTTTTTCATGGTCAGGGTGGTCATAAGACCACCTCGCCTTTAATGTAGAGCCGCCCCTAAAACCATGCCAATTAAATAAGTGTCATGAATCTCTAATCCCTATCCATAATTAGGCAAGCATGTCAAGTCTCTATTATGGTCATAGAGCAGTGCTTGGATCTTCCAAGCTCACCTTCTTAAGATCCATGCCTTGTAAAAAAATTGTGAGCAAAGTTGTTTCTAGACTTGTTATTGTTTATTTTTGGTAGTTGAACACTTGAACCGTTGACTATAGCTTAATTAAGTGGTTAAGAAATGATAAATTTATATATTTATTTATTTAATATAAAAACTTGGTTTTTTATTTTATTTTATATTTTTTATACAGAATAGAAATTCTCCTCTAACCTAATCTAAGTGTATATGTGTATAAAGTTCCATCTTGGAGACTTGAACCTCCTCTTGCCCCTACACTCTAGAGTGACTATCGCACAAAAAATGCGCGGTGATTTGATTATTCTATTTTAAAGGTGCAAATAGTTTTCTCATTCGATAGTCCATGCTCCTTTTCAACTTCTTGTAGTCGGATGAAAAATACTAATCTTCCATTTTAGGGAGATTCTAGCATTTACCCTTATTTTTCAAAATATTTGGCAATATACCCCTGTTTTCAATCTAGGTCTATGTCCCTGTTTCGAAACTCGATTTTATTAAAATCGAGTTTTAATGAAGAACTTGATTGGTAGAAAATCGAGCATGGGGCAATCAAACTTAAAAAAAAAAAAAAAAAAAAAAAAATGCGTGGAACTTGAGTTTATGGAGCTCGAGTTCCATACCTATAGCGGCGTTTAGTAACGTCTATAGCAGCGTTTTCATACAATTTTTTTAAAGTTTGATCAGCCCAAAACCTATAGCGGTGTTCGGTAACACCTATAGCGGCGTTTTCAATGGAACTTGAGTTTCCTAAACTCGAGTTCCATGCAATTTTTTTTTTAAGTTTGATCAACCCAAAATCTATAGCGGCGTTTGGTAACACCAATAGCGGCGTTTTCATGCAATTTTTTTTTTTAGTTTGATCAGTCCAAAATCTATAGCGGCATTCAATAACACCTATAACGGCTTTTTCAATAGAACTCAAGTTCCATGCAATTTTTTTTTTTCTTTTTTTTTCTTTTTAAAGTTTGATCGGTAAAGGGGCTTGGCAAATGAAAAATTAAGGCAGGGGACAAGTGGCATCGTCTTGAGTGGCTGTTCAAACTTGAAAGTGGTCGGTTTGACTTAGTGGTCACGATCGAAGGAAGGACCACATCCCTGCTTGATGAGTGGACCCACTGCAACTCAGTGATCATGTTACGTTCAATCAATGAGAGATTTTCGAGAGATATAATATATATAATATATATATATATATATATATATATATATATATATTCGTAATATTTTTAGATATTTTCTTTCTACTAATATTAGTGTTGTTTATAAAAGGACTTATTTATAAATAGGGGATAAATTTTTCTAAGAATACAATATTTTAGAGATAGAATCAGACATTGCAAAAACGGGTTAATCTGATACCAACTCGAAATATCCAACTAGAATCTGACTTGAAAAATATGTATCCAACTCGAAGTATTTTCCTGACCTGACTTGAAAAATATCCAACTTGAATCTGATTTTTTTTTTTTGAAGTAAAAACAGTTTCATCTGTGATCCAACTCATTTTTTGCGAGTTAACCCGACCTGACCCAAGATCCAAACCATTTAATAAAAAAAAAATTTGGCAAAAAAAATTAAGACAATATTGGTTTAATTGTTTATTGTGAGCTTTAAAGAAACGATTAAGGCTTTTACATAATAAAATACAACTGAATTGAAAGATGAACAGTTGATACATTCTGTAATAAGTAAATATTTTTTTTATATCCAATAACATAATCCATGCCAAGTTAATCTAGTTATAATAAAGTTAAAAATATATATTTAAAATTATAAATATGCATGAGAAACATTCATAAGTGTGAAAATAATGAAGATAAAGCATCAATAAAATTAGCATAAATTACGAGTGCTTATTTTTTAACAATTCATGTCCAAAATAAATGATTTTTCAAATTAAATTATAATATTTCCTAGAGTGTATATTACTTAATAATGACATGATATTATTAAAAGATATCATGTATAAATAGGCAAAAATCAAACTTTAATGTATATTCTCAAATTGAAAGAGTGTCAATCACAATTGATAATAGATTATAAAATTAGTTTTTAAGATTATAAATTTCTTATATGTTTTTATTCTTTGTCAAATTAGTTATCCAATAAGGAATTTGTAATTTTGTTTTATGTTATGGGATATTGATATTGTGTAGAAATGAAACTTGTGTATTTGTTTTACTTATCCTTTATACTATTTTGGTTTGGTTAGTAATGAAGGATTTGTATAATTTTAAAATTATTGAACAAGTATTAATTTGTTTAGCTAAGCTCATTCTTGATATGAGTGGAAAAATGCAAAGTAATACATTTATACCAAGTAATTTGTTGTGTGACTTTCCAAATGACAAATGCATATTATTTTCTGTATAAAAAATTAAAAACTTCATGTAGAAAATTCTAGTTAACCCGACCCGAGCTCAACTTGAACTGCACGTTCGCCAAGTCTAGATAGAATAGGCCTAACAGGGGATAAATTTTACCGGGTTGGTGGTTGATACAGAAAAAATTTTGACCGACACAAAACGGGTAAATCACAAAAAGTGTCATGGCATCTTTATTGCATATGTACGCTTTGCCAGATTTAATTTGTTTAATATAAAAAGTAACTTTATGAGATCAATATGTCTATATATATAGGAGAATGTTAACAAGTATCGGAGGGTGCTTGTTAAGGTTCACCTTAATGGGTCCCACATAAATAAAAAATGGAGTAAATTAGAGAAAAAGCATGACATGACTTGTAAGAAAAAATTGGACAAATTTGCTCTCTTAATATGGGACACGCTAGCACTAGCTAAGTTTTTTTTTTTTCTTTGGACAAAAGTGCTCTCCTGTGCTTGTTCCCTCCCTTTCATTTTTTATTTCCAACCAAATCTTATTTTACCAATATTTTACTATCCCCTTTCTTTCACGTTACCAATATCAAACTAAATTTCTTCTCCTTTACCAATATCAAAGAGAAGAAGAGATGATGAAATGTCAATAAGGGATTGAGGAATTTTAAACAAGGTACCACTATTGTATTTTATTTAATTCATAATATGTTGTTAACTTTTATTTTTGATACATGTATATTGTAGCACTAATGGATGGGGATGTAATTGCAAAAGATTGCTTTGACTTAAATGAACCACTTCATGAAGGTATTATAATTTTATTTTATTTGTGATTTACATTTCATTTATCATAAAATATTTTTAAACTCTTGTTTTTATATAGCACCAAAATATATATGATGTTAATTTTTATTTCTAATACATGTATTATAGCATCAATGGATGGGAATGTAGTTGCAAGTGAGAGTCACTACTTTACTCCAAAATATTGTTTTGACTTAAATGAACCCTTTCAAGAAGGTATTATACTTTTATTTTATTTATGAATTTACATTTCATTTATCATAGAATATGATGTTTATATTTTAAACTCTTGTTTTAATATAGCACCAATGGACGACAATGTAGAGGCAAGTGAGGCTCATCAATTTGTTCCAATGAATTGTTTTGATTTCAATGAATTGTCTCAAGAAGGTATTATTATTTTCATTTTATTTGTAATATATAATTCATATATCACATAATATGATGTTGATTTTTTTTTTTTTAATATAGCACAAGTTGATGATGATTTGATTGCAAGTGAGGTTCATGGAAGTGTTTCAAAGAATTGTGTTGAATTAAACGAGCTTCCAAATGATGGAAAAATTAATAATACTTATGGTGATGAAATAATTGATTGGAATGAATGTCCAATAGATAAAATGGGAGTTATTGAAGAGCATGAAGATATAAATTCAATAAAAATGAGTTTGAGCCTTTTGTTGGTCAATATTTTCCTAATGAAGAAGAAGCTTTTGTTTTCTATAAAAATTATGCAAATTGATATGGTTTTACAATATGAAAAAGTCATACTGAGAAAAAAAAAAGGAGAAATAGTAAGATGTGATTTCTTTTGTCATCAACAAGGTAAACAACCACTAAAAGAAATGGATTCATATAAGGAGCAACGAAATAGGAAGTCTTTAAAATGTGGATGTAAAGCTCATTTAAGTATCATTTTTGAAAGTCATTTGATAATTTTTCTCGAGAATGGCATGTCACTAAGTTTGTTGTAGACCACAATTATAATTTGTTTTCCCCTTTGGAAGTGCAATTTCTTCCAACCGATCGAGTTATCACAATAGATGATGAAAAACATATTTTCTTATTGAAAGAAGCTAGACTTTCAATTAGAGAGGTAATGCGTGTTACGAAACTTGAGAGGCATTTGAAACATGGACAACTTCCATTTTTTCAAAAGGACATTCGTAATCTTTATGTGACAATGAGGAGGAAGAATGCAAAGAATGATGCCCCGAATCTTCTACAATTTTGCAAAGTTGCTAAAGAAGAGAACTCTAGATTCCAATATGCATTTACAGCTGATAAAGAAAATAGATTGGAGCATATTTTTTGGTCACCTACTCATTGTTTTGATTGGTACCAAAAATATGGATATATGGTTGTTTTTTATACTACTTATAAGGTGAATGCTTATGATATGCCTTTTGGTATTTTTGTTGGTGTCAATAATCATAGAAAGACAGTTCTCTTTGGTTGTGCACTTCTTCGAAATGAAACAACAAATGTCTTTCGTTGGTTAATGAAGGTACATTCTTTGTCTTATAATTTGTACAATTATTTTTTAAATTTTATTTGATTAATTAGTAGAATAATAACGTATATCATTTGAAATATTTTCAAGCTTTAGTAAATTTGTATTTGATTAGTATACTTTTGTATTCTTAATGAGGAATCAACCCACGCAATTTTGATGGACCAAGATCCATGGATTACAGAGGCAATATCAAGGGAATTGCCAGCTACAAAGCATGCCTTTTACATATGGCATATTACTACTAAATTTAGCTGTTGGTTTACATCAATTCTTCGTAATCAATATTCAAATTGGTGCATGGACTTCTATAAGTTATACAAATTAGAGTCATGTGAAGATTTTGACAATAAATGGCTTCAAGTTATGACTAAATATGACATGCTCTCTAACAAACATATAATTGGTTTATATCAAATCAAGCACTTTTGGGTACCATGTTACCTTTATGGGCATTTTTTTGGTGGAATGACAACAACCTGAAGATCGGAAAGTATAAATGCAATTATTAAACGGTTTTTTAGTTCTCACACAAACTTGATCCAACTCATCAAACAAGTAAGTCATTATTTACCTTACACTTTTTTTGTTGTATAATTTTTTTTTTTTTGTTAGTATTTGTAGTCTTTATGTGTCATACAAAAGTTTTTAATTTTATTTTACTATTTGTAATTTTAGGTTGATTTTGCCATAGAAGATATTGAGCAAACACAATCACATGATACGATGTTGGAGACAAATAGAGGTTCTTCTTTACGATCAATGTCACCGTTAGAAGACCAAGCACATAGTGTTTTGACGTCTTATGCTTTCAAGATTTTTCTAGAGGAATTTGGGAAAGCAACACAATATTCGATGCTTCAAGAAAATGGTATTGAATTTGTGCTAAAATATTATAAAGATGAAACTAGTCAAAGGCACTAAGTATTATGAGATGGTAAGATGACATATTGTAGTTGCAAGAATTTTGAATTTTGGGGTATACTTTGTCTTCATGTACTTAGTCAAAGGCACTAAGTATTATGAGATGGTAAGATGACATATTGTAGTTGCAAGAATTTTGAATTTTGGGGTATACTTTGTCTTCATGTACTTAGTGTATTTCTTCATAAAGATTGTTACCAAATTCCATCCCTGTATTTACCACCACGTTGGTGTCGTGAAGCATCAGTAAGTGAAAAGGAATTGCTAGTGGTGGATGATGAAAATTTAACAGACAAGGAAAATATGGTTGATGCTAATGTTAATGAAATGATTGATGGAGATTGCTTCATTAATTGTCCTCCACTTTCAAAGACAAAAGGTTGTCCAAAGCAAAAACGAATGAAAGGTGAAAGAGAATTAGGAAAGAAATATAAGTCTTGTGGCCTTTTCAAGTATGTTGGCCATAACATCTCAACATGTCCGAAAAAAGATAATTGTATTTCCTCAACTGATGCCCAAAAAAAGAAAAAAATGTACTTCAAGTGAAATTGGATTGAGACCAATATTTTATTTAAAATGTTAAGCATAAACTCTTGAACTTATAAAAGAAAAATATTATGACAATATTATGTTTGTTAATTTTGACAATATTATGTTAATGGAAAATATTAATTTTGACGCTTCTCTTTTTTTTTTTTTTTTTTTTTTTTTTTTTTTTTTTTTTTTTTACATTTCCATTTTGACAATATTATGCTAGTGAATATTCACATTATCATTTTCAATATTATGTCATTGTACTAAAACACTTCTTTCTACCTTTTTTTTTAATAATGAAATTACTTAAATCTTTATAAGGGATTCAATAAATACTAATCTAAATTAAATATTCTTGAAGAAATTTAAATCATGCTTAAATTGCCCATTTAAAAGGGATTCAAACCTAAACTTTAATCCATGCTTATATTACATTGTTAGTCCCCAATATTTATCTACTAGTGCTTTAGTGCCAAAAGTATCAAGTGAATGTTATTGGTCTTTAAAGTATCAACTTTGACAACTTAATGTATTTGTTATTTTTTTAACTTTCTTTTTTGGTATACCCATAGCATAATCAATTCAATCAAAATTAATATTTTTCTTTGGGTTGAGGAATATTTTCAATTCTACCCACCATAGTCAGTTTCAAAAAAGATTTAACCCAACCTAGCCCACCTAGATTGGGTTGGAATTAATTGAGCATTCAAACAATACCAATACAAACAACATCAATACAAATAAGAGAAAATTTATAACCTAATAAGCCTAAGCCTACTACCAAACTAATACAAACTATTTTATTAGTGCTTCAAAGTTAGTAGGATATCATATAGCTCTATCCTAACTCGGTTGATAAACAAAAGAATAAATAATAAAATTATATAATATTTTTTAAAAATATATATTAAATATAGGTGGATCAGGTTAGGCAAATTTACTGACTCACCAACCTCTAAAAACTAACCCAAATAGATAGGTTAGGTTGAATTAGATCAGTTTTGGCAGATTGACAACTTGGTTGCACACCCGTAGCCTCTTATAGTAGAATAAATAAAGGGTAAAGAGTTGAAAAAGAAAATTTAAAATTTGAGTTTCCTTTAATGCGCTTGTGAATTTATATTTTCTTATCCTTCCTTATTTGTTTGGTTACAAATCTTCGTCTTCTTTTTTCATCTTTTAATTTCTTAATTGATCTTTCTATCTTTTTTTCATTAGTTTTCATTTTCCATTATTGGTAGATAAAAACAATATTAATGTCACTAGTAGATCCAGATGAGAACTAAGAGCATACACATCAGTGGATGCAAAATCATGTATAATAGAAAAAGACACTACTTTTACACATTTTGCCTAAAAAATGCTCCACATCAGTGCTTCAAAAGTGTGTAAAAATGTGTATATTTATACACTAGATGCAGCAACCATGTAAATATACACAATTATTGTAGCTCGTCCAATTATTATTTTATTAATTTCATGTTCGAACATTTTTTTTCTCTCTCTTCTCCGTGCTCAACAAACTCAATAACTTCTCCTCTCCTCATCTTCTTTATCCTCAGATGCACACAAACACACCCACACACAAACAAATCCACAAAGACAAATCAACACAGAGATATACAAACACACCCATAAAAACAAACCCACACAGACAAACCAACAAAGAGACAGATCGGTGCTTGATCGAAATGATCAGTGCTTGTGGAACCATCAATACTTGACTAGAACGATTGGTGCTTGTGGGTCTTGCTTGATCAGAGCTCGTGGGTCTTGCTTGATCGGAGCCAGTGGGTCTTGCCTAATCGGAACTAGGGAGCTCTGACTGAGATGGGTCTTGCCTGATCTGATCTAGGGAGATCTGACCGAGAGGGTGTGTTCAAAAATGGGTATAGAGATGGGTAGAGAGATGGGTAAGAGAGAGAGCAAAAAATCAGAAAAAATGGGTAGAGAGAGAGAGAGAGAGAGAGAGAGAGTATGTAAAGGAGGTAGTTGAGAGAAATAAAAAAAATTGAGAAAAATGATTATTTAAATAAAATAGATTGTAAAATAGATGAATTGATGTGAAGTATTTTGGGAAATGAGTATGTAAAATAGTAAAAGTAAATTTTTAGAATAAAATAGATGGAAAATTATAACCGAACTGATGCGAATGCTCTAATAAAAACTTATTGCATAGGCTTTATGGGTAATGTTAATGGTGCCCGTTAATTCCTAGCTTTTTTGTAGTCTTTTACACAACTTTATGTGTCTTGTTATCAAATGTGGGTTAGTTTTATAGGAAAAAAGAAAAATGAATAAAGAGACCAAAATACCCTTTTTCACATCTCACACAGGAAAATTTGAAAACTCATGCGTCTTTCACAAGAAAATAACACCAAACATCTTACAGAAAAAAAAAAATTGAAATCACAATCCTCTCATAGGAAACAACCAACATTAAAAAAATATATATATAAAACTAAAATCACAATCCTCAGGAAACAACCAACATCAGTAGATCCACAAAAAAAAAAAAAAAAAAAAAACCCCATCTCACAAGAAACAGTTAACATCAATACATCCCCCTAAAAAAAAAAAAAACATCTCACATAAAAACAACCAACATCAGTACATACCAAAAAAAAAAAAAAAAAACCCATAAGAACATATGGGAGAGCATAAAATTTTTTTGAGGGAGACGAACTGGGTTGATGGAGGGGAAATCAAGGAGAAGACGGACTGAGTTAGAAAAGAAAGCTGTGAAGAAAAAAAAAAATAGAAGACGAGGAAGTTAAGCCAAGAGCTTGAGAACATAAATATTTTAAAAGATGAGAAAGGATATGCAGAAAGGAGAAGCAAGCAGATGGGACTTGAGAAGATAAGTGTAAAGGTGAAACAAAACGTGTGGTTGAGAAGAAAAAAAAAAAAGAAGTAGAAATAAATAAATTAAAGTAAAAGGTGGCTTGATGGGATACGTGTCTATTATGGAAGAAATTTTACAAAATAAAAATTACAAATTGTATTACAATACAACAAATTTTTGCAACAGTTGATCTGTCAAATCTTTCATATATGAAAATAAAATAATAAAATATTAGATTAGGATTGACCACAGCTAAAAACAAAAAATATTGTGAAAATATTATCACATTTTATTATAGGACAATGTTTAACTACGAAATTAGTTGTAATCTTAAACTATAAAATTGGTTGTAATATCTTTTTATTGAAGGTGAATTTTGACATATCCACATTGGATTACATCTTTTTCTTATATATTTCATGCTTGCAAAATTTTTAGAAAATTAAAGATCAATAATTATGTGATCAATAAATTGTTTAAATTCCAAGTTTTTGTAGTTTAAAATTATGCATAATATATGCACTTTAATTCCTCAAAAAATATTATACATAATATATAAGCTTATAAATAATATAGTAAATAATATTTGATTGATACCAAATTTGGCATGTGTATTAAAAGTGATGATGCAAAGAAAATCAGTAAGCTGGATGCTTCGGGTTTGATAGGGCTCACGGTTGATCTTGGTAGCCTGAAAAAGAAAGAAGCAATCAAAGGGGACCGGGGTTGCCGGCCAATAACCCTCCGATGACAAAGTCAGTTTTCCTCTCAAGTATTTTCAAGTTCCAAATTTTTGGGAATGATTTTTCACGTACCTTTTCTTGGTCTGGACTAACGTTTATATAGTGTCTTAAGAGCGGTTATTGGATTTGTAACCTCCCCTTGATTTTAGGAGGTTTGTATTTCAATATAACTTCCTCAACCGTTTAGGAGTTACCCTTTTTAGTGCGCAACGGTCACTGGAGGTTACTCGTATAATGAGAAGATGCTTCAGACTTTCATAAATATCTAAGTGTTCACGCGTCGTCCATAACTTCTCGTCCTAAGGACTTCAAGGCAGCTTACCTCGTCTTGAGCACGCCTAGACAGCTTACCTCGTCTTGAGCACGCCTAGACAGCTTACCTCGTCTTGAGCATGCCGAGACAGCTTACCTCGTCTTGAGCATGCCGAGACAGCTTACCTCGTCTTGAGCATGCCGAGACAGCTTACCTCGTCTTGAGCATGCCGCTTGTTCTGGACGATCTCCATGGACAATTGGAGTTGCGTTTTATCATATCACATCAGTTGCCCCCTTGTCCATGGGTCGTCTAGACCTTATTTTTACTAGCGACGTTGTTTGGACAGGTGTCTCAATGCCAGTTGTCGTAGGTGCCACGTGTCATGTTTTAATTGGAGACCAATCATGTCAGCTCGTTTCTCGAGGGACGTGCCATTTGTCGCTTTCTGGATGGTCGCGTCGCTTCGTGTATTGGGGTCAATGCCTATAAATAGTTGATTTCCTCCGCTGCCCTCCTCATTTCATCAAATTTTCTTCTTCGACCTTCTTCGTCTTAGCGCTCGTCTAGAAGTTTCCTGCGTCATTTAGTCTCCCCTCGTCTAGTTCCAGGTATTCTCTTCAATACTCGTCCTTAGATTTTAAGCTTCCTTCTTAAAATGTCTGAAGTAGTCCTTTCCTCGTCTAGTGATAGCATTGCCAAAGCTATAGACGAGTACCAGGACCCTAGTAGCTTTCGTGGCTCTAGCGATAGTTCTAGGAGTAGCAATAGTAGTAGCAATGGGAACACTACAGACGAGTACACGTCTGGTGTCCCAGGGGTTCCTCCCGAGGTGTTTAGGGAACAACATAGGACGAGGGTTAAGTCTGGCTCCCTGGCTGGCACAAGTGCTCCCTCGTCTTCTGCTCAAGACGAGGAGGAGGAGGAGGTCGTTTATACTTGTGCTATAGGGGTTGGTTCTAAAACAGAGGAGTGGAAATTAGATCTTCTCAAGGTTCGGTACCAAATCCCTGATAGCTTGAACCCTAGGCTACCCGTCCGTGGCGAGTGGTGTTGTCAACCTCGCTTCGGCGTTGGTATTTATGAGGCTTACCTCTTAGGAGGTTTGAGGTTGCTTCTAAATGCCTTCGCTAGGGAGTTGCTTTCTAGGTTAGGTATAGCCATATGCCAACTTAACCCCAATGCATGGCGTCTAATAATTGTCATGCAAGTTTTGTGGAGGGAGGTGTTTGAGGGGAACCGTCCTCTTTCCGTGGACGAGTTCCTCTACTGCTATAAACCCTCCGAAATTAACCAGTCCCTTGGCTTTTATCAATTTACAGCCAGAGGGACAGATTGTAGATTGATTAAGTCACTAGTGACGTCAGACAGGAACTGGAAGACGGAGTTTTTCTTCGTCTCTGGTTGCTGGGCTGGTCGTCCTAGTGAGATTGCCCAAGATCCGTTTCCCCCCTATACAGGAGAGATAGGGAACCTTCGTCCTGAAGGTATGCATTTTTCGTTGGTTATTGCACTCGTCCTTTCTAATGGTCGTCTTACATTTTTTGTGTGTTTTGTTTTGAAGGTGTCAGACGACCCCACTTGGATACACTCCAATTGGAACGTGTTCAAAAAGCTCGTCTCTACAGCGACAGGACTTTTCATTTTTTGGTTACGCTTAGGCGTCTTGCCACTTGGGGTCTAGGTCCTGACCCTTCAGACGAGGCAATCGCCCACGAAGTTACTGTGAGAAGACGTAAGTCGTCCTTTTCCTCGTCTTTTCAATCCTTTTTTTTTTTTTTTTTGACTGACGCCTTTACCTGCAGGGATGGCAACAATGAAGCAGAACAAAGGCAAGGACGCAATGGACGAGGGAGCTGGTTCTGGAGCTAAGTCCCATACTCGTCCAGCTTCTGGTGACAAGAGGAAGAGCCTCTCCCTAGGCGTGGACTTGGGAAACCTCCCAAGTAGGCGCAAGGAAAAGAAGGCGAGGCACAAGTCGTCCAAATCGAAAGACGTCCCAGCCGACCAGCCTGGTTCTCTTCTCGTCCCTCCCAGCCACCATGTTCAAATTTTAGACGTTGATCCAGAGCTTCCTTCCCCGCCCATTCCGTCTGCAGTTCGAACCTCGTCTCAACCTTCCATCCAAGTTCCTCACAATCTTCTTGAGGACGAGGGCTTGGCTTGGGAGAGATTTGAGAAGGTTGTAACGGACGAAGACATTACGGCATGCTACAACATGTCGCTGAAGGATTTTGAACACTCCGGCGTTCATGACCTTTTTAAGGTATGTAGATTTTACATCTTTGTCTCGTCTAGTAATGAAATTATGCATGAATTCTAATGAAGCTTTAATTTATGCAGGCAATGTCTAAGTTCATTGCAGCGTCCAGGCAAGCGACTGAACTGGACAAGACGAGGGTGCTGCTGGAGAAAACTGTCCAGAAAGGGAAGGACGAGACCAAGAGGTGGGCTGAGACGGCAGCTAAGGCCAAGGACGAGGCGGAGAACTCGAAGAAGCGCGTCATTGAGCTGGAGACTGAGGCCCGTGAGAAGGACGCTCGTCTGGAATTCCTTTTAAAGAGGAATGAAGAGTTCGAGGTTCTCCTGGAGAAAGCTAAAGGAGATGCCGTTGCAGGTTTAAGGCGTCCAAAGAATTTACAGATTCAATGGACGCCAACTATGCAGCTGGCTTCGAAGACTTTAGGATGGACGCCATTGAGAAATTTCCAGGAGTGGACTTCAGCTCCATAAAGCTCAACCTTGGCGGTGCGTCCACAAGCTCTCTCGTCCAAACCAGCTCTGAAGATATCAATGTGGAGGACGATGCCAGCACTTTGCCACCTCAAAACGAGCCCAATGCCAACACACCGTCTGTTTAGAATTATCTCTTTTTTTTTTTATTTTTTTTTTTTTATTGCAATGTATTGGAATACAATTACCTCGTCTAGAGGTTTATAGACGGGTTTATCAACAATTGCCTCAAGGGCTTTACTTGTAAGGGTTTTTGGACGATGGACGTCTACCCTTTTATTTTTAATTCAATGAATGTCTATTTTTATTCATATTTTGTTAATGTATGGACGTGCTTCCCTTTGTTTTTATTGTGATTGAAATTTGTAAATTTCCTAAGTATTAAAGGGTCGTCCTTGTACCTTCCCTATGGGCAATGTTATTATCTCATCCATGTCTTTCTATAGACGAAGTTATTATAGCCTTGTCAGATGTTTCCTTTGTCCATAGGCATGGCCCACTTTCCTCGTCTAAAGGCTTGACTTTCGTCTCGTCCATGAGCTTGGCTTTGGCCTTTCGCCAAGGACGTTTTCTAGCCCTTGACTCGTCCTTAGAGCACCTGTATCTTTGACAGATACTCGTCCATGGACTTAACTTTTTGTGCCTTAGCTTAATTTATACTTTATCCTCGTTTTGAGGAAAGCTCTGCGAACGTTACATCCCTGCGTCCAAGGATTTTTCATTCGTTTTAAGATTTTGCCCTCCTCATTGGTTTTACCATGGGAGTTAGGTTTTGCGCATAAAATACACTTAAAATCCAAACCATATTTATATAAGCATTGTTCACAAACATAGCACCTGCTTGGGAAGCTAGTGCATTATGAAAATACTTAAAATATATATCTTTGTCTTTAACAAACTTGTCTGTAGACGGTGCAAGTGTTTAAGAACCAATGCACCTTTATTATTAGTACACACCGTAGCAGTAGTAAAAACACTAGTAGATATTAAACAGTAGTTGGGTCGTCCATGACAGAAACCTCGTCTTTGCTTAACCTCGTCCAAGTTCATTGATAGTACCTTCTCAGGTGCTCCACGTTCCAAGGGTGCTCCAGCTTTCGTCCGTCCAAAGCTTCTAAGTAATACGACCCTTGCCTTTTGCAGTTTACTACCCTGTATGGTCCTTCCCAATTGGGTCCCAATTTTCCATGAGCTGGGTTCCTAGTTGCCAAGGATACTCTCTTGAGAACGAGGTCCCCTATGCTGAAGCGCCTAGGTTTCACCATAGCATCATGCTGTCTGGCCATAAGGTTCTTGTACCTTGCTGTCCTCTGCTCCGCATCCATCCTCACTTCATCAATAAGGTCAAGGTCAAGACGAAGCAGTTCTTCATTTTCCTTCTCTTGATACTTCATCACTCGATGATTAGCCATATGAACTTCCGCTGGTATGACCGCTTCACTTTCATAAGCTAACTTGAAGGGAGTTTCTCCTGTTGGGGTTCTCACTGTGGTTCTGTAAGCCCAAAGAACGCCTGGTAACTCGTCTGGCCATATCCCCTTTGCCCCCTCTAGCCGAGTCTTGATGATTTTCAGCAAGGATCGGTTAGCTACTTCTGCTTGTCCATTTGCCTGTGGGTGGGAGGGTGAGGAGTAATGATTTCTGATTCCAAAATGCTCACAGAAGTCTCTGAACGGTGCGTTGTCAAATTGTCGTCCATTGTCCGATACTAGCACCCTCGGTACTCCGAACCTACACAGAATATTCTTCCAAACAAAATTTTTCACGTTTTGCTGCGTAATCTTTGCAAGAGGTTCAACCTCCACCCATTTAGTAAAATAGTCAATCCCTACCACCAGAAACTTCATTTGTCTGGTTCCCGGGGGGAAAGGACCTAGGATATCCAGTCCCCATTGTGCAAAGGGCCACGGGGCCATCATCGGGGTCTGATACTCCGACGGTTGCCTAGGGACATTGCTGTAGCGCTGGCATTGGTCGCACACCTTGACATAAGCCTTGGCATCTGCCTGAACCGTGGGCCAATAGTAGCCGGCACGAATGACCTTATGGACGAGGGACCTTGCCCCCGAGTGATTTCCACATGCTCCCTCATGAACCTCCCTCAAGACATAATTTGCTTCGTCTGGAGCTAGGCACCTCAGGTAGGGTTGAGATAAGCCTCGCTTGTAAAGTACTTCATTTATAAGGATGTACTTTGCAGCCCTAACCCTAAGTTTCCTAGCTTCGTTCTTGTCTTCTGGAAGCTTCCCATCTTGTAGATAGAGTATAATTGGACTCATCCAATTTTCTTCTCCTCCAATTTGATGTATTTCCGGGAGGTCTATGCTCGGCATGTATTGGACTTTGCCATACTCGTCCATGACTCCACCTGCCGACGCTGCTCGCGCCAGCGCATCTGCTTCCATGTTTTCTTCCCTCGGGAGTTGAATAAAACTCACTTCTGAAAACTTTTGCACAAGCCTTCTCACTTTGCTGAGGTATTTCTTCATTCGTTCTTCCTTGGCATCACACATTCCGTTCACCTGGTTGATTACTAGCTGAGAATCTCCTCTGATTATTACTGACTCCGCTCCCAAGGACTTGGCCAATTCCAGCCCTTTGAGAAGTGCTTCATATTCTGCTTCATTGTTGGTTGTTTGGTACTGTAGGCGGGCTGCATACTCTAACTTATCACCCTCTGGGGACTGAAGTATGACTCCAATCCCTCCTGCATACATCGTAGATGATCCATCCACGTTAACAACCCACCTTCTTGTTTGCTCGTCCTTGACAAGCTCGTCCTGGGTTGGAGTGAACTCCGCGATGAAGTCCGCCAGCGCCTGCGCCTTGACTGCATTTCTTGGTTGATACCTGACATCAAATTCACTAAGTTCCACCGCCCATTGGACTAGCCTTCCTGCAGCTTCCAATTTGCTCATTGCTTTCTTCAGGGGATGATCCGTCAAGACGATAATGATGTGAGCTTGAAAGTAGTGTCTCAGCTTCCTTGAAGCCGTAATCAAGGAAAAAGCTAACTTCTCCATCATGGGATATCTTCCCTCCGCTCCTCTAAGTGCCCGACTGGTATAGTACACCGGCTTCTGCATTCGTTCTTCTTCTCTGACCAGCGCGGAACTTATGGCATGCGGGGATACCGCCAAATACAGATATAGCTCTTCGCCAGGTACGGACGGACTCAGCAACGGTGCTTTTGTGAGGTAAGTCTTCAAGTCTTGGAAAGCCGTTTGACAGTCGTCCGTCCATTCAAACGCCTTCCTCAGGACTTTAAAGAACGGTAAACACTTGTCAGTAGCTTTCGACACAAATCTGTTGAGGGCGGCAACTCGTTCTGTGAGGGATTGTACTTCTTTGATGTTTTTCGGTAGTTCCATGTTGAGTATCGCTTGGATCTTATCTGGATTTGCTTCAATGCCTCTATGTGAAACCATAAAACCCAAGAACTTCCCTGATGAAACCCCAAAGGCACACATACTTGGATTAAGTTTCATGTTGTACCGTTGTAGTGTGTTGAAAGTCTCTTGAAGGTCTTCCAAGTGTTTTCCCTCGTCCAAGCTTTTCACCAGCATATCATTAACGTAGACCTCTACATTCCTACCAATTTGAGGATGAAACATCTGGTTCACCAGCCTCTGGTAAGTTGCCCTTGCGTTCTTCAGACCGAAGGGCATTACCTTGTAGCAAAACAAGCCTTGGCTGGTGACAAATGAAGTCTTCTCCTGGTCTGCCTCGTCCATCTTGATTTGATTGTAGCCTGAAAAGGCGTCCATGAAGCTTAGCGACCTGTGACCAGCCGTCGAATCTACCAGCTGATCAATGCGCGGGAGCGGATAACTGTCCTTCGGGCAAGCTTTGTTTAAGTCAGTAAAATCTACACACATTCGCCACTTACCATTGGCCTTCTTTACCATGACTACATTCGCCAACCAGTCAGGGTAGTAAACTTCCCTAATGAACTCCGCCGCAATCAACTTCTGTACTTCTTCTTTGATGGTGTTGTCTCGCTCAGGAGCAAATACCCTTTTCTTCTGACGTACGGGTTTGGACGAGGGACTTACATTCAGACGATGAGTAATAACACTTGGATCAATCCCAGGCATGTCCTCATGACTCCATGCGAAAACATCAAGGCTTTTCTTCAAAAACTGGACAAGCGCATTTTTCGCCTCCTCTTCCATGCTTGCCCCTATTCTTGTAAACTTATCAGCTCTACTATCGTCTAAAGGGACATCTTCTAACACCTCAACAGGCTCCGCTGTGATTCTTCCAGCACCCTCGTCTATGCTCATCGTCTGTAAATGCTCGTCCATAGCTAACATAGCTAGGTAGCATTCTCTAGCGGCTAACTGATCTCCTTGCACTTGACCCACGCCATGTTTAGTTGGAAACTTGACCGATAAATGGTAGGTAGAGGTTACCGCTTTCCAGCTATTTAAAGTAGGTCTTCCGACAATAGCGTTGTATGATGATGAACAATCAACTACGAGAAAGTTTACCTCTCTGGTTATCTGTTGTGGGTATGCTCCAATCACTACGGGCAGTGTGACGGTACCCACTGGTTGTACTTTCATTCCTCCAAATCCTACCAAGGGCGAACTCACTGGACGAAGTTGGTCTCGTCCTAGCCTCATTTGTTGGAAAGCAGGGTAATACAGAATGTCCGCCGAGCTACCATTGTCTACCAACACCCTTCTGGTCGTGTAGTCGGCAATAAGTAAAGTAATGACAATCGCATCATCATGGGGGTGATGAACTCTTCCAGCATCCTCGTCCGTGAACGTGATGGCTTGCTCGTCAGCTTCCCTCGTCCATGGAGATCGTCCTGACAGCTGGACGTTCTGAACCACCTTCAGGTACGACTTTCTGGATTTGGATGACTGCGCTGCCGAGGTTCCTCCTATAATTACCCTTATTTCTCCTAACGGAGGTCGCGAGGACTCTTCCACCTTGGCCTTCAGCTTCTCGTCCTTGTGGTCTCGTCCAAAGAAATTCTTCAACTTTCCCTGCCTGATGAGGTTCTCTACCTGCTGCTTCAAATCAAAGCACTCGTCCGTGTCATGCCCATGGTCCCTATGGAAGCGACAATACTTGTTCCTATTGCGCTTGTTAGGATCTCCCTTCATTTTTTCTGGCCACTTTAAGGATGGTTCATCCTTGATTTGCATAAGGACTTGCTCTAGCGGGATATTCAAGGGGGTGTACTGTTGACTCCTTGAGGATGTACTTGCCTTTTTACCTTCCCTATCCCTTTTATCGCCTATCTGAGCCTTCTTAGGACGAGGAGCTTGATCTGAATGTCGTTGGTGAACAGCCTCCGAACGTTCTGACCTTTTCCTCTTCTTGGCTATTATTGCGTCCTCAGCGTTCATGAAATTCTGGGCCGAGTGGACGAGTTCTGCCATGGTCTGAGGTTCCTGCTCGTACAATTTGTGAATGAACAAGTCAGAATTAACCCCATTATGGAAAGCAGCCAACAGCAACTTATCGTCCATCTCGTCCACCGTCAAGGCCTCCCTATTGAATCGGGTGATGAAGGACCGTAGACTCTCATGTTCTCCTTGTTCGATGGTTAACAAACTGGAAGAGGAATGCTTGTGGCGTTGTCCTCCAATGAAGTTATTAACGAACATTTTACTCAATTCTTCGAATGATCCAACAGAGTTCGGGGGTATTTTGCTAAACCACACCCTCGCTGGCCCCTTCAGAGTGGTAGGGAACGCTCTGCACATAATCTCATCTGGAACTCCCTGGAGGTGCATGGTTGTCTTAAAGGTAGCAATATGGTCACACGGATCGCGATTTCCATCATATGAATCCAAGGAAGGCATCTTGAATTTAGGGGGTAGAGGATGACTGTTGATGGATGCCGTGAAAGGGGAATCCGTTCGGTGAACTAAGTTTTCCACGGGGTTCGCCCGCCTCATATTCTCCTTCATCTCTTCCATGGCTTTTCTCATCTGGTCCATTTCTTTCTCCAAATGTGGCACCCTTCTTGAAGTAGTACCCCTAGTCTGGTGCTCGGACTCAGCATTTTCTCCTCTACCTTCCTGACCCTGTGGTCGTCCTTCTACATGTCCTTCATGGTGCTGCCTCCTCATGTTGATCTCCCGGTTCAACTCTTGATTTTGGCGGGTCAGTTCCGCCATAGCAGCGGCCATAGACTGCATTTGTTGAAGGGACGACGGCTGCGCGGCAGGTGCTGACTGGCGATCGCGATAGGGATTACTGGAAGCATCCCTACTTCCCTGGTGGCCTGGGCTGGTAGCCCTTGATCTTGTCCGAACCATTCAGCCTTTTGTCTAGGAACAAAGAACGATCGAAAGAATGAAACAAAAAACGAAAATCACGAAGTCCCCATAGACGGCGCCAACTGATGATGCAAAGAAAATCAGTAAGCTGGATGCTTCGGGTTTGATAGGGCTCACGGTTGATCTTGGTAGCCTGAAAAAGAAAGAAGCAATCAAAGGGGACCGGGGTTGCCGGCCAATAACCCTCAGATGACAAAGTCAGTTTTCCTTTCAAGTATTTTCAAGTTCCAAATTTTTGGGAATGATTTTTCACGTACCTTTTCTTGGTCTGGACTAACGTTTATATAGTGTCTTAAGAGCGGTTATTGGATTTGTAACCTCCCCTTGATTTTAGGAGGTTTGTATTTCAATATAACTTCCTCAACCGTTTAGGAGTTACCCTTTTTAGTGCGCAACGGTCACTGGAGGTTACTCGTATAATGAGAAGATGCTTCAGACTTTCATAAATGTCTAAGTGTTCACGCGTCGTCCATAACTTCTCGTCCTAAGGACTTCAAGGCAGCTTACCTCGTCTTGAGCACGCCTAGACAGCTTACCTCGTTTTAAGCATGCCGAGACAGCTTACCTCGTCTTGAGCATGCCGAGACAGCTTACCTCATCTTGAGCATGCCGCTTGTTCTGGACGATCTCCATGGACAATTGGAGTTGCGTTTTATCATATCACATCAAAAAGCATGTAGCACATGCAATTCAACGATTAGATTTTCAAAATATGTAGTAATATTTATTTTACTGAATAAAGTTGTAGTTTTAAGCTATAACTAGTTTTTTAGCTAAACTTTGTCCTTTATTGTATCTCCAAATTTTTTAAATTAGTGCTATTTTTCTTTAGAAAAAAAAATTGTGCTATTTACACAATATTTTCATAACAATTTCTTAATAAAGTCTACTCAATAAGTTGTTACTAATTCTCATTTTGATCTACTAGTGACATTAATTTTTTTCATCTACCATTAATGAAAAAGGAAAACTAATGAAAAAAAGATAGGAAGATCAATTAAGAAATTAAAAGATGAAAAAAGAAGACGAAGATTTGTAACCAAACAAATAAGGATAAGAAAACATAAATTCACAAGCACATTAAAGGAAAGTCAAATTTTAAATTTTCTTTTTAAACTCTTTACCCTTTATTTATTCTACTATAAGAGGCTAGGGGTGTACAACCAAGTTGTCAATCCGCCAAAACTGATCTAATTCAACCTAACCTAACAGTTTGGGCCAGTTTTTAGAAGTTGGTGAGTCAGTAAATTTGTCTAACCCAATCCACCTATATTTAATATATAAATTTTTAAAAATATTATATAATTTTATTATTTATTCTTTTGTTTATCAACTGAGTTAGGATAGAGCTATATGATATCCTACTAACTTTGAAGCACTAATAAAATACTTTGTGTTAGTTTGGTAGTAGGCTCAGGTCTATTAGGTTATGAAATCTTCTCTTATTTGTATCGGTGTTGTTTGTATTTGTATTGTTTGAATGCTCAATTAATTCTAACCCAATCTAGGTGGGTTAGGTTGGGTTAGATCTTTTTTCAACCTGACTATGGTGGGTAGAATTGAAAATATTCCTCAACCCAAAGAAAAATATTAATTTTGATTGAATTGATTATGCTATAGGTACACCAAAAAAGAAAGTTAAAAAAATAAAAAATATATTAAGTTGTAAAAGTTGATACTTTAAAGACCATTCACTTGATACTTTAGGGACTAAAGCAATGGTAGATCAATATTAGGGACCAACAATGTAATATCAGCATGGATTAGAGTTTAGGTTTGAATCCCTTATGAATGGGCAATTTAAGCATGATTTATATTTCTTCAAGAATATTTAATTTAAATTAGTATTTACTGAATCCCTTATTAAGATTTAAGTAAATTCATTATTAAAAAAAAAAAAAAAAGGTAGAAAGAAGTGTTTTAGTACAATGACATAATATTGAAAATGATAATGTGAATATTCACTAGCATAATATTGTCAAAATGGAAATGTAAAACCAAAAAAAACTAAGAGAAGCGTCAAAATTAACAAAGGCATTATATTGTCAAAATTAATATTGTCCAATGACATAATATTGTCAAAATTAACAAACACAATATTGTCATAATTTTTTTCTTTTACAAGCTCAAGAGTTTATGCCTAACATTTCAAAGAAAATATTGGATTCAATCCAATTTCACTTAAAGTACATTTTTTTCTTTTTTCGGCACCATTTGAGGAATTGCAATTATCTTTCTGAGGACATGATGTTATGGCCAACATGCTTGCAAAGGCCACAAGACTTCTTTTTCTTTCCTGATTCTCTTCCACCTTTCATTCGTTTTTGCTTCGGATGACCTTTTGTCTTTGAGAGCAGAGGACAATTAATGAAGCAATCTCCATTAATCATATCATTGACATTAGCATCAACCATATTTTCCTTGTCCACTAAAATTTCATCATCCACCGCTAGCAATTCCTTTTCACTTAATGATGCTTCACCACACCAACATGGTGGTAAATACAAGGATGGAATTTGGTAACAATCTTTATGAAGGAATACACTAAGTACATGATGACAAAGTATACACCAAAATTCAAAATTCTTGCAACTACAATATGTCATCTTACAATCCCATGATACTTTGTGCCTTTGACTAGTTTCATCTTTATAATATTGTAGCACTAATTCAATACCAATTTCTTGAAGCACCGAATATTGTGTTGCTCTCCTAAATTCCTCTTGAAAAATCTTGAATGCGCAGGGCGTCAAAACACTATGTGCTTAGTCTTCTAACGGTGACATTGATCTTAAAGAATAACCTCTATATGTCTCCAACATCGTCTCATGTGATTGTATTTGCTCAATATCTTCAATGGCAAGATCAACCTAAAATTACAAATAGTAAAATAAATTAAAAACTTTTATATGACACATGAAGACTACAAATATTAACAAAAAAAACATTATACGACAAAAAAAGTGTAAGGTAAATAAGGACTTACTTGTTTGATGAGCTGGATCAAGTTTGTGTGAGAATTAACAAACCGTTTGATAAATGCATTTATACTTTCTAATCTTCCGGTTGTTGTCATTTGACCAAAAAAATGCCCACGAAGGTAACATGGTACCCAAAAGTGCTTGATTTGATATAAACTAATTACATGTTTATTAGAGAGTATGTCATATTTTGTCATAACTTGAAGCCATTGCTTGTCAAAATCTTCACATGACTCTAATTTGTATAACTTATAGAACTCCATGCACCAATTTGAATATTGATTACAAAGAATTGATGTAAACTAACCGCTAAATTTAGTGGTAATATGCCATATGCAAAAGGCATGCTTTGTAGCCGGCAATTCTTTTTATATTGCCTCTGTAATCCATGGATCTTGGTCTGTCAAAATTGCTTAGGTTGATTTTTCATTAAGCATGCAAAAGTCTGCTAATCAAATACAAATTTACTAAATCATGAAAATATTTCAAATGATATACGTTATTATTCTACTAATTAATCAAATAAAATTTAAAAAATAATTGTACAAATTTATAAGACAAAGATGTACCTTTATTAACCATCGAAAGACACTTGTTGTTTCATTTCGAAGAAGTGCACAATCAAAGAGAATTGTCTTTCCATGATTATTGACACCAATAAAAATACCAAAAGACATATTATAAGCATTCACCTTATAAGTAGTATTAAAAACAACCAACCACATCGCCATATTTTTGGTACCAATCAAAACAATGAGCAGTGACCAAAAAATATGCTCTAATCTATTTTCTTCATCAGTTGTAAATGCATTTTGGAATCAAGAGTTCTCTTCTTTAGTAACTTTGCAAAATTGTAGAAGATCCATGGCATCATTCTTTGCATTCTTCCTCCTTATTTTCACATAAAGAATACGAATATCCCTTTGAAAAAATGGAAGTTGTCTATGTTTCAAATGCCTCTTAAGTTCCATAACACGCATTACCTCTCTAATTGAAAGTCTAGCTTCTTTCAGTAAGAAAATGTGTTTTTCATCATCTATAATGATAACTCGATTGACTGGAAGAAATCACACTTCCGAAGGAGAGAACAAATCATGATTGTGGTCTACAACAAACTTAGTGACATGACATTCTCGAGAAAAAATATCAAATGACTTTCGCAAAATGTAACTTAAATGAGCTTTACATTCACATTTTAAAGACTTCCTATTTCGTTGCTCCTTATATGGATCCATTATTTTTAGTGGTTGTTTACCTAGTTGATGATAAAAGAAATCACATCTTACTATTTCTCCTTTTGTTTTCTCAGTACGACCTTTTCGAATTGTAAAACCATATCGATTTGCATAATTTTTATAGAAAACGAAAGTTTCTTCTTCACTAGGAAATCATTGACCAACAAAAGGCTCAAACTCATTTTCTATTGAATTTAAGACAAAGTTTAGCTACAAAATCAATTGTAACCTTCGGCTACAAACTCATTCAATATCTTTTTATTGGAAGTGAATTTTGAAAAATTCACCATTGGATAACATCTTCTTCTTATATCCATGTTTGCAAAATTTCAAGAAAATTAAAGATCAATAGCTATGTTATCAATAAATTTTTAAATTGCAAGTTTTTGTAATTTAAAATTATACATAAAATATAAGTTTATAGATTATATAGTAAATAATATCCGATTAACACAAAATTTGATATGTGTATTAAGAGCATAAAGAACATGCAATTCAACAGTTAGATTTTCAAAATATGTAGTAATATTTATTTTATTGAGTGAGTTTGTAACCTAAAGTTACAACTAATTTTGTAGCTAAACTTTGTCCTTGAATTTATATCTTCATGTTCTTCAATAACTCCCATTTTATCTATTGGACATTCATTCCAATCAATTACTTCATCTCCATAAGTATTATTAATTTTTCCATCATTTGGAATCTCATTTAATTCAACACAATCCTTTGAAACACTTCCATGAACCTCACTTGCAATCAAATCATCATCAACTTGTGCTATATTAAAACAAAAATTAAAAAAAAAAAAATCAACATCATATTATGTGATATATGAATTATATATTACAAATAAAATGAATATAATAATACCTTCTTGAGACAATTCATTTAACACAAAACAATCCATTGGAACAAATTGATGAGCCTCACTTGCATCTACATTGTCATCCATTGGTGCTATATTCAAACAAGAGTTTAAAATATAAACATCATATTCTATAATAAATGAAATGTAAATTTATAAATAAAATTATAATACCTTCTTGAAGGGGTTCATTTAAGTCAAAACAATATTTTGGAGTGAGGTAGTGGCTCTCACTTGCAATTACATCCCCATCCATTGATGCTATAATACATGTATTAGAAATAAAAATTAACATCATAAAAATTTTGGTGCTATATAAAAACTATATTTTAAAAATATTTTATAATAAATGAAATGTAAATCACAAATAGAATAAAATTATAATACTTTCATGAAGTGGTTCATTTAAGTCAAAACAATTTTTTGCAACTACATCCCCATCCATTAGTGTTACAATATACATGTATCAAAAATAAAAATTAACAGCATATTAATTTTAACCTACTTTTTAAAAATAACTATGAACCAAATAAAATACAATAGTGGTATCTTGTTTAAAATTCCTCAACCCTTTATTGACATTTCTTCATCTCTTCTTCTCTTTGATATTGGTAAAGGAGAAGAAATTTAGTTTAATATTGGTAAAGTGAAAGAAATTGGATAGTAAAATATTGGTAAAATAAGATTTGGTGGGAAATAAAAAGTGAAAGGGAGGGAACAAGCATTGGAGGGCAATTTTGTCCAAAGAAAAAAAAAACCCCAGCTAGTGCTAGCCGTGTACCATATTAAGAGGGCAAATTAGTCCAATTTTTTCTTACAAGTCATGTCATGTTTTTTCTCTAATTTACTCCATTTTTTTTATTTATGTGGGACCCATTAAGGAGGACCTCAACAAGCACCGGCAAAGGTAGGTCACATGACCACATAATTGTTTTAATTAGGTGCATATAGACCCAAATCTTGTGTTTATGTAAGGACATTTCAAAGGTTTTCAATTTGAGGATTATATTTAAAATTTTATCTCTTCATCTCCTCTAAGACCTCCACCTATTTACTTGACCATCAATAAGGAAAAAAAAAAAAAATAAGGATAGAATAATATTTTGAGGTTTATGAGGTTATTTTAAATTAAATCTCATTTTTTCATGGCGTGCATGTCTAAATATTTTGCCTACACAAGAAAATTTGGCACGCAGAAGGGTAGTGGAGGAGGCTTAATGCTGTGTATGTCAGAATGAGGTTGAATCGGTCTTGCATGTGCTGTGGGGTTGTGGGGCGGCTCAGGATGTTTAGGCTAGGAGTTTACGTCGTCTTTAGAAATTAAGTACTGAACAGGCTGATTTTTTGCAGTTGGTTTCAGGTTTAATGCCGAAACTTTCAGGGGAGGAATGCGATTTGTTTTGGGTCACTAGTTGGCAGATATGGACTTAGCACAATACATTCATACACGGGGTTGCATTCCAGCATCCATTGAGGTCATCTCAGCGAGCATTGGAGTACCTGGGAGAGTATACAACAAAGTATACAACGGCACAAGACCAGCTGAGTGTATCAGCTCTAGTTCAGTCTCCACCGCAACAGATATGGCAGCCTTCGTAGGGACATTTGTTTAAACTGAATTTTGATGGTGCTTGCTTTGATTGGGGAGCTGCTTCAAGCTATGGGGCTGTGATTAGAAACAAAAAAGGGTGAAGTAATAGCTGCTATTGCTGCAAAGGGTGGAGCTGTAAGGGATAGTGAAGAGGTGGAAGTGTTTGCATGTCGAAAAGCCCTCGAGTTTGCTATTGACGCTGGTTTCATGGAGATTATTTTGGAAGGTGATAGTGCGTTGGTGATGCAGACGGTTTCCCAAACTCAACTGAATCTTTCACAGCTTGGATTAATTTATGAAGATATTTAGTGCTTGGCTGCAGGTTTTAGATCTATTTTGATTAATTGTGTTAGATGCACTGCTAAGAGTGTTGCTCATGCTTTGGCTAGATTCGCTAGATTAATTGATGATGATATTGTTTGGTTAGAGAAGGACCCCCCACCTCTGGTGGATGCTTTGTACTTGGATGCTAATGCTTTAAATTAATGAAAATTGATTGGTTTTGACTTCAAAAAAAAAAAATTAAATCTCATTTTTTGAAATTTCAAATTACACCCTCTACTTTTAAAAAGGTTTCGACGTACTCCAACGTGAACAAACTACACATGATGTGGATGACCAATCCACACAAATCAATGGAGATGGAGGGTGGCCATGAAAACTGTCATTAATGACATGATGTGTAGTTTATTTTGTGGTGAATGGTGGCTGTCAATATGGTGCATTAGGTCTCTCGCGTGCACCGATTCGCACAAATCAATGGAGATGGACGGTGGCCAAGTCCAAATGTATAATAACTAGTTTGGGTTTTGGCTAGGTTGTAACCACACTAAATGAGTTTGTTTGGATACGATTCTCTCTCTCTCTCTCTCTCTCTCTCTCTCTCTCTCTCTCTCTCTCTCTCTCATGGATGATCACATGATCAATTGGTTGAGATTTTTGTTTGATTAGAAATTGGGGATTTTTGGGGATCATGTATGGGTCGGTTCAAATTTGTGTTTGTGATTTTGTATTCCTGTGAAGTTTTGTTTGTGAATTGGTTTTTGGCTATGCAATGGTGTGTGTGTGTGTGTTTTTAATGTATTGTGGATCTCATGCCCATAAACCAAGGAAGTTGATATAACACCAATACAGGTTGTATTGGGGAAATATATTGTATCAGTTATTAAACTGATACCGGTAATCCTTCAAAATGTATTGGATAAAATACCTGATTACATCAACTATATTGAGAATATTTTGAGTGTTTCGGCTAGTACAATAAAAAAATTGGAAAAATATGAAAAATTAAAAAAATAATCTCAAAATAGTACATAAGTATTAAGTATTAACCGGTGCTAAAATATTTTGTTCCTTTGGCTAAATTAAAATGGCTTCTGGTACGAAATTGACTTTCTTGTTAGAAAGTTGTGGGTGTGCAATATTGTGTGGTTGAAAATGGTGGAAGAATTTGAGGAGAGAAAGTGTTTTGCTACTAGGTTGAAAGGAGAAAAAAAATAAATATCTAAACAAAATTGAGAATAGATTACTGAGGCCGGCTAAAGTAGGAATATTTGAAAAATGGTTAGTTAAACTAGAAAAAACTTGGTGTAATTTTTTTCTTCTTTGGTTAGTTTTGCTAAAAAAGTGTAGAGGTTGACGTGAATACTATTGGTAGTAAATAACTAGCTAACTAGGCGCGTGGTGTTGTAGTTATTAGTCAGTAGTCGCTGCTTTATAAATAAATAAAGTCTGAGGATAAACTGTACACTATAAGGTTGAAGTCAGGTCAAGTTGCAAAACATTCAAAGGCAAAATAATGATAATATATACATATGTTTACCAAAAAAAGATAATATATACATATGGGAATGGATTGAATTTTCAACAGTCTAAGATATGAGGCGGATATGGACAATCCCCACCCACTACTTCAAGTTGAAGTTGCAGTTAGCAGGCAAATTCATCCCCCTTGAGGCTTAACTCCACTATATTTAATTCCTTCAATCCTCTGTCTTCTCTCTTCTGTCACCATAATAATACAGTAAATCTTCTCTCTAGCTATATCTCTACCCTCCACAATTTTTAAGATCCACAGATGAGTCAAACAAACTTGCTTCCCACCATTCTATCACCCATTTCTCCGTTGATAATCCTTTGCATCCTCTTCTTTTCCTTTGTACCAAAAAAATCCCTAGATGCAGTGGACCCATACTTCCAAATTTGCAGTCTGCCTCAAACCTGTGGTGATGGGCAAGCCATAAGATTCCCATTCTACATCCAAGACAAGCAAAACTCCTCTTGTGGCTACCCTGGATTCAACCTCTCTTGCAACAATAATGGTCATCCAACTATCGTCATATCCAATAACAATTACATCATCCATCAAATTTTCTACCAAACCGAGACGCTTAGAGTCTCAGACTCTGCCTTCTCAAATCCAAACTCCAATTGCATACCTTCTATAAACAACATATCCCTTCCGGGTGCCCGGTTCGATCTAGTACCAAACCAGACCAATCTATGTTTGTTTTATAATTGTAACTCTTCGGTGCATGGGAGTTTGCCTTCAGAGTTTTATCCTACTTGTTATGGCGAAAATGACACCGTTCTGGCCCTGCCTAGACAGGACCCGAAGCTGATCAGCAACGTATCAATGGAGTGCAAGTCTTCGGTTCTAGCGCCGGTTAAAGCTTATGGCGGTGGAGGTGGGATTAGAATTGGAGAGTCGTTGAGAAATGGGTTTGTGCTAAAATGGAAAGCCAGCAACTGTAGCGTTTGCGAGGATAGTGGAGGTTACTGTGGGTTCGATAATATTATGTATCATTTCAAGTGCTTCTGCCCAGATAGGCCTCGTGTTTGGAACTGCACTAATACCACTCGTCCTGTGTATCTTCCTGGTCAGTTTTTCTCTCTCCGATTTTTTTTTGGGTAATAGGAAATTTCTCTTTCTCAGTCTAGTCTTGGCATTATTATGAAACATTTGAAACTTACTGTACATTAGCCAAATGTGTCGCATGCCAGGCTTAGCATATCCCCCTGTCTTTACTTTTAGCTTTAGGAGTGGTTGACGATCCAATCAGGCCAAAAAGAAAAACTTCTCACTGTTGAGTCTAAAATTTTGCAGAACAGTAGAAGTAGAAGTCAAAGTAAAACAGTAAATTTTAGTGGAGAAGTCGAAGTAGAACGGTAAATTTTAGTGGAGGATGAGCTTTATCGAAACTTCTTTACAATTTCCATTGCTTTTGTCACAAAATACCGTCATCTCAAACAATCGAAAACCCCCGTGTTCTTATTTTATTATATATGAGAATATAGAGATTGTAATTTAAGTACAACGAGTACAAACGCTGGCCCAAATTATAAGAACATCGACCCAATTTTATAAACGTGGGAGGAACTTAGGTAACTGTGATATTGGTACTTTTATTATTTTAATGTCAATTTGGACTTGACTTCCAACTTAGGTTGCTCTTTACGTTGTATCAAAAGTAAAGTTAATACCCCTGAAAAGCTGTTTCTAGTTCACAATTCAGATTATCTTCATTTCTCTTTCTCAAAAACAAAAAGATTATCTTCATTTCTTTAATTAATGCCCCTTATCGGACAGACCCAAAAGCGAGCTACATGCCTTTTAACTAGAAATGTGATTATTCTAATTAAAATTGGGTTTGTTGTTTAATTATATAGAATAATACTTAACCTCTTTATTATAATTTACCGAATAAAAAAATATATCTACCTAACTACCTTATTTAATCTTTTCGGTGGTATAGTGGTCCATTACTTTATCAAAAGGTATTGTGATCCAATATTTGCATGGTTTATATTAATGAGTAGTCTTGATATAAAATAATGTCTCTGGAAAATGTGGGGTGGAAGTCATTATCATACAATTAATATTATAGGGGTCGGTTATTCTCTATCATCAAATTTCATGTCTGCACCCCTCCATGTAAATTTCATCAGATTCACATCCTCTATAATTAAAATTGGGTGAAAACAAAAAGGAAATTATTCAATATTCTTGCTAGTATATTCTCTCTTCTCATGCATGTGAAGGGTGACCTGAACTTTGAACTCCCTATTTTATAAGATAAATGGATCTTTGGAAGTGCTGAAACTTGCCTGAATTCCACGTACCAACGGGTTATTTTAACCATTTTTATTTATTTATTTGTAATTTGATAGACATAGAGAAAGGATTTGAATTCTGAATATCTCTGTTAAAAACATTAAAGGTGCTAATCACTTGTGTTATAAAGCTTTTGTTTTTTGTTTTTGTTTTTTTGTTTTTTGAGAAATACAATAGATTTTTAATTAATAGTGTTATATTCATGATAATTACTTTTTATCATTAAATCAAAATACCAACTAATTTTTAATAGAAGTAGAGTAAGTTACTTGTAGAATTTTTTTTTTTTAAATTTTTTTATAAATAATTTTAACCTATGACATCCGCTCCTAATGATGATTATTTATCATCAAATTAAGACACCAATTAATTTTTGATGCAGGCAAAAATTAAATCTCAAATCTCATAATCAATCATCAGATACCTTACCAACTGGAATCCACCTCATAGAATTAATTTTTCTTTATAAGCTAAAAACATCAAAAGGAGCAAATCTACGTAAAATAAGTACATGCATTACATATTAACCAACGATATATTATAACCCTCCATTCAAGCATCAGCATCAGGTAATAATTTTTAAAGTCGTTGTCTTACAATGTAAATCCCTCCTCAAAAAAAAAAAAAAAAAAAAAAAAAAAAAAAAAAAAAAAACCTTGTATACCCCCAATTGATGCGTGAAGGGCACTCTTTCAAACTCAATTATTGGATATCAGTTGTCATTTATTTCCAAATTGATAGTGAAGGAGAAAACGGACTTGAGTTGAAAGGTATAGGATATCAGTTGTCATTTATTTCCAAATTGATAGTGAAGGAGAAAACGGACTTGAGTTGAAAGGTATAATTTCAGTTTGTATTAGAGGAGACCATCAGACCCAATGCCATTATAGCTATTTTGATCCAACAAACTCACTTTAAATACTTCAAAGTCTTCAACTAATGCACTATATATATGAATAGACAATTGTAAGATATATCAGCCATAAAACTCTATTTCTATTTTATTTAAATATTATTTTTTCTCTTTAAATAATTTTTTTTCTTTTTCATCCGTTTTTTTTTCAACATTTTTAAATCAAACGTAACCCACATCCAAAATCCACACCCCAGCTGAATTTGCATCAATTAAAAAACAAAAACAAAAACAAAAACAAAAATTCACAACCCATTCAACACACAACAGCCTAGAAAAATCCACAACTAACACCTACCCCAAAAAATCCACAACAAACCCAATGAACCAGCAACAATCCAAAATTTTGGAGTTTTAGTAGTAGCAGTGAATTAGTAGTGGTTGTGGTGAGGTCCCAACCGCCGGATCTGTTTGTGTGGCAGTTAGATCTATTTTTCTTAGAGAGAGAGCTTTGGCGATGAAGAGTGTTTCGCTAGAGTAGTTATCTAGGTACTGTTCATTTGTTAAATTTGCTTTGTAGTTTGTACAATGTTGAGCCTAATGCATTGTAATTTTGGGTGACTTTAGTTATAAATTTACTAAAATAATAACATATACTAGCACATGATAAGAACATATACTAGCTTAAGGCTCTAAATATGTTTGAGACCATTTTTTATTTTTTTAAGTTGTATCCAGTGCAAAAAGCTCACACTATTATTATTATTATTATTATTATTATTATTATTATTATTATTATTTTAAAATTTTCAGAAGAATCTCCAATTTATTAGTGAAACTTATTCGTTCACTTCAACCCACAACATATCACTTTCGTGGAAGGAAGTTGTAAGTGCTATTTATTAAATTTAAAACCATGGGAGTCAATTTTTTGTGCTTCTTTGGCAAGAAGTGCCTTCTTTATTTCACACTGTAACATTAAACATGCTTCAAATGGCGCTGAAAGAATTTATTATTGTACTAATTTAAATATTTGACTCAAACATTGATTTGTAAATTAAAAATAAAAATAGTAAGCCAACGAGGGCGTGGCTGAATGGGTAAAGCTCAGGCGTTTCGTGCATCACACTTAGGTTCGAGTTCCGTTACCCACAGGCTTTAGTTAGTGGGCATCCTTAGTGGGATTAAAATCCCGCACAGTGGTTAATGATGCAACACACTGGCGCTCTGTCCGGGGTGTAATATAATCATAAATTTCCCATTTTCGAATATCAAAAAAAAAAAAAAATAGTAAATATTGACCTGACCTCTAGTTTGAATTTATGATAATTCTGACCTTTTAATCTACAATTTTGAATCATACACTCAAAAAGTTTTTAAATCATTGAATACATATCATATCACAATAAAGTCAAAATATATTTCAATATTTATTTTTATTTGTTATTATTATTATTTAATCACCTATTAGAATTGTTTGAATAAAATAAAAGTCTTGGTAAGTTATATTTTTGTTGATTTTAGTAATAGTTGGTTTTTTTTTTTAAGATTAATTTGACAAACAATTAGTAAGCTATAATGTTTTATAGAAATTTTTACTCATACTATTTTTTTTTTAATTTACATATTTTTAGTTCACCCGTGCTATCAAAATTTATAAAATTTATTTATTTTTTAAAAAATTTTGATCAAAAGTCTGTTATTGAAAATTCTAGGGACATTTAATTTGTTAATTAATTTGTATATCGCATGAATACATTACTAACAATAATAAGTGGAGAGAAAGAAGGTTGAACTCAAGTCGTCCATATAAGGAGAATCTGGTAACAACTAATACCACTTAATCACAATGCTCATAAGTCATAACCTTAAAGACCATTTTCTGACTTACAAAAATTATACTTCTTATTATAACAATCGAATAGGTTTTATTAAATCTATAAACTTTCAAATTCAGCTACTTCTCTTAATCTTCTTACTTAGCAAAATAAAATCAAAACACATTAGAAGTTCCTAAATTACCTTCAAATTTCGAGTATTGCTTATAAGGTGGACTTGGGATTACACATTGTCAGTTAGGTTTTTTTTCTTGTTTGATAAGTACACATTGTCACGGTTATTAAGCAATAATTTCGTAGTGATATACTGATATGAAGGAAAAAGATAAGTTCAATAAAAAAGAAAAAAAGAAAAGTGATATTTTCCAATAAGAAGATTGAAGTCTGAAAATATTAGTCAATAGACAAACGCGAAACACCATAAAAAGCTATTTTAAAAAGTAGAGAAAGGTAAAGCTGAAAACTGAATGCCACTACACTAGTACTAATAATTCCCTCCTCATCATGCCTCTATATTTCTTTGCTAGTTCTCTCCCTTTGTTCCAATCACGTGATGTCACTTCTAATGGTCTTACACAACTCATTCAGTTGGAAGGCATTTTTCTTATTTAGGATCAACATCCTCATCTTACCTTCTTGTTAGAGCCTTTTCTGTCCTCAAATGGTACAAGATATCTTCTATGAAAACCGGACAATTCGGCTGGTTGATAGAAGAATTTGTTAACGATTTTTGCTTTGCTCATCCTTACAAGTTCTCCATTGAACTTTCTTTCCTTGAGTTCACTCACAGTGATGCTAAACTGTTATGCACCACTTTCTGTTGGTTTTGAGAGCCACAAGTAGTTCCTTTGTTGCGTTAGTGAATAAGGATGAGCGCTTGAGCGAGAGTGCTGCATGTAAGCCTCATGCGATTGTACCTGTTGAAGTGGAGGGAGGGTACTCTAATCAAACAATAAAAAATGTTAACTACACGAAGTTGTTGAGGGATGGATTCACATTGAAATGGAGAGGAAGAGGATACAATTGTGTTGACTGTCAAAGAAGTGGTGGGCGATGTGGGTTTGAAAAGGGGAAGGCTGTATGTTATTGCCTCGATGGAAAGACCCATAAGAGAAACTGCCATGATGGTGAGGCTGCTAGAGATTGCTCTGCCGTAAGCTTTATTTCTTTTTCTCGATGAATTAGCTTTTTTTTTTTTTTGGTTAAACAGATGGAATTTAAAAACTAGAAAACAGAGAACAAGGAGCGGCTGCGCTCATACAAAGTTCCCACTGCATCCAGACTAGCCAACAAGGCCACATCTGATGGGGGGAATTGATAAGTAACAAAATCTTGAGGACTAACGGCGCCTCGTCTAGCAAGGGCGTCGGCACTGGGAAACTACAAGAGCCATAATTGGCATGTGGGCAGTTCACATTTAGTTTCAGGTGGGCTCAATTTGGGTTCAGCCAATTTTTATTTGACTAGTTTGATAAACTTCATCCGGAGCATTGCACTTTCATGTAGGGCCTTTAAAATGGCTACCCAACCCAGGCAAACAAATTCAAGGTAGCGAAGCCCAAGGCCGAATAGGCCTGTTAAATTTATCACCCCGTAAATGGGATCGAATTTACAGCTCTTCCGAGTCCATGGTGTAACTTGTTTTCTTGTATAGAATATGCATGAGTACATGGTGTTCATGATTTCCAATAGTTAGTGAACCAGTTAGGTACTCAAAAAAAAAAAAAAAAAGTTAGGCACATGAAATTATTTCTTGCCCTTTGTGTTTTTTACTGGGTAGAGAGGAAGTCAAGCTCAGCCTTAATGAGTTGGTGTGTCGAACCTGATCGCATCCTTCGGAATGCCTGAGGCGTTACTAAGTTGAAAGGCCTATACAAAACTATTCGTTTGCTTTGATACTTGTTAGAGGCTTTTGTTTTTGTCAATTTCAGTGTGTGAGATAGAAGGTTCCTACTTGATTGTTTATTTATTTATTTTTTAAATCTTATTCCGGTACCTCATTTTCTTAATCGCCAGTTGTTGCATTCCCTTCCATCAATCAGGCCCATTTGTCTGTTTTGATTAGAAACAAATTTCATAGCTTCACTCCACCTGCTCATCTAAAAATACAGAATTGGGGTGTTCCTAAAAAAAAATAAAAAATACAGAATTGGGATAAGCTAGAGAAACAAAAAGGCAAACACATCCCTCAGGCCGCCCTAATGAATTTGGAGATTTGAGAGAGACAGGAAAAGAATGGCTAGAATTTTTGAAACAAACCTGAACTTAAATATTCATCTATGACTTTATAATAACTGTGTTCCTTTGTCAATTGTCATATTCTCTTTAGCCTTCACTCCGTCTCATGCTTCACTAACAAATCACAATGACCGCTACTGAAGGAAAGGCCTATTTTCTACGCCCACTAATTAACTTTCAGAAATCAGATGTGACCATGGCCAGATACAAATGTTTGATATGTCCCTCGTAGCACCCACTACGTTAATAATTTTCAAAGATGCCCAATGCTTTTCCTCTTTAAATGGGTTTTCTTTTTCTTTTGTTTCTCTTTTTTACACAAGATTGCTGAAGACTTTTCCAGACTTTGTGGACCACACAGCTAAACTTTTTGGTTTATCCTGAGAAAAACGCGTAATTCCATTCAAGTTCCCATCTTCTTCTTTCTGGTTCAAAACTGAAACCAATCTTCTTCGTGTAGATACGACAATTAGATAGCCGATCCGTTTCAGGAGCGTTTTCTTTTTCCCTCCTTCTTGGTTTGAGTATTTTACTTAAGCCATCAGAAAAGATTTCATAACAAAGTTCGAGTCAAGTTTTTCTACTGCGGCTCAATGGGGAAGGTAAGTAGGAAACTCCCTTCTGTTGACTTCGTAACTTGGTATATATGAAGGGATTTCCCGATGCACATATCATGTTTCACATGTACTTCCACCTTGCTCTAACTTTTATTCTGCTTTTACAAGTCTTTCATACCCAATTTCCAAGTCAGCTACTGTGTTAACCAGAGAAATTACTTATATTAGTGACTAAAGATGAAAAGAAGCTACAAGAGCACGTGGTTTTGATTAAGAGTAAGAGATTATTCTTGGTGGTGATTGGAATCTTGGAATGGCTTCTGTCTTTCTGTGTGTTTTCTTTTTTATCTCGCACCTTGTGTTGCTTTATTCGGCTGAAGAAGAGATATACCCCCCAGGCTGTCCACCCTTTGTTTGCGGAAAAGTCGGCAAGATTGGTTTTCCATTCGCCAATGACACAAGCCCAGAATGCGGTTTGCTCATCTTAAATGATTGCGGAGATCCACATCGACCGAAAACCCCGAAGATCAAACTGGAGAAGAATGGAACACTACAGTACGATGTTAAAAGCATCTCTCAGGCTAATACCATACAAATCAAGGACCCACAATTGCAGTCTGCGTTGCGTTGCGAATCCCTAAACAATTTTACTCTTCCAAGCTTTCCATTCATCTCTTTTCAACAAATCAAGCCCAACAAGACCCTGACCCTGTTCAAATGCAACCGCTCTCTCAATATTCCTCCCCCTACAGGTTTTAATAGAACAAAATGCAGTAACTATGACATCTATTATAGTCCTCCACATTATAATTTAACGCCCACTCCACCTCACTGTCCAATTATTCAGCTCCCATTGAACTCGCAAAGTAAAAGTGATGACCTGTTTAAATTGTTATCTGTTGAGATTTTTCTTGAAGTGCGTGTGACTGGAGATTGTCGCGAGTGTTATATCGAAGGTGGTCAATGTAAGACTGACAATGAAGGAAAATATTATTGTACGAAAGGTATGGGTATAGGAATAATGCAAATCTATTTGGATGTGCATGACATACATTCATGCAAAATGCACATAAAATTTCTTTATAAATTTTAGGTAGTTGTAGTTATTCCTAATACATGTACTGCTATTTCCGCCCAAATTAGTTTCAACTTTGAGTTATGAGACGGAAATAATTTGTTCAATAAAACTTATATTAGATACATATGACACGGTTTTGACTGTGTTTTGTGTAACGCAGTTAAGATTTCCATGCATGCCAATTTGGCTGCATTACTTTAATCTTCATTGTTAAACTAACACCGTTTTTGTATATCTCTTCTTGCAGGGAACATCAAAAGGGTATTAGTGATTGGACTTGGTAAGATGCCTCAATCATATTACTTCTTGAATTTGATATTCATACATAAATAAAAATCCAATTATTCTTTCTGAAAGTGATAGATTTTGTTTTTAATCGCATCTAAGTTGTCATTTTGAAGAGATCATTCTTTTCCTCTTCACTGGGTATGAATAGTAATCAAAGCATTAGAGTATTAACTGCATGCTAAATTTCCTCATTTTCTCCACTGCTGTAATCCCAGAGGATTTGCATTGTGCCTTCAAATATAATGATGAATAATAAGGATAACATCACAAGACTTACAATGATGTCCTTAACTATCAAAATTTATGTGTCCGCATAAATTCCTTTGTAAACTTCAATAGAAAATTTTCACTCTCATGAATTTCCTTCATTGCCGCCCGATATTCTAAACTTGAATTCTTCCTCTCTTTGCTTTAGCTACTGGATGCTCGGCCCTCTTAATTTTCTTGGCTGTTGGCGTTGCTATCTGTGTTGTTTACAAGAAAAAACATGCTTCGCAGAAATTGCTGTCAAGGACTACTTATTCTGATCTATCCTCAAAATCAGACCTGGAAGGGGGGAGCGTCTACTTTGGAATCCCTGTTTTCTCCTACACTGAACTTGAAGAAGCTACAAACAATTTTGATATTGAGAAAGAACTGGGAGATGGAGGATTTGGAACCGTCTATCATGGTAAGATGATAAACACACTGCTTGAGTTTCAAGATCACCTAATTACAGCACAAACTTTTCAAGCAAAAGTGAAAAAAGAAAAAAAAAAAATTAAGGTATAAAAATTAAAAGAAAAAGACTTGGCATGCATCTTATTACATGGTCTGTTTTTTTCAATTAGGCAAACTCCATGACGGGCGGGAAGTAGCAGTCAAGCGGCTATACGAACACAACTACAGACGAGTAGAACAGTTCCTGAATGAAGTTAAAATCCTTACGCGCTTGCATCACAAAAATCTTGTCTCCCTTTATGGTTGTACTTCACGCCATAGCCGTGAACTACTTCTTGTGTATGAGTTCGTGCCTAATGGTACTGTTGCTGATCATATTCATGGCGATCGAGCAACACGAGGTTCACCCAAATGGGCAACTCGTTTGAGCATTGCCGTAGAAACCGCCAGTGCTTTGGCTTATCTCCACGCTTCTGACATCATACATCGTGATGTAAAGACTGATAACATTCTCCTTGATGACAACTTTTGCGTCAAAGTCGCAGATTTTGGGCTTTCTCGGCTGTTCCCCAATGATGTCACCCATGTCTCAACTGCTCCTCAAGGGACACCGGGCTATGTTGACCCAGAATACCACCAATGCTACCAGCTTACTAGTAAGAGTGATGTTTACAGCTTTGGAGTTGTCCTCATTGAGCTCATATCATCTCTACCAGCTGTTGATATGGCTAGGCATAGGCATGAAATTAATTTGGCTAACTTAGCCATAAACAAGATTGAAAAGTGTGCATTCCATGAGTTGATTGATCCACATCTTGGATTTGAGTTAGATAATGAAGTTAAAAGGATGACCATATCGGTGGCAGAGTTGGCCTTTCAATGTATACAAGAGGACAAGGAAATGAGGCCTTCCATGCATGAGGTTTTGGAGGCTTTGAAAAAAATTAAAAGTGGTAACAATGATTCAGAGGAAAAGGCATATGATGATGCTGGGATCTTGAATGTGCAGCAAACAGCTTCCCCGGATTGTGATGAGGTTGGATTGTTGAAGACCAAGCAACTGCCGCCACCTTCACCAAATGATGTGACTGATAATTGGACTAGTAGGTCTACCACACCTACTGTGAGTGGTTAAATTTCTTCTCCCTGGTAATTTTTCACGTAGATGATAAGATTATGTTTATAGAATCATTATCAGTGCATTTGAGTGGGTTGAAATTTCATTTTCTTCTTCCTTTTTTCTTTTGTGTTCATATGAGGCATATTATTGATAGGTTAATGTTTGAGGGAATGTGCATATTATTAAATTGAGTTATCGTGATGTTCATTTTTTTTAGAACCACCCCCCCCCCCCCCCTCTCTTTTTTCTCACTTCTTTTTAGAACTTTACCGAAAATGAAATAAGCTGTAGAATGCATGGTTTGAATTGTTAATACTTCCTTGTTCAGGTGTCAGTGACAATGCCCAATGGATGTGATACAATCAAATGATAATGTTTGAGGGAATATGCATATTATTAAGGGGGGTTACAGTGAGGTTCATATTATGTAAAATATTCTGATCAACCCCCCTCCCCAAAAACCCCCCTTTCGCTTTTGATTAACTTATTTTCGAAACTTGTACCAAATAAGAAATAGATAGCGGCTACATGGTTTAAATAGATAATATTTTGCCAAGAACTTTGTAGTTTATTTTACTCTTCTTATTTTTAAATAAGACATTCATGATTCAAATATCTTCTTCCATTATAATTATTAAAAAGAAATGTTAATACTTTATTGCTCAAGCATTGATGACAATGCCCAATGGACGTGATAAAATCAAATGTTCTCGTTATATAATCGTGGCTTCAAGAGCATATCTACATATCGATAAAATCATCACATTTACGTCTTTTTTTCCTATTTTATAATATACTAGCAGCAGACCCATGCAATGTGTGAGAATATAAATATTATGTAATGATGTGTAATATATCATTTTATTATTTTTTGCGTGTTTGATTAATTTTTTTTTAAGGTGAACCGAATTCTTCTAATTTATGTTGTAGTGTATTATATTTACCTAATATACAACTAAACTTTATAAGTTTCAAATTTATTGTTCAAATTTTCATCCATTAAGGAATAAGGAAATTATCATAATAATCGAAATTTATCACAAAATTACAATGAAACCAAAATTATAATGAAAAAAATAGACTTAATAATTAATGGGCATACTCAAACTCATAGCCATGTAGATTATGTTTTGATATAAACTCAAATTTCTATTAAAAAAAAAAAAAAAACTAATTACTAACTCAAATCAAAATTCAACCAAAGCTATAAAAGGGAAACAAAATACTTTCTAATGGGAAATTAAAAAAAACACAATACCAAAACACATTTAAAAAAAAAAAAACTAAAAACCTTAATTAGAGTTATAAGAAAGAAGAAAAATCCACCAAATGAAAAGGGAGAGAGAGAGAGAGAATACTCATAGTTTTTGTGTAAGAAAGATATGGATTGAATGGGAAAAATAATAATATCAAATTTCTACAAAATAAAATAGGAAGAAGAAAAGTCAAAATATAAGTAAGAAAAAAAGAATGAAGCGTGTGGTGGGTCTTTTTGCATTGTTGGGCCTCTATCCCTTTTGCTGCATACGGCCCGTAGGTCTGACGTAAGAAAGTTAAGACGAGCCTCAATGGGGCTACACTTCAGGCCAGCTTGCGCACAAGTCGAACCATCCCAATATAGATGTGGGCTGGGCGTATGGCATTGACAATAAGTAGTCTCATTGACATCTTTACACAACAAGTCCTTAACAGAGGAAGGGGCAGAAACAAAATTACAAAAATCTTCCTCCAGCCTGCATCCGTTCTTTGCAAGGGCATCAGCACAATGATTTGCTTCTCTAAACATGTGATTCACCCTGGTCAAAGGGATTCTTTTTAGCAATGACCTACAAGCAACCAAGAGAGATGTATGCGTAGTGTTAGAGTGGGAATTAGAATTAATCAAAACCACAACAACACTCGCATCTAGTTCAACTTCAAGGTTCTGGATACCGAGTTGTGCAGCTAGAGTCAATCCATCCCTAAGGGCCCAAAATTCAGCTAAGATGCTGGTACCAAATCCTATGGACCTCGAAAAGCCCTTTACCCAATTGCCAGAGCTATCTCTAATAAGACCTCCTCCCCTAGCTTTACCCGGGTTCTCCATTGAAGCCCCATCAGTATTCAATTTGAACCACCCATCTAGAGGTTTATTCCACCTTATATTCACAACCAGCACACTTCTTTGCATCTTCCTTTTTCCAACGTAGAAAAAATACTCCAAGGCCTGACTAATACATTGTTTATGCAAGCTGGGATTCAGAGTTGTATTCTCAAACACAACCCGATTCCTATGTTTCCAAAGACACCATAAGGCAAAAGGAAAGGTGTAAGACCAGGGAGAAAGAGAGCAATGATTCTCCTTACTTTGATAGTTGACCTTAAGCCAATCATAGAAATCACTATTAAAGGAATTCACAAGAGATGCAGGAACATGGACCTTATGCCAAATTCACAAGCATAATCACAATCTCTCAACAAATGGCTTACTGATTCAATATGATTTCTGCATAATGGGCACATTCTCTCACAATTGATGCCCTTAGATGCTAACACATCCCTCATTATGCATAATTATCCAAATGAAGTTGACAATTTTTGGGAGCATGTCCAACTTCCATATCCATTGCCCTTGAGAAACATGATTCTGAACTTGAGTAAGGTTGGCAAGGTCATTAGCTGATTTAGTATGAAAATCACCATTCTTTTAAGAACTTCCACATAATGGTATCTTTAGCTCTTCCTATCTGCTGACAAGGAGTTGCTTTGATCTTATCTTTAATGGCCTGGGGTAGCTCAATGGAAATGGCATCCATCCCCACCCTTGTCCTCCACTACACATCATGTCAGCAACCACCATATCCAACTCAAACCTTGTTAGTGGGCCTTCCACTAGCTCCTTTAAGGACTCCCCTTTGACCCAACAGTCAGACCAGACTTTAATCCTGGAACCATTACCTACACTCCAACAAATGCCTTGTGCAAAGGTTTGGAAGCCAAGTTTAAATGCTGCCCAATTAGGGGATGTAGGTAGTTTGTCAGGCTCTCTAGACCTTCTCATATCTGCTGAGCAGTACTTCCTCAATATCACTTTGGACCACAAAGCATTCTTTTCTTGATTCATTCTCCAATTTAACTTGGCCAAGAGAGCAATATTCCTCGCCCTCACTGCTTGGATTCCCAAACGTCCATTCTCCTTATCTGTTATAATCTTACTCCATTTGATCGAATGAAGCTTCCTCTCCTCACTGGTACTTTCCTATAGGAAATCTCTATTGATTTTGTCCAATTTATCACACAAATGGACCGACAGAACCCTACCCTACATCACATGATTACGAATAGCAACCATGACTGATTTCACTAGTACTCGCTCTTCCAGCAAAGGATAAGAATCGAGTTTTCCACCCTGGTAATTTATTCATTACTCTCTGTGTGATGAAGTTTAGCTGATTCCTCACTGCATCTCTATGCTTGATAGGAAATCTGAGATAATTGCCAATGTTAGTTGTGGCCTGGATGCACAAAGTTTCACAAACTTCCTTTTTGACTTCCAAATCAACATTAGGACTGAAATAAATTCTAGACTTCTCAAGGATGATCTTTTGGCTAGATTCACTACAGAATTTGCACAATACTTCTGAGACTGCCTCACAAGCTTCTCTATCCACTTTGGCAAACAAGAGTAAATCATCCGCAAAAAATAGATGGGAGATGCCTACATTATCCCAGGAGGATTTTAAGGGTTTCCACACACTCTCAACACATTTCTACTCAATTAAATGCCCAAGGTACTCCATGCACAAAATAAAAAGATAAGGGGAGAAAGGGTCCCCTTGTTTGATTCCCCTTAACGGAGCAGAAGACTCCAAAGCCCCTCCATTGTACAAAATTGAAATCTTTGCTGTGGTAATGCAGCTCATGATCACTCTAATAAGATTCTGAGTAAATTTAAAGGCTTGAAGCACTTTATGGATGAAACTCCACTCCAATCTATCATAGGCTTTCTCCAAATCTACTTTTATAGCCATATATCCCTCTTTCCCTTTTTTCCTATCCAAAGTATAGAACAGCTCTTGCGCAATCACCACATTATCAATGCTCTTCCTACCGGGAACAAAGGCCGCTTGTATAGGAGAAACCAACTTGATAATAAGAGGTCTAATTCTCTTAACTTTAATCTTTGAAACAACTTTGTACACCATATTACATAGGCTAATAGGCCTATAACTATTTAGGGTTTCAGGGTACTGACATTTCGGGATAAGAGTGAAGAGAGTTTCCTTGAGGTATTCAGGGATAACTCCACAATTAAAGGTAGAAATTACCATCAAGCACACTGATCTTCCAACCTTTAACCAAAAACACTGAAAGAAACCAGCATGTAATCCGTTTGGACCAAGGGCCTTGAAAGGTTTTAGAGCCCATAGCCCATTTCTAACATCTTCCTCAATAACTACCCTGCCAATCCAGTCTTGATCCTCTTCTGTGAAATAGCAACAAGAGAATTGAGATATTGAGGAAGAAATGGGGGCCATATCTAACCCAGTAGTGTAGAGAGCCTCAAACCTAGAAGAATATGCTTTTTAACACCTTCCTCGTCAGCAATCCATTCCCTTCTCCCATCCTTAATACACCTAATTTTATTTCGATGTCTCCTCATCTAATAATTGTTTCTCCAGGCCAACCAAAAATTCATTAGGCCTATTAGCTAAGGCTTTTTGAGCTCCACTCAATGTAGCCAAAACCTTCCTTTTAGTAGCAATTAGATTTCCAAACACCTCATGGTTTCATTTCTTAGCTCTTTCAGTGAAATTAGAAATGGCCGAGGGTAGGGGGTTATTTTCAAACCACGCATCTTTCTCAAGTCTAGGGAAATCAAGGTGCATAAGCCGTATAGTTTGAAACTAAAAAGGTTTGTTCAGGTGGTTAACATTAGGCCTACTTAATTCAATCAAAACAAGGTGATGGTTCGAGAAAGTTCTAGGTAAGTGGGTTACAACAACTTCTGGGTATAGGATTCTCCATAGAGAATTAGCAAAATATCTATCAATTCTCTTAAGGATTAGGTCCATAATTTGTCTCCTATTGGACCATGTAAACTTTGGCCTTGCAAAGCCCAAATCCACGAAACTATAGGAATCTAGACAAGCCTTAAAATCAAGGGCCTTGTTGATATTAATCTGCCTACCTCTAAATTTATCAGCATCACACAAAACCTCATTTAAGTCCCCCACCATAAGCCAGTGGAGATTATGCAAATGACCAACTTCTTCAATATTAGTGACAGGCCACAAACGCGTTGACCCCTTGTGATAACTCAGATTAATTAATTTGCTCAGTTATTAATTAATTAAATTAACATGCAATATCATGTGGCAATACAAACAAATCACCAAAACTAAATTATGTAGCGGAAAATAAATGACACTGTGATTTGTTCACGAATGGGGAAAACCTGACGGCAAAAACCCCACCGGGTGATTTAAGGTTACCACTCCTGAAACTCCACTATTATCACAACAAGCAGTTACAAGCAAGGAATCCCAAGTACCTTACCAACCTACAGTTGAACCCTTACCCCAATACCCAATTGGACTTGTTCTGTAGTGACAGTTTCTCCTTTCAATGCACGGCTCCCAAGTACGTGACTAACCAGATGCGCGGATCCCAGTACGCGACTTCAAACACCAACTAGAGAGAGAAAATTATTGAGTGCAAAGTTCTTCAAATCATCAGAGATGAACTAGGGCACGAACTTTGTCTTTCAGATCACAAATTGCATGAACAAGAAGTTCTGAATGAATGTGCAACTTGCCTCATCTTGACGGCCCTTAAAATAATCCTTTTATATGTCTAGGGTTAGGAGAAAAGAAATCCCAAAGACACATTCATGGATTGGACTTGAAACAGAACTGAAAATCTGTTTTCTTTAATTCTCAACAGATAGAGATGTCGAGGATCTGTCGAGAAGTTGTCGAGGCTCGGGGCAAAACAGCTTCTTAAAGCTCGATAGATGCATGTGTCGAGGTAGGTGTCGAGCTTTAAAAACTTGCACTTCCTTACTTGTTTCTTGGACAGACTTTGATGGCTTCAACACTGGATCTTGAAACACTGTTTCTTGAAGTGTTAAACACATCCTAAATCTACCCAAATACAAGTAAAGTGCGTTTTGTCTAAGGATAAGCCAATTACATAAAATAGCGACATATGCTAACAACTTGAACTACATATGTCCTAACAATTAGACCAAAGAATTGTCCTTTCTACTAAATGCGAGCTAGCATATATAGCAGTAAAAAGCCAAGAAAGGTTTGTAGAACATACCTTTACAGTGGCGTGAATCTCCTGCTTAGTTGAGGCAAGGTGCAAAACTTCAGCATCCTCCTTCCAAAGAATCCAGAGACCACCCGCATATCTGATGGTTTCAGTAGTGAGAAAACCATCAAAAGGAAGCCCTTCAATAATTCTTTTGGCTCTTCCCCCCCCCCCCCCCAACTTTAGTCTCATTAATTACCATAATTGAGGGGTGATAGTTAACAACCATCTCAAAAATTTGTCTCCTAAAATCTGGGTTTAGAGCACCCCTACAATTCCACATCAGTATGTTCATTTGGACAAATTGACCAATAGGAACTTCCACTTGATTAGGATTCATCATGGTCGCTTTTACCATACTTCATCCCATCCTCCTCAACAGGTCCTTGGAGGTTGACCAATTCGGCTTCCATATTATCATGTATTTCTGTATCCCCACTATGTCCTCCTTGCAACACATTAGCACATCGCAAGTCTGGATTAGGGTTAGAATCTGAATCAGCTTCAGCATTGGATGATTGCCCATGTGCACCGATTCCATCCCACTGAAATCCACCAACCTTCTCTCCTGAATGAGCCACCCCGATTTGTCATAATGTGGTACTACGGATGGCCTTCGTTGCCTGTTTAACATTTCTGCTTCCTCCTATGACATTAGGGAAGTGTCCGTAAGGAATTTCCACCACGAATTTGGGGTCTGCACAAATACGAGGTGCTCCAAAGGAAGATCGCCCAATCTTATGCTTGCCTGAGTGATTGAAAACAAAAGCTTCCAAGCCTTGCCTAACTCCACCTCGAACCAACCCAGCGTATCTGTTGGGGCTGCTCGGATTTGGGCTATTATCTCATCAGCAACTACTATTGGCTTGCCCTTAAACCAAATCACCCAACCCATGCAAGGCATCAGGCTTAGTCCCCATAGCTGATCTCCATCTGAGCCATACTGCGAGCTCTTCGAGGATTTGGGTTTGTGGGAAATGCTTGGGTGGTATCTTTTATGAGATTTGGAAATGAATAAAACTAACATCAAGAAAGAAGGTAGCTAATAAAGTTTTGGTAGAATAATACAATAAATAGAAATAATGCTACGGTAGAAAAGACAAACAACTTAATGATTGAACAGTAGGCAAATCACCCAATAAGTATGAATAGTAAAAGGAAAGCTTGTTTGTCAGAAAGTAGGCTTAGCTTTTCATTAAAAACGGACCTAAGAAGGGAGTCAATCACCAACGTGAGTAACCACAAGAAAAGGCTCTTGCCGTAAAAGTTACGCACTTTGGAAAAATGACCTAAATGGTTTAAGTTTCAATTCTTAATCCTTTAGGAAGTGGGTCTATCATGAGGGAGAGAAAATGTGGTCTATTGATGCATGCCTCTATTCTTATCATTTGTATCTCTCTAGTTTTTCTGTGTGTTCTTTCTTTTTCTCTATTCTTCCTTTTCTTTTCTTTTTCTTTTTTTTTACCTTTCCTCCCTTCCATTCCTTCACTGTTCACAGCTACCTCCTGTTTTATACCTTCTGTCATTGTGAGATTTATCATTTTTACTCCTTATTTGCTTTTGGCTTCTTATGGGTGTCCTTCCAATTTTGTCCACTAGCCTGTTGGCTACCTAAGTACTATCTTTACTTAGAGTGTGTTAGTTGCACCACTCTCCATTTCTAGACAAATTTGCTTATCTTGTTTTTTTACCTCTCTCTGTTTTCACTTTACTCATTCAAATAAAAATTAAGCTACCTCATCACCCACCTCTATGGCAAGCATCAAATGGTCCTAACCCATACCTCTTTTGGGTGGGATGTCATCCCAACAAGACATCTCTTCCAAAGAAGCTTGAGTAGAAACCCCAAAATAGACCACTTTTTCTCCCTACCGCCAAACCACACCCTTTGAATGCCTTGACCCATGGCCCACCTCCCATGTATTGGCTGGGTACAAGTAGGTAGTGCCTTGGTCCTTTGTGCATGCACCACTTCATCTGAATTTGTTTCTTTTTGGCTTTCACACCATTTCTAATGCCTCTACATTTGTTTAATTTTGTTGTATGTACTAGCTGATGTTATCTCTTGTGGCTTGAAAGATGTGTGGGCTTTTGGGCTCATATTTTCTGTCTTTTACCCCTTTTTGAACTGGGTATCATTTGGGCATAACCCTTCATCTTCCTACTGAACCCATGTCTGCTCTTCTCTATGATCGTGGGCCTTTTGTCCATTGGTTTCGCCATACCACTTCATCGTGCTTTCTATAACTTTACCTCTCTTTTTATTTCTTATTACCCTGTGGGCTTGGGGGCTAGTGTTCCTGCTGTGTCAGCCCATTTTTTCATCAATCTTTTGCTCAGGGCTTCCCTGACCTACTTTTTACATCTTTACCTCTTTTAGGATTGTTTGCCAACATTCCTACCGTGTTAGCCCATTTTTACTACTTTATTCATTGGACTTCCTCGGCCCATTTGCTTCTTCTTTACCTTTTTTATTCCTATGAGTTTTTTGCTAAATCATTTGGGCTTCTTCAGCCCAATTACTACATCTTTATCTCTTATTACTTTTTGGGCTTATTGGGCTTTAAGCCAATCCATTGAGTTTACTAATTCATTTCTCAGGTTTCCTCGGCCCATTTACTTCCTCTTTACCTCTTACTATTCCCATGGGCTTACTACTTAGTTCATTGGCCTTCCTCGGTGCATTTACTTCTTCTTTACCTCTTTTTATTCTTATGGACCTGTTGGCCATCAATCCTGCCATTTCAACCCACTAGGCTTGTTTCATTATTTCTTTACCGTTTTTCCTTCTTATCTTCTCTATTGTCGAGCTTCTTTTGCTGTTGGGTCCTTTGTCAAAAATGGGCATCAACAAAGTGTAACGGTAAAGTAGAAAATAGTGAGGAGATAAAGATGCAAAAATGAATGGGAAAAGTTGGAAAAGTGTAATATTATGTGTGAATTAATAGGGAAAAGAAGGGGTTTTTTTTTTTAATTTTTTTAGAATAGGAAGAAGAAAAGTTTAAAAAGAGAAAAGAAAATATAAAAATAAGTGGATGATATAATTGTTGATGTGGCTCAATAAGAGTGAAGTAATATTAAATGCTAACAATTACCTTTTAGATGTGTGTGTGTGTGTGGGGGGGGGGGGGGGAGAGCAAAAGGTGGCACCCGAGATGATAGTCCCATCAAGGCCTTGGTGGTACATATGGTATTACCCATTGTCGTCACGTGAAATAAGATAGATGAGTCTACATCAAAGACCCCTTTTTTATTTAGCCAAAAGAGAAGAAAAAATTGTTGTTTATATGAGTAAAGAAGTATTAAAAAATAGGCTAAAATGCAAAACTGACTTCTAAATTTCACTTTTTGTCATTTTAATCTTTTAAGTTTTAGTTTTGTCGTTTCAGTCATTTAAAAGTTTCAAATTTTATCAATTCAATCCTCCATTAGCCTTCTGTTAAATGGTGTCGTTTACTAACCAAAACAACGTCTTTTTGGGTGATTTTTTTTAATTTCTTAATTAAAAAAATAAAAAACTTTAATTACCAAAAAAAATAAAATAAAAAAGAGAAAAGAAACTAAGGGCTCAAGGAACTACATCATTCCCCTAGCCCCCCCTAGCTCCTAGTTTCTTCTTCAACAATGGAAAGAGGAACTTTCTTACACCTGTTTTGTTCAAAGATGGTAATGCTTGAATTCATTTTCTTGCAACTACTGCTTAAAAGGTGTTGAGTAAAATACTTGAATAATAAAATCAATAACAAATACCATTAAAGAAAAATCCTAAACTAACAATAACTTTAGATTTTTTTATGGGCATTTTGTCGAGTAGGTTGAGTGAAAGCCTTTCGTTCCAGTTTTTGCCGCAATTCATTGGAGGAATCCAACTTTACTTGCGATTCCTGTAACTTCCTGCCATATTTTTCCTCAGTTTGCCTTTGCTTCTATATCCAAACAAACACCAAAATTTGGGCCCTGTTTGGTACACCATAAAAGAATATTAAAAAAATTAAAAAAAAAAAAAACACATGTTTTTAAACAACATTACACACTTTTTCACACACTTTTTCACCCACGCATATTTTTCCACACTTTTTCACCCACACGTATTTTCACACATGTTTTAAACAACAAAACACATGTTTTTAAGTGCATGTGCCAAACACCCCCAATTTTTCGAAAAGTTACTTTATCTATTTAGCTCCACAAAAAATTACTTTATCTATTTTACCTATTTACTTTACAAAACATGCTGCAGCAGTGGATCTATTTTAGCTTTCAACACAATAAAATAATATAAACAATACAATAAAACAATATATCTACTACAATAAAATAATATATCCACTACAATAAACAATAATCACAACTACCGCTGCCACCACCGACTCTTCCACTGCCACTGCAATCGCTTCCGCCGCCACTATCGCCGCCTCCGCCGCCACTATCGCCGCCTCCACTGCCGCCACCGACTCTTCTACCGCTACCACTATCACCGCCTCCACCGCTGCCACTGACTCTTCCACCGCTGCCGACTCTTCCGCCGCCGCCGCTACCACATGATAGCAAATAATCGTCTAGTGTTAACAAGTGATTTCTTTAACCCCAAATTATACTTATACATTTTTTTTTACTAAAACAATTTTTCAATCATCGCAAATAAAAATTTGGAGTAACAATAATATTTTGTTTTAACCCCAAATTATATATATACAAATTTATCTTTTGACTAAAAAAAATTTCTCCATATAGTCTATTTTATCTCTATCTCTCCTTTTCTCTCTTTTTTTTTTTTTTTTTTTTTCTTTTCAGTCGGTTGTTTTTGGTTGGTTGAATCGGTGGCTTGAATCGGCGTTGGTTGCAAAGGTGGTTTGAATCGGCTGGGTTTCAAAGGTGTGTTGGCTGGGTTTCAATTCCAGTATTGAAGTTGAATCGGTGGCTGGGTTTCAAAGGTGGGTTGAATCGACATGGGTTGCTGAATTGATGGTGGGTTTTTGAATCAGTTTTGGTGGCCGGAGCTTGCTTGAATCGGTACGAGTGGTGGAGCCATGGAGATCAAATTGGTGGTTGTGTTTTGCTTGGGTTTCAGTTGTTGAGTTTTGCATTTTGAATTGGCGGTGGGTCTGAGCTAATTGGCGGCTTGAGACGGCGGTGAAACAAAGAGGTGAGAGTTTGAGAGAGTGAGCTTGAGAGATGAGAGCTTCATATGAGGCGGATGGCGGTGTGGGTTTGAGGCTGATCAGCAGCGTGGGTCAGATGAAGATGAGATGAGAGTGACTGAGAGAGAGAGAGAGAGAGAGAGAGGGGTGTGCCAGCCTATATTATTTTAATCGGGAGTTGAATAAAAAATTGATTTTTTTTTTAACTCTCAGCTACAGTACACATGTATCTATACATGTGTACTGTAGCAATTCAGCTAAAAAATTTAGCTATACCTCCACTGCTGCTGGCTGATTTTTTGTGTTTTGGTGGAGCTAAAATAGCTATATAGCTATTTAGCTCTACTGCTGCAAATGCTCTAAGTTGCCAATATGGCTTTGGACTAGTGGCATCTTTGGGAGCTCATAGGCATAAATGGGGGACTTAGGCGTGCTTTGAACGCCTTTTGGTCTTTCATTTTCCTTCGGTTTTGGATTAATGGTTGCTCTACCATTATCAATATCTTGTTCTATGCCTCCAACGGCGTAGTTCCTTGAGCCCCTAGTTGTTTTTTGTTTTTGTTTTTTTTATTATTTATTTTTGTAATTAACATGTTTTAGTTTTTTTAAATTAAGAAATAAATTTAAAAAAAAAAATCATCTAAAACGACGTCGTTTTGGTTAGTAAACGGCAGCACTTAACAGAAGGTTAACGAAAAACTGAATTGACAACACTTGAAATTTAAAGAACTGAAAAGACAAAATTGAAACTTAAAAGACTGAAATGACAAAATGTGAAACTTAGAAGGTCAGTTTTGCATTTTAGCCTAAAAGATATATTTTCATGTGAATGGTAATCATGTATACTTATATGGTTATTATAGATTACATTTTATTTTACATTAGTTTACATTGATTGATGTGAGAGATTATTAGAGCAATCTTATCAGTTTGTGTAAAATTTTCATCTATTTTACACAAAAAAAACCTACTTTTATATTTTACACTCTCACTTTTACAATACTCCAACATCAGTTTATCTATTTTGCACATTTAATCAATAAAATATTTATTTCTTTCACACTTTCTCTCTCTCACAGAACCACCACAAGCCGCGCAGCCACCGCCGTCAGCCACCGTCTCTCTCAAAATTGACGCCTCCGGCCTCCAATCACACCGGAATCCCAACCAAGACCAGTGAATAAAAAAAAAAGAAACAAACCCAGAAAAAAAAAAAAACCAAAAAAATCCTCACAGACCCAACACAACCCGCCAGCCACCGCCGTCAGCCACCGTCTCTCTCAAGATCGACGCCTCCGGCCTCCAATCACACCGGAATCCCAAAGAAAACCAGTGAATAAAAAAAAAAGAAACAAACCCAGAAAAAAAAAAAAAAACCAAAAAAATCCTCACAGACCCAACACAACCCGCCAGCCACCGTCTCTCTCAAGATCGACGCCTCCGGCCTCCAATCACACCGGAATCCCAAAGAAAACCAGTGAATAAAAAAAAAGAAACAAACCCAGAAAAAAACCCAAAAAAAACCAAAAATCATCGGCGATCGGTGGAAGCTAGAGCGACGGACTCGACTTGTAGGCGACGGACTCATCGGCGACTCGGCGATCGGTGGTAGCTAGAGCCGGCGAGATTGATGAGAGGAGAGAAAGGGAGAGATGTGCGTCTGATGAAATGAGAAAGAGAGAGGCTGAGAGTCAGTACAGAGAGAGAGAGAAAAAAGGCTTAAAAAATTATATCCACATGCTACAGTACCCGTGTAAATTTACACGGGTACTGTAGCCAGTGTATTGCTTTTCACATTTTTGCATGTTTATACACCCACTGATGTGGGTACTTTTTTGCTTAAAATTGCTTCAAATGTGTAAAATTAATAATTTTATAACATTTTACACATTTTTACACTTTTATACCTTCACTGATGAGATTGCTCTTAGAGTTGAATGTGCAAAGTTTACTCCTTATATTAATACATTGAAAGACGTGACTCACGTGAGTGCTCTAAACAGTGAAGGTGCTCTAGAAGCCAGCTCAATGGCAGACTCCCAATTTTCAGTCTCCTGAGTTATAGATTTAATTTGCCTCCCAAAATAATAATAATTCAATTCAATTAAACTCAATAAAACAGAAAGTGTTGCTTTGGTCCTTAAAAATTTGCCTCCCTTCGTTGTTTGTCACTAAACTTTAAGAAAAAGAAATGATCCCTAAAGTATTAAAGCATTATACTTTTTATCATTATGTCCACTTCTGTGAACTTTATATTCTAAGCATCTAACAAAATGCCTTTGTAGCATATTTTTTAATATTTAATTTGTGTTAATTAATATGACACAGACTATAAGATTAAAAAAATAATAATAAAGAAAAAAAATAAAAAACATGCATAAGACATATGTATCTATGTATAAAGAAAGGGCGAAGGTGGTGATGGTGGTGAGTAAAGACTGTTACTACATGCTAATAAAACCATGCGAGACCGGTCAATAAAATGCATAAGACGAACGAGTAGCACAATATGATTGGAAGAATACAATAGTAAAACCAATTCTTGAAGAATCGGATTTCATGCAATCGGACAACTTTAATATTGAGATTCCTCACCTATAGGCTATAATAATTTATTTTCTTTAAAAAGTTAATCTCCAATCTTTTTAGGGGATAACCGGATAAGCAATCCGAAATAGATGCAGCTAATTCCCAACAGATACTTTTTCTCCATTTTAACTATCTCCCTACAATCATTAACCATATTCAAAATCGCTGAAATTTAATAAACTCAAAAAATAGAGAGAGATTGAGCACAAGAACTTGGTGAGGGCCACGCCTCAGAAATCCAAGGCCAAGCCCCCAGTCCCACCACTATCAGACACTAATTCCGTTGATATTTCGCTGCAAAAGGAGGAGGCGAATGGTTACACTCTCAATATGACCTGTTCTTGTCTTCGCTGCCTCTTGAAGAAATGTAAGAGAGAGATGATTAATTGGTAAGTAACCTGTCAATACTCTTCCACCAATATGTTCTACCCATTTTGAGTTACACACCTCTGAATATAAGATGCAAATTGTTCGGTCATATTATTAATTTTCAGTGTCTCAGATTGAAAAATTCCTAATTTCGTGTTTCAATGCAATAAAAGCTTATTAGCACAACAGAGAAATCCATATAATTTAGAAAATAACCAATGCCTAAGATTTTGAAAAAGGCCAAAGATTGATATAAAAAAAAGTTCAGTTGAAACCTTCCATCAATTAAACACCACTGTTCTGTTTAAGAGTTAAAACCATATTCATACCTAGCTGTAGTTCGCTAGAAAACGTTAAATTTAAATTTGAGATACATCAGAGAAACGAATAAGGCACAACCAGAAAAAGAGTGGCTAGAATTGCGGAAAAAACTCTTGACCATAAAATGTACGACCTCACCATAATTGTGTTCCTTTGTCAATTCGAATTTCTATGAATTTTTATGCCCGTCTCCTACTTAATTCACTCCCAATGACCACCACTGAAAACCTCATTTTAAGACCAAACATTGACTTTGACGACTGAACATGGCCCAGATTACATGACGAGATATATTTTGAGCTTATTTTATATAAAAAGTAAATCAAGTCAAACTAAATAAGCCAAATTATAAGCTAAACCAAAAAATAGGTTCAATTCTATGTCCTAGTTCTCACCAGGTCAAGATTTTTGAAAGATTTCAAAGGCTTTTTTTCTTGTTTAAACTTTGAACAGGGTCAAACTTTTTTTTTTTTTTTTCCGCAAGACTATCGTAAACTCTCATGAGTTCTTTTCTCTTTTTTGGTTTCGTTGTCACCCAGAGTTGACAATTCAAAACAGCTGGAAAGATTTCCATAACAAATTAGGAGTACTTAGAGATTTTTAATGGTCAAGAAGTTAAGTCTTTCTAGTGCTTGTCAATGAAGAAGTATGAAACTCCCCTCAGTGGAGTGTCTCTGGCCGGTGATATGGATGTACAAACCATTTTTCAGATGGGTACCCCACCCCGCACTCATCATTCTACTTCTTTTCACAAGTCTTCCATATTCAATTTCCAAGTCTACTACTGTATTCAATAAAGTAACTACATATGATATATTGAAGAAAGGAGAAAAAAAAATTAAAAAAAAAAAAAACACTCCGTTTCAATTTAGAGTAATAGTCTAATAAACTCTTGCTGGTGATAATTGGTTTTGCTTGTGAACCAGAAATTTTTCGATGGCTTCTGTCCCTCAGTTTGTACTCTTTCTTGTCTCACAACTTGTGTTGCTTCACTCGGCCGATGGGAAGTGGAATCACCAAAATTGTGCACCCTTTCATTGTGGAAAATTAGGCAGCATCGGCTACCCATTCGCCAATAGCACAAACTCATATTGTGGTTTATTCCCAGTAGATTGTGACGAAACAACTCCGATGATCCAACTGGGGAGAGATGGAAGATCATATGATGTCATAAACATCTCTCAGTCTGACACCAGTTACGCCAACATACGTGTCAGGGATCAGGTACTTCAGGAGCACTTACATCTCCGTAGATGCAAATTGTTAAGCACTTTAACTTTTCCCAACTCTAGCCTTTACTCTTTTGAAGTCACCAGTCCCAATCAGACTCTGTTTAAATGCAAACACACTGTCAATCTTACTTACGCTAGAAATTTTAAAAATACAAGATGCAATGACTATAATATCTACTATAGTCATTCAAACCATACTTCTCCAAGTTTTCCTCCTGAATGTTCAATTATTCAGCTCCCAAAAAATGGGACTTCAACTGATGATGCTGACCTATATGCACTCTTGACTGCTGATTTCAACCTTGAAGTGCATGTGTCTCCTGATTGTATCCGCTGTTATAATAGAGGAGGTCGATGTAGGCAACACAAAGAGGGAACATTTCATTGTCATTTGAAAGGTATAGACCATTAAAATGCGCATAAATTTCTTTGTATTTTTTGTGTGGTAGTTATTCGTAATACATGTGTTACTGTTTCTGTTCTATGCCATAACCCTCTCCTCTTCAGCAATATCCATAGCTGATTTGGATTAGTTTCAAATTTAGGTGACGAGAAATAGAAATAGCTTTTTGCCAATGAGTTATGGCTAAGTTATTGTTCTTTCTCCACCCATTGGTTCAAGACCTACTGAGTGCATGTTTAACTTACCAATAAAAAATCAAAGAAATAGAATTATAGAAATAACTTTGTTGCAATGAAACAACAAAAGGGAAACACCATTTTTATTTGAATCTTCTTACAGGAAACAACAAAAGGGAAGTAGTGATAGAAATAATGCAAAAATACTTGGATGACGCACGCATGCACATTCATGAAAATGCTGGTGCATATAAATTTCTTTAAATTTTTACATTGTAGTCCTAATACATGCGTTGCTACTGTTTCTGCTAAATGTTCAAATCCAATCCTCTACAGAAACGGCTTTAGTAGATTGAAGCTAGTTTCAAATTAAAGTTATGAGATAGAAATAACCTTGTTGCAATGAAACTTGTATAAGATACATATGAGCTGGTTTTCACAGAATTTTTATAATGCTATAAAAAGTTTTGAGCATGCCAATTTAGCTGCATCACTTGAATCTTCATTGTTTAGCTGACACCATTTTTGTCTGTAACTTCTTGCAGGGACTAACAAAAGGAAATTACTGATAGCATTAGGTACATTGTTGCCTCAATCATATTTCTTGTTGAAATTGAAATTCTAAAGTGTGCTTGAACAGCCAAACAAATCAAATTATTCCACTTAAAGTGGTATGTTATGTTTATATCACATACAAGTTGGCAGCTGCAAGCCATCATCCAGCCCCACCCTCCCACACCCACCCCCCCCCCCCCCCCTTTTAGGGTGTAGCTAATTATCAAAGCTTCGAAGTGCTAATTTTATGTTTCATACAAACATAAGTTTTCAAATTTCTTCGCACACCTTGTGCTGCTTTACTTGGCCGTATATGTGACCTGTTAAGCAATTTGACTCTTCCCAACTCTTTTGAAATCACCATTCCCAATCAGACTCTGTTATACACAAGCACAATCTCAAATTTTCTTCCCCGTAAAATTTAGAATGTATGAACTGCAATGACTAAGATTTACTACACTCATTCAAACAATAAATCTCCAAGTTTTACTTCTGAATGTTCTATTACATCTTGATGACCTGTTTACATTCTTAAATGCTGAGTTCGACCTTGAAGTGCTTGTGTCTGATGATTCTATCAGTTGTTCTGATAGAGGTCTATGTTTGCAACACTAAAAGGGACAATTTTGTTGTGCCATTGCAGAAAAAGATATAGACACAGGTGTTAATGTAAAAATATTTGGACCCACAATCACATATACATTCCATGAAAATGCATATAAATTTCTCTGTACTTAAATTTCATGGTTATTCTTAATACATGTGCTGTTATTTTTTCTGTTCTATGCCATAAGCCGCTCCTCTACAGCAACAGCTTTAGCTGATTTGGATTAGTTTCAAATTTTTGGTGATGAGTGACAGAAATAACTTTGTTGCAATAGAACCTATGTCAGATAGATTTGAGATGGATCTGACGGCACATTATGTAACCCCGATAAGATCACAATGGAAGCCATTTGGCTATGTCACTTCAATCTTCATTTGCTTATCAAAAAAACTTCAATCCTCATTTTTTGAAACTAACACCATTTTATTTGTATCTTCTAGGAGGGAATAACAAAAGGGAAGTAGTGATGGAAATATTACAAAAATATTTGGAGATACACACCCATACACATTCATGAAAATGCATATAAACTTCTATGTTGTAATCCATTTGCTGCTACTATTTCTGCTACATGCCGTAATCCACTCCTCAACAGAAACCACTTTTTATGATTCAAATTAGTTTCAATCATGAGACATAAATAACTTTCAAAGGATGGTCTGGTGCCTTAAAATAAATCAATCAATAATAAGAATAACATCACAAGACTTACAAAAATGTTGTCATTAAAACTAAATATTGTCTCGCACAAGTTCCTTTGTGAACTTCAATAGAAAAATTTTAGCTTTCATTCCTTTGTGAACTTCAATAGAAAATCTTTAGCTTTCATGAACACCCTTCATAGCTGTCGGTCATTCAACTCCTTCCTTTTCAGCTTTAGGTATTGGATGCCTAGCAATCATAATTTGCTTGCTCTTTGTTATGTGGCGCCATTACAAGAAAAAACATGCTTCTTCAGAATTGCTGCAAAGGAATACCTATTCTGGTACATTCTCAAAATCAGACCTGGAAGTGGGGAGTATCTACTTTGGAGTCCCTGTTTTCTCCTACAGTGAACTTGAAGAAGCCACCAATAATTTTGATCTTGAAAAAGAACTGGGAGATGGAGGGTTTGGGACTGTCTACCACGGTAAGATGATACACAAAATTGCTTCAGTTTCAAGATCGCCTAAATTACAGCATAAACTTTCTAAGAAATAGTGTAAAATAAAAATTTTAAAAATAAAGACGGCCTGCATCTTTTCACATAGGCTATTTTTTCTCAACTAGGCAAACTACATGATGGGAGGGAAGTTGCAGTCAAGCGCCTATATGAGCACAACTACAGACGAGTAGAACAATTCATGAATGAGGTTAAGATCCTAACACGCTTGCGCCACAAAAATCTTGTTTCCCTTTATGGGTGTACTTCACATCACAGCCGTGAACTTCTTCTTGTGTATGAATACATTCCCAATGGCACTGTTGCTGATCATATTCATGGCCATCGAGCTACACCAGGTTCACTCACATGGCCAGCTCGTATGAGCATTGCCATAGAAACAGCTAGTGCATTGGCTTACCTCCATGCTTCTGACATCATACATCGTGACATAAAGACTAACAACATTCTCCTTGATGACAATTTCTGTGTCAAAGTTGCAGATTTTGGGCTTTCTCGGTTGTTCCCCAATGATGTCACCCATGTCTCAACAGCTCCTCAAGGGACTCCAGGTTACATGGACCCAGAATATCACCAGTGCTACCAGCTTACTAGTAAAAGTGATGTTTACAGCTTTGGGGTTGTCCTCATCGAGCTCATATCATCTCTGCCGGCTGTTGATTTAGCTAGGCATAGGCTAGAAATTAATTTGGCTAACTTAGCCATTAACAAGATTAAAAAGTGTGCATTCCATGAGCTGGTCGATCCACATCTTGGATTTGAGTCAGATAATGAAGTTAAGAGGATGGCCATTTTGATTTCAAAGTTGGCTTTTCAATGTATACAACTGGACAAGGAAATGCGACCTTCCATGGATGAGGTTTTTGAGGCTTTAAAGAAGATTCAAAGTGGTGAGGATGCACTGGATGTTCTAGAAAATGCATATATTGATGCTGAGATCTTAAATGTTCAGCAGCCAGCTTCACCAGATTGTTATGAGGTTGGATTGTTGAAGAATAAGCAGCTGCCACCTTCACCATATGCTGTGACCAATAATTGGACTCTTAGGTCTACTACGCCTAATGTCAGTGGTTTAATTTCTTCTCCATGGTGTTGACTTTTCAAGAGATGATAAGATTATGTTGGCACTCAAAATCACTTGTACATGTGTGAGTGGAAATTTTATTTTCTTCTCATCTACTTGCTTTGTTGTTCATACTACGCACATTAATGCCAGGCTTTGAGGTCATGTACATATGAAATGGAGTTAATGGCACTGTTCTTATTTTGTAGAAATTTTGGATTATTGAAAAAGGATTTTTGATATTCTTCTGAACCTCTCTGAAGGTATAGCAAATGGGACGTATTAACTTAAGGATTTACCTTCCCAAAGAAACCACATTTACTTCCCCACTAGAACTAGGAAGTATGTGTTAAGAACGCATGAAATGTGAAGAAACCTTAGTTTTACGGGAAGTGTCAATTGGCACTTAAAGGAGGCCTATCGGCACTTCCCTCATTGCCTCAAGTGTCGATTGATACTCCTTGGTTTGTTTGGTCTCAAATTCACATGTTAGTTCACTCTCACTGTCATAAACTTGATTCAACCTTGAGATGGCGCCTTGGAGCTTAGTTGGATGAGATTTCATGGGTTGCTCCTGTTAGGGCTAGTTAGTTACTAAGAGATACACTAGCTTGAGCTAGTTAGGATTATAAGGTTGAATTTATTCAACTATGTGTTAGCTTTATTCCGTGCCAAATTTGCTTGTAATTCAGCATTTAGGAACCCAATATTTAGGTGGTAATAATGTAAGGGTTGTGTGTGAGAAAGTGTGAAAAATTGATTAAGTGTGTGTAATCAAGAGCATTCTTACGACTGGAAATTGCGAATGACTCGCGAGTGGTGACTCGCCAGAATCCAGCACACGTGTGAAGCATGTCGGAAGTTGATGGGTCTGGACAGCTAGATCATTACAAGACAAAAAGTATAGTCTAACCATTCCGTTATTTGGCGACTGGAACTCGCGGCTTGTCCTAGTTGCGAGTGACTCGCTAAAGCATCCTGTTTTGTAGAAAAATAACTTTTCACATTCCTTCTCGTACCCTACCCTTATACCCACAAAATGTGTAGAGCTTTCACAGAGAATTTTGAGAGATAAACCCTAGTGAACAACAAAATGGATTCATCTACAATCTTATACCTTGATTCTCCATATTCCTCTACTCTCACCCTCTCCATTGTCATACCCTTGATATGAGCTTTAGCCAAATTCTTACCTCTCCATACTCATATTAGTGAGACGGTTATTTGGTACTTGGGATGCAGTTCAGAGAAGACCAATTCATTTGTTTGATGGGCTTATTGCAGGATCCGGAAAGCTGGAGAAAACACGATTAGACTTAACTTTGTTGGAGCAAGAAGCTTGGAGGGCTTAGGTACATCAAGTAGATTAGGCTTGGAGGATCTATTATTATTCATGTATCTCAACTGATTTTCTAGTGAATCATTTTACCACTTAGAGGGCGGTAAAGAGATTTTTTGCCGAGTTCTTCGGTTTCCTCTTCGATAAAACGTGCTGGTGTTATCTTGCGTTTGTTTCTCTCTTGCTCTTACTCTTTGCTTTTAATTACTATTGTGTTGTGATTAAATTATGGCTTAGAGTAGTTTGCTTGTTTGGGTATAGCTTATATTTATCATTCTACACATATATTGTTTAAGTATAAGCTTGTGTTGGTAATTTTGAAATTGGAGGTCTAAACATTTACTAGTGTTTTACACACCAAGTGAACTTTCAAGGATGAAGAACATGTATCACTTTAATCACACACGTAAATATTTGTGATCACATGTTGAATTAGTGAAGGCAAACGTAGAACTATTAAGCCAATAATGTGGAACCACATGGGCCAATTAGATTAGAGCTATTGTTGTATAAAATATAAATAAAGGCATGTAATTTCTATTATCTCAATGAATAAAGAATATTCTTTTCCATGCTTAAACTTAGGCTCCGTCCGTTTGGAGAGAAAATAGGGAGAATGGAAAACTAAGGGAGGAAAATAGGCATTTTTCACTGTTCGTTTGAAGAGAAAAGAAAGGGAAGATAGAAAACCGGGAGGAAAATTTTCCTCCCAGGCCCACAAAAATTTTCCTCCCAAATTGGGAGGAAAATGATAGGGAGAAAACAATGGGATGGGGGAATTTACTAAAATGCCCCCATCCCACCTAATGTTGAAGTTTTTTTTTTTTTTTTTTAAACATTACTGAAGGTTTTTTTTTTTTTTTTTTTTTTTTTTTTTTTTTTCATTTCAACGTTAGTGAACGTTGAACTTTTTTTTTTTTTTTTTTCCATTTCAATGTTACTTAACGTTGAACCTCTTTTTTTTTTTTTTTTCTTTTTTTCTTTTTTTTATTTCAACGTTACTATTAACAAGGGTATAATAGTCAATTTATACCCTCCCACTTTTCCACTCCTTCAACCGGATATACATGAGGGAAAATTAAATATTGTCCATCCTCTCACTTTTCTACTCCTCCAACCGAATAGACCCTTAGGTAGTCTTTCTTGGAGGTAAAGGCTTCCTAAAAGAAATGTTATTTAAAGGCATGTAATTTCTATTATTTCAATGAATAAAGAATACTCTTTTCTGTGCTTAGACTTAGGTAGTCTTTCTTGGAGGTGAAGGCTTCCTATAAGAAATCTTAATTGGAGAAGGTGACTCTCAAAGAAGCCACAATCACTTTCACTCATTCATCAATTTGATGCATTCCATCCATTAAATCCATCATCCATCTATCTCATACTTCCAATTCCAAACCCTAATTGCATTACCTTCGTACCCAAGTGCATTTTCCTTCAAGAAAAATTACCAAACACTTAACCAACCTTATTCCCTAAGCCATGCCCAAATCCCCTTTGCCCGAAACACAAAAAAAATTAATTGATATAATTAGTATTTTTTTTTCTTCTTTTTTTTTTTTCTAAAAAGAAAATAGAATTTATTTTGTTTTTTGAAAGGAATTTAATTAATTTTTTAATTATCAAAATATTATTTTTAAATAGTTAATAGGGGTTATGGTTGAAAATTTGAAATGACTAATGGCCAGTAAATGCAAATTTATAGGGTCAAAATGACAAAAAATAAAATAAAACTTATAAAACAAAAATAACAATTTACCAAATTTAAGATGTAAAACTTATACTTCCCAAAACAAAATGTTAAAGCCAATAAATGAGGTCCAAAAAGGAGAGGAAAATGCTAAAGAAAAAGAAGTAACCAATAGTATCGATTTGCAACCGATCCATATATACAATTTTAAAGTAAACAATGTATTTATACAGGTTTCCAAGAATATTTTAGTGCTTAAAGTTTGAAGTTAATCAATACCTTTACTTGAAAATCTTCTTAGTCAAACATTAAACAACTAAGATGGTTTTCAATGACTAACTTCAAACTTAAGGACTAAATTTTTTTTTTTTTTTTTTTTTTTTAAGAAAGAAACACACACAAAAGAGTGGGAGAGAATAATGTTCTAACACAAAGGTACATCATAAATTATACTCAAAAGTCAAAGAAACTTTTAAGAAAGGGTATGACAAATTATATTACACATAGCAAGCTCTCAACTATTATATATATATATATATATATATATATATATATATATGTTAAAAACCAAAACTCAAAGAAAATCCAATTAGATTTTAATTTTAATTTCAATTTTGCATCATGTGCCCCATCTAATTTTTAATTTTTGTGCCCTATAAATTATTGAGTGTGGAAATCGAAAAGTCTAAACCTAATTAGATTCTAATTAGGATTTTAATTGGAGTTTAATTTTGCACAACATGTCCATTTTATTTTTAAATTTTTGTGACAAGTAAATTATTGGGTGCAAAAATTGAAGAATCTAAATCCAAACTTAATTAAAAAGCTAGCATGATTTTTGGGCAGTTAGTGATGTAAACTGCAATTTTTGTCAATTTTAAATGTACCTATAATTTTTCAGCTCCTTTCTTCCGCTGTGTGCCAAACAGAATTCAAACCCTCTCACAACCCTTCCTTACAACTATTACTTATACTAGTTGTAGACCGACATAATGCGTTGGAATATACAATTATTTTATAACGTGGTATAATATATGATTTATTCTCTAAAACGTACTATGGATATTATTTTTAAAATTATTTTTCATTTCTCTATCTCTACAAATATATCATTCTATTATTTTGAGTTTTATTTTATTTTTTTTAACTTAGTTGCATTTGATTGCTATTATTCTTCTTTTCATTTTTTAAGATAAAAGATAGAAATACTATTCTTTTTTAAGGTGATCTATATTATTAAATATTTAGCAAAAACCACATTTTCATCCCTACATTTTCACGCGATTTTCACTTTGGTCTCTAATTTTTATTTGCACCGCTTTTAGTCCATATCCTGAAAAATGCGTCTCGTTTTTGTCTCTGCCGTTACATCAGAGACGAAAAATGCACATGTGATAAATGAAGTGCATTGTTGGCATACTAAAAGCTGACGTGACCATTAAAATAATAATAATAAATGTTATTTGAAATTAAAAAATGCCACGTCAGTATTTAAATTAAAAAAAATTAAAAACAAAAAATCACACGAATTGAGATCTAAGTATGTCTTGTACAAGAACACAAACCCAGAAATAAAAAAATTTAAAAAAAAAACTCCAAAACTAAAAATTCGTTTTCTTTTGCTTTTCTTAGGAACCAAACAACCGCAAAGGATCATTTCGGTCTAAGTTTAGGTGAAACATTTCTACTGTCCGAATAAACAAAAACAACAAAAAAATTCAAAAAGAGGAAAGCTCCAAAATTTATTTTCTTTTGCTGAACCTGACCAAGATCTTTTAGAATCAAAGAATTCCCAACAACAAACCGCTCATCATCAACAAATCGCCGCCGACGAAGGCTATGCTTCTTACTCCAGCTTCCCATCCTGAGGATTTCCAACTAACGATGACGTGGTCGTGGACCACGCCTCCGCATCGCCTAAGATCTACGGATTCGATGATCCAAACCCTAGCTACTCCAAATCTCCGTTCTTCAACCCGATCCACGTGGATAATGGAAATGGGAACGAGAATGGTTACGGTGGTTTCGGTGAAAACGGCATCGGCATCGGCATCGACGACGGCGTTTTCAGCTCTGACGGTCCGGTGCTTCCACTGCCGATTGAAATGGAGCCAGAGGAAGGTTTTGCTCTTCGTGAATGGAGGCGGTGAGCATTTCAGTCTTTTTGATTCATTTTTTATTTATTTGTGTGACATTTGAAATCTTTGATTTGTTGATTTTTCCATATCTAATTTGTATTTTGTTGCAATTTGCTTAGATCCGTAAATTCTATTTTTTATATTCATTCTTGGAGAGTGGTTTTTATTTTTTTCGGTTATTCAGTTGATTCGAAGATGTTTTAACTGTTAGATCGATTTGTAAAAACACAAAAAGGAATATAAACTTATTTGTTTGTGGAAAGAGATTAAATGAAGTAATATTTTTTTGGAATGTATTAGTTGAATATAAACTTGGCAAAAATCACATTTCCGTCCTTATATTTTCAAACGATTCTCACTTTGGTCCTTAAATTTTATCTTCGCCGCTTTTAGTCCCTATCCTAAAAAACGCTTCTTATTTTGGTCCCTGCCGTTACATCAGAGACAGAAAATACACACGTGACAAACGAAGTGCACTGTTAGCACACTAAAAGTTGACGTGACCATTAAAATAATAATAATAATAAAAATATAACATCAGTATCTAAATTAAAAAAATTAATTTATTAATTTTAACTAAATAAAAAAAATTAAACACTAAAAATTATATGAATTGAGATCTGAGTGTGTCTTGAACAAAAACACAAATTCATGAACACATACCCAAAAATTTAAAAAAAAAAATTTAAAAAAAAAAAAAAACCAGTAAATCTTTATCCCTGAGAAACTTTCTCCTATCCCTCAGATATGAAAATTCAAAGCCCCATGAGGACCTGCGCTATCTCCAACAGAACAAATCCCATTACCTTTAGGACAAGGTTCACTTTGTTGGCCAGAAACTCCTGGAGTTTCATTGCCCAAACCCAGAATACCATCCACGTTACAATCTGATCCAAAACCGCCACAGCGAGATGTATCACCAACTTCCATCTTCCCAGAACGCCCCCAATTCCACCCGCAATATCAAACTTATAATCAACCCCCATATTCCCAGAAAAACTCTGGTACTTCAAAGCATTATTCCAAATAAAATTCAACCCCGCGAATAACTAATAACTCCCATCACTTGTCCCAACCTCATTCCCACCATAATCAGCTTGAAAATCCTCCAGCCAACCCGTGATGGCCGTAAAAGTGGTACTTATATCCATACCAAACGGATCTGAAGGCAAAAGATCAAGAACATCAATCGAAACAGACTCCTGCGACCCACTCCTATCACACCTATCCCTTCCACAATCAAATCGATCCTCAACATCCCGGCTAGAACGCCAAGACCTCCCAAAACCCATCTCCATTCCTCTCCGAAACTTTCTCCTATCCCTCAGATCTGAAAATTTCTCAGGCCTAAGATTTACTGGTTTTTTTTTTTTTTTCTTAAATTTTTGGGTTTGTGTTGTTGTTCAAAATACCTTACATCTCAATTCATATAATTTTTAGTTTTTAATTCTATTTTTATTTTTTTATTTAATTAATATTAATGAATTAATTTTTTTAATATAGATTTTGACGTGATACTTTTTATTATTATTTTAATAATCACGTCAACTTTTAGTGTACCAACAATACATTCTGTTTGTCACGTATACATTTTTCGTCTTTAATGTAACAGCAAGGACCAAAACGAGAAACGTTTTTCAGGATAGGAACAAAAAGCATTGAAAATAAAATCTAGAAATTAAAGTGAGAATTGCTTGAAAATGTAGAGACGAAAATTTGATTTCTGCCAATAAACTTATTTGTTTTGGAGTTTTTTTTTTTTTTTTTAATTTCTGGGTTTATGTTTTTAGATCTGAGTTTTTGTTCTTGTTGTTCTTGTTCAAAACATCCTTAGATCTCAATTCATGTGATTTTTGGTTTTTAATACTGCTTTTAATTTAAATACTGATGTGGCATTTTTTAATGCTAAATAACTTTTTTGATTATTATTTTAATAGTCACGACAGATTTTAGTGTGCCAATAGTGCACTCTGTTTGCCACATATACATTTCCCGTCTCTGATGTAACGGTAGGGATAAAAACGAGATACGTTTTTCAGGATAAGGACTAAAAGTAGTGCTAATAAAAATTAGGGACTCAAGTGGGAATCGCGTGAAAATATAGAGACAAAAATGTAGTTTTTGCCTAAAAATTTTGTATAGTGTGTGTTATAATTTTTTTTTTCCCACAACTAAAATTTTTAAGTTCCAAAGTTAATTATTTGAATTTCTCATTCTCTTATGAAGATTATCATGATAACTAAACCTCATCACAAATTTACAATTGATATTACTCAAATAATTTATAGAGGCATTCAAATACATAATCATCTCACCTCTAAAATATCTAAAAATTAACTCAAACTAAAATTATAAGAGGGATAGAGAGTATATGTGATAAATAACTCAAAAAACACACTACCAAAGTGTATCATCCAAAAGTAGAGACACCAAAAAAAAAAAATCATCAATCTAAAATAGAGTTGCATGAAAGAATTAATAATAGAGAGAGAGAGAGAGAGAGAGAGAGAGAGAGAGAGAGAGAGAGAGAGAGAGAGAGAGAGAGAGAGAGAGAGAGAGAGAGAGAACAATCATTTTTTTTGGAAGAAAGTGTGAGATAAATAACAAAATTATATAAAGCAGATGAGTACTTTAAAAAAATGTATAATTGTAAACACCAAATTATCACAATCAAGCTATGTAATAGAAAAACAGTAAATCATTCTGTAAATACATAGGATAACGTGTACCAAACAAAGAAAATAAAATTAAAAAGAAAAAAATTAAAATATAACTAAATCATATCAACCTAAGGTAGAGTTAAACATAAAAATTCATCAATCTAAAGTATTAAACATTCACCAAAAGAAAGATATATATATATATATATATATATATATAGAGAGAGAGAGAGAGAGAGAGAGAGAGAGAGAGAGAGAGAGAGAGAGAGTATTCACCTTTTTTGTCTTGGCAAAATATAAATTGAATGGAAGAGAAAATAACAAATTTTTATAGTAAAAATAATAGGGAGAAGAATAGTCAAAATAAAATGAAGATGAAGGGATGGAAAAATTGTAAGGTTAAGGTATAAAGTAGTAGGGACATAAAAGGTAAAAGTAAGTAAATGTTGAAGAAAGTGTAATTGTAAAGTGAAAAATTATTAAGTTGAAAAATAAATTAAAAGGAAAGAGAAAATATTGAAAATAAATTGATGATGTGACACTGATGCAAGGGAGTGAATACCATACTGCACCGGCCGATACCGCCAGTATCTTCTGCATCGATAGCTTCGCAGGTAAAGAAACGCATCAATTTCATTCCGGAAAAAAATACCGGTAATACCGGAGTTGTTTTGGCTGTACCGGAAAAAATACCAGATTTTGGCCAGTTAATAGATACCGGTCCGGTATTGACCTGTAACCCAAAAATAGATTCATCCCTCATGCACTCACTGTCTCTTTTTTTCACTAAAGCCAACAGCCTCTCTCTGAATCTTGAATGGTGATGGATGGCGACATAAGCAGCAAAATGAACTCAGAACCAAAACTGCAAAACCGAGAGAGACGAGACAAAACTGAAAGCTCAAAAGACAAAACTAAGAAGAGAGAGCTAAAATCATTTGAAATTTGAAAGTGGAGAAGAAAGTGTAAAAGATTGTATTAGTAATTTTTTTATTGAAAGTTGCGAAAACTAGTGACTGTGACTATGAGGGAAAGAAACAAGTGGAGAGGAAAAAGTATAAAGGCAGTAGTACCAATGACTGAAAAGATAAGAATACAGGTGATATATTTATTGTTTCTTGATTCTTTCGTTTGAAGCCATAGTTTTTATATTATTTAATTTTTTTCACCTTTGTCAAAAAAGAAAATATTTCTTCACTACCAACTTTCCTACCCATGATAGTTATTTGAAGTACAAAGCACTGAAAAATGCACCAATTCCTAGTAGACCGGTAAGAAAAGCACGATGGAAACCACTGTTAGAATGTGTGCCCTTAAATTCTATTGTATGTTGCTATGTATGACTTAGTGTTGTGATTAATAAAGTTGTTTTATTATTATCTAAAAATAATGGTAACATGAATCTTGGGACATTATCATATAGTTTAGAAGATGCATAGTATGTGATTTATGTGATTTAGTTACAGAAGATATAAATCACAAGTTCTTTCTAAACTCAGAATTTTAGTTTGTAGTCGATGATGAAATTGGGCATTTCATCTGCGAAAATTATAACGTATCAACTAAGATGATTTGTCTTGATCATAGAAATGGAGATTTTTAGTTGGTATGTTGACATGTTTTAAGAGATAGAACATATTGAACTGTATCGCTGTGAGATTTATTTTTCTCCTAACGACTATCAAATGAATAATAAACTCACGACTTTTATTTGTATGAACTCTTAATTCTAAAAGAATAATGGACTTGATCATGGGGTGTAAGTTGCTTTGATATATCACGAGTGAGATCTAAAGTAACAGCCAAAACCTCAGTATGTTGGGCAGCCACATTTAGTATTGATGGAAAATATATTCTCAAAATAGAATTCATACCCTCTTAACGAAGATATACAATATTTCCTTGAGATAAGTTTAATGGATTTGGTTATTTAGAGTGTTAGACCTAACCACTTTAGTAAGAAGTTACTAAAGTATATATTTATGAAATTAGATTTCATAAATATATGATGAATAATTTTAAAAGATTAAACCGGGTACTCAAGTATAAGATGTAGTAATTTATAAAGTGACAGTCTACATTCATAACTTTGTATTACTACGAATATTTTATGAAAGGGTTGCATGTACAATAAAGTTTTGGGATATAATTTATAAATAAGGTTTAGAGTGCAATTATCTTTATTTAGTGGTATTAAATATAATTAATAGTAATTTTGGACTTTTCAAGAGTTGATAGAAAAGCTCAAGGCCCATTATAGCTAGTGTCTTATTAGTCCATTTTGGTCCTACTCCAAGCCATACACTTAAGCCCAATTGGAAAGGCCCAAAAGGTCAGCCCAATTAGATAATCAGTTGACACAAAGGGAGAAACATACAAAATTTTTAGTAACGAATCATAACACTATTATAAAATGGTGTGTTAGAAAGTGTTAGACATTTTGACATACTCCCTTGGAAAACTGATTGAGAGACCACATTTTTTAGGCATTAGTGGAATTAGAGTGAAGATAAAAAGTGTTCCCAAGTACTTCTGATTTTCGGTTTTGAAATTCACCACACTAAGGTACACTTTCTTATTCTTAAATTCTGAAACTTACATAGTACATGTTAACATTTATGAATGAAGTAGATCCGTTAACTTTCCATTGTGTATGCTTTGTATGAGATACAAACATGTATTTATCCAACAATTGGTATCAGGGCGGGGTCTTCATTTTTGTATGTGTTTAGCATGTTTTGAGTTTTGGAATTAATGACAATAGTTTCATGTTGTTAAAAATTAGTTTTCTACATGGTTGTTGAAATTATTGTTTTTGATAAAAATTGATATTGATGTTATGATGTTGTTTAAATTTGATTTTAAGTATGTTAAATTGAGTTTTAAGGCTATATCATCAATGAAATTCAGTTTTGATATCAATCTCCGTCCATTATGTTCATATGATGGTTGTTTTGTTCATGAAAACGTTAAAAAACTGCCTTAGAAAAATTCTGAAAAATTCAAAATTCACGAAGCTCGATCAATTAAGAATCTGTCGAGCATCAATTGAGTTGGCAGAAGTTTTCTCGACCGATCGAGGATTTGTCGAGCATTTATTGAGCTTTGCGGAATTTTTCTAGATCGATCAATCATCTGTCGAGGATGGATCGAGCAGCCAGCACTTTTCTCGATCGATTGAGGTACATTCTCGATCAATCGAGGACTGAGGATCCAAAATTTTCTTAAAGTGTTTTTTACATATATAAAGAGCAAGGCTGTGTAGTTTGTTTACGCATGTTTTAAAATTAAAAACCTTTATTTTAAAATATCTAGTAGGAGAGAGATACAAAGGTTGGATCCCATGGCCTCCATTATTAGTTCATAGTAGTACGAGATAAGCACCTCGTCTTGGCGTATATGCCTCGTGATCCCAAAGGAGGGTGTTTATTTCATAGTACCACAAGATTGAACTTACCCGTTTAAAGTAGTGTGGACAAGCACCTTGTCTTAGCGTATATGCCTCGTGATCCTAAAGGAGGGTGTTTTGTTTCATGGTACTACAAGTTTAAACACTATAAAGAGAGATGAAATGTAGTTACACGTGATTCTAGATAACGGTGTACACTAGACTAAGTATAATGTTAACCTCCCAAAGGAGATATGTCATTATTACTTAAACGTCAAAGGTAATACGGTATATTATTAGTGTTTGATAAAAGTTATCATGATAGCACTAATAATGATAATAGTTTTCAATCAATCATAGTGTTTATAATAAACTTGCTACCAAGGAATTACAAACATAGGATTGGGTTATTGTTACATATATTATATTATTATTTTATTAAGGTTCCATATTATATGTTTATATGCTAAATTGATAATATCCAATTTACTTATTATATTCATGTTTATTGTTTTCAGATTTTATCATGGCATCATTTAGCCCACTTGTTACTATTCTTAATCAAAACAAACTGATTAGACCCAACTATGTTGATTGGAAAAGAAATTTTGACATTGTTCTTACTGCTGGAGAGCACAAATATGTACTTACTCAACCATGTCGTAACTTTCCTTCATTAGATGTTCCTCTTGAAAAAATATAGCGATATGATTATTGGCAAAAATCTAATGAGATAGTCAAGTGTTACATCCTAGCATCTATTTCAAAAAATCTACAACAAATGCAGGATGTAGAACTAGCTTAAGACATTATACTAAGTTTGAAGGAGATGTTTGGTGAGCACGGCCGTCCTGTAAGGCAAGAGACTATGAGACAGATTTATAATACCAAAATGGCTAAAGGAAGTTCAGTGAGAGAGCATTGTCTTAGGATGATCTCTAATCTGAGACAATGGAAGTTTTAGATACCGATATTGATGGAGAATTCTAAGTGGATATGATACTCCAGTCACTACCAGAATCATTCAAAGAATTCAAACTTAATTATAACATAAATAAAACGATTTATTCTTTGTCTACATTAATAAATGGGCTAGTGGCAGCGGAAGGCATTCTTGGTACTTTTAGTGTTGAAGCCAATATTGGTGAAGCTTCTACTTCTTAACCTAAGTCAAAAGGCAAAGGTAAGAAGAAGAAGAAGGATTTCACTAAGTAAGATGGTAAACAAATTGCCTTAGGAGTTCCCAACAAAGGAAAGAAGAAATAGTACAACAAAGAAAAGTGTTTCTATTGTGATGAGAAAGGACATTAGAAGAGGAATTGTCCAAAATTCATAGCTGTCAAGAATAAGGATATGAAATATTCATTCCTTCTTGAAATATGTTTAGTACAAAATCCCACGAATTCCTATTTTGTGGATTCAAGTTGTACTAATCATATCTGCAATTCTTTGCAGGAGTTTCAAGAGACTAGAAGACTGAATGAGGAAGAACTTTTTCTTACTTTGGCTGATGGGAGCAGGATTTCAGTTGTAGCTGTTGGAGTGTTTAATTTATGTTTTAGTTCTAGAGTTTTAATATTAGAAGACTATCTATATGTACCTAATGTTCGTAGGAATTTAATTTCTGCAACTTATTTAGGTAAACATGGGTATTGTGTTATCCTAAAAGACAATGTTGTAATAAAGAAGAATAAAGTGTTTATCTATTCTAGGAATATTGTAGATGGTCTTTATATTTTAACTCTTGATAAGCATGAATTATACAATTCTAAATTAGATAGTAACTCTCATGTAAAATCATTAAAGAGAAAGTTTCCTTCTAATGATGCATATCTTTGGCACTTGCGTTTAGGTTATATTAATTCAAATAGGATTCATAGACTAATCAAAGATGGACTTTTACAGCCCATGGACTTTAATGAATTTCCAGTTTGTGAATCTTGTTTAGAAGGTAAAATGATCAAACGATCTTTTAATGCAAAAAGTAGAAGAGCCCAAAAGTTACTTGAATTAGTTCATATGGATGTATGTAATCCTATGTCAACCCAAGAAAAAGGAGGTTATCGGTACTTCATTACTTTCACAAATGATTACTTAAGATATGGTTATGTGTACCTAATGAGACGGAAGTCCGAAACCTTTGAAAAGTTCAAATAGTTTAGGATTGAAAGGCATAAAGGCCATTCAATCTAATCGAGGTGGCGAATACCTTCTTGGGAATTTCAAGGATCACCTAATTCAAAATGGGATTGTATCCCAATTGACTACACCTGGAACTCTTCAACAAAATGGTGCAGCGGAGAGAAAGAATAGGGCTCTTTTAGAAATGGTTAGATCCATGATGAGTTATTCAATTTTATCAATTTCTTTTTGGGGATATGCACTAAAAACTGCAATGCATATTTTGAATTTGGCTCCATCAAAATCTGTTCCTAACACACCTAAGGAATTGTAGAGTGGGCACAAGCCTAGTATGAAATATCTCCATATTTGGGGATGTCCAGCACAAGTGTTGAAAGGGAAGTCTGATAAGTTGGAAGTAAAGACGAAAGTATGCATGTTTTTAGGGTATTCAAAGGAAACCAAGGGTTATTTATTCTATAATCATAAGGATAACAAAGTGTTTGTTAGTTCCCATGCCAAATCCTTGGAGGATGATTATGTGAATAACTTTAATCCTAGGAGTAAAGTCGTTTTGGCTGAAATAGATGAACCTGTAATTGAACAACCAATGGATGAAACTGAGGATGATGTGGTTGTATTAGATACACTACAAGATACTACTCATGAAATGTCTAGTTCATAGTTGTCTCGTTATAGTGGAAGAATTGTTTGGCCTCCTGTGAGATTTATAGGTTTGGGAGAAACTTATGAAACTATCTCAGAAAATGCTGAATTGGATCCCTACACTTAGGAGTATGCAATAAATGATATAGATGCACATCATTGGGTCCAAATTATGAAATCTGAATTAGATTCCATGTATTTCAATCAAGTTTGGGATCTTGTAAAGGGGCTTCACAGCATTAAACCTGTTAGTTGCAAATGGATTTACAAGAGGAAGAGAGTGATAGATGGAAAGGTTGAAACCTTTAAAGTAAGGGTAGTGGCGAAAGGGTATACACAAAAAGAAGGCATTGATTATGATAAAATATTTTCGCCAGTAACAATGCTTAAATCTATCAGAATTCTCTTATTCATTGCTGCTTATTATGATTATCAGATTTGGCAAATGGATGTCAAGACTGTATTTCTCGATGGCAATCTTGAATAAGAAATCTATATGATGCAACTAAAAAGTTTCATAACAAAGAACTAAGAGCATATGGTATGCAAGTTGAAAATGTCCATTTATGGACTTAAGCAAGCATCTAGGTCATGGAACATCAGATTTGATCAAGCAATCAAGTCATTTAGTTTTGAACAAAATCTTGATGAATCATGTATGTACAAAAGACACCGAGACAAAGTAGTAATGTTTCTAGTACTTTATGTTGATGATATTCTATTCATTGGAAATGATATAGGGGTAATGTCATCGGTTAAAGTTTGGTTGTCAAGCCAATTTGATATGAAGGATTTGGGCAAAGCTAACTATATTCTAGGGATCAAGATTTGGCAAGATCGAAAGAATAAGATGTTAGGCTTGTCACAAGCTGGATATATAAATAAGGTTCTAGAACGGTTTAGCATGCAAAAATCTAAGAAAGGATTACTTCCTTTTAGATATGGAGTTCCTCTGTCTGATGACCAAAGGCATAAGACTCTTGAGGAAGAAAACATGATAAAACAAGTTCCTTATGCTTTTGCGATAGGAAGTCTCATGTATGCCATGCTTTGTATTAGACCAGATATTTGTTATTCAGTTGGCATTGTCAGCCGATATCAATCAATTCCAAGAGCTAAACATTGGCAAGCGGTAAAGCATATTCTTAAGAATCTAAGGAGAACGAAAAATTATATGCTTGTTTATCGGTGTGAGGATTTGATTTCCATTGGCTATACAAATTTAGATTTTCAATCAGATCTTGATTTCAGAAAATCCACATCATGTTGTGTATTCACCTTGGAAGGTGGAGCCATAAGTTAGAGGAGTGTTAAGAAATCTTATATTGCCGACTCCACCATAAAAGCTGAATATGTTGCTGCTTGTGAAGTAGCAAAGGAGGCTGTTTGGCTCAAGAAATTCCTTTCTGATCTTGGTGTTGTAAGAATTGAGCAAGTTCCTATCACATTGTTTTGCAACAATAGTAGAGCGATTGCACAATCTAAGGATCCAAGGAATCGCATGAAAGGAAAGCACATAGAGAAAAAATACCACATCATTCGAGACATTGTTGCTCGAGGAGATGAAGTTGTAACAAAGATTGATAGTGCAAAGAATTTAGCGGATCCCTTTACCAAAACCTTGCCCCAAAAGACTTTCAAGTCACATTTGGAGGAGATGAGAGTTAGATTAGTGCACAATAGTCTTTAAGGTAAGTGAGAGATTGTTAGGATGTGTGCTCTTAAATCCTATTGTATGATACTATGTATGACATTATGTATGACTTAGTGTTGTGATTAATAAAATTGTTTAATTATTATCTAAAAATAATGGTAACATGAATATTGCCACATTATCATATAGTCCATAAGATGCATAGTATATGATTTATGTGATTTAATCACAGAAGATATAAATCACAAGGTCTTTGTAAAGTCAAAATTTTAGTTCGTAGTCGGTGATGAAATTGGGCATTTCATCTGCGAAGATTATAATATATCAACTAAAATGATTATCATATAGTCCATGGAAATGAAGATTTCTAGTTGGTATGTTGGTATGTTGATATGTTTTAAGAGTTAAAACATATTGAACTGGACTGCTGTGAGATTTATTATTCTCCTAACAACTGTCAAATGAATAATAAACTCACGACTTCTATTTGTATGAACTCTTAATCCTGAGAGAATAATAAACCTGATCATAAGGTGTAGGTTGCTTTGATATATCAAGAATAAGATCGAAAGTAACAGTTAAAACCTCAGTATATTGGGTAGCCATATTTAGTGTTGATGGAACATATATTCTTAAGATGAAATTCATAATCTCTTAACGAAGATATAAAATATTCCCTTGAGATAAGTTTAATGGGTTTGGTTATTTAGAGTGTAGGCCTAACCCTTTAGTAAGAAGTTACTAAAATATATATTTGTGAAATTGGATTTCATAAATATATGATGAATAACTTTAAAGGATTAAATCGGGTACTCAAGAATAATATGTAGTAACTTACAAAGTAGCAATCTATATTCATGACTTTGTATAACTACGAATATTTTATGAAAGGGTTGCATGTATAATAAAGTCTTAGGATATAATTTATAAATAAGGCCTAAAGTGCAATTATATTTATATAGTGGTATTAAATATAATTAATGGTAACTTTGGACTTATCAAGAGTTGATAGAAAAATCTAAAGCTCATTGCAGCTAGTGTCTTATTGGTCCCTTTTGATTCCACTCCAAGCCACACATTTAAGCCTAATTGGAAAGGCCTAAAAAGCCAACCCAATTAGATAATTAGTTTGATATAAAGAAAGACACATACAGAATTTTTAGTAGCAAATAATAACACTATTGTGAAATGGTGTGTTAGTAAGTGTTAGACACTTTGACATTTTCCCTTAGAAAACTGATTGAGAGACCACACTTCTTGGGCGTTAATGGAATTAAAGTGAAGATTAAAAGTGTTCTCAAGTGCTTCTAATCTTCGGTTTTGAAATTCACCGCACCAAGGCACACTCTCTTATTCTTAAATTCTAAAACTTACATAATACATGTTAACATTTATGGATGAAGTACATCCGTTAACTTTCCGCTGTGTATGATTTGTATAAGATACAAACATGTATTTATCCAACAACCACCTGATTAGGAAATGTTTAAAATTAGTTTCGACGGAGCCATTTTTGTTGAAGACAAATGCTCTGGTCTGGGTGTTAGCATTCGTGACAAGGAGGGACTTGTTATTGCTTCCATGGCTACTCGGGTTCCTCAACTACTCCAGCCAATAGAGATTGAAGCCTTGGCTGCCAACAAAGTCCTTGAGTTTGCTAGAGAGATGGACATATCGGATGCTATACTGGAGGGTGACTCTTTATTGGTGATGATGGCACTGAAATCTAAGAATACTGAGCTAGCCCCGTTTGGCTTGCTGATACAGGACTCTTTAGCTTTATCTTCAGGTTTTTCCAAATTGTCCTACTCTCACACTAAGAGAGTGGGCAACATAGTTGCACACAATTTGGCCCAGTTAGAAGTTAATTTTACAAATTGTGTAATATGGATGGAAGATGTTCCATCTGATGTACTGTCTTCTTACCATGCTAATTTAGCTGGTATTTCGTAATTTAATACATCACAATGTTGTTTCTCAAAAATAAATAAATAAATTCTCTACCAAAACACGTCACCATAGCATCATTTTGTACTCTTTTTTTTTTCTTATCTACTGCTTATAAGCTTAATTAGTATATAAGTAATTACAAAAATATATATATATATATATATACTAGTAAAAAAATTATTAAAAGGATACTAAATTTATTTATTTTAAACATTAATAAATAAATTTATATATATATATATATATTATTTTGCAGTAATTCCAAAATAGTATTAACCGGTACCAAAATATATCATTCTGATCACTAAACCAAAATGACTTCCAGTACGGTGTATCTCCCTTGCACTGATGTGCCACAACAAGAGTACAGCAATATTAAACACTACCCACTAAAATCTAATGAATTCGACAAAGAGTGACAGATAGCGGAAGAACCTGGAGATGGAAACCCTTCAGAAATTCAAGCTTCTGGTGATGCAATCCGGCCATCCTGCGCATCCTCCTTAGCCGAACCACCACTACTATCAGCTGCCGCTCACACTCTACAGCTCAGCCGCTAGTCATGAAGGTACTGGCCACAGAAGAAGGACCACAAAAAGAGAAGGATGGAATGGACACACATACAATGGACCTGTTCATGTCTTCGCCACCTATAATACAAAGAAATCGTGGACAAAATGAAAGAGAGAATATCATTTAAAAAAAAAATTGATAATAATAATAATAAGAGGACTGTTAGGGCCAAGAGCGAAGAGCGAAGAGTTTGGTTCAGTTGGGAGTAACGGTGTTGCTGACAGTTTGATAATTGGTAAGTTATCTGCAAAATAAAATACTATAGTCTATAGGACATTTATGACACTTTGGATACAGAAAAATTTCCTTCAATTGGATATGTTTCGCATACACATAGGAAATGAGGCTATTTGGTCATATATTATGTTCAGTGCCTATGACAGAAATGTTCTTACTTTCTTATTTTCCTTTCTAATACAGAAGATTCCTACTTTCTTGTTTCTTCCTTTCCCTTTAGTTTGAATCCATCAGCTGTGTTTCCAGAACAGTGTACAGGGAGAGTCCCGTGAATTAGAAAAAGCCAATGGCCAAAGAGTGATATAAGAGAGTATAATTGAAATTGATGCATTACCTCCATCAAATAAACCCATTTCTCTGTTTTGTTTAAAAACGTATTCATCTCAGGGAAAATAAAAATAAAAATCTTAGCTGCACTCCAATAGCAAAATGTCAGATACAAAAATGTAATACGACAGAGAAACGAATAAGGCACAACCCCCTTCCCTCTTCCTGAAAGAGAAAAGAATGACTAGAAATTATGAAAACAATCGTGAACTTAAAAGTAATCATCTATAACTTCAGCCTAAATTGTGTTCCATTGTCAAAACGCTCCTTTTACCCCATTTCCTACTTCACTCACAAAGAAGACTAATGAGTGAGTGTCCATGGACCGGAGTACATGTCTATGTCCCAGTAGTACCCACCACGTCAAGATTTTTCAAAGATGCCAAATGTTTTTCCTTTTCAAACGAGGTCCACCCTTTTTTCTTCACAAGACTATTGTAAATTTTTCTGAAGTCTGTAGACCGGCCATATAGCAAACCTTTCTTTTAATTATGAAAAAACGCTAATCTTCTTCACCCTTTGAAATTTACACACGAGAGTTAGAGAGCCAACACTGTAACGCATACTTCATGAGGTTTTCTTTTTACCTATGTAAATTTTCCTCGCTGTCAAGAGTTGACGTTTCAAACCATCCTCAAAGATTTCCTGGCAAATTTTTGAGTGTTTTTGAAGGAGTCAAATCTTTCTAGTGCGGGTCGATGCGGAAGATGAGAAGGAAACTACCATCAGTGGAGAGTCTCTGGTTGCGGTAGGCACAGACCATGTTTCACATTGCTACCCCACCTTGCTCTAATTTCAGCTTGTTTTTTAAGTTTTCCGTATAAAATTTTCAAGTCAACTACGTACCATGTTAATCAGAGAAACTACATATTACATAGGGAAGAAATAAGAAAGGAAGTTATACAAAGACGTTGTTTTTATTTTGGAGTTAAGACTCTGGGTTTTGATTGTTGGTAAATCGGATAAATTTATTTTGGAATGACTACTGTCTTTCTATTTGTTTTCTTTGTTCTCTCACACCTTGTGCTGCTTCTCTCAGCTGAAGAAGAAAAGAGAAATGCCCAAAGTTGTTCGTCCTTTCAATGTGGAAAATTTGGTATGATTGGCTTTCCATTCAGGTTGAACAAAACAAGGTACTATAATTGCGGTTTTTTGCCAGTAAACTGTGACCAAACACCTCCAACGATCCAACTGCCACTAGGGTGCAGCAAAGGAGCATATGAAGTCATAAACATCTCGTACACTAACACCACACAATCCACACTTGTCAAGGACCTTTCACTTTCGGAATACTTGAATACCAACAAATGCGAATACCTAACCAATTTTACTTTACCTAAATCTCCATTTATCTCTTTTAAACTTACCACACCCAATCGGAACCTATTTAAATGCAATCGCACTCTTGATTCTAATTCCTATAAAAAATTTAAATATATGAGCTGCGGAGACCATAATTTCTACTATAGTCATTCAAACGAGAGTACTCCGAGTATTATTTCTTCTCAATGTTCGATTATTCAGCTCCCAGTAAAAGAGCATTCA